>CM056050.1:210914141-213314141 GCA_029574335.1 Rana kukunoris | reverse complement strand
GTCCCAGTGGCACATGAGAACCTTCCAGAATGCCTTTCTCAAACAATGGGACGGAGCCTCAATGCACCAATCCATCAATATTTCCAGCCGAGTAAAACACGCTCTTCTGTGGTGGACTCATCCTCCCAATCTCAGAAGATTCAGGTCCATAGCCCCTCCGAGCCCGGAGATTGTGACATCAGATGCCAGCGAGAGGGGTTGGGGGGCTCACTACCGGGATCAGACAGCCCAGGGACAGTGGCACTTCCCTGCGCGGGCACAGTGTCGAACATACTGGAGCTTCGAGCTGCGTTCCAGGCCCTCTTAGCCTTCGTGCCTCTACTACAGGGGAAGACCGTCCTAATCCGCATGGACAACAGGGTGGCGGTGGCCTATGTCCAGAGACAAGGCGGTACCCGGAGCCACACTCTATTAGAGGAGGTTCACCCCATAATGGAATGGGCCCAGACACATCTATTGGACCTAAGAGCAGTTTACGTTCCAGCGGCGCAGAACACGCTTGCCGACTTCCTCAGCAGAGAACTCCGGTCGAACAACGAGTGGTCCCTGAATCTCCGGGAGTTCTCCATTTTGACGGAGGCATTGGGGGTTCCGGAGATCGACCTGGCGGCAACACCAGCGAATGCCAAATGTTCGAGATTTCTGTCCAGAGGGCCCTTCCCGACAGCAGAGGGGACAGATTGCCTTCTTAATCCATGGGACTTCAAGCTGGGGTACATCTTTCCTCCAACTCCCCTGATAGCGAGGTTCCTATCCCGGCTCCGAAGATCATCAGCCACTGTGATAGCAATAATACCGTTTTGGCCAAGGAGACCGTGGTTCACCACTCTCCTACAACTCAATACCCGACCTCCAATCCATCTACCAGTGTCGGCGGACCTCCTACACCAAGGTCGGTTGCTCCATCCGGCCCCAGACAGGCTCCACTTGACAGCCTGGAGGTTGAGAGGACTAGACTAAGGGAACAGGGATGTTCCCAAGCAGTTATAGCAACCTTAATGCAAGCCAGGAAGGTCACCACAAACACCGTTTACACCAGAGTTTGGGAAAAATTTGCCCACTTGGCGCAACTTAAAGGTTGGAATCACATCTCTCCGGATCCTTACCAAATCCTAGAGTTCCTACAAACGGGAGTAGACAAAGGCCTAAGTTCAAGCACCCTAAGGGTACAGATCTCCGCTCTGTCCGCTAAAACTGGCACTAGATGGGCCCTGCACCCGTTGGTCATCCAGTTCATGCAGGCCTGCACGAAAATCAGGCCGCCCAGAAGACCATCCTTTCCGGCTTGGGACCTGTCGGTAGTTCTGGAAGCACTGTCCAACCCACCTTTCTTCCCACTCAGCGCTATCTCCTTATGGGACCTGTCCCTAAAGTTGTCCTTCCTCATTGCCATCGCTTTGGCTAGGAGAGTGTCGGAGTTACAAGCCCTTGCTGAGGCCTTCAGATCGCTTCCTCCCCAAAGTTACTTCGGCCTTCCACTACGGCCAGGACATTGTCTTACCATGCCTCTCCAACGAGAACGGTGAACCTCACGCCTTGGACATTAAGTTTACAATTTCCCACTATCTGTCGGCTACCATCCATATCCGGTCAACGGATGCCCTCCTGATTATCCCTCACGGGGCCAGGCGGGGTCAAGCAGCCACTTCCCGGACCATCGCATCTTGGCTAGTCAAGACTATTGAGAAAGCGTATTCCACTCAACAGCTGGGGATTCCGGAAGGCATCAGAGCGCATTCAACCAGGGCAGTGGCAACCTCTTGGGCAGCATACTGTGGGGTCTCTTCGGAAACCATTTGCAGAGCAGCAACCTGGTCTTCCAGACATACCTTTATATCCCACTACAGAGTGGATGCCGCTCTTTTGGCTACAGCTGAGTTTGGCAGATCTATCTTCAGGGCCAACTCTTCTGCTCTATAGGGAATAAAATACTTGTTTGCATCGAACCTTCCCGACTGGCGAGTTATTTCCCAGTGTGTGCTGCCATGAATGCGTCAGGAAAACGGAAAATTGTATACTCACCTTTCCGTAATTTTCCTTTCCTGACGCATCTTCATGGCAGCACACATCTGCCCACCCTGTTGTTCAATGATGATATATACGGAGAATAATGCCGGGTGTCTCCACTTCAAATTTATAGCTAACCAATCCTGTCAGGTTGTGGGGGCGGAGTCACAACCCAGTGTGTGCTGCCATGAAGATGCGTCGGGAAAGGAAAATTACGGAAAGGTGAGTATACAATTTTCCATTTTCTTGTAGGTGCCGAAAAAATTGGGGTACTGGCCTCCAATAGCTAAAGTGGCTGAGCACTTGCTTCCTCCCCTCCCCTTTATTTAATTTGTTTTTAACCCTGTTATATCTTATTTACCTTCCAGCTCCCATTTTCCTCTCCTTCTCTTTCTAATCTCTATCCAGATGTTTTGACTCTCTGTTCTCAATGTCTTTTTTCCCCTTTCCCACCATCTTTCCCCCATCTCCCCCTTCTCTCTCAATCCCCTCTCAACCCTTCACCCCCCACCAAATTCCTCCTTTTTATTTTAAGGGTATACATATATCTTCCCTCTTCATATATAAATTCTCTACATATATGTTGCAAGCTATATTCTCAATAGCGGCAAATCGTAAATTCATAATATTCATACAATAATATACTGGGTTGATCGTTTATATTATAGCACTTTTACAATTGAATCCAGTTTAATTTATTCTCTGGTTCCGCTTCCCCCCACCCCTACCCCCCTTTTATGTGGACTCGCGAGTAAGGACATACCCGCGAGTGTTTGTAACGTGCCTTACAAGCACTGTACAGACATTTTGCAGCCACAGTAGAAGGAGATAAAACTCAGAGAGCATAGCCCGTTCTGTTCCAGTGTGCCCCTGAAACCCCCAATACAGACCCTGAGACCTCAACTACAGCTCCTGACACCCCCACTACAGCCCCTGACCCCCTACTTTACCCTAGAAGTGAAAAAATATATTGTTTCACTTTAAGTACATTTTCATTTTACATAGATGCTCTGGTCCCATTGTGTACTTAAAAGTGGGGTATGTCTGATATATATATATATATACACATATATAGATATATATATATATATATATATATATATATATCTATATATATATATATATATATAGATATATATATATATGATAGACCAACACAAAGTGGCACATAAATAAGTTAAGTAAAAGGAAATGATAAATGGTTTTCATTTTTTTTACAAATAAATATGTGAAGCATGTGGCATGCATTTGTATTCAGCCCCCCTGAGTCAATACATTGTAGAACCACCTTTCCCTGCAATTACAGCTGTAGTCTTTTTGGGTCTAAAGAGTGAAATTATTTGCCAATTCTTCTTCTCAAAATAGCTCAAGCTTTGTCAGATTGGATGGAGAGCATCTGTGAACAGCAATTTTCAAGGCTTGCCATGGATTCTCAATTGGATTTAGGTCTGGACTTTGACTGGGCCTTTCTAACACATGAATATGCTTCCATCTAAACCATTCTGGCTGTAAACTAGCTCTGGCTGTATGTTTAGGGTCGTTGTCCTGCTGGAAGGTGAACCTCCGTCCCATTGTCAAGTCTTTTGCAGACTCTAACAGGTTTTCTTCTAAGATTGCCCTGTATTTGGCTCCATCCATCTTCCCATCAACTCTGGCCAGCTTCCCTGTCTCTGTTGAAGAAAAGCATCCCCACAAACATGGTGATGTTGCCACCACCATGTTTCACGGTGGGGCTCTTGTGTTCAGGGTCCTGTGTTAGTTTTCCTCCACATATAATGCTTTGCTTTTAGGCCAAAAAGTAACATTTATGTTTCTTGTGACCGGAGCACCTTCTTCCACATGTTTGCTGTGTCCCCCACATGGCTTCTCACAAACAGGACTTCTTATGGCTTTCTTTCAACAATGACTTTCTTCTTGCCACTCTTCTATAAAGGCCAGGTTTGTGGGGTGCACAACTGATAGTTGTCCTGTGGACAGATTTTCCTACGTGAGCTGTGGATCTCTGCAGCTCCTCCGGAGCAAACATTGGCCTCTTGGCTGCTTCTCTGATTAATGCACTTCTTGCCCAGTCTGTCAGTTTAGGTGGACGGTCATGTCTTGGTAGGTTTGCAGTTGTGCCATACTCTTTCCATTATCGAATAATGGATTGAACAGTGCTCCATGACATGTTCAAAGCTATTTTTTTTTATAGCCTAACTCTGCTTTAAACTTCTCTGCAACTATATCCCTGACCTGTCTTGTATGTTTTTTGGGCTTCATGATGCTGTTTGCTCACTAAGGTTCTCTAACAAACCTCTGAGGGCTTCACAGAACAACTGCATGTATACTGAGATTAAATTACACACAGGTGGACTCTATTTACTAATTAGGTGACTTCTGAAGGCAATTGGTCCCACAAGATTTTAGTTGGGGGTATCAGAATAAAGGCGGCTAAATACAAAAGCACACCACACTTTTCAGATATTTATTTGTGAAAAAAAATTAAATCCATTTAGCATTTTTCTTCCACTTCGTGTTGGTCTATCACATAAAATCCTAATTAAATAGATTACGTTTTTGGTTGTAACATGCCAACATGTGGAAATTTTCAAGGGGTGTGAATACTTTTTCAAGGCACTGTATGATATTTGCATGTGAATATTTAATAGTTACCACTTTCAGCTAGTAGGCATGTTGCTCTATACAAGATACAAGACAAGGAGCTCCCTATGGGCCTTTTCAACTGTATTTATGGTAAAAATATACCTGAATATCAAATAAAAAAAGGCTACAAAGACTGCAAAATTACTCAGAGGAAGGCCACACCCCCCCTTTTTATTAGCAGATGTGAGCATCTACAGTAGACAATTATTCACAGGTTGCCAACGTGCATGTAGAAAGTAGTGGGTTTCCTAATCAGAAACCTAATTTTTACAACAATTCCAGTGATTTAAAAAATAAATAAATAAAGAAATAAAAGTCTCAACAATTGTTTGTGATTTATTAATTTATTGGTAGATTATTTAAGAAATACAGTGTTTACCAATAATTACTTAAATGTAGAAAGAGTTACATTCACTTCCACACACACAAATTGTACTCATCATGGCAACATATTCAGTAACCCTGATGAAACACTGCCTGAGATACAACTTTCTTATGCTTCATATAATGAGAAAATTATGATTTACAGTACATGTACAAAAGGAAAACATACGGAGTGTCATTTCCAACATCTGGCATACACAAAATATATATCTTTGCTTTAAATGCCCCTTGCCATAGCACCAACAAACTGTTGCTAACTAAGTCGAATATCATAGAGAAAGGGTGCAACTGTGGATTTAGGTAAGAGGTTATGAAATTGGGGTTAGAGAAGGGTGCTGTGGCAAGGCTCAAACCCTTTACTGTTGCCTATAAGTCTGTTCTTTTACTCTTAAGGTTGCACTGTATAGTAGCAGCAATCATATTTTAATAATAGCTCTTAGACAGATGTCGCATTGAATACAACTGTAATCAAATGTCAGACTCAAAAGCAAAATAAGACCTGTAATTCGACTGTGCCCACATGTTGTAAATTACCCCCATGTGTTTACAAAATACAAACCCAAAGTGACCATCTTGTCAATTTGCAAACTAGACCAACACAATGGAGCCAATGACTGACAAGTAAAATACTGCTGGGCCCAAAGTTGAAACAGAGAGAAGACATTGTCAAACACTTGTTTTACATAACTGGCTGATGTACAAACATAACAATCTTCTTAAAGTTTAAAATGACAACAGCACTGAAAAAATTAAATATACAAAATGAAAAATAATAATAAAAGACAGACGCTTTGCGGTAAATTTACTCACAGTTGTTCAAGTTCCTTTTTAAATATATTTTTAAACAGAAATATATCAAATACATTTTAAAGTTTTATTTACAGTGTTAAAGCTCATATATATTTTATTATTTACATAAAGTAAAATAAAGAAAATGTTTAATACAAAAATTATTTCTTTCTAAGGAATACCCAATGGTAAACTTTTGATGAAAAATATTTCTGGATTTATCAAAATCTGCTGGCCTTATAAACCTTTGTGCAAAATGTCTGGCTGGGCTCCGTTTACCAAAAAAATCTTCAAGTACAGTTGGAGTGACCTCAGCAGATCCTATACTCTATAGATTACTTATGGTGTTAGTATAATTCAAACATGGGGTATCCTCTGTTCTTCATTTATAATGCACACACACCTTAGAAACATTGCATACATTGGATAACAGGTAAGTCACCCTGAGAATCCAAATCTTTAAATTGTGTATGTAGTAAAAGGTAACGTCCACCCAAAAATGACTGTTTCATGAATAAATCTACTATGATTTGTTTAATGAATTGCCCTTGCCTTAAATCCTAAGCTGTCCTCCACAGTACCTCTTTTTGGCCACAAGCTACCCTCAGACTCCTGGGTTAAATGGCGCCCAACATCACTAAACCTAAAATACTGAGAAAAAGAATGTCACAGCCGTGCCTCTTGAGCATGGTGCCCCGCACTCAAAGTATATTTACCACATCAATGCCATTTTCTGCATCATCCATAACTACTTACCACTGGAAAATTATGGAGAAGGAAGAAGACCCAGCTTATCCCAGAGTGTGACCAGCCATTAAAAAAAAGGCATAAAATACCACTGAGGGGATCTCAAAGGGAGAAGAAAGGCCTTTGAAGGGGAGCCTCTAGTTTGTATTTGACGGTAATGTAATTTTAATTTAAAAACTATGCACAGGCAACTAGAAGTGCCTACTCAACTCTGCAGCAGTCTCCGTGCCACTATGGCTGAATCATGGGCCGTTCTGATGGGAAAGACTCCCACACTTCCTTTTAGCTTTGAGTTATGCCTGCCATCTCCCTCCTCCCAAAAATTGACTGCCCATAAGAGGCAAAAAGGGGGCAGGGATATTTCAATATTACTAGGAAGGACTTTGTCTGTCAAATTGGCCTAGCATTTGGGTATAGCAGGGAAGAATTGGAGGGTGCTACAGGTAGAGGTGCTTATGCTTAATATCTTTTTTAGGTAAACAAACAGAGTTGCTTTAAGTGAAAAGTGATGTATTTTGATTTATTATGTCAAAGGAATTTAATAATCTAATATAAAGAAAATTTACATTTTGGCCCGTTTTGCCAATGATTTAAGTTTATACAGAGCAACAGTCTATGTAGAGAGGTGACATAAAAGTAAACGTATCTAAAATTATGCACAGGACACATTTCAAACATATCAGTGACCAAAATTAGAAACTATTGAACCTGATTCATATAAGATTACCATTCTGTTCATAGTGTTAATTTAAACCTCTCTCCCCGCATAGACATTTTGATAAGATCTTGCAGTAACTCATTACTACTACTACCAATAACTAATCGGTTTTAGCATTTAAAGAACTTGTGGAATAAAGTAGGTGGCCACAGTGCTCAGCCTTTTTCAACTGGGCAGCAAATTTAAAGGGACGTACAGTAATGCTCATTTGCCTGCCCGTGCCATTGTGTCGACATATATCGTCGTGCGCTGGTCGGCAAGCGGTTAATCAGCAGCCTTAAAATCAAAAATCATTAATTTTTCTATATACAATGTCAACTACTTTTAATGCTTCTTATACACTTTGTCTTGCGAGAGCTTGGATTTATTAGACTTGTAAACTAATTTAGAAAAAGAAACAAACTCTCAGTTTATCTGACATTAAGCTGAAGTGAAGACTAATGAACGCTGTTATTTAGAGAGATATTTGGCAATATGTTTCACTAATCCTGCACTCGGCAGCTTTGTTTACTTATTTGTTGAGTATGACTAGGCTGATTATGAGACAAAATTGACTTTACTGAATTTAGTGCTCCTCAAATATCATCTTTAATCCCCATAGTGAAAACTAGAAGAATAAAGCCAAGCTGTTATTATTGGACAAAAGTTCTTCCATCAAAGGAAATCAACAAAAGGTATAATAATAAAACGTAAAATCATATATTAACAATACTGTATTTTGTTACATAACATACAGAGCTCTTATTTTTAATGTAAATTGAATTAGCACTTTAATGACAGGCACATTAACATTATAATAGTACAGGGAAGGTAATCAACATGTTTAATATCAAGGCAGTTATAGGAACAAACAGAAGGGACTTTCCCATGCTGAACCATTCCGTGCTCACACATTGGTCACAAATAGAATGTGGGCATAGGTTTTCATTGCTTGTGAGAATATGCTTTTCCTTATTTTTTGGTACATGAAGTGAAATTAAACCGCTGTGTGGCCCCTTTTTTTTGCCATAATGTGCAAGTATGCACCACATACTTGCACATTATGACAAACCTACCTACATGTTTTTGCCCTCTCCAGCACTGTGTCATGAAGGCTCTGTCTCTAGCTCTGTCCTCGAAGATCAGCCATCAGGTTCCCAGGCACTCTCTTCTTACAGATGATGGTACTGAGTCTGAAAAGTACACTGCATAGTGTGCAGTGCATTTAGTGTGCACTGAAAATTAAACATTGTCTGGGGACAGATTTTTTTTACAATAAAACCTTAACACCTAGCAATGTTTTTTACTGTTTAGTTTAGATTTGCTTTAAAAATGTGGGGTTCATTGATAATCTGTGCCATGGGAAATACAGATATTTGACTAGAATTTTATCTGCACTATTCTGATGTCATTGAATCTTTCAGTCATATCCCATACAAGTAAATTCTAATGTTTAAACATTATTTCAAACTGAACTTATTCTTATGGGACCCCTAGGGCTCATCTCATAGCGTGCAAGTATCAACATGCCCTCCCCCCAAGGAGTGCTGAGATTGTACAATTAGTTGTACATATGCAGCTCAGTGTTCACATAGGCAGAGACTCTCAGAGGTGTTTTGTAACAGGGCCAGCTCCCTGTTATCTATTTTAGCAACCTCCCCTGAGAGTAATGTCAGGCTGCTTTTAGATTGATGTGTCCAAGAATTTGTCAGGAGTTATCATACTGATAAGAGAGGAACGGTTCAGGAGAGAGCTACAGGACTTAGCGCTTTGAAGAAAGAACAAAATACTGCAGATATATGTGCCCAGCTCAAATTTCATGAATTGGGTTTACATCCACTTTAATGCATTCTCTGCATTTAGGTAAAATACCCTTTCCATGTCAGCTCCCTCAAACCCCCCCCCCCCCCAAATACAGGAGGCTCAGCAGCAGCAAAAGCCATTGGCTCCTGCTGCTATCAATCAAATCCTGTGAGCAGAGATCAGGATCAAGCCATCATAGCAAGTGGCTTGCAATGGGGGCACTCAGAGAATAGGAGGAGCAAGGATGCTGGTGGGGGACCCCAGAAAAGGAGGATTGAGTCCAGGGCTGTCTTAATGAGAGGGCACACCTGGGCACTGCCCAGGGGCCCCAGCTGCATGGGGGGCCCCTGCCCTTTCCCCAAAGTAGCTGGTCCTTGAGTCTGGGCTGCCCGGAAATTGGGGCAACCCGGGCTACCCCTCTACATCACAGATATCCCCTCAGCACTCTGACACCTCTACACCCCAGATATCCCCTGCCTCCTACCTACTCGATTTCTGTTTACCTGCACTGTCTCCATTGTAAGGGCCCCAGAGCATTACTTTGCCCAGGGGCCAATGATGCTATTAAGATGGCCCTGATCGAGTCTGCTCTGTTGAAAACCATTGCACAACGTGGTTAAGTAGAACATGTTTATTATTTTCGAAAAATGAAAGTTGAACTATTGCAATCACTTTAAACAAAAATGTAATATTTTATAAAAGACTTTAGATCAGGTTGTACACACTGTATAAAATGCACAATATTGTGCCTTTCTATACCAACTATGAATTTGTTTTATTTATTCATTTAGACCAGTTGTTCTCAACCTTTCTAGTGCCGTGACCCCTTGATGAAATTTCCAAAGTTGTGGGGACCCCCAAGAGTAAAATTATTTACAAAGTGTATAGCACCCAAGCAAGTATCTAGCACTGACACGTAATAACCACTTTTGAGGAACCAACTGGGACGTTCATATATAAATGATATGTCTTGTTCCATAATAATTTTTTTCTTGCATAGCCACGTCAGGTTGGACTTTAAAAAAAAAAAAAAAAATGGCGGAACTCCGCTTTTAGTCCAACATGACGTGACTATGCAAGAAAAAATTATTATGGAACAAGACATATCATTTATATATGACAATGAAATGGTGATAAGCGCTTTCAGAAATGAAAATATAAACTGTGCAAACACCAAATAATAAACAACTGAAAATGAATAATACAATGTGCAACACCATATATATAAACAAACTGGTGATAGACCATAAAGAACACTAGTGAACTGACAAACACAAGTCCACAACGTGCGTGGTGTGAATAATCAAAAAGACAACAGTATCTTGTGCCTAATGTATCTATGTATCACTATGTAACCTGTGATAACCAATAGGTGGTGATGGGTGTCAAAAAAGACACTATTTAACAGTCTATATAAATATATAGGAATGGACTGGGTGAGATGTGATCGGAGGAAGACTCCGATCACATCTCACCCAGTCCATTCCTATATATTTATATAGACTGTTAAATAGTGTCTTTTTTGACACCCATCACCACCTATTGGTTATCACAGGTTACATAGTGATACATAGATACATTAGGCACAAGATACTGTTGTCTTTTTGATTATTCACACCACGCACGTTGTGGACTTGTGTTTGTCAGTTCACTAGTGTTCTTTATGGTCTATCACCAGTTTGTTTATATATATGGTGTTGCACATTGTATTATTCATTTTCAGTTGTTTATTATTTGGTGTTTGCACAGTTTATATTTTCATTTCTGAAAGCGCTTATCACCATTTCATTGTCATATACATCTTTCACCAGTGCTTTGTAGGCACTCTAGATTGAGCCGCTACAGACCAGTTCATGCGACTTTATTTCACCTTCATTTACTCGCAGTAGCGCATCAGTTCTCCCTTTCACACCATCATTTATATATGAATGTCCCAGTTGGTTCCTCAAAAGTGGTTATTCTGTGCCAGTGCTAGATATACAAAGTGTATAGCATCCAAGCATGTATCTAGCACTGACATGGAATAACCACTTTTGAGGAACCACCTGGGACATTTATATATAAATGATATGTATTGTACCACAATTATATTTTTCACAGTCATGTCAGACTTATTTAGTCAAAATCAATTATTAATTACACTGCTGTGACAAACAGTACACAAATGCCTAAATTACCAGTATTTAGTGCCTGGCTTGCCAAAGTACCTCAGGTTACCTCAGGTGTTCTGTCAGCATCAGCAACCCGTCTATTATATTAACCGGAAGTGACGCCGCCGCCATCTTGGTACCCTCGTCCGCAGCAAGGCTACAGTTAGAAGTCGGCAAGCGGACATCTTTTTACACCCACCAAAGTCTTGTATTTTACATGTATAAAGCAAAAAAGACCGCGCTATAAAAGCGCAACAGGCTGCAGCAAGCGTGTGATAAACAAATAAACAATGGAATATAAAAAGCCGCGCCACATAAATGATCATCAGAAATAGTTACACCAGTATCAGTGGTAATAAACAAAAGTGCCACTAGAGTCCATTAGAGTCCATAGTGATAGTAAAAAAATATTCCCAAAAGGAGATCCTCTGTTTCTTGTCACCAAACGAACAACTCCAAAGGTGCACCCGCCACCAAGTGAATAAGCAGCTTACCAGAGGTCAGACATAGACCAGCATCTGACTATAACCCA
The DNA here is from genome assembly GCA_029574335.1 of Rana kukunoris. Lineage (NCBI taxonomy): Eukaryota > Metazoa > Chordata > Amphibia > Anura > Ranidae > Rana > Rana kukunoris. The sequence continues at coordinate 213,302,389 of CM056050.1, read as the reverse complement.
GTCACGGCCTTTAAATCCCTGTGGTTCCCAGGATCTTCCAGAGTTGACCAGGACGGGACACCTCTTACACTCAGGATAAAGAAAAGGCGCACATAGCATAATTCCGTTGGCGAAATTTTAATGGAATAATAAAAAATTTACTTACACAGCACACATGATAAACGAGCATAAAAACAAACGAGTATTGCCGGCCGGCATGCGGGAGCCCTCCTCCTCAACGTGGTGACGTCACTGCGTCGCCTCCCATACGCGTTTCGTCACTAGAAGGACGTTCTCAATGGGGGTAGGGCTTCACAGTGATACACCACTTAATAAGGACCAGCTGCCCATTGTGAGAAGCAGCACGCTGAGTCCAGACGCGCCATCTTTAATATGGTAAAATAGCCCTTAGTGGAATAACATTCTGCTAGGCATCAAGAGCGCAACATAATATTCCGATACAAAAAGGGGGAAAAAAAAAAAAGGAAAGAAAACTAAACTAAAAAAGTCCCGACCCCACCAGTATTGGGGTAGGCCAAAAGTTCAGTTAATAGTATTGATTTAATGTGGACAGAGTGGCATAGGGATAAGTAAGGGGAAAGACCGCTGACACTAGGCTCTTTCCTCCTCCACCCCTACGAACACCCGAACCACAGTACCATCTAGAGTCAGGTAAGTACATCCAGACCTACCAGAACAAAACAGAAAGGAAAAATGCACGACAAAGATTATAATGTGTGCATTCCCTAAGCACTTGTGTACTTGTGAATTGTGAGTACTAAACATCGTGTATACACTAAAGTGATATGTTAATTAATTTACACTCAAATAATAATAACTTGTTGAGTTGCAAAAAAAAAAAAAAAAAGTTTTGTATATTTAATTAATTATTACAGGGCCCAATGTTGTGGGCAATAGTGGCGGCAAAAAAATAAATAAATATTCTTTTGAAAATATTAGCGATATGGTATTGGTGGGGGAAATTGCTTCACCAAATATTACTTGTAGTAGGAATACATAATTCCCACGGTGATAAAAAGGTGATAAAAAAGGTGATTAACTCTAAATATTTTTTGATCAACCATTGAGCTATATGATCAGTATCAAAAAATAAATATGAGATCAAAATAAAAATAGAAAAAATAGAAAAAAGGGGGAGGAATTCTAAATAGACCAGGTGAAGACGACTAGAAGGACAGAAAAAATCCTAAAAATTAATTAGTCATTATTCCATAAAAATATATATATACCTGCCCCCAGGTGTGCTTCTCACAAAGGTCCATAACAAGCAATGCCAATAGACACATTAACAACTATAGACTAAGTGAAGACGATTTGAAGGGCATAGGAAATATCAAGTATCATAAAAGCTTAAAAATGAAAAATTATTCTTCCATTGGAAATATCCGCCCCCAGGTGTGTTAAGCACAGAGGCTGCTTCAAGCATTGCTGATGAACGCATTCACATCAGTCTCAATGTTTAACCCAAATAGGGTATAGGTTTTTAGACGAAAAATCCAACCCATCTCCATCTGGGATATCCCTTGTACTAAATTCCCTCCTCTCCAAGGGGCTTTATATTTATCGATCCCCAGGAAGAGGGTATTAGAGGGATTTTTATCGTGCTTCAATCTGTAATGATTGGAAACGGAATGGTCCCTAAATCCAGACAAAATATTGGTGATGTGCTCATTGACACGAACCTGGAGTGCCCTCTTGGTCCTGCCCACGTATTGTTTACCACATGGACATTGTACCAAATACACCACTCCCACAGAGGCACAGGTGATACATGGTAGAATCTTGTATTCCTTCCCAGTGGCTGTAGATGAAAAGGACCTCACACATCTAAGTTTGTTAGAACTCAGAGCACAGACCCGACATCGCCCACATTTATAATAGCCCTTTAACTGGACCAAAGGAAAAAAGGACTTAGTGAGGGGAGGATCTACAACATTCTTAGATATTAAGTTCCTTAGGGACTGGACCCCTTTAAAGATAACCCGGGGTTTAGGGGGCAAGATGTTTTTTAACACAGGGTCATTTAGGGCTAGATGCCAGTGTTTCTTTACAAGATGGGTTATGGTTCTATGTTGAGTTGAATAGGTTGTGACAAAAGGCACTACATCAGAGAACTTATTCTCCTCCTTAGGAGTTTTATCACGCAAAAGCTCATTCCTATCCATTCCCAAAACCTGATCTAAAGACCCCTGTAGTTCCATTCTGCAGTACCCCTTTTCCAGAAATCTTTCTGTGAGAACTAGGGCCTGTTGTTGAAACACCTGAGTGTCAGAGCAATTCCGTCTTAGTCGGAGATATTGACTCTTGGGGACACCCTTCAACCAAGGTTCGTGATGGCAACTTCCTATTGGGATGTAGGAGTTCCGATCAGTATCCTTGAAATATGTAGAGGTGACAAACCTGTTGTCCTTGATTTCTATTACCAGGTCAAGGTAATGAACCCTGGTCTGGCTAGCCTCATACTTCAGTTCTATACCCCTGTTATTATCGTTAAGGTATCCAATGAAGTTGGTCAAATCAGTGCGCCCACCTGCCCATAGGAGGAGAATGTCGTCTATGTATCTAGCCCAAAGGACCACCTGAGGGGCGTCCCTCGGGTAGACGACATCCTCCTCCCATTTGGCCATAAACAGGTTGGCCAGGCTTGGGGCATATTTTGCCCCCATAGCCACCCCTGTATTTTGTTTATAGAACTTATCCTCGAACCAAAAATAGTTGGATGCAGCTGCAAAACTCAACAGGGACATAATGAAAACAACTTGTTGAGAGGGGAGACCTGAATCTCTCCCAAGGTAGAGTTGAACAGCTTCAAGTCCTAAGACATGGGGTATGATTGTGTACAGTGAGGTTACATCAATCGTAACCATCCACATATCGGGAGAAGCGGGGAGGTCAGTAAGGATATTGATAATATGTTTAGAATCCCTAACATAGGAGGGAATTTTTTTAACCAATGGTTGCAAATAGAAATCAATGTATCTGCCCACCCGGGAAGTGATAGAATCAATGCCACTAACTATAGGGCGACCCGGGGGGCAGACAGGATCCTTATGCAACTTTGGGAGGTAGTACAGTGTTGGGGTGCGGGGCGCTTTCGGTATGAGAAAAAGTTTTTCTTTAAGGGACAGGATACCCTCGAACACACCTCTTTCCACTAATTTCTCAAGTTCTCTTGTATATGTCAGCTTGGGATCATTGGGGAGTATGGAGTATGTGTTAACATCATCCACGATCTTATGCATCTCTCTAAGGTAGTCAGCCTTGTCAAGTACTACGATACCCCCCCCCTTTGTCCGCTGGTCTGATGACTAGATCCTTGTTGGTACACAAGGAGTCTAAACCATCTTGGAGGGTTTTATTGAGCTTAGCTCTCTTAGTTTCAATTGCCTCCAGGTCCCTAATGAGGACATCCCTAAATTCAAAACCTTTATGGATATACACAAATTCATAAGAAAAAACTAATATTAAACGATATATGATGGGTGTCACAACTTCTAGCCAACATCTTACCACCAACTATGTACACTCAGGACTGTCCAACGCCTCTTTGTTCAATCCTCCGGGGGGACTGGCACCATCCCTGAAGACATTTAGGGATGTCCTCATTAGGGACCTGGAGGCAATTGAAACTAAGAGAGCTAAGCTCAATAAAACCCTCCAAGATGGTTTAGACTCCTTGTGTACCAACAAGGATCTAGTCATCAGACCAGCGGACAAAGGGGGGGGGGGTATCGTAGTACTCGACAAGGCTGACTACCTTAGAGAGATGCATAAGATCGTAGTACTCGACAAGGCTGACTACCTTAGAGAGATGCATAAGATCGTGGATGATGTTAACACATACTCCATACTCCCCAATGATCCCAAGCTGACATATACAAGAGAACTTGAGAAATTAGTGGAAAGAGGTGTGTTCGAGGGTATCCTGTCCCTTAAAGAAAAACTTATTCTCATACCGAAAGCGCCCCGCACCCCAACACTGTACTACCTCCCAAAGTTGCATAAGGATCCTGTCTGTCCCCCGGGTCGCCCTATAGTTAGTGGCATTGATTCTATCACTTCCCGGGTGGGCAGATACATTGATTTCTATTTGCAACCATTGGTTAAAAAAATTCCCTCCTATGTTAGGGATTCTAAACATATTATCAATATCCTTACTGACCTCCCCGCTTATCCCGATATGTGGATGGTTACGATTGATGTAACCTCACTGTACACAATCATACCCCATGTCTTAGGACTTGAAGCTGTTCAACTCTACCTTGGGAGAGATTCAGGTCTCCCCTCTCAACAAGTTGTTTTCATTATGTCCCTGTTGAGTTTTGCAGCTGCATCCAACTATTTTTGGTTCGAGGATAAGTTCTATAAACAAAATACAGGGGTGGCTATGGGGGCAAAATACGCCCTAAGCCTGGCCAACCTGTTTATGGCCAAATGGGAGGAGGATGTCGTCTACCCGAGGGACACCCCTCAGGTGGTCCTTTGGGCTAGATACATAGACGACATCCTCCTCCTATGGGCAGGTGGGCGCACTGATTTGACCAACTTCATTGGATACCTTAACGATAATAACAGGGGTATAGAACTGAAGTATGAGGCTAGCCAGACCAGGGTTCATTACCTTGACCTGGTAATAGAAATCAAGTACAACAGGTTTGTCACCTCTACATATTTCAAGGATACTGATCGGAACTCCTACATCCCAATAGGAAGTTGCCATCATGAACCTTGGTTGAAGGGTGTCCCCAAGAGTCAATATCTCCGACTAAGACGGAATTGCTCTGACACTCAGGTGTTTCAACAACAGGCCCTAGTTCTCACAGAAAGATTTCTTGAAAAGGGGTACTGCAGAATGGAACTACAGGGGTCTTTAGATCAGGTTTTGGGAATGGATAGGAATGAGCTTTTGCGTGATAAAACTCCTAAGGAGGAGAATAAGTTCTCTGATGTAGTGCCTTTTGTCACAACCTATTCAACTCAACATAGAACCATAACCCATCTTGTAAAGAAACACTGGCATCTAGCCCTAAATGACCCTGTGTTAAAAAACATCTTGCCCCCTAAACCCCGGGTTATCTTTAAAGGGGTCCAGTCCCTAAGGAACTTAATATCTAAGAATGTTGTAGATCCTCCCCTCACTAAGTCCTTTTTTCCTTTGGTCCAGTTAAAGGGCTATTATAAATGTGGGCGATGTCGGGTCTGTGCTCTGAGTTCTAACAAACTTAGATGTGTGAGGTCCTTTTCATCTACAGCCACTGGGAAGGAATACAAGATTCTACCATGTATCACCTGTGCCTCTGTGGGAGTGGTGTATTTGGTACAATGTCCATGTGGTAAACAATACGTGGGCAGGACCAAGAGGGCACTCCAGGTTCGTGTCAATGAGCACATCACCAATATTTTGTCTGGATTTAGGGACCATTCCGTTTCCAATCATTACAGATTGAAGCACGATAAAAATTCCTCTAATACCCTCTTCCTGGGGATCGATAAATATAAAGCCCCTTGGAGAGGAGGGAATTTAGTACAAGGGATATCCCAGATGGAGATGGGTTGGATTTTTCGTCTAAAAACCTAAACCCCATTTGGGTTAAACATTGAGACTGATGTGAATGCGTTCATCAGCAATGCTTGAAGCAGCCTCTGTGCTTAACACACCTGGGGGCGGATATTTCCAATGGAAGAATAATTTTTCATTTTTAAGCTTTTATGATACTTGATATTTCCTATGCCCTTCAAATCGTTTTCACTTAGTCTATAGTTGTTATTGTGTCTATTGGCATTGCTTGTTATGGACCTTTGTGAGAAGCACACCTGGGGGCAGGTATATATATATTTTTATGGAATAATGACTAATTAATTTTTAGGATTTTTTCTGTCCTTCTAGTCGTCTTCACCTGGTCTATTTAGAATTCCTCCCCCTTTTTTCTATTTTTTCTATTTTTATTTTGATCTCATATTCATTTTTTGATACTGATCATATAGCTCAATGGTTGATCAAAAAATATTTAGAGTTAATCACCTTTTTTATCACCTTTTTATCACCGTGGGAATTATGTATTCCTACTACAAGTAATATTTGGTGAAGCAATTTCCCCCACCAATACCATATCACTAATATTTTCAAAAGAATATTTATTTATTTTTTTGCCGCCACTATTGCCCACAACATTGGGCCCTGTAATAATTAATTAAATATACAAAACTTTTTTTTTTTTTTTGCAACTCAACAAGTTATTATTATTTGAGTGTAAATTAATTAACATATCACTTTAGTGTATACACGATGTTTAGTACTCACAATTCACAAGTACACAAGTGCTTAGGGAATGCACACATTATAATCTTTGTCGTGCATTTTTCCTTTCTGTTTTGTTCTGGTAGGTCTGGATGTACTTACCGGACTCTAGATGGTACTGTGGTTCGGGTGTTCGTAGGGGTGGAGGAGGAAAGAGCCTAGTGTCAGCGGTCTTTCCCCTTACTTATCCCTATGCCACTCTGTCCACATTAAATCAATACTATTAACTGAACTTTTGGCCTACCCCAATACTGGTGGGGTCGGGACTTTTTTAGTTTAGTTTTCTTTCCTTTTTTTTTTTCCCCCTTTTTGTATCGAAATATTATGTTGCGCTCTTGATGCCTAGCAGAATGTTATTCCACTAAGGGCTATTTTACCATATTAAAGATGGCGCGTCTGGACTCAGCGTGCTGCTTCTCACAATGGGCGGCTGGTCCTTATTAAGTGGTGAATCACTGTGAAGCCCTACCCCCATTGAGAACGTCCTTCTAGTGACGAAGCGCGTATGGGAGGCGACACAGTGACGTCACCACGTTGAGGAGGAGGGCTCCCGCATGCCGGCCGGCAATACTCGTTTGTTTTTATGCTCGTTTATCATGTGTGCTGTGTAAGTACATTTTTTATTATTCCATTAAAATTTCGCCAACGGAATTATGCTATGTGCGCCTTTTCTTTATCCTGAGTGTAAGAGGTGTCCCGTCCTGGTCAACTCTGGAAGTTCCTGGGAACCACAGGGATTTAAAGGCCGTGACTGGGTTATAGTCAGATGCTGGTCTATGTCTGACCTCTGGTAAGCTGCTTATTCACTTGGTGGCGGGTGCACCTTTGGAGTTGTTCGTTTGGTGACAAGAAACAGAGGATCTCCTTTTGGGAATATTTTTTACTATCACTATGGACTCTAATGGACTCTAGTGGCACTTTTGTTTATTACCACTGATACTGGTGTAACTATTTCTGATGATCATTTATGTGGCGCGGCTTTTTATATTTTACATGTATGTTTACCAGTAAACCAAGTATAAAGTTTATATAGTATATAAGCTCAGTTTACTGGTAAAAATATGTGTAAACTGCAAGACTTCGGTGGGTGTAAAAAGATGTCTGCTTGCTGACTTCTAACTGTAGCCTTGCTGCGAACGAGGGTACCAAGATGGCAGCGGTGTCACTTCCGCTTAACTCCGCTTGCTGACTTCTAACTGCAGCCTTACTGCGGACGTGAGTACCATGATGGCGGTGATGGAACGTCACTTCTGCACGGTTCTCCTCTGCCGGAAGTGATGTCTTGCTGGCTGAGACGGACAGACTCAGGCATAAACAGTAATTTCGGGTCTGTCTCGGCCAGCATAACAGCTTGAACTAGCATTTTTTGAGAAAAGGAATTTAGCTCTTCACTGACCAAGTTATAAATTAAATGATGTAGCAAATCCCAGATAATTTGTGGTAATATAACAGAGAACAGTCATGCAGGTGAGCTATTTGCCCATCTATGGCTAGCCTTAGGCCTTGTACACACAATGTAATTTATCCGATGGAAACGGTCCGACGGACCACTTCCATCGGATATGTCCGCCGGGCTGTTTGATCCGGTGGCTGTACACACCATCGGATCAAATTCCCCGCCGGCGGACAGCGGGGTGATGCGGCGGTGATGTTGACCCCGCTGCGTCACCGGCACGTCACCGCACCAGGAAGTAAAACACTTCCGCGTGCATGTGTCGGATCCATTCACAGGATACGACGCATGTGCGGGCAGATATGTCCGCAGGTTAGGCGTACTAACCAGCAGACATATCCGACGGGCAGCTCTCCGGCGGAAAAATTTCAAAGCATGCTTTGAAACTTTTCCGCCGGAGGAATCTGTCCAAAACTATCAGTTTGCCCCTACAGACAAGCGGATTTTTCGGCTGAAATGGTCCGTCGGACCATTTTCAGCGGATAAATTCCCTCGTGTGTATGAGGCCTTAGAGTTCTGTTATACCACCAGATGAGTATTAAATCTTTTTATGCATTTGGTCATATTTGTTCATTTATGGTTAAAGTTTAAAAATCCCAATGCTTTGAACCCAATTTAGAAAATCAGTTTGTGTTAGAAGTGGCTTAACAATAGCATGTACTGTGGAAAAAGGTTCTTCTAAACCACATATATGGCTTGGTTTACTAAAGCCTGTTCTCTTGGCAAGGGAGGTTGCATTTTGCAAGGAAATTTTCCAACAGGGATTAGTTATTGTGGTGAACTTTCACTTTGAAAAGTATGCCCAATCACATGCAAGGACATAAAAAAAAAATAATGAATTTTTGCTTTCTTATGATGAGGGTAGTTAGCATAGGTTCACTTTATTCACTAAGCTCTGAGGACATTTTTCTTGCAAAGTGCAACCTCCCTTGCAAAGTGAATGGTCTATTTGTCTTTTAAGGAGTTGTAAAGACAGAAGATTTTTTTTTATCTTAACCACTTCGTTACCGAGCCTGTTTTTCAGATTCGGTGCTTACGAGACTAAAACTGTTTTTTTTGCTAGAAAATTATTTAAAACCCCCAAACATTATATATATTTTTTTTTCTAACACCCTAGAGAATAAAATGGCGGTCATTGCAATACTTTTTCTCACACCGTATTTGCGCAGCGGTCTTACAAGCGCACTTTTTTTGGAAAAAATTCACTTTCTTGAATTAAAAAATAAGACAACAATAAATTTGGCCCAATTTTTTTATATATTTTGAAAGATAATGTTACGCCGAGTAAAATGATACCCAACATGTCACGCTTAAAAATTGCGCCCGCTCGTGGCATGGCGTCAAACTTTTACCCTTAAAAATCTCGATAGGCGACGTTTAAAAAATTCTACAGGTTGCATTTTTTGAGATGCAGAGGAGGTCTAGGGCTAGAATTATTGCTCTCGCTCTAACGATCGCGGCGATACCTCACTTGTGTGGTTTGAACACCGTTTTCATATGCGGGCGCTACTCGCGTATGCGTTTGCTTCTGCGCGCGAGCTCGTCGGGACGGGGCACTTTAAAAAAAAAATTTTTTCGTTTTTATTTCTATTTATTTTATAATGTTTAACACTGAAAAAAAAAAAAAAAAAAAAAAAATTATCACTTTTATTCCTATTACAAGGAATGTAAACATCCCTTGTAATAGAAAAAAGCATGACAGGTCCTCTTATATATGAGATCTGGGGTCAAAAAGACCTCAGATCTCATATTCAGGCTTAAATGCAAAAAAAAAAAAAAAAAAAAAAAAAAAAAAAAAAAAGTCAAAATGTAAACAAATTAAATGTCTCTTTAAGAGGCTGGGCGGAAATGACGTTTTGACGTCACTTCCGCCCAGCAGAGGTATGGGGACGGCTGAGGGACATTCTTTCCCTCAGTCGCATCCCCGGACAGCCAGCAACAGGACCCGATCGCCTCCGCCGCTACCGACGGCTACGGTAAGCGGCGGAAGGCGCGGGAGAGCGGCGGGAGGGGGGGGGCACCCTCTCCCGCCGCCGGTAACGGCGATCTCGCGGCGAATCCGCCGCGATGACCGCCGTTATCGTAAACAGGACCGCCCCACGAAGAGATGGATATCTCGGTTGTGGCAGCAGCTGCTGCCGTTACCGAGATATCCATCTTCAAAAAGATGACGTCTTTGGACGTGGGGCGGAAATGAAGTGGTTAATGCATTTTATGCATTAAGATAAAAAGCCTTGTGTGTAGCAGCCTCCCCAGCACCCCCTAATACTTACCTGAGCCCCATCTCTCTCCAGCGATGTCCACATGTCCCTCGGCCATCCGGGTCTCTACTCCTGAATGGCTGAGACACAGCAGAGGTTTCATTGGCTCCCGTGGCTGTCAATCAAAGTCAGTTTTTCAATCGGGAGAGAGAGGAGGTGGGGCCGAATGGCAGATTCATGTCTAAATGGACAGACTGAGCTGCAGCTCAGCTCAGGTGCCCCCATAACAAGCTGCTTGCTGTGGGGGAACTTAACAGAAGGGAGGGGCAAAGAGCAGCGTAGAGGGACCCTAGAAGTGGAGGATCTGGGCTGCTCTGTGCAAATCCACTGCACAGGGCAGGTAAGTATAACATGTTTGTTATTTATAAAAAAAAAAAAAAAAACTTTACAATTACTTTAATAAATTAACTCCCTAGTATCCAGGTCGTTTTGTCACCCAAGTAGCGATTTTTCCCCTAGAATAAAGGCAGGTTTGTTAGCACAGTAGACAGTATATTTTCCAAGAAAAGTATTCCCCTCCAGATATATCCAGCCATAAAAAAATTATAATAATCATAATAGACATCGTTCACATGTACACATATATAAAGGCATTTGTGAAAATAATGTTATACATTGTATTATATATAAAAGAAATTACATAAATAATTCCACAGTATTCCCTTTTATTTGTCTTTTACCTTGACACTAAGTTCACACCTTTGTGCTGTGAATGCATTAATGTGCATTACTTTGTATAATAATGTGCACTGCATTAGGGCAAAATATGCAAGTCTTTTTTTGAAAGGCAGCAAACCATGTGGTGCACTAAAATGCACATGCATTGGCATGGTGTTTTGGAGTGCCATTAACAACAACATGTTTTTCCCTATGCACGCGTTCCCGTAGTATTAACTTGTTAATGAAGCCTTTAACTTTAACAAGAATATTTTTTTGGAGAGAAAGCATGTATAGTCAAATAACTTCAATTAAGTCATTAAATGATTGAGGTATGTCCCTTTAACACTTACATACTTTATGTAACAGACATTCTTTAACATCTAGATCAACAAAACCTAATGTGCAATTCAATAGCATATCCCAGTTACTTTTATTACAAATACATTTACAACAGTCGATGCTGGCAGATTTTTGCTCACTATAGAAGGTTGTATGTCACAGTAAACCACTTAAGGACCGGAAGGTCCAACGCTATACCTAAACAAGATTTATGTCCTTTTCTCCCACAAAAATACTTTCTTTTGGTGGTATTTGATCACCTCTGTGGTATTTATTTTTTGCGCTAAAAACAAAAAAATGTGTGACAATTTTGAAAAAAAAAAAGCTATATTTTTTGCTATAATAAATACCCCCCCCCCCCCCCAAAAAAAAAAATGTCTTTCTCAGTTTAGGCCGATTTATATTCTTCTACATACTTTTGGTAAAAAAAAAAATCGCAATGAATGTATATTGATTGGTTAGCGCAAAAGTTATAGGGCCAGATCCACAAACAATTACAGCGGCGGATCTCCGCCGCCCTAATTTCAATTCTGCACCGGCGTATCATTGTTTTGTATCCACAAAACAAGATACGCAGTTTTTTTGCGTAGATACGGCATCCTACGCCGTCGTTCTAAAGTGTCCTATTCACGCTGGGCGCTTTCACGTCGAATATGCAAATAAGGTAGATACGCCGATCCACGAACGTACGTACTCCCGGCACAGTGTTTTTACGTTGTTTGCGCAAGCGTAGGTCCGGCATAAATTTACCCCTGCTGTATAGAGGCGTATGTAATGTTAAGTATGGACGTCGGGCCAGCGTCGATTTTTACGTCGATTAGGGATTTGCATAAGTTGCGTTCACGTCGTTTTCATTGATGTTTTGCGACGTGATTTCGTGCATGCGCACTGGGATACGTCCACAGCCGGCGCATGCGCAGTTAAAAACAAGCATTGTTTGCGTCGGGTCATTCATAATTATAATAAAACACGCCCCCCACTAGTAAATTTGAATTACACCCGCGTATGCCGGCCCATTTACGCTACGCCGCCGTAAGTTACAGCGGCATTTCTTTGTGGATAAGAATGGGACACACCACGCCGGCGGGGCAGGTATGTGGATCTGGCCCATAGTGTCTACAAAATAGATTTATGGCCTTTTTATTTATATTTATCTATTTATTTTATTGCGGCGATCTGACATTTTTAGCGGTACTGAGACGTTGCAGCGGACAGATCTAACAACTAACTGACATTTTTTTCACTTTTTTGGGAACCAGTGACATTATTACTGTTATTGTACTAATGACACTAGCTGGTGGACATTGAGTCCACCCCACCTGCTGACTGGCTCCCCTGCTGGCCAGTGGGCATGCGTGCACCCCCACAAAATAGAAGAACAAGCTAACCTGCCACACTACAATGATGGCGGCAGGTCGGCAAGTTGTTATAAGCATAAGGATATGGTGTAGGAATGATAGGTAAAAATTTGAAGATTGTAAACATAGTTTTTAGCCTTGCAATATATGTTGTTAAAGTCATATGAGGTGTTCCAAAGCTTATCATCCACTTGAGGGGGCCATTTATGAAAAGCAGTAAATATTTTTGTAGCCGATATTAACTAATAAAAATGATGTCCCATTTTCACTTTAACACTGCAGAAATTACAGAAGCTAACTGGTGGCCATGGACAACACTTTTCATACATACTGTAAGACCCAAGATGACGATCATGTCATCTGGCCAATTATGATTGTATTGGGAAATGGTAATTTATCTATGAGCAGTTTGTACCCTCTAGAGCAGGAGTCTCCAAACTACGGCCCTCCAGGTGTTCAGGAACTACAATTCCCATCATGCCTAGTCATGTCTACGAATGTCAGAGTTTTACAATGCCTCATGGGAAGTGTAGTTCTACAGCAGCTGGAGGGCCGTAGTTTGGAGATCCCTGCTCTAGAGCACAGGTGTCAAACACAAGGCTCGCGGCCCGAATACGGCCCTCTAAGCCATTTCATGTGGCCCTCACACCTCTTCTGCAGCTGCAGGAGAGCTCCAGCCCTCCTCTGGTCCTCCTCCTGTCCAGACCCTGTACTTTCTGCTTTCAAGCAATGCATCCATCTTCTTCCCAGCAGCAGCATAAGGTAAGGGGATGCACTGTGATGTAAGTGATGGTGGGGTGGCTCTTGACATCTAATGTAATGGGAGGGGATGCGCTGGACATCTAATCTTACAAATACAACCTGCCCTTTTGAGGGCAATCATAATGCTGATGCGGCCCATGATGAAATTGAGTTTGACACCCCTGCTCTAGAGGCACTTGATTTTAAGGGAAGAATTGTTCACCTAGAATGGATTTTACCAGCTGACTGCTATTACTCCTGTGAAAAAAGGTCTACTCGGTGCATAAACATGCACATTCTGCAGATAGAACTCTGCATGTTTATTTGCTGATTCTTCTAAGTAACGAATGTTGCCATCTCATATCTATGGACAGCTTTATAATTTTTAATCACATTTATATTCCGCATTTCACTTTGAGCTCAATAATACTGAATAACAGAATTTGTCTCTCCTCACTTGACATGAAGCATTCTTTAGACCGACAACCTAGTAATAATGAGTACACATTAGTTTCCATTATAAAAATGTAATCTAAATGTTGCTTTGAGTTTTGCTTGCGTTGTCCTTACATGTCAAGTAGATCATCTCCACTTTCATCACTCTCTACGGTAAGTTGCCTTGTCCACCATTTCTTGACTTCTGAACCACAAGAAGCAGCATCCGACATGGCATTCATCTTGCACACTACAGACTTCATAGTGGAGCGACCACCAAAGCGTAAATTGACAGAAGATACAGAATGACTTATAGGCTTTGGTGCTGTAAAAAACAAAAAAACAAAAACAAAGACTGCGATGATGTGTATAGGTTAACTGGATTTGGAAACTGCTGATATTATAATGGCTTGCAAAAATGATTTATAGACTTTAGTATTTACTATTTTCCTTTTTAATATAGGGGTTATAAATTCATTCCAAATTAAAAAAAAATCTGTAATGCAGCCAATCTGAAAAATCTTTACACATGAAAAAAACTAAATGATCAGCTACAACCACCTAATATTTGCTCTACTAAATATTTGTTTTCCCAGCTCCGGCTGTCTGTACTGCACTCTCAGCTCCTGCTGTGTGTACTCCACTCCTTCCCTATGTGTTTTTTTTTTTATTATTAGATCACTGATAAGCACTAATAGCTGCCACATAATGATAGGTCTTTACCCAATAGAAAAGAAAAAAAAAGAATGACTGATTGAAATATACTGACACACATGACTGAAAAGGAAATATGAAAGCGAAAAGTAATAGAGGAAATAATTAGTTTGGGTGTAGAATTTAGTTTGTATAGATTACACTTCTTCCCCTGTAAAGTGTACAGTTATGTATACTGAAAATGTAAGGATTTGACGTGCTTGCAATGGTATAGAGTTTGTGCTCATACATGTACAAGTGATTTTTTAAATATATTTTAATGTTTGTAGTTGTAATAAAAAAAACTGCACTATGTATGGCTTTTGTATTTCCTTCCTTAAAATGTATGGTCTCACACACACTGGGTGTATACTTTTCCTCTCTGAATGCCAGAACTGTTGGCAGTTGAAAAGCGGCTTAAAAAAAAACCTATAACAGTTTTTCACGATTTCCAGATTTTTCCCTGATAGTGTAGCCTTTGTGCAGGCCTTTAATTTTTTAGTCTATTTTTATCAATTTAGATTATAACATTGTGTATTATATTTTATAATCTTTAAAGGAGAAGTCCATCCTGAGCTTTTTAGGCTAGGCTTCTCCTCTGGGTGACAGGAGTGCAATTCGTTTTGCACTCCTGTGACTCATTTTCAGCGGAGAGCGGTCAGAAGTCCGCTCTCCGCTGACGTCACTGCCATCGGTCGGGGTAGCACGTCATCCCACAAGTCTGGATCTGCCAGCTGTCCTGATTGATGGCAGTCTCAGCGAGCACTGAGAAGTAGATCAGAAGTTATGCTGACTGACAGTCAGCATCGCTCTGCTCACAGGGGAGTGAGATCCTGAGCCATCGGCAGTGTTTGGTGGCTCCGTTCTCAGTGCAGAGATGCCGGGGGACAGATTCAGCATCAGTCTGATGCTCCATCCAACGAGGTAAGTATAAATAGGGAATAAAAAAATAAAATAAAAAATTCTCTTTTAAAGAAACTTTAACCAGTGGTTGTAATGACTTTTCTGTTTACCTGCCGGTAGGTGCCACTGGCCAAATCTTCTCAGACGTTTACCAGCCTCAATAGAATCTTGTCTGTAGCTTCCTCTGTCAGAAAGCGTTGGGCTTAGAAGCTGCTGTTGACTACTTGTCTACAAATAAACAGAAACAAAAAAATGACATAAATACTTTATGTGTTTGTAAACTTTAAGCATAATATTATATCAATTATTTTTGATCCTACTTGTAGGGCCCCTTTCACACCTGCGGACCGTATGTCCGCTTTTTCATCCATCCGGACCACCCTGTCATTCGCCAGCTCAGCGGGGATCAGCGGAGCGATCATAAATACAAAAACTAAAATTGAAAGATTCACTTGTTTCAAATATGATGTAAGCTGGGGGTACAAAGCTGTGTGGGATGAGCAGGCTTTCAGACACAGATACCAAATCCAGGTAGTGACAAACAGTGCAGTGTTTATTTGTGATATATACAAGTCTTTTATATACAGGTTCTGTACAGTGTTTCAGAAAACAAACAGAACAAAACAAACTATGGCACTAACTCTACAAAATACAGGCTCTAACTACCAGGCTGAGCAAGCCTACAGCATGCCAGCTTCCACATATGCAGCTTGATAGCTTGCAGGGCTGGTGCAAGGATTTTTGACATCCTAGGCAAAACCTAATTTTGCCACCCCCTGACTCCACCCCCTTTGCCCTTCCCATGTATAACCCACCTTTTTAATGAAGCACCCATCAAATGCAGCCTCACTAGCGCCCATCAATGCAGCCTCACCAGCGCCCATTAATTCAACCTCACCAGCATCCATCAATGCAATCAATGCAGCCTACTGCACCTATCAATGAATGTTTACTTGCTTCCCTTTACTCGGGAGTCAAGACACAAGACACAGTCCTCGGCCGTGTCTCTGACACGATGTGCGAATGAAGCGGCGGCTGCCTGCTGATGCTGAGATTTAGTTGCTTGCTGCAGAGAGAAGAGAATAGAAAAAACAGTGGCTGGGCGTCCTAGGCAGCAGTGCGCCCTAGGCGGCTTCCTATGTTGCCTAGTGGTAGCACCGACCGTGATAGCTTTAACCAACCTTTTGCTCTCACAGACCAGTGTCGTCTGAGTTTCCAAGGCAGAGAGCACTGTCTGTCTGTCTCAGATGAGCTTAAAATAGCCCGGGGGGAGAGGACCAAGATCTGAACTGGATTGTGGAGCAGATATCTCTGAACATGTATAAGAGGAGCCTGGGAGATGTATAAACTCTTAACAGGACTTTTCCTGGCTCTCTCTGGGACGCTTTGCTACATATCCTCCCCCCTTGTTTCAACCCCAGGGTGGAAAGACCTGTGGTCCAACAGGAGTGAACATGGTACAGGGCATCTAAATTCCACATCTCAACACCATGTCTGTGTTTCACTGTGAAGGAGTAATCCTGTAGAGCCAAAAACTTAAATTAGCCTGGGGGAGAGGACCAAGATCCGAACTGAATCATGGACCAGAGATCCCTGAACGTGTATGAGAGGAGCCTGGGAGATGTATAAACCCCGAACAAGACTTTTCTCGACTCTCTCTGGGATGCTCTGCTACAATGTCTAAATCCATTCATTAAAATTTCATATAATCTTTTATATGCATCTTCCATTTATTCTGCCAGTAAGATGCCTAATGGCACTTCCTTTTATTGGGTGATAGTACACTGTACCCAAATGTACACCTGCAGTTGTTGCCCTGTCACAGATAAAGATTTTTACTGAAAGCAGATTCAGGACAAGGCACCTATAAGATACCATATGTCCCTTGTGCTGATTTTTCTGATTTTATTTTTTGCTAAACCAAAGATTTAGGAAAACTTGAGCAGAAGGCCATGCGTTTTAACAGATACATTGACACTGAAGATTAATTGCTAAACCACCAGGATGTGGCAGAAGTAGATTTCAAAATTTCAAACAGGACTTTTGGCAACTAAGGAATTTAAACTCCATAAAAAAACAGGATATTTCTACTTGTCATATTTTTTAGCGTTTATTAAGGGACACAGTATTCAGTTATTATGAGACAATTGTTTATACAGCAGCCAATAGGAGGATTTGGACACTGGCAAACAAAAAAACACCCAGCATGTGTCTGCAATGACTGGGACATCCAAAGCATTCCAACTAAAGGTTGGGCTACAGTACCACCCCTATATACCAACAAAAAAAAACAATAGAACTGGGTCTGCAGTCTGCAGCTCAAAGACATGCCTAAAGGACCTTACACTCAAAGCTGGCAACAGAGGATTGTGCATTCAATTGGTAAAAAGTTGGAATAGGATTTCAGGGTCTGAGATTTGTCCTTTAATGGTAATCAAGGGAAAATTGCTAATCCAGACCTGATTTCAGAAAGTTTAAGAGTCTTCCTACAGAATATTATCTGGGGTAAAATCTTCTTTTCTTGCACCAAGCAAAGTAACTCTTCCATGTGTATATGTACATCATATAAGAGAAAGATTTCCTAGCCTTTAACAGCATGGGAATTACCGAATCAGAGAGGCCCTGTCTGTCAAGAACTAGGATTCAACAGCCATTCTATTAAAGCCAGTAAATGTGGAGCAGGGTGGTGGTCCTTAATATAGGAGGTCAGGTTAATCTGAAGAGGCCCATGAGGGGTCAATCAGAAGTATAATGTGGTTTATGTACCACATACCCTGAGCCAATGACCGCCATCTCTATCCTGTGTCTAAGTCCTCTGTGCTCACAAGATGTCTAGGGCTCCTCGTCAGACCATCAGGCATCCATTATGAGCATGTTCCAAGGGAGAGGGGGAAAGGATTCCCCTGACTCCAGAGTTGAATTTGTGAGCCACCAAGCCGGAGACAATCTGGTCTTTGGTTTTAGCTGAGATAGTTTGTTCAGAAACTAAACCAATTTGTCTCACAAAGAAAGAAAAAACTTGCTGAAGGGATCTAGATTGGGAATTGGAAATTAAAACTGCTTCAAAAGGAGGCTACCATTATACCAGAACTCTTATGCAGTAATTCAGAGCTAGAAAGTCTTCCTGCTGGAGGGAGGCTATGAAAGACTTAGTGGATTACATGTGGAACCTTTGGATTTGAATAAAGATAATAAGACTTTCAGATCCAACATGGGACAAATGCCCCTTTTGATTTTGAAACTGTCAAAAGATTGAAGCTCTAAAACCTTTCCAGTTTTGGCACATAAGTAATAACGAATTGGTTCTAAGAGTCTGTAAGAGCAGCATGGAGACAAGACACAAACAGATTGGACAACATGAAGCAAGGTGGAGATAAAGATAGAAATTTAGCTGGCAAAAACAAGGATTTAGAAAGGACTTCCAAACATCCGTCAGCTGGATCCTTAAGTTGGTTCTAAAGCTGAAGTTTTTTCTACCTTATCTGTGGTGCAGCCCATCTCAGGTCCCCTTTAAAAACTTACCTGATTCCAATCTCGATCCAGCGATGGGAGAAAGCAGAGGGAGAGAGAAAGAGAAATCACTGCTCTCTCTCTTATCATAGGCTCATAGACAGCAGCAGGAATCATTGATTTTCACTGATGTTAATCATAGCTAGTAAGGCGAGAGTATAGAGCAGGGTCGAGCAGCGCTGTGTGTCCATGGACACACAGAGCACAGCTTGCAAATTGAGCCCACATGAGTGCCCCATTAAAAGGGTTGTAATGGAAAAAAATGTTTTTCATAAAAAGCATCCTTTACCTGCAGACATTCCTCTTTTCACTTCCTCATTGTTCGTTTTTGCTCAGAAGTTGCTCTATTTCTCCTCTGTTCTGTTCACTTCCTGGTTGTCTGATTGTTACTCACCACCGTGCAGGGAGGCTTTACTGCGGTGGTCAGTGACTTGCTCGCCCCCTCCTGGGAACTACATCTGTGCGGCAGGCCGCTTTCTACGTGTTAGAGACTTCAAGGAGGTGTGAATTACTGGGCGTGCTGCAATGCATACTGGGAAATGTAGTTCTTACATGAACGAGCGCGACACACCAGGAAGTGAATGAGAGAACAGAAACTAGAACGCCGGAGGCCGGAGGCGATACAGATAAAGGAATTTAATAGGTATTTACTAGTTTTTTTTTAACAGAATCATTACATTATTCTGTCTGTTTACCCTGCAGACAATGGGCCAGATTCAGATAGCCCATCCTAACTTTGTGCGGGCGTAGAGTATCTTGTTTACGCTACGCCGCCGTAACTTTGAGAGGCAGGTGCCGTATTCAGAAAGAAGTTGCGCCCAAAGTAATGTCGGCATAGCGCATGCGCCAGCCGTGAACATATCCCAGTGCGCATGCTCCAAATTACGTTGCAAATAGTCATTGATAACGACGTGATCGTAACTTATGCCCAGCCCCATTCTGAATTGGCTTACGCAAATGACGTAAACGGCGTACAATACGACGCTGTCCCGACGTCCATACTTAACATTGGCTGTGCCTCATATATGTAGCAGGGGTAACTTTACGCCGGACTTACGCTTACGCAAACGACATAAAATTTGACGACCGGGCGCAAGTACGTTTGTGAATCCGCGTATATAGCTCATTTGCATATTCGATGCGTAAATCAACGAAAGCGCCACCTAGCGGCCAGCGTAAATATGCAACTAAGATACGACAGCGTAAGAGACTTACGCCGCTCGTATCTTAGCTAAATTCCGGCTTATCTTGTTTTCTAAATACAGAAAAAAGATACGCCGGCGCTTCTTAGAAGTTACGCGGCGTATCTCTAGATACGCCGACGTATCTCCTTTCTGAATCTGGCCCATACATTTTAGCCAAACATTTTTTTCCTTTACAACTCCTTTAACAATTGGAGGAGCCAGGAGCTGTGTCTGGGAACCCGAGAAGAAGAGGATCATGGCTGCTCTGTGCAAAACAATTGCACATATCAAACATTTTTGTTTAATAAAAGTAAAAAAAAGTATGATTTTACAACCACTTTAAACACTGCAGCATTCAGTATTTTATTGAGGTATGAGGTAAAATCCTCAACAAATGGATACCGATTTAAAAAGATTATGGGAGGAATAAATAATTGTAAGTATTATTCCAGACTCTATACGAAATAGGTTGATTGAGTATATCTGACTGGTAATGGAACTAGTAGAAGTAACAGGCTGTTCCATTTAAAAGGTCGCTCATACAGCATCAATAGCAGCCCATATTGTATGTTAAAGCCCAGGAGCTTAATCAGCTAATTGTGACTTCTCAGGAACAAATCCATCCACCAAAGATTTGTGTTTTTTTTTGACAGACAGTCCAGTGGAGGAAAAGGCATAGAATTATGCTTACAGCCACTGGATTTAAAGTTAGCGACCATAGTTGTAAGTTGTTCATGAAATCTACCATAACTGTGGAGAACTCCCACTAGATAAAGCAAAGGGGAGGCTAAATCTGTTGAAATGATGGTGAGACTTTGAGGAATGTGTTGAATCAAGCAGAAGACAATGATCCAAGCTGTCAGTGACAGGTTCCTTAGGTGGGACAATAAAGACCACCCTGGAACTGTTAGTGGATGTCGAGCTGGAAAGACCAATACAGGAGGCCCACTCTACTTGCTCTTTGGATGCAACATGCTGTACTGACTTAACAGGTACAAATTAATAGGGAGCACCAGGTAAAACTTTGGTTACTCACAACTGGTTGTCTGAAGCAGGAGAGATTCAATGGATGACAGGGCCGTCTTAATAGCATCATTGGCCCCTGGGCAAAGTAATGCTCTGGGGCCCTTACAATGGAGACAGTGCAGGTAAACAGAAATCAAGTAGGTAGGAGGCAGGGGATATCTGGGGTGTAGAGGTGTCAGAGTGCTGAGGGGATATCTGTGATGTAGAGGGGGAGCCCGGGTTGCCCCAATTTCTGGGCAGCCCAGACTCAAGGACCAGCTGCTTTGGGGAAAGGGCAGGGGCCCAGGTGTGCCCTCTCATTAAGACAGCCCTGATGGCTGGAGGTGACAAGGTCAGTATAGTTGGCAGTGAGGATTAACCAAGGTGTAAAACAACATTTCTCTTGCAGATAGAACCCATGGCAGGAATGAGCCATGACACTCAAAATAACACAGCATTTAATTCCTCGTCATGCTAACCCCTTCCCACAAAAACTGAGGAAACAGGTAATGGTGGCATTCAATGTTTCCAAACAATGTTATAGTTCCCAAAGCTCATCCCATATGGTATACTAATTAGGAGTCTTCAAATATTGGATGACATAGGAGGCTGTGTCAGGAGAATATAGGAGATCAGTACTGTGTGACTGCACAGAGGAGACCAAACAATATAATTAGTGAAGTGAAAAGGTGTTTATTAACAAAAGTAAGTGAGGACAACCAGTGCAAACAGCAAACAATATATATATAGTCAAAGGGAGATACCGTATTCATAAACCAAGCCAGGCCGAGGTCATACACGTGGGAAGTCAGCCGATGGGTAAGGATGGGACAGGACAGAGCAGGGAGCGGATGGATGGATGAGCTGCGGGGTAAGATCCAGGAAAGACAGGAATCAGGGAACAGGGCGGAAGAGTCCAGGCAGGGATCAGGATCAAGGATCACGGAACAAGATTAGGCACAAAATCGGGATCAAAGACAGGGTCTGGATACAGGCTCAGGTCTGGGAGATATGACGATACCAGGGCGAGCTCTGCTTGAGCTCGCCAGGTATAAGTAGTGCTGCTGATTGAGCTCAGGTTACAGCTGAACGGAGAAAAGGCTGTGTGCTCCATACTGCCAGGAAGCCCCCGCTGGTGGAGGCCAGTACTGCAACCCAAATAACAGGCAGTATCACCAGCAGGGGGACCTTCCCTGACAGTACCCCCCCCAAAGGAGCGGCCTCCGGACGCTCCAACCAGTCGTTGCTGGGGAAAGCCCATGGTGTCAACCCGGGCAGTGGATAAAGTTACATTAAGTGGGGAAGTGGACAGGGGCAAATCGGGCTGGGCAGCAGACTCCAGGCCCTCAAGCTGGGCAGCGGACTAAGGCTCATTGAGCTGGGCAGCGGACGAAGGCTCCGGGTCATCGAGCTGGGCAGCGGACGAAGGCTCCGGGTCATCGAGCTGGGCAGCGGACGAAGGCTCCGGGTCATCGAGCTGGGCGGCGGACGAAGGCTCCGGGTCATCGAGCTGGGCGGCGGACGAAGGCTCCGGGTCATCGAGCTGGGCGGCGGACGAAGGCTCCGGGTCATCGAGATGGGCGGCGGACGAAGGCTCCGGGTCATCGAGATGGGCGGCGGACGAAGGCTCCGGGTCATCGAGCTGGGCGGCGGACGAAGACTCCGGGTCATCGAGCTGGGCAGCGGACAGAGGCTCCGGGTCATCGAGCTGGGCAGCGGACAGAGGCTCCGGGTCATCGAGCTGGGCAGCGGACAGAGGCTCCGGGTCATCAAGCTGGGCAGCGGACAGAGGCTCCGGGTCATCGAGCTGGGCAGCGGACAGAGGCTCCGGGTCATCGAGCTGGGCAGCGGACAGAGGCTCCGGGTCATCGAGCTGGGCAGCGGACAGAGGCTCCGGGTCATCGAGCTGGGCAGCGGACAAAGGCTCCGGGTCATCGAGCTGGGCAGCGGACAAAGGCTCATCGAGCTGGGCAGTGGACAAAGGCTCCGGGTCATCGAGCTGGGCAGCGGACAAAGGCTCCGGGTCATCGAGCTGGGCAGCGGACAAAGGCTCCGGGTCATCGAGCTGGGCAGCGGACAAAGGCTCCGGGTCATCGAGCTGGGCAGCGGACAGAGGCTCCGGGTCATCGAGCTGGGCAGCGGACAGAGGCTCCAGGTCATCGAGCTGGGCAGCGGACAAAGGCTCCGGGTCATCGAGCTGGGCAGCGGACAAAGGCTCCGGGTCATCGAGCTGGGCAGCGGACAAAGGCTCATCGAGCTGGGCAGCGGACAAAGGCTCCGGGTCATCGAGCTGGGCAGCGGACAAAGGCTCCGGGTCATCGAGCTGGGCAGCGGACAAAGGCTCCGGGTCATCGAGCTGGGCAGCGGACAAAGGCTCCGGGTCATCGAGCTGGGCAGCGGACAAAGGCTCCGGGTCATCGAGCTGGGCAGCGGACAAAGGCTCCGGGTCATCGAGCTGGGCAGCGGACAAAGGCTCCGGGTCATCAAGCTGGGCAGCGGACAAAGGCTCCGGGTCATCGAGCTGGGCAGCGGACAAAGGCTCCGGGTCATCGAGCTGGGCAGCGGACAAAGGCTCCGGGTCATCGAGCTGGGCAGCGGACAAAGGCTCCGGGTCATCGAGCTGGGCAGCAGGCTCCGGGTCATCGAGCTGGGCAGCAGGCTCCGGGTCAACGAGCTGGGCAGCAGGCTCCGGGTCAATGAGCTGGGCAGCAGGCTCCGGGTCAACGAGCTGGGCAGCAGGCTCCGGGTCAACGAACTGGGCAGCAGGCTCCGGGTCAACGAACTGGGCAGCAGGCTCCGGGTCAACGAGCTGGGCAGCAGGCTCTGGGTCAACAAGCTGGGCAGCAGGCTCTGGGTCAACGAGCTGGGCAGCAGGCTCCGGGTCATCGAGCTGGGCAGCAGGCTCCGGGTCATCGAGCTGAGCAGCAGGCTCCAGGTCATCGAGCTGGGCAGCAGGCTCCGGGTCATCGAGCGGCCGGCAGACTGGCACAGGAACAGCAGGCTGGCAGACTGGCACAGGAACAGCAGGCTGGCAGACTGGCACAGGAACAGCAGGCTGGCAGACTGGCACAGGAACAGCAGGCTGGCAGACTGGCACAGGAACAGCAGGTTGGCAGACTGGCACAGGAACAGCAGGCTGGCAGACTGGCACAGGAACAGCAGGCTGGTAGACTGGCACAGGAACAGCAGGCTGGCAGACTGGCACAGGAACAGCAGGCTGGCAAACTGGCACAGGAACAGCAGGCTGGCAAACTGGCACAGAAACAGCAGGCTGGCAGACTGGCACAGGAACAGCAGACTGGCAGACTGGCACAGGAACAGCAGACTGGCAGACTGGCACAGGAACAGCAGACTGGCAGGCTGGCACAGGAACATCAGACCGGCAGGCTAGCACAGGAACATCAGGCTGGCAGGCTGGCACAGGAACATCGGGCTGGCAGGCTGGCACAGGAACATCAGGTTGGCAGGCTGGCACAGGAACATCAGGCTGGCAAGCTGGCACAGGCTGGTCGGATGGCACAAGCTGGGCAGCTGGCACTGGAACAGGCTGGTTGGTTGGCACAGGTTGGGCAGCTGGCACTGGAACAGGCTGGTTGGTTGGCACAGGCTGGGCAGCTGGCACTGGGACAGATGGCACTGGGACGGGTTGAACAGGTGGCACTGGGACAGGTTGAGCAGAGGGTACTGGGACAGGTTGGGTAACTGGCACAATGGTATGGGTTGGGAAGTACTTCCGTTTCTTTTTAGACTTAGTCACTGCAGGTTTGTTAACAGAAAGGGTGTATGAAGAGGGTGGAATTAAGTAGGAGGAAGGGTTGGAATATGGCAGAGACACAGGGATGGTAACTGGAGGAGGTTTTTGTGGAGTTGTTACTGGAGAAAAGGAGAAAGCAGGTGGATTAAAGGCAGGGTAGGAACAACAAGTAGAGACTGGGTAATAATACTTGGTAGGCTGCGGAATTAACTGAGCTGGGGTTACCATTGGTGATGGACAGATGGATCCCTGAGAAGGCAGGTGGTCAATAGCAGGGCTGGAACGAACTGGCTTGGCTGGAATCAGGAGATCTGACCATGCCTGCAGCACAGGTTGAACAAAAGCAGGTTCACACACACCTTGTCTAATCAGAGCCTGCACAGAATCAATACACTCAGATAACTTTTGCTGGGGACAGGAGGAATAATGCTCATAAAAATAAGCCAGATCATCCTCCAATAACCACACCAGGGATTCAACTTGGTCACGGGAGAGAAGTCATCACTACCATCAGGAATAAATGACAGGGCCGGTTTAACACACAACCGAATTAATGCCTGAACATCATCAAAAGTCATGTACCCCTGATCCACCCAGGAATGAGCCGATCGGATAGTTTCTATCAGTTGGTCACTAGTCCAACCCTCCAAAACCTGACGACAATACCCCTCCTCCTCTTCTGCCAGCAGAGAAAGGTAAAGGATTTCATTGTAATCCATGTTTTAGAGCACTACACCAGAATGGATCCTCAATGCAGTCATGTCTGATCAAGGGATGGCCCTGGTATACTGTCAGGAGAATATAGGAGATCAGTACTGTGTGACTGCACAGAGGAGACCAAACAATATAATTAGTGAAGTGAAAAGGTGTTTATTAACAAAAGTAAGTGATGACAACCAGTGCAAACAGCAAACAATATATATATATATAGTCAAAGGGAGATACCGTATTCATAAACCAAGCCAGGCCGGGGTCATACACGTGGGAAGTCAGCCGATGGGTAAGGATGGGACAGGACAGAGCAGAGAGCGGATGGATCGATGAGCTGCGGGGTAAGATCCAGGAAAGACAGGAATCAGGGCGGAAGAGTCCAGGCAGGGATCAGAATCAAGGATCACGGAACAAGATTAGACACAAAATCGGGATCAAAGACAGGGTCTGGCTACAGGCTCAGGTCTGGGAGATATGACGATACCAGGGCGAGCTCTGCGTGAGCTCGCCGGGTATAAGTAGTGCTGCTGATTGAGCTCAGGTTACAGCTGAACGGAGAAAAGGCTGTGTGCTCCATACTGCCAGGAAGCCCCCGCTGGTGGAGGCCAGTACTGCAACCTAAATAACATGCAGTATCACCAGCAGGGGGGACCTTCCCTGACAGGCTGTGTCGTGGCTTTGGAACTGGAAAACACTCTGCAGCTAACTTACACAGTACTGAAGGTCTGGGAAGCAACAAAGACCCCACAACCATTGTTTCTTGGGTTTCTGGGTACAGTCTCCAAGGGATCAGTGTGGAAACCCTATCAGGACAGCTGCATACAAAGCCCAGGGGGTCAGTAGCATGCAGATGAGGTCTTGATTGAAGAAAAATAATATCATGGGATACAAGCAAAAAGCTCAAACATAGTGGTGGTGTGGAAACAGCAGTGTAGGATTACAGCTGCTGCTATTAAAATGTGATGAATGCCGGATCACTAAACTGTTGCTGTCACCAATAAGAGACAATGGACCCCTGTTAACTCTGCAGTTAACCCTTTACATACACATCAGATGTTACCACGTGTTTAACCACTTGAGATCTGCGCTATTGACAAAAGACGTCAACAGCGCGGCTCTCAAGTGCCAAGTTGACGTCTTTGGACGTCATTTAAAGTGCATTACCCGCGCTCCACCCAGTGGGTAAACACTGTCCCGGCGCATCGCTGAAGAGCCGATGCGTGTCCTTGGCGGCCGCGATGTTCGTCGGGTACACGCGATCGCCGGGAACACAAGCAGGTGACAGCAGGGATGTGGAGCTCTGTGTGTAAACACAGAGCTCTACGTGCTGTCAGAGGAGAGGAGACCGATCTGTGTCCCTTGTACATAGGGACACAGCATCGGTCACCTCCCCCAGTCACCCCCCTCCCCCCACACAGTTAGAACACACCCAGGATACACATTTAACCCCTTCCTCACCCCCTAGTGTTAACCCCTTCCCTGCCAGTCACATTTATACTGTAATTGGTGCATTTTTATATCACTGATCACTGTATAAATGTGAATGGTCCCAAATTTGTGTCAAAAGTGTCCGATATGTCCGCCGCAATATCGCAGTCCCAATAAAAATCGCAGATCGCCGCCATTACTAGTAAAAAAATAAAAAATAAAAAAAAATCATAATTCTGTTCCCCATTTTGTAGGCGCTATAACTTTTGCGCAAACCAGTTGCTTATTTTTTTTTTTACAAAAATACGTTGAAAAATACCGGCCTAGACTGAAGAAAAAAAAAATGTTTAAAAAAAAAAAATATGGGATATTTACTATAGCAACAAGTAAAAAATATATATATATATTTTTAAATTGTCGCTCTTTTTTTGTTTATAGCACAAAAAATAAAAACCGCAGAGGTGATCAAAAACCACCAAAATAAAGCTCTATTTGTGGGGAAAAAAGGACATCAATTTTGTTTGGGAGCCACGTCGCACGACCACGCAAATGTCAGTTAAAGCGACGCAGTGCCGGAAGCTGAAATTTCGCCTGGGCACGAAGGGGGTTTATGTGCCCAGTAAGCAAGTGGTTAAAAGAGACACACACCTTTCACAGTATCTACTGTAATAATTCTGACTATTAAGAAATGACTGTAATACATTCTGGCATGCCAGACAGGCATAGGTGTGCGCAGCCTTTGGCATTAGGGTGTGCACCCCAAAGCTCAAACACACTCATCTAAAACATCCACAGCAACAACAGGTGGGAGAGGAGGGAAGCTGGCAGTGCTGTGGGGGGAAGGAAGGGGTGCCAGGTCAGTAGGGGGATACTGTTTTCACAGGGTGATTAGGGTGTGCCTGGGCACACCTGGCACACCCTGTGCACACGCCTATGCAGACAGGGATAAAACATGGATTAAAATATAGTAGCACTCTCCAGAGAGACAGGGATTCCTTAAGTTCTGGTCTATGACATTAGAGATAAGACTTACATTTTTTTAAGAAACTATTAAGAAAGACAAAAATGGTGCTAACAAGATACAGTATATACAGAAAAAAAAATCTGAAAAGATAATAATAACAACAGTAAAATAAATGAAAATAAAAATGAAAAGTACTTGGGTTTTCCTGGTATTTAGCTCAGGCACAGTCTAGTTCAATGTTGCATAAGCCTGCTCTGGTGTACCAGAGACATTGGCTCTCAGAATGAATCTCAGCATGAGTGTGTTGTTTCGATGAAAAAGGAAAGCTCTCACTCTTCAGTTGCAATAGCTTTTTGTGGCCCCTAAGGAAAGCATTTGCAGAAATAACATGACCAACCAAAGTCTGAGCAGGGGCTGAGGAGTAGGAGTGCTAAACCATTTATGATTCTAGAAGACCCATCCAAAATGTCAATTTTGTAAATGCAGTTATATTTTTATTTTATGCTATAGGCTAATAATACATATATTATTGTGCAGCATTAAATTACCATTTTATAGAGATGAAATGTGTCTACTTTGCCTCCTGTAAATGATAGACCATGAATGTTTGATCTTCAATTGTACGCTATTTTCTTCTACATTTGATTTACCGTTATTATTAATCTAAAACTATCATAGCAGGATTTATGAATTATGGGCCAGATTCAGGTAGATCAGAGCATCTTTGCTCTGGAGTAACGCTTCTCATTTGCATTACTCTGCCGAAATTTTAGGAGCAAGTGCTGTTATTCAGGAAGCACTTGCTCCTAAAGTTGCGGCAGCGCATCGCAAATGAGCCAGCGGAATTCAAATTGGGCGGGTACGGGGCGTGTAGTATTCTAACTATGCGCGATCCCGCGGCGAACGTACTGCGCATGCGTCGAGTGTCAATGCATCCCAGTGCGCATGCTCCAAATTCTGTCAGTGAACGTCAATGACGTCACATTCCCATTCATGAATGTTTTACGCAAGCGACACGATTTGTTTTTTTTCCGACGCGATGACGACGCCTATACTTAACATAGGATACTCCACTAGGGGGCTGCTTTATCTATACGCCGCGTATCGCTTCCGGAAACGTCGTAAAGTCACTGTGTCGCGCCCAAAAAAGATTGTGAATTGCCGATTCCCGCTCATTAACATATTTTTTGAGCGTAAATCGGCGGGAACGCCCCCGGCGCCATTTTTAAGTTGAAGTAACGATGCAATGGCGAAATTCAATTACGCCGATCGCATCGGAACTCCAACCCGGCGTTTCTTGTTTTCTGGTTATAGAAAACAGAAACGCCAGCTTAAAGTGACAGTTAGGCTGGCGGATCACTGGATCCGCCAGCCTAACTCTTCATGAATCTGGCCCATAGTGTGTTTTGAGAGCTGCATTGTATTAAAGGACATTCTAGGCCAGATCTTGCCAGACCCCAATTGCAGAGCTACTAAATTGCTTTGCAAGTCACTTATGAAAACACCAGACTTAGAAATGCTTATCCTCTTAACTGCTGGCTTAGGCATTTGTGACCCCCGTTTTTGTTCTGGTAATGGGCTTTGTTATAGACTCATTAAAAGGTATCTGGTTTTCCAGTCTCATAATTAACCATGTAGAGATTAATCGTGAGGTATCTGGTTTTCTAGTCTCATAATTACCATGGAGATGTTTTGCAGCTCATCATGGCTAATTATGAACGTCCCCACTCTACTTTGAACTGTGTAAAGGGATTTCATGTTCTTTTAGACTGAACTGTTTACAGGTGGGGTGTAATAGAATGGTTCTCTGCTGACCCTACAGACAAACAGAGTAAATCTAATTTGTGTCACATACTGGTACATTTTCAGTATGGCACCTCATTCTCTGCTCCCTAGACAATTTTCTTCACGAGTTTCTTGGCTGGTCAATGGCTTTTGTTTGTCAGTGTCCAAATCCTCCTGTAGGGGGCAGTATATCCGTTCAGTTCAGAGAAACCAAATCTTGTTCCTGTGTCCCATTAGGCTTTGATAAAGAAAACATGATTTACATTAGGATTCTGCTAATTATCTATAACCAGACTACACAAATAATCTAGTAAGTGGTTTCTCTTTTGTCCACCAATTTCTGCTAGATCCATTCTTTGAAGTTCTTCCAAATAGACTCAAACACTAAGCAACAAAACACAGCTATATAAAGGGAATGGCAGGGTGCCAGTAGCAATAAGCTCAATGACGATTTTCAATAGAGCTTAAGAAATCAATTTTCAGTTTAAAAAATGCACTGAGTTTTACAGCAATTATACTTAAAAGTCCAGGGTCACTCATTTGTCCCCTAACCACAGGTAACCATTAGATGTGTGGATACATGTGAACAGCTCCTCTAAACCTGTCATTATTTTGCTCACATACACCTGAGATCTGCTAAAATCTGCTGATTCTTGCTGCTGGGATCTGCTGTATGCATATGATCATCCATGGGAAGGAGGCCTTAAACTATTCACTGAAAGGCAGCGTGGGTTGGTAAATCTATTTCAATCCTGTATTGATTACTAACATCTTGTGGGCAGAGTGGCATCAAACAGAACTATTCTAGAGGAAGAAAAACACTTTCAATCCTTCCATTTTGAGAGCACAAAAGGTAGTAACTGACCCAAGTCCCAAGATACAAAGTAGCAATTACTAGCATGTTGAAAGACTAGAAGATGTCTCCCTGTTTGTTATTCATGGGGGGAAATCTGCATACTTATGGCCATTTTTAGAAGACATGAGTAGAAGATAATACCTCTGGTTGTGCATTGTCCTGGTTATTAAGATTCATATCATCACTGGGCTGTGTCGTCTCTATACTGGGAGGATTCAGGAACCGACTAAGCTCTTGTTGCTGACTCTCTCGAAGGCTGTGAATGATGCTGCAGGACTGTTGTTGTTTCTGAGGAAATTAGCAGAACACACAATGCAACTGAAGTTAACAATTCTTTCATATACCACCTTTGAATAGATTTTGATTAACTGCATAAAGTATAGACACTACATTATATGTAAAACGATGTCTAGTTATTGGTGTCTAAAGGCTAGTAACCCAATAGTAACCTGTAAGACAACATACCATATTTATCGGCGTATACCACGCACTTTTTTCCCCTTAAAATAAGAGGAAAATTGTGGGTGCGCGATATACGCCGATACCCGATTCCCGCGCTCAGTTTGAAGTGAGCCGCCAACATATACCGAGTGCAGTACACTCGGGTACATTCGGCTAGGCTCGGCTTCACTCGTGCTCACGCATAAACATCACAGTGCGTGAGCACGAGCGAAGCCCAGCCTGGCCGAATGTACCCGAGTGTACTGCACTCGGTATATGTCGGCGGAGGCGTTAAAACTGAGCACGGGAAGCGGGGATTCGACTCGAGACATCGCTGGAGAAGCCGGGAGGACACCACTGGAGCCGAAGATGGACGCCGAACCGGACGATGGACGCCGCGCAAGACACCAAAACTGTAAGTACTAAAAGTTTTTTTTTACAGGTCAACATTAGGGGTGCGCGCTATACGAAGGAGCGCGCTATACTCCGATAAATACGGTACATAAATTCCTGCTCTGGTGTGAAGTATTGACAACAAATGCTTACATACACTATATATCGTAGATGTAAACCCTTACACGCTTTATACCCAGGGAAGTGACTTGTCTCAGGTGATACACAGAGGTTAAACAAACCCACCATTTTACCTGTTTATATGCAGCTCTCTCTTCTCCACAGTCTTCCAAAACACAGCACATCTCAGCAATAGAAAACAGGAGCTGGGGATCTGATGTCACACACACTGCAGAGCTAGAGTACAGAGCTCTGTGAAATCAGATAGCTGAATGGATGGAAGTGACACCCCCCTTATTACAAGCTCAAAGATACATAGAACAGAGTCTGTGTTTCATCTTCTGTGTGCTGGGGGGGGGGGGGGGGTTAGTGATGTGTGGGCGTGATTTATTAGCATAACTGTCCCATATTTCATAGGACATTCACGGTATTTAGACCTTTGTCCAGGTCTTGCCGTATCCCAGGAAATGTCCTGGCAAATCTGCGGTTTCAGGATTTTTCCCCGCCACCGCTAAAGGTCTGCAGCCGGCACTGGTGAATTGTCTCCTCCGGTCACCATTTTACATAAGACCAGCCATCGTAAGGAAGAAACAAGAGGTAAAACCCAGGCTTCGCCTCTTGGTTCTTCCCTTTGGCCTCCACAAGCTGGTCTTCTGTAAATGGCATGGAGACCAAATCACCAGTTGGTTCGCTACCTGGTTGTGGTTGATGTTGGGGACACCTGATATAAGAAGGGACTTTACTGGGGACACCTAATGTAAGGAGGGATTCTGCTGAGGATGACTGATGTAAGGAGGGACTCTGCTGGCAGCACCTGATGTAAGGAGGGACTCTGCTGGCAGCACCTGATGTAAGGAGGCACACTGCTGGGGACACCTGATGTAAGGAGGGACTCTGCTGGCAGCACCTGATGTAAGGAGGGACTCTGCTGGTAGCACCTGATGTAAGGAGGGACTCTGCTGGCAGCACCTGATGTAAGGAGGGACTCTGCTGGCAGCATCTGATGTAAGGAGGGACTCTGCTGGCAGCACCTGATGTAAGGAGGGACTCTGCTGGCAGCACCTGATGTAAGGAGGGACTCGGCTGGCAGCACCTGATGTAAGGAGGGACTCTGCTGGCAGCACCTGATGTAAGGAGGGACTCTGCTGGGGAAACCTGATGTAAGGAGGGACTCAGCTGGGGACACCTGACGTAAGGAGGGACTTTGCTGGGAATGCCTGGTGTTAGGAGGTACTTTGCTGGAGAACACCTGATGGCATCTGGTGGCGGGAGACGTGGCAAGTGACACATTCAGGGCTCCCACTGATTCTGCATTAAGGTGAGTTGAACGATTTCATTTTATATTACAATGTAATCATATAAATAAATAAATAATGCGCTTTAATCATCCTGACACCATACCAACCATGGTGCCATGATGTTTGGAGCGCTAACACCAGGTGTTTGGAGTATCTTTATCTGCTGATTGTTAAACTTTCTGGAATACACATATTGCTATTGTGGTATAGGATCTGGGCCTGCTGTCCCTCTCTCCATCCCTCTTTCTTTCCTTCCTTCCTTCCTTCTCTCTCATTCCCTCCTTATCTCTTTCGTTCTCTCTCTCTCTCTCTCTCCCTCCATCCCTCGTTCATCTCAGACTCGAATCACGCCCTTTGAGGCACGCCCCCTTTAAGCCATGCCCAACATTTAGTTTGCACCATGGCGAGCTTCACGTGCCACATTTTTCTCCCCCCCCCCCGCAAGTTACACCTACAAATGAATGCCCCACCCCATAATTATAATAGGACTTTGTCTACATACAAAAAAGTGTCCCTATATTTTTTTTTCACAATGTTGGTAACTATGTATTACGCATGAGTCATGGAAATAGCAGAATGAGGAGAGATCAGAGAGAAACCAGACTTACTGCTTTGGTTTCAGGCTAGTACACAGCGTGTTTTTGCAGGAGACACAGATAAATGTACGATTTACACGCCATCCTGCACCCACATAGATGTGAATTTAGCATAATAGAGTGTGTATATTATCTCACTGCTCTGGTGTAGGTCCTCAAAATAAAAGTGAACTCTGTTGCAGTTAGAAGCGAGAAAACAAAATAACACTACAATATTTCAGGAAAGCAATACATTTCATCAGTAATTAGGCTATCGAATAAATGATAAACTCTGTCTACATAATGTAATTATAATATCATGCACACTTTAGCAAACATTTTTCAGGGTATCTAACTTACTTACCGCTCGTATACGTTTGAGACATTTTTTGAGCCACATACGTATGGTTTGCTTAGCCACTTCTTCTTCTATGGTATACTCCAGTTGTTCCCTTGCCAGCAATTCCTCCAGCTGAAGGCTCTTCCTGATGTCCACAGATCTGTATGACAGCATGCTATAGGAAAAACACAAATAGCTGATCATTCACAATACAATTACTCTTTTTTACCATTTTAAACAGCAGGGGTGGGGGTGCATCCCAACCATGGCACTACCTGACTGGAAATTGCAGGTTTGCTCTGTGCCTGCTTGGCTTT
This sequence comes from Rana kukunoris, assembly GCA_029574335.1. Taxonomy (NCBI): domain Eukaryota; kingdom Metazoa; phylum Chordata; class Amphibia; order Anura; family Ranidae; genus Rana; species Rana kukunoris. The sequence goes on along the minus strand of CM056050.1, from coordinate 213,268,567 downwards.
CCTACAGGTTTTCCAATTTCCTCCCACCATCCAAAGACTTGCCTGTGGGTTAATTGACTCCTCTCTAAATTGGCCCATTATGTGTAGATTGTAAGCTCATTGAGGGCAGGGACTGTTGTGAATGTACAGAGTGTATGTAAAGCGCTATTTATATATATATATATATATATATATATATATATATATATATATATATATATATATATATATATATATATACATACATATAAGTACCTGTATTAATAATAACAGTAATAATAATAGAGTAAATAAAGTAGCATGATTTTGCATATACATTGTATAATGTTTAATATGATGCAAACATAATTTTTGAAAATATAGTCTGCAAAGAAAGCATTGCTTTTTTGGCAACAGTGGGAAAATTGTGATTCCAGCTGAGCCTGTCTCTGCAAAGGTGGCCTGAGGTCTAAATTTTGGATAAGTTCTTTACTGTGAGCTGTTTCCATGTCTGCAATGTCTTCTAATAACATGAGTGGTAGTTGGACTATTTGAAGCCTTTTCATGTAGGCCTCAGGGGCAGACAAAAACAGAAGACAGTTGGGTGGTGCATAAATATGTGGATTGATAATTGTAATTTTGGTACACACTATGGTCCCATTATTTACAGTAAATAATCAGAATTACCTGAGCACATCATGAAAAGTCACATCACCACCGCTATGTAAGCGTTCCATTTCATAGCACATGTGCTTAAATAGAAGCTTGTCTTTATCCAAGTCCACTTCTAGGCGGCCACGTAGTAGTCTCAAGAGGAACTTCACACGGAATGCTGGAATGACACCCTGCCAATACATATAACAGGAAATTAACGCATTCAGTCATTTAAGATTTATGTAATTATTTACAGTACCTCAGTATAGACCAGATTATAACAGAGGCCTTGTAATTACTAAATAAGTGCACTTTTGTTACAGCGTACACACACTCTACCTTATAGGATTGCAATGCATATGCATACAGTTGGCCAGATTCTCATACATTTTCGCTGGCGTAGCGTAAGCCATTTACACTAAGCCGCCGCAACTTAACAGAGCAAGTGCCGTATTCTCCAAGCACTAGCTCCGTAGTTTGCGGAGGCGTAGTGTAAATTGGCCAGCGTAAGGCGGCGTAATTCAAAGGGGACGGCTTGTATTTAAATTAAGCGCGCCCCTGCGTCGATCGAACTGCGAATGCGCCGGCCGGGGAAAAAGCCCAGTGCGCATGCTCCAGCTCACGTCGGAAAGCGTCGTTGAAACCGACGTCAAAACGACGTGATCGTCACTTACGCAATGGCCTATTCGCGAACGACTTAGTAAAACGACGTAACCGACGGAAAAAGCCCACGCTGACCCGACGCCATACTTAACATGGCATCCGACGGCACCCGACGGCATCCGACGGTACTGCGTAAGGTTACCCCTCATATTAGCAGGGGTAACCTTACGTGGACGAAAACGACGTAAGCAACGACGGGGCGGCGTAAAAGCGTTCGGGAATCGGAGTAGTAGCATCATTTGCATAGGCAAATGAGAAAAAAACGTAAAGGCCACCAAGTGGCCGGAGTTGTCATTACATCTACGATCCGCAAGTGTAATACAATTACACTTGTCGGATCTTCACCCGTATCTATGCCAAAGTGATTCTAGGAATCACTCGCATAGATACCCGGGGAAAAAAACGGCGATACGACTGGGTATCTGAGATACCCCGTCGTAGCGCCTCTGAGAATCTGGCCCAGTACCTTTAAAATTGGACATGTACTAATAAAGTTGTTTCTGATATACAAATGCTGCTATTTCATAGCAGTATTGATAAGTGGCCTGTCCATCCATCTTCTTGACCTTAAGGCCTCGTACACACGAGGGGATATGTCCGCTGAAAACGGTCCGATGGACCGTTTCAGCAGACATCTCCGCTCGTGTGTATGGGCTAGCGGACAGATTTCTCCACCCGACAGATTTCAAAGCATGCTTTGAAATCTATCCGGTGGGAATCTGTCCGGCCGACATGTCTGCTGGTTAGTACACTTACCAGCAGACATGTCGTCCCCCACCGCCGCCGCGACGCCGCAGAATGGATTTGGCGCATGCGCGGAAGTGTTTAACTTCCTAGTGCGGTGACGTGGCGGCGTCAACGTCACCGCCGCGTCACCGCCACGTCACCGCGCCGTCCGGCGGCGGGGAATTTGATCCGATGGTGTGTACACGCCATCGGATCAAACTCCCGATCGGACATATCCGATGGAAATGGTCCGCGGACCGTTTTCATCGGATATGTCCGATCGTGTGTACGAGGCCTGAGTGGCTATCACCAAGATGGATGAGCTTAATCATCAATAGGTGGTGTCAGGGGGAAAGTAGAAGTCAGCTTTTGAAAGTCAAAGGTATGCAAAGACAACATGGTACATGGTTCAGTTTGAATCACTGTGTCAGTTTTTCAGACAGATTCAGATCGTGCCACATTGTAAAATCTAGTTGCAAACAGATTTTAATGTTTAACCACTTAAGACCTGGACCTTTAGGCAGCTAAAGGACCCGGCCAGTTTTTGCGATTCGGCACTGCGTCGCTTTAACTGACAATTGCGCGGTCGTGTGACATGGCTCCCAAACAAAATTGGCGTCCTTTTTTCCCACAAATAGAGCTTTCTTTTGGTGGTATTTGATCACCTCTGCGGTTTTTATTTTTTGCGCTATAAACAAAAATAGAGCGACAATTTTTGCTATAATAAATATCCCCCAAAAATATATTTAGGCCGATACGTATTCTTCTCCCTATTTTTGGTAAAAAAAAAATCGCAATAAGCGTTTATCGGATGGTTTGCGCAACATTTATAGCGTTTACAAAATACGGGATAGTTTTATTGCATTTTTATTTTATTTTATTATTTTACTACTAATGGCGGCGATCAACGATTTTTTCATGACTGCGGCATTATGGCGGACACTTCGGCAAATTTTGACACATTTGACCCACGGCTGGGCACTAACAGAGGATGTACCTGTGCGTGCATGTGCCCAGCCGTGCCATTCTGCCGACGTAAATGTGCAGGAGGCGGCCCTTAAGCGGTTAATATAATGCAAGCATCATTTTTGATAATTTTTGAAAATTTATTCTACGCCTGTTTACATCGACTTACATACAAGTCTGCTTGTGTCTTTTTCTCTTTTGATAGACATAAACAGATGTAAATTCAGGTCGTCCATTTACTTCTCTTCTGTTTAAAGTGTTTGTTAACCACTTAACCCCCAGACGATATTGCTGCCCAATGACCAGAGCACTTTTTGCAATTCGGCACTGCGTCGCTTTAACTGACAATTGCGCGGTCGTGCGATGTGGCTCCCAAACAAAATTGCCGTCCTTTTTTTCCCACAAATAGAGCTTTCTTTTGGTGGTGACGTATAGCTACGGGCTCTCGCCCAGGAGAGGCGATCTGCCGCCATAAAATAACGGCGGCTGGTCAGCAAGCAGTTAACCCAAAAAAAGGAAAATGGATCCAGCTCCTTTAAAGCATGTTATAAGACACAGTGCTTGTCCTGTGTCATTTGGCCCCCTGTAACACCTGAATCACCTGGCAGAGACTGCCAGTTTCTCCCCACCCCTCTGCAAACTGACCACGGTGTATCATGGCTGCTGAGACCAGACACCATGGTCAGTTTATGTGCATCTGTCATCAGCAGCCTGCTATCTGTTAAGCTCTCTGCACCTGTGTCCTCCTCCCCATCCCCACTCTGACTGTGTTTAAGCCGCACCTCCCCCTTCCTGCTGCTCTCATAACACTAACCTGTATACAGCATCAACACTGCCTCCTATTGCAGTATTCCTCTCTGTGAATGATTTATAAATATAAATGCTGTAAATACCTCATTTAAGAGCCGAGATTGTGATCACATGACCAGCCAGCTCTCTCCTGCTCCCCTCCAGACTGACATCAGCAGAGGAATCACAGTCCCGCCCGCAGCATCTCTCAGAGGAGGAAAGGAGAGAGCTGGCCAGTCATGTGATCGCAATTTCGGCAGTGAAATTAGGTATTTACAGCTTTTATTTCTATAAATCACACACAGAGGGGAATACTACAATAAGAGGCAGTGATAATGGTGTATACAAGTTAGAGTGGCTTAACAACCACTTTAAGTTTGTTTTTAGACAAAAAGAATATTCTTTGTTTATACTTATGTTCACCTTTAATTAAAAAAATGAGACTGACTGAACTGATGATGCTTGTATGAAAGGATCCTGTCCAATTTGCTGTGATCACAAATCCTATTGTCGATATATTTTAGCTGCATGGCCTGTTCAGAGCTGCCACAGCCTATGCTCTACTCTTTTGCACAGAGGAAAATGCATCAGTGTGACCATTTAGAGCATTTAGAACACGTACCATGGTGCAAACAGGTGCTTTTATTGCTCTTCACTATGTATAACCTGTCCACTTGCCAGGACTTGTGCTTAGTCTTTAAACAGAATACAATGCAGTCTATGGCAGCAGACCATGCAAGCTTTTTTTTCCCCCTGAAGCTGGAGAAGGGTGTCTTTGGGGCATCTATTCAAAGCAGACTTTTTTTTAAAGAATAATGAACTTTCCATGTTTTTCAATTGTGAAATAGCTCATCTTGATGTAAGAAATCATATCAGCATGTGCTTTCAATTTAAAAGCCTTGTTTGTATGCATATGCTGTAATTATAACAAACAGCAGCCAATTTTGCATATTATATTGCCAGCTCATCTGCCTGTCTGCAACCTCAGTGGGTGTACTTTACTGCTGCTTTTAACAGTGCAAATCCTTAAATCGGCAAAAACAATATATTTCCAGTGTTACGATTGATATCTTATCTCAAAAGGTATTTTAGTATATGTAAACCCAAATAATTTAAATTGTTTAGTCTATGTCTGTTAAATACACAGTTGAACATTTTCTGTTATATCTGTTTTTTAAGTGCAAAAAATACCTCTTGATCCTGTCAAAAATCTTGTGAGGTGGTATTTTGTTTTAAACGTCGTTTTGCCCACACACAATCATTTTTTATGACACAAAAAAACGACATTTTGAAAAACGACATAAAAAATTCAAGCATGTTCGAATTTTTTTTTGTCGTTTTTCAGAAGACATAAAACGACGTTTTGCCCACACACGATCATTTTAGATGAAGTTTTTTAAAACGTTGTTTTTTTTCATCACAAAAAGTGATCGTGTGTACGCGGCATAAGAACTTGTAAATTGCAAAGAATTACATTTTTTTTCTTGGGATTAGATACTTTAGGCATGAAACATTGTCACTCTAATGAATAAACAATCAACATATAAAAACAATATGAAGAAGCGCTCCTAAAACATGGAATAAAACAAGCTATGATATGAGAAAGTCCGTAATTCATATATAGAAAAGGTGATCAGAAAAGGAAATCCCAAGGTAATCCGCACCGAGCAATTCCCTTTAGTCACCGCCACCGCGTGCAATGGTTAAATGTAACTCTTACCAGACAGCGCTGGATATAAAGCGTTGTATTATAGTATACACCGCAGACTGAGATAATCCAAAGCCACTCCACTTTTTAGATATCAGCTCGCATGTGTAAAAGAAAGCAGATGATGGCACATAGCGTAATTCCGTGGGGTTTATTATTTAAAAGACATACATAATAAGAAATGCACTTACAATGTTGTAAATTTGATCAGGCATATATCAACTTGGGCATCTTTCATTGCAGCTAGACACTGGCACAGACACACAGAGCGGTGTTCGCCGCTTAGTTCAGTTACCTCCTGTCGTGTTGACACACGCCGGCGTCGAGCAGCGTGATGACGTCACTAAGATAGACAGTCGTTTCAACCAACCCAGACACGTTTCGTCATAGGATTGACTTCATCTGTGGGTGTGGTTGTACGACTGAGTGTATGTTATTTATATGCTGTCCCGCTCATTGCTAATTGGTGTGATGGAGTATGGGCGTTGTTTACCACCCGCCCTGACCGTTCACCTCTATTTAGCATGCCATATATATGGTAATGCAGACACTCGTTCTCTGCCCCCTAATGGGCTTAGAGATAATTGCATATACTATTTAAAAAAATCCTGAGAAGAACGGGCACTCATTCTCTGCCCCCTACTGGGCTTAGAGATGATTGCATATCATATCAAGAATCCCGGAGAGACCCTTAATTCACCTATTAGTATTAACTTGATCTAAACCATGAATATATTCTAATATATTATAACCCATATAATCAAATATACAGTTACATATAAAAACAAGAATACAATATATAAAAATACAATATATAAAAAACTGCATATGAAATATTATATTCATTTCAATACAGTATTCAAACGGATAATTAAAAAATAAATAAAATAAAAAATAAATAAAATATCTAAACACCAACTCAAAATTAATAATCACTGATAAAGCAGTTCACATCTAACTCCACATTCATACCCTTAGAAGTTAGGGTGTCCATAAAATGGATCCATCTTGTTTCTCGTTTAGATATTTCTCTTACTAAATTGGATCCTCTCCAATTAGGGTGGATACAATCAATTCCCCAATATTTTAAACAGGATGGGTCTTTATTGTGAAATTTTTTAAAATGTAAGGAAACACTGTGATATTTAAATCCAAGTTCAATATTATGTATATGTTCCGCTATCCGTATTCTTAATTTTCTCTTCGTACGGCCTACATACATGAGATTACATTGACATTGTAGAACATATACAACATGTGTGGAATTGCACGTAATGAATTCAGTAATATTACACGTCTTATTGTTTCCAGTTGAAACAAATTCTGACAGACCTCTAATAGGATTATTAACCATTAGGCAGCAACTACATTTCCTGCACGAATAGAACCCTGTGATCTGCCAGCACATACTTTTCTTTTTAGGGGGGACCAACACCTTTTGTACTACTTTGTCTCCAAAGTTAGGTGCTTTGCGATATATGAATTGAGGTATAGTTGGTAATGCCTGGTGGAGTACTCTATCCATACACAACACATGCCAATGGCGTTTAAATATTGTTTCTATATCCTTATATTGGCCATGAAAATTGGAGAGAAAACTCCACTCTTGTCTGGAATTTTCAGGGCAAACTTTATCCAAAAAGCACGCTTCTCTCGGTGTGTCCTCTAATTCTTTTACAATTTTATCCAGGTTATCTTTATTATATCCCTTTTGTATAAATTTCTCTTTTATGGTTTCGGCATGAGTAATAAAGTCATCATTGTTAGTACAATTTCTTTTAACCCTCATCAGCTGGCCTTTTGGTATATTTCGCAGCCAATTTGGGTGATGACCACTAGTTAGTGGCAGATAACTGTTTCTGTCGGTTGGTTTAAAGTAGATGCTAGTTAACAATGATGTACCATGTAATTTAACATCCACATCAAGGAAATTAATATGTTCTTTACTATATTCATATTCCAATTTGATGTTATTTTGGTTAGTATTTAATTCTTCCAAAAACGACAACAGTGATGTTTCACTGCCTTCCCAGATGAAGAACAGGTCATCTATATATCTTCTGTAAAACAGAAGACCATCTTTCTTATTCAAGAAAACTGACTTGTCCTCCCATTCCCCCATAAAGAGGTTGGCTATACTGGGAGCAAACCTAGCCCCCATAGCCACTCCCCTTTTTTGGGAGTAAAACTCTTGATCATACCAAAAGTAATTCCGGGATAAACAAAAATCCAGTGCTTGCCCCAGAAAGACTTTTTGTTCGTGCGGTAAGTCATCACGCTGGCATAACGCCCAATTAAGGGCTAATAATGCGTCGTTATGCTGGATAATTGTATAGAGTGATGATACATCAGCTGTTACTAAATAGATATTAGTTTTTCCTGTTAAGTTAATTTCCCCAATGAGCTGTAAAAAACTCTTTGTGTCCTTTAAATAGGCCTTAGTTTTTAAGACACTGGCTTGCAGGAACGTATCCAGGTATTGGCCTAATCTTGCAGTCACTGAGCCTATAGAGTTAACAATGGGGTGTGCTGGAGGGTTAACAGAGTCTTTATGCACTTTAGGTAGCGTATATATAGTTGGGATTCTACAAAAACTGGGTGAGAGATATGTATGCTCTTTTTTTTTGAGTACTTTCTTTTTCCTCCCCATATCTACCAGTTTTTGCAACTCAGCATGGTATGCATTCGTTGGATTATTTTTTAACTTAACGTACGTCATTGTGTCAGACAACATGCCAGTGAGTTGTGAGTCATAGTAGACTTTATCCAATATAACTACTCCCCTCCCTTTATCTGCTGGACGAATAATCACATTATTTCGTTCCTGTAATGACTCGATGCCTTCCTGAATATACATGGGATTAATATTCTTTTTCATCTCCATTTTATCCAGGTCTTTGAGGACTAAATTTTTAAAAACATCTATGTGTTGGTTAGCAGCATTTGGGGGGTTGAACAGGGATCTATTTTTTAGACCGCTATCGACTCCCACATTATTAGTGCTTGCTATGTAATTATTATTTGGACCCTTATTCAAAAAATATTTTTTTAGATTAAGCTTCCGAATATACTTATGGATATCCATATATACCTCAAATTTATTGAGGGATTTTTTTGGAGCACATTTAAGTCCTAGATTAAGTATATTTAATTCTTTATGTGTCAGTTGGACGGAACTTAAATTGTATATTCCCATTATTCCATCCTTCTTTTTTTGTTGTTTATACTGGATCCTTCTCCCTTCTCTGCTGCCCCTTCTTCCCTTATGTGTGATACTGGGGGGTGGGGGTGATGGTAGGAGTCTTGCGGAGGTCTCCACCATCCTTGGTGGTTCTGAAGTGGGTATACATTCCCTGGAGGTCTCCCTCTGTATGTCTGATTTCCCCTGTGTCCCCGGGATCCTCTCTTGCCTCGTCCTAAAAAAGGACATGGGGACCCAGTATTATTATATTCGTCACTGTAGGCCAATGGTCCAAATCTATTATTAGTAATAACGGGATATTGATAATTATTATATGGTATATTATATCCTCCCCTCACATTAGACCGACTTGATCCACCCCTGCCTTGTCCTCCCCTTCCTCTATCATTCTGAGGACGGGGAGTGAGGTTACCAGTATTAACTGGGGATCTGGGTGTGTCCACATATTCATTTCTTGTTATGTGTTGTGAGGTGCTGGCAACCTCAGTATTAGTATTAGTGATAGTATCCCTAATTGGGGCTATCTTACTTTGCCATAGATATATTAGACCACTTTTAAAGTCTCCTGCATCTCGAGGAAGGGGAGGACGAGGCAGGGGTGGATCAAGTCGGTCTAATGTGAGGGGAGGATATAATATACCATATAATAATTATCAATATCCCGTTATTACTAATAATAGATTCGGACCATTGGCCTACAGTGACGAATATAATAATACTGGGTCCCCACGTCCTTTTTTAGGACGAGGCAAGAGAGGATCCCGGGGACACAGGGGCAATCAGACATACAGAGGGAGACCTCCAGGGAATGTATACCCACTTCAGAACCACCAAGGATGGTGGAGACCTCCGCAAGACTCCTACCATCACCCCCACCCCCCAGTATCACACATAAGGGAAGAAGGGGCAGCAGAGCAGGGAGAAGGATCCAGTATAAACAACAAAAAAAGAAGGATGGAATAATGGGAATATACAATTTAAGTTCCGTCCAACTGACACATAAAGAATTAAATATACTTAATCTAGGACTTAAATGTGATCCAAAAAAATCCCTCAATAAATTTGAGGTATATATGGATATCCATAAGTATACTCGGAAGCTTAATCTAAAAAAATATTTTTTGAATAAGGGTCCAAATAATAATTACATAGCAAGCACTAATAATGTGGGAGTCGATAGCGGTCTAAAAAATAGATCCCTGTTCAACCCCCTAAATGCTGCTAACCAACACATAGATGTTTTTCAAAATTTAGTCCTCAAAGACCTGGATAAAATGGAGATGAAAAAGAATATTAATCCCATGTATATTCAGGAAGGCATCGAGTCATTACAGGAACAAAATAATGTGATTATTCGTCCAGCAGATAAAGGGGGGGGAGTAGTTATATTGGATAAAGTCTACTATGACTCACAACTCACTGGTATGTTGTCTGACACAATGACGTACGTTAAGTTAAAAAATAATCCAACGAATGCATACCATGCTGAGTTACAAAAACTGGTAGATATGGGGAGGAAAAAGAAAGTACTCAATAAAAAAGAGCATACATATCTCTCACCCAGTTTTTGTAGAATCCCAACTATATATACGCTACCTAAAGTGCATAAAGACTCTGTTAACCCTCCAGCACGCCCCATTGTTAACTCTATAGGCTCAGTGACTGCAAGATTAGGCCAATACCTGGATACGTTCCTGCAAGCCAGTGTCTTAAAAACTAAGGCCTATTTAAAGGACACAAAGAGTTTTTACAGCTCATTGGGGAAATTAACTTAACAGGAAAAACTAATATCTATTTAGTAACAGCTGATGTATCATCACTCTATACAATTATCCAGCATAACGACGCATTATTAGCCCTTAATTGGGCGTTATGCCAGCGTGATGACTTACCGCACGAACAAAAAGTCTTTCTGGGGCAAGCACTGGATTTTTGTTTATCCCGGAATTACTTTTGGTATGATCAAGAGTTTTACTCCCAAAAAAGGGGAGTGGCTATGGGGGCTAGGTTTGCTCCCAGTATAGCCAACCTCTTTATGGGGGAATGGGAGGACAAGTCAGTTTTCTTGAATAAGAAAGATGGTCTTCTGTTTTACAGAAGATATATAGATGACCTGTTCTTCATCTGGGAAGGCAGTGAAACATCACTGTTGTCGTTTTTGGAAGAATTAAATACTAACCAAAATAACATCAAATTGGAATATGAATATAGTAAAGAACATATTAATTTCCTTGATGTGGATGTTAAATTACATGGTACATCATTGTTAACTAGCATCTACTTTAAACCAACCGACAGAAACAGTTATCTGCCACTAACTAGTGGTCATCACCCAATTGGGTTAAAAGAAATTGTACTAACAATGATGACTTTATTACTCATGCCGAAACCATAAAAGAGAAATTTATACAAAAGGGATATAATAAAGATAACCTGGATAAAATTGTAAAAGAATTAGAGGACACACCGAGAGAAGCGTGCTTTTTGGATAAAGTTCGCCCTGGAAATTCCAGACAAGAGTGGAGTTTTCTCTCCAATTTTCATGGCCAATATAAGGTCATTACAGGAACAAAATAATGTGATTATTCGTCCAGCAGATAAAGGGGGGGGAGTAGTTATATTGGATAGAAACAATATTTAAACGCCATTGGCATGTGTTGTGTATGGATAGAGTACTCCACCAGGCATTACCAACTATACCTCAATTCATATATCGCAAAGCACCTAACTTTGGAGACAAAGTAGTACAAAAGGTGTTGGACCCCCCTAAAAAGAAAAGTATGTGCTGGCAGATCACAGGGTTCTATTCGTGCAGGAAATGTAGTTAATAATCCTATTAGAGGTCTGTCAGAATTTGTTTCAACTGGAAACAATAAGACGTGTAATATTACTGAATTCATTACGTGCAATTCCACGCATGTTGTATATGTTCTACAATGTCCATGTAATCTCATGTATGTAGGCCGTACTAAGAGAAAATTAAGAATACGGATAGCGGAACATATACATAATATTGAACTTGGATTTAAATATCACAGTGTTTCCTTACATTTTAAAAATTTCACAATAAAGACCCATCCTGTTTAAAATATTGGGGAATTGATTGTATCCACCCTTATTGGAGAGGATCCAATTTAGTAAGAGAAATATCTAAACGAGAAATAAGATGGATCCATTTTATGGACACCCTAACTCCTAAGGGTATGAATGTGGAGTTAGATGTGAACTGCTTTATCAGTGATTATTAATTTTGAGTTGGTGTTTAGATATTTTATTTATTTTTTATTTTATTTATTTTTTAATTATCCGTTTGCATACTGTATTGAAATTAATATAATATTTCATATGCAGTTTTTTATATATTGTATTTTTATATATTGTATTCTTGTTTTTATATGTAACTGTATATTTGATTATATGGGTTATAATATATTAGAATATATTCATGGTTTAGATCAAGTTAATACTAATAGGTGAATTAAGGGTCTCTCCGGGATTCTTGATATTATATGCAATCATCTCTAAGCCCAGTAGGGGGCAGAGAATGAGTGCCCGTTCTTCTCAGGATTTTTTTAAATAGTATATGCAATTATCTGTAAGCCCATTAGGGGGCAGAGAACGAGTGTCTGCATTACCATATATATGGCATGCTAAATAGAGGTGAACGGTCAGGGCGGGTGGTAAACAACGCCCATACTCCATCACACCAATTAGCAATGAGCGGGACAGCGTATAAATAACATACACTCAGTCGTACAACCACACCCACAGATGAAGTCAATCCTATGACGAAACGCGTCTGGGTTGGTTGAAACGACTGTCTATCTTAGTGACGTCATCACGCTGCTCGACGCCGGCGTGTGTCAACACGACAGGAGGTAACTGAACTAAGCGGCGAACACCGCTCTGTGTGTCCGCGCCAGTGTCTAGCTGCAATGAAAGATGACCAAGTTGATATATGCCTGATCAAATTTTCAACATTGTTAGTGCATTTTTTATTATGTATGTCTTTTAAATAATAAACCCCACGGAATTACGCTATGTGCCATCATCTGCTTTCTTTTACACATGCGAGCTGATATCTAAAAAGTGGAGTGGCTTTGGATTATCTCAGTCTGCGGTGTGTACTATAATACAACGCTTTATATCCAGCGCTGTCTGGTAAGAGTTACATTTAACCATTGCACGCGGTGGCGGGGACTAAAGGGAATTGCTCGGTGCTGATATCTATAAGATTCATCCCCTCCTCTCTCTTCATGGATTACCTTGGGATTTCCTTTTCTGATCACCTTTTCTATATATGAATTACGGACTTTCCCATATCATAGCTTGTTTTATTCCATGTTTTAGGAGCGCTGCTTCATATTGTTTTTATATGTTGATTGTTTATGTTTATAACCTGCCTTTGGACAGGTAATAGTAGAGCTCCAGCAGCTAACAGCTTCACTAGTGAGGGAGGTGTATTATAGTGCGTCACACCTCCATCTTATGGGATTATTATTATCACTACCAATCTTCACTTATATTCTCATTGTATACGTTTTCTGCTTCCCTGAGCGCTGGGTTTTCTAGGAAGGGCCTCGTGTATTTTGTTTTGAACTCTAATGAATACTTTACCCCGCCTCTGGGATATTTTAAAATCTCTATAAATAGTAACTTGTGAGGCCTTGTACACACGATCAGTCCAAACTGATGAAAACGGACTAAAGTTCAGTTTCATCGGTTCACAAACTGATGGTCTGATGGTTCGTACACACCATCAGTTCAAAAACCGATCGTGTCAGAACACGGTGACGTAAAACACAACAACGTGCAGAAAAAAATGAAGTTTAATGTTTTTAAGGAAGGGACGATTTGATTCTGAGCATGCAAGGGTTTTGAACTGATGCTTTTGCGTACTAACCATCGGTTTTGACCGATCGGTAGGCGTCCATCGGTCCGATTTTAAAGCAAGTTTTACATTTTTGGACTGAAGGACAACAGACTGATGGGGCGTACACACGGTCGGTTTGGACCGATGAAACTGAACTTCAGTCCGTTTTCATCAGTTTGGACTGATCGTGTGTACAGGGCCTCAAGGTTACAAGGCAGGCCCTTCAAATACTATAATTCGGGAGATCAGGTCCTTGTTTTGACAACCAGTGCCACTTTGCTTCAGGAGTGCTAATAGCAGCTCCTCTGTAAATGATAAAACACCCCAATATTATCTCACTAAAAAAAAGTGCTTTATCTTTACCTTTAGGTTGCATGGTAATTTAAAGAGTTTGCAAAGCAGTGGAACAGTTGATAAATGCCCCCCTCCAACCCCCTTATACTCTATGATTAAGCCTATTCTTATGCAGCCCAGCACATGTGAGGTGTGCGTGGAGGTGTTGGATTTATTGGACTTCTTTATTGCAATCTGTATCCTAGTGGGGAGAACTACGTTACTTTTTGTCCTGGAGAACCAAATGGAAGTAAGAAGTAATCTTTCCAAAACAAGGGAAATCCTCTCTTGGACAGTTTTACTGAAACAACAATCCCATTTCGGTATGGACAAATCATAATATACTGTATAATGCAAAATACCAGTTTTTGGCCAACAATTGCAGTGGCAAATTAGAAGTTGGAGGTGCGTATTAACCACTTCAGGTCCGCGCTATCGTCAAAAGATGTCTGCAGCGCGAACCTGAAGTGCCGGGATCACGTCTTTGGACGTCAAGTTGTGTGCATTACCCGCGCGCGCCACTGGGTGGCGCGCAGCAGGTAAACACTGTCCCGGCGCATCGCTGAAGAGCCGATGCGTGTACCTGGCGGCCGCGATGTCCGCCGGGTACACGCGTTCATCGGGAACACAGCAGGGACGTGGAACTCTGTGTGTAAACACAGAGCTCCACGTCCTGTCAGGGAGAGGAGACAGATGCTGTGTCCCTTGTACATAGGGACTCCGCATCGGTCACCTGCCCCAGTCACCCCCCACACAGTTAGAGCACACCCAGGATACACATTTAACCCCTTCCTCACCCCCTAGTGTTAACCCCTTCCCTGCCAGTCACATTTATACAGTAATTAGTGCATTTTTATAGCACTGATCACTGTATAAATGTGAATGGTCCCAAATTTGTGTCAAAAGTGTCCGATATGTCCGCCGCAATATCGCAGTCCCAATAAAAATCGCAGATCGCTGCCATTATTAAAAAAATAATAATGAAAAAAATCATAATTCTGTTCCCCATTTTGTAGGCGCTATAACTTTTGCGCTTATTGCGATTTTTTTTTGTTTTTTACAAAAATACATAGAAAAATACGTATCGGCCTTAAATGAGAAAAAAAAAATAGTTAAAAAAAAAAAAAATTGGGATATTTATTATAGCAACAATTAAAAAAAATATATATTTTTTTTAAATTGTCGCTCTTTTTTTGTTTAAAGCTCAAAAAATAAACACTGCAGAGGTGATCAAATACCACCAAAATAAAGCTCTATTTATGGGGGAAAAAGGACGTTAATTTTGTTTGGGAGCCACTTCGTGCAGCCACGCAAATGTCAGTTAAAGCGACGCAGTGCCGGAAGGTGAAATTTCGCCTGGGCACGAAGGGGGTTTATGTGCCCAGTAAGCAAGTGGTTAAAGAGAGATGACCTCTCAACCTCCTCACTGCAAATGAGCAACATTTTCTTTATTTCACTGAGGAGTACCAAAGAAATATTTGGATTGAACCTAAGGATTGTCCTGCTGATGTAATTTCTAATATTACCGTATTTGCCGGCATATAAGGCGACTGGGCGTATAAGACGACCCCCTAATTTTCCAGCAAAAATGTTGGTTACGGGATATACTCGCCGTATAAGACGACCCCCTTCTGACACACCTCACTGTGCTCATTGTATACCTCACTGTGTCCATTGCATACCTCACTGTGCCCATTGCATACATCACTGTGCCCATTGCATACCTCACTGTGCCCATTGCTTACCTCACTGTGCCAAACTCCAGATCTCCTGTATGCAGAGCCAGTCAGACTTCAGGCGTTCATTGTTCAAAAGTCGAGCCGCCTCAGTTTCCCAGCGGAGCCTGTGTTCGGTGTTCCGCCTATCACAGAGGTCCCCTAGTCCAAGGCCGAGGATGAGAGGACCTTTGTGGTAGGCGGAACACTGAACAGAGGCTCTGCTGAGAAACTGAGTATTCTGCCTATTACGGAACAGGACGGAGCGGCTTTTGAACAATGGACGGCCGCAGTCTGACTGACTCTGCATCCACTGTATAAGACAACCCCCGACTTTTGGGTTGTCTTATACACCGGAAAATATGGTACTTGGCTGTATGAAAGTATGTTTTTTTTTGTCATTTAGGCTGCATTCACACCTGAGTGTAGGCAGGAGCCGGCGTATTGCGTCGACATGAAATCGGCGTTTTGTCCCCGCGATTTGCGGCGACAAGTCGCTCCTTGTTTTTCGCTCGAGGGGTGATTTTAACATTGTCGGCTATGCCCGAATGCCTAATACGCCTGAAAAAAAAGGGTCCGGGACTCGTTTCAAGCTTTAGGCGTACGGCGTTTCGGCGTTCGGCATAGAGATGTGAACTATCTCCATAGCCGACAATGTTAATTCGCCCCTCCAGCGTATCTCAGGCTGCTACAGCATCGGGCGTAGGGCGACAAAAAGCCTAGGTGTGAATGCACTCTTAGGAGAATAGTAGAATGGTAGTAAAACCAGTTCAGTAGCTCCGTAACCATCAGTGCAGGATAGATTCATGCGTTTTTTCTTAGGTTAGATTTTAGCTCAAAACCAAAGCCAGAAAGATTTGCCACTGAAAGCAGAATTATTATTTTCAAACATTTCAAGGAATTATTCTTTCTCTGATAAACAAAACTGATAGGACTTATTTATGAAATCTGGTCCGTAAGACTAGACCAGAATCTGAGTGGCTGCTCATAGCACCTGGATTTTTTATTTTATTTTAATGTTGCATTTGGATCTTTTGTCCAACAGGTCACGCTCTGGTGCAATTTTTTTATAGGCAAGATAAGAAAACATATTTGCTAAAAACCGTACCTCTCTTTTGTCATCTACCATGTTCCATATAATTTGATAATGTCTAAGATCATTAGGACTTAGTAGTTGGTCTTCTTCAGTGGAGTAGAACAAAGAGAAGTTTTCCACAATTATGGCTAAAACAAATATAAACAGATATAAATATTAGAAAAATAATCAGTAAAACAAAAATATATATATATAAAGTTCTAAAAGTACAACCAAAGGCTCTGGTATGGCAGTCTAAACAAGTACCAAATCCAGTTATTCTGTGATGCACAAGCCTCATAGTAAACTGACTGTACCTCTCCTGATTGAGCCAAATCCTCCTTCATTTTTGCCTCGTGCTCTTTCCTATTCCAGACACTACGGCTCACAGTGGGAGCGTTTTGGCAACAGAGGCAGTGCTGTCAACACAGAAAGCAGTGGGCAGGATTGACAGGTAGCCACAGGCTTGTGAATCAGCAGTGACAATGCTGATAGATACACTCCCTGCGACATCCTATATGAGAGTGGAATGCTGCACTAAACACAGGAACAGTGCAACATTGTTATCACCACAGAAAGCTGCATTAGGTAGACTTTATTGGACTTTGCATTTTTTTTACATGAGAGGCCATAGTTGTACTTGAATCTCTTATTCTTTTCAGCCAAGAAATCTGCCATCTTAGTTTGATCTTGATCTGCAACTGTCATGATGCTGCACATGTGATCAGTTATGACACCGGTCATTTGACAGTTTGGTTCAGTGTACAACCAAATATGACAGTTAGCATTCCTAGCATGCCGGGAAAATAATGGCTCGTTCACACCATACAGTACCTGAATAAAAACTGATGGGGACAAATGCACAGATTTCACTTGCAGAGACACGAGTTTGCATCAATTTCACATCAGTTTTCATGCTTGTCTGTTTTATGCATAGACTGACATCACATCCTGTGTACTCATTCAGTCATCAGTGCCCACCATTCTGTCCATCATCAGTGCCCAACATTCTTTCCTCTTCATCTGTGCCCACCATTCGGTTGTCCTCATCTGTGCCACCATTCTGTCCCCCACCATCAGTGTCCCCTGCCATTCTGTTGTTCTCATTGTGCCATCATTCTGGGGGTGTGGCGGGGTGGCCAGGCAGCATGAAGAGGGGGAAGACGGGAAGCAGGCAATTACAAGATCTGATCATCTGTGTGTCTCTACAGTACCTGCAGCTGCTGAAAGCCAGAGAGAAGGAGAAGAGGAAAAGAAGCTTTCAGAAGCCGCAGGGTCTTGTAATTGCCCACCACCCCTCTCCATCCCTCTGATCCACCATGCTGCCTCCTCTTAGCTGTGGCTGTGCTGTCGGGACACTGGGAAACACAGCACTGCTCTACTCTGCCTGTCACATGGAGTGCAGAGCGGTGCTGTCCGTTTCCTTCAGTTTAGGTGCGAAGCTCTGTGGAAAACTGCAGACATGTTGCATAATCCTGCACAGCTCCACTCTGTTTTGGTGCAAACAGACACATAGGAAACAATTCTTTCCTGCGTGTCTTGCAGAGACCTGCTGTTTTCTGTGAACGAGCCTTAACTGTTTTTTTTTAAACCGTTAAATCGATGGGTTTATTTCCTCTTTAAGGTAGAATGATGTTAGGGCATTTTTAAATGTATTGCCAGGATTAAATAATTGAATAATTTAAAGTGGGGGTTCACCCCAAACCTTTTTTTTTAACATTACATTCAGCCGAGTTGTCATAATGACATACCTGTAAGGCTGTTTTTTTTTATTTCATTGCCGTACATACCGTATTTTCACCGCCGCTTCCGGGTATGTAATCTGCAGGGCTGGGCGTTCCTAATTGATTGACATCCTTCCGACCGGCGCATACAGCATGTCACGAAAAAAAATTGTTTGGGTGAACCCCCGCTTTAAGGCCAAACTGACAGCATTGTAAATACGAACAGCCATTTTACTTTCCAAGCGGTGTTGTGGGATGAGTTGGAGGGACTTTACACCTCCCCGCAGCGCTTTTGAGCAAAGCAAACCTGTGATTTTTGTGCAGGCTAGCTGTGCTTTCCTATAGGCTTTCCTATAGGCTTGAGCTTTGGTGCAGTTTCAGAAAGAGCACCAAAGATGCAGCTGCAGACGTTTTGCTGCACTTGCTGAACGTGCACCACCACCGGAGGACATAGAAGTGTGGCAAAGATTTTGTAGCATGAGATTAACCTCTTTTTTTGACAAATGTACCCTTTTATTATTTTTTTTTAATAGCCAAATAAGGGTTCTAGTCAGCTTTTTATTACTGTGTGTCTGTTGCAAATTTTCCTTTGCCTCCTGTCTGGTAAAACCATTGTTACAATGAAAGCATGTGTTGGGAAATCTCTTTAGTTTTTATCCAGCTCATATTATTCATATTTTTTAGTTATAAAAAATGTCTTGTAGTCTTTTAAAGTATCAAGTCACATAATCTCTTTACTGATTTAGCCCAGGATCCCATTCAGCACTCAAAGTAGTAGTACTAATGTAAGTTCTAAAGCTGGCTAGCTATTTTGTGTGAAGATATATCCTTGTGCATTGCCTCATAGCTAGTAGAGAATCAAAATTCAGATGATAACAGTCTCTGGTACTGGTGATAAAAGATAGCTGGTCAGGTCATATTTCTTTTAATCTCAAGTTTATTAAAGTTTGCTTTACCTAGCAGGTGCGGATAGCTCTGTCTTGAAGAATAATGCAAGGCAGCCTATAACAGGTTTCTATTTATAAAGTGTCATATGGCATCTTTACCTAACATTAATGCATGATTCATCATACATTTGATGTCAATCATTTATTTAATTTACAAAACCCTTTTGCCCTTACTATTTGCCGACAACATTTGTTATTATCATTCTTTGAAACATTAAATCCTTTAAGTGCGTGTTCACACCAGTAAGCCACATTTAGTGGCAAGGGAGTAAACGGTATCAATACATCAATTATAGCCCAGCACAGCTCTAAAAGAGATTTGCCAACATCTAGATTTATTTTTTATCCCATGTTTCTGCAACATTTGCTATATTTATAAAGCAGACAATGATGTATTCCCCAAAGAATTATGCCTGTAGCATTCAGAACTGGTTCATATCACAATTTCAGCATTTCAGATACATTTTTGTATACACATTTATTTTTTTATGTGTTTGACTTATTTCAATGCAGTCAAGTGCATTTTGTCATGGTTTTTATTTTAACACTTGAAAAACCTTTATTTTTTTATTTTTTTTTCATTAGAACAATGTGCATTCTGGTGTAGCCTGATGCATGTACGTGTGTTTTTATGCATTCTGGACAAAACAAAAACATAGCAGGTTGTAGTTTGGTTGAAAGTATTAGTAGGGTATTGAAGTCATGGGCTGGAAGCTTCTTCTCTACAGCAGAATACTTTACTTTCATGTAGGAATAAATGATGTGCCTTTTATCATAGATAGGAAGAGAACAACAAACAAGTACACACTTATGCCGCGTACACGCGATCAGTCCATCTAATGAGAACGGTCTGATGGACCATTTTAATCGGTTAACTGATTAAGCTGACTGATGGTCCATCGCGCCCACACACCATCGGTTAACGAATTTCCGACCGCCCGCCGTCATATTACTGCGGGATGGTGGCACTGCTACGCGGGAGCACGTAGCTCTACGTCCTCCCTGTAGCAGTTAATAGGGCGCGCGCGCCCGCGCGCGTCCCCCGAGTCCCGTGCGCGTGCCTGGCGGGTACGATCGCCGCCGGGCACCCGCGATTGCTCATTACAGAGCGGGGAACGGGAGGTATGTGTGTAAACACATACCTTTCGTTCCTGTCAGCGGGGGAAATGCTGATCTTCTGTCCATAAAATGTATGGACAGACGATCATTGACTTCCCCTAGTGAGGCCACCCCCCCCATACAGTTAGAACACACCAGGACCACACTTAACCCATTCCCTGCCCCCTAGTGTTAACCCCTTCACTGCCAATGGCATTTTTATAGTAATACAATGCATTTTTATAGCATTGATCGCTATAAAAATGCCAATGGTCCCAAAAATGTGTCAAAAGTGTCCGATGTGGCCGCCATAATATCGCAGTACCGAAAAAAAAACGCTGATCGCCGCCATTACTAGTAAAAAATAATAATAATAAAAATGCCATAAAACGACCCCCTTTTTTGTAAACGCTATAAATTTTGCGCAAACCAATTAATAAACGCTAATTGCGATTTTTTTTTAACGAAAAATATGTAGAAGAATACGTATCGGCCTAAACTGAGGAAATTTTTTTTTTTATATCATTTTTGGGATTTTTTATATAGCAAAATTTAAAAAATATTGCATTTTTTTCAAAATAGTCGTTCTATTTTTGTTTATAGCGCAAAAAATAAAAATCGCAGAGATGATCAAATATCACCAAAAGAAAGCTCTATTTGTGGGAAAAAAAGGAAGCCAATTTTGTTTGGGAGCCACGTCGCACGACCGCGCAATTGTCAGTTAAAGCGACGCAGTGCCGAATCACAAAAAGTGCTCTGGTCAGGAAGGGGGTAAATCCTTCAGGGGCTGAAGTGGTTAAATAACCGATCGTGTCAGAACGCGGACACGTAAACCACGTACAATGGCACTATAAAGGGGAAGGCCAAAGCCTTTGGTGCCACCCTTGGTTCTGCTTTTGCTGATGCCGTGCTACCGCGTGTTAGTAAAAATTTGGTTAGAGCCGATTCGCGCTTTTCAGTCTCCGTACTTTTCAGGTCGTTTTCTCGGGTTCAGTTTGTGCTTGTGGGTTCGTATCTGTTTTTCAGTGCTTGCAGTCAGGTCGTATCTGTTTTGCAGTGCGTTCCTGTCCGCTCGATTTCTGTTTTTCAGTTCGTTCTTTACAGGCCTTGCTGTACTTGGTTGCTTTCTGTTTTAAGTGTTCTGGCATCATACAAGTGATACAGAAGGTCTACATTAAGGTAAGTGGTCTCCTTTCACATCACAATCTATATATGTCTTAAATGTATGCTAATGTCTTGTATTTCTTGCATAATTCTCTAATAATTACCATGATTGTAATATGCTGTGAATGTCCCCTTTGTCTCCATGCATGTTGAAAGCTTTGACTGATCCTTTTTTTGCCTACATGCATATTTCCTTTAACTAACCTGTCCAGCATGCTATCCTAGGCCAAAACACACCAAGCCTAGTCTGTTTACAACTATTTTTTTGTCTGCTCCATTGTAGTTCTGCCCCCCCCCCTTAAAATGTGTCCCAATGTATATTTTCTGAGTCCTTTTTGGCAGAGTGCTAGAGGGTTTATTTCTCTGGGCCCTAACTCAGCTAGAAACCCCCCCCCCCCCCCTAAAATGTTTAATGGCCCATCAGAGGGGTGAGTAGTCTGATAAGTGGGCATGTTCTGGCATGAAATACTCACTCCACTAATAAATGATATACGGATGTTGGACAAGAATGTCTTTTGTATTGTGATTGCAATGTTTATGTGCCAAGTTTGACTCCACAGTTTCCTTCCACGCCACATGAATGGCAGACTGTGGCTTCCCAATTGGCCCAGCGGTAGGACTTCTCTAACTGTGGAGGGGAAATAGATTTAAAACACATCTGCATAGTGCCGCCACCCCTTCGGGGTCATACTATTTCAACTACAAAGATTTTCATAGTATTGTGTTGATGGTGGTGGTGTCAGCACAGTACAAGTTTGTGTATTTGGACGTGGGGAAGAACGGCTGGATGTCTGACGGCGGAGTCTTTGCACAGAAGGAGTTTGCCCAACGTGGCCTGGCCCTGCCATGGGATGAAGACAATGTGGGCAATGTGTTTTTTGTCACAGATGAAGCTTTCGGGATTGGGCTATACCTCATGAGGCTGTTTCCCCAGAGGACTCTCACCCCGGAGAGGAGTGTTTTTAATTTCCAGCTGGCCAGAGCCCAGAGGGTTGTCGAGAATGCCTTCGGGATAATGGCCAGACGATTCTGCCTGTTCCAGACAGCCATCCACATGGCGGACTATAAACTGAACACTGTCATTTTACAATTTTTTCTAATTTTTGGCACAGGCATTCAGAGACATACCTTTCAAATATTGGGCCTGAGGCCAGACAATCATCTGATAACCTGAGTGGCCTGGACACTGGCTGTACTGGATTTGCCCCCGAACTGCTTAAGAGTCCTGTGATATATACATAGAGTACTTCACTGGTAGGGGGGCCATTGCTATGCCAGACCATATTTCTTAAAAAAAAAAAAAGACAGAGGCGCATGTTCCAGCTGGAGGAAGAGTATCTGCAGGTTATTAGGGAGGCAGCTTCCATTATGAGGGCCCCCTTAACCCTGTTGAGGACTACAGCTTCTACCTTGCTGACCAGGATCTTTTTGCATCTGTGATTTAGAGGGGAAGAAGGGGCCTGCTGACTGAGACCACACAACTCAGTGACCCGGCCCAATCTCCTCCTCCTCCTCCTCCTGCTGCTACATTCTCACCACCTGCAAGGGGCTGTGGAAGGAAGGCTGCAAGGAAGACCAGAAAGTGAATCCGTGACTTCAAGCTGATATGCCAGAAAACGGAGGTTGTTGTAGACAGTACCACCACAGCTTGGGGTTATGTATGACATCTGCTGCTGCTTCAGATTTCTGGGATTTGGGGAGCACATTGTGACCCCAATTAGTAGTTATTGATTTTGATGGTTATCATGGTGGAATGAGCCTTTGGGCTCCAAAGTCTACATAGATTTGGCTGAGTGCTCAATTGTTGCCCTTCATGTTTAATTGTTTGTACCAGAATAAATGGAGATTTAATTTAAGTTGAATAGTTGTCTATTGTGTTTTTCTGGTGAATAGTCGTCAAACATTTCTGAAATACAATGTGTAATTAACAAAGGACACAACCTCCTTGAGGGGGGGGGGCCGGGGTGGGAAATGTTGTGGTAACTTGATAACAAAATAAAAAATGAAATTTCTCCTACAAAAAAACCCCCAAAAAAACATTGTTGTGATAACTTGAGAAAAAAAAAAGAAATTTCTCGAAAAAAAAACAAAAAAAAAAACACTGTTGTGAAAAAAAACATGATAAAAAAAAAGGGGAGTACAAAAAATGATTTTGGAGATGTGGCTTTATAAAAAAAGAAAAAAATATTATGGAGATCACAAGCTAAAAATAAAAGTAGTCAGTATGGGAGAACTCTGTCTAAATACCATCAGCAAACAATGGGCCAGATTCACATACACTTAATATTGCGCTGCGTAATCGAAATACTCTACGCTGCCGTATTTTACCAGGCTCTACACCGAATCCTGGTAGATCTTTGCCCGTACGCTATGGCGGCGTAGTCTATTTCTCGCCGCGTAATCGAAATACGCGATTAGGGGGCGTGAAGCATTTAAATTAAGCGCGTCCCCGCGGCGATCGAACTGCGCATGCTGCGTTCAGAAATTTCCCGCCGTGCATTGCGCGAAATCACGTCGTTACGTCATTCGTTGTTTGAGTAGCGTCGTTTACGAACATTCCTATTCCCGGACGTTTTACGTTAAAAATAATAAAAGATGTCGGAAAACGTAGAAATTCGATGCGGGAACGACGGCCATACTTAAATGGGCTGTCTAATATTAGAGCAGCAAAAAGCTGGTATAGTGTTACGCAAATAAAAGATGACTAAAGGTGCCGTAAGAGATTGCGATTGAAGATCGTAATTTCGGGGATCGCCGGCAAAAGCTCATTTGCATACCCCGACGCGGAAAACGACGGGAAGTCCACCCAGTGGCCGCAATTTTATTGCAGCGTAGATCCGAAGGCGTATGAACACGTAATCCAGTCGAATTGAAGCCCGCAGCCGTCTATTCATGGTTTGAGGTTTTCGACTAGCTAGAAAACGAGCGTAATTTGAAATTACTCCAGTCTAACACCAGTTAGACAGGCGTAATGGCTCTCTGAATCTGGGCCAATGTCTTTATTCTAGCAATAGAAAAAAGAAAAGAATGCGCTGCAATAAACGGGGCACTAATTTTAAAAATGTAGAATATGCCATCTCCAAAACGAATGCTAGTTTTACCAGAACGAGCGCTCCCGTCCCCTAATTTAGTCCGAGCATGCGTGGATTTTTATCAGATGGTTCGTGCCTACGGACGATCGGTTTTGACCTATCAGTTAGGAATCCATCGGTTAAATTTAAAGCAAGTTGGCCTTTTTTTAACCTATGGTTAAATAACCGATGGCGCCCACACGCGATCGGTTTTGACCGATGAAACGGTCCATCAGACCATTCTTATCGGTTTAACCGATCGTGTTTACGCGGCCTTAGATAATATAAGTTTACAAAATATAAAACTACCTGCTGTTGCTTCTTTCAACACCCCTTTCTCAGCAGCATGTGCTTTGTCAAATTATATTCAGCTTCTTCTGGAAATAACTATGATGTTCCTTCAATAAAGGCTTGTAAAGGTGAGTGCATCAGCAGTCATCTCCTCTGAAGGGCAGTATTGAATAACACCTTGCTCTTGATTGTCACTCAGTAGGTGATACTTGACGTTGATGTGTTTGGTCCCAGGATTGATCCTTTCTGATTGCCTAAGCTTTATACATCCCTGGTTTTCTTCAAAAATAGGAATTGGTTTTGACATGTCTATCCCAATGTCCACAAAAAGCTGAAGAAATCTATATTGCTTCTTGACAAGCTTGTGCTGCTGCAATGTACTCTGCTTCAGTTGAAGATAGAGTGACAGTTGATTGCTTTAGACTAGACCTACTTATGGTTCCCTCCCCATACTGGAAGATGAATCCAGTTGTGGATTTGCGGTCTATGCCCAATCAGCATATACATATCTGACCAGTTTTGGATGCAATGTTGCTGGTAACTGTAACTTCATCTGAATTGTTCCCTTGATGTACTATATCACTCTATTTACTGTGTTCCAGTCACCCTGACAGGGAGCTTAAAAACGTTCCTGCAGAGTATGGCCACCACTGCGGCTATGTCTGGTCTTGTCACAGTGGCAACATATAACGGCTTACCAATTGCTCTGTGATATGTGTCATTGTTGGGCAGCAAGTCATTTTCTGCTTCATTGTTCTTTTGATAAAATAAATCAAAAGAAGCCTGGACTACTGCTTAAACTGACAATCAGTATGTATAGCCTTATGAATAGTCGCTCAACCAATCACCATATGCCGATCACATATGGCGCAGTCCACGTGACCAAAAAAACATTGCAAAAAAAGAGGAAAAGAAATGCTACCAAGAAAATCACTACTGGAGAGCACTACGGTTGAACAAAAATATATTAGTTTATTAGTAGAAAAAGCACCATTATATAAACAACAACAACATTTCAAGTAAAAAAAATCTTCCAAATTACATTAAAAAAGACAATGTTGTTGTCGGTGGGGGTGGGGGGGGGGTGGGGCTGGTTGCAGTTTTGCTCACATACATTCATCCAAACTTCAATATGGTCTATCATACAACTGATAATTTGTTGCTTGCACTATGCAATCCATATAGGATTAACATGAGACCATAGATGGAATGTGTATATCCACTGGTGCGGTTTCAGGTACTACAAAGCTGCTTGCATATTCAGGAACTGCTCAAAAAATTGACTGAATTTTAAAGATAATGTAAATGTCCATTTTTCTATGTCTTCTTAAGATGTTGGTTCAAGAATGCTGTGTTTGACAGTGTATGACAGCCTGTGGGGTGGTATCCCCTTTGTAGTCCGAGTGGATCTTCTGACTTCAGGCAGTTCAGTAGGATCTGGTGAGGAACTTTATTTAGGTGATGTGAGTTCCACCTCTTGTTCTGACTGCTGCAAAGGTTCGCTTTGATTGACCTTTTCTTCTGGTTTGCTTGGCATATTCACTTCACAGCTTTCAGGGATCAGCGTTTCTAGTGATGGGCTCTCATCAAAATAAACACTACGGCTTATTGTCACTTTGTGAGTCTTTGGGTGTAGGATTCTGTAACCTGTAGGTTGCTCACTGTAGCCTATTATAATGCCCCTCTTTGGCTCTGTTCTCCAGCTTGGATGGCTTCACACTTGGTATATAGACATATGCTTTACATCCAAATAACCTGATGTTCCCTAAGCTAGGCTTTGATCCATGCCACATTTCAAATGGAGTACTTTTAATGGCTCTTGAGGGTAGTCTGTTCTGTAGGTAGGCTGCAGTCATGACTGCTTTTCCGCAGTACTTGTGAGGTAGGTTGGTATCTGACAACATGCATCTGGCTATTTCTATAAGAGTGCGATTTTTCCATTTTGCTACAACATTTTGATAAGGAGTGTATGGTGCGGTAGTCTTGTGTACTATTCCTCGTCTCTTCAGGTATGAGGCCATTTCTTTGCTTATGTATTCTCCTCCACTGTCGGTGCTTAATATTCTTGGTTTGCATTTGGAATTTGTTTGCTAGCCATGGCAACAAACTCTTGAAGATTCTCTAAAGTTTCATGCTTGTGGTTCATCAGATAAGTAGTTGTGTACCTGGAATAATCATCAATGAAAGCTAGTAGATATCTGTTCCCACCTGACATGGGCGTTTTTATTGGACGTCACTTTTCTTTGAGATGCCTGTGGAAGGGGAATATGTGTGGCTTTTGCTTTAATACAGCACTTGCATTTCATGAGTACTTTGCAAGGCGCTATGGTTAAATCTTCTGATAAACCTCTTTTTATAATGTCCTGTATAGCTTCTGAACTTCTGTGTCCCAGCCGCCTGTACCATAAGTGAACACATTTGCTGTGCAGGTCATTACAGACTATATTGGCTTGCTGGTCTGTGGTGATGAGCCTGTATAAGTGATCATCTAGTTTTCCTTTTGTAAGGAATTACCTTTTTTGTGAATTGTGCTTTCATCACCCTGGAGCTTAAATTATAATTAAAGGCAAAACTTTTTTTTTAGTTTTGGATAGTTTTGTGGAGAGGGATTAGAGCCCCTGTCAATTTGTATTGCTGTCTGTGCCCCCGTTAAGGAGATTCACCCTCTCTATCTGTTCTGTTTACAATCATCATTGGTTTGTCCCCTGAAAAGTAATAGATAGGAAATGTTCCAATGGGGACACTAGTTCTGGTGAGCTAGGGGTCACCAAAAAATTCCTTTAATTTGCAGAGATTTCCCTTTCACTTCCTGTTTGGCACAAAGTGAAGCGAAATCTCTTCAATGGGACAGAGATTGCAAAATAAAAACCTGACATAGTTCTACTTTAACGGTAAAACTGTTTGCAAGAGTGTTTGCAAGACTTTTCACTGATAGAAGGCTGACTTCTAGTTCTGGAACATACAGTACTTTCTTTACAAGGATACGGTGCTTACCTCCTTGTGGTGCAATTCAGTTCAGGAAGCCCTGGCTTTTACCTTCGGATGTGATGCTTTTTCTGTTTCTAGGAAAACGTTGTCTTTTGAAAGGGAATCAATGTTTAGGAAGAAGGTCCCATTGTTAGTCATGTGGCATTTTGCTCTTGAATATATGCACCAGCCGTGTGGCTTGCCACTTTGTATTACTTTAAAGGTGCCATGATGTGTCTGCATAGCTGCTCTATGATCTCTAGCATAGAATTTACGTGGTCACACATTTGCTGGCCTTCTTCTAGTCTAATCTTATACAGCTTTCTTAGCTAAAACAGTTTGCTGTTGAACGCTCATGTAGTTTTTGTAATGAAGTCCACATACATTTGGCCGTTTTCTCTGTTCTTATGTGGATAAGCTGGTCATCTTCCACTAGTAAGCTTATGGTTGCTTTTGCCTGCCTATTTTTCCTGTCCCAGTCCTCCATCTCTCCATGTGTGGGTCTGTCTGTATTCGACACTTGCCACAAGCCATTCTTGCCTAGAATAATTTCTAGTTTAAACGTCCACAGCTGGTCATTGGCATTATCCAGCTTTGCAATTGCAAACTTCACATCTGAACCACTTGCCAACTTTCAGTAGCTTGCATACAGTGCTCACTGATTCACTGTAGAATTCTTTCCAGTGCCTGGATGCCTGTTGGGTGCTCTGCTGGGTACGCTGGGGTATTCTCTCCAATGACTGGGCCCATAAACTATTAGCAGGGTATTGAATTCAGCTTCTTGTATACAGCAGAAGCACTGGAACTGGTGCGACTTACAGTCATTGGAAAACATGAAAAACACTGTGCATGCAGTCAGGATGCAGTTCAAAGATGCACTGGAAAGCATCTGGTGTGAACCAGTCCTCACCATTCTGAAATGGACATTTCAAGGATTTCTGAAGATTATTAGCACTGTTTATTTGCTAGGTCCACATCTGCAGTAAGTTAATCATAGAATAATTTAATACAGGAAGTTGTCTTTGACCTTTCCAATCTTGATCAGTCAGCTTTACAATTCAGAAAATGTTGTTCAATGTGCACAGATCTAGACGTGATTGTGCCTGCATTTGCGCAGTGTTTGTGTTTGTCATAGGTCCATTCCTACATAGACTTCATATTTTAAATTTGTACATTGAGGAGCAGTATTGTAAAAGATTTGTTTTTCTTTTTTGAGCTTTTTTCTTTTTAAATAGTGCCCCAGGAGGTGTAAAACATAAAAAGCAGCTATGTAAAAAATGTATGCTATGGGGCATAAAATACCTAATGCTTTATCAATAATCTTGTTTGCTGCAATCAAAAATACATTCTGCCCTAGAGTGGGATGTTGGAAATAATGAACAATGTGTGGATTGCGCTAACTTCTTTTTTTTAAATCAAACTCTTTTTTTTTTTATTGAATACAAGAGATAGTACATACAAAAAAATATAATCAAACAGTGGTACATCCAGTCAATGAAGTCTTATAACAAAAGCATCCCACAGTAGTACATTAGGTCACATACATACATAGAGAGCAGTATTATTGGTATCCTTATCATAAAATGCCGCCGCACTGCCAGAGGGCCTCTTCTCTCCATCCCACCCCCTAACCTCCCCACCTGGGCAACATAAGAAAAATAAAAGGAAGGACAAAATGAGAGACAAATGAAATAAATAAAAAGGGAGAGAACAACATTCTAGATACAGGTATTAGGAGCCTTAAGGAAATTGTGTGCGGAAGGCACGTCGCAGCTGTATATATCTAAAGTGCATCTGGCTATGTAGTGCAAACTAACTGTAATTCAGGCAGGGATTTCAGCCTCATGTTTGTGACTATGTGGGACAGATAAAAAATACCCCTTGAACTCCACCACCCGGTGTCTGGAATCTGAGTGAATTCAGGAAGGGCTGAGTTTTGCCATAAGGGGGTAAAGTTGTGCATGGTTGGTATGCGCAGTTTTGTAGAGGCTATGGACCACACTTTTCTGTAGTGATACAGAGGGGCCTTACGGTCCATCGACCCACCTCCCCTCCCCATCCCACCTGTATTCGTCAAGGGGTCCAAGGTTGGACCAGCCCACCACGGGCATAAGAAGTGTAGGAACCTGTCTCTGTCCATTTTGTCTACATGGAATATTTGTGAGAGCTGAGCTGCGAGATAGTATAAGTTGAAATCGGGCAGAGTGAGACCAGCCAGGTCTGTAGGGTTTTTGAGTTTGTGCCACGGGAGTTTGTGCCTGTTATTGCCCCACACAAAAGATCGCCATGAAATGCCTGAGAACAAGATTAACAGGGTTTTGGGTAACAGGACCATTTTAATGAGATTTACGCGGCCTGTGACCGCCAACGGAAGTGAGCCCAGATCTGTGTCTTCTGCTTAATCACATCAAACAGCGGGGTAATATTAAGTGGGACATAATCCCCAGGGTCTCTAAACACCTTGATACCCAGGTATTTGATAACACTGACTCTCTGTAGGGGGAGTGAGGCCCTGTCTTTGATAGGTGGATAGCTATCTAGCAGAGCGTATCTGAGACTTGTCCCAATTGACCAGAAAATGTGCCAAATCTTTTTATAAGGGCCAGAGCCAAAGGCAATGAGCAGTCTGAATCGTCGAGGTACAGAAGAGTGTCATCTGCATATGTGCTAATTTTTTCCATCACCCCTCCTCTCTGTAAACCCACAATCCCTGTGTGAGTGCGAATTGCTATGGCTCTGCCGCCAGTGCATACAGCAGTGGCGACAGGGGACACCCCTATCTAGTACCCCTGTGGAGAGAGAATTGATCCGAGGGCCAGCCATTATACAGAGATTGCACTAACTTCTAAATACATTTATGTCTTACCACTTCTATTACAGCCGTGAACAAAAATTATATATCTGTTCCCCATTACTGTGGAGGATCCTTGCAGATATACCTTCAAGTCACTACTAGGTGATCTAATTAGTCAATTTGTGTATGTGCCCAAAGTTTTTTAGCCAACACACTGCAATATCTAAATGCGTGCTTCTATGGAAAGATATATGGGTGAATAAATATGTATATAAAATATGAATAAATAATCCAATGAACATATAAATGAATCAAATATACAGTGCTAGTAAACAAAAAAAAATATATCAATAATTAAACCCACAAAGTGCAAGTGCCAAATATGAAACAAATATAGGACAAATCTCAATAAATAAAGTGCAACTGCTAATATATAATATAATAGGTCAATCGACTTATTCCTGTGAGTCCATAGATCAATAAAGTGCAGATGCAAAAATGTATGACAAGTCCCAATAGATAGCCTTGTGAGTGATCGGCTCATTCCAATGAGTTCATCGCTTGTCCGTGGTTACGTGTGCCTAATTACACCGTTTTTGTGACTAAACCACCACCTTATAAAATGGCCTCTCACCAGATATATCGGCGTATAACACGCACCCTAACTTTAAGGCCTCGTACACACGATCAAATCTGTCTGCTGGAAACGGTGTGCTAGACCGTTTCAGCAGACAGATTCGATCGTGTGTACGGGCAAACAGACGGATTTGGCCACCCGACAGATTTCAAAGCATGCTTTGAAATCTGTCGGCTGGGAACCCGTCCGCCCGACATGTCTGCTGGTTAGTATGCTAACCAGCAGACATGTCTTCTCGCACAAGCGCCAAATGATTTTGACGCATGCGCGGAAGTGTTTTACTTCCTGGTGCGGTGACGTGGCGGTGTCAACGTCACCGCCACGTCACCGACACGTCAGCGCGCTGTCTGCTGGCGGGGATTTTGGTTTGCTCATGTGTACACGCGAGCAAACCAAAATCCCAGCAGACAGATCTGTTCAAATCGGTCGGTCCGACCGATTTGAACAGACTCATTTAATCGTGTGTACGAGGCCTTAGAGGGAAGTTCCAGGAAAAAAACCTTCCATAGCCCCCTGCGTATAACACGCAGGTATGGTTTACCCTCTATTTTCAGGGTAAAAAAGTGAGTGTTATACGCCAATAAATACAGTAAATGTATATGTGCCTTAGGTTCATCAATTGGATAACCACTCCATGCAATGGATCAGTCTGCAACCTTTCTAAGCAGTAAATGCAATTGGTTTCTCTTGCTCAATTATCATAACAAATAGATAGCCATCATAGTGTAGTATATCTCTACTCTTTATTAAAAGTTAAAAAAGACTGCTTCACTCAAACGAGTCGGCACTAAACGAATCCAGTCGGAACCAAACTAATCCACAAATTGTTTATAAAAAGCAGCTATGCCTGAATTATTTACCTCTTCTCCTGAGATGTCCCTCATTCCTTCATTACATCATTGGATGTTCTCAGCCTCCCTTACAAATCTTGTTGGCTTCCTAAATTTTTGTTCAAATCAATGTATAGAGGATAATTTTATGATATGTTATGAAAATAATGTTTCACTTACCAACCAGTAGGTTTAACATGATGTAGGCAATGATAACATAAAACGAACAGAAATACATCAGTGCTCCAGCATAATTGCCACAGTCGGTTTCCCAGTATCTTGTGTCATCTGGAGTACAGAATGGTGGCTGTACCTGAAATTAAGAAACCAGTGCAATTAAATGATGTTATCTTTAGAGAGATATTAGTTAGAGATAGAATAAGACATTCCAATGCTCCAGTTTAAAGTTATCCTTGTGTTCTGAACAAATACAGAAAATTATACTTTATTTGCTCTTCTCTTCTCCAATACTTTCTCCCTCCTGCCTTGGCCTATAATAACATTTTGACAGTATCAGCAGGTTGTCAGTAGGGATGAGCTGCCAGTACATAAAATTTGGGGGGTGAATCTGAACCTAAATTAAGTCAAGGAGAGCTGAATTTTTAAAATCAGTAATGGCCATTACATGGAGGGTTGGGCATTGTGCTGGAAAACATGCACCAAAGCAAAACATTTTTTTTTAATTATTACATTAGGCATCAATTTTACTAATGCTTTAAGTGGAACATCAAAAATGGAAAATTTATTTAATTAACGTTCTTGGGAGATGCCCAGAACCTGCCTGTAAAGTGGCGCATCTGCACAATGTTTGCACTATTGCAGAGAAACTGACATATACAAAGCTGTTTAAATTGCTGACAAATGACGGCTCCCAGGCCACTTACTTCTGTTTGTAAACAAAGCAGACAGAAATTCTCTTCATCTATACAGACCCATATCCTAAATGAGGGTCCCCCCACGTTCATACCAGAACACATGTTCTTAACATAGGGGTACCTTTGCTGGGGGGTAACTCCTCTTGCAAAACACCTTGTGCCCATATTGATGAGGATAAAGGCCTCTTCCCCACAAACCTGGCCTGATAACTTTGGGGGTTAATCACCAGTGGGGTCGACCCTAGCAAACTACCTCTCTATGTTGAGGGCATGTGGCCTGGTGTGCATGCCAGGCTGTATGCTCAAATGAGGGTCTGATGTGGACTGGGAGATACCACAACCTTTTTTTTGTTGGGGGGGGGGGGGTCCTGCAGAAAATCAGCACCACATCTGAAAGATTTGGTATGAATATGGGGGACCCATGCTAATTTGTTTTACATAATCCCACTCCTTTCTTTAAATTTTGCTGCCAGTCCGAAATCCTCAACTTACAGTTGAATGTGTCGGAGGGGGGGGGGGGGGGGTTTGGGTTGACTCATGATTGTTAATATGCAGACAGAATTTTTTTCTTTCTGCTGCCACCAGTGGTTTGACTTGATTAAACACCAACTTAGTTTGGCTGTTTGCCAAACCCGTGAACAGGGCTAGGTTTGGACCAAAATGGTAACTCATAGCTAGCTGTCAGTAGCTGATTGGTGACTGGAAGTGGCAGGAGGTGACCTGTTTCATAGAACTCCTGTAGCTAAAGAAGGTCTCTGTATACAGACATGAAAAGGAGCCATCTTCTCTGGCATCTATGTAAGAATTTGTATATTGGATAAGTATCAATGTATTTTTAAACCAGACCAAGTGGTATGATGCTTCACTAAGACTGTGTGTAATCGGCGCCTGGCGCCATAATGCGTTCCACGCTGGAACGCAGTGCGGCAGCCGCACGATGACGTCATCGCCCGGTGCCGCGTGCGTTCCAGCCTGGAACGCGGAAGTGTCATCTGTAATTAGCTCATTTGGCACACATGCTGCTCTAGTATAAACAGAATGGCGTGTATTATACACGCCGTTCTATTATTGTCAGCCGTAGCTCGACCACGCTACAACACCGCTACCATCACTCCCCTTGCTGGACATCAAGCCAGGTTGAAATTCCATGACCTCTAGTTGAATGACTTAGTGATTCCTGCTGCCATTGCTGGGGACACCCTGAAGATATCTTCCCCCTAGAGTCCCAATACTACTGAATTCCATGGCTGCTGAACTACAACAAAGACCGATCCTCTGCAAACGGATAAGTAGCCATTGTTTCACTTGTAGTACTTCAGAATCATCTGCTACATATATTGCATCTAATCAATTGCTATAATTAACTCTGGCTTACTAAGTATTAACATACTGCTTGAGATTGTCTGTTGTGTTCTGCGCTGCTTACTGTGGAGTATCTTAAAGAGACATACACTCTCAAATACCCTGAGCTATATATGCCCCTGTTACGCAACTATTAATTGCCTACATCTTCTTTAACTACTACGTGCTTGACATAAGTTGATACTTCTTTATGGGCCCATGCCCTAAGTTGCTGAACATGTTAACTTTTCTATGCTAAGGGTTGAAGGTATTTTATACCTACTCCCTTAGTGGCCTAATGCACTTCTTTATGCTTAAGTGATATGATGTAGAGAACCCCCAAACTCCTGTTCTGTGTGGAGTGACGCCTGGGGTCCGGTACTGATAATCATTTGCATACTGAGGTGCATTGGTATCTTCACATATATCGTATTCTTTTAACACTAGGGGTTGTTCGCATGTTGTAATACGTCCACCCCAGTAGCTCAACGCATTCCTTTATGTGAGAGAGAGATGATTTAGAGAACCCCCAAACTCCTGGTCTGTTTGGAGTAACACCTGGGGTCCGATACTGAATTCTCACATAGAGAAGTGCATTGAAATCCTTGCTAACCGCAGTTGTGGTTCACTACCGTTTACCAGAGCGGTTACACTGTGTTACCATCTCTCAACCATACTAAACTAACTATGAAAGGGTCTGCTAGATACTAATAAGCTAAACGCATCCAATAAGGAATGTCTCTTCATATCTGGTAAAAGTACATAGAGTTAGTTATTGGCCAAAATCGATTTTTGTACTTATTATAAAAACCTTTTTTCGGAGTTCATTGAGGGACACAGGACATATTTCACCTTTGTGTTATATTGCCACCTACTGGAAGATGGAACAATTACAATAAAAAAAACATTGGCCATCCCAGATCAACTTCTCCTACTGAAATCACAAAATAAAACAGAGTGCAGTGCACACAGGCCTAGTGCATTATCCTTATTATGTGTCTTTAATAAATAAAAGAGATTATACTCACAAATAAATGTTGTGTCAGAGCTTTTCAAACAAACAGCAGCAGCTAGCATGGCTCTGCGGAAGAGGCAAGGCCTCAAAAAACACATTAGCCTGCTGTACTGTTGGATATTTGATTTGGAATGTGATACGCTGCATCGTGGACCTATAGCTGCGTTTAAAAAAAAAGCTGTGACACACTGGTAACTGTTCCGGGAGCACGTACACTCCTCAGCACAACTTTATTGTCGCTATTGCATGCAAATATGCTGCCACTCGGTGCACAGGCCCGGCCGCCAAGAGGCTACAAATTTGCGTGCACTCAGCGCCAAGGAGTTAAAGATACATATTGAGGATAATACACTAGGCCTGTTTTATTTTGTGATTTACAAGCATTAAGACTTCCCCAGTCTCTTGAGGACAGCAAGGCATGCCATATACATGGGATTGGTTCTGGAAATAAAATATAGGCCGCACTCCAAACAACTAGCTTTTTGATTTCCATATATTTATGAAAGTAAGCATCATATAGAGAAAAAACAGTTCATCAGGCCGCGTACACACGATCAAATCTATCTGCTGGAAACGGTTGGCCCGACCGCCCCAGCAGACAGATTCGATCGTGTGTACGGGCGAGCCGACGAATTTGGCCACCCGACAGATTTCAAAGCATGCTTTGAAATCTGTCGGCTGGGAACCCGTTGGCCCGATATGTCTGCTGGTTAGTACGCTAACCAGCAGACATATCTTCTCAGACATGCGTCGAATGGATTCGACACATGCGCGGAAGTAATTCACTCCCTGGTGCGGTGACGTGGCAGCGTCACGTGGCCGCCACGTCACCGACACGTCCGCGCGCCGTCTACCGGCGGGGATTTTGGTTTGATCGTGTGTACACGATCAAACCAATACATCCCAGCAGACAGATTTGTTCAAATCGGTCTGTCCGACCGATTTGAACAAATCTGTCTGCTCGTGTGTACAAGGCCTCAGAGTAAATTCACAAAATCTCTCCACAGTTCCTCTATCTAGACAAAGGCAAACTCTAAGCTACATACATCATATAAAGCGTTTTCATTCTCTTCTGACTGTCCTATGAGGCTTCATGAACCCTATCCCTCTGACTGGACCATGCTAATTGGCCCTGTGCTGATCACATGCACCCTTCCAAAAGAAAAAAAAACTCTCTAGCAATACACATGAAACTGAGCATGTGCAGAGTGCCCCAGAGGCTCTGTACTATCAGGAGATGTATTGGGGACTATGGAAGAAGGGAAGGGTCAGAGAAGACAGGATCAAGCAGTATTTTTACATAATGTGCAGTATAACCCCTTAGGTTCCACAGTGAGTATAACAAGGATGCTTTACTGCATATACAGACTGATTTTACTGTTGTGGGTTTAGTAGCACTTTATGAACTGAAACATCTCTTTCAATATGGGACTAATAGTAGTGGACTGCAAATCCTCTGGGGCAAGCTGATTAGTCATAGACTGTAGTGACTCAGAATCAGATTTTGTTGCCGATGGCTCAGAAGCCACCAAGGCAACAGGCAAATCAGATATAAAATGTAAAGAGAAATATAGGGGAGTGTGCTTGTGGTCAGAGTCATCAATTAAGTGTGTGATTTGGGCCTTAAAGTCTAGAAAGGCTGTAATGAAAACTCCAGATAAAAATGCAGAACTGGCCACAGATGTTAAAAAGGACTCCAATGATGGAATAGACTCTAGGAGCAGAGGGCAATAGGATTTTAGGCTCAAGCTGTTGGCACCATTAATAGGCACACTGCAAAGAGCCCTGCAGATGTAAGTAGAATGTGAGCTGGGGACACTGGTTAAAGTAGGGCCTGCCCACCTTGTCCTCCCTTCCACCCATGTCTTGAATCAGGCATGTAGTGACTACATAGAGGTAAGGCAATGAAACCCAGAAAACTGGTGGTCCAGTTAGATGGACAGTGTTTACCAAAGTTACAAGGGAAGGAATGGATTGAAGATCAAAGATTCATGTGGCTCCTTGCAAGCAGGGAGATATATATATATATAGAGAGAGAAAATTGTTGGATCAATTCTAGGGACAGATTGTGATATCCACATCCCTAAGAAAATTGTTAAAAAGAGCATAGAGAGAGCACCACTCCCCCAAAAGTTGATGGGACTTTCCCGGATATCTCTTTGTGGTAAACACATACACGATTGATAATGAAATATGACTTTATTACAAAGTATACACAATATAAAAATTGATTCAATAGAAGCATTAGCCCATATACAAAGTTGACCAAAAATGATACTCAATCCATAAAAGCTTGAGATGCTTGTATGTAGTATTAAACCAATGATTATTTATAGAACCAAAACATATACTGTATATTCAGATGATCAAGATCACTCACATGTTCATATATGTAGGGGGATACAATCAACCATGTCCACATTAGGTACTAAGTGACATAGAAAAAGAAAAAGGAAAGAAAAAAAAAAGGGGAAGAGAAAACAAAAAAGGAAGAATGGATATGTATCTCAGGGCCATAGGCACAGCCACATGGAACCAACATTACCTACATATTCCAAAGTATTCCATAGTGGGGGGTAGTATATAAAACATCCAGTAGCTAGAGCGGCCATATGAATATAGCCCGCCAAGCATTGGAGGGACCCAACTAGAATAAACAAGGGTCGTCTATTCGCTGCCTAAACATAATTATAAAAAATAGTTAAGTCCAATGCCGATTACCTGAATATGGCAGAGGTATACTGCATAGTTGTATATATATACAGCGTCCAAGTATTTCTCAAAGTCGGATCCCTGCCTCACCATCACCATGGAGTAGTCCCACTGCCTCCGACTGTCACTTCTGACTTTATAGGACACGATCCCGCTGGAAATGACTGAACCGGAAACGACTCGCACCGTGCGGGAGCCCATGTAAAGAGCACATGCCCCGAGCCATCAGCCGCGCCATTAAACAGCAGTCAGAGAGCCAAGCACATAGCACCACCTATCCGTCTAGATGTTAATACAGCTCTACAGAAATGATTCTGTCATTCTGCCAATCCTTTCTGTGAAGCTGTATTAACCTATTGGCCTAATACTACTATTGAATATTTTTTTTATATTGTGATACTTCGTAATAAAGTCATATTTTATTATCAATTATCATGTATGTGCTTACCTCAGAGATAGCAACATATCCGGGAAAGTCCCATCACCTAATAGGGGAGTGGTGCTCTCTCTAAACTCCTCCTTGATACCGTCTGGCAGAAAAGAGAGGAAAGTGCTCATG
This sequence comes from Rana kukunoris, assembly GCA_029574335.1. Classification (NCBI taxonomy): domain Eukaryota; kingdom Metazoa; phylum Chordata; class Amphibia; order Anura; family Ranidae; genus Rana; species Rana kukunoris. The sequence continues at coordinate 213,229,880 of CM056050.1, read as the reverse complement.
TGCAACACTCCACCCAGTGGATAGTGCCAGTGCCTAGTCCTGCATTAGAAACATCTTCCTTTGCAAAGCTAACAGTATATGAGGATTTTTTTCAGAGGTAGGGCAAGTGCTGAGCAAGGCCAGCAGCTTTGAACTTGAAAAGAGCTTTGCAGCTACCTTTCACTAGAATAGAGTCTGAAAAGCACACCTCTCAGAACCCAGTGGCCAGATGTCACTTCCAGGATAACACTGCAATGTCCAGTCCTATGGGGTCTGGACATGGCACTCCAAATGCCAGGCTCAGTGTTCTTGATCGAAGAAGAGATGAACAGAATATGTCCACCCCCTAGGACACTAGCAAAAAAGCTGAGACATGCGGGTCGTTGGAGAGGTTATCCTGGGCTGGTCTACAATTTTTTTGTTTGCCAGTGTCCAATTCTCTTTTATGCAGCAGTAAAACCTGAAGGTGAAAGAATTCCTGTGTTCCTCTATGGAAAAGAATGAAATATAGTATATTTTCAACTATTGGACACATAGAACAGAATATAGAATGGAACTATGGGCAAATTATAAAATCTGATATGTTTTTCAGTCCCAGTTATTAAAAAGAATTCTCTTTCTATTTACATAACCCCCTCTGCAATGTTACTAAATTATCTGTTGATCCTGTCAGGAGAAATTTTATTTTTTTATTCACGTCATTAAAGTAGAATATTTGGATGTCAATAGTCTGCTTTGAGGTGAGAATATTAGTGTTCTTTATCACCCTTGCAGTTGCTATGGCTGCTAGAACTACAGCAGTAGGTACATATGCATGGAGTGGGCATGATTATCAGCCTGTAGAAGCCACTCATTAGCAGCTGTTGTCCATACATAGCCCCATGGGAGATGTAGTTTGTACAGCAGCATGCACTTTAGGTGTTGTGTTCTTAAGGGATCCTGACTTGGGGTACAAAAAATGCACTAAAATGTGAAGAAAGCAGTATTGTATATACTGTATACCTGTCCATCTCCGTGTTAGCTAAACCCTAATTCTGTAGCAGAGTTCCCAACACCAATCAGATTTCAGATATGTAGAAGAGTGTCCCCTCATCACTGTGTTTCCTCTGGCAGTTTCTAGGTCACTATTGTGTCCACAGTGACTACTAATTCAGCAGGAGAAAACAGTGCAGGTGTTCTATTTTAGCAGCCCAAGGAGTTGAATTGGATTGTTTCCAGGAGCTCTGATGTTTTGTCAAACAGGCTGGAAGACAGGTATGTATAATAATACTTTCTTCACAGGTAAGTGCCTTTTTTTTGTTCACCCCCTGAACAAGAAAATAAAGGGACTTTATAAATATACATTAATGTTGAACTTCAAGTATCAAGGTGATAACATACCTGGTAATAAATAAACTCTAAGCAACCCAACTTATGAGTTTGGAAGAAGCAGTAATATAATATATTGTAAAATAAAGTAATAGTCATAGTAATAGCATTAATCACAAGAAACAGTAGTAGTAGCAATGCATATACATGGTTTTACATTTTTAATGACCATGCAAGATGAATTGAATTTTTGAGCAGCTATAATCCCCTAAGTGTTGTAAAAGTAAAGAGGGTGGGCTGGAGTTGGGACTTTGAATGAGACAGTTGACAGGTGTGGGTTGAATGAAAAAAGAGGGTCAGTTTATTACATGTATTTATTACTGAAGCCTCACAATGTGAGTGGTATCATGAGCCAGTGCACATGACATACCTACATAATAATGTACATAACAGTCAACATGATAAACATGACAAAATATGGAAATAACAAATAAACAATATGTGGACTAAACATTACATAGCAACATGATATAAAAGTATATAAAATTAAGCATGCTTCATAAAATAGAGTAAAGTCAGTTCCTAATAGCAAGTAGCTACATCCTTAGTGCCCGACGCGTTTCTGTGAAAACCACTTCATCAGGGGCGGATGTTGTAGGACATCTGGAATTACAGAGTATGATAACATAAGAATTGAGTAATACAACCAGCAGACACAACGTGTCTAATCTGTGTACTTATACTATACCAAGTTGCGGTGTGAGTGGGGGATGGGTCCTAAGAGCTGTATCTCCCGGGAGCTGAGGCAGCGAGAGTTCAAACACATGTCAGGGCGCACCGGTATCGCTCCCAAAACGCAAAAATCCACAAATCCCCATGTCCACTGTGTGGGTTATTGGTAGATCAAGGCAACAGGTAAGAATCTAAATTGGATGAGTAAGTCCATTAGAAAAAGCCAGATGCGTCCAAAAGGTGGATGAATAAATGCTAAAGCTTCTAGTTTTTGATCAAAGTAGTTACCTATGATGCACCAAATGAGGATCAGGGTAAACACTGCGGCATCTGCACGTGTGTGGAGATGAGGAACTACTTCCTGGGAGGACGCCTTATATGCGTCCCGCACGTGCTGACGATCGCCGCCAGCGTCACGCTGGCCAGACATTGCATGGGGCGGGGGCACGGCCTGGGCGGTATACAAACCCGCCCAAAGCTCGTGTCACAGGTACCAGCTGGGTCGGCTGAGATGGAAAAGCCGCGATCCTCCTACGGCGCCCCTGTGTGACGCCAGAAGGGAGGGCGGGGGGTGAGTGACGCCGATGCACTGTGGGCACCCGCCCAAACCCCCAGACAGTCCCGCCTCAGATGGGCAGAAGCCAGGGAGAGAGGGAGGACACGCAGAGTGCATCGCAGCTCCCGGGTTAGAGACAAAACATGGCCCAAACTTAACCATTGAACACCCAAGCTAAAATGTGTTCAGAACCACCAATAAATCCAGAGCCTGATGTAACAAGACAGTGGAGAAACAACCCAACACAAAGCTGGCAGGTGATGACTGCCAGCTAGCTGTCAACTGGCTCCATCCCTAATATTGAAAATAACTTATTTAAGTTACTTATTTAAGTGTTGTAAAATGTCTAGGATTAATTTTCCTTCCATTAGATAATCTTTCGATGTAAGATGATGCTTGCTAATATTTATGATGTAACATGATGCTAACCTATTAGTTGTGTTTAGCTATCACAGAAAATTGTGGCCCAGATTCAGAGAGCCATTACGCCTGTCTAACTGGTGTTAGACTGGAGTAATTTCAAATTACGTGCGTTTTCTAGCTAGTCGAAAACCTCAAACGCTGCGGGCTTCAATTCGACTGGATTACGTGTTCATACGCCTTCGGATCTACGCTGCAATAAAATTGCGGCCACTCTGGCGATCCCCGAAATTACGATCTTCAATCGCAATCTCTTACGGCACCTTTAGTCATCTATTATTTGCGTAACACTATACCAGCTTTTTGCTGCTCTAATATTAGACAACCCATGTTTTTTTAACTCAAACAAAGCGTGTTTATTGAGCACAAAAGGTAATCACACAGACATGGTTCAGAGCGAAGGAAATATACATTCCAAAAAAAGAAAAGAAAAAAAACTGCAATGTTCAGCATACATAAGAGCAACATAGTATACAAAACAAACCGAAAGAACATTGGCAAACCATTCTCCATTGCAAGGATCCAACCCCTCCCCCCCCACACCAACCGTAAGGAACATAAAAAGAGTAACAATAATAGAACCTAGAACAAATGATCATAAACCAGATCTAATGGGGCTAGTCCGGGAACGGCCAACCATGGGGCCCACATTCTATCAAATTTACCTCTCGTACCTCTGTGTTGGTAAATCAACTTTTCCAAGCGAATGGTGTCACCCATTTGGGTAAGCCACTCCTGCAAAGTAGGGGGCTCTGTGGATTTCCAGTGCCTCAAGATCAGCTTTCGAGCCTGGAAGAGAGCCCTCGCCATAGCTTGTTTATAAATGTCCTCCAGTGGTAGTGTGTCAAGTATGCCCAGCAAACAATGTTTAGGCTCGGCAGGGATAGTAGTCTGAAATACTCTAGTAAGAGTATCCAGGACCTGTGACCAATAAAGATGGAGCTTTGGACATCTCCAAATGAGATGAATCAAATCTCCGTGATCCCTGCTGCACCTAGTACACTCGGCATCTGCTCTCACCCCCATACGAGCCAGTCTTGCTGGCGTATAATGCACCCTCAAAAGAATAAATAGCTGCGATACCCGCTGAGCCACATTCAGAGAGCACAGGGGAACAGCCTGCAAGGCCTCCTCCCACTGCTCCTCTTCAAAAGCTCCCACATCCCGCTCCCACCGCTCCGCTACCTTCAGGGGGGAGCCCTCATGAAAAAGGCCGAGGAGCATTGTATAACTGTAAGAGATAAAGCCCTTATATGTGGTGCTATCAAACATGTAATTGAAAATAGGGGTGGAGTCCAAGGACCACTGGACCCCCTCGCCCTGGGCTCCAACCGCATGCCGAAGCTGCAGGTAGTAAAAATACATTGTGGTAGGAAGTCGGAAGGCCTCCTTAAGCTCCGAGAAAGGTCTCAACTGTCCCTCTCGGAAAATATGGGTCAGGTGTGATATACCAAACTGTAACCATTTGGTACCATAGGGTAATTTTTCCAGTTCCGGGTAGCAATTATTATCCCATATGGGGCTATACTTGGTGAATCCTTGCACCCCCTGCATAGTTCTTACCTTATTCCAAATTTTTTGCATAAGTATATAGGTAGGGAATAACTTATTGGACTTACTAAAACGCAAGGCCTCGAGACCATCCGCCACCCCCGGCCCTGTGGTAAATCGAAGGAGTGCTGGCGTGGAGTCCAGCAGATTCACAGGTAACTCCGGCTGGGGGTGAACTGCCCTCGCAATGTGTTGTAGCTGGGCGGCTAGGTAATAAAGCCAAGGGTTGGGCAGCGCCAATCCTCCAGCATCCTTCGGACGCTGCAACTGCTCCAGTTTTATCCTGGCCGGTTTCGACTGCCAAAGGAGCGACCGAAAAATCGAGTTAATAATACGGAATTTACTCAAAGGAATAACCATCGGGGTATTATGAAGCACATAGAGCAACCGTGGCATCATAATCATTTTAAGAAGGTTTACACGACCCGCAAGGGACAGCTTGAGTTTGCTCCAAACTTTAACACTATCCCGACAGCGAGTAAGCAAGGGGGTCAAATTGAGTCCAATATAGTCTAGAGGCCTGGGGGTCACCTGTACACCCAAGTATCTAAAGGAACTTGCAAGCGGAACATCCTGTAAGGTCAGCACCGAGGGTTCTGGCATCTTATCCAGCAGCATCAGCGACGACTTGGTCCAGTTTATAACTAGGCCAGAATATTCCCCACACTCCCTTATCACCCTCATAGCCTCCCGAAGGGAAACAGAAGTATCACCCAGAAACAGCATCGTATCGTTAGCGTACAGCATTACTTTTTCATGTAGTTCTCCGTACCTAAAGCCCTGTATAGATGTATTAGAGCGGACCATTGCAGCTAAGGGCTCTATGGCCAGGGCGAACAACAGAGGAGACAGGGGACAGCCCTGTCTCGTACCTCTGTGCAATTCAAAACTAGGTGACAACTGTCCCCCCTCTCTGATGTGAGCCACCGGTGAATGGTATAGCAGCTGAACCCATGAAATAAACCTATCTCCAAACCCAAATTTGCGCATAACCGCCCAGAGATAGGTCCACTCAATGCTGTCAAAAGCTTTGTGGGCATCCAGGGACAGTAGTGCCCGGTCCCCACCATTATCCGCCCGGGACTGGATATTGAGAAAGAGCTGGCGCAAATTAATGGCCGTTGATTTTTGGGGCATGAATCCAGATTGATCAGAGTGGACAATCGTGGCGATCACCATATTAAGACGTAATGCCAGGACTTTCGCCAAAATCTTGACGTCCGTTTGCAAAAGGGATATAGGACGATATGAGCCCGGGTCAAGGGGGTCCTTATGCGGTTTCAATATTAGGACAATCGTGGCTCTGGACATAGATTGGAGAAGCTCCCCTCTCTCCCTGGCCTCATTAAACACTTTCAGTAGTCTAGGTAGTAGAGAGTCTGCGTACTGCTTGTAAACCTCTATAGGTATCCCATCATCACCCGGGGCCTTAGAATTAGGGAACGCACCGGTCGCCAACTGCAACTCCTTCAACGTTAAAGGAGCATCTAATAGCACCCTAGAGGAAGAGGACATCTGGGGAAGCTGCACTGCATCAAGGTACTGGTGTAGGGCATCAGTCGTGTAGGCCTGTTTAGACCCGTAGAGAGAGGAATAATAATCAACTAGGGTGGACACTATCTGAGGGGGAGAATTAGTCACCCGCCCAGTGCTAGTGCGCAGCGCCCCAATAGAGGGGGACACTTGATGGGCGTGGGCAATTTTGGCTAGGAGGCGACCCGTGTGCTCCCCCTCCTCATAGAAGGCCAGCCTATTAAAAAATCTCTTTCTCTCTGCCGCCGAGGTAGTTACCTGGCTCAGGGCCGCCTGGGCAGCCAGCCAAGCCTCCGTATTACGATCCGTGGGATCCGCCACAAAAACTCTCTCTGTGTCATCCGCCAGTCTCTCCATGTCCCCCCTCTGAGCACCAGTGCGTTGTTTAATTGCCTGTATCTCCCTAATGAAGACCCCTCTAAGCATCGCCTTAAAGGCATCCCAACTAACACCGGTATCTACCACTCCCCCCTCATGAATCCCCCAGAAGTCTGCAATTTGTGTCACAATCTGCTCATGGGAGGGGAAAAGTTGGAGCCAAAAAGCATTCAGTTTCCATGGGGCTCGGGCCAGATCTGAAGGCCAGCGAACCTCTAACTGCACCACCAACGGGGAATGGTCTGACACACTCCGCGGAGCATATGTAGCCTCCGCCACATACCTTTCTGCCGTAAACGAGCAGATACATAAATCAATGCGGGATAATGATTGATGACTTTTGGAAAAGCAAGAGAAATGCTTTAACTCTGGGTGTTTTGCCCTCCACGGATCCCTCCAACCCACCTCATCCATAAATTTTTTCAGTGCAGTACGTTTGGTCCCCCGTCTAGCTGTGACCGGGGGATGTTTATCCAAGATTGGGTCTGTATAGCAATTAAAATCCCCCATAACATATAAGGGAACTTCCGGGTGTTTAACCTGAAAGTCTAACAGTGCCCTAAGGGTCAGATTGTTATAAGGCGGTGGGATATAAACAAAGGCAAGAATACAGGTAAGTGAATATAAACGACAAAGTAAAAAAATGTACCTCCCCTCCGTGTCTATTACTGAGTCAATTTCCTCATAATCCAGCGAGTTATGTACCAGTACACTCACACCTCTGGAAAATGAAGTGTGAGTGGAGTGGTAGGATTTTCCCACCCACCTAAATCCCAGACAACAGAGTCAGATGCGTCTGCAAGGCACAAATGGCAGGTAAATATTTACGTAGCAAAGTTGACACCATGGTACGTTTTAAATGGTCATTAAGCCCTCTAACGTTCCAGGAGAGTACTGACACAGTGGCCATTCACAAAAATTGTCCGTACGGAAATTGCAAAGTAATGAGCTACCCCAAGCAACAGGGGGATCAGTTCCACAGATCCGTGCCAACAGTCCAGGAGAGATTCAGATGCCGTGTCGGTCGGAAAAGTAACCACCATGTATGCAAAGTCTGATCGTTCCAATGCTCTGAAAAAATAAAAGCAAAAATATAGGCTCAACGAGCACAACGGTGTTCCAAACTGTTGCAGTGCGGCATTACAGGCAGGAAAAGAAGCCTGAGGAGGCCAAACAGTGTGTGGACCCTTCACAGCCTGTATGCCCAAACACTGAGTTAACCCGAACAACTTCTGCCATAGTGTGGACAACGTGTCCTCGGCACTATGCACATGACTGCCAATCGCAGAAAAAAGGGCAGCAGTAAGTAACAATCCAGGGAATTCCATAGATAAACACAGTTCCGATCTCGCATTTTAAAGAACTGTAGATCGATGTATATTTCCAGCAGCATTCTCGTCCCGTGGGAAGAGATGGGCAACACAGGGGTGTATACCTGAAAGTGCCAAGATGACAGGGCACTCAGTCCTCATCGGCCACCGGTTCCCGGGCCTGTCGGAGAGCATTCTCATTTGCGTCCAGCCACTCTGAAGCATCTGCCGCATTCTCAAAGAAGTGGGTTCGTCCCCCGGAGGTGATACAGAGTTTTGCAGGGTATAGCATTGCGTAGGAAGCCTGCAGCCGTTGCAGGTGCTTTTTAACATCAGAGAATCTAGACCTGCTCCGCTGAACCGCAGCCGAGAAATCCGGATAAAAGGAGATCCGTGTGCCGTTAAATTGTACGTTCCTGCGTTCCCTCGCCAGCCGGAGAATGATTTCTCTATCTCGATAGTTCAGTAGTCTCGCCAACAGCGGGCGCGGAGGGTGGCCCGGAGGTAATGGCCTGGTAGGGACTCTATGGGCACGTTCTACTGCATACAGATGGGTAAATGCTTCCTTGCCAAAAACATCAAGTAGCCACCGCTCCACATATTGAGTCGGATCTCGACCGTCCACCTTCTCAGGCAGACCTACAATTCGCACATTATTGCGCCTCAAGCGATTTTCAAAATCCTCTGCACGTAGGTCAACAGCTTTAGCCAGACGGGCAGCAGATTGAGAGTCTCTAATCATGGCTGGCAGTTTATCCTCAATATCACTGATTCGACCCTCAGCAGCTGTCGTTCTTTCCCTTATCTTCTGCAGGTCCTGCCTGACCTCCTCCTCCAAACTCCCAAAGCGGGCTTGTAGCTTATTGACTGATGCTGTGCACTTGTTAATAGCTTTCAGGATAACTGCTAAGATCGGTTGCTCACCCTCCTCCTCCTCGGTGGCATCAGTCTCCTCCATGTCCTCAGCAGCGCTGTCTGTCTGCACCAACATGGCCGCGCCTTCCCGCCCCTCCTCACCATCCTCCACATTCTCATCTCCGTGTCCTGCTCCTGCACCCGATGGGGCCGAGAGGTCAGTCTTTTAAGTCAGTTTCAGCGCATAATAGCGCATGTCTTTAGGCGGGTCACCGGGTTTGTCCTTAGAGTCTTTCGTGGCTTTGCTTACCCCCTCCTTGGTTTTGTCTCCCCACGCGCCTTCTGTGCATAGGACGGAGCGCCGCCATGTTGGGAATCCGACTTCGGACCTTCTCCTTTATTTCCCCGAGTCATCATTGCCCGTGTTCCGCCGACAAGGTAAGCGGGCCGTGCAGCAAGTATTCCTGTCACTATAGGGGTCAAAACCGGCGAAGTGCACCGCTGGAAATCGGATCAGTTCAGGGTAATATGCGGGAGCTCTGTGCTAAAGCGTCCGCTGACATGCCGTGCTGGCCACGCCCCCCTCAGACAGCCCATGTTAAGTATGGCCGTCGTTCCCACGTCGAATTTCTACGTTTTCCAATGTCTTTTATTATTTTTTACGTAAGTCGTCCGGGAATAGGAATGTTCGTAAACGACACTACTCAAACAACGAATGACGTAACGACGTGATTTCGCGCAATGCACGGTGGGAAATTTCTGAACGGAGCATGCGCAGTGCGATCGCCGCGGGGGCGCGCTTAATTTAAATGCTTCACGCCCCCTAATCGCGTATTTCGATTACGCGGCGAGAAACAGACTACGCTCCCATAGCGTACGGGCAAAAATCTACCAGGATTCGGTGTAGAGCCTGGTAAAATACGGCAGCGTAGAGTATTTCGATTACGCAGCGCAATATTAAGTGTATGTGAATCTGGCCCTATGTTTTTTCTGTTTAACAAGTGTTAGGTTGCATGGCCCATTAAAACATGTTTATATCTCCACAGTCTGTCCATGATTAAAACACAAAGCAAAAAACTCCCAATCTAGATTGAGAGTTAATGAGCTACACCAAGACATCATTACATGATTGTTTAATCTAACTACTAAATTTACTTTTCAATGCACATTTAATGGTCTTTCATGGAGCTTGAGAAAATGTGCAATCATATTTCCCCTGGCATTAACACTTTGCCAATCTTCTATTGTGTTTCTCTCCACTTACCATACAGTCATGCATTATTTTATTCCAGTCTTCCCCAGTTACTATCCTGAATAGCACCGTAATAGCTTTACCTGCCGTTGAGAAGTTGGCATGCCTAGGTTGTAAAAACCGAATGAATAAATAAAAAAAACACAGCATGCATTAGTTTTATCTGACAAACACAACAGTTACAACATGCTGATTATTACTATGAGGTGCTGTTTCTCTAAACACTTTGTGAACAAAACACACATTATAATTGTCACAGTACTTAGGGAGTTAGAGTGGCAAAACACTAAGAACTATGACTTAGTAACCCTACAAAATGTTTCAGTTTGTTAATAAAAAAATTTTTAGCCACTGTTAGCTCTAAACATCTTTAAAAGCTAGTGAACTTAAAGTGCAGTTTAGTTTATATAAAAACTATTGCTAACATTTATAATATTTTTTTCTGACTGTAATAAAATAATTTTTTCCATTTTCTAAATGAAGATCACACCTTAGTAGAACCAATGTAAGACTCTATCCTGAAACAGATATAGCTAATAAACAGATTTGGTTCTCAAAGGCTTAACTGCACAGCATTTCCATTTTTTTTTTGTAATAGAATAGGTGTTCTAATTGTAATTAGACTATGGAGTTAATTAGTTATTTATTTTACCATTTTTTCCTAAGATCTGGAAAATGTGCACTGTCTGTCAGGCCGTGTACACGGCAGAGAACCTCGACGGGCAGAACACATCGTTCCGCCCGTCGAGGTTCCCTGCCGGCCGTCGAAATCGGCGACCCGCCCGTCGGGAATGGCAACCAGCCATTCTTCCAGGCGGGCCGTCGAGCAAATAGAGAGCGTGCTCTCTATTTCTGCTCGACGGGCTTCCCGATGGGAAGCTCGCCGAGAGTGTACACACGGCCGAGGTCCTCGCTGGAATGCAGCTTCCAGCGAGAACCTCGGTCGTGTGTACACGGCCTCAGGCCTTGTACACACGAGCAGACACATTTGTTCAAATCGGTCGGACAGACCGATTTGAACAAATCTGTCTGCTGGGGACGTATTGGTTTGATCGTGTACACACGATCAAACCAAAATCCCCGCCGGCAGACGGCGCGGTGACGTGGCGGTGACGTTGACGCCGCCTCGTCACCGCACCAGGAAGTAAAACACTTCCGCGCATGCGTCGAAACCATTCGACGCGTGTGCGAGAAGACATGTCTGCTGGTTAGCGTACTAACCAGCAGACATGTCGGGCGGACGGGTTCCCAGCCGACAGATGGCCAAATCCGTCGGCTCGCCCGTACACACGATCGAATCTGTCTGCTGGGACGGTCGGGCCGACCGTTTCCAGCAGATAGATTTGATCGTGTGTACGCGGCCTAAGACTTAGGGAAAGTGATGAGAAACACTGCCATGAATTGAATTGATGTGCAAATAAATTCAATTTTAAAAATAGGTCAATTCCTTTTAACATACTATACCTATTTCGTAAATCATTTAAAATGATATAGTGCCTTGAAAAAGTATTCATACTCCTTGAAATTTTCCACATATTCCAATTTTTGGCATGTTACAACTAAAAACTTAAATTTATTTCTATTGTGATTGTGGTGTCCGTTTAATAAACTGTGAAGTTTTTTCTCAGATCAGTTCACGGCAGTTCTCAGGAGGAAAATTATCTCCTCTGCAGCCGGTTTAATAAACTGAGAACTTCAGTTCTCAAAGGGAGAACAGAGGAGAAGTTTTTCCTCTGAAAACAGCCGAGATCTGTGTAAAAGTGGTTGGGCTGCCTGTAATCTCGTGAGATATTGTGAGATTATGGTGCAGCCAAGTTCAAAAGTTTAAAAGAACATGTAATTAATGTTTTCAGACATGTGATAACATATATATATTTTTATATATATATATATATATATATATATATATATATATATATAGTATATATCTTGTATATATACACGTGTGTGTATATATACACACACACACACATATATACAGTATTTATATACATGTATACACACACATACAGTATCTATATAACACGTGTGTGTGTGTGTGTATATATATATATATATATATATATATATATATATATATATGTATATACACACACACACACACATATATACAGTATTTATATATATGTATACATATACAGTATATATGTATATATACACAAATACATGAATATATATATTCATGTGTTTGTGTATATATGTGTGTGTATACATACAGTACAGACCAAAAGTTTGGACACACCTTCTCATTCAAAGAGTTTTTTTTTTCATGACTATGAAAATTGTAGATTCACACTGAAGGCATCAAAACTATGAATTAACACATGTGGAATTGTATACATAACAAAAAAGTGTGAAACAACTGAAAATATGTCATATTGTAGGTTCTTCAAAGTAGCCACCTTTTGCTTTGATTACTGCTTTGCACACTCTTGGCATTCTCTTGATGAGCTTCAAGAGGTAGTCACCTGAAATGGTCTTTCAAAAATCTTGAAGGAGTTCCCAGAGATGCTTAGCACTTGTTGGCCCTTTTGCCTTCACTCTGCAGTCCAGCTCAACCCCAAACCATCTCGATTGGGTTCAGGTCCGGTGACTGTGGAGGCCAGGTCATCTGGCGCAGCACCCCATCACTCCCCTTCTTGGTCAAATAGCCCTTACACAGCCTGGAGGTGTGTTTGGGGTCATTGTCCTGTTGAAAAATAAATGATGGTCCAACTAAACGCAAACCGGATGAAATAGCATGCCGCTGCAAGATGCTGTGGTAGCCATGCTGGTTCAGTATGCCTTCAATTTTGAATAAATCCCCAACAGTGTCACCAGCAAAGCACCCCCACACCATCACACCTCCTCCTCCATGCCTTACGGTGGGAACCAAGCATGTAGAGTCCATCCGTTCACCTTTTCTGCGTCGCACAAAGACACGGTGGTTGGAACCAAAGATCTCAAATTTGGACTTATCAGACCAAAGCACAGATTTCCACTGGTCTAATGTCCATTCCTTGTGTTCTTTAGCCCAAACAAGTCTCTTTTGCTTGTTGCCTACTTTAGCAGTGCTTTCCTAGCAGATATTCTACCATGAAGGCCTGATTCACACAGTCTCCTCTTAACAGTTGTTCTAGAGATGTGTCTGCTGCAAAAGGTGGCTACTTTGAAGAACCTAGAATATGACATATATTTTCAGTTGTTTCACACTTTTTGGTTATGTATATAATTCCACATGTGTTAATTCATAGTTTTGATGCCTCCAGTGTGACTCTACAATTTTCATAGTCATGAAAATAAAGAAAACTCTTTGAATGAGAAGGTGTGTCCAAACCTTTGGTCTGTACTGTATATATAAATACGGTATATATGTGTGTGTGTATATATATATATATATATATATATATATATATATAAATACTGTATATATGTGTGTGTATATATATATATATATATATACTGTATATATACATATACACACACACACATGTTATATATATATATATACTGTATGTGTGTGTATATATATATATATATACAGTATAAATACACACACACATATTCACAGTATCTATATACACGTGTGTGTGTATATATATATATATATATATGTATATATATATATATATATATATATATATATATATATATATATATATATTGTTGTTAATATTCATTTTTAACCCACTGGTGTTGATATTAGGAAGAAATAAGCCTTTTTCCTCTTATCACACCAGCTTCTCTCCCAGATTCTCCACCTCTGAGCTGGTGAATCTGGAAGGGAGATATTTCAGTGGAAGAGCTGTGAAATTTTCAGATCACGGTTTATTAAACTGTCCGTTTGTGACAAAACAGCCATGTGCTGTGACGAGAAGTGGAGAACATGTTCTCCGCTCCTTATTACAGTTTATTAAACCGGCAATGCTCTGTGATAAGCCGTGATCATCATGATCTTGGCTTATCATGGTTTATTAAATGTACAACTGTATGTGATAGACTAACACAAAGTGAAAGTGAAAATGATAAATGGGTTTACATTTTTTTTACAAATAAATATCTGAAAAGTGTGGCGTGAATTTGTATTCAGCCCCCTTTACTCTGATGCCCCAAACTAAAATCTAGCGGAACCTATTGCCTTTGGAAGTCACCTAATAAGTAAATGGAGTCCACCTCTGTAATTTAATCCCAGTATAAATACAGCTGTTCTGTGAGGCCCTTAGAGGATTGTTAGAAAACCTTAATGAACAAACAGCATCATGAAGACCAAGGAACACCAGACAGGTCAGGGATAAAGTTGTGAGGAAGTTTAAAGCAGGAAAGAGCATGGCACAACTGCAAACCTAGACATGGCCGCCCACCTAAACCCATGGTAACTCTGGAGGAGCTGCAGAGATCCACAGCTTGGGTGGAAGAATCGGTTCACAGGACAACTATTAGTCCTGCACTCCACAAATGTGTTTTTTTATGGAAGAGTGGCAAGAAGAAAGCAATTGTTGAAGGAAAGCCATAAGAAGTCCTGTTTTCAGTTTGCGAGAAGCCATGTGGGGGACACAGCAAACATGTGGAAGAAGATGCTCTGGTCAGATGAGACCAAAATGAATAATTTTGGCCTAAAAGTAAAATGCTATGTGTGGCGGAAAACTAACACTGTCCATCAACCTGTACACACCATCCTCACCGTGAAACATGGTGGTGGTAGCACCATGTTGTGGGGATGTTTTTCTTCAGCAGGGACAGGGAAGATGGTCAGAGTTGATGGGAAGATGGATGGAGCCAAATACAGGGGCAATCTTAGAAGAAAACCTGTTAGAGTCTGCAAAGGACTTGAGACTGGGGTGAAGGTTCACATTCCAGAAGGACAACGACCCTAAACATACAGCCATAGCTACAATAGAATGGTTTAGATCAAAGCATATTTATGTGTGAGAATGGCACAGTCAAATTCCAGACCTAAATCCAATTGATAATTTGTGGCTAAACTTGAAAATTGCTGTTCACAGGCACTCTCCATCCAACCTGACAGGGCTTGAGCTATTTTGCAAAGCAGAATAGGAAAAAATGTCACTCTCTAGATGTGCAAGACATACACAAAAATACTTGCAGTTGTAATTGCAGAGAAAGGTGGTTCTACAAAGTATTGACTCAGGGGGCTAAATACAAATGCACGCTACACTTTTTAGATATTTATTTGTAAATAATTTTAAAAACAGCTTATCATTTTCCTTCCACTTCATAATTATGTGTCACTTGTTTGTTGATTTATCACATAAAATCTCAATAAAATACATTTACGTTTTTGGTTGTAACGTGACAAAATGTGGAAAATTTCAAGGGGTATTAATACCTTTTCAAGGCACTGTATATCAAGGAGACAAAAGAGATAAAGATTCTATGATTGTCGTGCCTATTCCCAGGCCTAGAGAACGACATAAGATACCAAACATAATTTTATATAAAAAAATGTGATGGCATTTGGAGACTTTTTGTGCTACAGTGTGCAAAATGAGAATATAAAAAAATTAATAAAAACAATTACCAGTATTTGGTGACCCTACAAGACTATCCCGTATAATATTATTTCTAAATAAGCGATCTTATATTATACCTTTAATCTATGCACAAATAGAGCAGAAATGAGGGAATGAAAATCACTAAATGTTTGTACTTCCTATACGCTTACCTATTGATGTTTTCACCATATTTCACTGTTCCAAAAAGAACAACCCCAGCAAAAGCATAGCAAAGAAGCAATAAAAACATTCCCACAATAATGAAGAAACTCTTGTACATGCTGACGACGACAGTGAGTAATAACATTTTCAGTGTAACCTGGAAACAGGAGTATAATTTGTTTTAGTACTGGTAATAATGATCTATGAAATCCAAGTTTTACATCTTTTGAGTAGATATGACATACTGTTTATACTTGATATACAGGTACACATAAACAAAAGTCAAATTGCCTTCAAAAGGCATTGCAAAAAAAAAAAGCACAAAATGACTTAATTCTAAGAATGCCTCCATGGAGGCAGCGTAACAAGTGTTGATATCACCCATGTCTGCTGGAAGCCGAAGTTGGGGTATTTTTTTATTGTTTATTTTTTTTTGCAACAGCTTTTTTTTTTTTTTTTTGCAACAGCTTTTTTTTTTTTTTTTTACACAATTTTTATGGAGGGTCCATTTTTGGCACATTTTTCTCCAAAAATGGGTAAACCATTATTCCTCAAACTTTTCTTTTCAATATATTTATTGCAATTTCTAACAAAAAATAGAGATAGCAATGGCAAATTTCCCATTCCCCAAACTTTTTTCTGTGTTACCAACTGTAGTCATAACTTTTGAGCGCTATCTGTGGATTTTACAAAATAAGAATGATTGCAATGATTTTGATAAAATGCATTTTGACATAAACGTATCCATTTCACTATTGGCAAATTTAGCTAATGCTCAATTTTGTTAATGAAGCTGCTTAGGACATATTTTTTTACTTGTTCTTCCTTCTGTACAAAAAGTTTAAGTGAGCACTAACCTTAAGGAGCCTTTTAAAGAACAGCGCCTCATTACAAATCTTCACCATTAACACCAATACATTTTGCCAAAATGGAAATATTTTGACAAAATCTCCAGATTTATGTTGAAATTTCAGGGAAATTAAAATTCTCCATTTCACTTATCCCTGGAGCCAAATGCTTATAATACCACAGCTGCTTCAGGTGTCTGATAGTGCTAATTCTGCCACTTTGAACTCTTCAGTTTTGCTAGTCTTTAGATAATTGTAGGGACATTTCACCAAAGTGGAGGCAAGGAAAATGGACTTGTTCACAGCAGCCAGATTCCACGTAGTATTCTTCTAAAACAGATTAGAAAATGAAAGAGATCTAGTTGTGTGGTTTCCACTTCATTTTCCTCACCTCTTTAATTGTTTTTCTAAAATTAGAGTATATAAACCCAAACACTTAAACTAAATACGTTGTTGTACTTATCTTACAACCAATATATTTCTTGCTATTAATGTAATAATTCCTGGTGATCCTTTTCTGGGGTGGCAATGGTCACTGAGTTCAGTTGTGGCATTGGCACCCTTTCCTACATAAGTCAAAGCTCGACCACAAACAGATGTGCCAACACAAACTGTGCTTGCACATTTTGCAGTAAATACATTCCTTCTGGCGTGCTTATTCACTTTATATTTGCAATCAAAGCTTTCAAACTCCAGTATCCTTCTTTAAGTCTCAAGGATAAGGAGGATGAGGTAAAGGTTGCTGATTTTACGCTTTTTTAAATTTATATGCAACTAAAATAAATTACTCCAGGAATAAAATGCATTTTATGTCTAATATTAAACAACTCAAAACACAATTAAAATGAAAATAGTATGTCTGCAAATAGACAAGCTAAGTGGTATGATGACAAGCAACCACGAAAAAGCCATTTTATGCTCTATTTAGAGATAAAAGTAAATTGTGGGTAGTTATTTTTCTCTCAGCATGTATTTTTAACAGAAACTTGGTTTATAAGAATAAATTCTCGCACAGGGCTTATTGGAAAGGTTTTTCTCAAACTACAACAAGAAAATCTAGTTACATTTAAAGATAAAATAGGCCTTTGAAGTGAAGCGTTTTCAAAGGAATAAAATGACAGAATAATTTACAAACATACAGTATATGACTGCAAGGAAGGGTCTAGTGGCAATATCATCCATAGGAACATAAAAACATAAAATATACACTAAATATAAATGTATATGGACATACACCTTATGCACATAAGGACAGACAGAGAAATAGACACCCAGACATACAAAAATAAATATACAAAATGCATGCGTCTTAATTAGGGCTCATTGAAACAAACTTTACTGTAATTTGCAGGAATATGCATGCATTAATTCAATGCACACAGTTTTTATATTTTGTTTATTTATTTTGACAAATTCGATCGTGTGTACGAGGCCTTACAGGTGTTTGAGCTGTTTTGAGCTTTTACTTTTCTCTGCCTGTTAACTTCCTTCCACGTTAGCCTATGTGTCCATGAACAATATAGGCATTGGTGGTTTGTGGTGCCAATAATTTTGTTTGGCACCCCTATAAATCTCCACAATGCCCTGGGCTACAATACACAATACACTACATTTTCATATGTTAAAGATTAAGTAAACCCCGGTGGGTTTTTCTTCCTTTCTAATTCTCTGCAAAGTAAAGTAACATCTTTGCCTGTCTTACTTCCGGGGCCACGGACTCTTACTCTGTGACTGGCTGGAGGCGCGTGACATCAGTGGGAGCCACCGGTCACGGCACACTTGCCTGAAGAAACAGCATGGGCGGTTGTTCCTTCAGAGTTTATACGCTGATGACGTCATCTGTGCAGTAAAGGGCAAATATCTCCTAAACGGCGCACGTTTAGGAGATATTTACATTAAAGGAAGGTTTACAACCATTTTAAGGTGCATTCCAACCTGTTCTTAATGCAAAGTTGACCAGAATTGGTCTATAATTATACTGAATGTCTGACAAGGAAGATAGGCGTCTGTAAAATGATCTTATAGTGCTATAATTAATATTATTAATATTTTACAGGATTTATATAGCACCAACAGTTTGCTTCATTTGATGACGAATTTGCTGCTGCACCTCTGTAAGTACAAATAGGTATCATATTTGTTCAATGCTTCCACTACAGTATATTACATTCACTGAATAGTCCTTGCATAATCTATATGCTCCAGTTGGATCACTTAGGGGCCCGGAACAAACTGCATGAAATCCTGGTCATTCAAACTACTTTAGCGCTCAGTGACTGTTTGCTGCAATTGGCCGAATTAGGTGTTTCTGCTGTTATCACATGGCACATTGAAGTTGCAAGTACAGTATAAGCCTAAACTGGTTTAAAATGTTATTAAACCCTAAGGTCTCATGCACACTGCAGCTCAAAGAGGCTGCTCTTAGGCCCCATACACACAAGCAAACCAAAATCCCCGCCAGCAGAGAGCGCGCTGACGTGTCGGTGACGTGGCGGTGACGTTGACGCCGCCACGTCACCGCACCAGGAAGTAAAACACTTCCGCGCATGCGCCGTACCCATTCGGGAGCGGCGGTGCGGCGGCGGAGCGGGACGACATGTCTGCTGGTAAGTGTACTAACCAGCAGACATGTCGGGCGGACAGATTCCCACCGGATAGATTTCAAAGCATGCTTTGAAATCTGTCGGGTGGACAAATCTGTCCGCTAGCCCATACACACGATCGGAGATGTCTGCTGAAACGGTCCATCGGATCGTGTGTACGAGGCCTTACAGGTGTTTGAGCTGTTTTGAGCTTTTACTTTTCTCTGCCTGTTAACCTTCCACGTTAGCCTATGTGTCCATGAACAATATAGGCATTTCAGGAGTTTAGTGGCAGGGGAGTTTACAGGCAGAACAAATAAACCTTTTTGAAAGGCCTCATATGCAGACTGCAGATCAAAGAAGCTGCTATTACAGTCATTTGAGCTGTTTGGAGCTTTACCTTTTCTCTGCCTATTAACTCCCCTCCTTTTTACTCCATGTGTCTACGAACACTATAGGCGTTTTCAGGAGTTTAATGGCAGCGGAGTTTACAGGCAGAAAAAAAGAAAACACTTTGGGCACATGCAAACTGAGAAGGTCAAATATGCTTCTTGAGTTACAGGCGTTTTCAGAATCAAAAAGTGGTAAAAGCCATGTTTTTGCATGCATGTTAATGAGCATTCATGCACGTTCCCACATCTGGCCCTAGTGCATTATATTGTCCAAAATTCTGGCTATTACATAATTAATCAACTATAGTTTATTTTGTTTTCTTAACTTACATGTTTTCCACATATGGAGAAAAACCTGAAGACTATAATACAAGCGCCCATCATATATGTATATTCATTCTGTAAAAGAAAAATATATATTACATACACTAGACAAATCATATTTTTTTTTTAATTTTGCTCATATTATAAGAATCTTTTTTGGAAAAACATATACATTACTGTTATATATCACAAAGTATCTAATCTAGTATGTAATCTAATCAAATATATCTTTGGTGTGTTAGTGAAGAAATGTTAATAAAAATGTGGTTGGACTAAAACCAAGAAAACAATTAGGCAGGTGGGCCTAGATGTGTGTTACTCCCCTGATTTCAGATCCCCCCCAATGTATTCTTAATGTTGTCTTAGCTACCCTCATTATTCCTAAATGCTAATTTTCACTGTGGGTGACAAGTCTCTAACCACAGAGTTACTGATAGCTATCTGACAACAAGTATCTCAGTAATTTAAAGGGGTGTTCCACCCAAAAAAATGACCCCTTCTCAATCCACTCCTCACCCCCATACATGCCACATTTGGCATGTAATTTTTTTGGGGGGGGAGTGGGGGCTTCAGTAGGAGTGGGACTTCCTATCCCACTTCCTGCTTCCGCCGAGGGGCTGGTTAGGCGATTAAGCTTAATCGCCTACACCAGCCCCCTCCCTGTAGGCGATCACATGGGACACTGACAGGTCCCATGCGATCGCCTCTCCAATCAGCGGCGAGCCGCGCCGCGCACGCATGCGCAGTACGGCTCGCGCATGCGCAGTGGGTGCCCGGCCGTGAAGCCGAAGGCTGTCACGGCTGGGTGCCCACAGTCAGGATGGAGACGCCGGCCGGGGAGGGGGGCAGAGGAGCGGAGCCCCGGTCGGCGCGTCGCTGGAACGCAGGAGCAGGTAAGTGAGTGTTTATTAAAAGCCAGCAGCTACACTTTTTGTAGCTGCTGACTTTTAATAAACACAACTTAGGGCTGGAACACCCCTTTAACATCAATGTTGGCCATGCGCATGCCAATAACTGAAGATTTAATTTACCAATTCCAATCTACCCTTAATTGCATAAAAAGAACAGATCAAGGCATCTTATCACCAACAACTTAGAATTTATATTTATACAGCAGGCATTTTTGTTGGCTGCCTTCACCTTTTAATTGATTTTTGCCATTCAAAGCTGGGTGAAAGTGATTAAAACTACTTAGTGTATATTCAGTATAACAGCTGCAGGGAAGAAGATGATTTGTGATGCTGAGCTTGTGAGAAAAATATGAAAAAAGGTGAAATGGTTGTGAGAGCAGGAATTTGCAGTCAGTGCCTCACACGCCCTTTATATCTAGTGCAGTTTAACTACTTACCGGCGCTTCACGAACATAGACGTTGGCAGAATGTCTTGGCTGGGCAAAGCAACGTACCCTTTGAATTGCCCGCTGCAAGCACGATGTCCGCCGGTGTCCTGTGACCGTGTCACAAAGCTGCAGAACAGGGGGATGCCTGTGTAAACAAGGCATTTCCCTGTTCTGCCTTGTGACAGGACACTGATCTACTGCTCCCTGTGATCGGGAGCAGTGATCAATGTCATGTCACAGGTAGCCCAGCCCACACACAGGTAGAATCACTCCCTAGGACACACTTAACCCCTTCCTCGCCCCCTAGCGGTTAACCCCTTTCCTGCCAGTGTCATTTAAATAGTAATCAGTGCATTTTTATAGCACTGATCGCTGTATAAATGACATTGGTCCCAAAATAGCGTCAAAAGTATCCGATGTATCTGCCATAATGTTGCAGTCACGATAAAAATCACAGATCACTGCCATTACTAGTAAAAAAAAAAATATAAAAAAAAATGCCATAAAACTATCCCCTATTTTGTAGACGCTATAACTTTTGCACAAGCCAATCTATATACGCTTATTGCGATTTTTTTACCAAAAATATGTAGAAGAATACATATTGGCCTAAGCTGAGACAGAAATTCGTTTTTTATATATTTTTGGGGAGATTTATTATCGCAAAAAGTAAAAAATATTGTTTTTTTCAAAATTGTTTTTTTTTTGTTTATAGCGCAAAAAATTAAAACTGCAGAGGTGATCAAATTCCACTGAAAGCTCTATTTGTGGGAACAAAAGGACAACAATTTTGTTTGGGTACCACTTTGCACGGCAACGCAATTGTCAGTTAAAGTGACGCAGTGCCGAATCGCAAAAAGTGCTCTGGTCAGGAAGGTGGTAAATTCTTACGGGGCTGAAGTGGTTAAAGCTCTCTAACTTTCCTATTCAACTGCAAAATGATTGCAGTGCAATGCATTTTTGCTGGCCAGTGGACCATCTATGCAAGCTACAAAAAATGTGGTCCCTCAATTACATAATATTCTTCAATAGCTGGCTGCTTGCTTTATATCCAATATTCTTTCCATTGGCACACAGACATATGGACTTCTATGCAGCATATAGCAAGGTTCCAAAACTGGGTGAAAACTGGGTTCAGTAGAATGAGCGAAATCTAGCTTGATACATACAAATATATAAATTGGTGTACAATAGACGTACACTTCTGCTTTGAAATGCCTGAAATCCACAGAATTTTGCTTAATAACTAATAACAATGTCATTTTAGAATACAGTTTCATGGTCAACCTAGGAAAATGTAATATAATTACATTGAGTCAACTAAGAATAATCATTTTAAACACATTCTATTTTCTCAACAGCAAAAAATAATAGTAGTTTTAATTTCCCTTACTAGTAAGGCAAAATGAAGTACCACCCAAATGACACCAAGTGATGTTACAAGAAGGTCATATCGATTTCTCCTACTCTGCCAAAATCCAGCTGGTGACATAGCGGTTATCTTCATTGTTACCTATAGGAAAAAAAATCAAGAATGTGCTAACAGGTAAGATTGAATTAACACATTTTTATTATGACAATAATGTTTACAGTTGCTACTAGTTAACAAGGAATTACTAACTTAAGAATTACATTAAAGTTCTGTTAATGTCTTTACATTTCTAACATGGCTAAATTGTTCTATTCTATGGTGATTCACTAAGAGGGTTGTGCGTAATAACGGACTTGTATCTAGTAAATTCATAGAAAGTACAGTCAGTATCTATGATGTTCAGTTATGAATCAGTCTATCAATGGTGGGGGTAAATGCGTGAAGCAGGCTGGGACAGACATGCCTGATTGAGGCTCTGTGTCACACAAGTCCACACAGCTGCTCACAGCTCCTCCCCAGCTCCTTACAGCATACCCACTGCTTCTCTTAATTGCGGTACCTGCCCTGAGCCTCACAAGATGGTCTACGGCAGCTCTCAACAGAAACCCAAGCCAAAATCCATCTGGAAGGTGCTCACTTGGGTCTCTTCCAAGATGGCAACACCATCTTCACAGCCAAGTATGCAAAGCTCCACCAGACAGGCATAGCCCTCAAACATTGCGGATGGTGAGTCAGACACTTATTTTGGGATTACTCTCATCGCATTTTATCTTGACTCCTCGTAACCTGACCTGCTAAAACAATTTGATTGGATGCTCAACAAGGCCCTAAAGCAGACTTCTGACCACATTAACAATAGACTGTCCGGTGAGATCCGTAAACTAGGCCAATGCACAGCAGACCTCAAACAACAGAAGGACAACCTTGATACCCTCACCCACAACCATGCCGATGTGCTGGAAGCTCTCGGGGAAGAGAACCTCACCCTACAATCCTGCCTCAGGGATTTTGAGAACAGAGCTCTACGTTCGAATCTCTGCATGCGTGGGATCCTGGACCTACAAACAACTGTGACTGCCCTCTTTCAAGAACTGGTGCCCTGCATTCCAATTGAATGCCTGGAAATGGATAGTATCCATAGGACACTGAGCCCATGCCAACTTGAAGGCCTCCATTTCTTCCATACCAAGGAATAGCTCCTATCTGCAGCATGGGGTAAGGAATATCTCTCTTTTCATTGCCATATTTACCAGCTCCTCCAAGACCTTTCACCACTCACTATAGCTAAACGACGTGCCTTAAAAGTCCGCTCCCTGCTCTCCTCAGAAGCTTCAGGTTTCTGTTGGAGCCAAAGGCAAAGTCTTTACACCTCACCTGCCCCAGCCCATCCGGATTGAATGAACTGATTTTTCCCACTGCTGTGCACTGGATTTCTTTCCCGCTCTAGTAGCATCTGAGAGCAAGTTTTGCCTCTTTTTGACGATTTGACTTTTTGTGTTTTGTGCACTTTTTGTTTATGCTGCTTTAATTTTCTCCCAGTGGCTTAAAGAATTGGATGAACTTAATTAAAAGGGCATCTGCACTTTGTTTTCACTTTGTCCCCCTGAAGAGCCTCCAAATATCTGTTCATCCTGCCAGTGAAGTCTACCCAATGCAGCTTCTTGTGATTGTGTGGCAACTACTCCTAAAATCAGAGCAGAATTCCTTTTCCAATGTGTGCCTACTTGTACTACAGTTTGATAAGAAAATGTTGTTGGGGTTGCGTTATCAGCATCTTCATTGCTGATTTCCAAGCTTGTAGCTTATAGTTAGTACTGCCCACTGCTTTCTGGATGGAGTCATGGAAGGTAAAGACAAATTCAGTTGACATTGACCTTGTCATTCCATGTAAGTGAACAAATATGATTATTCTGGTGTGTTGTGCTATGTGAGTCCCATATTTGTTTTTTTGGAGTGGATCATTATAAATGTATTTTTCTATAGTTTGGTGCCTATTCATTTATCTTTTACACACTCATAAAAAGACAAGTAATATATCAGTGATTCCCTGTACACATGATCGGATATCTGATGAAATCTAATCCGATTGTTTTCTTTCGTTGTATATCCGATAAAGCTGACTTTCATCAGTCTTGCCTACACACCATCAGTCAAAAATCTGACTGTGTCCAACGCGTTGACGTAAAACACTACGACGTGCTGAGAAAAATTAAGTTCAATGCTTCCGAACATGCTTGATTCTGAGCATGCGTGGATTCTTGACCGATGGACTTCCACACAGACTATCGTTTTTTTCTATCGTTTTTTTTATCCATAGGAAAATTTTAAAGCATGTTCTATTTTTTTCACCGATGGAAAACAAACCGATGGGGCCCACACACGATTGGTTTGTCTGATGAAAGAGGTCCATCAGTCCGTTTTCATCAGACAAACCGATCGTGTGTACAGGGCTCAAGAAAAAAGCTTTGTTGTGGCTTTATCACATTGGAGGTTGTTATAACTTGCTTCAAAAGCATGTGGAATTCATCTAGCTGTCCAAAATGTAATAAATCTGTATACAGTATACCAGTACCAACGTGATGTAATTTAATGTTTGGGAAGAGTTCTATTTTATATTAGCAAATACTTTGACTGACCTTCCTTAGCTAGTCTTCAAGAAGAACAATATAACTGGAAATACTTTACCTCTAGAACAAAAATGAAGGTAAAAACTACTGATATAGTTGCTAGAGGAACAGTAGATGGGTCATCAACATCCCACTGGAAAAAGAACATATCAATCATTTGATGAAATGTTAACATAATGTAAACACAAACACATTTTCAGAATTCTTTAATATAGTCAAGGAGGTGGCTAAATCTAATTTGGAACATTATAGTAATAGTAAATGTATAGTACCTAGCTGAAATGTTAGGCTGCCCACAGACAAATATTTCCCCAAGAATGACTTACAAGGAGATAGCTGCCATCTCTTACATTACTCCAACAACATGGATTAGGAAGAGAAGACATGCTTAAAGCTGGCCATAGATGGATAGAATTTCAAATAAACATTCTTATGAAAAGTCTTATTATATGAAATTTTACAAAACATTTGCCTGTCGTTCTATAGATTTAATTTGCTTTTAACTATTGATTTTGGAAACAATGGACGTTTCCAAATGAAAAACACCCACTATTAGAAATTAATTCAGATTTTTTTTGCAGCATGTTCCTTTCTAATGTTCTCATTACTGCGGTCAAAAACAAACATTGGTTTGACCCACTAATGATTAGAAAAAAAGAACAAACTTTTTTAGTGCCTTCTCTTCCCAAAAATTTCCATTCAGAATTCTACCCATCTATGGGCAGTTCAACACTGACACACTTTGTACTTTTGATTCCGTATGCTTCTACATAGAGGAAAGAAGAATTAGCACCATTCTGTAGGGAAATTTACACATTGGTGCAATACTTTGCAGCTCTGACTATTAGGAATTTATTATCAACCTCTAGTACAGACAAAACAACCGCATACTTACAAATATTGTGAATAGCAGATACATTCATAAAGCCATCTATGAGTAGAATACTGTAAGGTATTGCTTTAAAATTGGATTCTTTAATTAGACTGGGTTTAAGAAGTAGACCAATACTTTACAGCCCTGTACTAAATATAGATTATAATACATAATATACATTCTATACATATTATTAATGTAAACAATGGCCCGGATTCAGAAAGGACTTACGCCAACGTATCTCCGCGTAAGTCCACGGATGCGCCGTCGTATCTATGCCCCTTATTCTTGACATTAGATACGCCTGAATTTTGGCTTAATCCAACCGACGTAAGTCTCCTACGCCGTCAAATCTTGGGCGCATATTTACGCTGGCCGCAAGAGGCGCTTCCATAGATTTACGCGTCGAATATGTAAATGAGCAAGATACGCCGATTCATGAACGTACTTGCGCCCATCGCTGTAATCTACGCCATTTACGTAAGGCATACATCCGGCGTAAAGTTACCCCTGCTATATGAGGCACAGGTAATGCAAAGGTATGGGCCAGGGAACGACGCCGTCAAATTTTACGTAGCGTACGCCGTTTACGTAGTACTACCTGAATAGGGCTGTGCGTAGGTTACGTTCACGTCGTAGGCGTATCTTAGGCAGCTATTTCGATGTAACTGTGAGCATGCGCACTAGGAATGCGTCCAAGAGCCGACGCATGCACAGTTCGTTTTTTGAAGCTCAGCCCATCATTTGCATGGGGTCACGCTTCATTATACTATATCACGCCCACTTCCACCTACTTTGACTTACGTCGGCTTACGCCGACAACTATACGCTACGCCGGCGCAACGTTGAGTGCATATTCTTTGAGAATAGCATGTTTGCCTCTTAACGTTGTGCCGGCGTAGCGTAAAGTCGATGCGCTACACCGGCATAAATATACGCCGCTCTACGTGAATCTACCCCAATGTATTTCGACCCATGTATGGTCAGCTTAACTGCTGCCATTAGTTCTGAAATGTACAGAATTCTCCCCAGTAGGGAGACACAGACAACGGTAAAAGGCTAAGAATGTATACAATTATGTTGGAGAATTTAGAGTAATAAAAATCTGACAGAAGTTCTCTCTCTTCCTTACTCCACCCAAAACAAATACATGATAGCAGTTCTATCTTATAACACATTTTCCTGTTCACCATCTTCTAAATTCCTAATAACATTTTCTCACACACCTCCTGATATATCAATCCACAAAGAGTTGCTATAACTAATAAATATTTAAAATGTTATGGTGACTTTACCTGTACAGCCACTCGTTGGTCAAAAATGTCTAGACATACGCATGCTTGAGCAAGAGCAATAGCAATAGAGTAAAAGTATTTTGTTTTCTTAGATGCAAAATGTGTATATATACAAACCTTCTGGAGTCTATACCTCAATGGGTTATTGGGAATGGTCATTATGTTGATTGGTTTGTATACATGAAGTACATGATACTCCTGCACAGAGAAGCATCTATCTCCCTTCATGTTTCATTGGGATTGAGCCACTCATAATACCAGGTAAAAAAAATGTCATACATTTTGGGGAGAAAACATTTTAAAAAGAAAACGTGCACAGTAACTTTTTGATCTGAAGTAGGAATAAGAGGAGTGATTTTAATTAAAACTGATTTTGCAAAGGTCATCAGTGAAATTCAGCAAAAGTAAGGACTCAACGAGTTACTTCAGTGAAATTTGCTTAATTTCACAAAACCCATCAGTAAAATTTAGCTGAAATTAAATATGTTCCGTTTTTCTCACTTAGACGTTAATAAAGAGATAAGGGCCCAGATTCACAGAGCGATTACGCCTGCGCAACTGCTGTTGCGCGTGCGTAAGTCTAAATGTGCGCGTGCGTATAGTTGGACGCGATTCACAAAACAATATACGCCAGAAATCTACGTTTTTTGGTCCGGCGTAATTGAATTAGACCTTCGCTTGCCTTCGCGCAAAACTGCGCTAGACACACCATTGATTTGCTAGTCAAATATGCTAATGAGGGAGTTACGGGGATTCACAAAAAAACGCAGTTGCTGCGCAGGCTACGCGATGTGCGCAACTGCAAAATGTTCTGTCTAAAGTTAGAGGACCTAAAAGCTGGTCTAAATTTTGAAAAAAAGTCTAATTGTCAGATAAAGCAACACTGTTAGTGAGGAGTTCAGCAGTCACACGTGTTGCCCAACAATCTGTATGCCAACATGCCAGGGGCATCGTCGCGCATAGCTATACTACTGACTTTAGATGAACAAAGAAGGATGAGGGCACGGAGGATGGCACTAAGGAGGGCACGGGAGATGGTTTTTTTTTTTTTTTTTTGGCTTATATCAAATTTACAATTTAATCTAATCTAATACAATATTCTTATCTGATACAAGCCCCTCACTCTTCACTTGATATATCACACACGCATAGACATCTTTGGCATGAGAGATTCTGAGGTGTCTCGCATCTTCAGATTCACCCCTCATGCCATCGTGGAATTACCACAACCTTGCAGGAGGACATCAGCAGCCCAACACATGGCACTACCCATGACACCCATGACAGCTACATATACAATCAGAGCCCCATCCCCACAGATTGCGAACAGAACATGTATGGGGACAGCTGGCTGGTTGGTGAGTGACATGGGAGTCAGGCATGACTATCCCCTCCCGTGATGCACACCTCACAAGTGGCACATGCATGACTAACATCCACCTGTCTTTTCCCTTCAAGGTGACTCTGCATATGAACTGGAACCCCATCTCATGACCCCATCTCATGCCAGCTCACATTATGCATCTTTGCACGTTAAACACACACATTAATCATGGCACAATGAGAATGCATGCATGCACACCACTATGGTCCCTAGCACACACACCCCACATCCTCATCAAATTGGATTGGCACCAGTCCACCATGCAAGACTGGTGAGCAGTAACGCCACGTCAAGGCTCCAATTATGTCACTGTACATTCATACACCATTCACACGGACCTGGGAATCACTTCTCCCTGGTCCTGGGGAACCCTTCTCCACCAAAATTGAGGGTGACACCCCTTTTCCAGCAGGAATGTCACCCCCACATTCAAACATCATTCACAACCCAAAATATGCCAAAAAAGTCAAACAAACAAAAATGCATAGAAACAAAAAATGCATAGGAAAAAAAAAATGCTTAGAAAAAACAAAAAAAAGCAGAGAACAAAAATAAAAAAGCTTTCAAAACAAACAAAAGGGGGAAAAAAAAATTATTGCCCTCTGCCTGAGCCACGCCTGGGGCGCCCCCGGCCACGGCCCCGGACCCTCAGGGGAGACGCATGGGGGAGGGGAAAAGCCGGGGAAGGAGGAGCAGCCCCTGAGATCTGCCCACCTGGCGGCCTGCCCTCCAAGGCCACGGCTATTCTGTCCAGGGCAGCACCAAGTGTTGCCGTGTTGCCCTGGATAGCCTGGGTAAGGGCCCTCACATCCTGCCCAACGCCTGCTGCTGTAGTTTGCAGGTCATTTAGGCAGGTTGTGGAGGCCCGGGAGTGGGAGTCCAGGTTACCCAGGCTATCATTAATGGAGGACAGGCTCTGATCCACCCGCCCCATAGTCTGGCAGAGCTGTCTCAGAAGGCGGGTCTGGGTGGCCAGGTTCCTTCTCAGACAGGCGGGCATGAGATTGGGCGCCCCCCTGGTGCTTGGGGATGACCTCCTGGCTCCAGCTGATGGTTGTGGCCGGGGAGAAGGGGAGGCCCTTGTGAGGGGAGCCATGTTGGGGGAGGAGGGGGGGGGGCTGACCCTTAGGGAGGGCAGGCTTCTTGCAGCCAGAGGGGAAGAGTCCGCAGAAACCAAAGGGCCAGTGCCTTCCATGGACTCCTCCTCCTCATGATTCTGCTCCTCCTCATGATCGTCCTCCGCATGATCCTCCCCCTCCTCTTGTTCCTCCTCTGCGGACTCTGGCCTTGTTGGGGGGGCCTCATTAGGCTGCTGTCCTGGGGTTGGAGCGGTCAGTCCAGATGGCCCTGCACCCTCCTGCACAGCTGTGGATGACACAAAACATTCACAGGTTGGAGGATCCACACACTTGCCACATATTCCCTTTCACCCCCTCCCCCACACATGCTACACACCTGAGAGAAATAAAAACCTTACCTGGCACCGCGGGGACCGGACTTGTGTCAAAGCCTGGCAGGCCCTCCACTTCATGCCGGTGAAAGGTCAGGGCCACCACACGCTCCGTCTCTGAAAATCTAACCCGGCATGGTGGGCCCCCTCCTGTGCCCCTGGCATGGGCATTTATTGCGGCCAGTTTTTTTTTCACCTCACGCCGGAGGTCATTTATTTTCTTTTCTATCCCAGAGCGGGTCCGTGTCTCCCCCTCCCCCGATGAATTCACCTGCTCCGTGATCCTATCCAAGATCTCCCTCCTCCTGGCCGGGGTGGTGGTGGCACTCTGCGGGCCGTGGAGAAAACGCCCATAGTCGGTAATGGCCCGGGCAAGAATTCTTTTTTCCCCCACAGTAAAATTGAGCTTTCTTTTTCTCTCAGTCATACTTCCAAACAAACTCACTAGCAGTCACCAAAAATCTGTCACAAATACAAGCACAACCAATCAGACAAGAACACACACAAAGAGAAAAAGAACAGCCAAAAATCACACTAGCACTCAGCAAGAAACACACACAAAAAAATCAGATGAAAAAAAAAAGCAAGAAAACAAACGCTCAGAAATCTATCAATCAAACAAACAGTCTCAAACACTTATCAAAATACACTTTCACAAAACTACCAACAAGCACAAGATCACACAGAACACTAATCTGACAACTACAAAACACACTCTAACGAACAACAGAGCAAAAGCACTTGATTCAATGGGAAGGGACACAAAGGGATGTACTTTTGCAATGGAAGGGCGTTTGTGTGTGTCTATTTATGCTGTCTGCGTAGTTCACAACATTGCCCTAGTCCATTTCCAATTTCAATGATTGCGCCGCTCCCGAGTTGTGAGCATGCGCACAACGGAGCTGACATGGTTTCCTTCACGCGCGCATGCGCGAGTCGGCCGGCCCTTCATTTGCATGGGGTCATGGCTCATTTCAATGTAACACGCCCACGTCCCTCCCAATTTGTATTACTCCTCCTTACGCCTACGGAAAAAACCTTACGTTTGCGCAAGCTCTTGCGTAAAAGCTACGTGAATCGCCGGATTACGCGGCTAGATTGCGCAAGTCTAACGGAAAAGTGGTGCGCTACGCCGGAATGATAATGCGCCGATCTACGTGAATCTGCCCCATGATTGCTAAGACCAAACATAATTAATCCTCTCCATAAAAAGTTTTTTTTTTTTAGAATTAACAGGTTTTTACCCATGTAACAAATGTGTCATATGTACTGTAGAGAAAACCAGATGGTTAAAAAAAAGAGGATTTTCTTTTAACAGTTACAAGGAAAGAGTATGAAATTAGTTCTTTTATATCATGTGATACCAGGTATGTGGTATATTACAATGCCATGTGGCAAACAATGTTGAGGGAGAACAACTAGGAAACTTAGGAAACATTTTAGGGAGCATATTATATTAAAAGAGGCTATAACAATCGCAGTTTGTCAGCGCATTTTAGAAAATACCTTGGCAGAAACCCAAGAGGTATTAAGTTCTTGGCGATTGACAAGTTACAATTCCAGTGGAAGGAATGCAATCGCACAGGAGAGGTCTCAAAATTGGAAATGTGCCGAATTCACAAAATAATTTTTTTTTCTCCCTATGGCCTTAATGTTGACTGGGATATGAACTGTTTGATTAATACCAGTTAAAGTATATTTTTCCCAACTGTGTCCCTGTAGTTTCCCTCCCTTTTTGTTTTGCTGCTAGTATCGTCTTGTTTTTTGCTGTATTCTTGCCACCCCCTTTATATGCAAAACTGGTACTCTTTTACATTTATTTATATTTTTTAAATATACTGAGTGAGTGAGTGAATAACGTATATAGCGCTACAAATGCAAACTGAATCGTCTATCTATCTATCTATCTATCTATCTATCTATCTATCTATCTATCTATCTATCTATCTATCTATCTATCTATCTATCTATCTATCTATCTATCTATCTATCTATCTATCTATCTATCTATCTATCTATCTATCTATCTATCTATCTACACACATTTACACATATATATTTATATTTCATTTTTAATCTTCATTTTTTATCATTTTATCATTTATTTTGTAATTTATTTATGTCTGTATCTCTAATGGTTCAGTATGCTAGTGTTTTGTAACATGCAACCTACCCAGGCTTCACATACATTAACCACTTGCCTACTGTGCACCTACACCCCCTTCCTGCCCAGACGAAATTTAAGCTTCCGGCACTGCGTCGCTTTAACTGACAATTGCGCGGTCGTGCGACGTGGCTCCCAAACAAAATTGGCGTCCTTTTTTTCCCACAAATAGAGCTTTCTTTTGGTGGCATTTGATCACCTCTGCGGTTTTTATTTTTTGCGCTATAAACAAAAATAGAGCGTCAATTTTGAAAAAAATGCAATATTTTTTTACTTTTTGCTATAATAAATAACCCCAAAAATATATAAAAAAAATATTTTTTTCCTCAGTTTAGGCCGATACGTATTCTTCTACATATTTTTGGTAAAAAAAAAAATACAATAAGCGTTTATCGATTGGTTTGCGCAAAATTTATAGTGTTTACAAAATAGAGGATAGTTTATGGCATTTTTTTTTTTTTTACTATTAATGGCGGCGATCTGCGATTTTTTAATTGGGACTGCGACGTTATGGCGGACACTTCGGACACTTTTGTGAAATTTTTGGGACCATTTACATTTATACAGTGAACAATGCTATAAATATGCATTGATTACTATATAAATGTGACTGGAAGTGAAGGGGTTAACCACTAGGGGGCGGGGAAGGGGTTAAATGTGTGTCCTATGAGTGTTCTAACTGTAGGGGGAGGGGGGGTGACTGGGGGAGGTGACCGATTGTGTCCCTATGTACAAGGGACACAACTGCTCTCCTCTTTCCCTGACAGGGACATGCAGCTCTGTGTTTACACACAGAGCTCCACGTCCCCGCTCAGTTACTGGGCAATCGCGTGTGCCCGGCGGCGATCGTTAACGCCGGGCACTCGCACGGGATCCCCGCAGAATGGCAGGTGCGCGCGCGACTTTAAAAAGACATCACGTCATATGACGTGATGTCAGAACAATGGAGTCCTCCGCCCGCCGTCATTTGACGGTGGGCGGTGGACAGGTGGTTAAAGAATATGTAATCCCAACATTTCATATTCCTGATATGTGCCTGCTGCACCATTGTACTTGTATGAAAAAGTATCCTGTTCTCTTTATATTGCTTCCTTTGTGTGAAATCTGTGGTGTTCGTGCCAGTCCTTCTGCTTTCTATTAAAAACTGACCACACTAGGCATGAGAGCACATCATTGTCAGTTCTCTAGCTATGCTGGAAACTCAGCCTGCTTTCCTCCAATGATCAGACTTGTCCTGACCCCTCCCTGCACAACCATTTACTGGGTAGATCAGTGTGATGCGGTTTCTCCCCTCCCCCCCAGCTCTTATGTAGCTGAGAACAGAGCAAATGTAATCACTTATGAAGAAGTTTATAATGTTTTTCGTATGTATGCACAAATGCTTTTCCTTTCATTTCTATTTTAAACTGAATGGGTTGTTTCACAATGTGAGGGTTTACATCAAAAACAAGGTTTTTGATGGGCTTTTTTATATAGTAGTACAGGCCTCAAAATTTCCCCTCGCCTACTCACATTTTGCGAGTGCAAAATCGTTACTGGCGAGGAGCTGGGAGTGGGGGGGAGCGCGGGTACCTCCGGCATGCGGGGATTGATCGGGAGCCGTTCTCCCATCAATCACCCTGAGGAAGAGAAAAGCCGTGGGATTACATAGCTGATAACCCGCTGTTACAGCTGACTTTACATTGCAGCTCCCTCCGCTCCGCTCGCGGTTACACAGCCCTGCCTCCTGACCCTGTGCCTGTATCATATAGACAGAACACGTCCCAGCATTGGACCATGCGTGGAGCGGAGGGAGCTCTTTAGGCTGCAATGGTGGGCAGAGGCTGCAATGGTGGGCACAGTGAGCAGAGGCTGCAGGGGTGGGCACAGTGGACAGAGGCTGCAATGGTGGGCACAGGTGTGGCTGCACTGATAAAGTTTGTAACTTAAATCGACATAAAACAAGTGTCATTTCATGAGATAATTTGAGGGCGTGTTTAGGGGCAGAATTAGTGGTGGTGCAGGGTAGGGATAGGTTGGGTCAACCTGTGGTGAGTAACCCTTAAGGTCTGACTAGTAGCGCAGGACTTGAAATTTTGAGCCCTGTAGTAGTATCAATTTTAATGTATTTTATCTGGCATAAATTCACGTTTTATACCTTGACAGAAAGAAGAACTGATTGCGCCAAGACCAGAACTGCAATAGTTCTCTTGAAAAATGGATGCTGTGTGATGTCGTACATTCGTGCTCTGAAGCCATCATTATCTGTAATACAAATACCAGTTAAACAAAAGCTTATGGAATCAGTTGTAACTTACAATTTACTGCACCTTTAATAATATGGAATACTATGAAAGCTTTACTGCATTACATTTGACATGTGAGACATTGCAAACATCATAGTGTATCACAGAACTTTTTGCAAATACATCCATCACCATGTACTGTACACAGAAATTAAGAGTATATGATAGGTTTAGTGTGAGAAAATGACAATGACCAGCCACTTACAATTCAGGAAAACGGCTGCAATAAATTGCCTGCTGTTTGATTTGATTTGATTGGTTTAAAATAATTGGTGTGGTGATGCCCTGAATATCAAGGCATCAGTTTAAACCTTAAAGTGGATGTAAACCCCAACAATGAAATCTGACCTAGGCACATATATCTGTAGTGTTTATTTATCTCTCTCCAAAGCTCTAAGTTCTGTGTCTTTCTGCTGCTTGGTTCCTTTGTTACCAGCATGATTGCTTCTGTTCTCCAAAACACAAGATAAGAGCAGATGGAAATTTGTGTCGGGGGGATGCTTAGCGATTGATCAACTGAAAGCTTATCTATTCAGACTGCAGCTCTGCAAGTTTCTTCATTCCTCTGCCTATTTGGAGTGTGGGTGTGTGTCTTTCCTCCAATCAGCTCCCACACAGTGTAAGCCCAGACTATATATATATATATATTTATTATTATTAATATTATTAAAGGGCCCCCGGATGTCACCCACCCCGCCCTTTTTTTTATAAAAATTTTTACAATTTTTTTAATATATATATATTTTTTTTATTAAAGGGCTCAGAGGTCCCCAGGGCCCCATGTGGCAACCCCCCCTTATTATTTTTTTATAAATGTTTATTTTTTTATTTTTGTTTATATTTTTTTATTTTTTATTAAAAGGCCCAGAGGTCCCTAGGGCCCCGCTTTTTTATGTATTTTTTATAAATATTTTTTTATTTTTTTAGGGGTCTGGAGGTCCCCAGGGGCCCAGAGGCCCCCAGGGCCCCAGACAGCAACCCCCACTTTTTTTATTTTATTTTTTATAAAAAAATATGTTTTTTTATATATTTATATATATATATATATATATATATATATATATATATATATATATATATATATATATATATGAATATATATATATATATTTATTATTATTATTATTAAAGGGCCCAGAGGTCTCCAGGGCCCCCGGATGGCAACCCCCTTTTTTTTTATAAAAAAAATTACATTTTCTTTATATTTTTAATAAATGTTTATTTATTTTTTATTTTTTTTATTAAAGGGCCCAGAGGTTTATTTTTTATTTTTATCAAAGGGCATAGAGATCCTCAGGGCCCTGGATGGTTACATATATATATATAATTTTTTTCTTTATTTCTTCTTTTTTTTGTAAAGGCCCCATCTGCTTCTCAATTTCAGGTGGCAGCACCCCCCCCCGGTTCTCTGTGTAAGGGACCCCAAAATTCCTGATGGCGGCCCTGCGCATACCTCCCAAAATGCACGGATTCTGCGGGACTTTCCGCTTCTTCCCACAGTCCCGCGAAAAGGTTAATTTTCCCACACTGCAATAGGAGGCAGTATGGAAGCAGGAGGAACCGGAGCGGTGTGTGGAGGACTGTGGCTGCTGAAGGGAAGAAAGCCGACAGCCGGGCTAATGAGTCTGTGGCCCTGGCTGTCGGCACGGGTGAGAGGCACCCCCCCCCCCCGCTCAACAACTGCAAAACCTCCCCCCAGGAGGAACTGGAGCGGTGTGGGGGGATGTCCTGCTGAAGGGAAGAGAGCTGACACATTCCATGCACAGATGAGAGTCACCCCCCCGCTCAACAACTTTAATGCGCATCCAGGGGGCCCCTTCAACACTTAAGCTCAGGGGCCCCCACCACCCTAAGTCCTGCCCTGGGAGGGGGCCATAGACCCAAGATAGGAATTCTACCTGTCTGTGTATGCATTGCGCTCCTTTAAGCTTAATTTTCTCTCCCATGCTCACATTGTATAGGGGCCATGCTGCTGATGGGTCTCAGGACAAATACAGGACATTCACTGGAGTTTGCTGTCAAGGTACAGATCTGAACCTGGGACCCTGTCAGGGAAGATTCCATTTGCTGGTGCTATTTATGATCTGGTTTGCAGTACTGCGTTCCACCAGCGGGGGTCTCCTGGCAGTTTGTAGCTGTCAGGAGAACTTCTCCCCACTGGTATATCATCTTTGGGACGCAGTACTGGCCTCCACCAGCGGATGGACCCTAGCAGTATGGAGCATATGGCCCTTTCTGCGCTCAGGTGTGACCTGAATGCAATCAGCACTCCTCTATAAATACCCGGCGTGTCTAATTACTCCTCGCCCTGGTATCAGTCTACAACCTTGATCCTGAGCCTGTTACTCTGACCCTGAGCCTGCTTTCTGGACCCGATCCTTATCCTGAACTGCCCTTCCTGCTCTCCCCTTTACCTTGGATCCTGTTCCCCTTGGATTCCTGCCCCACAGCCTGTCCATCCATCAGCTCCCTGCTCCATTGTGTCCCGTCCTCACCCATCTTCTGTGATCTTCTGGTTTTGTTTATGATTACGGTATTCCCCCTTGACTTGTATATACGTTTTGTTGTTATTTGTGCACTGGCTGTCTTTACATGTTTTGTTCACCTTGTAAATAAACACCTTTTATTTCACTGCATACAGTGTTGGTCTCCTCTGTGTAGGCACACAGTACTGGTCTATTAAGAATCTCTGACAGATCCCAGCGGTGTTTGGCTGTAGCGCTTTTTACTCTGCCATTTGATATGCTAGGCAGCTCCCTGTATGATACCTTGGACAATCTTTCCTTGTATCATGTTTCTGGTGAACGTTGAACTCTTTGCTTCTCCTTTGCACTTCCTGATTTAAGCCAGTTATCTCCACTTTCTACTTTACCAGATTATTGTGCTCTCTTCAGACGATATTTTGCTCCTTGTGTACATGCAGCTCTACTTATCATTGTTACCATTTGCTACCGGCCTTTGGCTTTTACCTAGACTATGGTTTCACTTGATCCCAACCTGTAACCACTTGTTATTGACTTTTGGCTTGTTTCCTAACTATGCTTCTGCTTGATCCCTACCTAACACATCTATTATCTGCTTGCTCACCTCTTGGTGGGGCAAACCTAAAGGATCGTAAACTGGCACCAGCACGCAACGAAACCCATCTCCACCATCGAGAGCTCTGGTGAATACCGGTTAGTGCTTAGAACCCGTACCTCAGATGAACCCTATTCATGTATGTATCTTGCTGGTTGGTGTGAACCAAAGGTACTGCTATAGTTACAAGTGTTGAGCGGAATACGCCATATTCGATTTCGCGATATTTCACGAATATATAGAAGAATATTTGTTAAATTTTCGTTAATATCGAATATTTGTGATATTTTATAAAAAAAAACATTTTGCGAAATTTCGCTAATGCGAATGCAAAATTCTCGTCCGCGCATGCGCATGCGCGCAAACAACACGTGAAAACAGAGATCATTTCCTGGATTACTAAACTAATATGCACTAAACACTTATGCCGCGTACACACGATCACTTTTTGTGATGAAAAAAAACGACGTTTTAAAAAACGTCATTTAAAATGATCGTGTGTGGGCAAAACGTCGTTTTATGTCTTCAAAAAAACGACCAAAAAAAAATTCGAACATGCTTGAATTTTTTGTGTCGTTTTTCAAAATGTCATTTTTTGTGTCATAAAAAGTGATGGTGTGTGGGCAAAACGACGTTTAAAACGACGTTTTTAAACCCGCGCATGCTCAGAAGCAAGTTATGAGACGGAGCTTCAATGGAACAAAGTGCCGTCGAACGTGGTGTACGTCACCACGCTTTGCTAGAGCATTTTGGAAAAACGATGGTGTGTATGCAACGTCGTTTTGGAAAATGAAGTTTGAAAAACGTCGTTTTGTTTCGTCACATAAAATGTCGTATTTTTTCATCACAAAAAGTGATCGTGTGTACGCGGCATAACTCTACTTACACAAACTTATATGACTAAACTAAAGCTAATTTTTTTTTTTTTTATACACAAAACACAGAAGGGCAGAGAAAGTATTTGCGAATATTCGTAATACGAATATTCACATTGCGAATATTCGGCAACATAAAAGGATCACCTCAGCTACTCGGCCCAGGGTCTCTAATCATACCAGCAATGCTTTTAGACGTTGATGGAGATCACTAGGATGTGATCTGTTTTAAAAATAAATTTGAAAAAATACGAATATTCGCAATAGCGAATATTCACCGCGATATTCGAGTTATTCTCGAATACTCGAATATGCAATATTCGTAACGAATATTCGCAATGCGAATATTCATGAGCAACACTAAAGAAGTGACAGCATGCCTCAAACAGGCAAAGAGGACAAGTGAAAAGTAAGAAAAAGAGACTGAAAGGCAATAATCCAGACACTAGAAGAGCTCACTGGTAGTAAAAGATACCACTTGGCGCAATGCAGACTAGAGACCTAGAATAGCAAGTGAAGAGAAGAAAAATTCAGCAAATTATATAGGAATACTCAATAGCAAGTCTAATTTCTACGTTTTCGACGTCTTTTATTATTTTTTACGTAAGTCGTCCGGGAATAGGAATGTTCGTAAACGATGCTACTCAAAAAAAAAATGACGCAACGACGTGATTTCGTGCAATGCACGGCGGGAAATTTCTGAACGGAGCATGCGCAGTTCGATCGCCGTGGGGACGCGCTTAATTTAAATGCTTCACGCCCCCTAATCGCGTATTTCGATTACGCGGCGAGAAATAGACTACGCCGCCGTAGCGTACGGGAAAAAATCTACCAGAATTCGATGTAGAGCCTGGTAAAATACGGCAGCATAGAGTATTTCGATTACGCAGCGCAAATTTAAGTGTACCTGAATCTGGCCCAATGTTTCCAACAAGCAGAACATCAAAAATAGAGAGAAGCCAGATATCAAAAACCGTAGTACCCTCCCTCAAAAGACTAAACAGAGTACTTATTTTCTGCACTTAGCGGAGGCAGGAGGTGAGATAGCCTTTGTGGTAGTTTCTAGCTAAACACTGTTTGCTCTGGGAAGGGGAAAATACAAATAAATATAAATAACAAGACAAATAACTATTCCAGAGAGTTGGGGGTGTGCTTTCATAACGAGAGTGGAAATATCTTGAATGATTTCCTTTAACAATAAAATATAAAATATAATACCACAACTATATCTGCAATTCCCTTAAAGTGGAAGTAAACCCATAGATTTACTAGTTTTGAAAAACATTTTCGCCACGTGACGGGAATGTAACATTGGATGTACTCTCAACCAAACTGTCAAACTTTCCAATGGCTGGTGTCATAACTAATCACATGTACAGAATCATGGCAGTTATAGATCAAAAAGAGGCCAAGCTGGCGGCTTCCTTGGTGGAAAATTATAGGAGGGCTTACTTCAACTTTAGGATGGTCATTGCAAATCAAAATAAATATTTTGACACATGTTACCTGTTGGTTGCACTAAAATGAACACAGACCACACACGAGGCAAAAGGCAAAAAAAAAAACAGAAAACAGGGGAATATGTGAAATTTCTTTAATACCTGGACGAGGAGGGAGGTGAAGTGGTTGAGCTATCTTGAGTCTGCTCTTTAGATCTTCCCATCTTCTTTGATCAACAGTCAGTAAAGCTGTGCCCTGAGAAACATGTGACAGGCATTTCAATGCACAATATATAAAATGAAGCAAATCTCACTTCATTCAGCCTAACTGAGCAAAATATAGAGGTTGATACCATGAAATGCAGATTTACTTAACATAAATATATTACAAAACATTGTAAAATAAATGAGGCAGTTGTTAAACCAGATTTTTTTTAAAACCTATGCAAATAAAAAAAAATGTCATGTAAGATTTTCAGAATTAAGGTTTAACCACTTGACCACTGGGCACTTAAACAACCTTCCTAACCAGACGAATTTTCAGCTTTCGGTGCTCTCACATTTTGAATGACAATAACTCAGTCATACAACACTGTAACCAAATGAAATTTTTGTCCTTTTTTTCCCACAAATAGAGCTTTCTTTTGGTGGTATTTGATCACCTCTGCGGTTCTTAGTTTTTTCGCTATTAATGAAAAAAGAACGAAAATGTTGTAAAAAAATGAATTTTTCTTCATTTCTATCATAACATTTTGCAAAAAAGTATTTTTTCCTCATAAATTTGGCCTAAAATGTATACTGCTACATATTTTTGGTAAAAAAAAAAAAAAATTGGGAGATTATTTAGTCTGGGTGAAAGTTATAGGGTCTACAAGCTATGGTACCAATTTCTGAAAATTGAACAATTTGATCACACCTAAAGTACTGACAGCTTCTCTCATTTCTTGAGACCCTAACAAGCCAGTAAAGTACAAATACCCCCCAAATGACCCCTTTTTGGAAAGTAGACATTCCAATGTAGTTAGTAAGAGGCATAATTAGTTTTTTGAAGTTGTCATTTGTTCCCACAATTCTTTGCAAAATTGGGATATATATATATTTTTTTCATACCATATTGTCATTATAACAGGTTATTTCTCTCACATGGCATGTATATTCCACCAATGACCCCACAAAATATATTCTGCTGCTCCTCCTGAGTATGGCGATACCACATGTGTGAGACTTTTACACAGCATGGCCACATACAGAGGCCCAACACCGAAGTAGCAACTTCAAGCATTCTAGGAGCATAAATCACACATCTAATCTCTCAACCACCTATTACATTTTTGAAGGCCCTGGAGCACCAGGACAATGGAAACACCCACAAAGTGACCCCATTTTGGAAAGCTAACACCCCAATGTATAATCTATGAGGCATAATGAGTCTTTTGAACAGTTCATTTTTTTGCCGATGTTTTTGGAAAATGTGGAAAAAAAAATGAAAATGCATTTTTTTTACACAAAGTTGTCCATTTATAGGATATTTCCAACACATAGCATGTACATAGCAAAAATTACACCCCAAAATATATTCTGCTGCTCCTCCTGAGTATGGCGATACCACATGTGTGAGACTTTTACATAGCGTGGCAACATAGAGACCCAACATCCAAGAAGCACCATCAGGTGTTGTAGGTACACAAATTACACATCCAATTTCCTTACAATCTATCACATTTTTGAAGGCCCTTCATATTTCTAACACAGCATGCACATACCAAGAATTACACCCTAAAATACATTCTGCTGAGTAATGGGTAAAAAAAAAAAGATTACCTGTGGTTTTAGTAGTACAATTGTCCACAGGAGGAGAGCCCTGATCCAGGCAGCAGGCATCGACGTGGTCAGCAACAGTGAATGGAATTGTCCAGGCAGCAGGCAGGAATATTGTCCATAGTCGGTACAGGCAGGGATACTGTCCATATATACTCCAGGGCCAGTGCAAGTAGAAAC
Source organism: Rana kukunoris (assembly GCA_029574335.1). Classification (NCBI taxonomy): domain Eukaryota; kingdom Metazoa; phylum Chordata; class Amphibia; order Anura; family Ranidae; genus Rana; species Rana kukunoris. The sequence goes on along the minus strand of CM056050.1, from coordinate 213,188,026 downwards.
ATTGCCAGCAGTGCCAAAATATTGGTCCTGGTAGTAAGCAGGAACATGGTCCAAGTAGCAGGCCAGGAAAGAATGGGGACAGGGGTAGAGGCTTCTCCCACCCAAATCTCTTTGAAGCCCCTGGGCAACCAGACCCTAATCTGGGAATGAGAAAACTAAAAATTTAGTTTTTTCATCCAGAAAAACAATTCTGGAGCCCCTCACATATGTGAGACCCCTGTGTTCCCACTAGCATAGCAGGGTAAAAGATCAATCCAAGGGGCAGGCAAAAAACATGGTCAAACAGTCCAGGGTCAATTCCAGAGCAGGCAGAAGTAGGTACAGTTTAGCGTTGGGCAGAAGCGTAGTCGTATAACAGGCCAGGGTCAGTTCCAGAGCAGGCAGAGGTAGGTACAGTTTAGCATTAGGCAGAAGCATAGTCGTATAACAGGCCAGGGTCAGTTCCAGAGCAGGCAGAGTAGATATAGTTTAGCGTTGGGCAGAAGCGTAGTCGAATAACAGGCCAGGGTCAGTTCAGGAGCAGGCAGCGGTATGTACAGTGGCATAAGAGGTGTGGCCGTAAATGACAATTACGTTTACCATACTTTCTTAATAATCTAGAAAAGTATGGTAACGGCGGAAACATTGACTCAAACAAAGGCCTGGTTGGGAAGGACAATCAGGGCAATGATATGTAGTGTCTCGTCTAGTTCCTTCTTTGGTGCACACCCGGCATCTCTTTTGACGTTTTCGGCCTGATTCATTGGGGGGGATTTTCTCAATAAAGTGGCGTTCATGCAGTCTGCTCACGCAATCAGAGCGAATGCCATCTGGTGAGTCTACAAGGCAGGAGATAATTTCTTCTTGGTACTGAAGGTAAGATAAGGGGGTCCTTGTAGATTTACGGTAAATGACATACGTGTTGTAAATGGCCAAACTGAAAAGATATATGGAGACCTTTTTATACCAAAAGCGTCTTTTTCTTGTGGGAAGGTAGAGTTCGAGCATTTGATCATTGAAATCGACTCCCCCCATGAACAAATTATAGTCTTGAACACATTGTGGTTTTTGGATAGGGCCGTTTCTTCTGAGGATTTCTACCTGGGTGTCATCATGTATCGTTGAGAGCATGTGGACATTTCATTTGTCCCTTCACCGGATAGCCAATACTTCCTCATTCCACAAAGACGCCGTCTCCCCTTTTTGCAGTCTTTCCATAACGAGCCTTTGCGGGAAACCCTTTCTATTGGGTCGCACTGTACCACACGCTGGAGTGCCCATCCGTTGAAGGTTGCGGAAGAGGGGCAAGCTTGTATAGAAATTATCCACATAAAGGTGGTAAACCTTTCCAAGGAGTGGATATACAAGATCCCAAACAATCTTTCCGCTGGCTCCAATATATTCTGGACATTCAGGAGGATTCAGTTGGGTGTCCTTCCCTTCATACACCCGGAAGGCGTAGACGTACCCTGTGACCCGGTCACATAGCTTGTAGAGCTTAACTCCATATCGGGCTCTTTTGTTTGGTATATACTGCTTGATGCCAAGCCTGCCTGTGAAGTGGACCAATGACTCATCCACGGAAATATTTTGGTCGGGGACAAATAACTGGGGAGATTTCTCAGAGAAAAAATTTAGAAGTGGCCGAATTCTAAATAATTTGTCATGTGATGGGTCATTTCGGGGAGGGCACTGGGTGTTGTCGTTGTAATGGAGGAAACGCATTATCATGTGGTATCTGGTTTTTGACATAGTGGATGAAAAGATTGGCATGTGATGGATGGGTTTTTTGGACCAATATGAGTATGATTCATTTTTTTTTGTGAGCCCCATGTTAAATGTTAGGCATAAAAATAATTTAAATTCGTCCACTGTCAATGCTCTCAATTCATAGGGATGGGCGTAACTTGAATCAGGGTGGTCTGTTATAAATTGTTGTGCATAGAGGTTGCACTGGGCCACGATGGAGGATAATAGGTCTTGGGTAAAAACTAAATGAAAAAAATAAATAGGGGCAAAGTTCTCTGTGTTCACCTGAACACCTGGCTGGGTGGTGAAAGGTGGGATGTTTGCTGCTCCTGAATTGGGGGAAAGCCACATAGGGTTTTCAAGGGCATAGGGAAGGCTGGCATGGGTCCTAACCCTTTGGGGCTGAGATGACACTCTGCTGGTTCTTGGCCTTTGCTGCAGTGGTACTTCATCTCTTCTGGATCGCACCGAGCTGCTGGTTGATGCCACTGCATTTCTGGTGGATCTCACTGAGCTGCTGGTTGATGCCACTGCATTTCTGGTGGATCGCACTGAGCTGCTGGTTGATGCCACTGCATTTCTGGTGGATCGCACTGAGCTGCTGGTTGACGCCACAGCGCTACTTGTGGTAGCCTGCTGCTCCATGTCAATACGTCTTCGTTTTATGGGCACACTTTGCTATTTCTCTGAATCTGTAGAAGACCCACTGCTTACAACCGGTTCATATTCTGAATCAGAATCAGAGAGCTCCCCGCTGCTCTCGTCGGTCAAGCACATATGCTGGTATGCCTCCTCAGTGGTAAAAAAACTTTTTGCCATACTGGTGACTGTGGTCTGTGGTGACAAACTATGGTAGGGAAACTGGAACAGATATGGCTGCACTGATGGGTGCTGATGAGGCTGGTCTAATGAGGGTGCACTGATGGGTACTGGGCACTGACGGCACCGATGGGCACTGGTGGCACCGATGAGCACTGTAGTGGCACTGATGGAGCACTGGTGGCACAAATGGGCACTGGTGTGGCACTGATGGACACTGGCGGCACTGATGGACACCGATAGGCACTGGTGTAGCACTGATGGATCACTGATGGAGCACTGACGGACACTGGCGGCACTGATGAGCACTGTATTGGCACTGGTGGTGCACTGACGGGCACTGATGAGCACTGTAGTGGCACTGATGAGCACTGATGGACACTGGCAGCACCGATGAGCACTGTATTGTCACTGGGCACGGTAGTGGCACTGACGGACACTAGCGGCACTGATGAGCACTGTAGTGGCACTGGTGGCACCGATTGGCACTGATAAGCACTGTAGTGGCACTGATAAGCACTGATGGACACTGGCAGAACCGATGAGCACTGTAGTGGCACTGGGCAGAGTAGTGGCACTGATGGAGCACTGGCGGCACTGATGAGCACTGTAGTGGCACTGGTGCAGCACTGACAGACACTAGCAGCACCAATGGGCACTGAAGTGGCAGAGGTGGCACTGGTGGGGACTGTAGTGGCACTGATGGGGTCTTTAGTGGCACTGGTGGGGACTTTAGTGGCACGGGTGGGGACTGTAGTGGCACTGGTGGCACAGATGGGGACTGTAGGGGCACTTATGGGTAGTGTAGTGGCACTGTGTGGCACTGTGTGGCACTGCTAGGCACTGCTGGGCATAATATAGATGACCTCACTTGTAAAATCGGTGTGAGGAGAGAAGAGATAACCTCAGATTGACCTTTTTTTTTGTTTACATTAGTGTGCTCCCTCATTGGAGGGAGCGATCAGGTGGCGAAAAGCTGCTATCATTGGCTCTTCACTGTGATCAGTGTTGCGTCGGGTCCCGCCGACCCGGCGAACACAAAAACTTTCGTGTGCACGTCGAAGGGGGCACGCAATCACCGCAAATCGGGACGACGTCCCAGGGACGTCGTCCCAAAATAACAGGATTGCGCTGTAGAAGTATTTCTGCTATAGCACGGTTAGAAAGAGGTTAAGCTGTGGTCACAGATTATTTTCAATAAGTGTAACATTTCACAAAGAAAAAATGCATCCTAAACCTCAAATTATGTTAGCATATGCTTTTTGCTAAGACATAACAGACATAGGGGATTATTTACGAAAGGCAAATCCACTTTGCACTACAAGTGCAAACTACGGCCCAGATTCACAGAGCGATTACGCCTGCGCAACAGGAGATGCGCGGCGTAAGTCGAAATGTGCGCGTGCGTTTCGATGCACGGCATCCCCAGAACGAGATACGCAAAAAATCTACTTTTTTTTGTCCCGCGTAATTTCGTTAGACTGTCGCATCCGTCCGCGCAAAAGTGCGCTAGACAGACCATTGATTTGCTAGTCAAATATGCTAATGAGGGACTTACGGGGATCCACAAAAGAATGTTGGGGCAGCGCAGGTGACCCAGTGTGCGCAACAGCAAAATGTCCTGTCTAAAATTAGAGCATATAAAAGCTGGTCTAAAAAGAGACTACTTGTTAGATAAAGCAACACTGTTAGTGAGGAGCTCAGCAGTCACACGTGTTGCACAACAATCTGTATGCCAACATGCCAGGGGCATCGTCGCACATAGCTATACTACTGACTTTAGATGAACAAAGAAGGATGAGGGCACGGAGGATGGCACGGAGGATGGCACGGGAGAGGATCTACCGCACCTGCATAGACCTGTTTGGCATGAGTGATTCTGAGGTGTTTCGCATCTTCAGATTCACCCCTTATGTCATCCTGGAATTAACCACAACCCTGCAGGAGGACATCACCAGCCCAACACACCGCTCACATGCAGTGCAGCCACTGGTCAAGGTCATGGCAACACTCTATTTCCTTGCCAGTGGCTCTTTTCAGCGTACAAGTGGAGTGGTGGCTGGGATGTCACAATCCTCCATGAACAGATGTGTGCACCAGGTTGTCCCTGCAATCCTCAGACGCATGGCCAACCAAATCATCAAACCCACCACTGAGGACCTGCGGCTGAAGGCAATGACAGATTTCTACAGAATTGCCAGATTCCCACGCACTGTGGGGGCCATTGATTGCACACATGTGGCACTCCAGCCCCCCCATGAGACAGAGCACATGTACCGCAATCGGAAGCATTGGCATTCCATCAACGTACAGGTGATAGTCGATGCCCAAGGCCTCATATGGCACGTCCGTGCCAAACACCCAGGGTCCAGCCATGACAGCTACTTATACAATCAAAGCCACATCCGAATGGAATTCGATCAGAACGTGTATGGGGACACCTGGCTGGTTGGTGAGTGACATGGGTGGCAGGCATGACTATCCCCTCCCATGATGCACACATCACAAGGGGCACATGCATGACTAACATCCTCCTGTCTTTTCCCTTACGGGTGACTCTGCATATCCACTGGGACCCCATCTCATGACTCCTATCCGGAACCCCCAAACCCCAGGAGAGGAAAGATACAATCAAGCACATGCCCAAACACGAGCAGTGGTGGAGCGCACCTTTGGCCTCCTAAAGTCACGTTTCCGATGCCTGGATAAGTCTGGGGGGACCCTCTTGTATTCCCCAAACTTTGTGTGCCAGATCATCGGTGCATGTTGCATGCTGCACAACTTCGCAGAAAGAAAGGGCCTGCAGATTGACCTACGTGATGACCTGACCCCTGAACCAGACAATCCCCCCCTAACCGAGGGTCCCCCGTCTTATGAGGGAAGAGCAGCCAGGAGACAGCTCACATTGGGCATCTTTGCACGTTAAACACACACATTAATCATGGCACAATGAGAATGCATGCATGCACACCACTGTGGTCCCTAGCACACACACCCCACATCCACATCAAATTGGATTGGCACCAGTCCACCATGCTGGACTTGTGAGCAGCAACGCCACGCCAAGGCTCCAATTATGTCACTGTACATTCATACACCATTCACACGGACCTGGGGATCACTTCTCCCTGGTCCTGGGGAACCCTTCTCCACCAAAATTGAGGGTGACACCCCTTTTCCGGCAGGAATGTCACCCCCACATTCAAACAGCATTCACAACCCAAAACCCCCCCCCCCCAAAAAAAATACCCAGCAAAATCAAAAATTTCCCAGCAAAAAAAAAAAAGAGGGGAAAAAAAAATTATTGCCCTTTACGTGAGCCACGCCTGGGGCGCCCCCGGCCACGGCCCCGGCTCCTCAGGGGAGACTCATGGGGGAGGGGGAAAACCGGGGAAGGAGGAGCAGCCCCTGATCTCTGCCCACCTGGCGGCCTGCCCTCCAAGGCCACGGCTATTCTGTCCAGGGCAGCACCAAGTGTTGGCCTGGATAGCCTGGGTAAGGGCCCTCACATCCTGCCCAACGCCTGCTGATGTCGTCTGCAGTTCGTTTAGGCAGGTTGTGAAAGCCCGGGAGTGGGAGTCCAGGTTCCCCAGCGTATCCTTGATGGAGGACAGGCTCTCCTCCATCCGCACCAATGTCTGGCTGACCTGTCCCAGATGGCGGGTCTGGAGGAACTGGTCCCTTCTCAGAGTGGCGGGCAGGAGATCGGCCAACCCCCTGGTGTTCTGGGATGAAATCCTGCCTCCAGCTGATGCTTGTGGCCGGGGAGAAGGGGAGGCCCTTGGGAGGGGAGCCATGTTGGGGGAGGAGGGGAGGGGCTCCCCCTTAGGGAGGGCTGCCTGCTGCCAGCCAGAGGGGAAGAGTCCTCAAAAACCAAACGTCCAGTGCCTGACATGGACTCCTCCTCCTCATGATTCTCCTCCTCCTCTTGAACCTCCTCCTCCTCTTGAACCTCCTCCGCGGACTCCGGCCTTGTTGGGGGGGCCTCATTAGGCTGCTGTCCTGGGGATGGTGCAGTCAGGCCAGATGGCCCTGCACCCTCCTGCACATCTGTGGATGACACAAAACATTCACAGGTTGGAGGATCCACACACTTGCCACGTATTCCCTTTCACCCCCTCCCCCACACATGCTACACACCTGATATTAAAAAAAATACTTACCTGGCACCACGGGCTCCGGACTTGAGTCAAAGCCGGGCAGGCCCTCAACTTCATGCCGATGAAAGGTCAGGGCCACCGCACGCTCCTCCGCTGTCAGCCTAATAGGGCATGGTGAGCCCCCTCCTGTGCCCCTGGCATGGGCATGCATTCTGGCCAGCTTCTGTTTGACCAGACGCCGGAGGTCATTGATTTTTTTGTCAATCCCAGACCGGGTCCGTGTCTCCCCCTCCCCCGCTGAATTGACCTGCTCAGTGATCATATCCAAAATCTCCCTCCTCCTGGCCGGGGTGGTGTTGGCACTGTCTGGGCCGTGGAGGAAACGCCCATAATCGCTAATGGCCCGGGCAAGAATTATTTTTTCCCCCACAGTAAAATTGAGCTTTCTCTTTCTCTCTGTCATACTTCCCAAAAAAACTCACTCCCAGTCAGCAAAAATCACTCACAAAAACAAGCACAACCAATCAAGCAAGAACACACACAAATCTAACACCCAAAAAATCACACTAGCACTCAGCAAGAAACAGTCACAAAAACAAACAGCAAAAAAACAGCAAGAAAACAAACAAACAGAAATATATCAAACAAACAGTCACTCAAACACTTATCAAAAAACACTTTCAAAGATCTACTAACAAACACTTGATCACACAGAACACTAATCTGACAACTACAAAACACAACGCAACGAACAACAGGACAAAAGCACTTGGTTAAATGGGAAGGGACAAAGGGATGTACTTTTGCAATGCAAGTGCGTTTGTGTCTGTCTATTTATGCTGTTTGCGTAGTTCACAACGTTGCCCTAGTCCATTTCCAATTTCACTGATTGCGCCGCTCCCGAGTTGTGAGCATGCGCACAGCGGAGCTGACCATGGTGTCCTTCAAGCGCGCATGCGCGAGCCGGCCGGCCCTTCATTTGCATGGGGTCACAGCTCATTTCAATGTAACACGCCCACGTCCTTCACAATTTGTATTACTCCGCCTTACGCCTATGAAAAAACGTTACGCATGCGCAATTTTCTGCGCAAAAGCTACGAGAATAGGGTGATTACACGGCAAAATTGCGCAAGTCTAACGTAAAGGCGGTGCGCTACGCCGGTCCAATAATGCGCAGATGTACGTGAATCTGGGCCTACAAGTGCAAAGTGCACTTGAAATTGCACTGAAAGTGCAGTCGCTGTAAACTGAGCGGTAGATCTGAAATGAGGGGAAGCTCTGCTGGTTTTATCATCCAATCATGTGCTAGCTAAAATGCTGTTTTTTATTTTCCTTGCATGATTAGATGATAAAATCAGCAGAGCTTCCCATCATTTCAGATCCTACCCCTCATATTTACAGCGACTGCACTTCCACAAGTGCACTTCCGGTGCAATTTCAAGTGCACTTTGCACTTGTAGTTTGCACTTGTAGTGCACAGTGGATTTGCCTTTCGGAAATAACCCCCATAGTCTAAATAGTGTTTATAATAGAAATATTGTTTATAGTGAATAATTAAAAAAAAAACTTGTATAGGCATCCACCTAAATGCATCTGCGACAACTTCCACTCCCTTAGAGCCGGTTCACACTCCTCCTATGACTTCGGGGGCGACTCTGCAAGTCGTGCTGAGGATGACTTCAGAGGCGACCAGCAAAACGACTTCTGTATAGCAGTCAATGCAGGTCACCCCGAGCCGCCCCCAAAGTCGTGCAGGAACCTCTTTCTAAGTCGGAGCGACTTGCGTCACTCCTATTAGAAAGGTTCCATTGCATTGAATGGAACGTGACACATCAAGCGAGTCGCCCCATTGTCAACCGGCTCTTACTATGAAAAAAAATTACTTTGTAAACACTTAACACTGCTGAGCTTTCCATTCAAATTTCAGTTTGCTTTCTTTGTAACAAGTATCATCAATATTTTGCTATTTCTCTTTCGAACGTTTTCACTGAAATGATAATGCTTTGGTTTGTAGCAAACAATTTGTAAAAATAAAATAAAAATAAGAACAAGCATACTCTAAATATATTGAAAGGATTTTTAAGGCGACTGAATGTTTTTGAGAGAAGATAGAAGGGATAAGCAAGTTTTAAATGGTGAAATTATAAAAATCAGAAATGAAGGAATATGTCAATTAACCACTTAAGACCCGGACCAAAATGTAGGTAAAGGACCTTGCCCCTTTTTGCGATTCGGCACTGCGTCGTTTTAACTGACAATTGCGCGGTCGTGCGACGTGGCTCCCAAACAAAATTGGCGTCCTTTTTTCCCCACAAATAGAGCTTTCTTTTGGTGGTATTTGATCACCTCTGCGTTTTTTTTTTATGCGCTATAAACAAAAATAGAGCGACAATTTTTAAAAAAATGCTATATTTTTTACTTTTTGCTATAATAAATATCCCCCAAAAATATATAAATTTTTTTTTCCCTCAGTTTTTTCCTCAGTTCAGGCCGATACGTATTCTTCTACATATTTTTGGTAAAAAAAATCGCAATAAGCGTTTATCGGTTGGTTTTCGCAAAATTTATAGCGTTTACAAAATAAGGGATAGTTTTATTGCATTTTTATTATTATTTTTTTTTTTACTACTAATAGCGGCGATCAGCGATTTTTTTTCGTGACTGCGACATTGTGGCGGACACTTCGGACAATTTTGACACATTTTTGTGCCATTCTGCCGACGTAAATGTGCAGTAGGCGGTCCTTAAGTGGTTAATGACCAACATTTTCACAAATGTGACTAGAACAGTAACGTCCTATATATACTATGGCCCGTATTCAAAAAGGACTTACGCCGACGTATCTACTGATACGCCGCGTAAGTCCACGGATGAATTTTGGCTTCATCCGACCGACGTAAGTCTCCTACGCCGTCGGATCTTGGGCGCATATTTACGCTGACCGCAAGTGGCGCTTCCATAGATTTACACGTCGAATATGTAAATGAGCAAGATACGCCGATTCACGAACGTACTTGCGCCTGTCACAGTAATCTACGGTTCTTACGTAAGGCGTACGTCCGGCGTAACGTTACCCCTGCTATATGAGGTGCAGGTCATGCAAAGGTATGGACATCGGAACAGCCGGATGTGGACGGGCGTTTGTGAGAGCCGGCCGGCTTTACTTTTATCCCATGCTTTTATGAATAATATATCTTCCGCAATTTATCTTATTAAACGTATCTATATCCTACGGTACATCACTATTGTGAGCCTTGTTTTTTTCCCGGGGTCCTACTGCCATTCATGAAAACCTGGAGGATCTGATATACCGGTGTTTGTTGCAGTCCCATCACAAAGGCCCACGCTGGGGTTTACAGTCGCAAGCTGGTTATGCTTGCCATCTGGTAAGCTTACATCCCTTACGGTGATCTCTGTCGGTGGTGGTTTTTCAGCATATGATTCACTGGGGAATACTCATTGCACCTTTATTAGGATTTCCTTGATCAATTGGACTTTTGATTGTTTACATGACCTACTTTTTTTTTTTTTGTGATTCACTTCAATGGACAGTGTTTAAATCACTTAATCACTTGTTATTATTTTTATATTTAGATTTATTTGTTATTATTAATTAGCACAACTACATTTCTTTTCAAATAAAAAACATTACCTACCTTTTAAATGTTTCTAAGAAGAAGGCATCATGGCAAGAAGGCATATATATATATATATATATATATATATATATATATATATATATATATATATATTATTTGAGGTTAGAGTTACACATTTGCATTGTGTTACTGGATATTTGTTAGGCACATGCAATATTGTTTATTTTGATTGTGCAGACAACTCACTCCAATGCTAAAAATGTACATGGCCCTTTTTTTTACAATGCAGTGCTGTGCACCAAAACGTATCCATGCATTTAGATGCACCGTTATTCTCCACAGTATGTGCATTGCGGTAACAAGGTGTCAGTTTCTGTGTAATGTCATACCTCCAAACTTTTCAACTTCAGAATGAGGGACAAATGAGCATAACTCCCAACGAACTTGTTGAGCGGGGGGGGGGGGGCGCAGATCGAAGTTGTTGAGCAGGGGGGGGGGTACGTGTAGATCGAAGTTGTTGAGCTGGGGGGGGGTTCGCGGATCTGAGTTGTTGAGCAGGGCGGGGTCTCGCAGCAGATTGAAGTTGTTGAGTGGGGGTTTTTACCGCGAATCGCGGGGATTTTCCGCGAATCGCGGTAATCGTGGGGGGGCACAGAATCGCGGGACTTTTGCCACGATCGCGGGACTGCGAATTGTGGGACAATCGCGCGAAATCCGGGACGGTTGGGAGGTATGTTAAATGTGCATTTTACAAATTCTTTCTTTCAGTGCAGCTCACTAAATTACACAGGGGGTTCCTATCTGTGCAGTGTTGTGAGTGAAAGTTCACAAAGTGTTGAGGTGTCCTGACAAGTTACTTTAGGGTGTAATTTAAAATGAATAGCTTCAAGATTTTTTAAGCTTAGGTCGCTCATTTACATTTGTGCTCCTACTTTCACAATTTAGCACAAAGGGCATCATTCTTAGATATTTGTGTGTGCTAAAAATTATTTTAGTGTTAAAAATATAGATTTTCCATATCTACCTTCTGACAACTCGCAGGGCACTAATGCAAGCCTGGATCCACCCTTCCCCACCTCAAATTGTTTCGGGTAAACAAACACTCCAACCCCCATTTCACATTGAGAAAATGGACACCATGACCCAACATTCTACATCACTAATACATTTTATTGCCAGATGGTGTCGCTTTATGGAACATTCTTTCTCTCCAGAATATACGGACTTGTATCTGCGTGCAGACCTTGCCAACTCCTCAACCCCCCATATCCCCTCCCCTAGGATTCCACTACTCTATGTGGTTAAGTAGTACCTTATTTGATGTGATATGTTCTTTATTTTTTCATAACTTTATTAATCTTAATACCCGTTCCCGGTTCAGCTTCTTCCACTCCTTAGGTCACCTCTTTGGTAGAACCATTGGTTAGCTACTCTTGTTAGAGCAGGTACTATGCTACTCTACTAGAAAAAATCTTAAATTGATAAAAAAAAACAGCTATGAAAGAATAGTTATTCAGATTGTAGTTTTATAACTGGCTAAGCTGACAACAAAAATCTTAATATGTTGTATTATATGTAGTGAAAACACAGATCTTACCTTGTTTTCATTGAAATTGGCAATTACCACACCAACAAAGAGAGTAAGGCCTATCATGCAACCAAGGAACACAAAAACATGGATGTATATTCCATGTATCTGTAAGAAAAGACAGATGAACACATGTTAATTAAAAATCTGCAAAGTGTAGCCAGGTGCTTGGCGAAGAATGGAGAGTGAGAGAGACACTGGTTGCAGCTGCTCTCTATAGCTTTTGCCCTGTGATGCTGAACTGGTTAGCAGTTATATCAGCAAGAGAAGGAAGCTGCTGATCAGGAAGAGTGCAAAAGACTGAATCGGGCAATACTGCACTGTGGGACCTGTAGTCCAGAGGAGAGAAACTCTACTGTAACCAAGAGCTTTTGAACTGCATTCCTCAGAGAATTATTGCCAAGAGGAGCAGAAAGAGCATTGTTTTATCTTGCTATACAGGAAACGGCTTTCTCTTGCCATGAAGGAGACCAGAGAGTGCATTTCTCTTTACAGTGTGCACCATTACTGCTGATATTGAGAACCTGTGCGGGAAACTGAGAGCTGACAGTCAGAGTCACCTTGGGTGCAGAGCAGAGAGAGAGGACTAATAATGAGCTACAATAATGCTGGGACTGGGGAGTTGCTGCTGTATAGATTTACTATCTGTTGCAAGAGAGACTGAAACGTTTTGGAACTGACCATATAGTCATCTAGCAACCTTATTGTTGCCTTCAGGCTTGACTGGAAACTATTCTCATGTGCGCCAATGGTACAATTGGGCCCAAACACTAGCTGGCTGAAGAGTTAGGACTAAAGACTGTCCCTTTACATCTGCTATACAGAGAGCTTCACCTATTGCTTATACTAATAGGTACCTCTCAGGGGACATTGCATCATATCTTAGCCATTCTCCTTGAGTGCACTCTAGACTAGTTATAGTATCAGTGGTGGCTGGTGTTTTTTTGTTTGGGGGCGGAAAACAACCACTCCCCTGTGGCACCTCAACCCCCCCGCCCACTGTCTGCTGGTCCACCAGCACTCTTACCCCATCGGTGGTGGGGATCAGGCTGCGGTGGGCATCTGGCAGTGTCTCATGTGTCTTCCTTTATTCTGAGATCACAGCGGCTTCCGTTGTGCGTCTCCTCCCCTCCTCTTGGGTGTCCAATAGGATCGTCTGACCTTTCAGCCAATCGGGAAACTAATATCAGAACCGCGCTTCCTGATTGACGGAGAAGCGATTCGGTGTTAGAAAAGCGAATATTCATTTGCTTTTCTAACACACCTGAGTGGGCTCTGAGCACAGTGGTTTGCACTCAGAGTCCACTCTATTTTGAATCCTATTAGAGCCTATGGCTCTAATCAGGTGGTTAAACACCCCTGATGCTGTAATTCAGGCACCCGACTTCCTGAAAGGAGGTCAGACACATAATTCTATTCATTAACCGCATAGGGGTGGCGTGGATAAACAGGGCGGTGCATGTGGGCCTCTAATGGACGGGCCGCCCTTGTATAGTATTATTTTTTGCATATCAGTTATTCATTGTATGCACTGTTTATTGCTGACTTTGCTAGTTCATAAATGAATCCCTGTCTAGTGGTACAGAACTTTATTCTATGTTACCTTGGTATAGAGATTTTACTGTTTAGCAGACTGTGTCCGAACCTAGCTTCTATGTGTTGAGTTATGCTCAAACCAACATTTATTCTAACCCATAGCAATACATTAAATTAATTTAACACTAAACGATCTTGTGTCTATTTCATAGTGCTAATTCACAGCTGAGTTAACGGTCCCAATACTTGTGTTCTTAAAAGTGCTTGCAGTAATTTTCATTGAACTCGGTAAATCAGAGGGGCCGAGATTGTTTTTGGAGTTAAGGCACAGAACAGAGAACCCAAATTAAGAACCGACTCCCACAGGGATTATATACAAAGATTTCAGACTCAGAAACAGGTCAAATGCAGCATTATTTTGAGTTACTTTTACTTGCTTTTGATTTGTTTCTATATTGCTTATGATTCAATTATGTGTTGATTTGACTTGTTTCGGATTGGCTTTAAACAGCCTCATTGTTACTTAGAGCAGCATTCACATTAATTGAATGGAAATAATTGCTAGTGTACACAAGCCTTTTTCAATATACTGTACACTTACAGGTCCTACACGATGAATGATGACATCCCGAACTTCGACCCAGCCTTTTAAAGATAATACTTCAAACAAAGCCAGCATAGCATTTCCCACATTGTCAAAATTAAAGTTACGGGGATTTGCCCTAGAGAGTAAAAAAACACAATAGTTATTCAAAATTGACAAAATTAAGGAGATTTGCCCAAGAGATTAGAGAACTTTAAATGACACTTATCATGACAGAATATTACTGAATATGTTGTTTAGTAACACTTTGGGTTTAGTAACACTTTGAAGCTGGGCTATACACTGATAGACTTAAACAAGATACTTTGCTTGTAAAAATATGAGTTGTTCATGGCCAGCCTTATTCCTTATATAATGAAAAAAAAAGTAGATAAAGCCTTGGTCTAATTAGGGTAATGAAGACCCCTTTATAATGGCCGATAGGGTATTAGTCCTCTAGGATAAAGGACTATTTATTTATAATGAGAAGATTTATGCCCTTTAATATACATCACAAAAGAGGTCTCTTGCATCTGGGAATGAATAATAGGCAACATATTTTAAATTAAAAAAAATACGATAGTAGGCTGTATACAAGACTACAATTACTATATTTTTTTGAAACAGAGCAAAACATGAAATTTTCCTGTTAGTTAACATCTCTTATGCAGATCATTAAAATGACAATAATTGTATTTTTATTTAAGGTCAACCAATGTTTAACAGCTGCCAAGAATAGTTTTAGAGTACATAGTCTTGCTCATTTTAAAGATGAACTCCAACCAAAATATCCATATATGTGAACTGCATGTCTGTTAAAATATCTTTAAAACCATATACCGTATTTATCGGCACCGGCGTATAACACGCACCCTAATTTTAGATAAGGAAGTTTCAGGATTTTTTTTTTATTAAATACTGAACTTTTAAGCAAAATAAGGGTAGCTCAGGAAGTGGGTAAATCCTTCTGGGGCTGAAGTGGTTAAGACTAGTGCACACTGATGCCTGACAAGGGAGGGCAAAGAGACACAAACTATTTGCAAGGAGGGGGCCTGTCAGCCAGTGTGTGTTGTGTGTCTCTCTTAGCTCCCCCTCCCCCTGTCAGGCAGTGTCATTTATTGCTTCCCCCCCTCGCTGGCATTATAATTTATTGGTCTCCCAACGACCAACAGCCACAGCCCTTTTTTTTTGTCAGCTTTTCATTTAAATGATTTGTTCCTGTACAAGCTCTGTCAGATCCAGCAGACACTCAGATCCGGCGGCAGACATTCTCCTGCTGCTCTGCACACAGAAGCCAGTCTAACTCTCGCAAGCAGTGCAGAGCGTTACGTTACGCTATGAGGAACACGAGAGTTAGACTGGCTTCTGTGTGCAGAGCAGCAGGAGAATGTCTGCCGCCGGATCTGAGTGTCTGCTGGATCTGACAGAGCTTGTACAGGAACAAATCATTTAAATGAAAAGCTGACAAAAAAAAAATGGCTGTGGCTGTCTTTGGTGTCTGCTCGCCTGAGATCGCACCTCCCAAAGCACTATATGCAGTATGTACAATGCCGTTTTTAAACTATATCGGCGTATAACACGTACATGCTATTTTCACTCTGTTTTCATGGTGAAAAAGTGAGTGTTATACGCCGATACGGTATATATATATATATATTTATTTAGTAAAAACATTTTAATCTTATATAGGGAGTAGTGTATCAGTTACATTTTTTAAATCTTTGTGCCAGTTGGAAGGTTGTCCTTCACTTAAATTGATTGTGAAAGATCACCTTGTAAAACAACCCATACAGTTTAAAATAAAAATGAAAGGCAAAACATTTTTGTATAGATAAAAATATACATGATAAATACTATTTTCCCTTTTTTATAAGTGATCACATTCTCTCTGTTCTGAGCTGCATAAGAGCTGGGGGGAGGAGAAGCAGAAGCACACTAAGCTTCACAGTGAATAGCTATGCAGCGGGGACATGTCAGGAAAAGTCTGATCATTGGAGAGCACACTAGAGAACTGACCACAGTGTGCTCTCCTGCTTAGTGTGGTCAGTTTTTAGTATGAAGGCAGAGGGACTGGCAGGAACACCAGGGAATTCACATAGTGGAAGCAATAAATAAAGGACATAATATTTTCTCATACAAGTACATGGTACATACCAGGAATATAAAAAAAAATGGTAAACATACTATAAAACAAATGTCCAAATAGTTAAAACCACAAACAGCGCTGGTAGTGATGATTCAGTGTAGTTCCCAAAAGAGACACCACCTCTACACTTAAGTGCAACAACAATGATAAAGTGCATCAGTGAAATGAGAAATAGTCCATTGATAGCAGAGTTTGGAGAAAAACAGATAGCAAGCACCTTCCACCTGGATTCTCAGAGACACCGCGTGGGACAAAGATTCCCCTCTGGGGTACGCACTCACCGGAAAGCTGTAAAAGCAAGGCGATGTATGTATATCCTCAGACTGATACAGCTCTTCACAATAGAGGCAATCAAAATCATCTGTTATGAGTCTTCATGTATTCTCAGTCTAGCACTATTTTTCTCTCTCTCTGCAGCTACTGAGGTATGATGGCGTCACTCAGTCTGTGTTCTCTAAGCAGGTATTACTGTTCTCTCTTCACATGTCGGTCTCTCCACCCACTTACCCACAAAAAGATTATTTCTCATTTCACTGATGCACTTTATCATTGTTGTTGCACTTAAGTGTAGAGGTGGTGGCCCAGATTCACATACAATTAGATTTGCGTAGAGTATCAGAAATACTCTACGCCGCTGTATTTTACCTGGCTCTACATGGAATCCCGGTAGATTTTGTCCAGTAAACTACGGCGGCGTAGTGTATTTCTCCCGGCGCAAGCCATCTACGCGAGTAGGGGGCGTGAAGCATTTAAAATAGGCGCGTTCCCGCGGCGATCGAACTGCGCATGCTCCGTTCAGAAATTTCCCGCCGTGCATTGCGCGAAATCACGTCGTTACGTCATTCGTTGTTTGAGTAGCGTCGTTTACGGACATTCCTATTCCCGAACGAGTTACGTAAAAAAAAATAAAAAATTTAATTCGACGCGGGAACGACGGCCATACTTAACATGGGCTACGCACCGTTAGACCAGCAAATACCTGGTCTAACAGTACGTAGCAAAAAAATGACGTAAGCGATTGCGAAGACCACTCGTATCTTCGTGGATCGCCGTAAAAAGTCATTTGCATATCCCGATGCTGAAAACGACGCGGACTCCTCCCAGCGGCCGCAAAAATATCGCAGCGTAGATCCGAAGGCTTACGAAGACGTAAGCCTCTTGGATCGAAGCCCGAAGCAGCCGTATCATGGTTTGAGGATTCAAACTAGTGATACGGCACGCGAAATTTGAAATTACTCCTGTCTAACACCAGTTAGACAGGCGTAATTGCTCTGTGAATCTGGACCGGTGTCTCTTTTGGGAACTACACTGAATCATCACTACCAGCGCTGTTTGTGGTTTTAACTATTTGGACATTTGTTTTATAGTATGTTTACCATTTTTTTTAATATTTACTCTTTATTTAAACAGCTGCTCTCTTTTGATGTCTGGCTGTTGATTACAGTCATTTATCCATATTATCTTGAAGCTATCTGTCATTCACTTTTTGTTGTCCAGTTTTTTGCAAAGTTTGATCTATCAGGCGCTGGGGGGTGTATTATAGGCCTACGATACACCTTTTTCTTCTACATACCAGGAATATGTTGGGGTAACAAACACTTTAATGTACTGGAGATTCAATAAGAAATACGAGGAGATATTGCCAATTTTGGACAATTATCACCTCAATGTTTACTCTGGTGACAGCTTAACAATTTTGCATGTCCCTTACTTTGTGTCTTGGTGACATTGGTCAAAAAAGAAAATGGGGGGGTGGGGGGGGGGGGGGTTTGAATCTTTCAAATGTACATACATAATTAACAATAACATTTTAACAGAGGCTCTTCCCCACTGTATCAAACATAAAAAAAAGGTTTTAACTTTAGATACACTTTAACACTTTAATTCTGTTCAGTCAGTCTTGTGATTTACTCACTTTACCATGCTGAATGCCAGCAGGTTTATCATACTACTTGTTATTGCTGACTCTCTGTGCATTCCCCTCCTGTAATATTAAAGCACTACTTTCCAGCCCAGGTGTCTGGCGCATGTTAGGATCACAGTAACATATAATACAGTAAAGTCTGATTTTCTCACAGTACTGTCATGACCACTATCAGCTTGATTTTGCTGAAGCCTACATAAAGTCAAGTTACATGTATATTTACCACTACAGTAAAACCTTGGTTTGAGAGTAACTTGGTTTGAGAGTGTTTTGCAAGACAAGAATTTTTTTTTAAATCCATTTTTACTCGATATACAAGCGATGTCTTGGTCATGTCATAACCAAGTATAAAAGAGAAAAGAGGCAATATGTGTACATCTAATGAAGGTACGACATTTAGCAACTCATATGGTTGATGATTAAAACATCTAAGTATACAGGCATTCGGGGTAAAGCTGTCGACATAGACCGTCCTCCTTACCGCCATTGACATCACCCCTTCCACTCTGCGCTCCATGAGAGCATCAAGCCTCTTCCCCGTCACGATTGCAGACCGACAGTGGTGAGAGCCGGCGGTGCAGAGGACAGTCTATGTGGACAGCTTTACCCAGGATGCCTGCATACTTAGATGTGCCTCTTTTAATCATCAACCATGTGAGTTGCTAAATGTTGTACCTTCATTAAATGGAACCACATTGCTACACTTAGAGGCGCCTCTTGCTGGATTTTGCCTCTAATCCCCTTGTGGGGGCTTCCACTTGTGGATGGACATTTTATGGTAATACAACCTGGTCACATTGCTATAATCTTTTTATATGGACTATAAACTGGAGGACTTATGAATAAATGGTTTTGGAACGAATCATCTGAGTTTCCATTATTTCTTATGGGGAAATTTGCTTTGATATACAAGTGCTTTGGATTACAAGCATGTTTCTGGAACAAATTATGCTCGCAATCCAAGGTTTTATTGTAGTAGCATTTCTAAGATACAGTTTAGAAAAAATCATTTAATAGTATTTATTGTGAGTTTCAAGCTAATCCCTGGAGTGGACAATAAATAATTCAGTTGCACTCTGTATAAAGATATATTACACAAACATAAATTCAACATCTTTAAACATTGCTATGCACATTGTTTAATTGTTTACACAGCTAAGAGTAGTTTACAAAAAAAGCTTACCAGACTCTTGGAACCCAGAATCCTGGCTTCTTTTCATCTGGTTTCAATTTCAAGTTTAAATTTTTAGAGACACTGACATTAATCCTAAATATTCCATGGCATTTTTCCTAAGAAGAAAGAAAAGAGAAACAGACACATTGAATACAACTGTAGCTTATGATTTCAACTCCAAATGCAAATAGAATTCCCATTTTTAGAAAATATAAAGAAACAATACTTTTCTACTCTTCTTTCTATTTTCAAACATATGCTGCCACTTATATAGGAATAGTATCTTCCCTTTTCAGATAGTAAATACAGGAGCTGCAATTGCAGTAAGTAGGTCAGAGGTCATTTGAACTCTGACCATTGCCGATCTATTAAAGTATATGTAAAATCTAATTGTTTTATAGGTTTTGGAAAGAACCTGAAAAACACCCTGTAAAGCTTTTTTGTGCACCTGTGGGCAAGATTCATGAGGTGAGGGTACATTTTCCAATTGGGCATTTGTTCAGCGACAACTATATAAGAGGGGAATTCCCTTCACTTTGAGTACAATTTGCCTAATTTTCTATAAAGAAATATATTTTGGCCCAAGCCACATCTAAACATAATGTGGCTTGAGCACGATTCATTGCAATACTTTATGCATGTTGATTGGTTAAAGAAATTATATCTTTATTGGAGTTTTTGATACATTGTATGTATATTTACATTTTTTTTCTACATAATAGTTAATGTTGCTCGTTGCCATATCGGGTCATGAAGAAGCAGTGTTATTGGCGAAACGTTGACCCAGCAGATCTGATTACCATAAGGATACATTTCTACAAGTGCTGGTATATGTATTAATACTTCCGTCTATAGGACCTTCCGGTACTTAAGTAAAGTGTATTTTGCAACATTTATCCGTTAATCAATTTTAGGCTGTTTTGCCACTGTTTTTATGAATTTTGTACAATAAAGACAATATTTAAAATATTTGATGTCTCCTATGTTGAGCCTTTAAAGTCAGGGCCAGAGCTAGCACAAGGTAACATGGGCACTTGCCTTACGGCGCCAGTGCCGCCAGGGGAACAGGGCGAAAAACCCGATCGTAGAGTGTGTGTGTCTGTGGGCTCAGGGCTGCCGTTGCGGGCGGTAAGAGCAGACACATTACCAGACAAGTGACTGCCCGCTGGGATACGCCCTCTCCTCTCCTGATTGGCGGAGCATGTCCTCCCCCTTTTCTTCCCTGGCTAGCAGCCGCCTCTGATTGGCTGAGAGTGTTTGAGTGTTTTTTGCTTGCGGCGCTGAGCTTCTTCAGGACACATGGCACATCAGGGCATGGGGCACTTGGCGCACATCAGGGCATATTGGCACACATCGGGGCACAGCGTTTACCTGGCAGCCAGTATGCAGGAAGCATCTGTGATAAGTTCTCTCTCATGTCACACTGCCCCGGTGGCGCACATCAGGGCATATTGGCACACATCGGGGCACAGCGTTTACCTGGCAGCCAGTATGCAGGAAGCATCTGTGATAAGTTCTCTCTCATGTCACACTGCCCCGGTGGCCTCTCCTCTCTTCTCGTCCATCCCAGATGATGTCACAAGCAAATGGGGATGGACGAGAAGAGAGGAGGGGCCGCCGGGGGAGCATGAGAGAGAACATATCACACACACTGCCAGTTTGGCTGCTGTCCTCCCATCCCTCCCTCCTCCTCCACACTTCTCTGCTGCGCCGCGTAGCCAAGGCAGACGAGACAGACAGTGAGACTGTCTGTCACACACACACACACTGACCTAGTGCCGGCCCGTCCGTCGCCTCCCACCCTGACACAGATGACCCCCGGCATTCCTTAGCCCCCAGTTCCCGCTTTCCCGCCCTCAATCCCTGCACACATCGCCTGTAAATCCCCGGTGGAGCCCGGCACCGTCCGCCATCATTCATCCGCTGCTCCTTCCCGACACCAACAGGTGGAGTGTCAAAATGCACCTTCGCCTGAGTTGGCAAAAATCCTTGCACCGGCCTTGTATAAAGTCCAGCTAGTTAGGTAGGTTCCGGCATATCTTGACCTGCAGCATTTATGTTTTGCCTCATTTTTTGTTGCATCCCCACAACAAGCAGTGAAGGGAAATCTCCCCAAAGGCAGTTAAAAAAAAGAGTTTGCTCACTTTATTCAAAATTAAAATTAAACATTTTGGCTCCACATACACTTTAATTGTCTGATATCAGTTTTTATTCTATCTTTTGCGTGTGTGCTGTGTTAAGTCAGTTGACTTCTGTGGCTTCAGACCTCCTGGGGCTGGCAGGCTCAGAAAAAGTAAAGTATAGTAAAGCTGCGAAAGAAAGATCTTTGATGAGGATGCCTGAACAGTTATAATTACTAAGAATATTCAGGTTTCTGCATAAAATAAATCTTGACAGGTAAGGGTTGGATTTTGTGTGAAAACAGCTGCCTTCCTGTATCTACGGGTACTGTAATAACTAGCCAAAAACAATACTTTTTGACCCATCAGAGAAATGTTATCTATCAGTAATCAGTTCCTAAGTAGTGCATAGGCTTGTATACCTAGTCATTTACAATATCCAGTCCTCACTGGCTGAATCTGTTTCTTTTTTCCACAACAGATCCTTGGTATTAAGGCCTCTTTCACACTTATATGACCTGAAAGTCACGCAACTTTGACGTGACTTGAAGCAATGCCTGTGTAATCTTGAGATCTATGGACCTCAAGTCGCATCAACGTCAGACCAAAGTAGTGCAAGGACTACTTTGAAGTCACTGCAACTTGAAGTCGCACAAATATGAATGTTGCTTATTAGAAATCATGGTGTACTTTGCAGTCCCAATTTGCAGTACAAGTCGCACAAGTGTGAAAGGAGCCTAAGAATTTCTCATCTGACCTATCAATTTTCCTGATGATTGTGATCAACAAGATCTTTGTAGTGATATAAATGCTGTAAGATCCAAACAGTGGTAGGATTTGTTAGAAGAAAACAGGCGAGTGAATTTAGGTAAATGCACTAGAAAAGGGTGAATTGCAGTTCTACCTTCCCTTGTGAGTGGAAAACCTCTGACACTTTTCTTTTCTATAATACTTAATACTCACCCGGGTATCAATAGTTGGATCATTGCACTTTGCAAGCTTCCCTGCAAATAGCTGGACACCAAAGCTGGCAAATACCAGCATCAATGTAAGTAACAGAATAGACACCTGCAAACATAAGGAACATTTTATTAAAGAAGCTTGATGAAACTGCACATGTTATAAGGAATGAATTACAATCTTAAAAAAGCTAAAATATTTGATGTCTTTTTGATATCTGAGCTTTCCCCCCCCCCCCCTCCGCCTCACTCTCTTTCACCCCCCCTCCCCCGCCACGTTTAATACAACACAAATGTGCTGTCCAAATAATCAACACATGCCTCTAAGTAGACCACTATAGACGTATCATTCAGTTATGCAAAAGAACTTTGACTACTTAAATAAAACACGTGATATAACAGTAGTCCCATTTTATAAACAACCTTGTGGTAAATTGTTTTAACATACCAAAAATATTTCCTTGAATCCGCTAAAGAGCTCACGTACAACTTTCCTCATCTGGGGGACCAGCTTGAATATGCGGAGAGGTCTCAGGCATCGCAGTACCATTAAAAGCTGCGTTCCAGACTTTGCGGGAACATTGTATGGCATCCAGCAAAGAAAGATCAAGCTGACCTTAACATTCAAAAATGTATAATGAGTAATAAGCTCTAAGAACAATGCTACTTCTGATGGTTTAGATTATTTTCATGTCTGTTTTCCAGTATGAAGATTATAAGCCAAATGAGAAAACATATTGCAAACGTTCTATTTTGTACTTGTTTATTTGTTGTGCTCATGAATTGAATGCTACCTATTTCATAATGTCAAGCAATAAAAGGGTGAAAGCTACTGCAGAATATTGAGGCAGATGTAACATGCTTTAATGGCAAATAAACATAAAAAGCATGCTGGCTTCTACAACAAGAACTGGTAAAAATGTAGAGCAATGTTAAGACGAATAACATTAGAACTAAATATTTACAATGAGAAAAAGTTTTTTAAAGACATAGATCATAGGTCGGCAACCCACGGCCCATGAGCCGCACCCGGCCTGCCACGCTAGATGTCTGGCCCGTCAGTGCCCGTGATTAACTTCACAGGTAATTTTCGACGCTGTCCAATGCAGAGGGATATCATGATGAAGAGCAGTGGTTATCACAGGGCTGGATGGGGTTGGGAACAGTTGTAGTTACATTTTTACATTACACAGCAGGTGATTGGTTGCCGGGCAATCCTAGCAACTAATCACCAGCCTGTTAATGTAAAAAGATAACCAGCAGTTCCCGCCCCCACCCAGCCCTGTGATATTGATCGCTGCTCTGCTCACTGTACACCTGTGTAAGGTAGGAGAGTTCTACCTACACAATGTGTGCGTGTGTTTGTGTTTGTGTGTGTGTGGGGGGGGGGGGGGGGGTGGGGGGTACACTATGATGAGTTCAGAGGACACTATGTGGGTACAGAGGATACTATGATGGGTACAGAGGATACTATGATGGGTACAGAGGACACTATGATGGGTACAGAGGACACTATGATGGGTACAGAGGACACTATGGAGGTACAGAGGACACTTCAGTGGGGGGGGGGAGGTGCAGGGGACAAAGGACACTGCTTTGGGGGGCAGAGAAAACTTGCTATGGGGAGCGGGGGAAGAGGACACTATGGAAGTGATTTGAAGGGGGACAGAGGAGACTGCTATGGGGTACAGAAAACACTGCAAAGGGGAGGGACCCTATTAGGGACTCCATCACCCCTGGGGACAGGGACTCCTTTTCACCTGGGGACAGGGACCCCTTCTCAGCTGGGGACAGGGACCCCATCACACCTGGGGACAGGAAACCTATATCCAGACCATGCTGGCATCAGCCACCCTTGGGTGCCAGGATGGGGAAGGGGCAGCAAAATCTGAATTCCCAGCTACATGCTCCCTCAGACTGAATTGTCTTTTTATTAGTGAAGCATCTTAAAGTGAGGTAAATCTGCACTGTTAATATTACTGTGTTAGGATTATTATTATCTGCATTTATGTAAAGAAAATCTATAAACTATATTTAATGGAATTAAGTAGATCCTGAGAAACTGGAAGATAAAGCTATATGCAAGTCCAAATGTACAGTAAACCTCATTAAAGTTGTGTTTATTCCTACCTCCTATCAGCACCCTTTGTGAGTTTCTCTGTCGGCAAACAAAGCAAGCAAGCAAACAAATGATTCAACAAATCAAATTAATGAAGTTGGGTAAAAACCTGATTTTGAAAAAGTTTGAGATTTGACCGGTAGAGAACATGAGGGAAAAATCTGAAACTTACAGTTGTCAAATGGGCAGGTAAGGGGAAAGGTTTTTATGAAGACACTAAATCCACTAAAATCCACTAAATCCAGTGACATTTCACTAATGTGGGATTTGCCTTGACGTTGAAGAGATTTGCTATTCTGAGTTTAAGAGCTGTATGCGCTTCATGATTCTTTCTGGGAGTGTCCCTTGCTGTGTGGAGTGATTCCTTCTGCAAACACCTATGTTACTACCTGCATCAAAGTAAGAGGAGGCAGGAGGAATCGCATTGCATAGCAGAGGGTTTCTGACATACCCACAAGTGTCAGGAAGTGCAAAGGACAGTGCTCTACAAAAGTGCAAAAAGTGAAGGAACCAGTGGTAAGACTGGCATAATACCCCTTTTTTTGCTGGTCCTGGTTTTACATTTTCTTTTGCCAAGTAACATAGTTAAGTGATTTTTAACCTTACTGAGTAATTAGGATTTTCAAAGAACTTATTTCCCTTATAATATGGTTTCTTTTAATATGCTTCTGTCATTCTGGCTGAGGACCACCCTGCTTGTGACTGGGTAAAGAAGGAGCAGCAACACACTTAGGGTGTCAACTCCATGTTCTCCTCACCAATACATTGTACATATTATTTATTTATGAGAACGTTATAGCATCTACAAACGATGGCATCAATTTATGGAATTTTTATTGTATATTATTTTCATACTTGCTATTGGCGACTTATAGTGGGACTGAGATATTACGACGGCCAATCGGACACTATCTGACACTTTTGACACTTGGGAACCAGTGACACTAATACAGTGATCAGTACTAAAAATTTGCACTGTCACTGTACTTATGAAACTGGCTGGGAAGGGGTTAAACATCTAGGAGAATCAAAGGGTTAACTGTGTGCCTAGCCAGTGTTTTGTGTACACAGTGTGCTGCTTTTACTAGGGTAAGTAATGGATTCTAGTCTCTGCTTTGCAGAGACACATAATTCATCCCTTCCCTCCTGTCAAAACTGAGACATGCATTGTTTACATAGGTATATTTCAGTTCTATGTGTTTTACTGACAATCGCCGAAAAGTATTTTAATTTTTTTTTTACTCTTTCAGTTGAATCGCACACTTATAATGTAAAACAGATTTTCCATAAACCTGGACAAATATTTATTTTTCATTCATCGATAGTCATGGTAATTTGCTCATTTAAAATAATAAACTTTGTGATATACAGTATTATACAGTATGTATTAACCTAGAACATAAAGGTATTAACTTACAAGATATATGAATATGTCCATTACTCCTCCAAAATCTCTTATAACAGCTGTGGGAGTAAAAAATAAGCCATCTGCCATAATCTTCAAGTTCAGTTCAATGCTCATGAATATGACAAAAACATACTCTGCAATCTGACAAAGAAGAAAGACAGGATTAACAAAGTGGATATTAAGCAAAGGAAATAAAGTCATTTTTTTTTTAAAGTTTTACCTGCAAAGTTGGTGTGTGCATTACTCTCCTAAAAGGGGATTCAAACATCATGGATATACAGGAACATATGGTAACAACAATCATGACCCAGTCAAGGTAAGTCACCAATCCCAATAGGTCACTGTCAAAAAACAGACACTGGTTAGCACAAATTTCAACCCCCCACAATTTTTTATTTATCATATTTTTTTTAGGTCAGTCTGAGAAAAGTTAATAATATTTAATTACGTAGAAATTATGCATATCTTCCATACTAAACTGAACAATCACAAATATCTAGTTATTGGTTTTGTAATGGGTATAATTGCTATAAAAAGCTCAGATTGTTATATTATATTGCTATTGCCTCTCATCACACACTGTACATACTTAGACCCCTTTCACACTGGAGAGGTTTGCAGTCATTATTGCTCTAAAAATTGCACCTGCAAACCAACCCTAAACAGCTGTTGCTGTTTTTCCAGTGTGAAAGCCGAGGGCTTTCACACTGGAGCGGTGCGCCAGTAGGACGGGAAAAAAGTCCTACTAGCCGCATCTTTGGAGCGGTGAAGAAGCGGTGTGTACAGTGGCGTACAGGGCCAATCCGCCCTATAGGCTTACTATGCAAGCCGCTTAGGGCCCCCGCAAAGCTGCAGAGGGCGCCCCAAATTACTAGAGGCCCTGCCTGGTGAGAAGTCATTTTTGCGGCCCCTCACCCCGCTTCTCAACTCGCTGGCTGAATGGCTGAAGAGGTAAGAAGTCAGCCACTTCTCACTTTAATGTAAGATGTAATTTTCGACAGCAGAACACCCCCTCCCCCGCTTCTCAACTTTAATCTTTAATGTGACATGTCGCTGTCGGCACAGCGCCCCCCCCCCACACTTTAATGTTACGTCATTTTGCTTAGGGCCCCAGGGAGGTCGGGATCGGCACTGGTGGCGTATACAAGGTATGGCAGATATAGAAAGTGCCATGGGCACCGTATGAAGGGGCGCTCGTGAGTGGCTTTTTAACATGTAGGGAATGAACTGAAGACACACAGCCAGTCAGCGACCCTAAAAGCTGATTGGAACCCTGAAAAGTTGATAGGGCCGCCCCGCTTGGCTTCTAGCAATGAGTGACGTCACAAGCAGTCTTAGAGCGAGTTCCAGAAGAGAGAGGAATGTAGCTAGTGGTGCACTGTACTCTGACTCCACCCACCTCCTCTCCTCTGGCTGTGGCGCCTAAAAAGACTTGCAGCCAGGGCATTTGTTCACGCTGTGTGACCGACTGTCTCTCCTCCAGGCTCCATCCACCTCCTTCTCCTGCCCGGCGGGATTCTGCAGTGCTGTCTCAGCTCCTTCTTACTGGCTCAGATCCACGGCTGCCCCTGTCCTGCCCACAGCGCTGAGGCAGTGCCCAGCAACCTCTCCTTCTCCTGCTCACACTCACCACTCCAGATTAGAAGGTGAGAAAATGGAATAGAATTGGGAGATGGTAAAACAAGTCGGGGGCGGGCCCTGGGGACAGTAATACATGAGGCTGACATGTGGGGTAAATGAAGCAATAATAAATGAAGCAAACAAGTATTACTGTCCCCCTGACCCCCACTTTTCAGCCCTATGTATTACTGTCCCCCACGTCAGCTTCATGTATTACTGTCGAGGTAAGATATGAAGGTGATACAGGGGAACAACAAATGAGGGGACAGTAATGAAGAAGGTGACACAAGTGGGCAGTGGTGGTTGGTGCTCAAGATTTTAGGGGGGCGCAAACAAACTGAAAAAAAACTCCCATAAATGCTGCCAAGGTGCCCATCAAACGTTTTCACTGTGCCATCAAATGCTCCCATTGTACC
Organism: Rana kukunoris; assembly: GCA_029574335.1. Taxonomy (NCBI): domain Eukaryota; kingdom Metazoa; phylum Chordata; class Amphibia; order Anura; family Ranidae; genus Rana; species Rana kukunoris. Next base: position 213,160,187 of record CM056050.1, on the reverse strand, counting down.
CATCAAACATTCTCACTGTGCCCTCAAATGCTGCCACTGTGTCCATCAAATGTTCTCACTGTGCCCTCAAATGCTCCCACTGTGCCCATCAAACGTTCTCACTGTACCCTCAAATGCTCCCACTGTGCCTATCAAATGCTGCCACTGTGCAATCAAATGCTGCCACTTTGCCCATCAAATTCTGCCACTGTGCTTATCAAATGCTGCCACTGTGCTTATCAAATGCTGCCACTGTGCCATCATACACTCTCACTGTGCCGTCAAATGCTCCCACTGTGCCGTCAAATGCTGCCACTGTGCCGTCAAATGCTGCCACTGTGCCCATCAAATGTTGCCACTGTGCCCATCAAATGCTGCCACTGTGCCATCAAACGCTCTCACTGTGCCATAAAATGCTGCCACTGTGCCATCAAATGCTGCCACTGTGATCCCCGCCCACTCACCGTCTGCCAAAGCCAATACCCTGAGGGCAGCGAGTGGTGTCCTCCATGCGTCTTCTCCTATCCTCTCCTATAGGAAATTGGAAGCCTGAAATGGTCCAATCACAGCGCCTGTTGTTTCAGCCAATCAGGTGATAGGTAACAGACTCAAGCACCTGAATGGCGGAGAGGCGGTTCAGTGTTAGGAAAGTGAATATTAAATTGCTGTTCTAACACACCTGGGTGAACTGCGAGCGCCAAGCATGGCGCTTCCAGGTCACAGCTTGATGCCTATTAGAGCATACAGCTCTAATCGAGTGCTTCAAAAACACCTTCCGCCGCTGTAATTCAGGTGCCTGGCGCCCGAAAGGGGACTGGGCGCTTAAATAGGGGGTGGTGCTATTTTTAGCGGCGCTTTACCGATAATTTTGCGTCGATATTTGGCCGATAGACGATTTTACCCACCGCTAGTGGCCGAGAAAGTGTTAAAGACACCTGCAATGTGCCTCTGCAGAGGCGCATTGCCAGCGGTATAGCTGCTCTGTCCCATTGATTTCAATGGGCGGGAGTGGTGAAGGAGTGGTATACACACCTAGAGGCCTAGCTAGTGAAAATGGCACCTATGGCAAGCACTGAAACTGCGCCCCTGTCAAAACATTTGAAACCCATCTTTCAGATAACCTTAGATAATCCAGCTTAACATGACAGCCAGACAACTAGCACTTTCAAAAGAAGGTCAACATTGGCAGGCTTGGTATTTGAATCTGAATTTAAAGCGGAGTTCCACCCAAAAATGCATCTCCCGCTTCAGTGTTAAAAGGGGCCTTAGGGTTTAATGGGACCCTGAACACTGAAAATCACAGCATTTTTATTAAAGTTTTGATAGCTCAAACATGGTCAGAAATTTCAGATACAACTATGATAATGTTTAAGACCCCTTTCACACTGAGGCGCTTTTCAGGAGTTTTAGTGTTAAAAATGGTGCCTGTAAAGCACCTGAAAATTGCCTCTTATCCCTCCCCAGTGTGAAAGCCTGAGTGCTTTCACACTGAGGTGGTGTGCTTGCTGGACGGGAAAAAAAGTCCTGCAAGCAACATCTTCGGGGCAGTTCGGAAGCGGTGTATGCATTGCTCCCAAAATTCCCTGCCCATTAAAATAAGTGGGTTGCGCTGCCGAAGCGGGGGATAAGTGCTCCCCGCTAACGGCCGAAAAGTGATGGTAGAGCGTTGCTAAAACTAGCGATGCTTTTCCGCTAACACCCCCCCGTCCCAGTGTGAAAGTAGCCCAAAGAGTAGCTCCACTATTGCTGAGAAAAACGCATTCCCTCTGGGTGATCTATATATATATTGCAGTGATTTTAACAAACTTTGTTGCAGATTCCTACATTTTGTTATTCTTAAGTAATCCATGTGTGTTTTTGTCCATGCAGTAAGTGAATATAATGGGAGTGGTTCCATAATTATCAATCAGCTGCTGCACCTGCATGGCTCTAATGAGGAAAATTGCAGAGTCTGCATTCCTCTACAAGTGATTTCCTATCTCACCAAAATTACATTTTTCTTGCAGGAGATGACAAAATTCTGACTGAGATGTTTTTGGGGGCGTTCTGTACACATTCTGTGTACAGAACACCTCCAGGTAGCCATAACATATTGCATTTTACAGAAAATTACAGAGCTGAAGATTGAAAAGGAAAGGTAATTTTTAATAATATTCAATAAAAATATGACTTGAGACACAATTGCATATGTTATATTATAATTTTTTCTTTCAATTTTTTTCTCTATTTATTTCTCTTGGAAGTGGAATTACCCTTTAACTGGGGAAATAGTAGTTATGGTTGATCTATAAAAAATAAACTTTTACAGCTGATGTCTGTTTTGTATTGCTATTTTGTATTGCGGTTTCTGTCCCTAACAGGGAAAATTAAATAAGTTCCTATCCATTTGGCATCAGTAAATTGAATAGGAAGACAAAGTGGTATGGATTGGGAGGGCACGCCATTTTTTCCTGGACTGCTCATTAACAACCAGCTATACACAGTTTGTTATGGAAAAAAAAAAAAACTCAAAACTCAGAACACATGTATAAAAGCATCAGAAATGCAACACTTGCGTTTTTGGTGCAGGTCCGTGGAAGCCAGTTACATGCAAAATGCAATCTGCTGTGGGACAAAAGTCCCTGACGCTTTCCAAAAACGCACCAGCTGAAAAACGCATAGATGTAAACATTTACCATAGGAAACCATGTTAAATGGACTGTAGTGCGTTTCTGCAAACTGCAAACCGCACTAAAACACACATAGGTGTGAACCTAAGGTTAGACAGGTCTTACTGCAACTGGTATCCCCATCACCACCTGTTCCTGTGACAACCATAACATTTTGGATTTTTTAGAGATAGTGGTCACAAAGACAAATGGAGAAGGTTAATTTCTAGTTTTTCCCAGAGACATTGTAGATATGCTTTAAAATATAACCGTAACAGATAACCATACAGCTAAACCAGAACTTGACACCCAACTCCCTATATCCTAACCTAAACTTAAACATTTAAAGCCCAAATCAATTGGTATTTATTCCTTTAGTGAACTCAGGCTGCACATACAGTAATAAATATGCTTTATTTTAGTATTTTTTTTTTAATTACTAAGTGCTCCAGCAATCATCCTGTGGTAGCAGAACGCTGGAGAAGATTCACAGGGTACTTTAATACTTGCTGCAGCACTAAATAATTAAACAGACGAGTACAAAACTCTAATCCCTATCCTACATTTTTACAAATAGGTGGCCACTTTAGATTCAAACTTACCTTCTCCTAATGCCGCGTATACACGATCACTTTTTGTGATGTGCAAAAACGTTGTTTTATCTCACGAAACAAAACAACGTTTTTCAAACTTCATTTTAAAAAACGATGTTGCCTACACACCATCATTTTCTGAAAATGCTCTTGCAAAGCGTAGTTACGTACACCACGTTCGACGCCACTCTGTTCCATTGAAGCTCCCGTCTCATAACTTGCTTCTGAGCATGCGCGGGTTTAAAAACGTCGTTTTGCCCACACACGATCATTTTTTGTGAAACAAAAGATGACATTCTGAAAAACGACATAAAAAATTCAAGCATGTTCGAATTTTTTTAGACGACATTCTGAAAAAACGACATAAAAAATTAAAGCATGTTCGAATTTTTTTTTGGTCGTTTTTTTGAAGACATAAAACTACGTTTTGCCCACACACGATCATTTTAAATTACGCTTTTTAAAACGTTGTTTTATTTCATCACAAAAAACGACCGTGTGTACGTGGCAATAGTGTAGGGAAATCTTCTAGTCCTGCACTAAAACCTAACTGCATTCATATCCCAGTACTGAAATTACTTTAAAATAGAACCAAAGGCAAAACTTGTTTTTAAATTTTGAATAGAATAAGAGAGGGTTATAACTCCTGTCAGGTGTTTTGCCATCTTTGTCCCATTGGCAAGATTTCCCTTCACTTCCTGTTTAATAGTCAAAACCAGAAGTGAGTGGAAATCCCTCCAAACGTCACCAGAGTCACCAAAACAAATTTTCCCTTTATTACTGTTCTTGGGACAACCCAATATTTGAGATTTTCTTTTACTAGCACTTTTGACAAACATGACAAATAGAGAGTATGAACCTCCCTAATAGGGTCAATGACAGCAATAAGACCTGAAAGGTGTTATAATTTCTCTCTGCATTTTATGTAAAAAAAATACACCTGGGCCCGGATTCACGTAGAGAGGTGTATATTTGTGCGTGCGTAGCGTATCTTCTTTACGCTACGCCGCCGCAACTTAGAGAGGCAAGTGCAGTATTCACAAAGCACTTGCTTCGTAAGTTGCGGCGGCGTATCGTAATTTGGCCGGCGTAAGCCCGCCAAATTCAAATGTGGAAGAGGTGGGCGTGTTGTATGGAAATTAACCGTGACCCCATGTAAATGAAGCACCGATCGCACTGCGCATACGCGCGCATGCTCAGTATCACGTCAAATTTTATCCCTAAGTTCCGCCGGCTCAATGCCTGTAACGTGAACGTAACTTACGCACAGCCCCATTCCCGTACGACTTACGTAAATGACGTAAAAAGATACGCTTGTTCCGACGTCCATACTTTGCATTGGCTAGGCCTCATATAGCAGGGGTAACTTTACGCCGGACGTAAGCCTAACGCAAACGGCGTAGCGGGCGCAAGTACGTTCGTGAATTGGCGTATCTGCCTAATTTACATATTCAACGCGCAAGTCTACGGAAGCGCCCCTTGCGGCCAGCGTAAATATATACCCAAGATACGCCGCTAGTATCTTGGCCAAATTCTCCTGTACCATGTATGCAGTCTCTCACCATCTCCTGTATCATGTATGCAGTCTCTGACCATCTCTTGTACCATGTCTGCAGTCTCTGACCATCTCTTGTACCATGTCTGCAGTCTCTGACCATCTCCTGTATCTTGTATGCAGTCTCTGACCATCTCTTGTACCATGTCTGCAGTCTCTGACCATCTCTTGTACCACGTCTGCAGTCTCTGACCATCTCTTGTACCACGTCTGCAGTCTCTGACCATCTCTTGTACCATGTCTGCAGTCTCTGACCATCTCTTGTACCATGTCTGCAGTCTCTGACCATCTCTTGTACAATATCTGCAGTCTCTGACCATCTCTTGTACAATATCTGCAGTCTCTGACCATCTCCTGTATCATGTCTGCACACTCTTTGACCGTCTCTCTTATCATGTATGCAGTCTCTGACCATCTCCTGTAGTATATCTGCAGTCTCTGACCTTCTCCTGTAGTATATCTGCAGTCTCTGACCATCTCTTGTATCATGTATGCAGTCTCTGACCACCTGCTGTATCATGTATGCAGTCTCTAAACATCTCCTGTATCATGTATGCAGTCTCTGACCATCTCCTGTAGTATATCTGCAGTCTCTGACCATCTCCTGTATCATGTATGCAGTCTCTGACCATCTCTTGTATCATGTATGCAGTCTCTGACTATCTCCTGTATCATGTATGCAGTCTCTGAGTATCTCTTGTGTCATGTATGCAGTCTCTGACTATCTCTTGTATCATGTATGCAGTCTCTGACCATCTCCTGTAGAACGTATGCAATCTCTGACCATCTCCTGTGTCATGTATGCAGACTCTGACCATCTCCTGTATCTTGTATGCAGTCTCTGACCATTTCCTGTATCATGTCCACACACTCTCTGACCGTATCTTGTATCATGTATGCAGTCTCTGACCATCTCTTGTATTGTGTATGCAGTCTCTGACCATTTCTTGTATCGTGTATGCAGTCTCTGACAATCTCCTGTAGTATGTATGCAGTCTCTGACCATCTCTTGTACCATGTCTGCAGTCTCTGACCATCTCTTGTATCATGTATACAGTCTCTGACAATCTCTTGTATCATGTCCGCACACTCTCTGACCATCTAGTGTAGTATTTCTGCAGGCCCAGACCATATATTGTATTATGGCCCGCACAGTCTCTGACCATCTTTTATAACATATCCTCACAGTCTCGTAGTGTAATATAGGATGAAATGAGAGCCATCAAGCTGGAGCCTAGAGAGAACTATTTGACTGAGCCCTGCACGGTGCACCTGAGTGATGGTCAGTAACAGCATAGCAAGGCCAGTCTGAGGGGATGACTGATGTAGGGGGCAGAAAATACAGTAAAGTAAGGAGGCACTGATATAAAGGTTCACTGTTGTATAAGTAAGCCCCCCCCCCTTACCTTAGTGCGTTCACTCTGGGGAAGGTGCTCTATGGTGACCAGAGTCCCATAGTTCATAGGATTTAAGGCTCTTTATATATGCATTTTTACTGTTAATTTTTAACGCTTGAATTATTTTTCCCATTATGGGAGTTAGTGGGGCCTCATATCTAAGGTTTGCCTAAGGCCTCACCAAGCCTAGAGCCGCCTCTGAAAGTAGGCTTGGAGTGGGCGTGTTGTATGGTAATCAACCATGACCCCACGTAAAAGATGTTTCTAATGAACGGCGCATGCACCGTCCGTGGACGTATCCCAGTGCGCATGCTCAAAATTCCGCCGCAAATACTCATTGGTTTCGACGTGAACGTAACTTACGCAAAGCCCTATTCGCAAAGTTTTACGCAAACAACGTAAACAACGGTAAATTTGACGCTGTCCAGACAGCGTCAAATTACGTTCGGGAATCGGCGACGTTCGGGAATGTACGTTCGGGAATCGGCGTATCTCCCTCATTTGAATATTCGACGCCTAAATCTACGGAAGCGCCACCTAGCTCCCAGCATAAATATGCAACTAAGATATGACGGCGTAAGAGACTTACGCCGCTCGTATCTTAGCAAAATTCCGGCGTACCTTGTTTTCTGAATACAGAAAAAAGATACGCCGGCGCATCCTAGAACTTACACGGCATATCAACAGATACGCTGACGTAACTTCTTTCTGAATCCGGCCCAATGTATTTAAATAGTCAAAAGCATGTAGCGCTCATACACTGATGAGAATAAAGTGCTATAAGTGCAAAAAATTCAATTCATCCATATATACACATGTAAAGCTGTAAAAATGTGCATTCATGAATGAATGAATGAAAACTTATATAGCGCAGCACATGCGAACTTAACCACTTAAGGACCGCCTACTGCACATTTACGTCGGCAGAATGGCACGGCTGGGCACATCAACGTATATATACGTTGATTTTAGTACCCAGCCGTGGGTCGCGGGCGCGCGCCCGCGGGCGCGCGCCCGCGACCCGGTCCGAAGCTCCGGGACCGCGGGATTCGCGGACCCGATCGCCGCAGGAGTGCGGCGATCCGTCCCTGGAGCGGAAGAACGGGGAGAGCCGTGTGTACTCACGTCTTCCCTGTGCTTCTCTGTGGCCGTAGCATCGATCGCGTCATCCCTGTAATAGGGGGACGCGATCGATGACGTCACACCTACAGCCACACCCCCCTACAGTTGTAAACAAACACTCTGGTCACACATCCCCTACAGCGCCACCTGTGGTTAACTCCCAAACTGCAGCTGTCATTTCCACAGTAAACAATGCAATTTAAATGCATTTTTTGCTGTGAAAATGACAATTGTCCCAAAAATGTGTCAAAATTGTCCGAAGTGTCCGCCATATTGTCGCAGTCACGAAAAAAATCGCTGATCGCCTCTATTAGTAGTAAAAAAAAAATAATTAATAAAAATGCAATAAAACTATCACTTATTTTGTAAACGCTATAAATTTTGCGAAAACCGACCGATAAACGCTTATTGTGATTTTTTTTACCAAAAATACGTAGAAGAATACGTATCGGCCTAAACTGAGGAAAAAAAATGTTTTTTTATATATTTTTGGGGGATATTTATTATAGCAAAAAGTAAAAAATATTGAATTTTTTTTAAAATTGTCGCTCTATTTTTGTTAATAGCGCAAAAAATAAAAACCGCAGAGGTGATCAAATACCACCAAAAGAAAGCTCTATTTGTGGGAAAAAAAGGACGCCAATTTTGTTTGGGAGCCACGTCGCACGACCGCGCAATTGTCAGTTAAAACGAAGCAGTGCCGAATCGCAAAAAGGGGCAAGGTCCTTTACCTACATTTTGGTCCGGGTCTTAAGTGGTTAATCGCCTCTGGGCGCTTGTTGTTCCTGTCTCCTTTGGTATCAAAAGAGATGAGTCTTGATCTTTCTCCTGAACGCTAAATGATTCTCCTCCAACTGAATACTGGTTGGTAAAGCGTTCCATAGTCTGGGACCTTGGACCGCGAATCTTCTTTCTCCCTTGGATATTATTAATAAAGTGCCAAATAAGGTATACAGATTGAATATTTTCAATTAAAGTGCCAATTATTCTGTGCAAAGCCTAAAACCTCAAATAATTTTCATTCAAAATGACAAATCTTCAAATGTGGAATAACATTGGTAAATTATATAGAAAGAGGAATCCCAATTCCAAATACTGGTGGAGAAACGGGTGCTTAATTACAGTGCAAAAGTGCTCCAAGTGATCCCTTGTCCGTGTTCCACTATATACGATAATAAATGGACACTAACCAGATGAGACCTTCCCAAACAAGGTTTTATCCACTCATTAGTGGTCAATATACGCCACTGTGGGTATTCATATAACACTCCCTTCGCAGGAACCGTATCTAAGATGTGTCATCAAAAAAGATCACCCGATAATGCAGACGGTTAGTTGTCACAATTCATTAATGAGGCATGTATATAAAAAAAGTACCCATTGCAAAATTTTCCAGCATTAGAAATGTATTAAAAGAGCAGTATTCTACTCACAAGTAAAATGAATATATCAGGCATTTACAAATTATCATCAAGCGCCTTGGTGGTCGGGCTGACATCACTGCTATGTCCTCCAACCAAATGTAGATTTCATCTCAACAGACGTCATCACAAGGGCAAAGGAGATAGGTGACAACGTCTATTGAGACAAAACATACGTCGGGTTGGAGGATATAGTGGTGATGTTCGCATGCTCGGCTGGGCGCAAGATGATTTCTGAATGCCTGATATATTAATTTTACTAGTAAGCAGAATATTGTTTTTTTTAATACAATTCTTATTCTGGGAAATTGCTCAATAAGCAATGGTGTTCCTTTTTTATATACATGCCTGGTAATGAACGATGACAACTAACCGGCCGCAAGATCAGGTGATCTTTTTGATGACACATGACATATGGGTCCTGTGAAAGGGAGTGTTGCCTGAATACCCACAGAGGGTGGGGGGTGTTGCCCACTAATGTGTGATTAGACCACATTTGGGGTCTCCTCATCTGGTAAGCATCCATTCATTATTATATATGGTGGAACACAGACAAGGGATCATTAAGAGCACTTTGGACTGTAATTAAGCACATGTGGAGCACCTGTGTCACCACCAGTATTTGGTATTGGAATGCCTCTGTCTATATCACTTACCAATTATATTCCACGTTTGAACATTTGTCATTTTGAATGGACATTATTTGAGTGTTTCTATGCCTTACTTGGCACTTGAAAAATATAATTTATGAATGCACATGTTTACAGCTTTACATGTATGTATGGATGAATTTTATTTTTTGCATTTATAGCACTTTATTCTAATTCTCATGCCGCGTACACACGATCATTTTTCGACATTGTAAAAAACTACGTTTTAAAAAAATGTCATTTAAAATGATCGTGTGTGTGCTTCATATTATTTTTCGGGTTCTGAAAAACGACAAAAAAAAAATTCGAACATGCTGCATTTTTAACAACGTTTTAAACAATGTTGTTTTTCGGGTTGTAAAAAATGATCGTGTGTGGGCTTAAACGTCGTGAAAAACCCACGCATGCTCAGAAGGAAGTTATGGGACGAGAGCGCATACATCACGCTGTAACAGACAGAAAAGCGCAAATCGTCTTTTACTAACATGAAATCAGCTAAAGCAGCCCAAAGGGTGGCGCCGTTTGAATGGAACGTCCCCTTTATAGTGCCGTTGTACGTGTTGTACGTCACCGCGCTTTGCTAGAGCATTTTGTTTTAACTGCTTGCCGACCAGCCGCCGTTGTTTTACGGCGGCAGGTCGGCTCTCCTGGGCGAGAGCCCGTAGCTCTACGTCGGGTCTTTTGCAGGCACTAGGGGGCACGTGCGCGCCATGGGCCGCCGGTGCACGCGCCCCCCGCTCGCCCCCGAGTCCTGTGCGTGTGCCCGGCGGGCACGATCACCGCCGGGAACACGTGATCGCTCGTTACAGAGCGAGGACCGGGAGCTATGTGTGTACTCACCTCTCCGCCGGCTTCCGGAACTTCAGGGAGTTCCGTCGGAGATCCGGTAATGTCACGGACACCGGCGGGGCTTGCCGTGTCCATCTGAAGGGCTCCTTTGCTGTGCCTTCATATCTGCATGCCGGCGGGACCTTACTATCTGCCACACACAAGGGCTGTTACACTTCCTTCTATCGACCTGGGATTTACAACCATCCACTGGGAGTTGTGATAGTTCTCTTCATGCGACATCTAGATGCCGACGGACTGATGTTAACCTCTCCTCATCTGGATTAAGCAGTGGTATCGTTGTACACATTTTTATACCAGTATCATACTTAGCTACATGTTTTTATGACTGCTTTTGGTATTACTCGCACCATTTGTACAGTTTATGTAGCTACATCGATTTTATCTCCAGTGCAATATTTATTTTGTTACCTACTTGTTACCTATTTTGTTACCATCGAGCGCTGCCTTTGTGTGTTTTTTGTATCCTGCTATCCATTTTCCAGTGGTTGGCAGCTGCACTGGGAATCAGCCTGCAAAGAGGAGATCAGCTAAAAGTAGTTGGATGTGTATGTGCGTTATAATTAATCGAAATTTAGTCGATTAATCGATTAAAAAAAAAAAACGATTAATCGAACACAAAAATGTTGATCAGTAACAGCCCTACTTGTAATGCTTCCCTATAGTATTGCAGACGTTAGCTGATTGAGCATCCGCTAACGTCCGTAAGGATCCGCCTCAGCAAAGATCCGCTTTTTCAGACAGAAGAAAACCCTATGGATCGGATGAATACGGACACACGGTCCGTATTCATCCGATTCCCCATAGGGGAAAGCGGAGGAAAGACAGGGCGGTCTCTGCACAGTGTGCGGGGACGGCCTTGTTCGCCGACAGCTCAGCGGGGATTTACAGATGACCCCCGCTGAGCAGACGGACACACATGGGGCGGATCAATACGGATCCGCTCCGTGTGAAAGAGCCCTAAGTGGTTAACGATGGTGTGTGGGCAACGTCGTTTTAATGATGAAGTTGGAAAAAAACTTTTTTCAAGAGGCCGAAAAATGATCGTGTGTACGCGGCATAAGTGTATGAACACTACATGATTTCGATTATTTAAATACGTGTTTGTTTGAGTATATCCACAGCGCCGCACATTTTTTTGATTGTTATGTTTTAGTATTGGGATGTGCAATACAGTGAGTGTAGCTGTTTATTAATCATTTATTATTGATTTTAGATCACGGAACTTAGTGCAGATAAATTTCTTTGTTTACCTATAATTTAATGCCTATGAATGTGTCAGTGTATGCTAATGTTTTCACTATAGCATGTACACATGTTATTGTTGCATCCCATTGACCCTTTAACCACTTCCATACCAGGCACTTACGCACCTTCCCGCCCAAGCCAATTTTCAGCTTTCAGCACTGTTGCAATTTGAATGACAATTGCGCGGTCATGCTACACTGCACCCAAACAAAATTGGCGTCCTTTTTTCCCCACAAATAGAACTTTCTTTTGGTGGTATTTGATCACCTCTGCGATTTTTTTTTTGCGCAACAACTAAAAATAGAGCAAAGATTTTGAAAAAAAAATAAAGTTTTTATTTTTTTCTGTTAATTTTTTTGTAAATGAGTATGTTTTCTCTTTCAATTACGGGCACTGATATGGTGGCACTGATGGGCACCGATGAGGTGGCACTGATGGGCACCGATGAGGTAGTTCTGATGGGCACCGATTAGGTAGCACTGATGGGCACTGATAGGCGGCGCTGGTATGGGGCACTGATGGGCACTCATGGGCGGCACTGATGGGCACTCATGGGCGGCACTGATGGGCACTCATGGGCGGCACTGATGGGCACTCATAGGCGGCACAGGTGGGCACTCATAGGCGGCACAGATGGGCACTCATATGTGGCACAGATGGGCACTCATAGGTGGCACAGGTGGGCACTGATAGGTGGCACAGGTGGGCACTGATAGGTGGCCCAGGTGGGCACTGCTAGGTGGGCACTGGGCATGGATTGGCAGTGTGGGGTGGCACTGACAGACACTGGGGTGGCACTGATGATCACTGAGGGGTGGCACTGATGGATCAATGTTGCTAATCAGTGCCCATGTGTGGGCACTGATTGGCATCATTTTTTTTTACTGCTGACTTTTTTTTTATTTGTCATTTTTTTTTCCTTTTTTTATGTTCCCTGGTGGTCTAATGTGGGCACTCCCTGGTGGTCCCTGTGGCGATCCGAGGGGAGGCTGTGCTGATAAACAATATAATTGTCAGACACGAGTGAGGAAGAGCCGTCGGCGGCTCTTCCTGTTTACATCGTGATCAGCCGTGATTGGACACGGCTGATCACGTGGTAACGAGGCTCCGCCGGAGACTCGTTACCGAGATCGGAGGTGCAGGGTGTCAGACTGACACCCCGCATCACCGATCGCCGCGCTGCGCGCCCGCACGGGCGCGCGCGGCATGAAATCGTGCTAGACGTTTGAGAACGTCTAGTCACGATTTCATAACCACTTCCCGGCCGTAAATCGGCTATTGGCCGGGCGGGAAGTGGTTAAGGCATTTACAGCTTAAAAGAGAACTATGGGATTTGTTATTTTTTTCAGTTTTTCAGTTTCATGCTTACCTCGGTGGACGCAGCATTGGTCCGATACTGCATCTGTCCCCCGGCGCCTCTGCACTGAGAACCGAGCGATCGAACATTGCTGATGGCTCGGTTTTCAAAACTACCCCGAGCAGAGAGCTGTAGACTGTCAGTCACAGCTCTTCACTCTGCTCCTCCTCGCTCACTGGAGCTCTGAGCAGTGACGGCACAGGGAGCGGCCGTCTCAGGCACTCATTGGCTCACTGGGAGGCTGTGACGGTAACACTGAAATCCGTGACGTCAGCAGAGAGCGGATTTCAGCCCGCCCTCTGCTGAAAACGGGTCACAGGAGTGCAGAACGAATTGTACTCCTGTGATCCATGGGAGAAGCCCAGCAAAACAAACTCATGCTGGACTTCTCCTTTAAACCTGTCTCTGTAAACTTTACACTTGCGGTACAAAAAGTATATGTGTTTGACAATAGTGTTCCCAACAATATCAAAATCATCTGAAACTAGATTCGTTTTAGGGAGGTATTAAACATTATAAAGGTTAGGTGGAGGCAATGTGGTTCTTGTACAAATAAACCTAAGACTGTGTAGACAGGTCCTCCAGGTTAGCCTTGAGATATACTGTATATGCTATTCTGATTATAAAATTTGCTCTAAAATACAATAACACAAATTGCCATTTTCACATGTTTTTAAATCATAGGAAACAGCTTTAGAATGGATATTGTGAAAATTAAGACAACGAAATTCATGCTAGAAATGAATTGGTATTCAGTAATTATATCTTGGCCTGATTATAACATGAGATTTGTGCACAACTTTGCCATATGAACACATTCCCATCATGTGGTCTTATCAGAGTAATACACAGTATAGACCTGCCAGGGTTCTTTATGTTATGGTGTGACTCATTAATTATATTTCTCAAGTAACATCAAATGCTCTTGCCTGATAGGAATTCCTCTGACACAGAAAGAATCCAGACAATTTCAGGCCATTACATGGATTAGGGCCACATAAGGAGAAAAATCTGCTACAAAGTAATACATCTTTATAGCAACATAATCTGCGCCCTTTATGGAATCCTGACAGATTACAGATGTAGAAATGTGTATAAAAGGCCATTATAGGATTTGTTTTTAAGAGGAGATGAAAAGGAAGATCCGTAGTGATGAACTGAACAGACTACAAAAGAAGATGAAGAAAAATAAAAGGATAATGAGTGTCATTCAGGTGGAACTGAGCAATAAGCCACAAACACAGGAGAAAAAAAAAACATTGAAAGGAGTAGATATGGTCTGCTTACAATATTGGACGTTTGTTTATAACATGGGCTTCTTTTCATACAGCTAATTATTTATCCAACAATGAATGAATGAATATAGGAGGATTAAAGTGTTACTAAACCCAGGGTCCTGTATTCACTATATCTGGTCTCCCACAGTACACAGAACATGGAAATGCAATTATGGCAGTAAATATAAACTGCTAAATGCTCTTTCTCTTCAGCAGTATATAGCAGTGACTTCTAACAGTGTCTGTCTGAGAACTGGTAAAGCTTGTAGGAGGAGTTCTCATTCTCCTCTGACTGTCCTATGAGGCTACATGACCCCTGACCCTCTGTCTAGATAGTGCTGATTGGCCCTGTGCTGATCTCTAGCAATACATACCTAACTGAGCATGTGCAGAGTACCCCCAAGGCTCTGTCTTATCAGCAGTTGGATTGGAGACAGTAAAAGAAGGGGAGGATCAGAGAAGACAGGATCAAATAGCCTGTTTACACAATGCAGAGGATCAACCCCTTAGGTTCCACAGTGAGTATAACAAGCATGCTTTACTGCAGAAACAGACTCATTTTAGGGTTGTGGGTTTAGTAACACTTTAGGTCTACCTTTCTATGGTTAATTCACACTAGAAAACATGTATTTACAAACTGCACTCAGAAAACAATTAGAATGCCAGACTTTGTTTTTTTATTTATTTTGGGTGTTGGAGGGGAAGCTTAGAAATGCTGTAATTTTTTTTTTTGAGCATCTATGTTCCACACTGGGTAGATCTACCCCCTCCAAATGTAACAGTAAATCCATAATTTTCCAGAGGTGAAACCTTTTCTGTTGACAACTTTAGGACTCCCCTTCACTTTGGTGAATTTTTTTGGTTCATACTATGAAGCTGTTGGGCAGGAAGTAGTGGGAAGCCACCACATGAAATGCAGAGAGAGCAAAACAGCAATGAAATGTGACAGTGGTTCTAACTCTTTGGCAATCTATCTAAAGTTTAAGAAAAAAAGTTTTTGAATTAAGCATTACTTCCATTTATACTGATAGTGTATAGTTCAAACTTTTCAATAACACATGGTGACACCTTTGATAAAATGTTGTTTCTGTGTAAGCACACCAGCTACTAGTTTGGTATTTGATGTAAACTCACCAGCTGCTTGGCAATTCTAAATAGTATAGTCATACGCCAGAATCTAGCCACACCCCAGTCTCAAACTTCAAATTTAGATACATCTGGGTTAAGATCTAGCTTTGTATGGGGATATTATATCTAGCACCCCTCTAGTGTTGCTAGAGTGCTAGAGTTAGGTGTGTTTTTCTGGGTCAGGGTTGAGTGACTCGGAGGCTAGTATGACTCACAGGCAGCATCTCTGATACCTCCCCATACTTCTGGAAACTATCATAAGATTCCAGAATGATGGGCTAGGAGGGAAGGAGGAGCTGCATGGAGTATTCTGAGGGCCCTGATCAATCCCCAACAGATGTATTGGCAGGGGCAGGCCCCCTCAAATACTCAGGGTCATCCCAGCTGGGGCAGTGGAGTTCAGGTGAAAGATGGAGATGGAGTGTTAGGCGGCGTACACACGATCGGATATATCCGATGAAAACGGTCCGCGGACCATTTCCATCGGATATGTCCGATCGGGAGTTTGATCCGATGGCGTGTACACACCATCGGATCAAATTCCCCGCCGCCGGACGGCGCGATGACGTAGTGGTGACGCGGCGGTGACGTTGACGCCGCCACGTCACCGCCACGTCACCGCACCAGGAAGTAAAACACTTCCGCGCATGCGCCGAATCCATTCGGCAGCGGCGCGGCGGCGGTGGGAGCCGACATGTCTGCTGGTAAGTGTACTAACCAGCAGACATGTCGGGCGGACAGATTCCCACCGGATAGATTTCAAAGCTTGCTTTGAAATCTGTCGGGTGGAGAAATCTGTCCGCTAGCCCATACACACGAGCGGAGATGTCTGCTGAAACGGTCCATCGGACCGTTTTCAGCGGACATATCCCCTCGTGTGTACGCGGCCTTAGGCTGTCAGAAGCCTTTGAGAGTAACCCCCTAGTCTTGGAAGATGAACTCGGGCCTGGGTTTGGATGTGGAAGGGCTACAAGACACACAGGGGGATCATGATCAGGAGACATGGGAGCAAGAAGAGGACAGCAGGAGAACACTGCTGGCCAAATCTACAGGGAGGAAAACAGCCAGTAGGACTGGTGAGTGTTACAGTCAGAGGACCAAGAGGCATGCCTGAAGGGACTGGGTGCAATCAGTCTGGGATGGATGCAGAGTCAGTCTGGGAGGACTGTGGAGATTTAGTCAGGAGGGCTAGTGAAAAAGGCAGCTGCAGCCAGGCGGACAGGCAGTCCCTGAAGAGGTGGTACTGGGATCAATAGCCACATGAATAGGACAGCTAAGCACTGGAACTTCTTTTCTGCTACACTACCAAAGGGGACCCCAGTGGTCCCTGCCTGCAAAAGATATCTGCTACAGATCTAACTGGATCTAGGTTGGATCATCTTTTCGGTGCTATCTGGTCCTGTGAGATGTAGTTCTACAACCAAGGTTGTGCTGGAGGTATAAGGAGGAGGAGTGTATATACGGATTGTATATAATTCTTTCTGTGCTGATCAAGTGGGCATCACATATAACCCTATCCCTTACCCATGTCCAACTCCAGTGTGTGTGGAAAATTTGTGTGCCTGGTTGTGCAGGGTGGGAGATACCCATATTCACCTCACCAGCAGCTCCTATGGGGTTAGCACTACTTCCTGGTTGCGAGTGGTAAGTGGGTATCAGAATGTTATACAAATTTACCAAGTCTGTAACATGTTACAGCTAAGAGGGCACAAAGGACTCATCTATACATAATACAAGTTCTATAAAAATGTTTCTATTCCTTGCACATTTTATATGCAATTGTATCTGTGTTATTCTTAAGTTATGGCATATCCTGATTAATTGTTGTTCTTATTGTTTCTCTTGAAATAAATAAATTGTATATGTTAAGGCTGTAATGCTATATTGTTATGGCTATGCATTTTGGCCTGGGTAGATATGCTACAGAAAATTTATGTAAGGCTTTGGCCTAGTCATAATATGTCAGTAGAGGTCATTTGATATTTAACTACTTAAATTCTGGGCACTTTTACCCCCTTCCTGTCCAGGCCAATTTTTAGCTTTCACCACTGTCACAATTTAAATGTCAATTGTGCGGTCATGAAAAACTGTATTCAAATGAAATTTGTATTTTTTTTTTAACACAAATGGAACTTTCTTTTTGCTAAATAAACCAAAAAAGGCTGAGAACTGGAGGAATATTTTTTCTTCTTAATTTCTGTTACAAAATTATGCAAATAAATACCCTTTCTTCATTAATAAATTTAGGTCAAAATATATTCTGCTACATCTCATTGGTAAAAATAACCCAAGTCAGTGTATATTATTTAGTCTGTAGAAAAGTTAGAGTCCACAAACTATGGTATATCTGAAAATCTATTAATCCTGATGTACTGACTACCCACCTAATTTCTTGAGGCCCCAAAACACCAGGACAGGACACATATACCCCAAATTACCCCTTTTTGGAAAGTAGACAGTTAGGCATGGAAAGATTTTTGAAGTTGTAATTTTTTGGAAAATTACGAAAGATATCTATTTTTTTGTTTACATACTTTTACCACTGTAGTACAGTGTTATCATATAACTTGTGTGGTGGTGATCAGGGACACTGACTGACTTTTTTATAACATTTTTATTTAATTTTTTTACACACTGTGACCAGGGCAATACAGTGTTACCATAGTATCAGTATTTCTTTGTTTTTACACATTATGATTGCTAATACCAATACATTTATTTGGTATTAGCAACAATTTTTACTGAATGAAACTGATTCATTCAGTGTCTTTTGTTGTGATTAGCTGTGATTGGCCAAAGCTAATCACATGGTACAGATGGGCTGTGATTAGCCCTGTCTGTACCATTTGATCACTGTGGCTAATCACAGCCAGCAACACAATTGTAAACAATTGTCATGTGGTCTGCTGTGATTGGTCATAGTGATCACATGGCACTGGCAGTGAACCAGTGTAGCGATCAGTCATTGGCTGTGTTACGTGGACACAGCTGGTGGCAGATTGCACCGCTGTGCGGCAACCCCAGGCCATGAGAGCAGCACCTTCTGATATGGCATCCCCTACAAAGGAGGAAAATCCTGCCCAGCCATCAATCTGCTATAGGCCCGGACAGGAAGGTGATAACAGTGATCATTGCTGTTATAAGCATCCATTTTTCTGAATGAAATCCATTCATTCAGTGTGTACTATTGTGATTACACACTGATCAGATTTGATCAACACAATAGTACACAATGAACGGCTATAAATGGCAGCCACCCATTGTGTACAATTGTCATGTGATTTGCTGTGATTGGTCACAGTGATCACATGGTACTAGCAGCGACCTGGTTCACTCATCTGGCATCTTGCGTGCTAGGGTTGTGGGGAGAAATCCTGGGAGGATCTTATTTTGACTTCCACCCAGGATGGGAGAGCTCCCGCTTGGCTATCATTTTACTATAGTGTGGGTAGGAAGATGTTAAGTTTCATTTAGGCTACCATGATAATTCTTAGACAACTGTTTTATTTTTAATATTGATTACCATAATACTGAGGCTCAGTGTTATTTATGTCTTTTAATTTGACAATAATCATATTAAATACAGTTGTGCTACTGACCCAATTTATAGACACAGCAATTAAAAAACGAATATTGGAAGGAATCCCCATTCTAAAGAAAACAAATATATTTTTTTTTCTGAAATGATCAATGTTCTTTAACCACTTCAGCCTCGGACCATTTTGCTGGTCAATGACCGGACCACTTTTTGCGATTCGGCACTGCGTCGCTTTAACTGACAATTGCGCGGTTGTGCGATGTGGTTTCCAAACAAAATTAGCATCCTTTTTTTTCCCCACAAACAGAGCTTTCTTTTGGTGGTATTTGATAACCTCTGCATTTTTTTTTTTTTTACTTTTTGCTGTTATAAATATCCCCCAAAAATCTATAAAAAAACTAAAATTTTCCACAGTTTAGGCTGATACGTATTCTACATATTTTTAGTAGAACAATAAAAAATGCAATAAGCGTATATTGATTGGTTTGCCCAAAAGTTATAGCATCTACAAAATAGGGGATAGATTTATGACATTAGTGTTATAATTTTTTTTATTAGTAATTGCCGCAATCTGAAATTTCTATCATGACTGCGACATTATGGCGGACACATCAGCCACTTTTGACACTATTTTGGGACCATTGTCATTTATACAGCGATCAGTGCTATAAAAATGCACTGAATACTGTGTAAATGACACTGCCAGTAAAGGGGTAAACACTAGGGGGTGATCAAGGGGTTAAGTGTGTCCTAGAGAGTGATTCTAACTGTAGAGGGGATGTGCTCACTACAACATGACAGAGATCACTGCTTCCGCTGAAAGGGAGCAGTAGTTCCCTGTCATGTTGCTAGACAGAACAGGGAAATGCCTTCTTTACATAAACATCTCCCTGTTCTGCAGCTCCGTGTCATGAGGACATCCATGGGCCCACTAAGCCACGATATAAAGGGGACATACCTGTATGCCCATTTGCGCAGCTGTGCCATTGTGCCAACATGCATTGTCTTGCGCTGGTCGGCAAGCGGCTACAACTAGGTGCATTATTGATAAATGTGAAGACGGTAAAAGCCTGTACATTTGGTTGGTCTCTGGTACAACTATCAGTGCCACATTCCTTCTTTGCTATGGTGCGTTACAAGCCAAAGCTTCGTTAAGCATCTTTTGTGTACTAGGTATGTTTGTGTGTTTTTGATACATACAAAAAATTGCCATGTTTATAAAAAAAAATACGGACCCAGGAAATATAATTAAATGGTATACAAACACACAGTGGCTACTAAATCTGTGCATCTAAACAGGGAATTGCATGGCTGCAACGTGTGTGTTCTAAGCTGATTTGAGCATGAAAAAGTTGTTCATTCCAGATGTGATAGTTGCAGCATCTCAGAAACTGATGACAGCCTGGGAGTTGTGTACAATTTCTAGATTTTATAGAAAATTTACGAAAAACACCCTGTTAATGGAATATGTTACAGGAGTATGGACAAGCTGTTTCAAGTTGACAGAATGAGCTTAAATAATCAGTTTGTGGTATATTCATTATTTGGCCTGCAATAGAATTTTATAAAGGATTAGCGATTGTTCATTTAGCAATGAGAATGTTCATAAATAAGGTGATTTGTGTTCACAAACATACCTAGTACACAAAAGATGCTTAACGAAGCTTTGGCTTGTAACGCACCATAGCAAAGAATACCCAAACGTGTGCAAGAGTAAAAAAAAAACATGATTCTTGCTATTGCGCAACACATTTTCAAAGCAATTACAGCTTCACAGTATTCACTAACATTCACTTTGCTAAATTAAGTAAATCATCACAATAGCATTAATCCATGGAGCTATCCTATCTTCTGTCAATTCTGGGTGGTGGCAGATTATTAGAACCTTAAAACCAATCAAGCATAGTTTGAATTGTGTAGAGTACATAAGTGTTGTAGATGACAGAGTGCACCCTCTTATGGGTACTAGATGAAGTGTGTATATATATTTATATATCATTCCAAATTTACTTACTATAGCTGGTGGTATTTGGTATTTTTTACTGCTCCGGTAATAGGGTCCGTTTTAGAGCTGTAAAACAGGAAATGTGGCAAAATTAGTCAAAATAAAATCCTTGCCAAAATATACAACCCATAAATAACCTTTATGACTAATTCACTGAGCAATTTTTCTAGGATTGCTAAAACAGGATGAAAGACAAATGAACAATATTTCCTGGGTAATAATGTTTTCTTTGGCTAATTTAGAAACGAGTTGAGGGCTGATGCCAGATCTCTACTGTGCATCATGGACGAATTGCAAAATACTGCGGATCAGGTAACCATATTTGAATTTGGACATGACTAAGTTCTCATGGGGCTAAGCTGGAATTTCTTAATGTTTTAAGAGACAGTTTCAATAGCAATAGAAACGCTGAACAAAAAATGATAAACAACAATAAACATTTTTTTTTTTTTTTTTAATGACTAGCCTGTTTAACCACTT
This sequence comes from Rana kukunoris, assembly GCA_029574335.1. Taxonomy (NCBI): domain Eukaryota; kingdom Metazoa; phylum Chordata; class Amphibia; order Anura; family Ranidae; genus Rana; species Rana kukunoris. The sequence goes on along the minus strand of CM056050.1, from coordinate 213,138,940 downwards.
CAAAACAGGGCTTTTATACCACTTCCATACCGGGCCTATTCTGGCACTTCTCTCCTACATGTACAACTAATCATTCTTTTGCTAGAAAATTACTCACAACCCCCAAACATTATATATGTTTTTTTTTTAGCAGGCACCCTAGGGAATAAAATGACGGTCATTGAAACTTTTTATCTTGCACGGTATTTTTGGAAAAAAAATGGTTTCATGAATTTAAAAATAACAAAACAATAAAGTTAGCCCAATTTTTTTGTAAAATATGAAAGATGATGTTACACCGAATAAATAGATACCTAACATGTCACGCCTTAAAATTGCACACACTCATGGAATGGCGCCAAACTTCAGTACTTAAAAATCTCCATAGGCGACGCTTTGAAACAGGGTACCAGTTTAGAGTTACAGAGGAGGTCTAGTGGTAGAATTGTTGCTCTCGCTCTAACGCACGCAGCGATACCTCACATATGTGGTTTGAACGGCGTTTAAATATGGTGGGACTTCGTGTGCATTCGCTTCTGAGCGTGAGCTACCGGGGACAGGGGCGTTTTCCATTTTTTTTATTACTTAAATTTTTATTTTTTACACTTTTTTTTACATTTTTTTTTATCACTTTTATTCCTATTACGAGGAATGTAAACATCCCTTGTAATAGTAATGGTGTGTGACAGGTCCTCTTTATGAAGCGATGCAAGGTCAATAAGACCCCACATCTCTACTCCAGGCTGGAAAGCATGAGATTGTGAAAAAAAATTCACTGATCTCATGCTTACTATCCACAATCGCGGCTTTGTTTATTTCTGGGAACCCAGGCGTGACATCATCACATCGGGCCCCGTCCTCCGACAGTCATCTCTATGCTCGTCATGTGACAAGACACCGGCGCCGGCCGATTCTTTCTCCAGGCCCCCGATGGCACGGGAGAGCCCGGAGAAACACCGGATGGCGGCAGGAGGAGGGATGTCCCCTCCCGTCGCCTATAAGAACGATCAAGCGGCAGAACTGCCGCTATGATCATTTTTATCTTGTGCAGAGTCGTTGGCAGAAGAGAAGGATATCTGAGTGATGCCTCTAGCTGCAGGCATTATTCAAATATCCCCCCACAAATCCCAGGACGTCATATGACATCCACCCAGGATGGTAGATCCCATCTGTGGACATCATATTACTATGGCTGGGTATTGAAGTGGTTAAAGCAGTATAGCAAGAAAATGGTCAATATTTCAAGTTCTAAGAAATCAAACCAATCTATGGAATAAGTGTTGTATTAGAGATAAAAAAAAAAGGGTCAAAAGAGAGTCTTCTATATCTTCCAACCTTATTCAACTTAAGCCTCGTACACACGATCGGATTTTCCGACGGGAATTGTGTGATGACAGGCTGTTGGTGGAAAATCCGACCATTTGTATGCTCCATCGGACAATTGTCGTTGGATTTTCCATGGACAAATGTTGGATGGCAGGCTTTAAAATTTAGATTTTCCGATCGTGTGCACACAAGTTCGTTGGACAAAAGTCCAAAATACAAACACACATGCTCAAAATCAATGCTCATCAAACACAACATTATCAGAAGGTGCTCAAAGGGTGGCACTAAAGAGCTTAAAAAAAAACATTGTTTTGTGTTTGTTGGCTAACAATTGTGTGCCATTTGTATGCAAGACAAATTTCTGGCCAACGCTGTTCGAACAAAAGTCCTACGCTTTGTCTGTGGAAAATCCGATTGTGTGTATGAGGCTTTATACTTGACACAATGAGGGCCATTTTTGAAGCAAACTGGCTAGACTATAAACAAATCAGGCTAGCTGTCAGTCAGCAGCGTCTATGTAACCCATTGGAGAGATTTTGTTCACTTTACATTTTGCTGTTGCAATTTTTGGTGGCGTTTTACTGTGCCATTCTTTTAGACTCACAGGTGAGTCAGTATATCATTAGAGGCATAATTGACCTATTCCTGCTTCTGATTATGAATTGTATTGATAGTTTTATTGGTATGTGTCAGCAACAGGAAAAGTTGCCTAGTAGTAGTTTGCACCACCACTAAAATGATTGCTGCATGAACTGGATCACCTGCAAGGCAATCAAGCCAGACGCCTTGAGCCCAGCAAGTGTCCAGAAAGCCCACCTATAGCCTCCACAGGCATAGTTGCATACATCTGGAGTTTTCCATTACTAGAAGCAGAGAATATAAGCCTCTTTCTTTCAGTTCAGCACACCAGTCACTTTAATATTTCTATGATGCAACAGAAAAATACAGGTTCCCTATTCAGTAGAAATCCAATCTTTATTAGCCGTTGAGTCATATATGAAAGCCACTATAGCCCACAGCTGTTTCACACATTGACTGTGTGTATGACTGATAGCTACAGCCACTATAAACACTTCATCCTCGATAAGTACTAATTATGTCAATCAATTAGTTGGCAGTGAAAGGCCAAAGGGCAACTTATCCTACAAACGTAAGTTTTAAAATATTGATGCCAAACTGGATTTTAAGCCCAGGTTCACACTGGGCTGCGGGAGTGAAGCTGTGTGAGTTCAGCTGAACTCGCACGGCTTCACTCCCGCCCCGGCAGTCCCGATTTCGGCCGCGATTTCAGAGACATCTGTGCAGGTTTCTGCACAGATGTCAATGTAAATCGCGGCCCCAAATCGCAAAAAGTAGTACAGGAACTATTTTTTGAAATCGGTGCAGCGCCGCACCGATTAGGACGGTCCCATTGCCGACATTTGCCGGCACATGCCGCTGATTTGAGATGCGATTTGACAATGTCAAATCGCATCTCAAATTGTACCCAGTGTGAACCAGGGTTTAAGGCGGTTTTTGTCAACTCTAGTCCTTTATGGCCCATACACACGATCCGAATATCGGCCGACGGATCGTACGACTTTTTTCGTTTAATAATCGCAAGTAAAATAAAATAGGTTTTTAAACTCACGAAAATTCTCGTACGATGAAACAAATAAACAATCCTTAGGTGACATACATATTGTGTCAGATATCAAGTACGTATAAGATATATACATTTCATTAGGTCAATCAACATTTAATGCACAATAATAATCAAATTAAGAAGATGGGGCTACCAGAATGCTCAAGAAGCATTTAGCACTCCTTTCTTCTTGAGCATTCTGGTAGGCCCATCTTCTCAACTTGATTATTATTGTGTGATATATATGGTGGTTGACCTAATGAAATGTATATAACTTAAACATACTGTACTTGATATCTGACACATTATATATGTCACTATTATCCACTCAAGGATTGCTTATTCTTTTTATCTGTAGTATTAGCAACATGCAGCATTCATAAGACTCCTGAGTAAGCCTATGCGGTGAAACATGTAGAGCGGGAAGCTGCTGTACTGCTGTTCAAAACTGCATCTTTTGTGATGGTCGTTGGACGGCATTTATAACGATATCTTTGCGACTACAGCGCTCCTATTGTGGACACCTCCAGAAGTTTTGTTATTATCAACACAGGGTTTTGAGAACCATCAACCCTATCTGGGGATTCCTCCACACATAGGACTTTTTCCATCATTTAGTGCATGGGTCTTCAAACTACGGCCCTCCAGTTGTTCAGGAACTACAATTCCCATCATGCCTTGTCATGTCTGTGAATGTCAGAATTTTACAATGCCTCATGGGATGTGTAGTTCCGCAAAAGCTGGAGGGCCGTAGTTTGAGGATCCCTGATTTAGTGTATTCACTGATTTACATTGAGCATTTATGCACACACCTGGTGCTTTATTCATTATTTACACTTAGAGCCGGTTCACACAGGGGCAACATTACTTCTAGCATGACTTTGGGAGGCAACTTGGACACGGCTTGAGTATGAATCATCAGGCAACTTACAAGGCAACTTCAGGTTGCCTCCAGGACAGTACAAGGCAACTTCAAGTCACCTCCAGGACAGAAGGCTTTCCAGTGGCCAATCAAACAGCAATCGGCTCTGTGGGAGGGAGGGGTTTGCCTGAGAAATGTATGTTATCTTCCTGTATTGTTGCTTCAGTTAAGACAGTGATCCGACTTCGGAGACAACTTCCATTGAAATCAAAGGATACAAGTTGCCTAGAAGTCGGATTGAAGTACTACAGGAACCTTATCTGAAGTCGGAGCGACACAGTAAGACGGCTCCCATTCATTTTCTCAACCGCACGACTTGGAGCAACTTGGGGCGACTTGAAGTCGGATCCCAGGTCTCCCCAGTGTGAACCGACTCTTAGTGTTTATTTAATATTTTGCGTTTATTGTCACTTATTTTAACCACTTCCATACCAGGCACTTACGCACCTTCCCGCCCAAGCCAATTTTCAGCTTTCAGCACTGTCGCAATTTGAATGACAATTGCGCGGTCATGCTACACTGCACCCAAACAAAATTGGCGTCCTTTTTTCCCCACAAATAGAGCTTTCTTTTGGTGGTATTTGATCACCTCTGCGATTTTTTTTTTTTGCGCAACAACTAAAAATAGAGCAAAGATTTTGAAAAAAAAATAAAGTTTTTATTTTTTTCTGTTCATTTTTTTGTAAATGAGTATGTTTTCTCTTTCAATTACGGGCACTGATATGGTGGCACTGATGGGCACCGATGAGGTGGCACTGATGGGCACCGATGAGGTAGTTCTGATGGGCACCGATTAGGTAGCACTGATGGGCACTGATAGGCGGCGCTGGTATGGGGCACTGATGGGCACTCATGGGCGGCACTGATGGGCACTCATGGGCGGCACTGATGGGCACTCATAGGCGGCACAGGTGGGCACTCATAGGCGGCACAGGTGGGCACTCATAGGCGGCACAGGTGGGCACTGATAGGTGGCACAGGTGGGCACTGATAGGTGGCACAGGTGGGCACTGATAGGTGGCACAGGTGGGCACTGATATGTGGGCACTGGGCATGGATTGGCACTGTGGGGTGGCACTGACAGACACTGGGGTGGCACTGATGATCACTGAGGGGTGGCACTGATGGATCAATGTTGCCAATCAGTGCCCATGTGTGGCTATTGGCCGGGCGGGAAGTGGTTAAGTATGCTGTAACGGTTACCACCGCTTACAACTTTCCATCCAACCACGACAAGCTTATATGACACACCAACAACCAGGCAGACATGATCCATTCCATTTCCCAAATAAACGAGACAGCGCTCCGTTCTCTAGTTTCCAAAATGTATGAATAACTTTATTGGTTCTTAGCTTGCTTATATCCAGTACAACATAATGCAGTTAATCACAGGACAATGTAATCTCCACCCCCCTATTCACTCACTGAGGATAATTCTTTAATTGGTAGCTAGACATGACGGCACCGTATTATCAATAGGGTTCAATTAACCTTGAATAGTAACACAGACATCTAGTTGAATAAGTTCTCTATACAGCTTTGTCACACAATGGCAGTGAGAGTGGGTGTCTTTACATTGAATAGCCAACACCTTAGGATATTTCAATAGCCTATTATACAAAAGGTATGACTCACTGGCTGACCTGGTCATGTCATCATGACTCCTTGTGATATCTCAGTCCTGCAATATGAAGTATTATTAATGTCCCATCTCATGTAATATGAATTATGATTCACTATTAGCCACCCTATACCCAAAAGGGCACAGGGTGGATTTCGACCCAAGAGTTTTTGGTGCTGCTGGCACAAGAGTATCTCTCATCCTTCCAACGTCTCTGGGTGTCACGGGCCATTCTGTTACATATGCCATCAAGGATTTTCTTTAGTGCTAATCACACTTTGTATTTAATTGCGCGGTCATGCTACGTGGCTCCTAAACAAAATTGACGCCCTTTTTTCCCCACAAATAGAGCTTTCTTTTAGTGGTTTTTGATCATCTCTGCATTTTATTTTTGTGCGCTATAAACAAAAAAAGAGCAATTTTTTTTTGCTATAATAAATATCCCCCAAAAATATATACAAAAACTTTTTTTTTTTTTTCAGTTTAGGCCGATATGTATTCTTCTATATATTTTTGGTAAAAAAAACTGCAATAAGCATTTATTGATTGGTTAGCGCAAAATGTATAGCTTCTACAAAATAGGGGATAGTTTTATGGCATTTTTATTCATTTTTAATGGCGGCATGTAGTGATTTTTATCGTGACTGCAAAATTATGGCGGACACTTTTGACACCATTTTGGGACCATTGTCATTTATACAGCAATCAGTGCTATAAAAATGCATTGATTACTGTGTAAATGACACTGGCAGTGAAGGGATTAACCAGTAGGGTGCGCTGACTGGGTTAAGTGTGTCCTAGGGATGTGTTCTAACTGTAGGGGGATGGGCTACGTGTGACAAGACACTGATCACTGCTTCTGATGACAGGGAGCTGTGATCAGTGTCCTGTCACTAGGCAGAACAGGGAAATGCTTGTTTACGTCAGCATTTCCCCGTTCTTCCTCTCTGTGAGATGATCGTGGGACTCCTGGTCACACTCACGCTCATGGCGGGCGGCCGCGCGTGTGCGTGCGTGCGGCTGCAATGCCGCTTCTTAAAGGGGATGTACCTGTACGCCCATATGCCCAGCCGAGCCATTGTGCTGACGTATATCGTGCGCTGATCAGCAAGTGGTTAAGGACTGCTGAGATAAGCTTAGTTATAGGTCTGACCTGAACACACTTTTGCTTTAAGACACTAAACAGTCGCTAAAAAGTACAGAGGTATAGCATTAAAGGATGAGTTCACCGTTTGTAACATGTTACGCCCCCGCTCCCCCCAAATCCCCAGTCTGACTGCTAGCTGTCACAATCTGTAAAAGCGTGTCATTCATTCACAGTGTTCTGTGAATCAGAAAACTACAAGTCCCGACAATCTTTGTGGCTGTCCGCAGTCCGCTTGTAGTTCTTAATGAACTACAAGGTAGTTCATTAGGTTTTCCTGTCACAATGTAGCTTCCTGGCCATATCGGACCAGCCAGACAGATACACAGACAGTCTGCAGGACCGTGGCATTACACCCATGATCTGCTGGTTGTGTGCGCAATGCTTTACAGGTCCATTACAAAAAAGTAATAAATGCATATATATATATATATATATATATATATATATTTTTTTTTAACTTATCCTTTAATGAAATATTTGAAGATGAAAGCTTCAAATTATGAAAAGATCTCCTATCTGTGAAACACCAACCCCTATATTAGGAATAATAAAGCCAATACCTCTATCCCCTGTAAATGACTAAAGCAAAACAAACAATAAATTGAACATTTCTCAAGAGATATCAGCAGGTTTAATAGAATTGATGAAACATTTTGCAATATTAGAATATAGTAGTTGTATGTGTTCTGATACTGGGTACAGCATTAGACTATTGTGTTTATAAAATAAGAAAAAAAGGCAAGCGCACGATTCTACCCAAGATATGCAGATTAATGAGATGGATAAACACTTGTTATCTGCTTGTCACAACATTCAATACTTTTGCCTAGAAAGGAAAGAAGTGAAAAAATGCCACAAACCCAACACAAAGATAATATTATTAAGAATGATAACAGCACAAGGAAATGAAAGGCATGAGAATGATAGAGGAAATAAAATGAAAGAGCACAAAAGACAGAAAAGTTTGAAAAACACTGAGGCTGGGTTCAAACTATTGGCGGCACAGCTCATAACAGGGGGTCCGGTGCGTCCCTGTTCACCATTTCAGGTCCGAATTATGTCCAAAGACGCACAAGACCCTCCTGCAGTGCGCTTCGTGGCCCCCCTGGAGATGTGTGAATCAGCTCCATTGGGAGCCGGTCACACTCTCCTGTCATGCGAATTGGATGCAGGGAAAGCCGTATACAATTCGCACAAGTGTAAACCCAGCCTAAAAGCACAAAACTACTATAAAAATCACCTTGTATAGAGAGCCAGATTTAGACCTTGTGGGGCCCGGGCATTTCAGGTTCAGGGCACACTTCATACACAGAGCTGGTTTACATTCTTAATCACAGTCACATATTTTCAAAATGCATGACACAACGTTTTCTGGTCACACGTGCACACACGCATGCAGTCATAGACTTCCTTAAAAGCATAAGTGTTCTATGTGTGGTTTGCTTAAGCTGCCAAAATTTATTTTTAAAACGATACAATATACCAGTTCAGAGTAAAACCTTTTACAGAGGATGGCAGGCAAAATATTACTTCCAAAAGATACATTCAATAAACGAAAGGATTTATTTCACTATTATATGTTTTATATATTATTCATATTATTTTTTTTCTATTATTTTATAAAACTTTTTATATTGTTTTATAATATTTTGCATAGAGGGGGCCCTTTCGCTCAAGGGGGCCAGGGCAATTGCCCCTCTTATAAATCTGACACTGCTTGTATACCTAAAGTAGTTCTCTGTTTTTAGCACATTTTGGTGCACATTTTATTAGGGTAGAAACCTTTGTCTGACCAAAATCACATCAGAATTCCATCGGAGTAAAAGAGAACATGTTCTCTATCTAAACTCCGACGGAATTCCTCCGAATTTCCGATGGAAATAATCCGATGGGGCATACACACGAGTCCGTCTGACTGTTTCCATCGGAAATTCCGAATGTGTGTACGGGGCATAGGCAGTGCCAGTGAGGGTGGGGGGGGGCAAACAAATGAAAAAAAAAACATCAATTGCAGCCTCACTGTGTCCATCAATTAACGCCACTGTGTCCATCAATTGCCACCACTGTGCCCATCAATTGCTGCCACTGTGCCAATCAAACGCAGCCACTGTGCCATAAAATTGTCGCCACTGTGCCAATCAATTGTTGCCACTGTGCCATGCCATCAAACGCAGCCACTGTGCCATGCCATCAAACACAGCCACTGTGCCATCAATTGTTGCCACTGTGCCCATCAATTGTTGCCACTGTGCCATGACATCAATTGTCGCCACTGTGCCATGCCATTGTCACCACTATGCCCATCAATTGTCGCCACTGTGCCATGCCAAACGCAGCCACTGTGCCATCAATTGTCACCACTATGCCATGCCAAACGCAGCCACTGTGCCATGTTATTGTCGCCACTGTGCCATTCAATTGTCGCCACTGTGCCATGCCAAACACACCCACTGTGCCATCAATTGTCGCCACTGTGTCATACCATTGTCACCACTGTGCCCATCAATTGGTGCCACTGTGCCATGCCAAATGTAGCCACTGTGCCATCAATTGTCGCCACTGTGCCATGTCAAACACAACCACTGTGCCATGCCATTGTTGCTACTGTGCATATCAATTGTCGCCACTTTGCCTATCAATTGTCGCCACTGTGCCATGCCATTTTTGCCACTGTGCCAATCAATTGTCGCCACTGTGCCATGCCATTGTCTCCACTGTGCCCATCAATTCCCGCCAGTTTGCCCCTAAAATGCCAGCAGATTTCTCCCCCTTCGTCTGGCACTTACCTTTCTTGGTCAGCCATTCTCGGATCCTCCTTCACGATCCCTTGAAGTAGTCCCGCCCTCAATGTCGGTTCAGCCAATCAGGTTACCGGTAACCAGAATCGGTGAACCTGATTGGCTGAGACGCCTGTCAGTGTTAACCAGGGAACGCACACGATTTGGAAGCCGATTACAGCTGTAATCGGAAAGCCTATCAGAGACGCTGGCTCTGATAGACACTTCCAAAGCCAACCAGCTGCCATTATTCAGATGGACGGCACTCACCAGGGAGCTGGCCATCTGAATAGTGGGCGGCGGCGAAAGTACATAGATTCATGCAATGCATGAATCTGTGTATTGTTTTTCAGTGACAGTGCAGGAGCGAGAGGGGGCGGCACTCCTGCGCCCTCTATGGACGCACCACCACATATGAGTCAGAACTATGCACACAGGACTTAGCTTTTGTCTGTCTTGTGCAACTTCAGATGAGGGGGGAATGTCAGCTTTTTTAAACTCATAGGTACAGGGCTGGACTGGGACAAAAATGTGGTCCTGGACTTCATCCAGAACAGCCCACTTTAATTTTGAGTGTCCACATTAGCACCCCGCTTACATCAGAGTGTCCCCAACAGCATCCCCCTGACATCAGAGTGTCCCTAACAGCACCCCTTACATCAGAGTGTCCCCATCAGCACCCCTTACATCAGAGTGTCCCCATCAGCACCCCCCTTACATCAGCGTGTCCCCATCAGCACCCCCCTTACATCAGAGTGTCCCCATCAGCACCCCCTTACATCAGCGTTTCCCCATCATCACCCCCTGACAGAGTGTCCTCATCAGCACCCCCTTACATCAGAGTGTCCTCATTAGCACCCCTTCACATCAGAGTGGCCCCATCAGCACCCCCTTACATCAGAGTGTCCCCGCTCTCCTCCCCCTCCCACGTGTACTCACAGTTCTGAAGGAAGCTTCTTGTTCCTCTCTCCAGTCATGTGATAAGTGACAAGTGATAAGGAGAGAGAGGATTGGATGTCTATCTATCCCTGCAGGCTGGAGGGAGCAGAAAGCCTAATCCTCTCTTCAGCATGTTGGCAGCAGTGAAATCATGATCACTCACTGTCAGTGAGCAACGGGTCCAGGACTGTGCCTGACTGGTCCACTGAGCCATCAGCCCACCGGGAAACTCCCGGTAGTCCCGATGGCCAGTACATGCCTGCATTGGTGTGCTAGGCCTATTGCATTAGGGTGTGCACCCCAAAGCTAATATATATATATATATATATATATATATACACACACACACTTTTAGAAATAAATGTAAACAAAACATTTTAAAATGTATTAAAACATGGACAGTGTCAGTAGGACAGTAGCCAGTATCAGTAGAGCGGGTAGTTGAGTGGTTCTCATTTGTCAAATTAGGAACCTGCAACTGCGCAGTCCCAAACTGTTCCCCAATCACCAGAATATATGTTATTTCTGATACTGAGGAAGTTTCTTCTGACTCCCCAGCCATCACCGCTTGTGCAAATGATCAGATACTGGTGAAGTAGGGGTGTCAGCATCCCCCTCAAGTTCAGGCTAAATAGTAAAATCATTTACCTCAGACACATTTTCAGGACTGATTATGTGACTTTTCCCCTACAGATCCAAAAACAGAGAAAAGTGATATCCCAGTATTACACTGTGTATCAAGTTCTTAACCACACCTAGGACTTGCTTTACAGTTCCACTAGGTCTTTCCACTGAGAGCGCCCCAGTAGTTTGCTATCACTATACATACAAAAGTACTCCTATTTGGAAGCCAAAATTATTCAGGTCCACCAGACAGGAATGTGATGGGGCTGCACTCTGACAGCCATGGTAACCCTAAGCCTGGCTAGGATTTCTCCTCTGAGTTTAGGACACTCCTTGTCATTCTGAGGCTGTAGGCCTTTCGGGGTCCCCCATTTAAAATGGCGGTAGCACATCGGTCCAGTGCCCCTTGGGTAGCTTCTTGTATTCAGTGACTCCACTAAAGTAGGCTTTGCACTTTGCATCAACTGTCTGGGTGTAGACGCTTCCAACATCTGCCTCTTTGACAGGACCTGTGTCTGATGCTGAAGAGAAAGGTTCACTTACTGCTGTGCCTGCTAGGTGGCCTGGTATGCTTTGATTTGCCTCTTGCAGTAGCTGGACAGACTGCTATTGGTTAGTGTTTGCCAATAAAAGCTGTTATACAAATGAATCAATTTTATTCACTGAAACAGTGTCAGTCTCTTTAAGGTGCTGCTATCATCTGTGCACTAAGCTGTATGGAGCATAGGTTCAACTGGTAGTAGCAGCAGTAAACCATGCATGAGACACGCACACCCAGGAACAGAACAAGCAGGTTTGCCCAGCGATTCTATTCACCGAGTCAGCAAACAAATACAGTTTCACTTTAGGGGGCCTTTAAACATTGAGTATACACAGTAATAAGGATGAGCTCAGGCGTGTTCTTAACTCCATATGCCGTCGTCTGCCAGGAAGCTGACACTCTGCAGCGCTAATCACAGGTAGTGAGACATTTCCCAATCGGTACAGCTGCAGATCGGGAAATGTCTCACTGCCTGTGATTAGCACTGCAGATTGTCAACTTCCTGACAGGCGCAGGCACGTGGAGTTGCGAACAAGCCTGAGCTCATCCTTATACAGTAGCATAAGCAAACAAAACATCTATTTGTACAAGCAAACAACATATTAGAGGACACCCAATTAGTCCGTTTCTGACTAATTAGGTGCCCTCTAATATATTCTGTACATTTATTATTTGATCAGCATTCCGATTTTTATCCAGCCACAGGCCCCCACAGCAGACAGAGCAAGAGAAAGAGAGAGAGCAATAATCATCTGTCAGCTCACATATTTAAAGGCCTGTGCACAGCTAAGAGGAATAAAAAGGTTTGGCTACTAGGTACGATGTGGGCCTTGGAATTGAGGCCCTTTTCCACCCATAGCCCAACAAATAAATCCTCTGGGCTTTGTTTGTTTGGTTTCTCCATGTCAGTTATCGGCTATGGAAAGAGAAAAAAATGGCTGGACAGGCCGAACGCCATTAAGACACCTTTATTGAAGTCAGATAAAATCCAAATAGTTACAAACAATCACATCGATCCCAGAGAAACAAGACAAGGCAAGGCTTACATGTTTCACACCGCAATTGTGTGCTTAATCAGTCAGCTACATATAACATGTAAGCCTTGCTTTGTCCTGTTCCTCTGGGATCGATGTGATCGTTTGTGACTATGTGGATTTTATCTGACTTCAAAAAAGGTGTCCTAATGAAGTGCGGCTGTCCAGCCATTTTTTTTGCTCTTTCTATGCACTTGCAAAGCCTGCACCTGTATTTTGCTAGCAGAAGGTGTAATCCTGTGATGGTTTGCCTAGAGCGGTGAGTTCCTATCTTTTTCGACTATGGAACCTCTGACCATGTGTAGATGAGAATGTAGATGACACATATACATCATTCAGAATCCTGCAAGCCAAATTCCTCACATTATATACAAACAGGCATTAAAAAACATACTAGCATTTTCTATGGCTTCATAAGCACCTCTTGACCTTTTAAAAAGTCAGGTTGGGGCTATAAATCAGCCATTATCCAAAAGCTATTATTCCTGAATTATCTCTGCATAGCTGCATAGCTGAAAAGGTTACCGAACAAGTAGCATATTAAAATCTGTGTGTTCCATTTATGGACATTCTTCCCTAGAAATAAATGTCATTTATTTGGCCAGCAAATACACATCTAAGCAGGGTATCCCATCTGTAGTTTTATTATTCTAGCATAAATGTTTTGTGTGATGTGTGATTGTATGGTTAAACATTTGTGAATAATATTTATGATACATGCAAATTTTATATATATACACACACATATATATATATATATATATATATATATATATATATATATACACATACAGTATAGTATAGTATACAGTATCTGTACAGTATGCTACACCTAACCTAAAATCTGTAGGGTACCTAAGCAGTTCCTGAAAAAGGCCTGGAAAAGGTTTCTTTCCAAAAATACTTTGATGCCCCCTTCTCTAAAACAATTCATGTTAGTGCAAAAACCTGTGGGGGAAAAGTTAGACAATTTACTTAAAGTGTTTGTTAACCCTCAAAAAATTAAAAAATCTTGTTCCCTTAAAGCATGTTATACAGCATAGTGCTTGTGCTGTGTCATTTGGAAATATGTAACACCTGCAATACCTGGCTTATCCTGCCTGGTTATACCCTCGCCTATAAACTGACTGTGTATAATGGCTGCTGGCCCCTGACACCGTGGTCAGTTTACGTGCCTCTGTCATCCGATGCCCTGCTCTGTCTCCTCTGTGCTCTCTCACCCCTCTCTCCCTGCCTGTCAGCTCTGTGTCCGTGCCACTCTGCTCCCCCCTCCCTCCCCTCCTGCTGCTCAAATTATGGTTAAAATTACATAATCCTTTTTATGTAGTAATGTAATGTACCCTGTGTCTATGACTTATAAAAATAATGCTGCAAGATACCGGTTTAAGAGCGCTGATCAGCGGCCATGTGATCCAGCATCTCCTGCCTCTCTCGCATAGCAGCTGCAGAGGGTGGGGCTGCCTCTCTCCTCCCCTCCTGGCTGACGTCAGCAGGGGATCCTTGGCCCCCCCGACTGCAGCTGTCAGGCCGAGAGAGGAGAGAGAGGGCAGATCATGTGACTGCAGTTTAAAGCTCTGAAACATCTATATTGCAGCATAGAGACAGGGCACATCACATTAATACATAAAGAGGATTATGTAATTTTAACCTAGTGGGTTAACAAACCCTTTAAAATGTACATAAATCCACAAAGTGGGTAAAACAATTCAGGCTTTTGTAATATAATACTTGTTATTTGCATACCAGGAAGATCTCTATTGTCCTCAAAATATTATTAATATTATTTTAGGTACTTATATAGCACCGTCAATTTACACAGTGCTTTACATATACAATGTACATTCACATCAGTCCCTACCCTCAAGGAGTTTACAATCTAAGGTCCCTAACTCACATTCATATACTAGGGCCAATGTAGGCAGAGGCCAATTAACCTACCAGCATGTCTTTAAACATATTGCTATACATTTTGTAAATATATACGTATTTGGATAATACGTATATATTTGGAAATATTTAAAAGTCACACATATAATTAAGTAACTTTGCAGGAACAATGTGGAAAGATAAGCAAAGTCTGAGGCTAGAATATGGATATATATATTGTGGGAGATTAGCTTGTGAGGGATCACCTTTTCTAAATGAAGGTCAGCAAACAGGCAGATGCCAAGTTTATTTACAGGAGGTTTGCAAATAAAAATAAACAAAACAGTAAATAAAATCCTTGCTGTCCGACGCTAAACTAAACAAATAGTCTCCTTTCTATACAGTGCGGGGCTGGTCCCCGTCACACACAAAACATGCAGTAAAGCAAACCTTTTCTTTTTTAGTCCACTCTAACAGAGCTCCTCTCACTCAGGTTCCCTCCTGAGTCTCCAAACCAGAGCCCTGCTGTGCTCTCTTTCTGGATCTTTAACCCCTTCAATACTGGGCTTTTTTACCCACCTCAATACCGGGCCTAATCTGGCACTTCTCTCCTACATGTACAAATCATCATTCTTTTGCTAGAAAATTACGCAGAACCCCCAAACATTATATATGTTTTTTTAGCAGACACCTTAGGGAATAAAACGACGGTCATTGCAACTTTTTATCTTGCACGGTATTTGCGCAATCATTTTTCAAAGGCTCATTTTGGAAAAAATGATTTCATGAATTAAAAAACAAAACAGTAAACTTAGCCCAATGTGAAAGATGATGTTACGCCGAGTAAATAGATACCTAACATGTCACGCTTTAAAATTAAGCACACTCATGGAATGGCGCCAAACTTGGGTACTTAAAAATCTCCAAAGGCGACGCTTTCAGGTTACCAGTTTAGATCTACAGAGGAGGTATAGGGCAAGAATTGTTGCTGGCACTCTAACGCACGCGGCGATACCTCACATATGTGGTTTGAACAGCGTTTACATATGTGGGCGGGACATATATGTGCGTTCGCTTCTGCGCGCAAGCTACAGGGGACAGGGGCGTTTTTTAATTTTTTTTATTATTATTTTATTTTTTATTTTACTTATGTATTTTTTTTTTACACTTTTTTTTTTTTTTTTCACTTTTATTCCTATTGTAAACATCCCTTGTAATAGGAACTGTGTGTGACAGGTCCTCTTTATGGAGAGATGTAGGGTCAATAAGACCCCACATCTCTCCTCCAGGGTGGAAAGCATGAGATCATGAAAACAATTTCACCAATCTCATGCTTACTAGCCGCAATCGCGGCTTTGTTTACTTCCGGGTACCCGGGCGTGACATCATCATATCGCGCCTGGGCCTCCGACAGTCATAGAGATATAAAAAAGAAAATTGCGCCAACTAAAAAAGAACCAATAAAGTCCATAAATAACACAAACGTATGTAAGTCTAAAAAAATGATGAATGTGACATCAACAGCACTCAAGTGAAATTTTGAGGATTTGTGAGCCACCACCACATGGACTGAGGCGTACCAGAGATGAGCCCAGTAACAGCATATAATAGATCCAAACGATATATCCCAAGGAAGTTCTCGCACCTAACCGGGATCCTGTCTCACACCAATACAGCTGATTTCAGATTCACAGGAGTGGGAAGCAGCGCTGGGTACTCAACAGTACCAATATCATATAGGACAGCGATAAACCATGTAAAAGGAAGGAGACCGCAACATAGTGTAATACCAATGATTGGTTTTAATAAAAAGTTAAAAGGCTACTCACACAAGGAAGTGCAAACGAGCGATGTACATAAAATTCTGCCGGCCGGGAACAACAACAAGGAGCCCTCCTCTTAACGCATACGCGGTGACGTCACTGCACGCCGTCCAACCCAGACGCGTTTTGTCATATGTTGACGTTATCAATGGGAGTGGTCACCAGTCATCTCTATGCTTCCTAGCCTGCGCCCAGGGAAGCATCAGATGGCGGCGGGAGGGGGGGATGTCCCCTCCCACCGCCCCACGCTATGATCATTCTTATCGTGCACAGAATCACCGGCACAAAAAAATTATATCTGAATGATGCCTCTAGCTGCAGACATCATTCAGAAATTACTGTACAAAGCGCAGGACATCATATGATGTCCACCCAGGATGGGTGATCCCCTCTTTGGATGTCAAATGACTATGTGCCAGTAGTGAAGTGGTTAAAATAGCAGCTGATTGTGGACTCCATTGGGTCCAAATATCTGGAAATCCAGCCTGCCACCAAAATCCAGCCTGCCACAGAGGCTGGAAAAACCGGGCCGGATTCCGGTTCCGTCCCTGGAACGAATGCGGGTGAAATATACCTATTATCGTGTATCTCACCTCGCATACCATCACAATATATATGAGGAGATACATCTGTCAGGTTATAATGAGCCTAGGCTTTGCACACAATCATCCTGCCATAGTTTAATCTTATAGAACCAGTAAATTATGTAATGGTAAGCTCAGAGATGATTACTTGCATTTATCACTATTGTCACCTTCTTTTACGCCAATACGCCTGAAGGTATGTCTGGTGAAGCCATTAGTAATAGCGACATTGCCAGTCCTATGGCAATTTCCCTGACATGCACCCTGTCCCGTAGCTACTGTAAAACAGGAAGTAAGAAATCCCTCCAAAGTGATCGAAATTCCAGGTTGTCACCAGAACTAGTGTCTCCATTGGAAGATTTCTCCTCTATTACTGTTCTGGGGAGAACACAATATTTGGGATTTTCTCACATGCCGTATAGGAGCTTGGTTATTAGCGCGCAGGTAAGTTTTTCCACTGCACAAGGTCCAGGTTATCTAACTCCTCCAGCTGTTCCAACTTTGCTATACTGTATCTCCACTACTGATTGGAACATGTTAATCCATCTCCTTCATCAAGGAGCTCTCTCCACTTCCATCAGCTTGCTCTGCTTCCTGTGTCACATCTCCCTCCACCTTCTTGCCACACCGGTCCCCCCTGCTTTATTTCTTCTCCCTCTGTATACACATGTAGTAAGTCAGAGGCTTTCACAACAATCTGATTTTCCCCCCTCTCCCCTGCTATCTCTTCTGTTTCTCCTTCTGCTATCTGCTCTCCCCACCACAAATCTGCAAACATCCCTGCAGCCTCTGGTCTCAGCTCTGGGCATTCCAGACTACTCTACACATCCTTCTGTCACATACCCTTTCCATCCTAGCTCACATTTTATCCCTGACAACTGCGATGCAACCTAGCACATTCTCTGCAGCTCTTCAATTAGCCTATGGATGAGTTGCATGCAACAGGCAGTACTGCCCACTGAATGCGACAGGGGATGGGTGGGGGAGTTTTTTTTATCACCCCCACAACCACAAGTCTAAATGAGGCTGGTAAAAGCAGGCAGTTGGGCCATGGCTTTATCAGCCTGACCACCTATCTCAGGACTGTACACATGGCAAAAATTAAAGTAATACTAAAGCTTCCTTTTTTTTTCAAAAATAACAAACATGTTATAGTTACCTGCTCTGTGTAATGGCTATCCTCCTGTTTTCGGGTCCCATGCCGTCACTCATGGCCCCTTCCTCTTGCGGGGTTCCCTCACAGCAAGCAGCTTGCTCTGGGGGCACACGAGCAGGCAAACTCTCAAGCCATGGCTCTGTGTATCCATTCACACACAGAGCCATGGCTCGGTTTGGAGACGCAGGAGGGAACCTGAGTGAGAGGAGCTCTGTTAGAGTGGACTAAAAAAGAAAAGGTTTGCTTTACTGCATGTTTTGTGGGTGACGAGGACCAGCCCCGCACTGTATAGAAAGGAGACTATTTGTTTAGTTTAGCATCGGACAGCAAGGATTTAATTTACTGTTTTGTTTATTTTTATTTGCAAACCTCCTGTAAATAGACTTGGCATCTGCCTGTTTGCTGACCTTCATTCAGAAAAGGTGATCCCTCACAAGCTAATCTCCCACAATATATATATCCATATCCTCTGAACTCTGCATCACTTACTACTGACCTCTGGACTCTGCATCACTTACTACTGACCTCTGGACTCAGCATCACTTACTACTGACCTCTGGACTCTGCATCACTTACTACTGACCTCTGGACTCTGCATCACTTACTACTGACCTCTGGACTCTGCATCACTTACTACTACTGACCTCTGGACTCTGCATCACTTACTACTGACCTCTGGACTCTGCATCACTTACTACTGACCTCTGGACTCTGCATCACTTACTACTGACCTCTGGACTCTGCATCACTTACTACTGGCCTCTGGACTCTGCATCACTTACTACTGACCTCTGGACTCTGCATCACTTACTACTGACCTCTGGACTCTGCATCACTTACTACTGACCTTTGGACTCTGCATCACTTACTACTGACCTCTGGACTCTGCATCACTTACTACTGGCCTCTGGACTCTGCATCACTTACTACTGACCTCTGGACTCTGCATCACTTACTACTGACCTCTGGACTCTGCATCACTTACTACTGACCTTTGGACTCTGCATCACTTACTACTGACCTTTGGACTCTGAATCACTTACTATTGATCTCTGAACTAGGCATCACTATTGACCTCTGAACCTTGCATCACTTACTACTGAACTCTGAAACCTGCACCACTTACTATTGAGAGATAAAGTCTGCACCACTTTCTATGGAACTCCTGCACTCTGCTTCTATTTTAACCAATATTCAGCACAATCAAAACCACACCCAATTATTACCGCTGCGCACACCACACTTTCTTGTTCTTGCTTAGGAGGGCCCAATTTATAAACCTGCACACAGGCCTCATTACTTTCTATGTCACTGTTACCCCATATTTTACTGAGGGATAAAATGCTACATGTTTCAGTGTGGTGCACTGCATCCCACACCCTATTTTCCCACTGCCCCCCACCCTGGGCACTGAATGACGTTGTTGTCTCGCTGTGGGAGGAGGGTGAAAGAATGTCTAGCTTTGCCTCTGTCTGCCACCCCTATAGTGGTTTAGGATGCCTTTAAGGCCTGGCTCTGGGGGGAGTACAGGGTACAGATTTCTCTGGCTTAGAGGGCTTCTGCGCAATCTCTTGAGGAGTTAGAGAGGGATGTTCAACAAAAGGAGGTCACATTTGTGGGGAACCCAGAACAGACTAGCTATGTGGCCTGGCAGCAAACCCTGAGGGAAGTACAGTTCAAGTATTATCAAGAGGAAAAAGGTTCTAAACCTAGAACAACAAAAGTACAGATTGCCAACAGGAATGTTTTATATATCCAAAACATGTATTTCTTTAGTCAGAAAATTTTATTGTAAAGCTGTGCTTCTCTAGTATTTCTAAAGACTTTTAAATCCTATTTACCTACTAAAGAAAACATTTCGAATTTTGTCAGGAACTGCATTAAGGTATTTTGATTATTATATTCAAAAGATAAAAGTTCTGTATTATTGTTATAGGGATGGAAATACTGTAGAGTAGAAATCCAATAAAAGTAATTAAGAAGTTAAAGTGGATGTAAACCCACTCTCATCCTTTCTAAACTACTGCCATAGTGATGATCCTGCTGCTCCTGCATGTATCCTTACCTGTTAAATTTCTCCCCTGTCAGTTATAAGAACTAAAAAACTGCAGATTCTGTGTGTGGATCTGTTGTCTGGAGCTCTGTGGGTGAATTTGTGATGTCAGTAGACTTCCCGCCCTCCTCTACACTCCCCTTACACTAAATTCTGCTATGATCACTAACATCCAGTCAAAATACAGAAAAGTAACCACATGACTTCAGAAAAGGAGCTGGGGGTGGGAATTAAAAAATAATGCCTGTCTCCAGGCTAGTGCATGAGATATGTAAATAACCTGCCACTCACAGCAAGGAGGCGGTACAGACTAAGGTTTTTCTCTGTAAGTCCGTTTTATTTCACTGAACAATAAAAGAGGATTGCTCCAAGCTGGATTAACTCTGTGTGGCAAGATTGGGCACAGATGATAGGAAATCTTATACTGTACATTGTGACAGCAAAGAATAAAACATTTTTTTGGGGGTTTACATCCACTTTAATGTTAAGCCTACCTAGGTACCAAGTTACATAGCATAGAATATTTACAGTATGTTAAATGTAGTTTGTAAAATCTACTATTGAATACACTAAAAGCAGTGTAGGTCTTTATTGATCATGTTCTTTACTTACGCATTAAATCGAGCTCGAACAATGACTCGGCAAAAGTTCCGAAATCTATGCTCACGACCAACAATAAAGAGTGGCTTGTCAAAATATGGATGATTCTCTCGTAGCTCCTCTTCTTGTACTTTTCTATTGAACCAGAGATTGAAGTTAAGCTTTAATGTGAGCAAGTATTGTATACTGTATCTAAAAATATACACAGAAAAAATACAAATACCTTTTCATCTCTGCTTGCTCCTTCTTTTCTTGTATCATTTTAATTTCACTGTCTTCTCTCTGGGCATTTCTGTACCGTACCGTGTTGGAGTGCTACAATTTGAGAGAGACAAGAATACAAATCCCATATAAATTGATCCACAATTAATACACAGTTTACTCTGTTTTCCCACATGCATTTTAACGTTCTACCAATTTTCAGATTTTCCTTCCCTGTTTCCATTGTTTCTGACTGTGCTTTAATAGTTAAAGGATAACAAAGAAAAAAGGAACAGTTACTCGAGAAACGGTAATTGATGGTCGGACCTTAGAGACAAGACGGGAATATAAAAAAATTATACATTTTATTACAAATTATAACAAGAAAAAATACAATAACCCGTGCTATTACCCTGGGGCATGTGACGTTTTTACAGGCACTCTGGTGTTTGTGGCTTCTTCTGGACTCGACGTGTAGACGATGCACAGAGGATTTTGTCTATTGAAATAATTTATATTTATATGGTTTTTATACCTTTATTGTACTTTTTCTTGTTATAATTTAAAATAAAATTTATAATTTTTTATATTCCCGTCTTGCCTCTAAGACCTGACCATCAATTACCGTTTCTCGAGTAACTGTTCCTTTTTGCTTTCATAACTCACCGATGTGGCACATGTGAGTGCTCCCCTTTTCCCCTTTTTTGTTTTTTAATTAGTTAAAGGATAACTAAACCTAAGAAAAAAATGTGAATATAATGCAACTTCCCAGAGTGAAGATGTGGTGGCTGTGTTAGTTTTTCATTTTCAGGTAAAACATTTTCTGCAAGTACAGAAAATACCTGTCATTCTTGCTAGAAATGCAGTATCCTTGTTCCTTTATGTGCTCTGAACAGACAGTGAAATATTTTCTTTATTTTGTCAACTACTATTCCCATCAACTCAGGGCTGCTCACCATCAGTACATTTACTGACAGTTTGTAAAATCTGTGATTTTTACAGCTGTCAGTAAATATCCATTAGAGAAATTTTATGTTCTTAAAAAAAATCTGTCTTTTTTTCCAGGCAGGTTAGTGGCAATGTGTACTCAACCAAGCAGCTGCTGTGTTCATTTAGAGGTAGATGCTCAGGGAGCAGTTCTGTGTGATCATTCTCTTTTAGGCCACTCCCACTATTAGAAGCAATCTGGTCATGCCCATTGCTTTTTTTTGGCATGCATAACAGAACTTGTTTTTCAACTGTATTCTAGCAGGGTGGCTAATCATTTGTCATGCTGTGTTGACTTTTTAAATGTAAACCAGGCCAATTACCTATTATGGGTATTTTCAATGTTTACATTTTGTATTTATACTTTTTAAATATCGATTGTATTAGTTTCTAATTGGAATTCTGTATTTTTTTTCAGGTTGTCAGTAAAAAATGTACTGTACATTTTCCATGTTCTGTCAGTAAAAAATGTTGCAGGAGGTTGTCAACCCTGCATCGACCCTCATGGAGATGAACAAAGGTAGACATGTTTGAAGTCCAACTTGGACAGGAATCATGACTCTCTCCACACATACAGTGGACAAGTGCACATTGCCTCCTAGACCCTTTTCACACTGGGGTGCTTTTCAGGCTTTTTAGCGCTAAAAATAGCAAAGTGTAAAGTGTAAAAATGTAAAAGTGCCGCTGATGCCTCTCCAGTTTGATAGCCTGATTGCAGAATAGGGAAAAGAGTCCTGCAAGCAGCATCTCTGGGGCAGTGCGGGAGCGTTGTATACACTGCTCCCAAAACGTCTTGCCTATTTAAACACAGGCGTTTTTAACCCTTTCTAGCCCTTATAACAGCAGTAAAGCGCCGCTAAATCTAGCAGCGCTTTACCGCTAACGCCAGCACCACCCCAGTGTGAAAGTACCCTAACGTTCAGAAAATGTGTTATTTAGAGAATTATCAGGTAATAATAATGGGGAATATGTCTGCAGAAAAATAAGGCAAACATCTGCTATAAACTGATACGCTTCACTACTGTATATTAAATTTTTGTTTATATGTCTAGATACACTTTAATAGCAAAACATCTCTCATAGACTCATGCATATTTGGCAAACTAACAACTCTCCTGAATAGTGTGCCTCCATACTATGTAATAAGGATATCATATATATTTATATGAACTGTAAGGCCGCGTACACAATCGATCAGACAGGTCCGATGAAACTTGTCCGACAGACCGTTTTCATCGGACCACGCTGAAGTGGTCTGTTGGTCTGATGTGCGTACACACCATCGGACCAAAATCCCATCGGACCAGAACGCGGTGACGTAGAACACAACGACGTGATGAAAAAACGAAGTTCAATGCTTCCAAGCATGCGTCGACTTGATTCTGAGCATGCGCAGGTTTTTGGTCCGATGATTTTGTGTACTAACCATCGAACCTGTCCGACCGACAGATTTCCATCAGACAGGTTTTAAAGCATGTTTTTAAACTTTGGTCCGCTGGAAAACGGTCCGATAGGCCGTACACACGATCGAACATGTCCACTGAAACTGGTCTGCGGACATGTTCGATCGTGTGTACGCGGCCTTAGACAAATAAGCAGAGTTTAAAAAATCAACAAATGATGCACATTTTTATCAAGGCTTACCTTTTTATTTCTATCTACTATTTTATGTTGCTCTGTGTTAAAGTTTCACCCTATATGTTAGAATTTTTGACTTAGGTTTGGCTTACTGTGCTTGGTGCAGACTTGTGATACTACTTTCCAAATGTCTAAATTAACTAATGTGTTGATAATACAGCTTTTATCAAGTGTTTAAAAAATGGGGTGTTTTGTCTTATATACTTAAAATTAACTCCAGAGTTAAATGAAATGCCAGGCCAAACTTTTTGCATTGAGTTTTTCATAGCTTGGGGAAAGACTTAGAACCCTGTGATCCTATTGGGGGGTATGTCCCATTAATCTCTGTCAACTTATGAAGTTGTTAAAGAGAGCACTAAATCTTGACTAAAGTCAAAGCAATAGATATGAAGTGAAACAGACCCTGACAAACTCCATAGTCTTACCCCCACTTACCTGTTATAGCAGCAGCACAAGGTTTCATGCAACATAGTTAGACCCAGTACTCTTAGTAGGCATCACTCATTAACAGACTTACATAGTCTGACACACCCTATTTTCTCTCTGCAATACAAGTCGCTACTCAGCATAGACTACTGGAGTGGAAAACACCACCAGGAAAAAAAAAGGATTATGTTTTGGATGTGCAGGACCTTAGCCTGCAACAACTTTGGTGCCTTGGAGATAGAAAACTTGGATTGACTAACACAATTGTTTTTTTCGGTTTGGGTTGGAAATCACCTTTAATTATTGCATGCTAACAATGAGAGTCAGCCTTCCAAAGTCTATCTATATAAAATTTAAAAAAAAAGTAAAACAGATATTTCCAGACTAATTTACTAAAGAAGCTGAGAATCTTCAGACCACAAATTGTGTGAATTTTCATTTAAAATATCCAATCATGTGCAGACAAAATAGTAAACAGGAACTTTCTTTTCATCTGATTGGATAATTGAAGTGAATATTTACACAATATTGCATGAAGATACTCACCTCCATTAATAAATCAGCCTCAATTACAATTTGTTAGTAAAAACAAAAATTGTAAAGGTCAATGAGTGATTAAACTTACGTCTTGTGTTAAGGTTTCCAGAGATTTGCCCCTGCTGATTCTTTGACTGTTTGAGCCATGTCTTAGTGATCTGTGACAAGCAGCACAATTGCAATAGAAAATAGGAGAAAAAGAGAAAAGAAAGTTTGACAATATCTTTGAGCTATAGGTGCAGATAGTGCTTGAAAAGGAATAAAAAATGCTTAACTAAATGAGCTTTTAAAAAGCATGTCAGTCCAGACAGTTTGGGGTGTAAAGACTTGTGTCCTCTTAAAATGATATATAATCTACTTGAACAAAGAACACATTCTTGGCTTTGATCTTTAAATTGATAGTGGTGCTGCATTTGAATGAAATGACATTTCTAATAATACATCTTGCAGCAGCATGTTTAGAGGAAAAAAGTTGTTATTCTTATTGTGGAACATTAGAGCAGAGCAAACAATATTGTGACAGATGGAAGGGAATGAAAATGTAATACTTTCTGGGTAAAGTTACCTTCTTTCTTGTCGTATATGATGTTGCACACTAAGGATTGATCTCTCCTTGGCAGGCTGCCCTTCAAAGGAACCACTCAGCATGCGCTGCCTTGTGCATGCTCTGAAAGAAATGATTTGCAAAAGGGAAATAAATTAGACTGTGCAACATGAAAAGATACTCGGCCTCTGCTGTCTGCTAGTCTATAAATGGAAACACATACATTAGTCAAAAAGCTTTAGACTATGCATCACCAAAATAAGACAGCATTTTGATCATTCTTGTTTAATTTAGGCTAGGCAATACATTTCACAGAACTGTGTATAAGAATTTCATTTAAAGCAGAGGAATTTAGCAAAATTTGTCATAATATTTATTATACCTGAAATTCTGGAAAATGGGGCATTCGGTAGGTAAGCTATAGGTACTATAAGTACACTTGTCCTCCTTTACAACATTATATAACTAGCAAAAACAGCATGTTTGTACAAATGATGATTGCATAAGTAAAATGTTTATATTATGCATTTTCAGCATATAGATGTGCCAGAACAGGTTATCATAGGTCCTTAGGCCGCCTTTATTTAATCTGGGGAACAAAATAGAATGCGTTTCTTCTTTGTTTCTGATGCTAGCTCATCAAACATGATGTGCAATCATCAGAAGCATGGAACACACATTGAATGTCTTACTGTATTGGTCCTGTGTCTTTCTGTGAACTCTCTTTTGGCATTATGGTGCTCTTTTTCCCCAAAACCTGTTAGTTGTGGTTTGTCCCCATAGTCCAACTTTCTAAAACGTAGTAGTCTTGCCTTTGTGCATTTAGCCTTCTGCCTTCTGATT
The DNA here is from genome assembly GCA_029574335.1 of Rana kukunoris. Classification (NCBI taxonomy): domain Eukaryota; kingdom Metazoa; phylum Chordata; class Amphibia; order Anura; family Ranidae; genus Rana; species Rana kukunoris. Next base: position 213,113,148 of record CM056050.1, on the reverse strand, counting down.
TGTTTCTTGATTCTGTTGCCCTGCTCACTCCTGCCCTAATGCTTAAAGTATAATATACCGTTGAAACAGTTTATATAACTTCTCAGTAAGTGCAAAAATATACCCTTTGGTATTGTCAGATACCTATTAAGCTTAGCTGATAACTTCCCATGTTCTCTCCCTTTGCTGACTGTAATCAATTAACATTGTTCTCAGCTAATTTTCGGGACTAAAGAACACCTATGTTATAAAGATGAGAAGAGGGGGAGGTGTTCTGTACTCCTAACACACTTTCTGTCTCAGGAATTCCTGCTCCTTCATAGTGTACAGTGAGTAAGTGCCGTCACCCTAGGACAAGACGAGTTTTGTTGGCAGAATCACTAAGTGAAAATAAAGGGAAAAAAAAAACTTTTTTTTTTTAAACTAAAACAGCCACTTAATCTAAGGACTAGTAAAATGTAATATATTACATTTTAGTTATTGCATTTACAGTGGATAGACTAACTCTAGGGAAACTGTTAAATATACAGTATTAGCCACATATGCACTTATTGCATTACCAGTTGAAGAATTTGTAATTCTGTTCAGTTAGTATTGGAATTTTCACACACTTCCAAACATTTATTTCCTATGTCTCGTCTCTGCTTACACCTTGCTTAAGAATCAGCATTATTACTTGTGCCCAATTAGGAGGGCAAGCCAAAAAGTAGTAGAATGTCCTTCATAAAGGTGTATGAATAAGAAGGCAGGTACGTAGAACAGTAAACATAACTTTACTTAGGGTTTTGCCTTAACATAGTTACGATGCTTAGCATGTCTAGTGTAAGCCTACTTCATGTGTTACCCTGCCCCCAAAACTCCGACTGTATAATCCCTTGAACAAAGGTGATGTATTTGGAAAGGAAAAGTATGTATTTGTAAAAAAAAAGTTGAACACATCTGCCAAACAGCTCTTTATAAATGTGGTGTGTTTTAAAATCACAGCAAAATTAGTTAGAAGGGCAAGCCAAAAAGTAGTAGAGTATCCATACCACATTTTTACCCATGACAAACAAAACCACTGAGCATGCTTGTATTCATAAGGCTAAAATAGTGGCATATACAGCTCCTGAACCCTGTATATGTAGCTCCTATTGAGGTCCAGGGCATGCCAGCTGTTACAGGGAGGAAAGCCAACTGTGAATCCCTTTGATACAAGGTTGGGTACTACTAGGACTGTCCTTCATCTTCCTGTGCCTGTGCTTTAGTTTAGTGTTGCCTTAGCCCGTTTTCTGATTTCAACTTTTGCTTCTGTCAACTGTCTATTGTGGTGTTTGACCCTCAGCTTCTCATTCATATATTTCTGTTGGCAGCCTATCATTCTCCCGTCTGTAGTTTCTAGCCAGAAGGGTCCCTTGTTCACAAACAGAATTTCCCTGCTGGGTTTAACACCCAAAATATAAAAAAATCCTTAGACCCCAATATAGGTCCATTTTGTCACTCATTGTCATAGTAAAACTGATTAAAGACACACTTATTTGTAGAGTGAGGTCAGCGTGTACAAAACATTTTAAAATCACGATGTAAGCTGCACATAAATTCAGCAGTGCCTTTACCAATTTGCTTATATGAAAGCACCCATAAGTATTCCCTTAGGGGATTTTAATACCCGCTGGCTTATCTAAATAGGCATCTTGATTTGCCTATCATTGGTGTAATATGGAGACCGTGATGCAAAACTAAATATAACTGGTACTGGTTAAAAGGTATTTTTCACTAGAATAATATGAAGTCCAGTCCAGTGACTAGCTGTTTTTTATACTACTAATACTTTTGTTAAACCATAAAACATAACACCTATAATCACACATATCATGCATTGATGGAAACTACTAAAAATGCTAATTGACCTGAACATATTACAGAAAGCTCATTTGACACCAAAACACATCCATGACCTCCCTCTGACAAGATTCTATCACACTTCCTCACAATTACCCTGAGGCTCTTGCTACATCACTTTTAAACCTGGCAGGAGGTCATCATTTCATAACCACACATGATTATATTGCCTACTAAGATCACTGATGTTTAGGAGCCATATCTTGAATATAAGTGGACTGTAATAACATACCTCATCTCTTTGCCTCCAAACAATTCTATAGTTACCTTACATTTCCTTTTTAGCAATGACTCTTTTTTCTGCACATTGTTAGATGTAAATATCTCTCTTCATCTGCATTTTCTACCTTTACATCTTGCTTTCTGATCTTATTCAGTAAAAAATATCTAATGTAAATGTCTCCTTTGCACAGAAATACAATATTATAGAAGGCCAGTGTAAAATCTGAATCGCTTTAAGTGAAGATTTCACAAGGATGAGACCCCTTTTTGACGTTGCTGGGCCCGTCACTGAGCAACAGCATTGTCACACACTCCTCAATTCCTAGAATTTTTTTTCTCCACTCCATGATTGGAGGACCTGTAGGGGAGTGAAGGATTGGCAAGGATGTGCTGCTAAAAAGAGGACATTAAAGCACAGTTGCTGCTTTCCCCTTTTCTCTTTATCGAAAGGCAAAACCTTTTTTTTTAAAGTTTTTGGAAGGTTTAGAACTAGGGATGAGGTATTGGTCTGTGCTACCATGGGTTTGAGTTGAGAATTTGGTGGGTTGAACTATTAGTAACCACAATGTCCTATATGGCCTTTAAACTATGGCCAGCAGGGTTAGAGGGGCCGTTAGAGGGGAATTCAAATACTCCAAACCCATCACTAAAAAAGAGGGAGCACAGAGCACCCATAGCATCAGTGTATTGAAAGCCGCTCTAGGGAAAAGGATAGGGAAAGCTGGAAAAAGATGCACAGTTGGAGACTGGGGTCAGTTAGGAAACCATATTTTGAACCTGATCGCTTGCTCTTTGTGCAATTCAAAAGAAACTGCTATTGATGTTGAAAGGTTTTCTACATGTATATGCCTTATATTTACACTTTGTGGCAATAATCTTTCAAAGTAATGTTGTATTTCTATAGTGTTAACCTGTGCTCTGGTGCTGCTTCCAAAATACTGAGGCCTTTTGCCAATGAAAAGGAAGGGTTAAAAAGCTCCCCAAGTACACAGCTGCAGCTGATGAACATTGCAAAGGCCAGATTACAGCAGGGAGACCCCTGCTGATGACCACTGCAAACACTGCCAGATAAGATCTATGACAGACTGACACCAGCAGGAGAAACAGAGGCATTGAAGGTATTATTAAAATAAAAACATGTGTCCAAGAGAGATGACAATTAATTAATTCACAAAAAAATGAAATGTCCCAATCCAATGTTCCTTTGTTATCACTAAACCATTTTTACCTGAGTATTTTATTTACTGCAGTTTCTTTTTCAAGGAGATTTCTTGCTCTGATGCTAAAAACTGATTTGCGTAACTGTAAAAGAAAACATAATATATTAACTTTTATGATGAAATATGTATTCCGTTATCTGAATCAACTAAAGCTCTGCAAATTATCTTTACTTTTAATTTTTTTTATTTTAATCTAAACCTTAGGGGTTAGACCTGGGGTAGGAAACCTTGACTCCGCAGCTGTAATGAAACTACAAATCCCATCACAAATCTGCCATTGGGAGTCATGCCTGGGCTGCCAGAGGTGTGCAATGCACCATGGAACTTGTAGTTCCACAACAGCTGGAGTGCCAAGGTAAGCACTAGATTATAACTCCAACTTGATGACATTTAATTTGCTATAGGAAGGTGCACTTTTTTTTTTTACATTTTAATTCTGCTTTTATCTGTTTCATCATTTTTGGGATCCTACTGTCTCTTCCTTTGCAAGACTGTATGCTTTCTGTCAACAAGTATGCAGTCTTGCAAAGGCATGGCAGGCTTCTTCATGGTAACAATAATAAACATACATTGGTATTCCTTAGTAATGGTGTATGTGTTAGGACGGCAACATTTGGGAGACACGGGAGAGCATTGGCACCCCATAACAGAAATGATCAGGATCAACAGTAGATGTTCATTACAATAACATGTTAAAGCTCATAAGATATTTTAATGATTGAGTTTACCATTTATTTTAACTACTCTCTACAAAGGGAAATATAAAGTGAAGATACAGGGTGTGGTGTATGCATTAAGGTATTATGGAACTTACATTGACTGCTGTTTCAACAATTTATTCAGTATTGTTATGAAAGAGGGATTTAGTTACTGCAAATGTAATATTTATATATTATTCCCATCGGATTTATGATTAGTTACATTTATTCTACAAAGTAAATTTTAGTTTGTCCTAACACATTACACATGAGGTTTCTTCTTTATGCGTTTTTTAGAAGATGGCAGAATTTGCTTTTTTGACATAAAGCATTACATAGATTGGGACAGACTAAATGAATACCAGTAGTTGTAAACCCTTACATATTACCCACTGAAGTGAGCAGCATCAGGTGATACACAGAAATGAAACAAATCCACCTGAATAAGTTTAAAGACAGGGGACTGGGATCTGACATCACACACTGCACAGCATAAAACAGAGAGCAAAGTGTAATCTGAGACCTTAGTGGAGGGTATGGACACCCCCCCCTCAATACAATCTAATAGGGAACACGCACAGCTCAGTCTGTCAATCACCTTCTGCGTGCTGGAGGTGGGGGTGGGGGGCGACAGGGCCACCCCCCAGGATTCAGTGGCGTTGGCATAACCTGTCAGCAGTGATTTATGCAGCTAGCAGAAGGAGGATAGACAGAACAGACACAAATTACACTAGGTGCTTTGAATTGCAGCTAGGACACACTAGAGAGGGATACGGTTTGTTTATTCTTAATTTCAATGGTTTACAACCACTTTAAAATCTTCAGGCCCCCCTGCCAACATTTTTTTTTAAGTGAGCAGCTGACTTTTACTAAAATGACACTTACCTGTCCAGGGATCCAGCGCTGACCTCACCACGGGCTGTATTCCAGTATTCGAGTATACCAGTATTCGCGTCCCCGCCATGTTTACCAAGGTAAGCCACCTGTGACACCATGCAGCTTCCCACTGCACATGAGCAAGCTGCACCATGCTTTGCGAATGGTCCCGCAACCCGCAGCCTTCTGGGACCTGTGACATGCTCCTGAAGGCTGCAGCAAAGTGTTATGAGGGAGGCAAACTTGTCAAAACTAGGTATCTGGCCCCCCTCCCATAAAAAAAAAAAAATATGTCCAACAGTTGTAAAGGAGGAGGGGGTAAAGTTCCCCTTTAATTGGAGATTTTATCTGTAAACAAGTACAATGCCAGCAGTTATTACAAAAAAAAGTAGAAGACATAAAAAGACAAAAAAATACTATACAACATTATTAAATGTTTTGAAAGAGAGAGAAAGTAGACTGAATATGTTGCGTTATGTGTGATCCTACAATGGCTTAGCATTACCCTCTAGGTGACGTACATCTCTAAATAGACCGCACGTTTTACTGTCATAATGTTTGGATATCTATGCAACATAACGGGAGTCCAGTTATTAACCAGCATGGAGAGCTATGTCAACTATGTAAGAAAAGCAAATCAGATTGCTTAAAGTTAACATTATAGATAGAAAAGTGTGCAATCTCTTAAAACAAACCTGTGTTCTTACTAAACCAGCTAAAGTAGCACTATAGGTTATTAAGGTAATAGTATATAGTAAGCAGTCAGTACACATGTTCTCTTGCAGACTATGTTTTCCCAGCAGCACATACTAAATTCCCTCCAATTCCATGTGGTAAAGGAGAGGGGATGCTATGTGTATATAAACAAAGGCTTTCAAAAAAGTTGCTATCTGCACAGCAGACCTCATAGGACTATGGACACTGCTGGGAGAAATCCTGACTTAGATATAAGCAGAGTGAGTTCACAGTTTGGTTTCACTGACATTGCGTCTAAAGTAGCCTTAAATATGCTGCTTATTAAAAAAATGTCATTGCTGATATTGTTATCAATTACTGTGTTGATATACAATGTAAGCTGCCAATGTGGCACCTAGCGATGCGCATCTGGAAAGTATTAGTATTCTAATGCCTCGTACACACAACCATTTTCCTCGGCAGGAAAAAAATATGTTTTTCCCGACGTGATTTCTTTCCAGGCTGACTTGCATACACACGTTAATGCAAAAAAACGTCCGACCAAAGCGCGGTGACGTACAACAAGTACAACGGGACTACTGGTCGTGTGTACAAGGCATTATAGAAGAAAGTATCCAAATAATAAAATAAAATAATAATACTTTTTTGTAGGCTTAAAAATATAGAATATTTTCTTGAATATTTTTTTTTTAAATTTCTGTTCATTTGTATGAAAGCTTAAGGTTATTTTATCATGTCATGTGGTAAAGGAGAGGGGATGCTATGTGTATATAAACAAAGGCTTTCAAAAAAGTTGCTATCTGCACAGCAGACCTCATAGGACTATGGACACTGCTGGGAGAAATCCTGACTTAGATATAAGCAGAGTGAGTTCACAGTTTGGTTTCACTGACATTGCGTCTAAAGTAGCCTTAAATATGCTGCTTATTAAAAAAATGTCATTGCTGATATTGTTATCAATTACTGTGTTGATATACAATGTAAGCTGCCAATGTGGCACCTAGCGATGCGCATCTGGAAAGTATTAGTATTCTAATGCCTCGTACACACAACCATTTTCCTCGGCAGGAAAAAAATATGTTTTTCCCGACGTGATTCCTTTCCAGGCTGACTTGCATACACACGTTAATGCAAAAAAACGTCTGACCAAAGCGCGGTGACGTACAACAAGTACGACGGGACTACTGGTCGTGTGTACAAGGCATTATAGAAGAAAGTATCCAAATAATAAAATAAAATAATAATACTTTTTTGTAGGCTTAAAAATATAGAATATTTTCTTGAATATTTTTTTTTTAAATTTCTGTTCATTTGTATGAAAGCTTAAGGTTATTTTATCATGTCATGGGGATGAAAAAGACAGAAATGTTTGAAGTCCAGCCTGTTTGACAAGCACAGCCCCATCCATAGATACAGTAGAGAACGAGTGTAGACACAAAGGGACTATAAGTGTTATTCACAGGATTACCAAGTGAAAATATAGGGAGAAAAGCCTGAAAAAAAAGGAATGAAGCCATTACTTTGGACCAGTAAGCTGCATCTTATTACATTACTGTTTTATTGTTTTTGGTGTTCAGATATGCTTTCATTTTAAATCAGGATCACATATAGAACAAAATAGTCCAAAATGATAATGCAGCAATCGCAGAGACCATATATATGGTATATATATGGTCTCTGCGATTGCTGCATTATTACGCTATTTGGAGCCTGCTCTGTGTTTATGTGTTTTATGAGGAATATTATCCTGACGGGTCCCAGCTATAGAGACGGATTATCTGGTGGAAAGATACTTTTTATTGCCTCCATTTGCTAATCATCTGGTGAGTGAGTACCCCGAAGGGGAGTGTGCCCCACTTGTGGTGTAATCTTTCCTGGGAAGAGGTGTAGGATCAACCACTATCTGTTTTCACTACACTGGCAAGAAAATCTGTCACTATTTGAATGCTTATGATGATGTTGGACATTTAAACCAACAGCTAGAGCGCTGTTTATCATTTTGGACTATTTTGTTCTATATGTGATCCTGATTTATTTGTGCATCTTCAGTTCTTTGACTGTTAGATTTTAAATAGCTGCTATAATTTTTACTACTATATATTTCTGCAATATGAAATTATAGTTTTGATTACATTTTTTTCTCTCTAAAATTCTGCCACTTGTCAACTTGTTTATAAGTGATTCCACTGTGAAATATTTTGCATTAAGGCGCTGAGATGTGTCACTAGGCCTGGTGTTACACTACCCTTTCTATCATGCTTTCATTTTACCTCAACTCCAATGCATTTAAACAAAATGGGGAATTTTGCTAAAACACCATCATTTTTTGCCAACATTTTGGCAAACAAAAAAAGGGAAAGCTGGGGGACTGACAAGATCACCAGGTATTTTATACAATGGAAGCAATGCAAAGTGAACAGGATACTTTTGAATACAAGTACATGGTAAGACAGACACATATGAGGAATATGAAATGTTGGGGTAAGACACACTTTAAGTTGCTGTTTGTTACTTATAGGTGCAGTGAGCACACAAAATGCCTACAAACACATTTTCAAGACCCGTGCTGGATAATTTCAAGCAATAGATTAAAAAATTCAACAAGGAGAGTAGGATCCAATATAACTATCATAGAAGGTGAGTAGACCAAGAGAAGCAATAAAATGTAAGGTGATTTAACTATCAAGTATCTAGAAAAAATCAAAATGCTTTGGAGATAACAGACCCTTTAAGCAAAATCTTATAATAATTTCATAACAACAATCCAGGCTACACTAATTCCTTATTGACAATAATGTAAAGGATTTACAGTGGCACCAAGGCAATCCAATGGGAAGAGGCACCATACCCCGTTGATAAAATTTTACTGGAAATCCATGTCCAATGTACCAACATGTTGGGGACATGAATGTCCTCTTTACTATAAATAGAAAAAGAAAATTGCGCTAACCAAAGAATACAGGTGATGGTGATATCAAAAAAGCAAAGGCAGCAATAAGCGTGTATATCACAGTAACATATAGAAAAGAAAAAATTGCGCCAATAAACAAATATAAAGTCCTTATATATTGAATAAATAATAAAGTCCACAAAAGTGCATATATTGAATGACACCCAAGTGATTGATACGATCCAGTGAACCGCCACCTTATGGACAGAGGCTTACCAGCAAGCAGTGGGTAAACAGCATATCACAGCTCCACAGCTGTTCACAGGATGAAGACTGAAGACAAAATCAGCAGATGACATGAAGCAAGCAGAAATCCAGCTCAAACAGCCACTCAGAGGCCGAACGGATGACAATGTTTGATTCTGAAGTGTGGTCTCATAGAAGGTCCTCAATACAGGTGCAGGAACTGTCAACCATAATGAAAGAAACGAAGAGGCCGCACATAGTGTAAAACCATCAAGGAGATTTAATATCAAATAAAAAAACTACTTACAAACGAATATGAAGTTCGATCATAAAACGAAAAATTGGATGCAATCCTAAAACGAATGTCAGCCGGCAACACGAGGAGCCTTTCCTCATAACGTCGAATGCGGTGGCGTCACTGCACGCCAATAGTCCAGATGCGTTTTGTCATAGAATGACGTTTTCATTCTATGACGAAACGCGTCTGGGCTATTGGCGTGCAGTGACGCCACCGCGTTCGACGTTGTGAGGAAAGGCTCCTTGTGTTGCCGGCCGGCATTCGTTTTAGGATCGCATCCAATTTTTTGTTTTATGATCGAATATCATATTCGTTTGTAAGTAGTTTTTTTATTTGATATTAAATCTCCTTGATGGTTTTACACTATGTGCGTCCTCTTTACTATAGAGGCAAGTAGTATGGGACATTCTTGTCTCCGGAATGTATAAACATTTGACACTTTCCAAATTTTTTTTTAGCACCCTCTAGGTAGGGAATGCCCTTGCTCCTGGGCCCAGGAGTTATTTTTGATTTTTTTTACAGCCAAAGGGACTGGCTGGATTTTGATGGGGGGTGAGTGTAGCACCGTCTAGGTAGGTAGGTGCTAGAGGTAGGAGTTTTGTTAGGACAGGTACATTTAGACAGACCTGTTTGTTTTGTTTTGATTTGAGCTGGGAGTGGCTCAGGGTAGCAGCTGGTGATTCACAGGCAGCATTACTAAGACCTCCCTCTTCTTTTCAGAGCTGGGTAGAAATGTCTGGAAAGAGAGGAGGAGAGGAGAGGTGGAGTTGCCTAGGGTGTTTTAGAGAGCCCTGACCAATCCCCAACTTGGATTTGCAGGGGGCAGGCCTGAAATACCCAGGGTCAGCCCAGCTGGGGAGGAAAGAGATGGAGTGAGAGAGTGGGGGAGGGGTAACCTTGGGCCTGGGCTTGGGTTGAGTTGGGACCCTCTTCAGAAACGCATGAAGAGGTCCTGGGCCGGAATGACAAGACAAAGCAAGAAGAGGACAGTGGAAGAGAGCACTGTTAAGAGACTCCAGGAAGGACAACTTGTCACAATCAGCAGGGCTGGTGAGCGAGGCACAGACAGGAGGACTGGGAAGGCACACCTAGGAGGACTGGGAGCTTGCAGTCTGTCTGGGTGCAGAACCAGAAGTGTGGACTGTGGTGGAAGGGGCAGTGGAGAGAGGTAGCTGCAGCCAGGAGGGCTGGCAGGGCCTGAAGTGGGCTAACTGGGATCAGTAGTCGTGTGTATGACAGCTAGTACAAGGACTTTTGCAATTTTCCCTGCTACACTATAGGGGTCCGTGGTCCCTGCCTGCAAAAGGCAGTTGCTAAGGCTTGGCCAAGCCAGTGTCAGGCTTACTCATACACATGTACTAGCTGGTCCTGGGAATTAAGTGATGCGCTGGAGGTGGCAGACAGTAATCGTCTGCAGCAAGTGATGTGCTGGAGGAGTAAGGAGAGGTAACTTCAAGTAAGAGTGTGCAGGAGTCCTGGTCCATATTATAATGTGAAGACCTGGTTAATCCACTTGGGGGGGGGGGACCCGGAGAGAAGATGGAGAGGGCGAAGTGAGGGATTTGTTTTTTTTTTTCCTTTTTTTGTGCTTTGTTTTGATTATGTTTGGGTCTTGTTTCGTTTGAGGATGTTATGTAGACGTTATTGATATTGGTTAGGGTTGGGGGAGGATAGGTAGAAGGCGGTGGGGAAAAGAAGAAGGAAAAAGGGGAAGAGAAGGTGGTGCATTGATATTTAAAGAAATATGATCATTGAGATTTAACGGAACATTTGAAGTAAATAAAATGCCGGCCTGTACTGGAGGATATAGGTAGGGTGGGGCTATGTAAAAGAGCTATTGTATGAGAAATTATTTATATATATTTTTGTTAGGGCTGATACTGATCCAAATTTTTGTGTCCGATTAATAATTTTTTTTTTTTATCGATAAATCGACTAATTTTAATTAATTATAACACATATACAGATCCAACTACTTTTAGCTGATCTCCTTGCAGGCTGATTTCCAGTGCAGCTACCAACCACTGGAAAAATGGATAGCAGGATACAAAAAACACACAAAGGCAACACTCGATGGGAATAGCATTAAAACTTTTATAGTCTTTAAGTAGGTAACAAAATAAATATTGCACTGGAGATGAAATCTATGTAGCTACATAAACTGTAAAAATGGTGCGAGTAATACAAAACGGTAGCAAAAGCACTCATAAAAACATGTAGCTAAGTATGATACTGGTAAAAAATTTGTACAACGATGCCACTGCTGAATCCAGATGAGGAGAGGTTAACATCAGTCCGTCGGCATGTATATGTCCCATGAAGAGAACTGTCACAACTCCCAGTGGATGGTTGTAGAATCCCAGGTTGATAGAGGGAAGTGTAACAGCTCTTGCGTGTGGCAGATAGTAAGGTCCCACCGGCATGCAGATATGAAGGCACAACAAAGGAGCCCTTCAGATGGACACGGCAAGCCCCGCAGGTGTCCGTGACGTCACCGGATCTTCGACAGAACTCCCTAAAGGCCCGGAAGCCAGGGGAGAGGTGAGTACCAATCAAAATAATTTTGATCGATCAAAAAAATGAAAGATTAAAGCGGAGTTCCAACCACAATTACCATTTTTTAAACGTATGTCCTTTTATCCTGCGTTTTTATAATATAAATCCGGTCACTTACCATTTTACAATCCGTTGCCGATCTGCATAGTTATTCAAAAAAGATAGTTTTATAAATCGTCTACATCGTCTACATCGTTGTAATTTTGATTGTGGGCATTGTGAAGCCCACAAGCACTTACTTGCTGGAAGTCTTGGATGGGGAGTGATAATTGGACAGTGCACTGCAACCTGGGAAATGATGACACACATTTCCCAGGAGCATTAGAGGTAGATGATGTCAGAATCCTAGGTGATTTCAAAGGCAGATTTCGTGGGACCGCATAGCAACAGGCATTTCCAGATTTTTTTTTACTTTTTTAGGTCTAATGTGCACAATAATGAAAAAAAAAATTTGGGATGGAAATTCCATTTTAATCGTTAATAGTTAATTTCCACAGCCCTAATTTTTATATATTTTTTTTATATATGTAGTAAAAATGGATACAATGTACTACCTGTATAACCTTTTTTGAAAATATAAATAAAGAATATAAAAAAAAAAAAAGTGTGCAGGAGGAAGTTGAAGGATTATGTACATGGAGTGTACATAGTTTGTCCCAAACCTATTTGCTATTGATTCTTTACTGGGCATCCCATATACTCCATCCCCATCCAAGTTATATCCCCCAATAAAATAAAATAAATAAAAATTCAGTGACTGTTTCATGATTCAGAGTGCCTGTAGTGAATGCAGGGCTGGCAGGGTGACAGACAATCCAAAGATTTCAGCAACCCCTACGGGTGTACAGCTACCTATTTAAATTTAGTTTTCAAAGGCAAAGTCTCTAAGACATCACTAAAGTCACTAGCATGAAGTAGAAACACTGATTGAAGTCACCATCCTTGCTGATGAATGTTATATAATTAACCACTTCCATACAGGGCATTTTCACCCCCTTCCTGCCCAGACCAATTTTTAGTTTTCAGCACTGCCGTACTTTAAATCACAATTGCGCAGTCGTGTGACGTGGCTTCCAAACAAAATTGGCGCCTTTTTTTTTTCACACAAATATAGCTTTCTTTTGGTGGTATTTGATCACCGCTGCGGTTTTTATTTTTTGTGCTATAAACAAAAGAAGAGCGACAATTTTGAAAAAAAAACCACAATGGGCCAGATCCACAAAGCATTACGGCGGCGTATCTCCAGATACGCCGCCGTAATTTCAAATTCCCGCCGGCGTATCTTTGTTTTGTATTCACAAAACAAGATACGCCGGAATTACGCTAAGATACGACTGGCGTAACGTTATTACACCGTCGTATCTTAGTTGCATACTTACGCTGGACGCTAGCGGCGCTTCCGTTGTGTGTCCGCGTAAAATATGCAAATGAGCTAGATATGCCAATTCACGAACGTACGTACGTACGGCCGGCGCAGTGTTTTTACGTCGTTTGCGTAAGAGTCGGTCCGGCGTAAAGTTACCCCTGCTGTATAGAGGCGTACGTAATGTTAAGTATGGACGTCGGGCCAGCGATGATTTTTCCGTCGTTCACGTCGTTCGCGAATAGGGATTTGCGTACGTTACGTTCATGTCGTTTTCATTGATGTTTTGCGACGTGATTTCGCGCACGCGCACTGGGATATGTCCAAGGCCGGCGCATGCGCAGTTAAAAAAAAGCGTTGTTTGCGTCGGGTCATTCATAATTACAATAAAACACGCCCCCCACTAGTTAATTTGAATTACACCCGCGTACACCGGCCCATTTACGCCAAGCCGCCGTAAGCTACAGCGGCATTTCTTTGAAGGATAAGGATACGCCACTGTAACTTACAGTGGCGTAGAGTAAATGGGACACGCCGCGCCGGCGGGGCAGTTTTTGTGGATCTGGCCCAATATCTTTTACTTTTTGATTTAAAGAAGTTCTTGTATTTAGTGTCTATTGTTCAAAATATGTGTGATTGATTGAAATATGATTGATAAAAACCCTATAAATTTAAAATGAACCAGTATTGCAGTATGATAATGCAAGTATTTTTATCTATAATTTTTTTTTGCATCTTTTTAATGTTACTATCACAAAACAATCAAGAATCGGTAGAAATATTTTATAATTGCCAGAATGATTGTGTTGCTTGTTATGAAACCATCAAAGGTTATACTTTGATTATCAAAACACTGACAGAACCATCTGCCAATGCCTTTTATCACCAGGAAGCAGGACAATCTGCTCAGCATTCTCCAAATGTGTTTGTGTCGATTATGAAAGTTAACATTAACCATCTTCTTCTGTGTCAACCGTTGAAAAATAAGCTGTGCAGATCTATTTTTAGACTGGATAAATACTGGGTTTATAGAAAAATATGCTTGTAAAGTATGCATTCATTAGATATTCTACAAAAGTGTACAGTTATTTGAACTAATCAGAAGCTTTACATTTGAGATAAGAACGATCTGAATTATGTGCATACGATTATTATATTTCTCCAGGCACCTCTCATATAGGCTGATAATTTAGCCCATTAGGGTTTATACGTAATCTGCAGATTATTGTCCTGTGCATTGTGCTAACAACTCCCCAGCCTGAGCATTATCCACTCAGAAATCATATGGATGAGATGGAGATTCTGATTTTACAATTATGCCTTTTATGAGACCATTGCATGGCATGTTTTTATAACCGCCAGCACAATCCTAGCAGTCAAGTTTTAGATAGATGGGAGTACTAGAAGTCCTGATCTTAAAATATATAGTCAAATTTGCAATTTGAATAATCAAAACTTTGAACTCCAATAAAAAAATATATAGTGCCCCCTCCTCCTGCTCAGGAAAGTTTAATTACTGCATTTCCCACCCACTCCCTGTATTAATATAGGCCCTTGATGTCCTTCTGTATAATGGTGATACATTGTATATGCGGACATCAGAAAGGCCATGACTGGATAAAAATGTTCTCAGTTTTCTCATTCGCATACTTATTCGAGGTGAAAGGTTCAGAAAGTACAGAAGTCTGTGAGATAACAGACAATTAGAATATTCAGAATAAGACCTCAGCAAAGACAACCTCCATGTTTCTCTCATGACAAGTTTTTCTTAAGCATACCTCATATATCTCATGATGCCATTAAGGTCAGCAGCTTCAGCTCATAAACATACTTGCAAAAAGAATAAAAGAAAAGATCGCGTCACATAGGTAGCCTTTTCCAAGATTAAATTATGGGCAGTGGTCTAAATAGAGGTCTTCCTTTTATGGTTAGTTCAGTAAATAATGTTTTTTGTTTTTTATTTGAACAAAGTACAGTTTTGCATCAAATAAAACCCTGTGTGCCATCTATTCTAAAGAAACTGTATATAGCAGGGACGGGCAACTCTGATGCCCCATAAAAAAGCTGCATTGCTTTCGCTGTTGGCATACCTAAAGGCAAGTGGCGTATCATCCACGTGTGCAAGGCACACAAGCCCCAAGGGAAGGGGACCCACTGTGCACTGAAACACACTGCGCACATAGAGGTGTCTGTGATAAATCCTAGCCACTGCAGCTGTGCCTTTCACTGTCCACTGCTGGCTGCTTGGACAGCTCAGTATATTATTACCCAAAACATAGCTGCTCTGAATCCCAGTGCCCTCGCCAGGCAGTGCTAAAGTCACAGCCTGACCTATGTCTTCTGAACAGTGGAATCGGTCAGAGGATTAAGCAGCAGTGTCAGCCAATAGGAGTAAGAGATAGGGAAATGTGTCCACTAATTAATGAGAGGGGAAGTAGGTGGGCGGAACCTGGCTTCCCATGGTCACTGCAATCATTGTTCGTCCACAGATAAGAGAGTATTCAGTGTATGTATATGTATAGTACAGGAGCAAGCATATACAGTGTATATATACAGTACAGGGGACATATATACAGTATATATATATATATATATATATATATATTGTAGAGAGGACAAGGGCAGCATAGAGTAAACAGAGTATTCTCACCCCATGTAATGTGCCCTGCTGCCCTTTTTATGTAATGTACACTGTTTTGCCCCTCATGTAAATGTTCCCTGATGTGCCCCTCGTGTAAATGTTCCCTGATGTGCCCCTCATATAACGTGCCCTGTTGTGTCCCATGTAATGTGCTCTACTAAGCCCCCAATGTCATATACCCTGCTAAACCCCCATGTCATGTGCCTTGCAGAGCCCCCCATGTCGTGCGCTTTGCTGAGCCCTAATGTCATGTGCCCTATAGAGCCCCCCATGTCATGTGCTCTGCTGAGCCCCCAATGTCATGTTGCCTGCTGAGCCCCCATGTAATGTGCTCCGCTGAGCCCCCCATGTAATGTGCCCTGCTGAGCTCTCCATGTAATGTGTCCTGCTGAGCTCCCCATGTAATGTGTCCTGCAGTCCTTCCATGTAATGTGCCCTGCTGAGCCCCTCGTATAATGTTCTTTGCTGCATGTAATGTGCCCTGCTGAGCTCCCCATGTAATGTGTCCTACTGTCCTTCCATGTAATGTGCCCTGCTGAGCCCCCCCCCTATAATGTTATTTGCTGAGCTCCTTATGTAATGTGTCCTGCCAAGCCCCTCCTCCCCATTAAATATGCCCTGCTGCCTCCTCCTTATGTAATGTGCCCTGCTGACCTGCTTTCAACTGCCCAGTTGAAACCTCTATACCTTTCTCTGTTGACCCCATGTGCTCTGCTTATCTCAGGTTTGACCCAGAATTGGCTTCTTTGCAGAAACAAAGCAAGCAGAAGTACCACATTAAACAGGTACATATTTATTCTACTTTTTATTGTGCTTTCCAAAAATAATTGTAAAAATAATTAACTGATTACACCAATGAGCTGCAGAATGTGAACATTATGTCAAGGGTTCTCCAAGATCTCCTAATTTTTGCCAAGATTTCTGCCAAGGTAAAAAGGATGAGAAACCCTGCTATTTGTTTTAGGTTACAGATTCCTACACTATATACACTGTAAAATAACATATTTTATGAGTACAAGAAGGCTTCTGATTTGTTTTAGCCACACCAGAGGCGATTTAGTTCGCATATGCTGCGCTATATACGTTTCTCACTCACTCACCACTTTGGGCCCTCTCCCACTTTTAATGCCCCATTGCTATTCTGCATTAAGTAGCTAAAGATACCCTAAATCTTTCAACAATATTAGCAATACCCCTGGCACAATGGAAACCATGCACTGACCATAACACATTTTTAAGTAAAGGGGCCCAACTTGTAATCTTGCACACAGGCCCACTGATTTCATAAAATACCCCTGCTAAACGCTTCCTGGTAAAGAGGAGTAAAAAGTCCCCATCTGTGTCCTACCAAGTGCAGGATGAGGACAGAATGCAGACCACCCCCTGATATGGATCGATTGTGTCATGTCTGAGCAGAGGCCAGCTCCGTGCCCCATTGGAGGCTGCCCTCCCACAGCCAGCCTTGACCGAGCCACCCTGGCTCCCCCCTGCATCCCTCAGCCGCCGTTCGGAAACCTAGAGTGTTTACAGAATTGGACAAAATAGTTTTGCTGTGAACAGTATATTATCACTTATTTTGTGTGTATTTTCATATGCAACAAACAGTACAAAAAACAGAAATAACACACAGTGACAGTGGCGGCTGGTGGTATATTTGTGTGTGGGGGGGGGGAATGCACCCACAGCCTCCCCCCCATTAAGTTAGATCACCCACATCGCCCCCCCTGTGGTTGAGTCGGCTGTGAGAGGAAAAATAAAACCCTCTGATGGGACTTTGTAGGGCATGAAATCCAAGGAGGTAAGATTTGATAGTGTATAAAGTTCAAAATGTATTAATTGAAAATATTAAAAGGTTTTGGTACAGAAGTAAAACATATACAAATTGATACGATTGCAGTAAATACAACATGATGAAAGAATGAATAACCACAATTCTCTGTCAACTGTACAACCAAGATCAGCTGTCAACACTGCACATTGTACTGCACGCCTGCCCACTGCAGCACCGTATCTAGAGAGGTTATGCAGTGCCTGCGGATGCACAATGCGGTCTCTTGGACTTGTAGTCCCCCTGGGATTGTACAGGTAGGCTCAGTATACACACTGGGGACGGTCACTTCTCTCTGCCCATACTCAGTACAGCTCTGATCAGCAGCTTCTCCTCCATACAGCTCTGCTCTCTCCGGGTGACTGCAAAATTATCCAGTAGCTCCAGCATCCGGACCACTTGCGGAACCACCCGCCAAACAGGGACTCCAGGCCGTACTGCTCGGTGAGGCTCTGCAGCTTGGAGCCAAGTCTCTTGGCAATGCTGTACACATCTTCCAAGGACAGAGCAGCAGGTGCCTGCTGCCATAACATCCCCACCCTACTCCTCCCTCCTCCTCCTGGTTAATGGGCTCACTTCTCCTTCTGGCCAATTGGGAAACAGGTCTCAGGACTCGCTTCCTGATTGGCCAGGAGGAGAATAAGTGTGACAATAGTGAATATTCATTCGCTATTATCACACAACTGAGTGAGCTCAGGGCGCAGTGCTCTGCTCCCCGAGCCCATTCTTATTTGAAGCCTATTAGAGTCTCTGTCATTGCATTATGGACCATCACTGGCGGATGACCACTTAAAATGTTATTGCCAAGTTTATTGAGTCACAAACTCACGTATCATTGGCTCATGATAGCCCATCTGATCAATTTTAAATGGCAATAGATAGCTTTACAAAAGTTAATTCTTAAAATAAGAATAAATTACTGTAATGTACAAACTAAAATGGTTATAATACTGTTAAGACTTTTAGCTAGCACATATTTTAGGTTGGCTGGTTTAATTTTATAAAGTCACTTACATTTACATTTAAGCAATATTCAAGACAGATAATTAAAGGGGTAGTTCCCCCAAAAAACTTTTTTTTAACATTGATTGAGGCTCGTTTTGTCAAGGGGAATCGGGTGTTTTTTTTTAGAAACAAAGCAGTACTTACCGTTTTAGAGATACATCGTCTCCGACGCTTCCGGGTATGGTCATCGGGGAAGGGCGTTCCTATTTGATTGACAGGCTTCCGACGTTCAGATACATCGCGTCACGATTTTCCGAAAGTAGCCGAACGACGGTGCGCAGGCGCAGTATAGAGCCGCACCGGCGCTCGGCTTCTTTCGGCTACTCGTGACGCGATGTATGCGACCGTCGGAAGCCTGTCGGAAGCCTGTCAGTCAAATAGGCACGCCCAGACCAGACGATCATACCCGGAAGCGACGGAGACGATGCATCTCTAAAACGGTAAGTACTGCTTCGTTTCTAAAAAAAAAAACACCCGATTCCCCTTGACATAACGAGCCTCAATCAATGTTAAAAAAAGTTTTTTGGGGGAATTACCCCTTTAAGACAAGAAGGGTTTAGTTGGTTTTTACTGGTAAACAAAACCATGGTTTCAATTGTTGCCATGGAAAAAGAAATACAAATCAGCTACATAAGGAAAAGGTTATGTGCAGAAAATAAAAAACAATGTATCCTTTCCTGCATCTTTTTATTCAAAGCGTAACTCTGAGAAAATATTAACCTCACTCCCACCCCCAACCCATCCTGGAGATTTTCTCTTCTTTTAACATGTGAAACTAAATATACTTGCCTAAATCAACTATACGGGTCTCTTGCTGGCATGTTTCCAGGTGTGCCCATGCTAGCTAGTCCTGACAATCCCCTTACACTGATATCACCCACTCTTCTGAGTCCTGAGAGAACCTTGCCATTGCACAGACAATGGAATGGGTCCACATCATGTGGCCAGTAAGAACACCAAAAAAAGTCCGCGCTCATGGGTATCTACAAATTGAATAAAGTCCAATATAGTTGGGAGTAAAATAAAATAACAATATCAAAAGATTAAAAATTAAAATATTGGTAAAAAATCCATTTAATAAAGATTAACTCTACAAATATAAGGAAGTTATTTTCAGATAGTTCCGTGCAAAGTTATATGCAAAGCTGTAAAGCTAGATTGCCATATGAACAGTGTACAAATGATGTCATTTTCCACAGACAGTCACTTCATAATTCATGGGGTTAAACCTCCCGGGTTCAATACACATGCCATCATATGGAGGAAATACCGACAGTACCTTAGGGGCAGGTGGCAGACTTGCAGTAATGTGGAAATGGTCGTCCGACCTTCAGTAAGTGCTTGGCATCAGATAATCCACACGACCGAAGTGTCACCGCAGGGCAGGAAAGACGGCACCATCCGACAGATCCTGCAGACGGGGTCACAATGCGATGAGGTCTGGGAGGACGTACGCTCTTTCCGCTCGATCGCGTTGATGTCACACGTCTGAGACGCTGCTCTACGTTCAGAACAGAGGAGCGAGGATGTAGTAGACACCCTCTGGTGGAGGATCTATAGACTGCATGTTCCCAATGTAACGTAGTGAAGGCTGCCAGCGGGAAATACAAATGCGATGTAGCTGATCTTGCAAAGTTAAAAGTTAGGTGCCCCCATAAATCAGGGGATCAGGGGGGGATGTGTGGTTTTAAGAGCCTTGACGACGCGTTTCGCGCTTCCAATCGCTTTTTCAAAGTCAAGTATGTGTGGCTTGTACAGGGAAATAAATAGTCTAAAATAAGGGGAGGAGTGATGTTAACAGGAAAAGGAAATGGATACGAGTGGGCATGTCCAAAGAAACCGAAAGCTTTAACCCCTTCCAAGGAAAAACTAGTTAAAAATACACATACAATATATATATATATATATATATATATATATATATATATATATATATATATATATATATATATATATATATATAATAAAAATGAAGATAAAAATAAAAATAAAAATAAATATAAAAATTAAGAATCATATAGAGTATATATAGTTATAAAATTGAAATTAAAAAGCGAGTACTCTTCTTCAAACTTCACTTTCTGGTCAAAGAAAAAAAAAGGCATGTATTAACTATTAATTAATTAAGTATAAAATATTAAATAAGGGTGCTGGTTTCAATTTCCTCATTTAACCCTTTGGGGGCCAGCGAGTCAAGCATAAATATCCAAAACTATACTGTAAATTCGGAATAAATACTGCGCAGGTCTATATTAATAAGCTGTGAAATTAAATAAATAATGAATAAATGCTGCTGCAGCTAATATGTCAGATATAAACATAGAGCAATATAGAAAAGGAAAAAAGCTGCGCTGCATCAATAAAAACAAAATGTGTTGCATAAATATACCAAAATATTGTTTAACTAGTGCATAAATACACCGGTGCAAAATTCAAAACACTTAGAAATAAATCAAAAGTTCGTGTAGAATAGAGAAAATAATCCCCAAAGTTCAGAGAAGGATGTAAAAGACAACAAAAGAAGTCCGAATGGGTGTTGAACAGCTCCAAGGAAATCGTGTGTAGCAGCCAGATTGATACAGGTTATCCTCCACCACTTATGGTTTAAACTGCTTACCAGAAAGATCAGACCTCTAACGAGATCAACAACACATGGATTCAAATTAAGCCAGCACGAGAAATCCAGGAATCCTGTCACCCTGTCTGTATCTCCTTCTCCTTATAGCCAGATTAGCGTTCCTCCAAAAGCATGACCACCCAGAAGGAAAACATTGACATGGCGTAATAACGTCTAAAAAGTTCTTTATTAAAAAGTAAAGTACACTCACATTTATGTAGAACAAAAGTTGCGTGTAAGTAAAATAGCCGGCCGGCTCTGTCATCCGCTCGTCCTTCCGGATTGACAGCGTGGTACAATTCGTGGTGATGTCAGCACGCCGCTTACCCTACGCCGTTTCGTCACAACAATGACTTCTTCCCGTGCCCCTGGAAGAAGTCATTGTTGTGACGAAACGGCGTAGGGTAAGCGGCTTGCTGACATCACCACGAATTGTACCACGCTGTCAATCCGGAAGGACGAGCGGATGACAGAGCCGGCCGGCTATTTTACTTACACGCAACTTTTGTTCTACATAAATGTGAGTGTACTTTACTTTTTAATAAGGAACTTTTTAGACGTTATTACGCCATGTCAATGTTTTCCTTCTGGGTGGTCATGCTTTTGGAGGAACGCTAATCTGGCTATAAGGAGAAGGAGATACAGACAGGGTGACAGGATTCCTGGATTTCTCGTGCTGGCTTAATTTGAATCCATGTGTTGTTGATCTCGTTAGAGGTCTGATCTTTCTGGTAAGCAGTTTTAACCATAAGTGGTGGAGGATAACCTGTATCAATCTGGCTGCTACACACGATTTCCTTGGAGCTGTTCAACACCCATTCGGACTTCTTTTGTTGTCTTTTACATCCTTCTCTGAACTTTGGGGATTATTTTCTCTATTCTACACGAACTTTTGATTTATTTCTACGTTTTTTGAATTTTGCACCGGTGTATTTATGCACTAGTTAAACAATATTTTGGTATATTTATGCAACACATTTTGTTTTTATTGATGCAGCGCAGCTTTTTTCCTTTTCTATAAATATCCAAAAGACTTCCCTTCTGCAAAGGAGGGAAAATCTCTCGTTGGTCGTCAGGGTGCCTTTAGGGATGTGCTCAATCACGAACACCTCCAGAAATTTAAAATCTTTATTGTGATACTGATTGAAGTGTCGAGGTACACTATGCTCCGTGCATCCCTTCTTTATAAGATGACAGTGGTCACCAATTCTGGCACGTAGTGCTCTTATTGTACAGCCTACATAAAAAAGGCCACACGGGCAACGTAATACATAAATAACAAATTCTGTTGAGCATGTAATCAATTGCTTAATAATGTATTCCTTGCCAGAACGCATGGTTATACTGTCAGTGCCGTGTATAATAAACTGGCAGGTTAAGCATGCCTTTTTCTTACATTGAAATAAGCCCTTCCTGTCATTAAAGTAGGTTCTTATATCCAAGGGAGAACCCGAGGGCTTATTTTCAATTTTACTAGGGGCCAAGATGTTTTTAATAGTTTGGGCTTTTCGAAAAGTAACTTGAGGTATAGCAGGAAGCACTGGGGCCAATCTTTGGTCTAAATGAAGAATCTTGAAATGTTTTTTGATAATGTTAGTCACAGACCTGTATCTATCATTGAAGGTAGACACAAATCTACAAAGCATTCTCTTGTTGTTTCTTAGGTAATTTATTAGTAGAGGTAGGTTCCAAAAAGAAAGAGAAAGCTTCATTAATAAGTTCTTTCGGATATCCCTTTTCTTCAAATTTTCTCAACATTAACCTACTTGAATCAACGTAATCCTCCTTTTTGGTACCGTTTATTTTTAATCTATTGAACTGACCTTTAGGAATATTATTCTTCCAGACTGGATGATGGCAGCTCTTAAAATGAAGGTAAGAATTACCGTTAGTTGGCTTTGTATGATTTTTGGTGATAATCCTATCTAACTCATTGGTTAGGACCAAATCCAGAAACACTAATTCTTGAGGATCTAATACATGTGTAAATGTTAAACTAAATGAATTGTTATTACAGTGAGAGAGAAAAGAAGAAAAAACGTCAGGGCTCCCACTCCAAATAAGCACAACATCATCGATGTAGCGTCCATAATAGACTATGTGTTCAGCAAAGGGGTTATTTTGCCAAATATTCTCTTCCTCCCAATGACCCATGGTGAGGTTGGCATAGACAGGATGTGTGGCCAGTGATGTGGACACACAATAAGGAACTCAGGTAAACAGAAGAGGAGAGAAGACTCAGGACTTGAGCATCACACGAGCGCAAGTAAAAAGGGCATTTCCCAACCAATACCAGTAAGCAGTTAGGGAGGAATGAGAGGGGGTTAATATTTGTCAAGAGTTGGGATTTAAGGTTTAGCTTTAAAGTTTATCTTCCAATGGAGATGCTAGCTCAGGAGACACCCCAGAATTCCATCACTTTGGATGGGTTTTCTATCATTTCCTGCTTTGACTATGGGACAGGAAGTGAAAGTTCCCCAATGAAACAAAGATGGCAAAAAAAAAAAAACTTGCAAGGGTTATAACCCTCACTTATTCTATTCAGATGAAAAAAGGTTTGCCTTTAAATCTGCTTTAAAGGGGTTGTAAAGGCAGAAGATTTTTTTTTGTTATCATAAATGCATTCTATGCATTCAAATAAAAAGCCTCCTGTGTGCAACCGCCCCCTTAGTCACCCTGACACTTACCTGAGGTCCCTCTCTGTCTAGCGATGTCCACGGATGGCTCCGCTGTCCGAGATTCTCCTTCCTGATTGTCTGAGACACAGAAGCGGCACCATTGGCTCCCACTGCTGTCAGTCAAAGTCAGCTAGCCTATCAGTGGAGAGAGGGGGTGGGGCTGGGTTAGGGCTCTGTGTCTCAATGGACTGACTGACCTTGCTGCTTGCTGTGGGGGCACTCAACAGGAGGGAGGGCCAGGATCACAGAAGAGGGACCCAAGAAGAGGAGGATCTGGGCTGCTCTGTACAAATCCACTACAACAGAGCAGGTAAGTATAACATGTTTATTATTTTTATAGGAAAAGAAAACTAGACTTTATACACACTCTAAGGCAGGGGTCTCCAAACTGCGGCCCGAGGGCCAGATGTGGCCCTTTGCTAGCCTTTATCCGGCCCTTGGGGCTTTATTCCTCCCACTGATATGAGGCACTATTCTTCCCACTGACTCCAACAAAGGGGCACAATTTCTTTCACTGATACCAATGATGGGATACAATTACAATTACTAATAGGGGCACTACTCCTTATACTACTGACTGCAAACTCTGAGGTCATATTTACTCTCACCAATGCTGGACCCAGGATATTTTTTCCCCCCGCAGGCCACAATCCGGCCCTCCTAAAGTCTGAAGGACAATAAACTGGCCCTTTGTTTGAAAAGTTCGGAGACCCCTGCTCTAAGGCATAGAGAAATATTATGATACTGATTCTCAACATTCCCACATGCCATATATCATACCCAAGATTTATTGTATGAGGGGACTCTCCAGGGCATATACAGTATATAGTGTAGCACCATTAGGCAAAGAACATCATACAATGGGGTCAATTCACAAAGCTTTTTTTTCCCGATTTTGGTTGTTATTTTAACGATTTTGCACGTTATTGAAGCTAGTTCAATTCACTAAACGATTTAACGCTTTGAAAAATCATCAAATAACGTTTCACTACACTGAACCGATATTTTAAGGTGTGGAGCATTATTTAACGATTCGATAGTTATTTTAAAGAGTCAAATCGTTAAATATGTACAGAAGTGCAATTCACAAAGATTTTTTTGACAGTTATCGATCGTTAAATTAACACCTTCCTCAGGGTGTCGTTATGACATTTCCCAGGCGATATTTCGTTGTTAGAGGAAGCTTTTGGTGATTTTTGCAGTATAGTGAAGTTTTTAGTAGTGTTGGGCAAGATGGAACCATGCTCTATTTGAACTTAAAATTATCCAGAGGCGAAGAAGAACACGTTAGAATGTTGTTCAGATTTATAAACGTGTATTCCGTTCACATACTATTTTGGATGACTTTTCTGAAACCCAGGTGATAGCTAAATTCCGATTATCATCTCCCTTGATTTATTCTCTGTATGAGGAAATACACATGGCTTTAGAAAAACACACACAAGAAGTTTTGCATATCACATGCTCAATCTTCACATGTGTCTTGCTTGTCTATCTCTCTCTCTCTCTCTCTCTCTCTGCATCTGCTCTTTTCCACATGCAGCTGTTCTCCTCCCTTTCTGCTCCCAGAATGCATCTCTCCAGCATTATTTAACGATCTTAGACGTTATTATTACGATTTGGGACGTTAAAAAAACTCTTGAGTAGTTAGCATAAAGATTGGATAAAGAGTCAGTTGAAAACCATAACGACTATGTTGAATAACGATTATAGCTTTCGTTAATACCATGTTTGCTAGCGTTAAATAAGCAGTGGTAATTTAACAACTGAAGAAAACCAATAACGTTTCTCTTTGTGAATTGACCCCAAAATACAGCATTTTTTAAGAATAAAAAAACAACAACATACACTGTATAGTACATGTTATCCTAGCAAAGGGGCTGGCAGCAATTTTGAGCACTGCCTTTACAACCCCTTTAAAATCAATTTAATACTACTACTGTAGCGCCTGTGTACTTTCAGTCCAGGTGCTATTCCAAATTTAGAGGGGGATGAGAGGGTTACCTAGCTCTCATCCAGGTAATTTGCACCAATTCAGCTTCTGTCATAGCTGGACTGTGATGTCGGTTCGTTCTGTGTTCCTGGGGTGCTTTACCACCTTGGGGCAACAGGTGGCAGCAGTGGAGTCCAGGTAAGTGCGCCTTCTTGCCAGCAGCCAATCAGAGGGGCATGCTGGGGGAGGGTACTACTAGAAAGATACCATTTTAGGCGGGGGAGTTCGAGGTTGGATCCGGGTGCGGCACCCACCTTCAGGGTGTGCGCACATCACTGGCCCCGGCGATGGCCTACCAGGCTGGGGCACACGTGCCACGGGTTATCTTTGGTTCCAGGACCATGTTGGCCCGGAGCGACTGAAGCTGCGATGGGATCCAGTGACTTATTGGGTCGCCTACCTTTTAAGAGAATAACCCAAGCGAGTTGTGCTGTTCTGTGGGGAGTCAGTCTGAGGAGAACCAGGAGGCAGGGGATCCAATAGAGCCTAGACAATCAATCGGGGATGTCTAATGGCAACCTGTCAGTCGGTGACCGAAAACCAAGAACTACCTGAGAAAGATTTAGGCAACTACTTTTATTGAGAAGGATTTGCTCCATTAATCTGTGTTCCAGAGCAAGGGCCTGTGGCAGAGGTTCCACTCCTATTTCTATTTGAGCCAAGTCTGTGGCAGAGACTTGTTTTCCTTCTCAAGGTTCCGAGTGTTACTCTGGCTGCCAGTTCTGTGAGAGAGACTGTCCAGGTACACTACACCCACTCTGGCTGGAGTGGCGACAAAGCAAAAGTATCGTTGGAAGCAGGACTGCTTCTGCAAAGTTAAGACCTGAATCTGCAATTCTCCTTATCACCAATCTTTCTCTGTCTACCTCAAGTTAATTGTTTGCCGTGTTTAGCAAGAGAATAAAAGCACAGAAAATGACACCCTGCTGTTTAGACATTCCGTCATTGCTCACATCATCTTACCCCTAGACACATCCCAGAGGTAACACGCCGTCCCAAATCTATCCAGCGGCTCCTGAAGGGGTAGCGCTACACTACTAATAATATTAATAGTAGTAATTATAACATCAATAATACTTTCTAATGTTTAAAATTTTTTGAATACACCTTACTAACTGGAAGGGTACCCACTGATTGGCATATGTGGTGCCAATATTCAAAAAAGGGTGCTATAAAGCTATGCACTTGGGTGCTAAAACTATGCAAGAAAAATACCAATTAGGAGGGGAGTTTCAGGGAAAAATCTGTGATGGAAAAGATTCAGGGATTCTTGTAGACCACATACTTATCAATAGCATGGGATGCCAATTTGCAACCAACCAAGCTAGCAGAATACTTGCATGCATTAAAAAAAAGCATATATTCAAAAGATAAAACCAATAATTCAAACCCTTTACAAAAGATTGATTAACTCTGTAGAATATCAGCTTAAGAGGTAATATAATCACAATGTGCAAGTATATAAAAAGGTGATTATAGTAACTTTATTAACTTGTTCACTCTAAGGTCCCTGAGGAAAACATACTGCCACAATTTGAGATGAGACAAACAGGTTTTATAATAACTACTTGCCGACCGCCCGCCGTCATATTACTGCGGGACGGTGGCACTCCTGGGCGAGAGCCTGTAGCTATACGTCCGCTTTAAAGTGGCCGCTAGGGGGTGCGCGCACGTCCTCGCTCGCCCCCGAGTCCCTAGGGCGTGCCTGGCGGGTACGATCGATGCCGGGCACCCGCGATTGCTTGTTACAGAGCGGGGAACGGGAGCTATGTGTGTAAACACATAGCTCTCGTTCCTGTCAGCGGGGGAAACGCTGATTTTGGGCCAGATTCTCGTAGATGCGCGCCTAATTATGCAGGCGTTGCGCATCTCAGATGCACTACGCCGACGTAATGCGGAGTGGCAAGTACCGTATTCCCTAAGTAAATGCGCTCCAAGATGCGCCTGCGTCGCGTAAAATCATCGGCGTAATCCGGCGCAACAACAAAGTAGGAGGGAAGTGGGCGTGTTGCATTGTAATGAAGCGTGACCCCATGCAAATGCAGGCCGGGACGAACGGAGCATGCGCCGTGACGTGGATGACCCGCGCCGTGACGTGGTTGACCCGCGCCGTGACGTGGATGCCTTCTGCGCATGCGCAAAGCCTCCCTACGATTCGCCGGCGCAGGGTATATAATGCGCCCACACATGCGCCGTGCAGGGCAAACGCATTTTCTTGATAGTGACGGCCAAAGTTTGTGCAGGACAAAATGACAAGTGCTGTTAAGGAGAGGAGGAAGAAAAATTTCTCCCCAGAGGAGAGGGCCATTGTTGTGAGGGCAATGGAGAAATATGACTCGCGGCTCCATGGTGCTGACAGTGCCCGGACCAGCAAGTCCCGGAGTGATCAGATCCTAATGAAGGTCGCGTGCCAAGTGAATGCCCTCTCTCATGAGGTCCGGACACCGCAGGACATTCAAAAGAAAATGAATGACCTGCGGTGTCTCGTGAAGGGCAGGCTGGCTGCGATTGCTCGGTATGCCAGGGGCACTGGAGGGGGCCCACCCTGCACCGTCCGCCTGAGGAGGAGAAGGTGGTTGCCCGCTGCCTGCAGATTGAGGGAGTTGGGGGCTATGAGTCCGAAAAGCCAGCCCTGAGGACAGGTAAGTGTGTTTTATATTCTATCTGTTGTGTAGCATGTGTGGGGGTGGAAGGGAACATGTGCCAAGTGTGTGGGTCAACCAACATGGGCATCTTTTGTGTCATCCACAGATGTGCAGGAGGGAGCGGGGCCATCTGTGGCTGCCAGGGCCCGTCAGGATCCATCCCCCGAGCATCCAGTCCCTCTGGCTGCCCCCCTGGAACAGGACTTGGAGGGAAGTGGGCACACCTCAACGGAGGAGGTGGTTGAGGAGGATCTCGTACACCAGGACCAGGACCTGTATCTTGTTTTGGAGGAGGATAATGGGTTGCCCGGACCAGCCCAGGCTATCCCCCCATCTTTATCAAACCCCTTAGTGTCCCCCCCCCAACCTCTCCAGTCCCTCTGTTTCCCCCCCTAATCTCCGGCCCCTCAACATCCTCCCTGGAAGGCGACGTGCAAGACCAGGGGTGTTCATAAGGTCCTGCCGGAACAGCTGGCCAGACAGCAGGACCAGCAAAATCGGCACCTGTCAGAGGTCGTGGAGGAGATGAGGCGCCTGGCCGACAACCTGGCCTCCTCGGGACACCTTACAGATGCCATCCAAGACCTTGCTGGCAACAGCGCAGCAACGCTGACCAGCTTGGGGGAGCTGCAGGCGACCACCTCCGACCTTGTAGGGGAGGTTCATGCCCTGCGCCTTGCAGTCAAGGAGCAGACTGCTGTGCAGACCCGCATAGCGGTTGCCCTGGAGGGCATGCAGGCAGCCAGGGAGGGACGTGGGGATGCTCCTCCTCCACCTGCTACCCCCCCCCCCACCTGTGGCTGCCCCCAGGCAAGTGAGGGGCAGGAGCCGTGGCACCAGGCGGAGCCCCCGCCAGGCCCATTGAGTAAACATACCCCTCATAAAAGCACGGGTAACTTTGCTCAAGACCGTGTGCAAGTCAGCTGGAGAGCAACTACAGCAGCACCATAACGGACGAGCTGAGCAATCACACTTACTGGACAACACATTCGTATTCCAACATGCCAGGGGCAGCCATGGTCTTATCACTACTAACTTAAAACCACTTTGTTAAATCCCATCCAGCATACTGGCGTCAGCGCCAGTATGCTGTTTTTTTTTTTTTATTATTCCATGTACTTACTTTATAATCGATCATGTAATTTTGGGCGCACCGCGGTATGTCGCCGCTATAAGGCGTCACGCCTTCCGGAAACAGCCGATTAGCGTTCGGCTCTTCTCGGCGCCTGCGCACAGACCCAGGAGCTGACTGCGCAGGCGCCGTAAATAGCCGGTCCTAGTTCGGCTTTTTTCGGAGGGCGTGACGCGGCTATATACGGCGCCTGCGCAGTCAGCTCCTGGGTCTGTGCGAAGGCGCCGAGAAGAGCCGAACGCTAATCGGCTGTTTCCGGAAGGCGTGACGCCTTATAGCGGCGACATACCGCGGTGTGCCCAAAATTACATGATAGATTATAAAGTAAGTACATAGAATAAAAAAAAAAAAAAAACAGCATACTGGTGCTGACGCCAGTATGCTGGATGGGATGAAACAAAGTGGTTTTAAGGGTGGAACTCCGCTTTAAAGTCCCATTCAACTCTATGGGAAATACATGTTACTTCATAACTTCCAAACGGCGGTTTTTGTTTGTCAGCAACAAACATAGGATAGGTGGTTTAACCCTTACCCACCCCCATTTGCCATGGTCGGGGTTTTTCTATACAAACAAGTATTGCAATAATATGTCAGTTGAGTTAACCGCACTTTTTAAAGGTCTGTGAGTTGGTACTAATCTGCTTCATTGTACCATATTTTGCTCTGTTTCAACATTCACAAACTGAAAAGGAAAATGTTATATAAGTTATGAAATACAATACTCTTTAATCTAATAGTAAATATTCATATTTTTATCTGTCAAATTTCTAAAATTAAACATTGTGTTATTTATTATTTATTTATTTATATTTATATAACTATGATTTTCCTCCCCAAAAGTTTAAGATAGGAAGACCAGGCAACGCCGGATATTAAGCTAGTTTATAATAAACATACAAATGACAGGAGAATGTTAACTTATCATTGTAAATGTTGTGCTTCTGCTATATTTAAATGCTTTTGTATTCTGGGTATCTCACGTAAGCCAACTGATGAGAAGAAATGGAACTTTTATTTTTATTAATTTTTCACATCCATGCATTAATTTTCAATTAAAAACATATTCATAGAAGCTTTAATTTGCAATGTTATATTGTCAGGAATATGCAATAAATGTCTTCTTTTTGTGAGCACCTTTCAATGTTATTATTATTTTTAGCCTTAAAGTACGTTCCCAGAATTTTACTGACAATACCCTTTTCACTTCCCTCCCACACTTCTTCCTTATCAAATTGCTTTGCATGATGAGTAATCTTCTGAGTTACCACATAATAGATTCCATTTACACGTTACAAGGACTATGAATGAATAAAGATTCTGAAAGGATGGCAAGTAACTTAATCCAATGGGATTATGCATGGCTATAGAAAATATTTCTATTTTCAGTATGCATCATGATTTAGTCATGTAATGCCACTTACTGTCCATTCATTATGTATAATACAATTTCTAGGTTAAAGAACAAAATGATTGCAACATTTTGTCGCAATTAATATGGTTTGATGGTTTAGCCAGGGCGAGAGTGACATGAAGGGTTTCACTACATAATGCTTAAAAAACAATAATGTTTAGATAATCCCTGGTGTATGGAATTCAGATAAGGGGGGGGGGGGGCTTTCACCTTCAAATGACACACAGCACAGAGCTGTTTTAAATATGTAAAGCTCCCTGTACCTGTATGGATTAATTTTTTTTTACTGCAATTTGCCCCAAATCTGCCCCACGTGGAGTAAAACATGATTCCAGTGTGGCTGCAACAATAAACAGTAAAGGACACTCCTTTCCCCACTGTTATTAAACTATTTTTCTCTTCTGGTTGTACAGATATAAAAAAAAAAAAAAGACAGGTTTGATCATCGCAAATCGTAACAGTAATATTAATTATATTTCACTGCTTGCTACAAGGCTTACCAACAGGTCAACAAAGAAAAAAAAGGAAAAAGAGTTTTTGTATTAAATTGTTTGTCTAAGGATTGCATAAAAAATGTTTTTCTTAATAATCAGAAATTCTTGTTTGTCCGTAATATATATATATATATATATATATATATATATATATATATATATATATATATATATATATATATTTATATATATATATACACACAGTCGCACAAACACACATACTGTATATATATAAGTCCATAGCAGTAATATAAAAATTGCCTTTGTCCATAGGGGGTGTACACAGGGCTGGATTTGCTCTCCCTGCTGCCCCAAGGCCAGGTTCCGGCAATGCACCCCCTCCCCACCAGCCGAACCCCCCCCCCCAAATCCACGGAGAATGGCAACCAGATGGCAGGGGCGGCACGGTTAGTTCAAATATTTTGTTTTACTTTTTTCTTTTATTTGTAGCTTGTCGTTTACTTTTTTTTATTTTTGTATAATTTTCTTATTATTTTTTAACCATTTTTTTTTCACTTAACTTTACTGCTATTACACAGGAGAAAATAATTCCCTGTGTGATAGCAATTGGAGGTGACAGGTTCTCTTTATTGACCCTGTCACCCCCAAAACAGGAGTCCAAGCACTGTGCTAGAACTCCTGGGACAGGGACAGGAGACAGGGGACTCCATGCTGCTGCCGCCCCCTCGGTGCCCTGCCGCCCTGAGGCCTGGCCTTGGTGGCCTTGAGGGAAATCCGGGCCTGGGTGTACAAGTGTGAGAGTAGTTAAGGAATGTTGTTCTCTGGCATGGCCCATGCAGGTTCACGTTAACCTGGTTCCTACCAATACATGTTTTTAAATGGCAGATTGGTGGATTGTTATTTCTCCAGCGCTTATAGATGACAAAGGAGGAAACAACCTGGGTAGCCATTTTGCTAGCCAATTGTTTTGTACAGGGCCATTATTATATGGTTCAAGACACAGAAACAGCGTACCAAGATGACCACAATTATGTGATCGATGTGATAGCCAATCACAGCGATCATATGTCTTTGTTTTTATATTTGTAATCCCTCCCCTTTGCCTTACATCAGAGAAAGGAATCTTAGTAATTTATGAATTACAAATAAATAATGGATGCACAGCAGCAGCTGCTGATTAAACCATCTAATTTCACTTACCTGGGGATTGTTTTTAACCTATTCATGCCCTCCCTTCTGCCCTATACATCTCATCTCCAGCTTGCATTTGATCTGAGTATTAACCATTCACCTCCTTTATCCTGCCAATCTACACGTTAACCCGTTCATCTCTATCCTCCCACTGTATGTTACATGTACATTCACTCCTTCACCTCCACTTTCTGTGTAAAACCTGTACAATAATATCTCTAGTGCACCATTACCAAACTCCATGTTTTAACCTCCCAAAATACCTGCATGTTTCTTTATTTAAAAAAAAAATGTGCCAAAAATTTGAATATCTGTGGGTGTCTTCTTCCCATAAAGGGGTCATTTTGGGGATTTTTTGAGCTGGCATTTTTATTTTAACAGAAAGTAAGGGACACAGTTTTCTTTCCCAAATTGTTTTCAAAATGGTAAAAAATAAAAAACTCTGTATTTTAAATAACACATTTGGAAAGTGCTTTTCATCTCAAATCATCTAAAAAATTATATAATGTTCAAACATTTGGGTACAGTGTGGCATTATGTAGTAATTGTCAGTAAAACGATCACAGTACTGAAAACTCAAGTAGTTAATGATGGCTCCTCAGCACTATATTTGCCCCTTTTATTTCCTATGGCTCTGTTTAGCCACAAGAAACAAGAAAAATACCCACTGCTTCAAGGTATGGAGTGCATGCGACTTACCCTTTCCAATAATGAGACAAGGCTGGTGTTTGGTGGTTGGTGACTGAGGCACTTAGCACTGGCATATAAATGTATGGAGAGATTTTTCAGTCTAGTGTAATCTCCAACACAGTGCAACTTAGAGCTTACACAGAGCTTTTTCTTTCCACTTTGAACAAGGCAGATGTAGAGTGACAGGAAGGTAAGTATAAATCACTGGCAAGGCCATCATTAAAGCATTATTTATTTTTTATTGTTTGCCTTGGACAGACAAAGCAAACGATTTGTTAAGTATTTTGTTTTTGCTAAGTGTATCAGTTTTAATGGATGTCTATGTCTTTAAATCTAGCTTTCTCCATTGGGATTCGTATTTATCTACTTGATGGAAAATCTCTGCATGATGATCTAATCTATTCCATTTCTACCGTGTGTAAGCTGCTTCACTTGTCAGCTGAGTTGCAGGTTAGTGCATTTGGGGGTTACTGAACATTCAGTGGATGTAGATGTTTCACAGTTGAAACTTTCACTAAGGCCTCGTACACACGATCAAATCTGTCCGCTGGAAACGGTCCGCCGGACCGTTTCAGCAGACAGATTCGATCGTGTGTACGGCCGAGCCGACGGATTTGGCCACCCGACAGATTTCAAAGCATGCTTTGAAATATATCGGGGGGGGAATCCGTCCGCCCGACGTGTCTGCTGGTTAGTACACTTACCAGCAGACATGTCGTCTCGCACTGCCGCCGCACCGCCGCCGAATGGATTCGGCGCATGCGCGGAAGTGTTTTACTTCCTGGTGCGGTGACGTGGTGGCGTCAACGTCACCGCCACGTCACCGACACGTCAGCGCGCTCTCTGCTGGCGGGGATTTTGGTTTGCTCGTGTGTACACGCGAGCAAACCAAAATCCCAGCAGACAGATTTGTTCAAATCTGTCGGACGGACAGATTTGAACAAATCTGTCTGCTCGTGTGTATGGGTCCTAAGACATTTGGTTGGAACAAGATTACTCACTATGCATGTGAACGTACACATTCTATTGTGAACTGACCCTTGGGGTAAAGGATGGGGCATGCTCCAATGACTACAGATTAAAAAAATTACACAATAGAAGAGCAACAGATAAAAGAGCAAGACGTGAGTTATAACTTGTCATGTTGTAAAACAAAGAAAAGAGGGCGCACTAACCTTGTACATTACACAATTGGTATCTTTCCTAATGTATGAAAAGAAGAACACTCACAAACACATTAATGATAAAAGCATGTCAAGGGCCACAGTAGACACAAAGCGACCAGGTCACCAAGACTGTTCCCAGCAAGTCGGAGAAACTCACAGCTTGCTGATGCATTAAGAGGGGATGCGCAAGGTTGGTGCACCCTCTCTTCTTTGTTTTATAGTGTTTCCATTGGGTTTTTCCCCTGACCTTCAGAGTGCAGCAATACCTGTGCTTCTTTTTTGAACCACCAGGATTCTGCGATACATTTAACACCTTTACTCTGCCCTTGAGCACGGTAAAATACTACTGTACTGTCTCTAGCTTGTTATATGTGAGATGATTCAGCTAAGATAAAGTATATCATTTACACAGTCTCTGGTTAAAACCCTATATCAGTGGTTCTCAACCCTCTAGCGCCGTGACCCCTTGATACAATTTCCTAAGTTGTGGGGACCCCTAACAGTAAAATTATTTGTGTGGCAAGATAAGTAATTTGTGCCCCTAACCCACAGACATTTAGCGCTCCCTGAGTCCCTTCCACTTGTACAGTGGTAAAACCCCTTATGGTACATTTTAGGATGTACCACTCTTTCTCGTTGTCCTCCTTTCTTTCACTTGTATCTCTCTCGATCTTAATTTCTTGTTTTATTTCCCATCCCTCTCTTTAGCCATCTTTCTTGTTATTTCTCTTATTCTTTTTCTCCCTTTTTCTTGGTTCCTCCCCTCTTTTCCTCTCCCTTTCATGTATTTTCTATTTTTATTCCTTCACTTACTCCTTGGTGGGAAGAGAAAGACCCCAGGTGGGCGGCCACAGGCTCTAAGGACAGCCCTGCTGGGGGGCCGCAAAAGGCTGGGAGAGCAGTGTGGGCTTCAGGAACAGCCCAGGATTTGGTGACCCTTGGCAAATCATCATTTGACCCCCGAGGGGGTCCTGACCCCCAGGTTGAGAACCACTGCCCTATAGTATAGCAATCTTCATTTCCCTAATTTCTGGTATTTCTGAGAGCCAGCAAACTCAACATGTAACATATGCAAACATGTTGTTTTAGGTTGCTAAGGAAATGTTTATGTACGTTGCGTGTGGTTATTAACAGCATAGCTGGACTTTTCACCAGCAGAGATATTGTTTTAGCTGGGGATCAGGCAGGAACTTTTTTTCCTTTTTTTTTTAGAACGTATGCCATTCAACCAAATGTTTTATCACAGAGGTTTATAGAGAAGCCTTTTATCGGTCAGATAAGCATAAAAAAAATACTTTTTTCTTTCTTTTTCAGAAGAGGGATTTCTGTAATAGTATAAAAGCATTGGTTTTCAGTGAATTGTCATACAATAGGCCTCTCTCCATTATAGATAAATTGTATTACTCATTGGCCTTCATTCCCAGGGATGATGCAGTGTTAATAATGTCTGCCATTTGCATCTCCTACAACAGTCCTGTACATGCTTTGGACATGAAGTCAGTGAATGGGCACATTGGTCATTATTTGCTATGGCCAGAAGAAGTACTCAGCTTGGCACATGCACAGAATTATAACGGGAGCTCAGAACACCAGAATCAAATTCTTGTGGACTACCAGCAGGATGGGAGGTAAATACCATAATTTTTTTCACAAAAAAGAGACATAGTATGTTATATTTTTGTTAAATAGGCTGTGGTGGTAATTTTGTTTGTATGATCGTGAACTAATCTTTTAGTCACATTGGGGTTATTTTATTAAAACTAGGGAGTGCAAAATCTGGTGCAGCTCTGCATAGAAACCAATCAACTTCCATGTTTTTTTGGCAACATTTCATAGAATAAGCTGAAGTTAGAAGCTGATTGGCTACCATGCACAACTGCACCAGATTTTGCACTCTCTTGTTTTAGTAAAACACCCCATTATGTCACATTTGACCCTATCTTCCATAGCACCAGTATTACAATTTCTAAAGGGGTTTAAAATATTATCAAAAGTGTGCCCAATAACTGAATAGGATAAGTATATATTCCTTAAAAATTGCCTGGTAGCATTACTTCCCAATATAGTTTGCGGAGCACAGCAGTTTGAAAATTACATTTGGAAAAGGAAGTATGGATGCCCAAAGTTTTCATCCTGCCTAGGGCCCCATTTAGTCTTAATCTGCCTACATATTTGCCCATCTAAGGCAGGTCATACATGGGTCGAATTTCAAAAGAAAATTCTTTTGAAAATCATATCTAAGAATTTTAGTTCGTATTTCGCACCATTAGTGGGCTGCAGCAACAGCCGATTTTTGTGTGGCCATTGAATTTAAATAATCTGACATGTTGGAATTTTTTTGAAAATGATGGGAGACTCGTGCGAGAAATGTAATTAAAAAAGAAATGCGCATGTGCAAGAGAAGAAAATTCCTGGAAAAGAAAAGAAGATTCCCTGACACAAAAATTATTTTCTGTAGCAACAGGAGGTGAAATTGAAGGCTTGGTCGGTCGCATTTCCAAATCAATGGTGGCACCATTGGATCAAAAAACGCACAAAATATCTGATTTTCAAAAGAAAATTATTTCAAAATTTGCCCATGTATGGCCTGTATAAGGCAGGCTGTAGGCTTTAAAGCTGATTTATGGGATCCCCCAGCCCTACTCACCTCACCCCACTCAATCTGATCACTGGCATTCAAAAATATCCTTTATCTATTCTTTTCTTTTTACAGCAGGTGGGTAATTCTTAAAGCGGAGGTTCACCCTAAATCAACTATCTTCCATTAGATTCAGCATACTGCTGACATGTGCAGTATGCTGTTTTTTTTTTCTGTACTTATCGTTTAATTCAGGCTTCTTCTCCGGCACCGAGCCGGGATTCCTGCAGGGAATAAGCGTTCCTAAGTTGATTGACATGCTAGTAAAGCGCGTCAAGCCTTCTGAAAATAGCCAAAGTGACACTCGGCAATTTACGGCGCCTGCGCA
Source organism: Rana kukunoris (assembly GCA_029574335.1). NCBI lineage: Eukaryota > Metazoa > Chordata > Amphibia > Anura > Ranidae > Rana > Rana kukunoris. The sequence continues at coordinate 213,075,805 of CM056050.1, read as the reverse complement.
GTCAGCTCTACACGGCAGGCGCAGGCGCCGTATAGCTCCGTAAGCAGCCGAGTGTCACTTAGGCTATTTTTGGAAGGCGTGACGCACTTTACTAGCACGTCAATCAACTTAGGAATGCCTATTCCCCGCAGGAATCCCCGCTCGGAGCCGGATAAGAAGCCTGAATTACACGATAAGTACAGAAAAAAACCCAGCATACTGCACATGTCAGCAGTATGCTGGATCTAATGGAAGATAGTTGATTTGAATGGTGAACCTCCGCTTTAAGTTGTCATCACTACCTGCATGATGAGGACTGTTACTTACGGCGGTCTAGTGGCCCTTCTTCAGGATCCAGAAGAAGTGGCGTGAGTGCAAAGGGACTCTAGGGGAGCAGCTGGTGTGGGCACATCTATAGCGCTCGAATAGCAGTCCTTCACACCCAGAAATAGTGCCAGTGAGGGATCTGGATGGTGGACTTAAGTGAATATAACTTGTTTCACAAGTTAGAATTTTTTTTTGCAGTATAGGTAGAGATGGGGGGAAGGAGGAATACATTTTTGCTTAGAGATGGGCTTTCATTTGCTAATGTGCATGCTGCAGCAAAACTCCTGAAAACACAATAAGAAGAACTCAAAGATAATGTAAAGGCTTTGAAAAAGTTGGAAAGAAGCACGAAAAATATACTACACTGTTTAGGAAGTTAATAGTAGAAGGTTATGAACAGGTGAGTCCATAAACGTATTACAAATGAAAGTAGCGTGCTGCAATGAATAAAGTAGGAATGACATAAAGAGCCATAGTTTACCTTCTGGTCAATGTACTTATTCTCTTCAATTCCAGATCTTTTAGAATGATCACAAGAAGAGGATGAAGCTGATGGAAGTCTTCTTAGTAAGCAGCTAGTATCCTGTTGTTGCCGGTCAATGAATTGCTTCATGAAACTTTCTCTGAAAAACATACAAAGAAATAAAAGGGAGCACTGCATTATACCATTAATGGTGTTTGTGATGTTTTCTCACATTTGGCAGGTGTGTGAAGAGAGCAGAACAAACAGGGTGAATAAAGAGAGTGGAACATACAAGCCATTACAAAATGTCATCCATGAAGCAGCTGAACTGCAGAAATCAGCTACTGCAGATAAAAGATAAACACAGAAAGTTTAAAGCTCAATTGAACTTTCAGGTAAAAATCAGTCAAATCCATTCCAGATACAGTTTAAGAAATTGTGTTCAAAGGCTGACAACTTATTTTTTTCTTTAGAAAAAGCCATCCTCTGCCAGCTGGGGTAGGCTGATTATACTGTACTGACTGGTACTTGAGTACAGAACTGCAACTTATGTATGCTGATTCTGCCACAGTACTTCCCGAAAGCAATGTGATGCAATCTGATCAGATTTTGTTCACTTATAAACTACGCTTTTTCCTTGTGGCATTACAAGACTAATGACAAACAACTTTACCTTTTTCCTCTTACCCATCACAATGCAACTTCAGTGTCACTTAAAGCTCTACCTCCTTCTCTCTTAATCCTCTTACTGTCCAGATCCCCCAAGGTTCCATCCTCTGATCTTTTCTATTCCCATTCTATACCTCCTAACTGAGTCTCTCACAGTTTCTAATACGACGACACCTAAATCTATCTTTCTGTTTCAATATTTTATTGGATTTTCAAAAATTGTAACAAGCCATGGTTTGCCCAGGCAGGGCCAAATGTATCTTTCAACTTCTCAGCTCACCCCATCAGTCTCCTCTTATTACTAATGGAGATATCAGTATGGATATCACAACACTTATTCAAACACATTCAAACCAATACTGAGCTTATAGATGTAGCAATATGGACTACGACCGTAAAGCACTGTATCCTCTGGTATTTTAAAGCATTGCCTGTCCCTCTAGTGATCAGTGTATTAGGTGACATCATTTTTGTGTGCCAAACAAAATGGATTGTGGGATGAGTAGTACTCCCGTCAGATAATTGCATGATTGGTACAAGAAAACAAACAAATTAGGAATGATAAACCAGAAGGCTGCAATTAAGTGGTATAAACACAAACATAATAGATAAGAAAAAAACTGTGCCAACAAAAATCTTATTAGCAACCAGAGGCCAAATATTTTTTTACCAGTGTAAATACACACATACAAATATAAGGTTATAAGTGTGAGTTATGACCATATAAATAAATAAATGAAATTGAATCAAATAAATAATGTCCAAAAATTTGCTGAATAAATAACTTGATATCCGTGATCAGGACAAACAACACCCAAGTGCGCTTAACATCCGTGAAGACCGTCACCACATGGAGAGCAGCTTACCACATAGCAGATAAAATCAGCAATGAAAGTAGTATTCCGTCCACAGGCACCGCCCACACCCGCCTTTGTTTCTTCAATTCATCAAAGACCATACGTATGACAAGGGTATAGTGCTCTGACGACCTGAGGATACGCTGCTGAGCCTCCTGTCAACCCAGTGTTTGCTGGTTTATCTGCTATGTGGTAAGCTGCTCTCCATGTGGTGGCAGTCTTCACGGATGTTAAGCGCATTTGTGTGTTGTTTGTCCTGATCACGGATATCAAGTTATTCATTCAGTAAATTTTTGGACATTATTTGATTCAATTTCATTTATATGGTCATAACTCACACTTATAACCTTATATTTTTATGTGTGTATTTACTCTGCTTTGCATGATTAGCTGCATGGACTACACATCCTAGGGATCTTTGCTACCATTAGGAATATTGCTGGGAGTAGCTATAAAATAAGCAAAAGCCTGCACAGAGCTCTCTTCCTCTTGGAAGACGGACGGACCTCTCCGTGCATGGAGAGAGGGGTCGGGGCCTACCACATGGAGTACCACCTTCTGACACAAATGATGGGACACTATTCCTCCCAATGATAGGGCACTATTTCTCCCACTGACACAAATGATGGGACACTATTCCTTCCACTGATACCAATGATGGGACACTATTCCTCCCACTGATACCAATGATGGGGCACTATTTCTCCCACTGACACAAATGATGGGACACTATTCCTGCCAATGATACCAATGATGGGACACTATTTTGGTTAAATTAGATTTGTGAAGTAGGACTGACTCCTAACTAATTCTCTCCCTATAAGCACAATCGGGAACCTTTCCCTACAGTAGCTAATGCAGAGTATGTTACAGGAACATATGCAGTGCTGGTGCAATATGCAGAGTATCTGACAGGAACATATGCAGTGCTGGTGCAATATGCAGAGTATCTAACAGGAACATATGCAATGCTGGTGCAATATGCAGAGTATGTCACAGGAACATATGCAATGCTGGTGCAATATGAAGAGTATCTGACAGGAATATATGCAATGCTGCTGCAATATGTAGAGTATGTCACAGGAACATATGCAATGCTGGTGCAATATGCAAAGTATCTGACAGGAACATATGCAATGCTGGTGCAATATGCAGAATATGTCACAGGAACATATGCAATGCTGGTGCAATATGCAGAGTATCTGACAGGAACATATGCAATGCTGGTGCAATATGCAGAGTATGTCACAGGAACATATGCAATGCTGGTGCAATATGCAGAGTATCTGACAGGAACATATGCAATGCTGGTGCAATATGCAGAGTATCTGACAGGAACCTATGCAATGCTGCTGCATTATGCAGAGTATGTCACAGGAACATATGCAATGCTGCTGCAATATGCAGAGTATGTCACAGGAACATATGCAATGCAGCTGCAATTAGGTTTGTGAAGTAGGACAGACTCCTATCTAATTCTCTCCCTATAAGAACATCAGGAACCTTTCCCTACAGTAGCTAATGCTATGTAGATTACTAAGTATTGTAATTCAATTTCTGAAGCAGCACAATCTTATCTAAATCTGTCCCTGAGAGCAGCAGCAGCCTTTCCCTACCCTAGCTAAAGCTGAGTGATGAGCTGTGCTGTGTGCCTCTAGCTTATATAGAGGCTGGGTCACATGCTCGGTCACATGCTGCACTGGCCAATCACAGCCATGCCATTAGTAGGCATGGCTGTGATGGCTTATAGGTCACACAAGTAAAACAAATGGCGATTGGCTGCCGTGCAGCGCACCGTTACATAGCCAAACTCCGAACCCGAACCCGAACTTTCAGCAAATTATTCGGGTTTGGGTCCAAAAAAATCACCCAAAGTATGGTACGCACCTGAACTTTACAGTTTGGGTTCGCTCAACCCTAGTCCTTAACCCCTGGATAAGTGGAATTGATTTTTTACAAAGCAAATGGAGGAAGGTGGTGTTTGGAGACAATTTATACGTTTATTACACAGAGGTTCAGCCTGGAGACTGTAGGAATTTCTACCATTAGTAAAGTGGACTGATCGTGGTGGACACAAGGAGTGATCTGTCTATGAGTTTTATACTCATCCTTGAGGTGAGAAGGCATTTTAGCAGGTGGTGGTGTGCACTGAATATTGGATCTATTTAAATAGGATTTTTTCACAGCGGTAACAGCTTTGGAAACCTACACATGAACTGTTTTTTTTATAATTTATTTATTTTATTTTTTCAGATTTTTTTAAGGAATGTTTAATTACTTGTTTATATAAGATTTATAGATATACATAAACACACAAAGTTGCCTCATTTATTACAGTGATATAAGTGATATAAGGATGTCTGAACCCAGAGTGTCAGGTAGGTTGGAATGTTCACCAGGTCATGGCTGTGCAGATGAGCAGTTAATTCCAAGCAGTGCCTTAGGGGGCCGTGCTACATAATCCCCCCCCCCCCTACGTGCACTTTTCACTGACTTCCCTGTTGAGATTAATGGCACACCTATCAGTACATCCCTACATGCCAGGTGCAATCTTGGATGCTGAATGTTCCTGTGGAACCCACATTCAATCACTGTCCAAATCATGTGTCTCAACCTCAGTAAAATCTCCAAAATATGTCCCTACTTATGCAGGGCTAACTCATTCCTTGGTAATTGCTTGCCTCAACTTTTGCAACTGCCTTTACATAGATTTGCCTCCCCTTCAGTCCATCTTGAATTCTGCTGCCATCCACCTTACCAAACATTTGGTGTCTGTCACCTCTCTTCCTGCTAATTCCTCCACTGGCTTCTGCTCACCCAAGAAATAGAATTCAAAATTCAGCATCCAAGATTGCACCTGGAAAAACTCGGCCCCCAGCTACAATACACACCTCGTCTCAAAATTCCAACCAAACTACTCTCTTTGCACCTTCCAAGACCTCCTGCTCTGTAGCTCTCTTGTCAGCTCCCAGCCTCACCTGTTTGACTTCTCCAGAGCCTCTTCATCTTCTAGAAGTCCTTATCCTAATCTGCACAACTATTTCCCACTTGATCAACTTTAGGTGATCCCTGAAAATCTATCTCTTCAGAGAAGCCTATCCCACCTCTAACTAATAAACTGTAATTTTTCTTTTTTCATGAGCTCATTCCCAATGGTTATTACCTTTTATATCACTTTACCCTTAAGCTATAACGAGCAGGGCTTTCTGATCCCTCTTGTATTGCACTGTATTGAATGTGAAAGTGTGAAGCCCTGCACTGTGAAAATATAGGAGATACTCATCTCTTTTGATGTCAAAGGAGACAGGAACATTGAGCGCCCAGAGGGCGATTTAGTTCGCATGTGCTGCGCTATATAAGTTCCTCACTCACTCACTCACTCAAAACAAGGGTACTCAAGAATACAGCAAAGGAGCTCCAGAATGTAGGTTTTGAATGGAGAGAGGTGCTTTTTAATTTTTCTTTGGGTTTTCTAAATCTGGGTTTGAAACTCAGAGACTCAGAGAGAGTGCTTTTGGAAGGAAGGAGTCTCCAATCCTGTGTTTGGCTTTTGCCAGAAACCCGAATAGGCAGGTGTTCATAGCTCTTACAATCAGGGAGCAGACAATAGTTCAGAGCACCACCCGAGAGACAGGAGGTCTCTGCATAGGAGTCAGGAGGATTCAAATCCTTCCCCAGGAGTCAAATACGCTATATGGGACAGCCAGAGCATGCATGTCAGCATAGTGCAGGTGTAGTAAGTGACAGAACAGCAAAGAGCTGGAAAAAAGCCAAGATACAGGAACACTGAGGTACTGTGTTAGATGGTCAGAAGGAGTAGGCCCATTGCTACAGGACAGGCAAAACAAACAATTGCTTGGGGCCCCGAGCTGGCCTGGGACCCCCAACTTCCCCTTCCTAGGCTGTAGCATGGCCGAAACTCCTCTTCCTTCCTCCTGGAGACCTGTCAGTCCGGCCGGGTACTGTGCGTGGTACAGGAGATTCAGTTTCCTGTTCCTGGCCAGACTGACAGGAAGTGCACACTAAGTGCTCACTTCCTGTCAGTCCGGCCGGGAACACAGGTAACTGAATCTCCTGTACCGCGTGGTACCCAGCCCGGCCCGGGCACTATCTGATAGGGGACTGGGGACCCATAAAAATAGAACACCGGACTGACAGGAGGAAGAGGAGCTCGGCCACACTACAGCGGCAGCCTACAGGGAAGAAGGGAGGTTAGAATAGAAAAATACAGGGACTAGGGAGAGGGGGGAGTAAGAACATGGGTGTAATAAATTAGTGTAGCACTAACGTAGGCTTTGTGTGCGCAGGGGGGGGGGTGCTTGAGGGCCCCCATAATTCCTTCAAATGGCCCTGAGAAGGACCAAGACAAAAGGACTGAGCAGGGGTGCTGCTGGAGAAAGCCCCAAGGCTAGTAGAAGGCTGTAAACTCTTGACAACATAGGCAAAACAGATTTACATTTTCATATACTACTTCACAACATGGTGCTATTTTGTTCAAATTAAATGTTCTCTTAACTGCATCTATTACCGATTGCTGGCATTGATTATAGCATCTCACAGGCCAATAGTCAGTGTGGGTGAGGGTTAAACATGTTACATTAGTGTGTGGGTGATGAGTATGGATTCTGGCTAATGCAGCAAGTCATGTGCAAAATAAGTAGGTGTTCCTAATCCATAATTGACTTGTCTTATGAAAAGTAACAAACTTACTCTGCACATAATTTCTGCTGTTACATCATACGTAACCCCTTTATGAGTCATGGGTCACCAAAATGAATTACTGCAACAATTCATGATGTGGGATTACTGGAAAAGTTTAGTGTGGGGGGAGCTTGATCTTTACACAAAAGGATGATTGACTTACTGGCATGATTGACGTTCTAGTCGCCTTTTCATTTGTCAGAGGTTCCACTAAACGCAAGAGACAGACCCCTACATCTCGAGGGATTACAATGCTGGTAAGATGAGAGATATGTTGTAAAAAGCTGGACCAGTAGTTGGAGCTCTCGGGGCAGGACCAGATCACATGGAGAAAGTATACCATGGCATGACAGTATCTCCAATAGCTGGCAAAGTACTGAGTAAAGAGCACACTCAGCCTTGTTGGTGTGAAATATCCCAGACATCCTCCCAGTCTGCCAACATGAGGAAAGGAATGCCGATAGCTGGCTTCTGTTTACATCCGTGATCAGCTGTGATTTGACACAGCTGATCACATGGTAAAGAGCCGCTCATTGGCTCTTTATTTTATCTGTGATCAGCAGTGTCCTTTGCAGGAACACCAATCTCTGTCTTCATCTAGTCAGACCATACCCCACACAGTTAGCAAACAGTAACCAGGGACACCCTTAACCCTTTGATCACCCCTGATGTTTACCCCTCCCCTGCCAGTGTCATTATCAAAGTTACAGTGGATATTTTTAGCACTGATCACTGTAATAATGTCACTGGTTTCCTAAAAAAGTGGCAAAAGTGGCAGTTAGGTGTTCGATTTGTCTGCTGCAATGTCCCAGCCCCACTAAAAATCAATGATCTCCACCACTAGTAGTAAAAAAAAAAATGCCATAAAAATATCCCATACTTTTTTGCACAAACCAATCAATATACGCTTATTATTTTAACATTTTTATTGGATATGTATTTTAGCAGAAAGTAAAAAATCTTTTTTTTTTTTAATTGTCATTCTTTTTTTGTTTATAGTGCAAAATAAAAAAACGCAGAGGTGATCAAATACCACTAAAGGAAAGAAATAAAATTGATTAGCGCATAAATCATTTAACTCCGAGATATTAAATAAAAATATTAATAATAATAATGATAATAAGTGCAAAAGTGCAATTGCATAAATGAAATAAGGAGTCCCAGCTCATTAATAATTCAACTACTAAAGTCCATATAGTGAATCACAATCTGTGCAAATAATAAAGTGAACTGTCCCATCCGTGGTGGTGTAGCAGGTTCTGTGATATGGGTGACTTTTCTTCAGGAAATATGCTCACATTGCGCTTACCTTAATAAGGCAAAGTAATAGCTTATCTATGTGTGTTGCTCTGAGCAATTTTATTGCAATGGGCAGGGCGGTTTGGGAGTGCTAAATACAGAGCTCCCAACTCGCCTCCATGATGCTTCTTTCAGGACTTTTCGTAACATTCCGTATGCGCACCAACTCAGGTTGCACTAAAGTGCCTGAAAACCGCCCCAGTGTGAAAGGGGTCTTACTTTCTCATGTTTATGCCTAATTCTGACCCTACCATCTGAATGTCGCAGCTGAAATTGGATTCATCAGACTAGGCAACAATCTTCCAATTGTCCAATTTTGGAAAGCTGTGTGAATCTTTGCCTCCGTTTCCGGTTCTTCCGGAGTTGCTCCCATGTGATTGGCTGATTAGCAATTTGTGTTACCAAGAAATTGAACAGATGTACCTAATAAAGTGGCCGGTGAGTGTGTATGATGACCCACTAACAGTGATGTGCGCCCTGTGTGGTTGATATTTTATTACAGTCCAATGACTGCGCGATCACAGATGTAAACAAAGCCGCCCGGGTGCACCCGAGCAGGCGGTCACGGCGCTCGCCGGGTCCACGGGACCCGCAGCGTCAATGATCGCGGTAAGGAGCCAATGGAAGCGGCTCCTTACCACGTGATCGCGCCGTCCAATGACGGCGCGATCACATGTAAACAAACCGGCGTCATTTGATGGCGCCGGTTCCTCCCTCCTCTCTCTCTACCGATCGGTACAGTGTGAGAGGAGAGCGCGGATGGCAGAAGCAGTGTGGGATGGATCTGTGACTATTGCAGTCACAGATCCATCCATCCCTGCTCAGCCATCCCTGCATTAACCCCTTCCTTCCCTGTGCATTACTCTGCATACCCCCTGCACAATACTCTTCCTTCCTTGCGCAATACTCTGCAATACCTCCTGCGCAATACTCTGCAATACCCCTGCGCAATACTCTGCAATACCCCTGCGCAATACTCTGCATTAATACTCCCTGCGCAATACTCTGCGATTGTTTTTTTTGTTCAGGCTTCCCAGCCTAGAGGTGAGATGTGGGGTCTTATTGACCCCATATCTCACTGTAAATCTACCTGTCATGCTATATTCCTATTACAAGAGATGTTTACATTCCTTGTAATAGGAATAAAAGTAATCAAAACATTTTTTTTGGGGGAAAAACGTGTCAAACTAAAATAAATAAAGTAAAATGAACAATTAAAAAAAAAAAAAAAAAATTACAGCGCCCCTGTACCCGTGTGCTCGTATACAGACGCGACCGCACACGTAAGTCCCACCCACATATGAAAACGGTGTTCAAACCACACATGTGAGGTATCGCTGCAAACGTTAGAGCGAGAGCAATAACTTCTCTCAAGCTAAAAAGATGTAACCAGTAAAAACTTTTTAAAGCGTCGCCTATGGGGATTTTTAAGTAGCGAAGTTTGGCGCCATTCCACAAGCGTGTGCAATATTGAAGGGTGACATGTTGGGTATCTATTTACTCGGCGTAACTTCATCTTTCATATTATGCAAAAACATTGGGCTAACTTTACTGTTTTTTTTTTAAAGCACAAAACTGTTTTATTTCCAAAAAAAATGCGTTCGAAAAATTGCTGTGCAAATACCATGCGCGATAAAAAGTTGCAACAACCGCCATTGTATTCTCTAGGGTCTTTGCTAAAAAAACATATATAATGTTTTGGGGTTCTATGTAATTTTCTAGCAAATAAATGATGATTTTTCCATGTAGGAGAGAAATGTCAGAATTGGTCTGCATGGACTCCCTGCATGTTGGGCCTCTGTATGTGGCCACACTGTGTAAAAGTCTCACACATGTGGTATTGCCATACTCGGGAGGAATAGCAGAATGTGTTTTGGGGTGTAATTTGTGGTATGCATATGCTGTGTGTGAGAAATAACCTGCTAATATGAAAATGTTGTGGAAAAAAAAATATTTTTTCTTCATTTCTATTATAACATTTTGCAAAAAAGTAATTTTTCTTCATAAATTTGTCCTAAAATGTATACTGCTACATATCTTTGGTAACAAAACAAAAAAAAAATTGGATATTATTTAGTCTGGGTGAAAGTTATAAGGTCTACAAGCTATGGTACCAATTACTGAAAATGTATCAATTTGATCATACCTGATGTACTGACGGCCTCTCTCATTTCTTGAGACCCTAACATGCCAGAAAAGTACAAATACCCCCCAAATGACCCCTTTTTGGAAAGAAGACATTCCAAGGTATTTAGAAAGAGGCCTTGTGAGTTTTTTGAAGTTGTTATTTTTTCCCACAATTCTTTGCAAAATCAAGATTTTTTTATTTTAATTTTTTTTACAAAATTTTCATTCTTTTTTCATTAATAGCGGAAAAAATAAAAACCGCAGAGGTGATCAAATACCACCAAAAGAAAGCTCTATTTGTGGGAAAAAAAAGGACAAAAATGTCAGTGTTGTATGACTGAGTTATTGTCATTCAAACTGTGAGAACACCAAAAGCTGAAAATTGGTCTGGTTATTAAGGGGGTTTAAGTGCCCAGTGGTCAAGTGGTTAAAGATCTTTTACACTTATGCCCCGTACACACAAATTCCGACAGGAAATATCCAATGTGAGCTTTTGAACAGAAATTCAGACCGTGTGTATGCTCTATCAGACTTTTGCTGTTGGAATTTCCACCAACAAAAGATTGAGAGCTGGTTCTCAACACTTCTGACTGAAAAAATTCCTATCAGAAAATCCGATCGTCTGTAGCAATTCTGATGCGCAAATTTCCGATGCAGGCTCGGAAACAATTCAACGCATGCTCAGAAGCATTGAACTTAATTTTCTCTGCTCATTGTAGTTTTGTACGTCACCGCATCATTGACAGACGCAAGTTCAGAGAACTTTTGTGTGACTGTGTGTATGCAAGCCAAGCTTGAGTGGAATTCAAATGTGTGTACGCGACATTACTTTCAACTGTTGAGTCACTTTCTGTCCTAGGGTAACAACACTCACTTATTGAACTGTATCTGTAGTAGAGCAGCGCAGTCACCTTAAAAAGGAAGTGTGTTAGGACTACAGAACACATCCTCGAAAAAAAAGGAAGTGTTCTGTAGTCCAATTTTGATTATGCTGATAACAGCTTATCTCAGTAGCAGAAGCAGAGCCAGAGCTAAAGCTAGCGTATAACAAATGTTGCAAAGTCACTGGATTTCTAAAAGACCAATATATCAAAACATCACAAGGGAGCAAAATAAAAGTTTCATTGGTGGGGATAAAAACACTTTAAGCAGGGAGAATTATTGATTGCAATAAAACACAGAGCTCCCTCTAGTGATAACAATGATCATTATTAAAACAACAAAAAATATGGAAGGGATACATTGTAAACATGAGGGAGTGAAATAAAAAATGACTTAAATGTTGCATTCATCATTTAAAATATTTGCTCACTGAGAAAATATGCAGTTGTTTTTTTTTAAAGGTCAAGCTCAGTAAAATTCTAATTCCCTAGTCACCTAAATACAGTAAACTGAACTATCCTTCTTATGTGAGCCTCTGACAGTGGTGGCTTTGTCTACATCATGATTCATGGCAGGTAAAAATCTGGCGTCAGGCTGCCTGCACACTAACATCTTTTAAACTTGAAGCGAATGTTTTTGCAGTACAGAAAATGAGAGATGTATGTCCTCATGTAAGTCTGTAATATGTTAGTGTAGAGTCACAGGCAGCTTACTACAGGGTGTAGAAAATAAGGGAGGGCTCTGAGTTTTTAGAGGATTACTGTCAGTAATTTACCAAGTTTGTTCTTTTAAGTCACACTAAACTCTGTTTTTAAAAAATCCTATTGAAGGCGATTGTAAACTGCTATATTTTTATTAATTTTTTTACCTGCAAGGTAATCTCATAATGTGCTAGTATGCTTTGCACTTGCAGCAACAAGATGTCAGAGCTGTAGATACTCCCATCTTCACCTGTCTTGCTTCCGGGTTCGTGGACTCCAACTCTGACTGGCTGGAGCCCTTCCCTACCTTCAGAGCACATGCACTAGTGATGTCACAGGCTGCATGTACAGTAATTATCTCCTAAACGGTGCACATTTAGGAGATATTTACACTACCTATAGGTAAGCCTTATTATTGGATTCCCTATAGATAAAAGTTAGTGATGGAAGTTTACTTCCACTTTTAGACCCGTTTCACACTGGAGCGTATTGCAGGCACTATAGCGTTAAAGATAGCACCTGCAATGCACCCTTAAAAATCTGTCCTCATTCACTCCTAGCAGGACAGTAAAAAAAAGTCCTGCTAGCTGCATCTTTGGAGCAGAGAAGGAGCGGCATGTTTACCGGTCCTCCTCTGCTGCTGCCCATTGAAATCAATGGGACTGCGCGGCTTCAGCTGCGCATTGCGGGTGATTTTAACCCTTTCTCGGCCGCTAGCGGGGGGTAAATGCACCCCGCTAGCGGCCGAAATGCACTGCAAATCCTCCCATAGTGTCGGCGGTAAAAATAGTGCTGTTTTACCAATGACGCTATGGGTGGCACAGTGTGAAAGGGCTTTTAGTATGTATTCTTAACTCAAAAATGTACCTTACATTACTTTTAGCCTTCCCTATATTTTTTGTTGCTGTGATCTAACTTCCTGTTAGGGGACAGGGGATCTAACTTCCTCCATTGTCCCACTGTTTGTAAGAACATCATAGCATCATAGCCATCTTCTATTGCTTATTTTATGATATTGCTTATAACTATGAGATTTGCAGGGTACATAGGGCATTGCAACACGATATCAACTAATGTGCACTGCATGTTCCACACAACAGACATAAGAAGGAAAATATGAGGTTTGGTTGCTTACACAGAACATTGCAAGAAGGCAGAAATTGCAGCAAGAAATAATATAATAACATAATACTATATATAAATATAAAATATAAATAAAAAATATAATATATATATAATATAAAATAAATAAAATATAAAATATAAATATAATAACATAACTCCAGCTACAGGCATCATTCAGATATCACTGTTTTCTGGCGGCGATTCTGTGCACGATAAGAACGATCATAGCAGGTGCCGGCTCACAACAATAGCGATTGCCGGTGACCAGATGGTCACCAGTCATCTCTATGACCATCGGAGGCCCGGACGTGACATTGTGATGTCATGCCCGTGTACCTGGAAGTAAACAAAGCCGCAATCGCGGCTGTCAGCATGAGATTGTGAATTTGTTTTCCCGATATCATGCTTTCCAGCCTGGAGGAGAGATGTGGGGTCTTCTTGACCCTGCATCTCTCCATAAAGATGACCTGTCACAATATATTCCTATTACAAGGGATGTTTACATTCTTTGTATTGGGAATAAAAGTGATCCAAATATATATATTTTTTTAAATAATAAATTAAAATGCCCCTGCATGTAAGTCCTGTCCACATATGTAAATGCCGTTCAAACCCCACATGTGATGTATCGTCGCGTGCGTTAGAGCGTGTGCAACAACTCTAGCACTAGACCCCCCCTTAACTCAAAAATAGTAACCTGTAAAAAATAAATAAAGCGTCGCCTATGGAGATTTTTAAGTACCGAAGTTTTCCGTTATTTACTCGGCGTAACATCACCTTTCACATTATACAAAAAAATTGGGCTAGCTTTACTGTTTTGTTATTGTTTACTTCATGAAACAGTTTTTTTTCCCAAAAAAAGGCGCTTGAAAAATTATTGCGCAAATATCATGCAAGATAAAAAGTTGCAATGACCGCCATTTTTTTCCCTAGAGTGTCTGCTAAAAAATATATATAATGTTTGCGGGTTCTGAGTAATTTTCTAGCAAAATAATTATGATCTTTACATAAAGGAGAGAAGTGGCAGAATAGGCCTGGTGCTGAAGTGGTTAAAGGTGCAATAGCGGCACGATTCTTTTGCGGTGGAGAATTGTACTGCATTTGGGGTGCCATTTCAAATTAATGCACCCAGACACGCATCACAAGTTTTGTACTGATTGCCATGTGATTTGGAATTGTGGGCAGAATCGTGACAATTCCGTTCACAATTCAAAATTGCCTAGTATGAATGGGACCTAAGTGTAATTTAGCATTTCTTAAAAAAAAAAAAAACACTGTACAGATATCCCCAACAAAGGTAATGTTACTATCTTCTCTGAAAAAAAAAACATTTAAATCATAACTCCACTTTTATTAAGAAAAAAACATTCCCCTCTGGGTGATCTATGTACACTGCAAGGATTATAACAATTTTTGTTGCAGATTCCTACCCTTTGTCAGTCTGAAGAAATCCCTGTGTGTTTATCTGTGCCTCTGTGTAAATGGGAGTGGTTTCATAATTATCCGTCAGCTGTGGTAGCTGCAGAGCACTAATAAGGAAATATGCTGGGCCTGCATTCCTTTAGACGTGTTCCTATTGGAAATATCGCACCATAAATTATATTTTATTTCCAGGGGATGCCTGAAATCTGACTTGTATCGTAGGGCATATTTCTGTGAAAATTGGTGAGCCAATCACACAAGCAGGAAATTATGTTTTTGGGGGGTGTTCTGTACACACCTCCAGGTAGCCATATTGCAATGCATTTATAGAAAATTACAGTGGCTGCAGATTCAAAAGGAGAGGTAAGTTTTAATAACATTCAATAACAATATGACTTGTATCGCAATAGTACACACTGTATTATTTTTTCTTTATTTGCTATTTCCCCCCACACAAGTGGAGTTACCCTTTAAAGCATAGGTAAACCCAAAAATAAAAATGTAATAGATTGTAGCTTACTAACCTTTAGATGTGGTGGTGGCATTTGTTTTTTTTTCTCTTTCATTTTCACCTAGTAATCCTGCCAGTAACATTCTTCCTTTCTTAAGCCCCGTACACATGGTCGGACTTTTGGCCAACCAACTTCAAACTCTGCAACTTTTTGAATTTGTCCGATCGTGTGTACGTTCCATCGGAACAACTTTTTTGGGTTTCATCAGAACGGACCAACTTTCCGGCAACAAAAGTCTTATGGTGCCTTGTCCGACCGTGTTTTCAGCAAACCATTGGACTTTTGGACAAAGTACAAATGCGCATGCTCAGAACCAATGTTAAAATCAACCAACAATAGCAGAAGTTAACCAAAGGGTGGCGGTAAAGAGCAGAAAAGAGCAGAAAAATGACGTGATGATGGAAAAGTTTGCAGAAAAGTCTGACTGTGTGTATGCTATGGGTGTTACCGGACAAATCAATTAGGACAAAAATTAAAAGGGAAATTTGTACGAGCCTTTAGGGTGACAACGCTTACTCATCAAACTGTATCTATGGAGGAGCAGTGTTGTCACCCTGGGCTGCTCTGCTCCTTTGGACTACAAACACCTTTCTCTCCAAATCTCCATTACATAGAACGTTTTTTAGTTCACAGAAAATCACTGGGAAAACTGTTAACATTATATGAGATATCAGTTTAGCGCACAAGATTCTCAAAGACACATAATCAACTGTTTTTTTGTACTTGCATGAAATATACAAAGAAAAAAAAAGAAAACGAATGCAGCCACTACATCTATAGATTGGTAAGCGACACTATATTACATTTTTTTCTTGGGTTTATATATCCTTAGATAAATTGCCTTAGTCCACAAATAGTCAAGAGTCTGAATGTGACACTGCTTCTTGGGAATGCATGAAAATAAAAAGATCATTTACCTTATTTTTGGTACAGTAAAATCAGAAGGAAGTTTAGAGATCTTCACCATCTGTGGCCTGTTGGGGAATTTTTCAAAGATACGTAGACGCAGTGGCAATTTTTCTTTTGTATCAGCATTTGCTTCACTTTGTTTAAGCTATAAAAAATAAAGCAAAAGAATAAACCCTCATATTGAAGCACTGTTCATAGTAAACAGAAGATGGCAGCAAAGCTATACTAATTATGACTGTGTCAGCCAGGAAACTGATCATAGGGTATACCACCATTATTCCATATCTTCACTATACAAGCAGAAAACCCTGTTTAAAACTGTAGATATTTTTAACAAACTCATATGCTGCGAAGTTGGGAAACCATTTAATATATACACAGTATAAGAAATTATAGTGATGGTCAAATACATAATTGCTTACTATAAAAGGTGCATTTATGCCAGATATAAAAGCAACACCTGCATGCCACTTTCTTCCAAGTATTTACAAGTAGCAGCATGTGAACTGTGCATGCATTCTTGTCATAGTCAAAGTGTACATGTTTGCACATGCGTTAAAAGCAAAAGCATGTAATGTTATATACAGTATATACTTTTTAATGTGTATATTTGTTATATAAAAAGTGAATTCAAATGATTAACTGATATAAGACTGCTCTAAAAAAGACAAAAGAAAATATACAATAAAATTCTTGGTACGCCACCACTTACTTGACATACGTTCAGGTGGAAGAGCAGGTAAAAAATAATTTTTAGCAAAATAGTCACATGTTCACTATAATATTTGTGTTCATCTTTGCAAGTGTGTGCATAGTAAATACTGTGAGAATACAGTACACATGGATGCATTTTTTATAAAGCAAACATTCTCTGCAGGTGAACCAATTACTGTAATTTTAAACACATGCACCTAAAAGATACACCTGCAGTGAATGTTTGGTTGGCTATCACAATCACTGCTTAATAAATATAGGGGAACCGGAAAAGGGAGGGCGGGTCCGTGGGACCAAGATATTCTGCTGCGATATGTGTAGACGCAGCAACAGTACGATAACTGATACACTGGTTGGCCAAAGAGGATGCCTGCAGTGGGTGTGCGGTGCTTATCACCCGGGACCCACGGTGCGCGATCACGCTGACGTGGCCATAGACCCGTTACGCAAATGTTTGAATTGAATGGCGTCCATGCTTGGAATTTTTGTACATATTGTTTGTTGATGCTAAACTGCCTGTAATGTTGTTGGGGTCAATGAGGACTCGCATTCCGCTCTGAATAAATAAAAATTAAAAAGAAAATAAAAAAATATAGGGGTCAATTCAATAAGTTACCGCATTCGATAACATGGTCACATGACTCATTTCCATAAATGATCGCATGGAGTAAAAAAAATCCAATTCACAAAAAAATTGATTCTGCGATATTTGACACAATGGAGGAGAAGGAGAATGGATCCTCCCTATCTACATCGATCTGTGTGTGGGGGAGGGGGGGTGAGTAGTGCAAGAATTTATAGGAGTCAGGTAGGTCAGTGTGTGTGTCAGGTAGGTCAGTGTGTGTGTCTCGTAGGTGGGTCAGTGTGTGCGTCAGGTAGGTGGGTCAGTATGTGCGTCAGGTAGGTCAGTGTGCGCATCAGATTGGTGGGTAAGTGTGTGTGTGTAATGGTCAGGTAAGTCAGTGTGCACGTGACAGGTAGGTTGGTCAGTGTATTTGTCAGGTAGGTGGGTCAGTGTGTGTATGTAAAATGGTGAGGTAGGTGGGTCAGTGTGTGTATGTAAAATGGTCAGGTAGGTGGGTCAGTGTGTGCATCAGGTAGGTGGGTCAGTGTGTGTAAAATGGTCAGGTGGGTGGGTCAGTGTGTGCGTCAGGTAGGTGGGTCGGTGTGTGCATCAGGTAGGTGTGTCAGATAGGTGGGTTAATGTGTGTGCGCGTCAGGTAGGTAGGTCAGTGTGTGCATCAGGTGTGTGCGTGTGTGTGTGTGTAATGGTCAGGTAGGTCAGTGTGTATGTGTAATGGTCAGGTAGGTCAGTGTGTATGTGACAGGTAGGTGGGTCAGTGTGTGCGTCAGGTAGGTGGGTCAGTGTGTGCATCAGGTAGGTGGTTCAGTGTGTGCGTCAGGTAGGTGGGTCAGTGTGTGCATCAGGTAGGTGGGTCAGTGTGTGCATCAGGTAGGTGGGTCAGTGTGTGCGTCAGGTAGGTAGGTCAGTGTGTGCGTCTGGTGTTTAATGATTAGGTAGGTCAGTGTGTACGTGTAATGTGTGTGTTTGTGTGGGGGGGTGGCATTGAAGGACCCGGCCTTGGGGCGGCACAGGGAGTAAATCCGGGCCTGGGAGTCACACTATTGTCTCTCTCTTTCGCTCTTCTTAAAGAGGAGTTCCACCCAAAAAAACTACTTTTGTTTAATCCACTCCCCTCCCCCTTACATGCCACATGTGGAATGTAATTTTTTTGGGGGGGGAGTGGGGGCTTCAGTAGGAGTGGGACTTCCTGTACCACTTCCTGCTTCCGCCGAGGGGCTGGTAAGCTTAATCGCCTACACCAGCCCCTCCCTGTAGGCGATCACATGGGACACATGATAGGTCCCATGTGATCGCCTCTCCAATCAGCGGCGAGCCTAAGCAGAAGGCTGTCACGGCTGGGTGCCCACAGTCGGGATGCAGACGCCGGCTGGGGAGGGGGGGAGAGGAGCGGAGCCCCGGTCGGCGCGTCGCTGGAACGCAGGAGCAGGTAAGTGTGTGTTTATTAAAAGCCAGCAGCTACACTTTTTGTAGCTGCTGACTTTTAATAAACATAAAAATGGGCTGGAACACCCCTTTAATGCTCTTATGATACATTGAGCCTTGCCATTTGGACGTATGAGGATCAGATCACACTATCACCTGTAAAGCTGACACTCTGAGGGGGATACTGAGGGGGAAGTTTGGCACTCGTGGATTTATGCCTGCTGTCCTTTCATTCATGTGAGTGCATTTTCTCCAATTCTTACCAGTTTGAGATACCCCAACAGTGTCACGCTATATGCATTGCATATATCTTCTCTTTTCCATGACACACTGGCCGCTGAGAGCTGTCTTAGGAGTCAAGAAGAGGTGTTTTTATCAGCCCACTTAATCCAGCTGCGATCAGTATCTCTGTTAGCTGTTTTGGACAAACAGCCGTGAGGTGAGCTGCTAGCACATCAGAGGTGTGATCACTGAAGATTTATTTTCCTGCACGTTGCATTTTTTTGGTGGAAGCGTTTCATCTAGACACTGTTCCATGGAGGAATTATTGGACTTTTAGATCTGATCTTTATTTATGGACAGGACTTTATCACTGATTTTTTGGATAGTTGCACCTTTTTTATATATATTTTTTCACTTACTTTATGCCAGTTTTTGTGTTTGTATATGTAGTAGCAATTTTACTATGTATTTTCACTTCTAAACCATCACAGGATTATAGGTGTTTGTTCACCTTCATCTGTATTGTTTATTTTAGTATCATTAGATTTTTTTTTTCCACTGCTAAATTCACCCACTATCCCTCTCACCTCTCATCTCCCCTTTTCCATTCCCTTCCCCACAGCGCAGCTACCATACTTTACATTATTATCACCCTTTCTGTTAGGATCAGATTCGCAGGTGCTGCTGCAGTTCTCCCCCCTAGTCCATCAGACAGCACCAGAGTTTTCTATTTCTATACTGAATAGTGGTATTATGTTGGGGATTCAGCATGGTAGGGACATCTAAAACTCACAAGAATGGTCCTACAAATATTTTGACATGATAAACAGTTCACATGTACTGTAGTATGTAATTATTTGAAACATATTCTAGCTGTTTGGCTGGAACTTCTCTTTAACTTGAAACCCACCAAGTGATCTAATGCAGCAATTTTTTAGAATAACCTTTAGCTGTTTAGTGTTGTCTAGGAAGCATACGCCTAATAGATACAAGCATTTAACACAGCTGAGTATGTATGAAACATGGTACATAATTTCCTGTGTAGGTGAGAAAATCATAATTAACAAGATCACAAAGGGATAAATGTAATTAGCTATACTTCACTAAAGGGGTACAATATATGCTTTAAAGCATATTTACCGCAACTCAGGAACATTATCTGTACCCACGCATCTATATTAATGAAAAAGAAAAACTCTCTGGCTTTATATCAAGCAATCAAGGATTACTCTGTAACTATATAGTATAAGCATACATAATTATGTAGCTATGGCTACGCTTATTTAATGCTTACACGCATTTGATATAAAGTTAAAGGCATCTCTGACGTTTTTGGAAACATATTTTAACTCTATATAAGATATAAAAATTAATTTAGGGTTCACAAACCAAAGATGAAATGTAGCTTGCCGTAGAGGCATTTTTGTCTATTAACCACTTCACCCCCGGAAGACCAGAGCACTTTTTTGCGATTCGGCACTGTGTTATTTTAACTGACAATTTCGCAGTCATGCAAGGTTGCACCCAAAGAAAATTGATGTCCTTTTTTCCCCCACAAATAGAGCTATAATTTGCTGGTATTTGGTCATTTGCGGTTTTTATTTGTTGTGCTATAAACAAAAAAAGAGTGATAATTTTTTTTTAAAAGCAATATTTTTTTACGTTTGCTATAATAAATATCCCCAAAAAATATATAAAAAAAATAATTTCTTTCTCAGTTTAGGCCGATATGTATTCTTCTACATATTTTGTTAAAAAAATTGCAATAAGTGTATATTGATTGGTTTGCGCAAAAGTTATAGCGTCTACAAAATAGGGGATAGATTTATGACATTTTTTATTTTTTATTATTGCTAATTGCGGCGATCAGCGATTTTTATCATGACTGCGACATTATGGCGGACACATCGGACACTTTTGACACTATTTGGGCACCATTGTCATTTATACAGCGATCAGTGCTATAAAAATGCACTGATTACTGTGTAAATGACATTGGCAGGGAAGGGGTTAAACACTAGGGGGTGATGAAGGGGTTAAGTGTGTTCTAGGGAGTGGTTCTAACCGTGGGGGGATGGGTTACAAGTGACACAACAATGATCACTGCTCCTGATGACAGGGAGCAGTAGATCACTGTCCTGTCACTAGGCAGAACAGGGAAAGCCCCATTCTGAAGCTCTGTGATACGATACCGGCGGACATCGAGTCTGCGGGTCCCACAGGCACGGTCACGGAGCATCATATAGGTACGTTGCTTTGCCCAGCTGTGACATTCTGCCGACGTATATTGACGTTAGCAAGTGGTTAAAATGGGTTGGTCATCAACTGGAACCAAGATTAAAGAGTCCCTGGTCATTTTTGCTAGTCAGAAAAATATTCTCCACATCTAGAAATAATGAAAGCAGTATACATAGTGAAGTGATAATTATTCATTACATATTGTATTTTACCACCTATTTTGTATTGTTATACAATACAAAAAAAATTCTAAATCCTAAATGACAACCAAACTTAATGGTCCTTAGTTCCTGCACACCCAGTGACTTCACCATTTCCTTTTTAAGTGGTATTTCAGTAGTTCCTAATTAGTCATCATCACTAGATATGTGCATTCCCGTTCGTACGAATGTTATTTTCGTACGTGGGATAATGTGTACATACGAAAAATTAAAGCACCAAAATACGAAAACGACGGGATTACGAATGAGCCGCATAACGAACAACCGCAAATACGAACGAACGATCCGACGAAAATATGACAAAACGAAAACGGCAAAAGAACGTAAATGACATCTATAACAAAAGATTTGCATTATGTATTTTGTTTGAATCCTTTTTCTGTTCGTATTTTCAGTCGTATGTTCATATGACATCTATAACAAAAGATTTGCATTCTGTATTTTGAATTATTTTTTTCTGTTCGTATTTTGCATTCAAATACAGAATGCAAATCTTTTGTTATAGATGTCATATGAACATACGACTGAAAATAGCAAAAGAAAAAGGATTCAAGATACAGAATGCAAATCTTTTGTTATAGATGTAATTTTCGTTTTTTTTGAATGGGCAGTGAGTGAGTGTAGTTAGTGAAGCAGCTTCTCTTTTGTGCTGAGTACACTAGTACAGTGAGTAGTACAGTAAAGCCAAATAAACTTTTCTGTGGATTTTCATCTGAAGAGAGATCAGTTGGAACCAGACTTTTGAACCCAAAAATGTTTTTTTGATGGAGTTTAAAAACGAACAAATTTTCTGTACACTGTACTAGTGTACTCAGCACAAAAGAGAAGCTGCTTCACTAACAACACTCACTCACTGCCCATTCAAACAAACGAAAATTACATCTATAACAAAAGATTTGCATTCTGTATCTTGAATCCTTTTTCTTTTGCTATTTTCAGTTGTATGTTCATATGACATCTATAACAAAAGATTTGCATTCTGTATTTTGAATCCAAAATACGAACAGAAAAAATGAAATTCAAATTACAGAATGCAAATCTTTTGTTATAGATGTCATATGAACATACGACTGAAAATACGAACAGAAAAAGGAATTCAAAATACAGAATGCAAATCATTGATGAAAATTCACGAAAATTATTGTCTAACAAGTAACGAACATGAATTAAACAGAATAACGAACCATCCCGCATGTACGAAAATAAAATGGTAACGAAAATACGAAACGATCGGAATACGAAAAAAATTGCGTCGTACGAAAAACGAACGGGAACGAACAGGAAAACGGGCGTAACGAACAGGAAAACGGGCGTCTTACGAAAACGGAACGGAAACGAACCTACGTAACGATACGAAACGGAACAAAAAAAAAACTAAAAAAAATTCTGTGCACATGTCTAATCATCACCACATCCCATCCCATTCAATCAGCTAAAGTAACAGAACATATTTTGAACACCACTTGAATTCAACAAACAGAAAGTCATCCACTTTAGCTGTGGTGGCTTTGGCATGGTAACTTAAGGTTTAATGACTTTGGGTCATAGTGCATGCTTGGCCAATCATCAGCCAGCGATTCCGCAGTGAATTATGGTCTGTGAAACGTAACTCGAATTTGGCGCGAACGACCCATTTTGTTCATACTTCGTCGAACGATCGAACATACGATGAATGAATGAATGAATGAATGAAAACTTATATAGCGCAGCACATGCGAAGTAAATCGCCTCTGGGCGCTCGTTGTTCCTGTCTCCTTTGAGATCAAAAGAGATGCGTCTTAATCTTTCTCCTGAAGACCAAGTAGTTCTCCTCCAGCCGAATACTGGCTGGTAAGGCGTTCCATAGTCTGGGACCTTGGACAGCGAATCTTCTGTCCCCTTTGGACTTGTATCTGGCTTTCGGTATCTGAAGCCGATTTTGATTGGTGGATCGTAGAATACGATTGGGATTCTGAATTTTTAACTTTTCGCATAGATAATGGGGAGCATTCCCATGGATACATCTATGCGTTAGACAGAGAGCTTTAAAGGTGATTCTGTCTTTAACTGGTAACCAGTGAAGGGATCTCAGTGACGGCGAGATTGATTCCCAGGGTTTTTTCCCAGTCACAAGTCTGGCGGCCGTATTTTGAACGACTTGAAGACGAGCGATTTGGTACTTGGGGAGTCCGAAGTAAAGGGCATTTGCATAGTCCAATCTGGAGTTTACAATTGCTCCCACCACGACCGCTACGTCTTTCTTGGGAATGAAAGGAATGAGTCTGCGTAGTAGGCGCAGCAGATAGTGAGATCCGCTGACTACTGTCCCTATTTGTGCGTTCATTGTCATGTCGGAGTCAAAAATGACCCCAAGACTTTTGACTTTGGCGCTAGGGGAGATGATTTTGCCCAGAATGGGCGGGGGGGAACCAGGTTGTTGCTGATTGATTCCTGCGCTTGGCGTGAAACAGAAGAAGTTCTGTTTTCACTCCGTTGAGTTTGAGATAACTCTTTGTCATCCAGTCCTCTATCAAAGAGAGGCACGTCTCTAGATTGAAGTGGTGATCCTTTTTATTGCAAATGCGGAAGTACAGTTGCGTGTCGTCTGCATATGAGTGATATAGCAGTTTTTGGCTGCTGATGATTTCGAAAAGAGGACGCATATAGATGTTGAATAACATCGGCGACAGGGGAGATCCTTGAGGGACCCCGCACGATAATGTGTGTTGTTCAGAAGTGAAGGGTCCTATCTTCACTATTTGCGATCGGTTATCCAAAAAAGAGGAGAACCAGGATAGATCGCTTTCTGCGACTTTGGCTATTTTAGCCAGCCGAGTCAATAATAGCTTGTGATCTACTGTATCAAAGGCTGCGCTTAGGTCCAACAGAACCAGAAGAGAAGATTCTCCTTCGTCTGCGGCCTCGAGAACGTCGTCCCATATCTTAAGCAATGCTGTTTCCGTCCCGTGTCCGGGACGGAATCCTGATTGAAATGGGTCGAGTAAGTTGTGGGTATCTAGATGCTGTTGCAGCTGCTGTACCACTGCTTTCTCCATTACCTTGGAGAGAACATTTAGGCCTGTTATGGGGCGCCAATTGAGTGGATCCTTCGGATCCAGGGTGGCTTTCTTCAAAATGGGTTGAATAAAGCCCTCCTTCAGCTGGGAGGGCATTATGCCCTCCCTGAAGGATTGGTTGATAAGCTGCGTGACAGGAGGTGCCAGGATGTCGGCGCATTCCTTCAGCAGTTTGGTGGGGATAATATCATTTGGCGCAGTGCTGTTGCGCAGAGTGCTGATGATATTTTTTGTTGTCTGAATGGAGATGGGTTCCAGCGTGAACTCACCTAACTTTGGTGAATTGCTGCCGGTGCTGTGTAACTGACTATGGGGGGGGGCTAGGAGCGAAGTTGTTTTGTTGAATGCTTTGCCGGATAGCCTCAATTTTGTTAATGAAGCAATCCGATAACTCATCGCAAAATTCTTGTGTGTCCAAGTTGGGGGCTTTAAGACATCCTGTATTCATGGTCTGGGTGACCATCTTGAAGAGTTCGCGGGGGCGATTTAGGGCACCGTTGATAGCCTCAGAAAAATAGTTTTTCTTGGCTTCGAAGATTTGCTTGTGGTATTTTCTGGTTATTGCCTTGTAGATCGAGAGGTTCTCATCTGAAGAATTTCTTTTCCAGGCTGCTTCTGCCCGTCTGCGCTCTTGCTTCAGTGAAGCCAGCTGGTTGTTGAACCAGCTGGAGTTATTTTTCCTGATCTGGGTCTTTCGTTTCGGCGCTATCAAGTCAGCTGACTGCAATAGTGCTGTGTTTATGGCCTCTAATGTTTCTTCCGCTGTTAGGTGCGGCTGAATTGTGTTTATTTTATCCCCTAACGTGGCTTTGAAGAGTTCCGAGTGGAGCTTCTTCTGACATCTGGTCCAGTGTGTTGTCACTGGATTTGATGTTTTTATTAAGGGGGGGAATTCGGAAATAATGAATTTAATTGCATGGTGATCGGTCCATGGCAATGGTTCATTTTCCAAGATTTTTATTTCCAGATCTTGTCTGAAAATAAGATCGAGCGTGTGACCAGAAGCATGTGTGGGCCCACATACTAGTTGCTGAAGGCCTAGTCCTTCCAGGTGGTCGATACAGGCGTCGGCAACGGGGTCTTGTGCGGAGTTGGCCCAGAGATTGAAGTCCCCGAGCAGCAAAACATGTTTGCTGTTGAGGGTGTAAGTGGAGACAAACTCCGTTAATGGAGATATCAGCTGCGATTTTGGGCCGGGTGGCCTATAGCAGAGAAGAATGTGGACGGTCTCCTTGGAATTTGTTTGCAATTGCAGAGTAAGGGTTTCCATGAATGGAAGAGGGTTTTGAAGGGCTGGTTTAGTGACCGCAAGGTGCGTCTTGTGGATCACCGCCAGTCCTCCCCCTCTTTGCCCTATTCTGTTTTCCGTTATGATACGGTAGTTTTCTGGCACCAGTTCTCCTAGAATGGTGTTACAGTCGGCTGTAAGCCAGCTCTCTGTAATAAAGAGGCAATCTAAATCGCATTGTAAAATGAGGTCACGGATTTCCAGTCGGTGTTTTACTGCCGATCTTGTATTGATCAAAGCACAAGATATGTGCTTAGGTTGGGGTGAATGGCTGAAATACCTGACTGTCGATCGTTGATCGACTCTCCATATTCGCTAAATTTTTAGGGCTTTTTTGGTGATGGCTGGTAGTATTGCGGCGGATTGCCTCAAACTCCAAATGGTTTCTGCAGAATATTGCTGATATGCCATGGTCGCCAAGCACCGGGGAGGGGGGGGGCGGGGGGGGGGGCTTCCGGGGCAATGGGGAGAGGAATTGGCTGATTCCTCTCTCCTGGCTTGGTCCAGAGGAAGGCAAAAAAAACCCTAGCGGTGCTGGGCCAATGTGCTCCGGTGGGGTAAAAAAATTCCTTCCTGACCCCTGTGAAAAGGCCATCGGATGAGCCCTGGATCAAGCTTCTGTTGTGTTGATAGGAGCAGTGGCTGGGGGTGAGGGGTATGCTTATTGCTAGTATAGCAGGAGAGCTGCCTGATCAGGCAGCAGGATGCAGCCTGGAGCTGACTGCACGAATGGATGGAGGTACTGGGGGCACAAAAGGTAAGCCAGGGAAAGAGTGGCTGTCCTAATAGGGAAGGGGGGAATTCCTAGAGGATTTGTGGGGATTACAGGGAGCGGGGAGCGCCGCGCCGGTAGGCCCCGGGTGAAGCCGCGGTCTTTCCTAGATCGCGGCCCCGCGAATCAGTGCAGGCCGGCGCGGGTGTCAAAAAAAGAATGCCCTAGGAAGGCGGAATTGTGGCTGGAGGGTAGTAGGAGGGTGTCTCGGCTGGCGGTATGGGGGCATAGGGGGTGAAGGATAGGAGTGAAGGTGTGGGGAGTGCCGCAGCGGTAGGCCGCGGGTGAAGCCGCGGTCTTGCCTAGATCGCGGCCCCGCGATTCAATGCAGGCTGGCGCGGGTGTGCTAAAAAATTTAGCGATTGGCGATGATGGTATGGGGGCACAGGGGAAGGAGGATAAAGGCCAAGGAAAGCCGAGGGGGCATGAGATGTTTGCCACGGCTGTCCTGACAAGGACGGCCGACAGCAATTTCTTACCTGGGGCCAGAGGGCCGGGGGGCTGATCCGCTGTGGTTCTGTGGTGGAGTGATGGAGGAGAAAGGCCAGGTTGGGGACGAGCAGTGCTGGGGCTGGGGCTGAAGCTAGCAGGGAGAGGCTGGGAGAGACCTAGCCTGCCTGTCTACCTCCTACACCTGCCTGGAGCTATAGCACACACGTTCCCACTCCTGGGAGACGTGCGCCGTATGGAGCTCCTGCTGCTAATCCGAGGCCTCACTGACACGATGTTCGAGACGAACATGAGTTTGACTTGAATACGAAGCTCATCCCTAGTCTCTATACATATACAGCTTTATTGACCCTCTGGGCGCATGCTCATTAGGGTTCAATACATTTGGTAAGCCTCTGCTTTATTGGAGGCGGGTTCATCACTTGTGTGCATCACGTTCAAGAGTTTTATCACTGCGAACTTGCAAATCTATTTCTCAGTTTCAGACAGCAATTACGTTTTTCACCATTTTACACATGGACTTTTTCTTGTTTTCTGTTGTCTCCATATCAGTCATTTGATCATTTTTGGTATTGGAGTACCATCATCACATTTAGCGCTACTATCTGTATGTTTTTAACTCTCAGGCCGCGTACACACGATTAGACTGGTCCAATGAAACTGGTCTTAAGACCAGTTTCATCGGACCAATTCGATGGTGTGTACGGCCCATCGGACCGTTGTCCGTCGGACCAAAGTTTTAAAACTTGCTTTAAAACCGGTCCGACCAAAACGATGGTTAGTACAGAAAAGCATCGGACCAAAAACCCACACATGCTGAGAATCAAGTCAATGCATGCTTGGAAGCATTGAACTTCGTTTTTTCAGCACGTCGTTGTGTTCTACATCACCGCGTTCTGGCCTGATCGGATTTTTGGTCCGATAGTGTGTACGCACATCAGACCATCAGACCACTTCAGCGTGGTCCGATGAAAACGGTTCGTCGGACCATTCTCAACCATTTGCCTCTTGCTGCTACCAGCAGGGCTGGACAGAGAAGTGCAAGATCTGGTGGAGTCCTGTATTCTCTGCTGCCGACTGCTGAGACCAGGTAGGGCAGAGACAAAGGGGATGTAAGGGCCACATGAAAAGGGTTTGACACCTGTGGGCTAGTCAATATGTCATTTATTGGGCCCTTCCTCTTCTAAATAAACACAGTAATCACACTCACCCACTGTGTTCATTCATAACTGTAGCATAGTAAACTGTGTTTTACTACGCTTCAGTTTGTGAATGACCAGGAAGCGACTCAGCACAGAGCACTTCCAATTCATTCACTGTCCAGTGCAGCCGAGGCTGCAGAGAAAGGCATGTGTGTTTGAGCTTTGGGGTGCACACCCTAATGCAAGAGGCTGCACACACCTATGACAGGGAACTTAACAGGTGGATTTGACCTGCAGTTCATTCTGATCTGTGTTTGACATCCTAAGCTGCACCATACTGTTCTGCTTTTGCATTCTCATCAATTTGTATTAGGAGAGAAGCAGTTCTGATATGAACAAATGTCTGTCATAGTAGACCCTAACTGTGGTGATAGATGTCATTTTATTTTTAGGTAAAAGGTTGATTTTTTTCGTGCACGTTATTAAAACAGAAGGCACTTAAGCAACATTATTTGGATGTTCAACACACTCCAATGTGGGTCCACGTTGTTTGTGCTGAACATCAGTGTATGATTTGCAGTTAAGCTTAGGGCTCACATTCTGTACACTCACTGTAACAGCACTGGTGAACGGAGTGAACCACAACTGCGGTTAGCAAGGATCTCAATGCGCTTTTTTATGTGACAACTCAGTATCGGGCCCCAGGCGTCACAAACAGGAGTTTGGGGATCTCTACATCATCTCTCTGTCACATAAAGAAAGGCGTTGAGCTACTAAGGATGGACGCATAACAACATGCAACCATGAGCTTAGCGATTAAAATTATAGTATGCACTAAAAGATACGAATGCACAACTGTATGCAAGTGATTATCAGTATTACATAGCGTTGTGCATTAGGCTACTAAGGGAGAAGGTATGAAATACGGCAACCCCTAGCATAGGAAAGTTTAGGCGAACGTGTTCCGCAACGTAGGGCATAGGCCCATAAACAGGTAGTACTTATGACAAGCTCATAGTATAGGCGTTGTTGAGACCAGTGTTTTTCAACTCCAGTCCTCAAGGCACACCAACAGGTCATGTTTTCAGGCTTACCATTATTTTGCACAGGTGATTTGGGGTTTGGGGGTGAAATCGAAATACGCGATTGGGGGCGTGAAGCATTTAAATTAAGTGCGTCCCCGCGGCGATCGAACTGCGCATGCTCCGTTCAGAAATTTCCCGCCGTGCATTGCGCGAAATCACGTCGTTACGTCATTCGTTGTTTGAGTAGCGTCGTTTACGAACATTCCTATTCCCGGACGAATTACGTAAAAAATAATAAAAGACGTCGGAAAACGTAGAAATTCGATGCGGGAACGACGGCCATACTTAACATAGGCTGTCTAATATTAGACCAGCAAAAAGCTGGTATAGTATTATTGCAGTGTAGATACGAAGGCGTACGAACACGTAATCCAGTCGAATTGAAGCCTGCATCCGTCTATTCATGGTTTGAGGTTTTCGACTAGCTAAAAAACGCGCGTAATTTGAAATTACTCCAGTCTAACACCAGTTAGACAGGCGTAATGGCTCTGTGAATCTGGCCCTTAATTTTCTAGATAAAATAGTAAAGGGTCCTACTACTGCACTAGCAGAGGGTAGAGGGCATGATTTGAAAATGAAAATAAAGTCAAAGGGCCAGATTCACGTACATTGGCGCATATTTTGACCGGCGTAGAGCACCTCCTTTACGCTAGACCTGCGCAATGTAGAGGCGCAATCACCGTATCCTCGTAGTATTTGCACAGAAATTTGCGCCGGTGTAACGTAAATTCCGAGGCGTAAGGCGGAGTAATTCAAATTGGGAAGGACGTGGGCGTGTTACATTGAAATGAGCCGTGACCCCATGCAAATGAAGGGCCGGCCTGATCGCGCATGCGCACATGAAGCAGACCATGGTCAGCACCTCTGTGCGCATGCTCACAACTCAGGAACGGCGCAATCAGTGAAATTGGAAGTGGACCCGGGCAACTTAGTGAACTACGCAGACAGCTTAAATAGACAGAGACAAACGCCCTTCCTTTGCAAAAGTACATCCCTTTGTATGCCTTTCTATACAGCAAGGTGCTTTTGTTCTGTTGTTTATTAGCTCTTGTTTGTTTGTTTGTGATGTGTCTTTGAGATATTTGCGGACTGTTTTGCAGAGTGATTTTTGTCTTTTCTGTGTTCTCTTTGTTGTTGTTTTTTTTTAATTATATTTTTGCTGGTCAATTTTTTTTTTGGTTCTGTTTGTGAATGATTTTGGAATGTGGGGGTGACATTTCTGCCAGAAAAGGGGTGTCACCCTCATTTGTGGTGGAGAAGTGATCCCCAGGTCCATGTGATTGGTGTATGAATGTACAGTGACATAATTGGAGCCGTGGCATGGCGTTGCTGCTCACAAGTCCTGCATGGTGGGCTTGTGCCAATCCAATGTGATGAGGATGTGATGTGTCTGTGCTAGGGACCACAGTGGTGTGCATGCATGCATTCTCATTGTGCCATGATTAATGTGTGTGTTTAACGTGCAATGATGCCTAATGTGAGCTGGCTCCTGGCTGCTCTTCCCTCAGAAGACGGGGTAGCCTCGGTTAGGGGGGATTGTCTGGTTTAGGGGTCAGGTCATCACTTATGTCAATCTCCAGGCCCTTTCTCACTGCGAAGTTGTGCAGCATGCAACATGCACCGATGATCTGGCATACAAAGTTTGGGAATACAACAGGGTACCATGGGGGGTTCCGTATAGGAGTCATGAGATGGGGTCCCAGTGCATATGCAGAGTCACCCTGAAGGGATAAGACAGGAGGATGTTAGTAGTGCATGTGCCCCTTGTGATTTCAGCATCATGGGGGGGACAGTCATGCCTACCACTAATGTCACTCACCAACCAGCCAGCTGTCCCCATACATGTTCTGTTCGAAATCTGTGGGGATGGGGCTAGGATTGTATATGTAGCTGTCTTGGGTGTCATGGGTGGTGTCATGTGTTGGGCTGGAGATGTCCTCCTGCAGGGTTGTGGTTAATTCCAGGATGGCATGAGGGGTGAATCTGAAGATGCGAGACACCTCAGAATCACTCATGCCAAAGATGTCTATGCGTGTGTGATATATCAAGTGAAGAGTGAGGGGCTTGTATCAGATTAGATTATTATATCCATCAAGGTTTTAAAGGGCTATTGAAAGATAGTGAGACCGTGTTGGTAATTTGTATGTATGTTATGTATTGATGTATATATGTATGTATATTTTTTGTAAAAATGTTTATAAAAGCAAATAATACGTTTTTGGCAAAAAAAAAAAAATCCTCTCCCGTGCCCTCCTCCATGCTCTCCTCCGTGCCCTCCTCCGTGCCCTCCTCCTTCTTTGCTCATCTAAAGTCAGTAGTATAGCTATGAGCATGGATGACACTGGCATGTTGGCATACAGTTTGTTGGGCAGCAAGTGTGACTGATCAGCTCCTCACTAACAGTGTTGCTTTAGCTGACATGTAGACGGATTGTCTAATTTTATTCCACCTTTTATATGGTCTAATTTTAGACAGGACGTGCAGCTGTTGCGCACAGCGCGTAGCCTGCGCTGCACCAACGTTCTTTTGTGGATCCCCGTAAATCCCTAATTTGCATATTTGAATAGCAAATCAATGGTGTGTTTAGCGCCGTTTTGCGCGGACGGATACGCCGGTCTATCGAAATGACGCCGGTCCAAAAAAAGTAGATTTCTTGCGTATCTCGTTTTGGGGATGCAGCGCATCGAAACGCATGCGCAAATTTAGACTTACGCCGCGCATCTCCTGTAACTCCGGCGTAATGGCTCTGTGAGTCTGGCCCAAAGATCCTAGTTTGGGAACAGGCATCCTGCACTTTGGACTCAAAACAGAATTTCCATGGATGGTGAAGAGATGAACCCTTTTACCAGTCTATATAGTGGATTGTCATAAACTAGGGCTTTGAAAGAATGGACTTTATAGGCATACTTAAAAATGTATAACAAAGTTTCATTAGAATCTATAACAAAAATATCAGACAGACATCTATCTAGAGTCCGAAGGGTTCAAGGGATTCAATGGGGGCCTACAGAGATTCTAAGTATAGCAAGGCAGTGAACATTATTTATATGTATTTTATCTAATGCCTGTCTAATATTTTTGTTATAGATTCTAATAAAACGTTGTTATACCATTTTAAGTATGCCTATGAATTCAATTCTTTCAAAGCCCTAATTTATTACATAAAATTATAGAACTGGCGTTAGTCCCTTGAAGCCCTATGGAGCTGGATGCTCCTTTAACCACTTAAGGACCGCCTACTGTACATTTACGTCAGCAGAATGGCACGGCTGGGCACATCAACGTATATATACGTTGGTTCTAGTACCCAGCCGTGGGTCACGGGCTCGCGCCCGCGGCGCGCTCCCATGACCCGGTCCGAAGCTCCGGGACCGCGGGACTCGCAGACCCGATCGCCGCTGGAGTGTGGTGATCGGTCCCCGGAGCTGAAGAACGGGGAGAGCCGTGTGTAAACACGGCTTCCCGTGTGTAAACACGGCTTCATTTTCACAGTAAACAATGCAATTTAAATGCATTTTTTGCTGTGAAAATTACAATTGTCCCAAAAATGTGTCAACATTTTCCGAAGTGTCCGCCATAATGTCGCAGTCACGAAAAAAATCGCTGATCGCCGCTATTAGTAGTAAAAAAAAATAATTAATAAAAATGCAATAAAACTATCCCTTATTTTGTAAACGCTCTAAATTTTGCGAAAACCAACCGATAAACGCTTATTGCGATTTTTTTTTACCAAAAATAGGTAGAAGAATACGTATCGGCCTAAACTGAGGAAAAAATAAATATATTTTGGGGGGATATTTATTATGGCAAAAAGTAAAAAATATTGCATTTTTTTCAAAATTGTCGCTTTATTTTTGTTTATAGCGCAAAAAATAAAAACTGCAGAGGTGATCAAATACCACCAAAAGAAAGCTATATTTGTGGGGAAATAAGGACGCTAATTTTGTTTGGGAGTCACGTCGCACGACCGCGCAATTGTCAGTTAAAACGACGCAGTGCCGAATCGCAAAAAGGGGCATGGTCCTTTAGCAGCATTTTGGTCCGGGTCTTAAGTGGTTAAAAGGAATCCTTATTTAAAGTGTAGTGTGCAAATTAGTGATGCTTACTAAAATAACTGATAAATTAAATAACAGATGCAACAAAGTGCTAAGCAATCCAAAGTGCTAATGTGCCTGTGCAGATCACTGCAAAATAAGAAATATATGTGCAAAAAAAAACAATAAAAACCAATTGAAGTTCCACATCCTTAAAATAAAATATAAATATTATGTTGGGGTGCCAATGTTGACGAGTGATTGCCAGAGGGCTACACAGTGGTCTACACTGTGAAGGCATCATACCCCAAGAGGGGGCGGAAAAGTTGGTGAGTGTGGGCTGTGTAAGGCCTTTTACACACGATGTAATTTATCCGACGGATATTTCCCAGCGGACAAGGCAAATTTGTCCGTTGGTCTGATGAGCGTACACACCATCAGACAGAAATCCCAGCGGACCAGAACGCGGGCACGTAAACCACGTACGACGTCACTATAAAGGGGAATGCCAAAGCCTACGGCGCCGCCCTCTGTTCCACTTTTGCTAGTTCCGTGTTAGTGAAGGTTTGGTTAGAGCTGATTCGTGCTTTTCAGTCTCCGCGCTTAACAGGTCGTATTTTCCGGTTCAGTGTGTGCTTGTGGGCT
The DNA here is from genome assembly GCA_029574335.1 of Rana kukunoris. Lineage (NCBI taxonomy): Eukaryota > Metazoa > Chordata > Amphibia > Anura > Ranidae > Rana > Rana kukunoris. The sequence goes on along the minus strand of CM056050.1, from coordinate 213,041,957 downwards.
CGTATTTGTCATTCAGTGTCGCCATGCGCGGCGTTTCTGCTTTGCAGTGCCGTCCTGTACGGTCGTATCTGTTTGACGTGCGATCTTTGCAGGTCTTGCTGGATTTGGGGGTGCTTTCTGTTTGAGTGTGTTCTTGACTGACCAGCCGGCCGGTTTGAAGCCATGATGGAGCAGCAGCGCAACTTTTCACGAGTTTGTGCTGTTTATGGGTTTTGTTCTGGAGTCTGTGTGCATTCCAGTGATTTGGACAGGAACAGTAGGAGGAGGAGTTCCTGGGCCAAGAATTGGTTGCGGCTGCGTAACCAATTCTCTCATATGTCTCTGCTTAGGGAGATCCGGGAGAATAATCCTGATGACTTCAGGAACTTTCTCCGTATGACGGACCCCATTTTCCACCGTCTGCTGGATCTCCTGTCCCCCTATATCACGAGGCAGGACACTGTGATGCGCCAAGCCATTCCGGCTGAGCAGAGGCTTATTGCCACGTTGCAGTACCTGGCGACTGGGAGGAGACTGCAGGACCTCAAGTTCTCAACAGGCATCTCTCCCCAGGCGCTTGGGGTCATCATACCGGAAACGTGTTCTGCTATCATACAAGTGATGCAGGAGGAGTTTATTACGGTAAGTTTCCTCCTTTAACATCACAATCTGTGTCTTTAATAATGTATGCCAATTTTAGAAACTTTTTTTGTTGGTTTTCCTAATTGCCATGATTGTAATATGCTGTGTGCAGAATGTTCCCTTTTCTCCCCATGCATGTTGTTAAGCTTTCCAGGTTATTTTGTTTGGCCTACCTGCATATTTTTACCTTTAACACTACTAACCTATCCAGCATCATCTCCTAGGGACAAACACACTTTTTTTTTTGTCCTGCTCCATTGTAGTTCAACCCCCCCCCCCCTAAAAAAGTTTATTGCCCCATCAGCGGGATGTGTAGTCTGATAATAATTGGCGCTGGATTTGTTGCCCTAAATACTCACTACACACTAATATTTAGAAATGTTAATACTGTGATGTTGCAGAATGAAGTTTTTTTACTAGTGTTTGCAATGTTTTTTATGTGCCAAAGTGCTAATTTTCTTTTTGCTTTTGTCCCCACAGTTTCCCTCCACGCCACAGGAATGCGTTGTGATTTTCCAAACTGCGGAGGGGCAATTGATGGGAAGCACGTCCGCATAGTGCCGCCACCTCTTTCGGGGTCGTACTATTATAACTACAAAGGTTTTCATAGTATCGTGTTGATGGCGGTGGTGTCGGCAGACTACGAATTTTTGTATGTGGACATGGGGAAGAATGGCCAGCTGTCTGATGGGGGAGTGTTCGCGCGGACCGAATTTTACAGGCGTCTACAAACTGGTGGTCTTGAACTGCCACCGGATGAAGACAATGTGGAAGGACTTCCGTTTGTTTTTTTAGCGGATGAGGCTTTCGGGCTTGGACCTCACCTCATGCGGCCTTTTCCCCAGAGGACCCTCACCCCGGAGAGGAGGGTCTTCAATTTCCGGCTGGCCAGGGCCCGGAGGGAAGTCGAGAATGCCTTTGGGATACTCGCCAGCCGGTTCCGCCTGTTCCAGACAGCGATACATCTGGCGGAATATAAATTTAACTCTGTTATTTTGGCCTGCTGCATATTGCATAATTTTTTATGCAGGCATTCCCAGACGTACCTACCCAACATTGGTGCTGAGGCAGGACTACCCTCAGATACCCTTCCTGGGCTGGACACTGGTCGCGCTGGCTCGGTCACCGAATCTGCTCGTGAGGTACGCAACAAATATGTTGAGTACTTTATGGGTCGGGGGGCCATTGCTATGCCAGATTAATATTTCTTTCTAATTCGGCCCCCAAAAGAAAGAAAGAAAGAAAGAAATATTCCAAAGAGACCATTGGACTTTATTCAGTTGTTAGTCATTATTTAATTTTCTCTTTTGATCTGTCTTCCAGGTTCTGAAACTAGTGCACTTCTTGTGCCCAATTTAGTTAGCAGGTTTTAGTAAATACACACAATTGCACATTCTAGTCACTCTTCTACACAGTGGGTATTGAGCCTACAAATAAGAAGCCACTGCTTTATTTTTTTTAATTTGGTGTTTTACCCAAAATCTTAGGCTTTTCTTAGAAAAATGTGTTTAGAAAGGATTTATTTATTCAACAAAAATTTTTTGGTTTTGACAAACATATGTAACAATGGAACTTACAAAGTTCAACCTTTTATTTAGCATACCAAACCCAGACGACATGGTCTTATGTCATCCCGGAATGCGCCAAAAATTTGAGGATGCACACATGCTGTGTGTGTGATGGGCCAAATGGTGAATTCTCGCCTGAGATCCCATGCCAAATGTTCACATGTGCTATCTGCCATCATGGGTGATCAATGTATGTGGTTTGTGGGTGCAACCCCTTTCTCTCACCTACTTGATAAGCGAGGAAGGGGTTGCACCCACAAAGCACAGACAATCGATGTACTGTGATGGCAGATAGCACATGTGAACACACACTGGGGTTTATTTACTAAACAGTGCAAACTCAGGCTTATTTCTGCATATAAGCCAATCAGCTTCTAAATTGAGCTTATTCAATTCAGCTTTTGCATCTAAACATGGAAGCTGATTGGTTTATATGCCAAGTGAGGCTGCTTTTGCACGTTATAGCTTTACTAAATAAACCCAAGTGTGTGTGTGTGCATCCTCAAATTTTGGCGTATTTTAATGTAAAAATATACAGCATCTTTGAGAGTGGGGTGGTTGGGGGTGAGGGCAGGGGGGGGGGGGCAGATGGGGGGGGGATAGTCTTCTATATACGTCCCAAAATATCTAACATGTTTTTGAAGTTTTGGTCCATCACCACCATCCTTTCCCTCATATTGGCCAGCTCCGTGCTGCACTCCATTATCTGCTGTATTAGGATTTGTGCACTTGCACGAGAAAAATTAGGAGCAACAGATGTGCTAATCCCATCTTCATCCCCTAAAAATGACAAAATAAAAAAAAACATTGTAAGTAAGGTGCAGGCCTATCTACATCTCTTTTTCCCTGCAAAGCTGGGGTGTCACTGACCTGTTGTACTGAGAAGTTCAACATCTTCTACAACTTCTACTTCTTCTTCAACTTCTCCTTCCTCCACCAATCTGCCTTCCTCCACCAATCCGCCTTCCTCCTCTCTCCCTTCCTCCTCTCCTTCTTCCTCCTCTCCTTCTTCATCATCCTCCTCCTCCACATTTTTTTTCCGTTTTGGAGACAGTGTGGGCCTCCCTGACTCCTCATAGCGCTGTCCTCTTCTTTCCCCTAAAAACCAACAAAAAAAAGGAAACCCATCAGCAACCAGATATTTTTGGAGGGCCTAATTTGCAAACATTGCTTAGAAGTGGCGTTACAATTGTAGTTTTGGGCTTATTCCAGCAAAAACCATATTCTTTTTTCTGGTAGATGACTTCTCCCAAGCTGTGATATAATGAGCCTTTTTGGTGAAGTGACACACATGGCTGGCCTCCTGAATAAGTAGTTTTTGGAGTCCCTTCACCAAAAGTACAAATTAGTCTTTTATGGGGGAGACACAGGTTCTCTAAATTACAGATGTGAAAACAGCTGCTTATTAGGTTATCTCATCACTGTGTGAATAAATGAATCCTGTTTGCCTAAAATCAACTTAGTGTGCACAAACACATCATATTTTCCACATTGATTCTCTAAACAATGTTTTTCGCCAAATAGCCACGTCTAGGTGTGATGTTCCTTGACCCGCGGATTTTGGCGAAACTAGGTGATGGAACGATGTTGCCTATGATCGTGGCAAGTCATGGGATTTATTAGACATTACTAATTTTACAATGCAGGGGTTCAAAAATACAAGCAGGCCAACGAGGCAGATAGCGAAATAGACATGGCAAAACATTAAAAAAAACAATAGGCACTCCAAAGACATTTTAAAGTACTTACTTTTTTCTATGATTTTCTTGATTTTGCGATACTGCTCTGGTTCGCGCAGTTTTAAGTCGGACCAGCGTTTCCGGAGCTGCTCTTTTGACCTGGTGACCCCAAACATCTCAAAGTTTCCTCACCGCCTTATCCATAATTTTGGACTTCCTCCGGTTAGGGGTGCTGTATGGCCCATGCTCACCATCATAGTCCTTCCGTCGCAGTATGGACACCATTTCCACCATCTCTTGTAGAGACATGTTCGTGGCCTTGTATCGTTTTGGCCTGGATCTGGACGTTCCGGCCTCTGTCCCTTCCAGATCCCGATCAGAGGCTAATGTGCGCTCGTGTGACATCGCCATATTTTCCAATCTACATTGCATAGGGGCGTGGAAAACAGGAATTGGTACGTCATGGGCGGAGACGAGGGCGGCGCTTCTTGATTGCGTGGGGATATAATGGTAACGACGTGATTACGTAGGTTACGTGGAGATTACTCGAGCGGAAACGAGGAGAGAGAGAGACAAAGGTAAATGAAAACATTGGATCAGAGGCCTAGAATTTGAACAGCCATGGGGGGTGGGGCTTTTCAATGTTGTTTGCACCCTTTTTGTGCTACTGTTATTTAGGCATTTTGGGGCACACCATAAAATTTAGAGAGCCAAGTGCTTGTACACATCACTTCATCAAGATATATGTAGAGAATGCTCTATCCTCTTTATTTGGATTTTAGAGTATGCAGTCAGATCATGCAAGTATTGTTGTGTGTTGGTTGTACAGAGATAAGTAGTTAGTGTTTTCTGCCATCAATGCTGAGGGGCATGATAGCTACACACAGGGCCACCATCAGGGGAGTACAGGCATTACCCCTATAAGGGGCACGGGGGTCCCCAGGGGCCCCGGATGGGAACCACCCTAAAAAAAAAAAAATCCCCAAAATTCATGATGGCGGCCCTGGCTAAACATGAACTAGTGCCTTGATGAGTGCTAGCATTAATATTCATGGTGGATGTGTTCTTATCTACATGCTACATGCTACAACTTAAACAAATGGCTCTGCATGACACCTTTTTTGGGGGCTACACCAATGCGGCAGAGCTGGCCAGCTATGTAGCAGCAGAAGACACTGTGTTTGTATACTGTAGTTGCTCTAAAATGAATGAATGTGCACATATTTTTAGAATCTCAAAGCTGAGCCTTTTTTAAGTTGTGCTTTGTGTTTGTTTGTCATTTTCTATTCTAGACATTACTATTGAAGGAAATTGTACGAGCTGAAAGCTGTTCAAAATGGATTTGCTGAAAGGGAAGGAGGCAACAATGCAGCTTATCAACCGCTATCGGGATATGCCCCTTCTTTGGGACACCAAGCACCCAGAATATTTAGATACCCAGAAGAGAGCGGCAGCACTTGATGAGATTGCTACATACCTGCACACTTGGGTGCCAAGTTGCACAGGCGACATGGTGAAGGATAAATTTAGTAACCTCAGGAAAATCTACAGAAATGTCTATAAAAACATCAAATATCAAAAATCAGGATCAGCAGCATCTAAGAAAAAGGAACCCAAGCTCTGGTACTACAAAGAGCTCAGTTTTGTGAATGATGAACTGGATGGCAGGCCTTCTGATTCAACACTACCTTCCAGCCTTCCTCCCAGCGGAACTTCCCCGGATCCCAGGAGCCCTGCAGAATCTGAAGCGGGGCTGGCTGACATGGAGCCAGATCTGGCCATCTTCGATGAGGTATAGTATTTTCCAACATATTTTGGAGGTGGCAGCTCCTGAGGCCCATGTCAGCCAGGCGGAAGGGGGGAGTGGCAGCCAGGAGGAGGCCGGGCCAAGTGAGGTGCAGCAGGTCCCCAGGCCCAGGCTGAGCACCATCAGCCAAGTTCCTCCCCTCCAGATGAGGCCACCAGCTGCAAGGAGGCGCAGGAGTGTGGTGCACAACGAGAGCCTGGAGGTTATACGGGAGGCTGCTGAAATCATGAGGGCCCCCCTCAACCCAACCGAATGCTATAGTGCATTTGTGGCCAATGAGCTCAACCAAGGGGGGGAGGAGCAAAAAAGCCTGGCCAAGGACCTGATAAATCAGGTCCTGGCCAGGATGAAAAGGGACGAGCTGAGCAGGGACACTGTGCTGTGTGACCCGGCATGGCCTGCTCCCCATCATCATCATCCTCCTCCTGCTGCCACATCATCCCCACCTACAAGTGTCCGTGGACAGACCTGTGGAAGTTTCGCTGGAAGGAAGTCTGGAAAGAAGTCGAGAAGATGATTCCCTGCCATCCAGTTGATTGTCCAAAAAACTGAGCTCGTTGGAGTAGCACAGCTTGGGTTCCTTTGTTCATGTGCTGCTGATCCTGATTTTTGTTATTGACTCCTGAGGTTACTAAATTTATCCTTAATCATGTTGTAATTCCCAAGTATGCATGTATGTTGCAATCTCATCAAGTGCTGCCATTCTGGTGATTTATAATTTCTTTTTTGGCCGGAAATAAATGGCTTTTGTAGTTACTTTCAAACCTTGTCTATTGTGTTTCATACTGTGGTGAGTAAGCATCAGACATTTGTAAAATAAAATGTGTCATTTGCAAAGGACACAAACTCCTTGGGGGGTGGGGGGGGGACCTTTTGTGGTCGAACTTGGTAAACCCAAAAGAAGCCTAAAAAATTAGAAAAAATAAAACACCCCCCCCCCCTCCAAAAAAAGGGAAAAAATAAAGGATGAAACAACAAAATGACATAAGTTGGGAAAATAAAAGGGAATTTTAACAAAAAAAATAAAAACATGATGAAACAACAAAAATAACATATTTTGGAAATATTCCTAAACCGTAAAATACAACAACAACAAAAAAAAAAAACACCAAAAAAAAAATTGGATACCCTCAACATTAAGTCAAAATAGACATAATAAAAATGTGGAGAACGGAAACAAATGTGGGGCCATCTGGCTAGCAAACAGTGTCAAATAGAAAAAACACTAACGAAAATGCAAGCTTTCAGTATGTGACATCGGGACAAAATTGCATCAGCAAGAGAACGGTTTCTTCTAGCAAGAGAACAAAGAACAAAAAACCGCTAGAAACAGGACACTATATAGAGAGTTTAGGTGACGAATGTGCCAGGTCCCAAACAAACGCGAGTTTTACCTGAACGAGTGCTCCCGTCCCATCGTTTTGACTGAGCATGCGCGGGTTTTTGGTCCGATGCTTTTGTGTACTCACGAGCAGACATATCCGACGGACATGTGTCCTGCGGAAATATTTCAAAGCATGCTTTGGAATTAGTCCGCAGGAGAAATCCGGCCAAAACGGTCCGTTTGCCCATACAGACGAGCGGATTTTTCGGATGAAATGGTCCGTCGGACCAGTTTCAGCGGATTTATTCCCTTGTGTGTACAAGGCCTAAGAGCACGGATTGCTGTGATCACGGAATATAGCAGAAATTTCTTACACTAAGCACTAAAGCACTTTTTAAGAACCACTTAGCACTTGAAAAACTGGATTAATTTACCGTTTTTACAAGGACTCTTTATTGCACTAACTGCATTCTTGTTTATCTGCACATTTTTTTCTCTACACCAGTAGGGGCAGCAAAGGCACCCCAACATAATATTTTTATTTTATTTTATGGAAATGGAACTGCAAGTTTTTTTTTTTTTGTTGTTTTTATTGCACATATATTTCTTATTTTGCAGTGATTTGCACAGGCACATTAGCACTTTGGATTGCATAGCACTTTGTTGCATTTGTATTCATATTCATACTTATGTTTTATTTTTATTTTATGGATATAAAAACTTTAAGCTGTTTCTCTTGGTTTTATTGCACATACATTTCTTATTTTGCAGTCATCTGCACAGGCATATTAGCACTTTGGATTGCTTAGCACTTTGTTGCATCTGTTATTTAATGTATCAGTTATTTTAGTAAGCATCACTAATTTGCACACTGCACTTCAAATAAGGATTCCTTTTAGGCTGGGTTCACACCTATGCGAATTGGTTGCGGTTTTAACCGCATCCAAAACGCAGAACATTTCTAAAGACATTGTTTTCAATGAGGCTGGTTCACATATGTGCGATGCATTCGCACTGCGCATTGCCGGAAATCCGTATGCGTTGTGGAGGCCTTGCGGTGCGGCTCAGGTGCGAATTCAGTCCCATTATCTTCTATGGGTACGCAGCTGATTCGCAGATGTGTTCAGTTCTCTTCAGGAATTTCTCTCATTCAGCTCAATACATTTCTCCCCCACTCTCCTCTCACCCGGAACTTCCCCCAGGTCTCCAAATTCGCAGCAAAAACGGAGCTAATCTGCTGAACACTTCCCTTATCTTTGCAGAGACATTACAGAGCTGAAATTCACACCGCACAAGTGTGAACCCAGCCTCAAAGGAGCATCCGGCTCCATAGGGCTTCAAGGGACTAGGGCCAGTTCTGCTATCTTTTCCCATCAACTTTTTTGCTCCACTTGGGTGGAAGTAATCAGTAGAGGCAGCTGTCCATTTATCCCCTTGGAATTCACATACCTAATAAATCCCATACCTTTGCTGGCATTGGTGTTTCTAAATATACTTGCGCGGATCCATCTATATTATCTAAATTATAGAATGTGGCATAGCATGTTTTCTTATAGAGTGGATTGGCTCCCATAATGGAATGGGCTGGGGTTCACTGTTTAGATGAATCACCATAACAGTAAAATTACTGTATATACAATGTATATGTCTCAGTATTTTTGACTTATGTGGAGAATATAGACTTTGTTTTTCAGAGACTTGGTAAGTTCGTAAATTCTGCTGCGAGTCCTGGAGCCTAGAGACCAAGCTGTCACAGCCGAGTGCCTATAATAGAGATGATGGTGCCACCAAAGGAGGACACAGGGAGAACACGGCTGCGGTGAGCACACCGCTGAACCATTTTCTATGGACGTTTATGTTTAGTTCATATGCTGCCATCTAGTGACCCTTTGTGGTATGCATTTGTATTTTCTATGTTCCTTTCTCTGATGTTTGACACACTTCCATTGTATGTAATGCTCCACCCCTTCTTCCTGTGTTTGGTACTTCCTGTGCAATGGAAGCAGCTAACAGGCCACGTGTAACAGGGAACCTGTATTCTGAATAGTAAGCTACAGACAATATCATCTTTTGACCGCATAAGTACCACAACCTATTCATCTGTTGTATCCTGTCATCTGCTGTAACCCGATGTCTGGAATAAAAGCACCTCTGCGAATAGAATCGGTACTTGGTGAGTTCAAGCTATCTGACGAGGATTGTGATTATATCTGCTTATACAGGCCATGCATAGAGGTCTCACAAGGGATAAATCGCTTCACAACAATCGGAGTCAGAATATTATACACTTCCAAAATTACAACTACAAAAATTCCCGACCTAACCATTGTGCCGGGCACCTGAAACGAATAAGTGAATAATCTGATTACCTGCATGTGTACTGATAATGGATATTTCCCATTTGATTTCATGGTAATAGATCTTAACATGGTTATTTGTTAAAATAAAATAATTGTCTCTTTTTAACCACTTGTTCCCCGAGGATGTCATATGACGTCCTCGACTTTGTGCGGTTATATCTGAATGATGCCTGTGGCTACAGGCATCATTCAGATATCACTATCTTCTGCCGGCGATTCTGTGCACAATAAGAATGATCATAGCGACAGTTCCGCCACCTGATTGTTCTTACAGGCAGCCCCCCCTTCTGCTGCTATCCGGTGCTTCTCCGGGCTCTCCCGTGCCATCGGGGACCCGGAGAATGAAACGGCCGGCACCGGCTCACAACGATAGAGATGACTGGTGACCAGATGGTCACCAGTAATTTCTTTGACAGTCGGAGGAAGTAAACAAAGCCGCGGCTGTCGACATGGGATTGGTGAATTTTTTTTCACAATCTCATGCTTTCAAGTCTGGAGGAGAGATGTGGGGTCTTATTAACCCCACATCTCTCCATAAAGAGGACCTGTCACAGTGATTCCTATTACAAGGGATGTTTACATTCCTTGGAATAGGAATAAAAGTGATAAAAAAACGCCCCTATTATTTAAATTCACGAAACCATTTTTTTCCCCAAAAAAGGCGTTTGAAAAATCATTGCGCAAATACGGTGCGAGAATTTTTTTTGCAATGACCGCCATGTTATTACCTAGGGTGTCTGCTGAAAAAAAAAAAAATATATAATGTTTGGGGGTTCTGATTAATTTTCTAGCAAAAAAAAATAGATTTTTACATGAAGGAGAGAAGTGCCAGAATAGGCCCGGTGGAGAAGTGGTTAATCATGGTCTATGTAAAAATCATTGGTACCATAAAAGTCCCACAATCTAAAATAAGCTCCTCCCATTGTCTGATTAACAGGGATGCAGTTCCTTTTGGGTCCCCCCTCAATCTACTTCTCTTTCATAGCATGTGCATTATAGGGATGCATCCTCTTTTGGACACTTATTGAAATCTGATGCTGCAGCTCAGGCTCTGTAGTAGCCCTATATGCTGTTTTTTTGTCACTATATGCTCAGCTTCCCCAATTTTGGGGATTATTCACTCCTACCCACATAGTTAAACCTTGTTCTCATGCTATAACTCTATCCAATGAGTTTATTTGTAAGAGTTGGGGTGTATGTGAAATACCAAGGGGCTCCTACTGAGGCACTATCCCCTAAGAATATGAGGCTATGTGTAAAAAAAAAAGGGTTGACCAGGGAGGTGACTTTATATGTGCCTCAGAGGAGTGAATGCATATAATAATACCACAAATAAAAAACATAAACAACTTTTATTTTCCTGCCATATGGCAGTAATATCAAAAAGATTCAAAATATGAAATAAAATCAAGTTACAGTTTTGAGAATTTGAGGTTCAGTGTGTGCGATTCCCAAGCATCTAAGAAAAATATGGCCTCTATCCAATGAGAATGCTTTAACTGGCAAGATGGAGGGGCCTTGGCTCTGAGGATGCGTCTCCCAACTCATATTGGTCATACACTTATTGCAGGTCTACTTGGGTTTGGACACATAGGCTTCGTACACACGATCGAGGAGTTCCTTGTTAGGCTTGTCAAGAAACTTGACAAGCTATCTTTGCATACACACTGTCAAGACCAAATCTCCTAGTTCCCAAACTCGGTGACTTTAACACATACAACGGCAGGGGAAGTTCGATTCCACAACCGTTGGGGCCTCTTTTGCTAATCTCATGTTACTGCGTGTTAGGTAAAAGTTGGGTAAGAGACATTTGCAAAGGGAGCTGCGGTGGCTCAACGCGATTGGCACTGCGCTGACAAGCCGTTCACCTCTGCAGCTAAGGGTTCGGATCCCGGTCTCAGCTGCATGTGAATTGAGTTTGGTGGTCTCAGCCCGGCTCCCGGTGGGTGTGTTATGCGAGGTAAGCCTGCGCTTAGTACGCCCACCCCCCTCCCACAAAACCACCACACTTACACGCACTCGAAATTGGGTTAACAAGGACTAACAGGGCTGGCTGAGCGGGCTAGGTCATCTCACTCCCTCATAGGGGAGTCCCTCTGCCCTGTTGGGCTTTAAAGCGGAGCAGGTAGGGCGGGCTGTGTGGGAGGACCCCCTCACACCCGCCATTGCCACCTGGGGGCATGGAGAAAGATGGCAGATTGCCTCTGGGGGAGGCCTGCCTACTCCCAACTCCTGCAGTCCGACTCCTCTCTCGAGTACATGCACAAAGTACACTTAAAAAAAAAAAAGAGACATTTGCACTTTTCAGTCTGTTACAGCGTGACAAATGTGCTATCTCCATTACAAATACTTTTTTTAACTCCAGCCAAATGTAAGTTTGATAGCTGCGAATAAAAATGATTTCATTTATCAAACGGTATTACGCTATGTGGCCACCCTCTTCTCTTCTCTATATGCACCACTAATACACCGAGTCAATCAGTTTGGGGATTCCAATTCAAGTACAGCTTTTTGGCCTGTTCCTACACATCCACTCCACTAAAAGATACTCCGATCAGTTGGGCGCATGATTCCTGCCAAGGATCGTTTATGACATCTGTGATTTAAAGCCTTGTTTGACCTTAGTGGCATATGTCATTACTGGTCAACACGTTCCGGTAAGCCTGCAAATTTCTTGGTGGTGGGATCGTCACGCTGAAGAAGTCACGCATTTATGTTTGTTCACTTATTCACTTGATTGACTTTTTTGACTTCGATGAACTTTATATTTATTGAGTTATTACGTTTTGTCACCTATTAGTAGGAGCATTAGATCACTTGTATCACGTGCCAGCTAGGCACACTTTCTGTTCCTCCCACTAGAGGGACTCACATATGATTTATGTACCTTAATGTATTTTTTGTTGGATGCGTTACAATTTTCATCAATGCATGGTAATTTGACTTTCACTTAGTCCTTCAGAGCGCTACACATATACATATTCCTTGTTTTTTTGCTTTTTTGAATGAGCCGTGTTAGCAGCTACCATTCACACATATTTGGTAGCGCAGGGTATTCACTTCCTATTCCCATTACAAATACTACTTTTACCGAAGGTGCGCGGGTTTCTAAGCATACACACCAACGCGTTTCTCGTTGGAAAACCAGCCCAACGAGGAACACTGCGAGGAAATTGAGACTCCCGTCGAGGAAAAAGAGAACTTGCTCTCTTTTTTCCTCGTCGAGTTCCTCGACAGTTTACTCGATGAAAAGCATACACACAACCATTTTCCTTGGCAAAAAAGCTCTCCCACCAAGTTTCTTGATGGATTCTGTCGAAGGAAACCGGTCGTGTGGACGCGGCCTCACAGTTTTTGATAACTGGGAGATATGTTTTATCTGTGTACCCCTAATATCCTGCACACTTTATATATAGTATACTGTATACACTGCTGAATAATAAGTAATGCAAAATTGGCAAAGCATGAGACCTCAATTGTTGTCATCAATAGCATGAAAAATAATCTTTTAAGTGCATGCAAACAAAAAACCTATAAAACAACTGCTTTATTATCAATTATAACACTCGAACAACAAAAATCAAAAAATCAGCACAGACATAGCAAGAAGATGTCAGCTGTCATAGCTCAGTGAATTTTAGATGTTAATGTTTGCAATAGAGCCCATTTCCTCCAGTATTTTCTCAAAGGTAATTTATAACTAGAAATTGCTGCCAGATCAGTCAGTTTCTAATTAACGCATTTATCTTCACCTTTCAGAGGATATTATTATTTTGTATTGCATTCAGTTTTATTCTATAAACATTTGATAGGGTGAGCTGCAAAGAGATTTCAAACTAATGATATAATTTATTCTGGAGTGGGTGAACTAAAATAAAGTTATCTAAGTCTTGTCAAGCTTTCACAATATGGCATCTTAAAATACACAAGAAATGTGTATTTGCCCCATTGGAACTTAGCAGAATAAAAGGATATAATCGTGGAAGATATTAAAATATGCAAGCACCTTCCAGTTAAATTTTTTTTTGTTGCTAAAAATAAGAGAGGAAATAATAAAGGCAGAATTATTAGTTCAGTGAGGTTCTCACATCTCAGTAAGTCTGTTCTGCGCTTATACAGCTTAATTGACAAGCTCATTATCATTGTGGTTGTGATTAAATGCTCCATTGCCATTTCAAGGATTATAAGAATTCCCCGCTGAGCCTCACATTTCATGAAGAATGTGGAGAACTGCGGTCTTAGAGTGATGAACACACCTCATATATTTGTTTAAAGGGAACCTGTCATTACACCATGTAGAACAAACACAGATATTTTTGTGAATGAAGACACTATGGCCCGGATTCACATACATCTGCACATATATATGCCGCCGTAGCGTATCTTCTTTACGCTACGCCGGTGCAACACAGAGAGGGAAGCATGGAATTCACAAAGCAAATGCACCCAACTCTGCGCCAGCGTAGCGTATATTCGTCGGCGTAAGGCAGCGTAAGTGGAAGTGGGCTGGAAGTGGGTGTGATACATGTTAATGAAGCGTGACCCCATGCAAATGATGTGCCGAGTGCTAGGCAAGTACTTAAAACGAACGGCGCATGCGTCATCCAGTGGACGTATCCCAGTGCGCATGCTCACAATCACGTCAAAACAACTGCCTAAGATATGTCGAATCATTGCCTATGTCGTGAACGTAACCGACGCCCAGCCCTATTCACGTACAACGTAAACTATGTAAAATTCGACGGCATTCGTTCCCTGGCCCATACCTTTGCATGAGTTGCGCCACCAAAATGGGGAATAACTTTACGCCGGACGTACGACTTACGCAAACCGCGTATATTATGCGCTGGGCGCAAGTACGTTCATGAATCGACACATCTCCCTCATTTCCATATTTAAATAGGAAATCAATGGGAAATCAATGGGAGCGCCAGATGCGTCCAGCGTAACTATGCGCCCACAATACGCCGGCGTAGGCAAGTTACGTCGGTGGACTGAAGCCAGTTTTTAGGTGTATCTTAGTTCTGTGGGCACGGCGCACAGATACGACGGCGCATATTTACACTTACGCGGCGTATCTCAAGATACGTCGGCGTAAGTGCTTTGTGAATCCGGGCCTATGTCATCAACTGATGAGCAGTATACCAGTTTACAGCATGGATCCAAGTCTTTCTATATAGGTCTGCCATAACCACAATTGTGACTTAATTCAACCCGCCCTGACTGCATATTTATTTGTTCCTAGTCAGTAATGCAATAACTATTACAGCCAGAGAAAACCTTTTACAGCTAGAATATGTTTACTTTAAGGGTTTTTAGAGCTCGCAGCAAGCAGTATTGGAGCAGGTAAAGACAGTTTTTAACCTTTAGACGCAGAGATTTATTTCTTCTAAAAGCAAGGGAATATGTTTTATATAATATGTTTCAGGTAGTAATGAAGGTAAGTGGTAGCAGAGATGGATGGAAGCAGGGATGGTATTATACATATAGAAGTATAGCGTGAGATAATTTTCTGGTACAGTAAAATCTGGGATGTGGTGGAGAATCACCAGTGGATATTTGGTCCATATATAATTTATTTGATGCTAAAATTTTAATTTGTCAACAATGAAGATGAAGGACAGAAGATGTAATATTATGGTATGTGACATGTGGTGTATCTTTGAGCACTCTGCAAATAACTTAATATGCCCAGCATATAAGAGGTATTAATCGAGGATTTTGGATCTAGGGTGATAACCATATACTTTATAGGCAGAAGAGCTTCTCCAATCAGCAGAAGAAGCAGCTAATGCTGATAATAGCAGGGAATAATGTAGAATATCAAAATGCCAATTTAACATAAGACTCCAAAATATTTAGGAAACCATGTTCACATAGCAGGCCCTCCCTAACATGCTTGTTTATGGTAGAGGCAATTGTTGATTATTAAGACCTGCAGTGGTTATGGTACTGCGGCCTTCTTTCCATCTCCCAATTGCCGAGCATAAGTGATTATCGCTACCATAGGAGGTAGAGGGATAGTGGAGATGAATGTAGTTTCCAGGATGATTCTTCCTAATGGTTAGAATTTTCCCCCAAGCATGAGCCAAGACTTCATGAAGGGTGTACCAGGCATAGAATAGCTTTATTGAGAGGGCAGGTTACTTATATACACCAAAAGGAATACTTGCAGTAATCAGATGGACAATGACACACTCCACCCCCAACATCATACAATGGTTTTACGAACGATTCCCCCTTTCAATACACCTCTTTTAGGAGACAGAAGTTCTGTCTCCGTTATAATCCACATGAGTTAGTTAATTACTAGTCCTTCACCCAGACGAGGTAACTCGGGGATAAGCTCTTCTCATCTGCTAAACAATAGAAATTCACACAATGAACACTTCTTGAGAGACAGACCAAAGTTCATTTACATGACACAGCAGACGACATTACCACATCAAGCTCTGTCTGAGAGATATTGAGATCAGTTAAGGAATAAACCAATTATCTCCAGGCAGAGAGCACACAATTTTTCCAAAAGTTGGAACACCCCTTTCCACACAAGGTATCCCTGCCATTACATATCCCCAGATAGCCCCGATCTGGGGGACCAACATATCCAAATTTCACCCAGATCGGTCCAGGGGTTCTTAAAAATACAGAATAAGGTCTATTTTCTTCAACCAGTAGGTAAATAAATAAATAACCAACATTATGAGACTATTAGGGGTTCCTCAAAACGTCCCACCTTATGTTTAGTTATTGTACTCTACTTAAAATCTGCCCTTTGGGCAGCTGCCTCACCCCACACCTGAGTTTCAAAATAAAGCCACTGTATCACCCCACAAAAACCCATTTGGACAGCCACAGAGTCTAGTAGTGCTGCCACCTTCCTCTTCACATAGCTCTCTTTGTATAGCTACATGTCCATCTCCCACAACCAAATTTTGCAGTTAAAAGGCAACCACCAGAGCCTCAAATATAGTCACAGACACCCATATGCAACTATAGACCAACACAAGATCCTCACAGGCTACAATTAACAGAGCAAACCTCCTCAAAAATCCACACTAATGCCACGTACACATTTTTAAATTGGTCATTTAAAATGACCGTGTGTAGGCTCCAGAGCATTTTTTTCGTCGTGAAAAATGGGCATTAAAAATTTAGAACATGCTCTAATTTTTCTCGTTGTTTTTCACGTCATAAAAAATGGTTGTGTGTACGTGGCATAAGAACTCAAAACTAGTGTAATATAGTAAAATCACAGGTTCATGGTGCGGCTTTAGAATAGGTGTGCTAGATTAGCACTATTACATCAAAATAGCTGTTCCCAATAAGGAGTATTCACAGAATCATGCTGTCAGATGAGATACTGTGAATAGAGGTGGGAAGGGGAATACACACAGCAATGAATACTTTAATGATGTAATATTTTAATGGCAAATATATCCCTGACACTTGGGTAACCAAGGAGAAGACCCACGGCATGTTCCCAGTGGCCCAGGCATAAAATTGAATGCCTGAGAATCAATAGATGATCTCCACCTCCAAGTATCTGTTATATGAAAATTAAAGAATGCAAATAAGGGCTACTCATAAACCTAATAAAAATGCTGCAGAAGGCAAAGTATTACTCTTCCTAATGTCATGAATAAAGTACCGTAATAGTCCTCAAATACTTGAGAGAATAAAAAACGACTGACCCCCCTCCTTAGACCAGAATACTTTGGAGCTCTAGTATATTATGAAACTGAAATGAGCTGCTAATCTCAGATCATTAGCAGTTTATGTAATGAAGATAATCAGCTGAGATCTTTTCCACTGATCATCTCAGCACACAATGCTTCTCTCATTCATTGTTACACAAATGGCCTGTTTTTGAATGGGAGATCTGAGGATCTCATTGGCCATTAATGTGAAATATCTCCATCTCTGCATTTCCAGCCCAGAGGTTAAGCAGAGAGGAAAGAGAGAATCGAATGAGATGTGAGGAGACAGCCAAGAGAACAGTGAAATTAACATAAGTACACACATCCAAAACCAATTGAGAAGGTTAGAAACTTGCAAATAATTAAATCAATAAAGTTTTAGGTAGGTGTGAAGAAATGCTGTAGAAAGAATGCTTAAAAAATATATTTGGATTATTTATTGCAAATTGAGTGAACAGAATACAAATCTAAATCAAATCAATATTTGGTGTGACTACCCTTTGGCATCAGACCAGCATCAACTCCTATGCTTACACAAGTAGCAGAGCCAGTACAAGGGGAGGGAGATCTCGGCCCCTTATGCAGAAGCCATCCATCAGAGGTATACAACGGCTGCGAGTCATGTGACCGATGACAGCTCTAAACAGGTATTTACAAGGCTTATTTTTATAAAAAACTTACACAGTTTGCTATGCCAGGCTCTAATAGAGGGTCTGGCATAGACTTACCAACTTGCCGACCAGCCGCCGCAGTTCTACGGTGGCAGGTCGGCTCCCCTGCGCGAGAGCCTGTAGCTCTACGTCAGCTCTTGAAGCGGCCGCTAGGGGCGCACGTGCACGCCCCCCGCTCGCCCCCGACTCCCGCACGTGTGCCCGGCGGGCGGGATCACCGCCGGGCACATGC
The DNA here is from genome assembly GCA_029574335.1 of Rana kukunoris. NCBI lineage: Eukaryota > Metazoa > Chordata > Amphibia > Anura > Ranidae > Rana > Rana kukunoris. The sequence continues at coordinate 213,023,995 of CM056050.1, read as the reverse complement.
GATTGCATGTTACAGAGCGAGGACCGGGAGCTGTGTGTGTAAACACACAGCTCCCGGTCCTGTCAGGGATAGAAGTGCTGATCTTCTGTTCATACAATGTATGAACAGAAGATCAGTAATTTCCCTCAGTCAGTCCACCCCCCCATACAGTTAGAACACACCCAGGTTACACATTTAACCCCTTCCCAGCCCCCTAGTGTTAACCCTTCACTGCCAGTGGCATTTTTATAGTAATCAATGCATTTTCATAGCACTGATCGCTATAAAAATGCCAATGGTCCTAAAAATGTGTCAAAGGTGTCCAAAGTGTCCGCCATAATGTCGCAGTACCAAAAAAAAAAAAAACGCTGATCACCGCCATTACTAGTAAAAAAAAATATTATTAAAAATGCTATAAAACTACCCCCTATTTTGTAAACGCTATAACTTTTGTGCAAACCAATCAATAAACGCTTATTGCATTTTTTTAAATGAAAAATATGTAGAAGAATACGTATTGGCCTAAATTGAGGAAAAAAAAAGTTTTTTTTTATATATTGTCAATTTTATTTTTGTTTATAGCACAAAAACGAAAAAACACAGAGGTGATCAAATACCACCAAAAGAAAGCTCTATTTGTGGGAAAAAAAGAACGCCAATTTTGTTTGGGAACCACGTCATATAAATGTACATGCATGTGTTGGGATCGCTTATGCATGAAAACATCGATTGCAATTCACATGTTACCTATCGTCGTGCACACCGGTGTGAGCAATAATTCTAGCACCAAACCTATTCTGTAACACTAAAATTATGACCTATAGGAAGCTTTTGTGGCTTTGCTTATAGAAAATATAGGGTATTGAAGTTTGTCGTCTTTTTAGTTTGACATGTTTATCTATTTACTTAATGCAACCCCGTCTTTTATAATTTTACCAAAAATGTAGGTAATTTACTGTCTTTGTTGGCCCTAAGATTCAAGTCAGTGTGTATTTTACTGAAATGATGTGTTTCTTACACCTTTACGGTAATATCAAGTGACATAAAAAAATGTAACTACATCAATTTTATTCTCAAGGTTGTCTGCAGGCCTAAAATTATTTTTAAACATGTGTGCAAAAAAATGCAAAAATCACTGACAGCATCATGGCTTAATTTCCAGAGCCCAGCAGACTAAGGATTTTTTCTTACCAGCTTTAACACTGGTGAAATCCATGGCTTTGAGAATTTTCATGCACTTTTGGTGAAAATAAGTCCTAAAGAGTTTCTAAAAAAGATGTACACATGATTGATTTAAAAAAAAAAATTATTTTATATACTGTACATAAAAACATTTTTGTTAGGAGATTCCATATTCTATGTGATGAACATATACACTACCTGTGATATAGCTCAGGACACGTTTTACTGATTCACCGAACATTAGAGGTTAGGATATCTGATAACAATCGAAGTGTCCGGTTGAATTTTTCAGGCAGTTATACAAATAGTCGTTTCAGTCATTGGTTACATTTTAAACATAGATTAGACACAATAACATACAACCATGAATTAATGATATATGCTAAGAGTCAGTGATCTATTTGAGAGTAGCAGACTGTGCATTAGGTATTGCACATGTTCTAATAGATGGCATAATCCAACAGAAAAGAATAGGCCTGATGTAACACAAAGAAAAAGTAATTACTAAAGATGTGACAAAAAAAAGAGATATCACAGGAAATTAAAATAAAGCATTTAAAGACAGAACAGAAACGCTGGAGTTTTTTTTTTCTGGATTCAGCTTCACAGCCTTTAACAAAAGATGATAATGGAAACGTTAGCAAGTTATAATTGTTTACGCTTTCTAACTTCACCTGGAAATTAAAAAAGTATTGAATTCCCAAGACAAAACTCTTTTTCTTTTTAACTTTAATAGCTGCTCTCTCTATTACTTTGAGTTAGAATTCTATAGGCTAAAGATTCATATGGATGCATAAAGAATGTGCAAAAGAGGCAAAGCACCATAAATTATACTTTATGAACTATAGTAGTTCCATATATTATTATAATGTCATAGCAGGAACAAAATAATTAATGTTTTAAATATGAGTGTAAATTAAAAAGTACAACAAACACTGGTGAAACCCATAAAACGATATGAAGATACTTGATAGAGAGTCCCCATTAAATACAGTGCTAGCGATCAGTGAAAACAATGTACACTCACATAAACACAATGCCAAAATTGGTGAACCAACTCTAGTGTGGAACAAAAATCAATACTGAATAAGTAAATGCACAAAAAAATTACATTGTAGAATGGAGAGCTCTAGCTCTGATTCACAAGGGGTCTGTTGGCTGGCCGGCTTTACTGCATAGTGGTGGGAGAAAGATTTTTACTATGTCTGGTAGGCTGACTATCTATAGCAGGGGTCCTCAAACTATGGCCCTCCAGTTGTTCAGGAACTACAATTCCCATCATGCCTAGTCATGTCTGTGAATGTCAGAGTTTTGCAATGCCTCATGGGATGTGTAGTTCTGCAACACCTGGAGGGCCGTAGTTTGGGGATCCTTGATCTATAGGAATTGTAAGATTTTGCTTAATTACCATTATACAATATGAGGAGGTTTTAGGGACATACTTATGAAGTGGTGACTGTGGTCAGGGCCGGGACAAGGGGGGTGGGTGGGAGGTTACACTTGCCCCGGCCACAGTCTTTTGAGGTTGGAGGGATTGGAGCTGCACTTACATGCAGGAAATGTTAAGCAGTCAGTGTCCTGATTTTGTTGCCATAGGTGTAGATAATGGCAAGTTGCAACCCTGTATTCCCTCACCCACCAGAGTGTCCTTAACAAATGCCAGTGTCCCTGCTGCCACTGCCACTCTGGCAGGCTTCAGAAAGCAAAGCTATCAGTTCAAATATGCCAGAAGACAGCATTCATCCCACCCACTGCTGCAGCCCGCTGCCTGTCAGTGATAGTAGTAGGTTGCCTCGCTGGTGTCCAAGCAACCAATAAAGTGTTTGCCCCCTCCCCCAGGTCCTGACTTTCAGAGGAGGAGGGGAATAGAGCTTCCTCCCCAAAATCAGCCTGGTCCCCATACCTCAGCTTCCACCTGCCAGTCCTATAAAAGAAGAGAAGTAACGGGCCATGCTGTTCAGTAAGTGAGAGCTTTGGAGACCATGATCTAACGGGAAGCTCTGGGGACCCTGATGTAATAGGGACTTTGGGGACCCTAATACAAGTGGTAAACTCTTGGGACCCTGATGTGAGGAGGGGGGCTCTGGGTACCCTTATATAAGGTGGGTAATCTGGGGACCATGATTTGAGGGAAGAAACTTTGAAGACCTTAATAAAAGAGGGAACTCTGGGGACCTTAATGTAAGGAGGGGGACCCTGACATAAGGGGAACTCTAATGTAAGACGGGGACTCTTTCGAACACCGCGAAAGTTCGGACCCGAATAACGAATCCCATTAAAGTCAATGGGACCTGAACATCAAATATCAAAAGTGCCCGTTTTGAAGGCTTAAATGCAAGTAATTGGGCATACAATGGTTATAGGGGTCCGGGTCCTGCCCTGGGGGACATGTATTAATAAAAAAAAAAACGTTTGTGAAATACTTCATTTTTAAATGAGCAGTGATTTTTTTATTTTTAAAGTGAAAGCCTAAAAATGAAAAATTCCTTTCAATATAGTGCCTGGAGGATCCCCTTAAGTCTAAGGCCGTGTACACACGAGTAGACAGATTTGAACAAATCTGTCTGCTGGGGACATATTGGTTTGATCGTGTACACACGATCAAACCAAAATCCCCGCCGCCAGACGGCGCGGTGATGTGGCGGTGACGTTGACGCCGCCACGTCACCGCACCAGGAAGTAAAACACTTCTGCGCATGCGTCAAAACCATTCGGCGCGTGTGCGAGAAGACATGTCTGCTGGTTAGCGTACTAACCAGCAGACATGTCGGGCTGACGGGTTCCCAGCCGACAGATTTGAGCTTTGAAATCTGTCGGGTGGCCAAATCTGTCGGCTCGCCCGTACACACGGTCAAATCTGTCTGCTGGGACGGTCGGGCCGACCGTTTCCAGCAGATAGATTTGATCGTGTGTGTACGCGGCCTAACTGTAAAGCGGCAGATCTGTACCATGTCTTGAATCTGCTGCAGCAATAATTGAATTTATAAAGCCAAAAACATTTTTTTTTTCTTGCAAGCTGCCTTTATTTTGCTCAGCAACAATTGGGGAACCAGTGTGTATGATGAGGCCACAATGTAGTGCACTGGGAACAAGATTAGATATTTTTTGGACACATTCTGTTGTTACTTTGACTAAAATTGGTCTTCGGGTGTCAGCGGTGGCTTCCCACCCTAACCCTATAGAGATAATTTGATGAAAGCAAGAATTTGGCTTGCTGTAAAATGCAATGATATGCACCTGTCAGACAGGTACTGAAAAATTGGTCTTTGACCACCACGTCGACCTTTGCCTGTGAACATATTTGTTGCTGGCCCCCTTACAGTGCCAAGGGAACGTCTGCCTCTCCTTGTTGTCCTCCCAGACATTATTTGGGAGGGAGGGGGGTGGTGCTTATAAGCAAATGTAAAAGGAGAAGTTGAAACCTGTACGTAGATGCACTTTAAGGTGTTTGGTGCCCTTTAATTTGAGTACTTATACTACATAGACATACTCCACAATATAATATACTGCAATATAATGCGCCAAACGTACAGCACAGAACTATATGGTGTTAAACTGGCAGTAACACTCACAAAACGATATGGCGTTTAACTGGCAGTAACGCATGCAAAACTATATGGCTTTAAACTGGCAATAACGCTCGCAAAACTATATGGAGTTAAATTGGCAGTAACGCACGCAAAACGATATGGCGTTAAACTGTCAGTAACGCCCACACATACTTCCGGCCACACGCTTGATCTTATTTTCAGACAAGATCTGGAAATAAACATTCTAAGAAATGAACCTGTCACGTACCTTACCAGAGGCCGAAGTGCCGAGAGGGCTTCCCTTGCGACTCGAGTGCAGAACGCCCCCTGGAGGTGAGACAGGGGATGCTATGCCCAGGGGTGCAGGAGTTGCCGGCTGCGACTTGCTGGAGCGATGTTGGGGATCAGATGTGCACCAGGATACGTAGTCCGGCAGGGGTACCACGGAAGTACCAGAAGGGGCAGGAAACCCAGGGGCGGATTCAGGAGCCGGTAGTCATGCACAGAAAGCAGGGAGTGACTGGAACAGGTCAGAAGGCAAGCCGAGGTCATACACAGGATCCAGCAGACAGGAACAAGACAAGGATAATCCGAGAGACAAGCCAGGGGTCATGCACAGGGAAATCTTGGTCAGGTAAGCCGGGTAGTCAACAGGAATACAGGAACAAGGATTCAGGATAAGGTCAGAGACTGACGATCATGCAGCAGTTTGGTGACTGCTGCAACAAGGTTTAAATAGGCACTGACGCCAGGAGTCCCGCCCGCATTGCGTGCGCAATGGTGTGCGCGCGCATGCGCAGTAAAGAACAATGTATTTGTTGTGTTGTTGCTCGTATTTGCGGGCATTATGCTCGTATGCGCGCGCATGCGCCTTGTGCTCGTATTTGCGGGCATTGTGCTCGTATGTGCGCGCATGCGCACTGTGCTCGTAGGTCCGTGCTGGGGAGGTCTGCCAGTTCTTCCACGGTCAATTCCCTGACAGAACCGTTGCCATGGACAGACCACCATGCAATTAAACTCACAATCACCGTAAACGCCCCCTTAACAAAAATGGCAAAACCGGTGACAACACACTGGACTAGATCGCAAAAAAATCTCTATTCAGAGCTCTTCAAAACCACATTAGGGAACAAAAAAAAAACAATTCAACCATATCAAACAGCCACAGAAAACACTGGATACCATAATCACGGCTCTACTACAGTCAGCGCCCAAACGCAAAACCTGCATCCGGAAAAACAACTCCAGCTGGTTTAATGACCAGCTGTCGTTGCAGAAGCAAGAACGCAGAAGAGCGGAACCAGCCTGGAAAAGAAGCTCTTCTGAGGAAAACTATACCAGCTACAAGCTAATAACAAAAAAATACCATAAAGAAATCTTCAAAGCCAAAATAAATAATTACTCCAATATCATCACCAATGCCCTAAACCGTCCCCGCGAACTCTTCAAGATAGTTACCGGGACCATGAATCCCGTCTGTCTTGAAGCCCCCAATTCTGATACCCAAGAATTTTGCAATGAATTATCGGATTATTTCATTAACAAAATTGAGGGAATCCGTGAAAGCATTCAGCAAAATACAACTCCCTTCAGTCATGCGCCTAATGCCCACACAACAAAGTTCACTTAACCACTTAAGACCCTGACCAATACGCTGGTAAATGACCCAAGGGGCCAGATTCAGGTAGATGGGCGCTTCTTTACTTTGGAGTAACGTTTCTCATTTACGTTACTCCGCCGACACTTTCGGCGCAAGTACTGTTATTCACATAGCAGTTGCGCCTAAACTTGCGCCAGAGTAACGATAATGCGCTGGCGTAACCCGACGCAAGTGGAAGTGGGTGTGATCATATGTAAATGATGGGCGGAGCCCAGCGCAGAGGATTACGTTCAGCGCATCATCCACGTAGCATGCGCAGTAAGTGAGGCTCCACTCGCCCCCTTGTGCGCATGCTCACAACTTCCGTCGGCACCACTCCACGGGAAACGCCAGCGCAATGTGTTCCGTTGCGCGTATAAAAGCGCTAGCGGAAACGCCATTCCGGCGCAAAAGTATATCCGTTTCCCCCCACCCCAGGGAAGATACTTTTGCACTGTCATGGCTGCTCGCGCTACCCCTAAAGAGAGGAGGAACCTCAACTTTAATGCCCAGGAGGTCTCTGTGGTCATCTCGGCTATGGAGACGTTTAATGATTTCCTCCACGGCAAAAAAAGTAGGAAGACCAGCCGGGAGAGAAAGCAGGGCATCCTGGAGACCATTGCTGCCAGGGTCAATGTGTTGGGGTATTCCACCCGGACTGCTGGGGATATTAAAAAATAAATAAACGACCTGCGGCGCAAGGTCCGTGGCAAGGTGGCCACCATTAGGAGCCATGAGAGGGGCACAGGTGGTGGTCCACCATGTCCGGTCAGCCTGACCACGGAGGAGGAGGTGGTCGCTCGCTGCCTGGACAGGGAGCAGTTGGAGAGGGGCCCTGGCTATGACTCCATGGAGGAAGGCTCCAGGACAGGTAAGTGCTTTTTATCCCCTATTTGGTGTGTTGCATGTGGGGGGGGGAGGGTACATGTGCCAAGTGTGTGGGACCACCAACATGTGTCTGCTTTGTGTCATCCACAGATGACGGAGCTGGGCCATCATCTCGTACCGGCCAGTCCACCCCAACCTCCCAACGGGATGCTGATAACGAGGCCCTGGGTGCTGGAGACACCGAGGTGGAGGAGGAGAGTGCCCACACCACTTCAGCAGAGGTGGTTGTGGAGGAGCCTGTCCCAGAGCAGGACTTTATTTTATTGTTGGAGGAGTCCTCCTCTTCTGCAGGGCCCTCTGTCATCCCCTCCCCCATCCTAGGTAGCCCCTCAAGGGCGACTCCATCCCCACGGGGACAACCTTCTTCTGCCCCCAGGAAGGCGACCCGTAAGACCAGGGGGGTGTCTGATATGGTCCAGGACCAGGTAGTGTTGGACCACGCAAGGCAGACCCAGCAGATGGGGGAGATTGCTGGCCACTTAGACTGGGTCGCTGACAGCCTGGGCTCCATGTCACAGCTGCCCAGTCGTGTGCAGGACGTTGTCACCAGCCTGGGGGAGGTGCAGGCTGATGTACGGCACCTGACAGCAGCCGTCCAAGCCAACACAGCTGCCATCCGGGAAGAGGGGAGGCAGCGGCAACGTGACCAGCGGCATCAGATCACCCGCCAGCTGAGGATGCAGGCCCAGACAAACCTGTATCTTAGCCGTATTGCCGTGGCCTTGGAGGGCAGGCAGCCAACAGCTCCCAGGAGTGGCCCACCCGGGGATCAGCCTCCTCCAGATGCCCCCCCACCCCCACCACCACCCACTCCCTCCAGGCAGCTGAGGAGCCCGAGAGTGCCCCCAAGGAGGAGCCCCCGTCATCCCAGATGAGGTTTTTTTTTTGTTTTGGTTTATAATTTTTTGTTTATATACTCAGGTTATGAGTTTTTGTTTATTTTTGAATATTTATTTTATACTCAGGTTATGAGTTTTTGTTTATTTTTGTTCTCATGTTATGAGATATTTATTTTATTTTTAACTGCACACGGTCAGGAGTGCAGGGGACAGTGTGAATGGTGTGTGAATGTGAGGGGGTGGCACTCCTGACAGTAAGGGGTGTCACCCTCGGCCATGGTGGTGAAGTTAACCCCACGGCTGTATGAATGACGTGTGAAAGGTGTATGAATGGACAGTAACATCATTGGGGCCTTGACGCTGGCGTTGCTGCTCCCAAGTCCTACATGCTGGACTTGGGCTAATCCAATGCGATGTGCATGTGGTGTGTGTGATCTAGGGACATCAGTGGTGTATACGCGTGCATTGTCTGTGTGATCAATGTTTTGGTTTATTGTCCAAATATGCCTACGGCGAGGACCCTCCTGACTGCTCTTCCATCAGCAGACTGGGTCTCCTCTGGCAGGTGGGGACTGTGTGGGTCGGGGGTCAGGTCATCACGTATGTCAATCTGCAGGCCTTTTCTCATAGCAAAGTTGTGCAGAATGCAACATGCACCGATGATCTGACACACAAAGGTAGGGGAATACAATAGGGTCCCCCCGGACTTTTCCAGGCAGCGGAAACGGGACTTCAGGAGCCCAAATGTTTGCTCCACCACTGCATGGGTTTTGATGTGGGCTTCATTGTATTTTCTCTCTCCTCTGGTTTGGGGGTTCCGGAAAGGAGTCATTAGATGGGGTCCCAGTGCATATGCAGAGTCACCTGTAAGGGAAAAGACAGGAGGATGTTAGTCATGCATGTGCCACTTTTGATGTGCATCACGGGAGGGGATAGTCATGCCTGCCACCCATGTCACTCACCAACCAGCCAGCTGTCCCCATACATGTTCTGCTCGAATTCTGCTGGGATGGGGCTCTGACGGTATATGAAGCTGTCATGGCTGGACCCGGGGTGTTTGGCACGGACGTGCCATATGAGGCGTTGGGCATCGGCTATCACCTGTACGTTGATGGAATGCCAATGCTTCCGATTGCGGTATATGTGCTCTGTGGCACTGGGGGGCTGTAGGGCCACATGTGTGCAATCAATGGCCCCGATGGTGCGTCGGAATCTGGCAATGCTGTAGAAATCTGTCATTGCCTTCAGCCGCAGCTCCTCAGTGGTGGGTCTGATGAACTGGTTGGACATGCGTCTGAGGATTGCAGGGACAACCTGGTGCACACATCTGCTTATGGTGGACTGTGACATCCCAGCCACAACTCCACTTGTACGCTGGAATGATCCACTTGCAAGGAAATGAAGTGTTGCCAGTACCTTCACCAGTGGCTGCACTGCTTGTGAGCGGTGTGTCTTGCTGGTGATGTCACCCTGCAGGGTTGTGGTTAGTTCAAGTATTGCATCAGGGCTGAATCTGAAGAGGCGATACACCTCCTCATCCCCCATGCCAAAGAGGCTCATGCACGTGCGGTATATCCTCACACGTGCCCGCCTCCTTCGTTCCGGGGGACCCAGTACTAGTGCTAGGACCACGATTGCCCCTGGCATGTTGGCACACAGAGGTGTTGTCCTTGCACGTGTGGTTGTTCAGCTTGCTAGTTTCGTCGGTAACGCTGCTGCTGTAGCTGCTCTCCTGCTGACCTGAGGCCGTCTGGAGTAAAGATAAAGCAGCTATTTGTAAAAATAACTTTGCGCCGGACGGACGAGATACGCGCGGCGCATGTACCCGGCGTATGGTGCTAATCCGTTTGCGAATCGGGAAATCTCCCTCATTTGCATATTTGCAGGGGAAATCAATAGGCGCGACTGATGCGCCAAGCGAAATTATGCGCTGACGATACTCTGGCGTCGGAAAGTTAAGCCGATCGGAAATGGCCCGTTTTCTGTCGCATCTAGTTTGGTGGGTACGGCCACATAGAAACGACGGCGCATAATCACAGTTACGCGGCGCATATCTAATTACTCCAGCGCAAGTCTTGCTGAATCTGGCCCAAGGTGTTTTTGCGATTCGGCACTGCGTCGCTTTAACAGACAATTGCGCGGTCGTGCGACGTGGCTCCCAAACAAAATTTGCGTCCTTTTCTTCCCACAAATAGAGCTTTCTTTTGGTGGTATTTGATCACCTCTGCGATTTTTATTTTTTGCGCTATATACAAAAATAGAGCGACATTTTTGAAAAAAAAACACTATTTTTTACTTTTTGTTTAGGCCAAAATGTATTTAGCCACATGTCTTTAATAAAAAAAAAAGTCGCAATAAAAAAAAATAGCTACCGAGCGGGAACAGCGACACTAATACAGCGATCAGAAAAATTATCGCTTAGTGACGCTGGCAATAGGGAGTGAAAGGGTTAACTAGGGCGGTGATCAGGGGGTTAAAACTTTATTAGGGGGGTGGGGGGGCTATCCTGAACCTAACACTAACTGACTTTTACACTGCCTGTCACACTGACACTAAATGCAGTGATTAGATCACTGCATTCAGTGACACTGTGACAGGGGGGGTGGGGGGGCAGATCGCAAGGGGTTAAGTGTGCCTATGTGTGTGTATGTCAGTGTAGTGTTAGTGCACACTTACTGTGAGGTGTTCCTCTCATCGCAGCAGTTGGAAATACCGCTGCGATGAGAGATTACATGAGGGAGCGCAGCGATTGGCTGGGAGCGATCGCGGGGGGGCGGGCAAACACGGACATCCGCCCGCTCGTCCCGGATCGCTCCCGGAGACACGGGGACCCCGCACGCAGCGGAGGGGGTCCCGATCGGACCCCCGACCCGCTACTGGGCGAGGACGTAAATTTACGCCTTTGTGCCCAGCCGTGCCATTCTGTGGCCGTAAATGTGCGTGCGGCGGTCCTTAAGTGGTTAAATACCCATTTCCATTGAAGCCACAAAAAACATCATTGATACCCTACGAAATAGCACCGCGCCCAATGATATCATCCCCACCAAACTGCTAAAGAAATGTGCCGATATCCTGACACCGCCCATCACGCAGCTTATAAACCAGTCATTCAAAGAAGGTATAGTGCCCACCGGCTTAAAACAAGGTATAATTAAACCTACCCAAAGTCAGATACAAGTCAGAGGAGAAAGAAGATTTGCGCGCCAAGGTCCCAGACTATGGAACGCTTTACCAACCAGCATTCGGTTGGAGGAGAACCACTTGGCCTTCAGAAGAAGGATCAAAACTCATCTCTTTTGATATCAAGAGACAGGAACAACGAGCGCCCAGAGGCGATTTAGTTTGCATGTGCTGCACTATATAAGTTCTTCACTCACTCACTCACTCAACGCACGCAAAACTATATGGCATTAAACTGGCAGTAACGCATGCAAAACTATATGGCGTTTAACTGGCAGTAACGCACACAAAACTACATGGCATTAAACTGGCAATAACGCATGCAAAATGATATGGCGTTAAACTGGCTGTAACGCACACAGAAGTAAATGGTGTTTAACTGGCAGTAACGCAATCAAATAGATGGTGTTCAACCGTCACTACACTGATGCTATCTGAACTGTCCCTACTCTAGCTATACACTAATGTCAAGATTACAGACACGGTCTCACTACACTACACTACACTGAAACTATCTGAGCTGCCCCTACTCTACACTAATGTATGTAAAAATTACATGGTCTCACTACACTACAGTGAAACTATCTAAGCTGTCCCTACTCTACACTAATGTATGTATAAATGACACAGTCTCACTACACTACAGTGAAACTATCTGAGCTGCCCCTACTCTAGCTGCACACTATGCAAAGCTGAATGATGTTCCTCCTCACTACACTCACACTATCCCTAGATTGAGGCCTCCTACACACGCACGGTTTTCTCGGCAAGAAAGCTGCTGGGAAAGCTTTTTGCTGAGAAAACCATACGTGTGTATGGTTTCTCACTGAGAAAACTGCCGGGAATCTCGACGAGAAAAATAGAGAACCTGCTCTCTATTTTCTCGTCGGGATTCTCAATTTTCCCGTCGGGATTCTCGGCAGTGTTTTCCTGCCGAGAAACCCAAGCGTGTGTATACTTACCTGCCTCCATGGAAAGACGCACATTCTCGATGAGACTTCGGCCTAAGGCCGTGTACACACGGCAGGGAACCTCGACGGGCAGAACACATCGTTCCGCCCGTCGAGGTTCCCTGCCGGCCGTCGAAATCGGCGACCCGCCCGTCGGGAATGGCAACCAGCCATTCTTCCAGGCGGGCCGTCGAGCAAATAGAGAGCGTGCTCTCTATTTCTGCTCGACGGGCTTCCCGACGGGAAGCTCGCCGAGAGTGTACACACGGCCGAGGTCCTCGCTGGAATGCAGCTTCCAGCGAGGTTCTCGCTGGTTTCCAGCGAGAACCTCGGTCGTGTGTACGCCGCCTTAGGCTCTTCACGTTATTTTGAATGGTGTGTGTGTACACTTGGCGAGCAAGAAAGCTTGCCAGGAATCCTGGTCGCGTGTACAGGGCTTTACACTAAACTAATATTGTACACTGACAATTAAAGTAAAATACAACAGTATAGCACACTAACTAGCTAAAACCACTGAACAGAGCCCTGTTCTATCTCTCTTCACGCCAAAATTACACTGATAATAGCTGCAATTGCAAGAATACTTTTATACTGTGGGGCGGGAATGAGCCATAATTGGATGAAGTCATGATGACAGTGTCCAATCATGACTCTGACAGTGCTCTGTGTCCTGATTAGCTCATGTTTTCACTGCTTTAGCCAATCAGGGCTTGCAATGCACTGTTCAGCGCCACAATGCATTGTGGTCGATTCAGGGGGGGGGGGGGCGAACCAACGGTTCCCGAAAGTTTGGCTGTTTCCCCGAACGATCAAACAGCGAAAGTTCGACCTGAACTTATGGCAGCCATGATTGTTGATCCAATGGGCTGGGTGATAGGCAGAGTGATAAGTCAGCTGGCCTGGCCGTGTGCAGCATGACTCATACTGCACACATCTGGGCCAGCTGGCAGATCACTCTGCTTTTCACCCTGTGTAGTGGATCACTAAGTAATACGCAGTGTAGATCACTCTGCAGGTGCAGTAACATATTCCTGTCATGGTGTGTGGCGCCTGCAGTCCTGCCCACTGCACCCTACTAGTGTTTTCTCGCTAATGCTGGTCACCTTCTGCAGTGGGAGGAGCCTGGACTGTAGGGCTCCCTTGGCCTTAGAGTTATCTGCCACAAACCAATTACTGCCCAGGCCCAGCCATTGCTGTTATACATAGGTAAGTGACTCTGGCTGGCTTTTCCTTTTTTACTGGTGCCCAGTCCTTCTGACTCAGCACCACATGTTTGCCCTCAGCTTATCATATCCCCCCGCCTTAGTTCACTATTTTGTGGTTGGCAGTTCACTGAGCACTCACAACCTTTTCTAACATATATTCTGATTAAAGATTTAAAAATCAGTGCATTGCCACCATAACACGGTGCCCCTTGCACCTGCGCAGTAAGCAGGTACAAAAAGCACCATATTGTGGCAGGTAGTCAGTGTATTGTTTTTTTAATCTTCTTCAATCTTTCAACAGTCACCAGAGCTCTTTACAGGTGTGATTTAACCCTATATTTGGTATACTACTATGAGCAGTATAAAGTGACATGCTGTTTAGGTTTTGCTGTGGCATGTGTACATCCATGAGCAGCAGTTTGTTAGTGTATATGTTGGGGGGGGACCATGGCTTAACTGTCCCCAGCCACATATGTGAACAAAGCTTGGACCCCCTAGAAAATGCACTCCACATAGACCACACTCTCACAGAACCCCTCCCCCTCAACTGTAACTTAACCACTTGCCAACCGCTCCATGTGTAGATACATCGGCAGAATGGCACGGCTGCGCAAAGCAACGTATATATACCTTGCTTTGAATTTTCGTGATGTGCAGGCACACACCCATACCACAAGCTCCGTGCCTGTGCCAAAGGGACCCACAGACTCGATGTCCGCCAGTGTCCCGCGATCGTGTCGCGGAGCTGCAGAACGGGAGGGATCTCTGTTCTGCCTTGTGACAGGACACTGATCATCTGCTCCCTGTCATCCTGAGCAGTGATCAGTGTCATGTCACATGTAGCCCAGCCCCCACACAGTTAGAATCACTCCCTAGGACACATTTAGCCCCTTTCTCGCCGCTAGTGGTTAACCCCTTCCCGGCCAGTGTCATATACACAGTAATCAGTGCATTTTTATAGCACTGATCTCTGTATAAATGACAATGGTCCCAAAATACCGTCAAAGTACAGCCATTACTAGTAAAAAAAATATATTAATACAAATGTCATAAAACTATCCCCTACTTTGTAGGTGCTAACTTTTGCGCAAACCAAATCAATAAACGCTTAGTGCGATTTTTTTTCTTAAACATGTGTAGAAGAATACTTATCAGGCTAAACTGAGGATTTTTTTATATATATTTTTGGGGGATATTTATTATAGCAAAAAGTAAAAAATATTGCTTTTTTTTTTAAATTGTCGCTTTATTTTTGTTTATAGCGCAAAAAATAAAAACCGCAGAGGTGATCAAATACCAACAAAAGAAATTGCTATTTGTGTGAAAAAAAGGGTGTCAATTTTGTTTGGGAGCCACATCGCATTACTGCGCAATTGTCAGTTAAAGTGATGCAGTGCCGAATCGCAAAAAGTGGCCCGTCATTTGGCAGCCAAATCCTCCAGGGCTGAAGTGGTTAAAACACATACACCAAGAAGATTCACCTGCAGTGCATACTTGGTGAACGTCACAATCACTGCTTTATAAATATGCCCTCTAGTCTAGGGTACCATCGGACTTCATATGAAAGTACATATGCTTGTTATATAATCAACACTTTTAGGCTGGGTTCACACTAGTACGAAATGGATGTGGGTTCAGGAGACAGGAGAGTGTGCCTGGCTCTCAATGGAGCCATTTCATACATCTCTGTGGCGGCTGCGAAGCGGATTGCACAGGGGTCCTGTGCACCTTTGTCTCCATTTCAGGTCTGAATTCTGGCAAACGTTCAGGTCTGTTTTGTCCCTGAAACGGAGAACAGGGATGCAACGGGCCCCTGCTGTGATCTGCGTCTGCACTAAATATGAACCCAGACTAACATACATTTTAAGAAAAAACATTACTAAAATATATTTTATAGTTCAGATTTAGCCAACGTATCATTTGTCTGAATTGTGTATTCTGATATCTTAATAGTCAACTGTAAAATAAAAACATTAAGGTGCTTGATGGTACCTGACACAAACGGTTTAAGGAGTTGAAGCACCCTGCCCCCTCAACTTTCACACCTTGCTATTGGGTGCTTAATATGATGGGAGGGAGTGCCAATGCGCTCTAGAGACAAACTAAGCCTGCAAAAGACATATAAAAATCCCAGCTATAGTTTGCAGGGGGACTTTAGAAGTTGCATGGCAAAGACAGATACATTTTGATCAACAAAAGAGAAACAAAGTGGATCAGTGGATCACTTGAAAAAAGGAATATACTTAGAAGGCCACATTCAGTTTAAGTGACTATTTTAATGTATTTTACATTTTGTTTAGTAGTGTTTTGGAATTGTAGACCACCATTAGATTCTCACATTGCCGCATAATTGATGCCATATGCTTTTCATAGAGAAATACAATTTAAATGAAATTTACTTTCTGGAAAAATGCACAAAATAAACCAAGAAGCAGTTCATCAGCTGTTAGATTGTGCTTCCAACATATGGCAATTTGCAATTAATACCACAGCTTAATGAACACTAAAAACAGTGATGCTTAGTTGAAATTACTCTTTTAATCATCCATACTTTCCAAGCAGATCAGAAGTATTTTTTTTGCATTAAAACTATCTAACTTTAATATATAATTGCATCTGTTGTTCTCAGCTTTTCTATAGCTTCAGTAATCCTCCTATACTTTTGAGTTTTGTTTTTATTTGTTACTAATTAAAGGACAATAATGTAAGCAAGCCTTGGGCGAGGTTCTCCTGAAGTTTCTTATATTTGTAAGGAAGACTATTCTTAGCTCAATAACGTCCATGGGTTAGCTGAGGGCTAGGTTTTAAGCTGGGTACAAACATTCCAGTTATCCTGCTGAACCAGCCGACATTCGGACCATGTGTACAGCTGTCTGACCGGCTTTTGTTGAAGAGACATGTCAGAAAACCAGCACTAAATGAGCGCTTGCAACCAATGGCGTGGCGTCCTCTGTCAGAACCCAAAGGCACAGAGGAAAAGATCACGGCACTAACATTGCTTATTTTTTTTCTTGCGGCCTGCTGGGTTGAACAAAAAAAATAAAAAAAAATAAAAATGAATGAATGAATTTAGAAAGAACTTTAAGCAAGTTCTTTCTAAATCCTGCGATATCTCACGGCAGACCTCCGCGATGTCTCCTGGGAACAATGACAAAAGCTCCCAGGAGACATTGCGGCATCAAGGAAGTGACGGAATACCCGCACACTACCCGATGAATCAATATAAAGGAAGCGGCCAGTAACATAAAGGATTACTAAGGTTCGCCTGCCCCTGACAGTGACTCGAGCTGGGCATCGCCGCTTAGTAAAGGATTGCCTCGGGCGGCTCGGCTGCTCTAGTCCTGCAAAGGGAACTGCGTTCCTGCTGTGAAAAAGTACAGGAACTCCGTTCCCATGCGTTCCTGCAGGACTTGAGCCCTGCTCTTACCCCAGAGCTTTGAACTGCTGGCATGTAATTGTTACAAGACGATCCTTCAGCAGGTGTCTCCACTTATACCCAATAGATCACTCTGATCTCTCAATGTTTACATAAAAAAATAAAGGAACTTAACATAGCGTAATCCCATTTTCAGAAAACATTTATTCAACACACCATTTAAAAATCCATCAGATTATGCACTCACAAAAAAAGCAGATCATAACAGCCTTAATCGTTATACCGCATGTCAGCTCAGAATCAGCATCAGCGAGATCTCAGAGTCTCCTACTGTACACTGCTTCGTCACGGGGATATCAACCTCCACTACTGATCCTGTCTGGCATCACCTAGTCACGTCACTTGGCTTCACCCTGACTAGTTTCGTCATATTGACATCACCCGAGGGTGGAGCCAAGTGATTCCTTCACCTCATTTAAGATGCCGAACGATCACTCGGTAGGGCATCCTATTGGCTGCGGCATGTCAGCTGACAGGCTCACACAAATGCGGACATCCAGCCATCAGCTCCAAAGTTACTGGGCACGCATTACGCTGCAGCCGTCATCTATTAGTGCCCGCCTGTCAGTACAAACGCCGGAGACAACTGAACACTGGTTAAGATATGCATCGGTACGCGGTTATGTGTACAGATTACCAGCGGACATCGGGCATTACATTTTAAATGTCTGTATCCAATGCCGGCTATAGTGTTCATCATGCACTAGAAAAACATTTATTTATAAAAATTCATTGATCGTATGAAAATGTATTAATCGCAAACAAATTAATCGCATAAAAACACATCAATTATACAAGGAATTCCATTAACTGCTTGCCGACCTGCCGCCGTCATTTTACTGCGGCAAGTCGGCTCTCCTGGGCGAGAGCCCGTAGCTCTACGTCGGCTCTTTAAAGGCTACTAGGGGGCGCACGCCGCTGGCGGCCCGCGCTGCGCGCCCCTGCTCGCCCCCGAGTCCCGTGAGCATGCCCGGCGGGCACGCGCCATTGCTCGGTACAGAGCGAGGTCCGGGAGCTATGTGTGTAAACATAAAGCTCCCGGTCCTGTCAGCAGGGGAAACGCTGATCTTCTGTTCATACAATGAATGAACAGAAGATCAGTGATTTCCCCTAGTGAGTACACCCCCCCCCCCATACAGTTAGAACACACCCAGGAACATACTTAACCCCTTCCCTGCCCCCTAGTGTTAACCCCTTCACTGCCAGTGGCATTTTTATAGTAATCCATTTATAGCACTGATCGCTATAAAAATGCCAATGGTCCCAAAAATGTGTCAAAAGTGTCCGAAGTGTCTGCCATAATTTCTCAGTACTGAAAAAAAAAACACTGATCGCTGCCATTACTAGTAAAAAAAAAATATTAATAAAAATGCCATAAAACTATCCCCTATTTTGTAAATGCTATAACTTTTCCGCAAACTAATCAATAAACGCTAATTGCGATTTTTTTTTTTACGAAAAATAGGCAGAAGAATACGTATCGGCCTAAACTGATTTTTGGGGATATTTATTATAGCAAAATGTAAAAAATATTGCATTTTTTTCAAAATTGTCACTCTATTTTTGTTTAAACCGTAAAAAATAAAAACCACAGAGATGATCAAATACCACCAAAAGAAAACTCTATTTGTGGGAAAAAAAATACGCCAATTTTGTTTGGGAGCCACATTGCACGACCGCGCAATTGTCAGTTAAAGCAACGCAGTGCCGAATCACAAAAAGTGCTCTGTTCATTGGGTAGCAATATGGTCCGGGGGTTAAGTGGTTAAACATACCATCGCAAAAAAAATTCCACTAGTTGATGATAAATGGAAATACAATTTTTAATGCATAAAGAAATCCTTAAAGGAAACAGAACTATTATAACTGGTCGTGTATAATATTGATTGTATGAAGCTACCACTACAATAAATGTGGGTGCCCATAATGGTAAAACTTACTGATTGCTAAATGGATAAAGCAACCATCCCTTTCGAACATCATAGATGGGATTTAGTTTACATCGGATGTGTAAAGAAAAAAAATGATTAAAATAATAATAGTACTAATAATGATAGTAATATTAATAATAATCTTTATATAGCATCTTCCATATTGGCCGTCCCTATAATGATCCTCATTAATAAACCTTTATTAATAATAAGGACACACCAGTAAATAAAATATGTGAATTAAATTTGTATCTATATACATGTATGAGAGTAAATTGGATTATAGGAGCCCTCATGCCTACTAGACCAAAACATTTCTACAGAGGAAAACGGTAAAGGTCACATACACCTAAGCAACAGTCTTATTAATGGTCACTGATGAAACAGTTGACGTCCAACTCGACATTTAGGCCTGCGGGCGTCAAAGTATTCATCAAATATATCCACCGAGTTTCGTTCCTAGATATTTCCCTTACCAAATTCGAACCTCTCCAGTTTGGAAAAACCCTGTCTATACCCCAGAATTTCAAACCTGAGGGGTCCTTATCAGGGTATTTTTTTAAATGGAGGGAGACTCTGTGGTATTTATAAACCAATTTCTATGTTATAAATATGTTCGGAAACCATTTTTTTTTAGTGTCCTTTTAGTGCGGCCCACGTACATCAAATTGCACAGACACTGTAACACATAAACCGTGTGTGGTATTACACGTAATGAATTCTTTAATTTTGAAACTTAGTTTGTTTCCTGTAGAGGTAAACTCGGTCAAACCACGTATTGGAGAGGTAACCTTAGCCCATGTTTTGCACTTTCTACAAGCAAAAAACCCCACACAGTCCCAGAACATCACTGGTCGCACTGGGGGGTCTAATACCTTTTTAACTATTTTATCACCAAAATTGGGAGCCTTTCTATATATAAAGGCAGGGGTCATTGGCAAAGATTGATTTAAAGTCTTAGGCCTCGTACACACGAGGGGATATGTCCGCTGAAAACGGTCCGATGGACCGTTTCAGCAGACATCTCCGCTCGTGTGTATGGGCTAGCGGACAGATTTCTCCACCCGACAGATTTCAAAGCATGCTTTGAAATCTATCCGGTGGGAATCTGTCCGCCCGACATGTCTGCTGGTTAGTACACTTACCAGCAGACATGTCGTCCCCCACCGCCGCCGCGCCGCCGCCGAATGGATTCAACTTTCAACGTTTAACTTCCTGGTGCGGTGACGTGGTGGTGACGTGGCGGCGTCAACGTCACCGCCGCATCACCGCCACGTCACCGCGCCGTCCGGCGGCGGGGAATTTGATCCGATGGTGTGTACACGCCATCGGATCAAACTCCCGATCGGACATATCCGATGGAAATGGTCCGCGGACCGTTTTCATCGGATATGTCCGATCGTGTGTACGAGGCCTTATCCATACATAATATATGCCAATATTGCTTAAGTTGCTGTTTTAACCACTTTCCCACCGCGCCATAGGCATTTTACTGCTACGGCGCGGTGGAGTTATCTTGGGACGACGTCCCTGGGACGTCGTCCTTCACTTCCGCGATTGCGCGTCCCCTGGGACGCGCTCGCGAAAGTGTCCGTGCTCGCCGGGTCTAGAAGACGCGGCGCATCACGGATCACGGTAAATGACGGCGCGATCACTTGTAAACAAACCGGCGTCATTTGATGACGCCGGTTCCTCCCTCTCCTGCGTCTCCTCTCTGTATGGTTCGGTACAGTGTGCGAGGAGAGGGGGGGGGAGCGGGGTGTCAGCAGCTGAGCTGTGGCTGGATCTGTGACAAATGCAGTCACAGATCCAGCCATCCCTCAATCCATCCCAGCTCTGCAGTACCCCAGTACCCAGCAATCCCCCAGTACCCAGCAATCCTCCAGTACCCAACAATCCCCCAGTACCCAACAATCCCCCAGTACCCAACAATACCCCAGTACCCAACAATACCCCAGTACCCAACAATACCACAATACCCAACAATACCCCAATACCCAACAATACCCTAATACCCAACAATACCCCAGTACTCATCAATACTCCAGTACTCAGCAATACCCCAGTACTCGGCAATACCCCAATACTCGGCAATACCCCAATACTCAACAATACCCCAATACTCGGCAATACCCCAATACTCGGCAATACCCCAGTACTCAACAATACCCCAATACTCAGCAATACCCCAATACTCGGCAATACCCCAGTACTCGGCAATACCCCAATACTCGGCAATACCCCAGTACTCAACAATACCCCAATACTCGGCAATACCCCAATACTGTAATTTTCTAGCAAATAAATGATGATTTTTCCATGTAGGAGAGAAATGTCAGAATTGGTCTGGGTGTTCCAGAACGCCTGGTGGCGTTCCCTGCATGTTGGGCCTCTGTGTATAGCCACGCTGTGTAAAAGTCTCACAAATTGGGTATCGCCATACTCGGGAGGAATAGCAGAATGTGTTTTGGGGTGTAATTTGTGGTATGCATATGCTGTGTGTGAGAAATAACCTGCTAATATGACAGAAACAAGTTTTTTTTTTTACAGAATTTTCAGTCGTTTTTCTTTTATAGCGCAAAAAATAAAAAACCCAGAGGTGATCAAATACCACCAAAAGAAAGCTCTATTTGTGTGAAAAAAAGGACAACAATTTAAAATGGGTACAATGTTGTTTGACTGAGTAATTGTCATTCAAATTGTGAGAGCACCGAAAGCTGAAAATTGGTCTGGTTAGGAAGGGGGTTTAAGTGCCCAGTGGTCAAGTGGTTAAGGTAGCAGCTTCAACCAGTAATGGTGGCATTATTTTAGATCTGGTGCAGTACTCCATAAGCGCTTGTTTTTTGGGGTTTTGAGATTAGGCGTACATCTCGGATTAAAAATTTTCTTTAATAACAAAAACTATGATGCATCAAAATTTGGTCATCTTGCAGGTATCCTAAAAAGTAACTGCATTCAGTATTATTAAGCCATGTACACACGCTTGGTTTTCTTGGCGGTAAAAAGTCAGCCAAGAAAACCGAGGGGGAAGCTGAGAACCCATCAGGAAAACTGAAATGGAGCTTTGGCCAGGAATCCCGGCCATGTGTATGCTCCATCGGCACTGCTTCGCAGTCTTTCCCATAGGTAACTAGTAGAGGTGCCCCGAAATGAAAATTTCAGAACCAAAACGAAACCGAAAAAAAAAAAATGTCAGGCCGAAACCGAAAATGACCCATACCAAAAATGACAGTACATATTTTAAATAAAATGTATTTTTATATTTTAAATAAAACGTATACATTTTTATATAACACATTGCTAATAGTATTAGCAAAATTTACATGCGGTGCACCTCTAGCAGATATGATGCAGGAGATGGTCAGAGACTGCAGACATAGTACAGGAGATGGTCAGAGACTGCAGACGTGGTACAGGAGATAAATGCAGCCTCACCAGTGTCCATCAAATGCAGCCTCACCAGTGTCCATCAAATGCAGCCTTACCAGTGTCCATCAAATGCAGCTTCATAGTGTCCATCAAATGCAGCTTCACCAGTGCCTGTTAGATGCAGCCTACCAGTCAGATGTAGCAGCCTGCCTGTGCCCTTCATGCAGCCTCACCAGTGTCCATCAAATGCAGCTTCACCAGTGTCCATCAAATGCAGCTTTACCAGTGTCCATCAAATGCAGCTTCACCAGTGCCTGTCAGATGCAGCCTACCAGTCAGATGTAGAAGCCTGCCTGTGCCCTTCATGCAGCCTCACCAGTGTCTGTGCCCATTAGATGCAGCAGCCTGCCGATGCCTGTCATGCAGCCTCACCAGTGTCTGTGCCCATATGCAGCAGCCCGCCAGTGCCCATAACATGCAGCCTGCCAGTGCCCATGACATGCAGGATCCCGCCAGTGCTCATGACATGCAGCATCCCTCCAGTGCCCATGACGTGCAGCCTGCCAGTGAACATGACATGCAGCCTGCCAGTGCCTATGACATGCAGCCTGCCAGTGATCATCATGTGCAGCCTGCCAGTGCCCATCATGTGCAGTTTGCTAGTGCCCATGAGGTACAGCCTATCAGTGCCCATGAGGTACAGCCTACCAGTGCCTGGTAATGCATGTCACGCTGTGTGTCAGAGCTGGATCTGAATTGCTGTGCAGGCGCTGTAACGATGTCCCGCCTCTTATGACACACGACACAATGATTCCTAGCACTAGATCTGGAGTACCGTCTATCACAAGAGGCGGTCTAGGAGGCAAGACATTGTTACAGCTGCTGCACAGCGATTCAGATCGAGCTTTGGCGGCATTACCAGGCACTAGGGAGGCTGTGTATGTACTAGGGTTGCAATGGATCAAAAAACTCACGGATCGGATCGATCCTCGGATCAGAGTCACGGTTCGGATCATTTTTCGAATCGGCAAAAAAAAAAAAAAAAAAAAAATTATTAAATGTACACATCAGATTTCCCCATCATAGCTCCCATACATCAGATTCCCCCCATCTCCCCCACTGCTATAATATTCACGTCATCTCCCCCACTGCTGTAATATCCACTCATCTCCCTCACTGCTGTAATATCCACTCATCTCTCCCACTGCTGTAATATCCACTCATCTCCCCCACTGCTGTAATATCCACTCATCTCCCCCACTGTAACATCCACCATTGCCAAAACTCACTGTAATATTTACATGCTCTCGCAGAATAGAAGCCGGCTATATCAGATCCACGAGCAGGGAGGGGTGATGACGTCAGCGCGCACCTAAGCAGCTGTTGCCGGGTGTACCAAGATGGCCGACCACTCCGGAGCTAGGCCAAAGCCTTTCCTAAGGCTGTTGTATGCCGATCCGAACAGGTCGACCCGTTCGGATCAAGGATCGGTCACGATCCGTTGCACCGCTAGTATGTACACAGGCGTGAGAAGGAGGAGGAGAGAGGGGAGACTCTGGGGGGGTGCTGGGATAATACATGTGCGGCACCCAGCGGGATGACCCCACCCCTTTTTCAGGACCATTATCGGCAACATTTCTGTTTTGGCAAAGTGCGTAAACACCATTTTCGACCGATATGTTTCGACGGCCGAAATTTTGGTGCATCCCTAGTAACTAGTAGATCTGGCGGGGAAAAAAAAAACCGGGAATCCCGATGGGAAATTAGAGAGCAGGTTCTCTATTTTCCCGATGAGATTCCCGGCTGTTTTCCCGACGGGAAAACTGCAAGGAAGCATACACATGTTCGGTTTTCCCGGCCAAAAGCTTTCCTGGCAGTTTTCCTGCCGGGAAAACCGGTTGTGTGTATGAGGCTTCAGTGTCATTGGCTACAGCAGAATAAAGTGAAGTTTCTGGATTGGCCATCTCAGTCTCCTGACCTCAATATCATTGAGCCAGGGCAGCTTTACCATCTGAGAACATAAATAGCCTCATCCACAAATACTACAAAAGACTTCAAGCTGTCATTGATGTTAAAGGGAGCAATACACGGTATTAAGAACTGGGGTGTGTAAACTTTTGATCAGGGTCATTTGGGTTGTTTGCCTTGGGTAGTTTGCCTTGTGAGTTAGCACCAGTCCTATATGTTGGCTGTCATAGATCAGACATTCCCACTCTATATAACGACTGCTGCCACCATTCATGACATAGGAATCAGCTGAGCAGAGACATGCTGGAGTCATCTTCTACATTAGGGGCTTAGGTTATTGTGTAGCTTTTTAATTCATTTCTTTGTGAGGTTCCTTCACCTAATACATGCATGCACATGATCTTATCCTTATCTCGGCCCTGTACAGCCTAACACATTTAAGAAATAATAATTTCTATATAAGATAAACACAACAAATATGTATTGCTCACAAAAAAAATACTACCACCATCATGACATTCTAAAATATTATTTGTGGTAATAAAAAAATAAAATAAATACAAACTCACTCTTCTTTAGGATTGATCTGAAAATTCTCATAGAAGTGAACATTAAATTATGTTTTACCACGAAAGATTGAAGGTGAATCTATAAGGCCTCGTACACACGATCTGTCCATCCGATGAGAACGGTCCGAAGGACCATTCACATTGGTTAACCGATGAAGCTGACTGATGGTCTGATGTGCCTACACACCATCGGTTAAAAAAAACGATACTGTTAGAACGCGGTAACGTAAAACACAACGACGTGCTGAAAAAGTGATCGTGTGTACGCGGCATAAGAAGTATTTTTTTGTGCCAGTAAAGTGAACTTGTTTGCGTAAACATTAAATAATGTGCAGAAGACGTTTTAATTTCTCTACGTATGACTGGCTGTTTGAGGTGAACACAGGCTCACTTTCTCAAGAGTTACAATCAACCTCATTATCTTTTGTCCCTGACTTAATGGGAACAGTTTCTAACCAGGCTCTTTACAAATGCATTGAATTTTATTCACATATGCTGAAATGTTTATTGTAGCAAAAAACTAATTACTCTCTCAAAAGAACATTGTATGCTGTCTCTGTAAACTGTCTGTCTAGTTAGTTACAATGCATATTCAAGGTATTACCTTAATGGTCAGACATCATACAGGGAAAATATTGATCTGATTAAAGTTGACAGTGTCTTCTCTTTCCAAGCAATTACTGTTGTATTTCCCTTTTATAATGGTTCTCTGAGCTCAGAGCTAAACTAAATGTTTAGCAAGAAATATAAAGTTTGTTTTGGTCTAGCTTAGTCATTTTAAAGGAACTAGGCAATCATATGAATGCGTTCAAGAGAAAAACAGCCTAGGTTGCCAACAGCATCATACCAAATAAATATTTTCATGTTTCTAGTGTAGGTTTAAACTGAAAGACGGATCTGTTATCTATGGGAACATAAAAAGTTCCTCTCTCTGACATTTTCTTGTATAAAATTCTAATGTGCTTTGGAACTATACAAGCCTATTTCAGACAAGTATGCCAATATAACAAAGACACTGTGCACCGATATAGCTAAACAGGCCACTCTAAAGGGGAAAATCCTTTTCAGTCAGGTTAAGAATAAGTGAGACCATGGCTATTTCCCACACTGATCCATTTGGCAGAGATAGTTACCTCCTGAAAGTACCTCCTAAAGATAAATAACCTTTCAATGTCAGTTCACCCGAGCTCTCTCCTTAAAGGGGTTGTAAAGGTAAAAAATGTTTTTCCTAAATAGCTTTATTTACCTTAGTGCAGACCTCCTTCACTTACCTCATCCTTCGATTTTACTTTTAAATGTCCTTATTTCTTCTGAGAAATCCTCACTTCCTGTTTTTCTGTCTGTAAATCTACACAGCAATGCAAGGCTTTCTCCTTGATGTGGAGAAAGCCTCTTGAGGGGGGAGGGGGCGAGCAGGCAAGTCAGGACACTCTCTACTTTGCAGATAAAGAAAAGAGCTGTGTGTTAGTGGGCGTCCGGACATTCAGCGGATCGCACCATCTGCTGCGCCTACTACGCAGACTTATTCCATTTATTCCAAAAGAAGACATAGCAGTCGTGGTGGGAACAATTGTCAACTCCAGACTGGACTATGCAAATGCCCTCTATCTTGAACTCCCAAAGTACCAAATCTCTCGTCTGCAAGTCGTTCAAAATACGGCCGCTAGACTTGTGACTGGGAAAAAAACATGGGAATCAATCTCACCTTTCGCTGAGAACCCTTTATTGGTTGCCAGTAAAATACAGAATTACTTTCAAAGCACTCTGTCTGACGCATAAGTGTATTCTGGGAAATGCACCCCAATATCTATGCGAAAAACTAAAAGCTCACAACCCCAATCGCGTTCTGTGATCCACCAACCAAAATCTACTCCAGATACCCAAAGCCAGATACAAGTCTAAAGTAGAAAGAAGATTTGCGGTCCAAGGCCCTAGACTATGGAACGCTTTACCAACCAGCATTCGGTTGGAGGAGAACCACTTGGCCTTTAGGAGAAAGATCAAAACCCATCTTTTCTGAGGACAAAGGAGAAATGGTCAATGAGCGCCCAGAGGGTATTTAGTTTGCATGCACTGCGCTATATAAGTTTCTCACTCACTCACCTTCGACTCGAACATCGTATTCTCGATGAATTACGAAACTTTTGGGCCGTTCACGCCAATTTCCAGTGGCGTGTCACGGCCCATAATTCACTACGGCATCGCAGTACATTGCTGGCTGATTATTGCCCAAGCATGCACTATGACCCGCATGCTTGGCCAATCATAGCACGCAAAAAACGGAGAGTCATAATTGGCCAAAGCCAGGGTGGCTTTGGCCAATTATGGCTCAGGGGGTTTAGTACACGCCCCACACTATATAATGCTGCCTGGAAGTCGGCCTTGTGTAGTGTGTTGGTGGTTTACAGAGAGAGACAGAGAGAAAGATAGAGCAGGCAGGCAGGCTAGTCAGTTAGAGTTACAGTGTGTAGAGGATATATATTCATCCCAGGTGTTGTATATATATTTATACACTGTATTGAGTTTAAATAGATCCGCTCTTCCTAATATCCTGACAGGCAGGCAGGTGATTGTGCTAGCTGCAGTATTTTCATGTGGTGTACTGTCTGTGTCCTCTGTACAGTGTGCACCTAAAGCTACGTCAATAGATTTGCTGGTGTTTCTCATATTAATACCTAAAGGCAGTAAGGCAGTAGAGCTGCACGAATCTGGGAAAAATTAGAATCACGATTCTTTTGCTTAGAATGAAGATCACAATTCTCTCATGATTCTCAAAAAAATGCATGGTGCTTTTGTTAGCATGCATTTTTGTGATTTATTTTATTTTATTTACACACACATTATATCTATATATATATATATATCTATATCTATATATATAGATATATAGATATATATATATATATATATATCTATATATATAGATATATAGATATATATTTATATATCTATATCTATCTATCTCTATAATATATATATATATATATATATATATATATATATATATATATATATATATATATGTATATATATATATGTGTGTGTGAATAAAAAAAAAAATCACAAAAATAAAAATGCATGCTAACAAAAGCACCAGGCATTTTGGTGCAGCAGCATTAAAAAAATAAAAAATAAAAAAGGCCCATGCATTTTGGTGCTATTGAGGGGTGGCAGGCAGTTCATTCTCAAATTAATAGGCTGTTCTGCAGCAAGGCACATACTCTGATGCATCACATAGATATGAAGTTGAACCTTTAAAACACAGTCAGGAGGCCGAGGGGCATCAAAAACCACAGCAGTGATAGCTGATAATAGCTGATAATAGCATGGCTCTTTTGTACTACGTCACTACAATACTACCCTACCTCACTGCGCACTCACTGCTGTGCTCCTCGTTTCCCAAGACAAGCGTGAGACACTGTCTGTGTCTCTGCACCGCCCATGCCCAGCGGCGCTTCACGCATTGAACTGACGTCAGTTCTGGTTGCTGACGTCAATTCCGATATCTGCCATCAGCATTGATGATCAGGGCACTAACTATCAGTGTAAACATTTTAAAAACATTGTTGCCTTTCCTTTCCTCACACAGACACAATGTGGGAGGAAAGGCCAATAACCAGCAAGTCTGTTTACATGCGATCAGCTGATCACATGGAAAAGACCCGCTTTGATTGCACTGGATGCATGTCCCAGGGCACACATGGGATGTCCATGGACGCCCTCTCAAAATTGGAAAGCAAGGGTCGTTAAAGTGCTGAGAGTTTATTGACCAGTGGAATGAAGGGAGGTTAGTTTAGAGCCGGGGTCTCCAAACTTTCGAAACAAAGGGCCAGTTTACTGTCCTTCCCAACTTAGGGGGGCCGGACTGTGGCTAGTGGAAAATGTAGAGTAGAAAATGCCCCAGAATCAGCGAGAGTAAACAATGCCCCATCATTGGTTTTAGCAGAGGGAAGAGTGCCCTAATGTTGGTATCAGTGGGAGGAATAGCACCCCAA
Organism: Rana kukunoris; assembly: GCA_029574335.1. Lineage (NCBI taxonomy): Eukaryota > Metazoa > Chordata > Amphibia > Anura > Ranidae > Rana > Rana kukunoris. The sequence goes on along the minus strand of CM056050.1, from coordinate 212,995,335 downwards.
CATTGGTGTCAGTTGTGGATGGAATAGGGATCCAAGGGCCTGATAGAGGCAAGCAAAGGGCCACATCTGGCCCCAGGGCCGCAGTTTGGAGACCACTGGTTTAGAGTGTAATTTTACAATGTGAGAGGAGATACTCCCGCATGCAGTTTTGCAACCTTTTGTGCTAGTTTCCAAATAGGAATAGGAGCTCCTAGTCCATAAGGGACTTTTGCTGACCGAGACTGACCGAGTGTGTCCAGGAGAACAGTCCAGGATCTTATCTCTGCATACAACAAGACAGTTGTCCTCAATATCTGTGTTCTTCAAGTCAAGTTGGGCATCCCATACATTCCTCTACCCTATCCAAGTTGTTATCCCTACTAAAAAAACAAAAACAAAACCAAGGGACTCACTTACTGTATCTGGGTGTAAGTGGAAAATGCATGTTGTCTGGCTGTGCAGTAAGAGGAACAAGCAGCAATAACATTCTTGAAAGCGCTTGGATCCAGGATATGATGTCTCAAGTAAGGTTTGGTGTGATATATAACTTGAAGACACACCAACATCTATTACATAAGCGTAATGTTTATTAAAAAGGAGAACATGATAAGAAGCTTGACCCAAATCAAGTGTCAGAGGTATACAACTAAACAGTAGTAGTTAACTGCTTATTTTTCTCCACTGGGAAGGGTCCGGGGTGTGTCTGGATGATGACAGCCTTAACGATGGTACACCAAACCTTACTTGAGACATTATATCCTGGATCCAATCACTTTCAGGATTTGTTTTGCTGCTTGTTTTCGTGTTAATTCCTCCCAGGAGTATTTTGCCAGCAGCTATGATCCACGGCTGACATTAATTGTTCTTCAACATTATCTGTTACTCTTTAGCAGGCGCCTGATCGTCTTTTTTGGCAATAGTAGGGTTACAGACAGCCCTTGCGGGGATAGTGCTACACTTGTGCTGCGATTCACAGTAATTGTACTTGCTATGATTACAGTACTTGTGTATGATGCATATGTAGCTCTGTTTAGCTTAACCTCATCTCTGAGCTAAATTAGTCCCTAATCGCATGTAAAACACAAGACATGTAATGACTAGTATGCCTCTCTATGGGTGGCAAGATCACCTCCAATAAATATTTCATATTTAATCACCTTCCCCTACCTCCACTCACTTATTAATGAACAGGCATCACATGATTGGATGGTGCCATATCCATATGTGAGCTCCTCAGTCCATCTGGTCATGCCAACTATACTTCTAATGGTTTGGGGCAGCATGTAACACACATTGGGCTTCTCTTTTGACCACTGCAGACTGCCATTAAACAGATATGATGTTGGTCCACCCTGTCAGTGAAGTGCTGTCCATAGTACAAACGAAGCTCCGAAGTGTAATACATATGCACAAGCGTGGGCCTGCAGGTGCTTGCTTTCCTGTACATAGATGTGTGCACATGCATGCGTACACCCACTGCTGACACTGGTGCCAGTTGGGCTACTTACTTAACAGCTGTACTAGTCATTGCTGTCTGGTTTACAGCCTTCCTGTACTCCTGTGCCAAGTTATATATTTCTCCTGTGTTTGACCCAGAATGTCTTTGATCTTCTCCTGCCCTGATCTTGTCTTGGACTCTGTTTGCCTTCTGCTTATCTGCCTGTTTGCATGATGCTGACCTTGCCTGTACCTTATCCATTTTCCTGCTTGCTGTCCATGCCTGATCTGACTGTCTGTTACTGACCCAGCTTGTTTGACCATGCATCCTGCCTTGTCCTATACTGTATGCTCAGCATTTTGTGACCAGCATGCTACTTATCTGTCCCTGCTGGTCATCTGACAGCTAAGTTCCTGTCAATCTGCTTGTACAAGTGGTCAGTCAGTCATCTGCCAGCCAAGCAACTGCCAGTCTGCCATCTGTCAACCCAGAGTCTGCCACACCTATTTTCATCTGCTGTCTTTACCATCTGATCTATACCTGGTGAAGCACCAGCCACTTACCTGCACAGTCTGCTGGACACCTCACATGTAGTCTTACTTCACCATGTTTTGCGACCACTGTCTCAACACCAGTGGTCCCTGAGCCAGAGCTGTATGAGAGGCCTCCCTCTTCATGTCAGGCTCCATAACAATGTACGTGACACACCCACTCCCTGCTGCCTCCGGGAAAGCGGAGTTGCTACGACCAGATATCTGTTCCCTGCAGTAGTATAGTACAGGCCCTTCTTGACCCAATAGAGCCCAAAGCCCAAGCCTGGTACATTAGGGCTGGCAGTACCTCCTTGTTAACAGCCATGGATGCTATAAAAGGGGGGATCTGTAAGCACATGTATTTATGTTACACTAGTAAAATTACTAGTAAATTAAGTCCACTGAAAACCCAAAGAAAAAAAGAATCTTATTATTAGTATGGATTACCTGCTTAAGTTTTTTTAAATCTTCATCAAGCTCCAAATTGTCCAAAATAACTGCCACAAACAAGCTCAGCAAAATCTGTTGAAGAAAAAAATTGGATTTTTTTTTATTATTTATTTCTGCATATCGGAAACATATATTATTCTAGCATAGTATTCTAGTATTATTCATAAATATTCAGTTGTTTCAAGATTGACTTATTCCTTCTTGAGACATCTACATATGCCTAGTCTTAAAAGAGAAGTATGTTTTTTTTTTTTCATATTCATACTTACCTAGGTGGATAAAGCATCTCCACACTGAAAACTGAGCGATTGAACATCACTTGTTTTTCAGACCTCTTTTAGCAGAGAGCAGAAGATTGTCAGGAGGGGGCGGATCGGCTGGCTCAGCCTCTGAGCAGTTTACTGAGAGGCTGATCCAAGAGTCAGTCCAGGCACCTGGCAGATCCAGATTGTCCTGGCAGATTGTCAGGATGATGTGGTGCCTGGACTGATATCTGTGACGTCAGCGGAGAGCAGACCACACTCTGCTGAAAACAGGTCACAGAAGTGCAAAACGAATTGTACTCATGTGATCCATAGGAGAAGTACAGCCAAACAAGCTTTAGCTGAACTTCTCCTTTAATGGAGCAAAGACAATCACTGCAGGTAATCTTCATTAGATAGATGAACTCACCAAATGCTCTGGATCCACAAATATCTTTATTGCACGCAGAAAGGTTCAGGCAAACAATACAGTATATGCAGTAAACATTGTAATGGAATGTATGCCTTGCAGGAAAGATAGTAGTATCTCACAATGGGGGAGGATAAAATTGCATTGTACAGATGGGGGGATACCCATAAAGATGCCAGAGGGTGGCAGCATAACAATAAACAATTAGAGTGTTTGCTTTTCATTTAAAGCTTTATGTTCCTTCCGCTTACTTGGTCCTATTTTCGCTGCCCCGTCTTTTCTGTTTTTAGGTGTCACCTTGCCCTAGCAGGGACCTACAATGACATCAATACATGCAGTGGTGCTTGGCATCACAGTACATGTAGTTCCAAGGAAGGAGTCTGGGGGACTTTCAAAGTAGTACTTCCCAGTGGAACCTATGAAAGAAAACTAACGCAGCCACCACAATTGAGAATTGGTGTGCTGCAATGATTTTTTTTTTTCTTTTTAACACCGCTTTATTTTATGTACAATACACAGAAAATAAACATAAATACTATTGCATTGTCAATATAATTCTGGAGGCAGCACAGCAAACATATAACCAGTTAATTTTACTCCACACTGTGTTCTTTTATATTCCAATAACTAAGCAGTTCATTCCCTAATGTTTTCCCCACGTGTGCATCTTATTGCTATTTCAAGCATGTACTGACTTCATTCACAATTAAAAAAAAAAAAAATCTTATTCCCTTTTCAATTTCTACCACCTTTCCATCTAAACTGTTGCTATCTGCTTATGGTATTACCTCTGTTTATTTTCTTGGTAAAAAAAAGTAAATTTTATATAGACCAGCACATGATCCTTTTCTTGTTTGAAAACAAATTTCCTTTAGAAATGTCATTGAAACACATATAAACGCTGGTTTGACAGTGCCAGTGTGAACGAGGCCTAACTTTTAATTGACATTAATAACTTAATTATAATAATACAATCAAAATAGTTCGACCCTGTACATGCTCAAACATTACACTAGCAGATGTAAGCAGCAGTTGAATATATAATGCAGAACAGGAATTTAAAGTGGTATTAAAGTTTTTTTTAAATAACAAACATGTTATACTTACCTGCTCTGTGCTCCGATCTTACTCTTCTCGGATGACTGCCATCACTCCTGGCCCCTCTCTCCTGCCATGTGCCCCCGCAGCAAGCAGCTTACTATGCGGCCACCAGAGTAGACTCACTCCCAAGCCGCTGCTCTGTGTGTCTATTGACACACAGAGAAGTGGCTCGGCCCCACCTCCTCTCTCTTCTCATTGGCTGACTGGCTGTGATTGACAGCAGCGGGAGAAGGGAGATTCCCTGGAAAGCAAGGCTTTTGTGCACAACGCTGGATCGTGATGGGGCTCAGGTAAGTATTAGGGGGGCTGAGGCACACAGAAGGTTTTTTACCGTCATGCTAAACCCACAACAATAAAATGAGTCTGTATATGGAGGAAAGCATACTTGGTATACTCACTGTGGAACCTAAGGGGTTAATCCTCTGCATTGTGTAAAAAGGTTGTTTAATGCTGTATGCACAGATCCTCCCCTTCTTGCATTGCTCCCTAAACATTTCTGGATAAGACAGAGTTACTAGAGTCAGGCTGCACATGCTCAGTTTGGTGTGCATTGCTAGAGTTTTTGTTTATTTTCTTCATAGGGTGCATGTGATCAGCACAGGGCCAATCAGCACTATACAAGCAGAGGGTCAGGGGCTCTGCATCCTGATAGGACAGACAGTGCAGTATGAAAACTCCCCTACAAGCTTTAACCACACACTGATACAAGTCACAAGACTGCTATATACCGCTGATGAGAAAATGTATTTAGCAGTTTATATTTGATAAAGTTCTGTACTGTGTGAGAACAGATATAGTGATTGCAGGGTCTTGGGTTTAGTAGCACTTGAATTACTTTGGTTTATTTTAGGGATATGCAAATTATGTCAACATAAACAATTGTTGCATAAAAAAAATGATATTTTGGAGGATAGATCAGCCCATTAAAAACACAATGCAGCTTACTATGCAAGTTAACTGTCTTACATGCATATTTGTAATGAACAAAAGTTTCTAAATAAACATTATCATTATTGTTATTGAGAAAAAAACAAAACACAATGCAAGTGAACACACATCTCCAGATGTGAATGAGCCCTCACACTAGTGTAGCCCAAGATCGTACACAATTCTAAAGGGTGCCTTGACTAAAAAAAGGTTAAGAAGCACTTTTGAAAATTGTCATTTTCAAAAGGCAGAGATGACTGCTGAATATTTTATTCAACAAGGGCAAAATTGGGGAATTTTTTAAGCCTTTCAAAATGGAGCTATGTTAAAATAGTGTACATCTTTGTTTAGCACAAAGGTCACAGATGATTGCCACTGCAATACCTTGCTCTCCTTCTAGCACCAGTCTATATTATGGTGTGTGTCATTGTCACAAACAGGTGCACCACATAATTGGCTGTCACCTTTGAAAGGTTAACCATAAAAATGGCTAACAGTCATTTATACCCTTTGTGGGTATTTTTTATTTAGTTCATTAACCTACCGGAACTTATCATAATTAAGTTATCATTAGTTTACTGTAGGGATATTAAGAAATGTGATTCTTGAATGTTTGGTTTGCTTGTATTGCTTTTGCTTTTAAAGAAAATTATGCACAAAAAAAAACTGTTACTCCACTTGTGAAGCATAATGTATGACATTACAGTATGCTAATATGCTAGATGAATATAAATATGATAAATATACACATAAAATACAGCATTAAGTAAAAGCAAATTACATTTTCTCCACTATACAATAAAAATGTATATGTTGATGCTATTTTTACATTAAGACAAACAGTAGACTCATCATCATTTAGTATTCTATGCCTTTAGGCATCATCAGTTATTTTTCTGGTAATAACAACAGTTGCTTGCCAACACTTATTAAATAGTTTGAAGATGCGTTGCTATTATTTCTGCAGCACTTGTTAGCATAATGCATTGTTTCTAATTAAAGTTTTACTTTTTCACTAAATGTGCTACAATATAGAGGTCATTATCTTCTATGGGGGCCTTTAGCCTTACTTTTTCTTCATGAATGATTAGACAGGAGTAAAACATATTCAAATTTACTATTTTTTGGAGTATTGGTGTATATACATTATTGCTATTTGTAATTGTTCTTTTGCCCTGCAATTGTGTTTAATTTAAAACTTCTGTCCAATGTAGTAGATATGAAGCATAATCTGCAAATCATAATTTGTAAAATAGGGGCTCGCCTAGTAATGCTATTTATAAAGAAGCAGAGCTGGCTGTATGAATTTGAACACATTTGTAGGTGTGAAAAGATATTTACTGGCACAACTAAGTTGGGTGCCCACTTAGACATTAATGTAACATTAAAGCTTAATTCTTTTTTTCATTAAAATAATAAGCATGTCACGCTTACCTGCTCTGTGAAATGGTTTTGGCAATGGCAAGTACAGAATCACAGTATATATAAAATAATATGCAAAGTGGTTGGAGGGAAGCTTCACAATGGCAAAGATGTTTTCATCACAAATTATGTGAGCAGACTGCAGTTCCTCTTTAACCACTTCAGGTCGGCGCTATGGTCAAAAGACGTCTGCAGCGCCGACCTGAGGTGCAAGGTGGACGTCTTTGGACGTCTTTTGTTTACATTACCCGCGCGCGCCGCTGGGGGGCGAGCAGCGGGTAAACACTGTGCCGTCGCATCGCTGGGAAGCCGATGCGTGTGCCTGGCGGCCGCGATGTCCACTAGGTACACACGATCGGCACTCCCAGCTGTCAGGGAGAGAGGAGACCGATCTGTGTCCCTTGTACATAGGGACACAGCGTCGATCACCTCCCCCAGTCACCCCCTCCCCCCACACAGTTAGAACACACCCAGGGAATACATTTAACCCCTTCCTCACCCCCTAGTGTTAAGCCCTTCCCTGCCAGTCACATTTATACAGTAATTAGTGCATTTTTATAGCACTGATCACTGTATAAATGTGAATGGTCATAAAATTGTGTCAAAAGTGTCCGATATGTCCGCCGCAATATCGCAGGCCTGACAAAAAAAAAACGCAGATCTCCGCCAATACTAGTAAAAAATAAAAAATAAACATAAATCTATCCCCTATTTTGTAGGCGCTATAACTTTTGCGCAAACCAATCAATAAACGCTTATTGCGATTTTTTTAACAAAAATATGTAGAAGAATACGTATCAGCTTAAACTGAGGGAAAAACATTTTTTTTAAAAAAAAATTAGGATATTATTATAACAAAAAGTAAAAAATATTGTGTTATTTTCAAAAAATGTTTGTCTTTTTCTGTTTATATCACAAAAAATAAAAAATCGCAGAGATGATCAAATACCACCAAAAGAAAGCTCTATTTGTGGGGAAAAAATGATAAAAACATAATTTGGGTACAGTGTTGTATGACCGCGCAATTGTCATTCAAAATGCGTCAGCGCTGAAAGCTGAAAATTGGTCTGGGCACGAAGGGGGTTTAAGTGCCCAGTAATGAAGTGGTTAATACATAGAATGCATTAAGGCAAAACAAGTAAGACTCTAGAACCCCATTTAAAATATATGGTTCATTCAAGAAAGGACTAGCCTGGGGGAATGGGGGTATTTTTCCCCAGGGCAGTGTAAAAGATGTTGGATTGGTGGCACTAGGTGGAGATACTTTACCATTTAGACAAATTGATTAAAGCCAGACAAGTAGTCAGGGACATCGTCTGGGCATTATAGAACGATGCTGATGCTGAACAATGTAAAATAGTGTGTCACAATGAGCCATGCCCTTGAGGAACATCCACCTTTTATCATTCCCACCAGCCATAGCAGCGTCATGGAACATGCTACATGTAAGGCCGCGTACACACAATCAAATCTATCTGCTGGAAACGGTCGGCCCGACCGTCCCAGCAGACAGATTCGACCGTGTGTACGGGCGAGCCGACGGATTTGGCCACCCGACAGATTTCAAAGCATGCTTTGAAATCTGTCGGCTGGGAACCCGTCCGCCCGACATGTCTGCTGGTTAGTACGCTAACCAGCAGACATGTCTTCTCACACACGCGCCGAATGGTTTTGACGCATGTGCGGAAGTGTTTTACTTCCTGGTGCGGTGACGTGGAGGCGTCAACGTCACCGCGCCGTCTGGCGGCGGGGATTTTGGTTTGATCTTGTGTACACGATCAAACCAATATGTCCCCAGCAGACCGATTTGAACAAATCTGTCTGCTCGTGTGTACGTGGCCTTACACTTTTCTGTAGCCCACAGACATATGTCCCAACCATGAAAGGGTTAGTTGGTTGCTTTTGCCCTCAAGGCAAAGATTTCTAGCCCTCCCCAGATTTCAGTGCGATAACAAGTATTATAAAAGTAATTTTTAACCTTTAACAAATATGGTCTTACTGTTGCATATAGCAGCTACTGATATCTGGTATTAAACACAACATTTCTGGAGCTTAGTGTTCAAGACACTTGGTCTGTCACTTGCAAATTGCCAGACTTTAAATAAGCTACTAGGCTCAGAGATATGGTCACTGACATCACCTCTGGCTGTGCAATACTGAAAGCTGAAAAAGAGTCATCAATAATCAGCCACGCCCATTACCAGGTACAATTACAATTGCTTAATTGGAACTGCAATGTGTTCCAGCAGTGCTGTACAGTGGGAGGAAATGATGTTGGCACGTTATTGGCATCTCCTCCTGCACACATAGCTCCAGTTCTTCTTTAAAAGCAGTGATGTCATGGGCTTTACAAAAATAATTAGCAACTATCCTGGAGGTCAGATTTGTCTGCATACTTCCAAAATTCACTAAAGCCTTTGCAAATGAAATAAAGAGGGGATGCCTGTATTTTATTCCATCTACTGTACCTTTACTGTATATTGGTTTCACTAACACTGAAAGCGCATTGTAATCTTTCCTATTTTACTTAAGCAGTCCTAAGGTATTTAAACAGGTACTGTAAATCATCTCTCATACTTGCTTCAAAAACACTCAGATCCCTAGCAGGCAGTATGGTCCTTATACATGGGATTCATTTGTTTTTGAGTTAAATCAGGTTTGTTTTAGAGTTGGGGATTTATTGTGTTAGGGGTAAAGTGGCCTGGACTAAAAAAGTAAAGATTTACTAGACTATAAGAGTATTTAGAAATGTTAACTGTGCCTAAGAAGTACTCTGAAACATTTTTATAGCAGTACATTTTCTTGTGTGTGAGGGTGAGGCTGCCTAGGCTATTGCCTACAGACTCCAAGCTATATATTTGCAGTGTGAGATCTAAGACACTGCTGCCTCTAAACTCTATACTCAGCACATTTGAAGTGAGATTTGGGAATATTGCTACTGTTCTACTCACTATCCTCATTGCTGGAGGCTCTGACATGTGAAAGCAAGCCTTGCCTATACTCAGAGACAAATGCACACCTCCACACAAAGACACAGTAAGGATATGCTGTCCCCTACTGTCTGTATTTGTAAATAGTTTTTCCCTATTTTTTACCTGCTAACTGGGTCAGAAGCTCTAACTGGAGGACTGTGATGTTATATAAATGGAAGTTTCCAGGTAATAGGCATACAGAATTAAGCCACATGACACACAGGAGCTGATGTATACTTACCCAGACCAGAAGCTGAGTCTATTAGGCAAGTATTCCTATGTATAACTGTGGCTGCCCGGATGTTGTGAAATCAGCAAAGCCTCACCACCTGAGAAAGGCTTTGACAGATAGACAGTCACGTCATCAGGCTCCCATTCACTCTGCTATGTTGAGTCTGTACTTGTCAGAACCGCTCTCAGGTGGCAAGACTGCCGCTTTACTACAACTGTAGCCCCAGGTTCCAATGGAATGGCCGAGTGCTTGAATCCAAGCAGTATTTTTTATATGCACTTGACATCATCACTTTGTGATTGCCATTTTTTTACAATATTCTTTCTTTGAATAAGGTATCTAAGGCTGCACTTAGCTATGCCCTGTCTCCATGTGTTTATCTGATAGACAGTTTAACTAGATCTGTCCCTACTGAGGTTAATATCAAGATTTTGATTAAATCAGCAATAAATTGCATCACAATAATTTGTTTTATTTCATGTTGGTGGAGGCTAAGTCCTGGTCATTATAGAATTATATTTTTATTTTTTTGTTATTAGGTTAGATCTACTGGCATGTCAGAAGCATGTACAGCCCTAATAGAAATCATGGAAACAGCCTATGGTCTGTCTCTTGCAGGGGCTTAAAAACAGTGGAATAATATGCAGTACCTTGGTTATAGCTAAAACACATTACAGTAACATATTGCTTTATTTATTTATTGTATTATTTGTTAATTTCAAGAATGCATTGAAAATATTGGACCTAATAGGGCAGTTTTGATGTATAGTAACAATGAACATTTTGTTTTTCTTTTAACATTTTTAACCTAGAAAAGCGTTCCTGTACTCAGAACTGTGTGGCTTTTAAAGCAATTTTCCCACCACCTGCACAACTTAAAAACATTGCAATAAGGCAGTAGTTAAGAAAATAACATCCTAAAAATGATGAAGACATAACCAGTTTGGCAGTTAAGCTTTAAACCACCCACCATTTTTTGACAGCTGAGTGGGAGTAATTATATAGCAAATTGTTGTTAAACGAGTAACCTAGCTCTAATGCGAAGCATAAACTGAGAAAGATCTTCTGAAATCTCATAATGATAATGTTCCATTTTAAAAAACAGCATCACATAGCAATATATCCGTTTCCCACAGGGAGAAGTTTGACACAGAATTGGGCCTACCTTACGCATACTGAATAGTGTTTGACAGATTTTTTTTTTTTTTATAGTACAAGGAAACACATATTTTGTCAGATTTGTAATTCATTCTTTTCAACAACTTAGTGAATTACCTGCATATTTATGGGTTCTGATGGAATTTAAAGGCTTGATAACAAAAATATTAGCATGTATAACACATGGCTAACTGCAGAAACTAGTAAGAAACAATTAGCCAGGAGGTGTCTGCAGCTAGGGTATTCCTACAAACTACTGATGGCACAATGCAACGCTTCCCATTGTGTATACAGTACTTGTGTAATGTGCAGGGCCTGCCAAGTATATGAATTTCAATTTTTAGAAAATATTTAAGCAAGTAAAGCTGCAAAAAATACCAATGCAGATAAGTTGCACCACTGGTTGAAAAATTGGCATAACATTTACGATGCCCCACACTTTACCTAATTTGCTTTAAGCAGTTGTTTACTGGGCACTTTAATCTCCTTCCTGCCCAAGCCTGTTTTCAGCTTTCAGCACTGTTACACTTTGAATGATAATTGCTCGGTCATGCAACACTGTACCCATATTACATTTTTAGATTTTTTTCACATACAAATAGAGCTTTTTTTGTCTGTGGTATTTAATCACCACTTGTTTTTTTTTTGCTAAACAAACAAAAAAAATGGAAATGTTGGAAAAAAACAAACAAAAAAAAGTTTTTCATATTTTGTTATAAAATTTAGCAAACGGGTAATTTTTCTCCTTCATTGATGAGCACTGATGAGGCGGCACTGATGGGAACTAATAGGTGGCACTATTGAGACGGCCCTGGTGGGCACTGATCACGAGGCTATAATGAGGCTGCACTGATGGGTGGCACTGATGGGCACGGATAGGCGGCACGGAGAGGTAACACTGATAGGCAGCACTAATAAGTGACACATATGAGGCAGTGATGGGTACTAATTGGCAGCACTGATGGGCACTAATTAGCAGTACTGTTGGGCACTGATAGATTTCACTGGTGGGCATTGAATAGCAGCATCGGAGGGCACTTATTAGCAGCATTGATGGGCACTAGCGGGACCGATGTCCCTCTAACAGAAGCCGGTTAACAGCTTTATTCTGTTCTTCACACTCACAACGTAAAGATAAAAAAGCAGATAACTGACTTCTGTTTACGACTGTGATCAGCTGTCATTGGCTGACAGCTGAACACGTGGCCCACTGCGATTGGTCCTTTACATCGATCAGTGATCAGCCGAGTCCCAAGGACTCAGCAATCACAGAGCATGCCGGCTGCAGCCCGAGAACGGGAGGACGTATATGGACACCCTCCCGGCGGATTAGCCTGTGCTGTAGCCAGCTTTCAGCTATAGCGTGGGCACCAAGTAGTTAATTAGAACATGAAAAGCATATAGGCCAGGACTTATATCTGGGACATAGCAAAAAATGGCCTGGTTATAACCTTCCTGGAGATGAAGTGGTTAAAGAGTAAAGCCAACCTTTTAAAATGTATATTAAAATGTTATATTTAATTTCTTCCAACTACTGCATTCAAATGCAAGATCTTAATTAAAATAATAATTTACACCTTTATTTTATTCCATTTTATTCCATTTTCTACCATGGATGCCTAGTCAAGTCAATAGGAATGCACAAAGCATTTGATGCAGTTTGAAAACAGGTCAAAAATCACAGGCAGGTTGGAAGGTGATCCACTGACGGTCAAATGCACCTGCCATTGAATTCTGAATGATCCCAGAAGCCTCTTAAACTGATTGCAAAGGGATTGCATTAGAAAGCAAGATGTATTTGAAGAAAGGTGGTGATGTCTGCGCTGTGAATGGTGGAAAAACGAGATGCAGAGATCTCGCAAGGGTAGGTGGCTACGCCAAGGGGTGTGGGTGGAGGTGGGTGGGAACGGGGTACAGAGCAAAAAAAAACAAACATAAGTAATTATACCAGTGCAGGGCGTGAATCATATAAATCAAAGTACAATGATGAGTAGTGAAAATATAAAAGTGACAAGCATACTCAAAAAAACAAAAAAAAGTCCAAATAGCGAAAAAACCCAAATTGGGTGTAATATTTCTAAAGCTGAAATTAAGAAGTGTTTAGACCAGAGAAGACATCCCACAGAGAACGCCTCTGGATATGAAATTATTCAAAAAAGGTCTCTCAAAGTACTTCCCAGGTATCCGAAAATTAAAAGATTAAAAGATGTGGTGCCAGGAAAGAAGTTAGCAGTGAACACCTCTGGTGGTCCCTAGCTCCTCACCTAACGGCTATTGCACGGATAGCCAAAAGCCCAACTCCGGGGGGGGGGGGGGTGCACTCCAATAGGGGAATGACAGCAGCACTCATCAGCAGTAAGGCATGAAAAAAGAACCGAACAGGATCATGGTACAGTATGAAAGAGGCATCTAGTCATACATCATGAATCACACATGCATCCTCTCACATGGAGGTAATGAATGGTGGGCCAACGAACTGCAAGTTGGGCTTTTGGCTATCCGTGCAATAGCCGTGAGGTGAGGAGCTAGGGACCACCAGAGGTGTTCACTGCTAACGTCTTTCCTGGCACCACGTCTTTTAATTTTCGGATAACTGGGAAGTACTTTGAGAGACCTTTTTTGAATAATTTCATATCCAGAGGCGTTCTCTGTGGGATGTCTTCTCTGGTCTAAACACTTCTTAATTTCAGCTTTAGGAAGCACTTTGAAAATATTACACCCAATTTGGGTTTTTTCGCTATTTTTTTTTTTTTGTTTTTTTGAGTATGCTTGTCACTTTTATATTTTCACTACTCATCATTGTACTTTGATTTATATGATTCACGCCATGCACTGGTATAATTACTTATGTTTGTTTTGTTTTGCTCTGTACCCCGTTCCCACCCACCTCCACCCACGCCCCTTGGCGTAGCCACCTACCCTTTTGAGATCTCTGCATCTCGTTTTTCCACCATTCACAGCGCAGACATCACCACCTTTCTTCATTTTACACTTTTTCTCTCTGCCCGGGACAGATTGCTGGGTGTTTGCAGCAGTGCCCCCATCCCCCCATCCCACCTCTCCCGGTAGCGCAGGAGCCCTCTTTACAATAAGATGTATTTGCCCTTGGAAACAAGTCCAAAGTCTGTTGACTCTGGCCATTACTTTGTTGCCTTCTTGGCCAAATATCTATGTACCCGAACATTATATAACATTAATGTTTTTTTTTTTTTTCAAATTATATAGAAATGTGAGATTTCCTGATATGTGGCTTTTACAAAAATGTAGGCCTGTTTGGTCAAACCATATGCAAGCAAGTTTTGTAAAATGAAACTGTCGCTGAGATTACCACATGATGTAGTGGGCAGTGACAAACCCCCTCCTGATTTAGAGAGTCTCTGACCTCTGCAGAGAGATCACTGCTTCCATACAGAGAGCAAGTGTTCTTCTCTACAACATGCTGGCAGGTGACAGGTTTTTCTACTCATTGATTTCTAAAACGATAAACTGTGAAACTTAGCACACCTTTGGTTTCAAAGCATCTGGAATATATTTAGGCCATTTAAACTGCAACTTTAACCAGTTAAGGACCCCCGCACGCCTATGTACGTCCACAACATGGCTCGTACAGGCACAAGGGCGTAAATTTACGTCCTCGCCTTAGTGCGGTTCGGGGGTCCCATCGGGACCCCCTCCGCGGCGTGCGGCGGTCCCCCTGGCTCTGGGAGCGATCGCCGACGAGCGGGCGGATGTCCGTGTTTTCCGCCCCCCCCGCGATCGCTCCCAGCCAATGGGAGCGCGCTCCCAGCCTGTCACTTCCTCCTCCTGTGTTTACACAGGAAGGAGGAAATGATCATTTCTCTCATCGCAGCGCTGTTTCCCAGCGCTGCTGATGAGAGAAGACATGCCAAGTAAGTGTGCACCAACACAACACTGACACACACTCACATAGGCATATTAACCCCTTGTGATCGCCCCCCCCCACCCCCCTGTCACAGTGTTACTGAATGCAGTGATTTAATCACTGCATTTAGTGTCAGTGTGACAGGCACTGTAAAAAACAGTTAGTGTTAGGTTCAGGATAGCCCCCCCACCCCCCCTAATAAAGTTTTAACCCCCTGATCACCGCCCTAGTTAACCCTTTCACTCCCTATTGCCAGCGTCACTAAGCGATCATTTTTCTGATCGCTGTATTAGTGTCGCTGTTCCCGCTAGGTAGCTATTTTTTTTATTACGATTTTTTTTTTTACTAAAGACATGTGGCTAAATAAATTTTGGCCTAAATGTTTTACTAAAATTTAGTTTATTTGATTTTTTTTATAACAAATAGTAAAAAAATAGTGATTTTTTTCAAAATTGTCGCTCTATTTTAGTTTATAGCGCAAAAAATAAAAATCGCAGAGGCGATCAAATACCACCGAAAGAAAGCTCTATTTGTGGGAAGAAAAGGACGCAAATTTTGTTTGGGAGCCACGTCGCACGACCGCGCAATTGTCTGTTAAAGCGACGCAGCGCCGAATTGTAAAAACACCTTGGGTCATTTAGCAGCGTAAGTGTCCGGGTCTTAAGTGGTTATTTGAGCAGTAAACTTATCTATAAAACTAGTGAATTTCTCTTACTACAGAGCAGGAAGCTGCATTTCATTTAGCTTAAAAAGTACAGAAAAGCATTTATGGCTCAGAGACTATAAACCACTTTATGAACCTTACAGTCTACCTTTAAAAGTCTTATGCCTCCACAGTCATTCCTCAAAATATGGAAGAGGACATTAAAATGTCAAACCTATCTTGATTTTTTTTCCCTTTTTCGAAAATCCCCAATTAATCTATTTATAGCAGTTTGGCTTTATTAGTGAAGCGATGAAACAAACCCCTGGTGTTCACTTTAAGCTAGAATTTAGGAAATAGCTGCACTGATTTCTAATCAAGTATTCATACCCGAGAGGCTTTAAGTTTTGTCTTCAGTTTAATTACAACAGTGATGAGCAAGCAGTGAGAATGAAGAGAGACTATCTGCATACATGAATACATGACCCTTTAAACAACGGAGTGCTAAGGTTATCTGCAATAACATTGTGCCATTGATAAGATTAAGCTGTATATACTAAAAAGAAAAAATATCCTTTTCCAACTGACCATATATGAAGACACTTGACATTTATATTTGTAATATAGGTCTGTCTAAATGTGTTATTTTTACAAAAAAACAACAAAATGTACTTACCAATGTGGCAAAAAGATGGTAAAGGATAAAATAAATGGCAACCACAGGAGCCCACATGTGTCCTACAGCAATAAGTGTTTGATCCATTACATCCACCCATCCCTCTTGAGTCAAAATCTGGAACATTGACATGAAAGCCTGTAGGGAATAATGAGTAACATGAAAAAAATCTGCATTGACACAAATGCTGTGGAGCAATTAAAAGAATGCATTTTCAAACAAATTCGTTTCTCCAAGAGCAAGGATGTCAAAACTCAACTTACAGGGCTTTGATATGACCCTGACACATGCATCTCAGAGTAGATGGGAAGCACCATTGTGCTCTCTGGCAGGCCAAGAAGTCGGAAGACAGTCCCCAGTAACCAAATAATAATTGTTTTCTCGTCAAAGAATTTTATTGAGACTAGAATGTCAAGTACGTACAAAATTATATGGGAAGCTTTATAAATCGTGTATTCGAGGTAACAAACATATGAGCAATTGCATCCTCGTATGAGATGAGTAGAAACATGGTTTTACATAAGTAAGATATGTCTACAATCAACTACAAATATAGATTACAAACAACATTAGAGGAGAAAATAGTCATTACTGGTGTAGCAGATAGTTAGAAAAACCCATTACAAGTTTGTGGCTCAAAAAAAAGAGACATTGTCCCAATTAGATGATTTGGGTAAGTGGAAATGTAGTATGAAAATAAAGGGGGTGAAAGAAGGAAGTATGAGTGTGAGCGAGTCTAGGGTCTTATAACTTTACGTAGTCAGTGAGTTATTACTATTGAGTGCTCACAACCCGAAGGTCAGACAGAGGAAAGGGATAGAACAGGTGCAGGTGGGTAGAAGTCTCCCAAAATGGTAGTGCGGCTCTAGTCCAGGACATGATTCAAGCAAGGAAAAGAGAATAAATTATTATTATTTGACAGAGGAACGTGTATGGCTAATACGGGAATGATATACTGTAGACATCTTCTGGTGTCTGTTCATATACAGGATTTATTACCCTTATTATTATTCTTTAAAGAAAAATGTGTAGCGCTCCACTTTTATTGGCCTTGGCAAGTGATCTCTTGTGTGTGATAGGATAGGATACAGGAGATATGTTTATTGCATAACCCGGATTGCTAAACACCGGTCAGGAAGCAAAGCTTTAGCCACACCACTTAACCATAAAATCCATACAGAACATTATACACAATAACATGTAATGACACTAGTTTTCACCATCACAAGTTATGTCTCTGTTACAGGGACATATATACAGTAACATAATTTACAAAAGTACAGAAGTGAAAGTGCTATATAGAATATAAATATTGTCACCAGCGCAATACAGGAAATTAATTTTTAGGACAGGCTCAAAAAAAAAATCTTTTTAAAGACTACTTTGTTATAAGTACATTTTCAGCTAAATAGTTTTCATAAAGTAATAGTTTTTGATCTAACATATGACACCAAAAGCACTTTCAAAAGTGACGGGAAGCAGCTCTGTGAGATTACAGAGCATGCTTCCCCGTGCATGATCAAATAAAATACTCCCTTTAGTTAAAATGGTAAACCTCCATCAGCTTATGCTAAAGCAAATCTGAAAGGCAACCATCAAACTGACAGAACCAACAGCTGCAAAAATAAAATCTTAAGATTTATGTTAATATGGATTTCTGAATTAATTAGCAGTACCTTAAAGAACAGTTTGTTAACTTTCCTAAACTCTTAATGCATATTATAACTGGTTACGTGTGTTAACTTCAGGACTATGCAAAACACAGCACAGTATATTGAGTACAGCATTTGGGTGTATGTAATATACATTTCAGCATACAGAGTAGTACAGCAGCCAGGAGTTAGTAACATATAGCCAAATATACAGCATGCATAGGTCAAGAGTATGTAACATACAGCCCAATTTACAGAGGGCAATGGTCAAAAGTATGTAACATACAACATGCCATACAGAGCACAGTGTTCAGGAGTTTATAACAATAAACTCAGTGTACAGGCTGCAGTAGTCCGAAGTATGTAATGGACAGCCCAGCATAAAGAGAACAGTGGTTCAGGAAAATGTAATATAAGTCCAGCCTGTATATAGAAGTAGTGAGGAGTATGCAGCATATAGAATGGCAAACAAGCTGAGAGAAACGTCACCTCTGGCTTCCTGTATGGGAGAGGTAGCAAGGAAGCCAGACTAGATCACAGGACTACCAATAAAACAACATAGGATGGACTGTAAAATGACTGAATAATAAAACCAAAATGTTGAAAAGGGGGGCTGTGCATTTTTGATGCATGCCTAAAACCGACCATGCAAGATTCCATTTTTTATGTTCAAACAGAAAAATATGAGCCGATTCCCCCTATCCACACCAAATGTTCTCAGAAGCCTTGCTTTAAAAGCATCTGCTGCTGAAAACATTTATTTTTATACATTTTATAATCACAAGTATTAGCTATTAAAGCATGAATGCATAGGTCACAGACCAAAGAACATTCATTTTATCCCACTACAAAAAGTTATGAAAAATCTTTCCTGCTGAGGGTTTGTATTCTGAGGCCTCGTACACGCGACCGAGAAACTCGTCGGACGAGACACGTCGTTTTCCTCGTCGAGTTCCTTGTCAGGCTTTTCCAGAAACTTGACAAGCTGTCTTTGCGTACACACTGTCAAGACAAAATCTCCTTGTTCTCAAACGCTGTGACTTCAACACATACAACAGCAGGGGAAGTTCGATTCCACTGGCACAACCCTTGGAGCTGCTTTTGCTAATCTCATGTTATTGCGTGTTAAGTAAAAGTTTGGTAAGAGACATTTTCACTTTTCAGTCTGTTACAGCATGACAAATGTGCTATTTCCATTATAAACACTACTTTTACCGAAGGTGCGCGGATTTCCAAGCATACACACCAACGTGTTTCTCGTCGAAAAACAGCCTAACAAGAAACACAACGGGGAAATTGAGACTCCCGTCGAGGAAAAAGTTCCTCCACAGTTTTCTCGATGAAAGGCATACACACGACCGTTTTCCTCGTCAAAAAAGCTCTGCCACCAAGTTTCTTGATGGATTCTGCCGAGGAAAACGGTTGTGTGTATGAGGCCTAACAGTGTGGAAACTTCCCTGCCATCAAAATACAATAATCAATGTTGCCAGTGTTGCCAATGCATTGTTTGCCATTCTATATGCTGCAGCACTGATCATTTAGCAACAACCAGTCTGCCCAAACATAGACCGGAATTCGGTCAGTCTCTGATGGACTGGGTGAATTTTCATCCATGTATGGCCTGCAACTTTTGGAAATACTTTTGGAAATAAACATAACAGTGTAAATTCATGAATCGAGCCTTCTACAAAAAGTTGTTTTTACAATACTATATTAACCTTAGAACGTTTATAAATCAATAGAATGTACTAGATGGATTACAATGATGGAAAAGGTGTTTTGACAATGTATATGCAAGAGCCATATAAATGGCTGTGTTTCTTTAGGGTCTGTGGTGATTATGCTATAAAGCAACAAGACCATGATAAACTGTTTGATAAAATTGTACCTTTTTTTAGTATGATTGCTGAAAGAGATTGTCATAGAGTGACAGCATAAAATGACTGTTTCAGTCACCAAATTGAATAGTTTTCCTAAGTGGTGGGTGAGAATGACAAGGGCAAGAAGATCATTTTATATTACATACACATCACACTCAAGAAGATGTGCAGTTGACTGGAGAGATGAACTAATAGCCAAAATGATGGTTAAAACCACTCAAGTGAATGGTACAACTATGGCACATTGCATGAAAGTGGAAAATGGAGGATTCACTGTTACCTCTACAATCCTGTATTAACATTTCTGGCATATTTGAACAAAGGACTGTATATTGCTATTTGGACCATTGCAGTACAAATGTCAGTTATGTCATTTTTTTTTTTTATAATCAATTTTTATTTTATTATTAACTTCAACTTTCCATTCAGCATTGTATATTCTTATGTTCCATTGTTTACATAAAAGACACAAATAAACATTGCAGGAAAGAACTACATACAAAATTGTCTTATCAAAAGCTTATCAATTATACTACCCCCCCCCCCTTCAAAAAAAAAAAAAGAGCCTAAAAAATAAGATTAATAGCTCCCCCCCCCCCCCCCACGCCATCCCTGGCTGCGGTGGAGTATGTCTGCTCCGTCCCTACCGACTCCATTCCTTCTACTTAATTTGTGTGTTCTCCTGCTGTGTCTTTCTATGCCAACTTAGGCAAAGGGAAGGGAAAAAAACCCTTCCTACTTCCGAAGAGGCCACTAATGCCCATGGTGTCAATTCTTTTTGTCATTCCAATGGAAATACCATTAAACCATTTGGGATGGAAGACATGGCTTGGCATTTAATGTGTTCTTGTATGGCATTACTCATATTATAGTTCAAATGGACCTATATCAATTTCCAGAACTAATTTAGTATTAGGTAGGAAGTAACCTGATGGACAAAGCACCTCAAAACTGAATTTTTATAGATGCTTGTATGGTGACCTGTTCCTACATTGGAAGAATACCAACCATTCATCTAGAACAGGAATCTCCAAACTACAGCCGTCCAGCTGTGGCAGAACTACACGTCCCTTAAGGCATTGTAAAACTCTGACATTCACAGACATGACTAGGTATGATGGGAATTGTAGTTCTTGAACAACTGGAGGGTCATTGTTTGGAGACCCCTGATCTAGAATATTAAACTACATGTGCTATGCAGAATAGGGGTTTCACCACAGATTGGATGACATGGGATTTCTGTCACAGTAGTAACTCATCACTTTTTAAACTATATCTAAACCTTAAAACAAAAAATTGATATATTGCAGCTTACCATTTCTTAGATGTGGTTACATTTGGTTTCTTTTAATCTTTAGGCTTTTTTTTCTATTATCATCTGGTGATCCTGCCAGTGATCTAGTTTCTGTCCTAGAATAGAAACACTCACCCACTGTACTGTATGTATGGAGAAGCATTGTCACCTTAAGACAGGAAGTGCATTAGGGTCCTTTCACACGGGCGGATACTGTCATGATCCGCCCCGTGAACATCCGCTTGCTCAGCGGGGCTTGCTCCGCTGATCCTCGCTGAGCCGTCGAATGACAGGGCGGTCCCTGCACACTGTGCAGGGACCGCCCTGTCAGATCGCCACTCTCTCTTCTGGGGGGATCGGATGAACACGGACCACATGTCCATGTTCACCCGATCCGCTCTGCAGACGGATGGAAAAATAGGATTTTCCTCCGTCTGCAGAATCGGAGGATTGCATGCACTGATGAGATCGGGTGTCAGCGGATGTTCATCCACTGACACCTGCTATCTCATAGGGATTATTGTATGTCCCTTTTTCATACCTACACGGATAGATGAAAAAGCAGACATACGGTCCACATGTCTGGAAGGGACCTTACTACAGAACATTGCTGCCTCTATTTATCTTCATAAGATAGTTAGAAATGTTCTTGTAAAGGGAAAAAACATGGAAAAATGTGTATGTATTGGATTAATATACTGGAGATATAAAATACAAATACCCTATATACATATTTCAAAATTGATCCAGTATTAACAAAATGCAAAGACTCTATATTTACTGCACACACTATACCCACTACTTTCTTATTTCTGGTGTATCCAGGTTTGGCCAGGCTGCACATTGAAAATAATTCAGAAAATTGAAGATAGATGAAAACTGCAACAATATGAGTTGGGCAGAACTTCTCTTAAGAGCAGCTGTCTCTATACCCATTCCTTCTTCCCATGGGACATTTTGGGACTAAGTGATCACCATTGCTGAGTGCACTTTTGCTGGATGCATTTCTCTGTGTCTAGCAGTACTTTTATAGTCACAGAACATCCTGTCCTGTTCTTAAACATACTAAAATGTTGTCATCATTAATCACAGTCATAGACATGACACTTGTCAATGTTTACTTTTAGCTGTCGGTAATTCGAACAGCAGGAGAGAAAACTGGTGCCAGGGGCAAACCAACGCATCGGTCCCTTAGGCCGAGGGGTCCCTGGCTCGGGATACGAATTTGTCCAATTTCTTGTTGAATCTTGTTGCCATGATGTCCACATCGGGAACTCCGAATCTTTGGCAAATCTCTTGGAATACCTGGGGGTGAAGAGACCACTCTCCCGGGAGTAACTGTTGACGACTCAAAAAATCTGCTTGAGAATTGTCTATCCCTGGGATGAACACTGCTGAGATGCAGGGTACATGGGCTTCGGCCCATGAAAAAATCAGGTTTACTTCCCTTTGAGCCGCTAGGCTCCTTGTGCCCCCCTGGTGGTTTATGTATGCCACCGCCATGGCATTGTCGGACTGTATCCTTACTGGCAGACCCTGCAGGGGAAGAGTCCAGGCGACCAGGGCCAACCGAGCAGCTCTGATCTCTAGGACATTGATGGGAAGCAGACTTTCTACCTCTGACCACTGTCCCTGCTGGGTCCGTTTTCCTAAGATTGTCCCCCAACCTGTTAGGCTGGCATCTGTGGTTACTATTTTCCACGAGATGGGGCAAAAGGTTTTCCCTTTTGATAATTTTTGAGGGATCAGCCACCAGTACAGGCTGTGCCTGACTCCTGGGGAAAGAACTAATGGACGGTCTAATGCCTGTATGGACTTGTTCCAAGCAGAGAGAATAGCTGCTTGCAGAATTCTGGTATGGATCTGGGCATAGGGCGCTGCTTCGAAGGCGGCCACCATCTTTCCCAGCAGTCGCATGCATAGGCGAATAGTCGGCTTCTTTTTGCCTAAGACTATTTGAATCGTTTGAATTAATGACCTGATCTTCTTTTGAGGTAAAAATACCCTCTGGCATTCTGTATCTAACCGAAAGCCTAGATATTCCAACTGTCTTGTGGGTTGTAACCTTGATTTTTCTTGGTTCACAATCCACCCGAACTCTTCTAGATGCCGCACTGTGCGGACTACTGCATGATTGAGGTTGGAGGCTGAACTGTCGATAACCAGGAGATCGTCCAGGTATGCTAGGACCAAGATGCCTTCTGTCCTTAGGACGGCTAGTACCGGGGCTAACACCTTTGTGAATACCCGTGGAGCTGTTGCCAACCCGAAAGGGAGGGCTACGAACTGGTAATGACTTTGGTTTATCGTAAAACGAAGAAACTTGTGATGTGCTGGGTAAATCGGCACATGCAGATATGCATCCTTTATGTCTATAGATGCTAGGAAGTCGCCCTGATGCAGGCTGGTTGTCACTGAACGTATGGAGTCCATACGGAAGGTCTGAATCCTTAGAAAGCGATTTAGGCGTTTGAGGTCTAATATAGGCCTGACGTCGCCATTGGGTTTTGGTATAACAAAAAGGTTGGAGTAGAATCCCAGACCCCTTGCTTGGGTTGGTACTTCTACAATTACTCCTTGGAGCAAGAGGCGATCCAACGCCTTTACGAGAGAGGCCCTCTTTAATGGGTCGCTTGGAAGACTTGACCCCTGAAAATGAGGAGGGGGGATTTCTCGAAACTCTAGTTTGTAGCCTGAGGCTACTACGGACCGAACCCAAGAGTCGGGAATTCTGGCCTTCCAGACTTCGGAGAAAAACTGAAGTCTTCCCCCCACCCAAAAGAGTGGGGGCGCCCCTTCATGAATCTGATTTGATGACTGATTTAGCCGGCTTGCGAGACCAGGGCCTCTTGTTTGCCGCAGCTTGTCCCTGTGGGCGGCTATTAGCTGTTGACCGCCCGGGAGGCCGTCGATACTGACGGGAAGTCGAAGGGGCCGAGCCTACCATGGCCTGTCGTTTAAACGTGGGCCCACGCGGTCTTTTCTTGACCGGTAAGGAAGTACTTTTTCCACTTGATATGGTGTGGATATATTTATCTAGGTCTTCCCCGAATAGTCTTCCCCCATGAAAGGGAAACCCTGCTAGAAGCTTTTTGCAGGGTGCCTCTGCTGACCAGTTCTTTAGCCACAAAAGACGACGCATGTGAACCACCAGTAGAGATGAACGGGATGCCTGTTGGATGGAGTCCTTAATAGCATCTACTGC
Organism: Rana kukunoris; assembly: GCA_029574335.1. Lineage (NCBI taxonomy): Eukaryota > Metazoa > Chordata > Amphibia > Anura > Ranidae > Rana > Rana kukunoris. The sequence continues at coordinate 212,971,218 of CM056050.1, read as the reverse complement.
AAAGCAGAGAGCCCTAGGGAATTCTGCTAATTCATGAGTATGCTGAGCCGGCATGTCCTTCAATATATGTTTTGCCTGATCCTTCAAGGCCTGACAAACACCAATGGCTGCTACTGCTGGCTGAACCATGGCACCTACTGAGGTGAAAGTTGCTTTCAGTAGGGTCTCGAATTTCTTGTCGACCGGATCCTTGAACATATGGACATTTTCAACCGGACAAGTCAGGGATTTATTCACGCAGGAAATGGCTGCGTCCACTGTAGGAAGAGCCCATTTCTTTACATATTCCTCTTCCATAGGGTAGAGAATAGAGAATCTTTTAGGAGGGACAAAGATTCTATCAGGTCGAGCCCAATCTTGGTAAATCACGTTCCGCAGAAGGGGGTGCATTGGCGTGGGCCCACGCACCAGTTAATGGGGCCTTTAAAGAACCCAATGAGGATACCTCCGGGGCTACTAGTTCTGGCACTGGAAGTTTAAAGGCAGTGCGAACCATATCTGTCAAAGACTGGATCCACAGGCCCTCTGCTTGAGAGGCCGAAAAATATTCATCTATAGTGGAATTTTCCCTGTCTGAACCGTCGGGACTTGGGTCTGCGTGATCCCCTTGTGGGTCCCGTTCCTCTGAAGAGGAGACCTCCGCATCTGAAAACCCCACACTGGGTGAGGGGGATCTAGCCCGCTTGCTACTTGGGCAAGGACGGGAAAGTAACGCAGTTAACCTTTTCTCTAGCCCACTCATGGTGGCTGCTAGCATTTCTTCCGTCACGTAAACGGGAATGGGTGGATCGGGGGCCGCCTCTGCCCCCAGCACCCCCAATGGCTCTTGTACTATGCCACTCGGTGTCCTGACTGGCGAGGGTGGGGCCGTAGAAGCCTGGCCCAAATCCTCTGACCCCGATGGAGACCCCTTTTGTTTTTTGGCACCTTTAGCAGCCTTGGCTGGTCCAGATCCCTTTGGAGCCATTGTACAACCTTGGGTCACTCCTATAGCCAACACCTGACTGTTGCAGCTAGGAATAACCAATGTGAGGGCAGGTATGAGAAAAATGAAAAAGAACTAATTTCTCTCTTTTTCTTTTTTTTTTTTTTTCAAAATTTTTTTTTTTACCCGCCTGGGAGGTGGCAATACCGAGGAAGCCTGTGAGTATTGACACACCAATGCCCGTTATCCGGAGTCCAAGGTAGACTCAGATACTGCTGGATCTAAGGCTGAGTCCCTTTAAGCAAAAAAAAAAACCTTTTTTTTTTTTTTTTTTTCTGGTCAATAGTGGACCTAAGTCCTAGACCTGAAGATCCACCAAACCGCCACTAGGTGTCCCTGTGTGGCCAAAAGACCCAGCTGCACGCTCTGTATCCTTTCTTCCTCTGCCTCCAGGAGGTAAAGACCAGCCAGAGAAACGTTTTTTCCTTTATACAGACCCTGACGCTGCTGGCCCGCCCCCCCGACGCACGCCGACGCTATAAAAGGCGGCGTGCACGCGCGCGCGTATGCGCGCGCACACACGCGCGTACACACGCGCGCACGATCGCGCGCACGATCGCGCGCCCCACACTGAACCCACATGGAGGAAGCAGAGCAGAGGAACAACATGGACCAGCGTTATGCAGCACCAACAGACACCAGGTAAGCACTAATCTTATTGTAGTGCACACACAGCGAGGAAGCTGTCCCCATGGGCTTCCTAAGAAACAGGAGTTTTAACCAGCAATTTCCTCTTTAAAACATGTGGGGTTGCAGTATCAGTGTTAACAGGCAGACCTGGGGTGAGTAGCAAATATATAACTTACACAAGTATACATATATCTACATGTTATCTGGGTAAACATTAGAATCCCATCCTGCCTCAACAGACATAGTGGAGATAGTGGCTGATGCACCAGCATACTGTTAGCCAACCCAGAACCCCCAGGGGGATACCTACTGTCGAACCAAGTCCCGCAGGTTCCCTCTTACCTGCTCCACGCCGCAGGGTATTGCAAAATGCAAGAGGCCCAGCCTTCCCCCATCTCCGTGGGTATTGTCTTGGACCTTCAGGGACCGGGGTCCTGTGTTAAGGAACCCACACCCCTGGACCTATATAGCATCCTGGCATCAGTAGCTTTTAGTTCTTGGAAGAGACTAAGGCACTGGAGCCCAGAATCCAGCCCTCCAAGGAGAGGCATTATAGGCAAAACCCCACTCCAGCAGGGCCCGGGTACCGTACATCTTGGCTCTGAAGCACTTCGGACGGATCCGGCTAGCTATCCTGGGTCCCGAGACCTCCGAGGGACAGCTAGACGTGACCAACACCTAAGACACTGGCGGAAAAACTAAAGCACTCTCAGTGGGAGGGGGTTATATAGGGAGGAACTTCCTGTGAAGTTGATTACACCAGTGTCCACACCTGAAGGTACTCCATATAACCCATATGTAATGACTATGCGCTCTGTGTCCCGTGATGTACGATCAAGAAAGTAAACTACAATGATTATAGTTCAAATATTTTTTCTGTTTGTCTTATATGATAATAAACTGTAGTTTTTAGATATCTATTTTTTGGTATAACAAACTTTGGATACATGACAGAGATTTCCCAAAGCACTATAGGTTAGCTAAAGAAAATGCACAGGAGGTTCTGCCTGCTATGAGGTGCCATGTGTCTGATTAACACTTGTTTTTGAGCCATCTAATAGAAATAGGCCATTAAGGGCATCAAAACCTAGACACACAAATTAGCATATTGCAGTTACCAGTTCTTTGATATTGTAACTTTATTCTTTTTTTTTTTTTTAACTAAGTACATTTTCTACATGAATGAAAAAAATATCTGTTTAGCTTTCTATATATCCAGCGCCCTTAAAGTCATGTGCACTGAACTGAAATCTCAAACAATGGGGGTTATTTACGAAAGGCAAATCCACTTTGCACTACAAGTGCAAAGTGCACTTGAAATTGCACTGGAAGTGCATTAGGAAGTGCAGTCGCTGTAGATCCGAGGGGGACATGCAAGGAAAATAAAAAAACAGCATTTTAGCTTGCACATGCTTGGATAATAAAATCAGCAGAGCTTCCCCTCATTTCAGATCTACCGCTCAGATTACAGCGAGTGTACTTTCAGTGCAATTTTAAGTGCATTTTGCACTTGTAGTGCAAAGTGGATTTGCCTTTTGTAAATAACCCCCTGTGTTAGCAGTTCTCACCAGTTTAATTGTCTGAGCTATAGAAAACTTCCCCCTATGTTATGTAAATGAGGACAGTGAGGACAGTGAGTAAGTGATGCCACCCTAGTGTGTTACTGGCCACATTACCAGCTGAAAATAAAGGGAAAAAAAGCTCAAAATAGGAAACCAGTGCAGCCTACACACTTAAGGACCAATAAGATGCATTATATTATATTTTTGATCTTAAGTTTCAATTTAAGTACATAACGTGGTTGTAAAGGCAGAATGTTTTTTACCTTAATGCATTGTATGGATTAAGATAAAAAAAAACTTCTGCGCTCCTCTTACCTGAGGTCCTCTAGATCCAGCAATGTGCAGGAGTGTCTCTGCTGCTCAGGACTTCCCTCCTCATTGGCTGAGACAGCAGCATGGTGCCATTTCTCCCGCTGCTGTCAATTAAAGTCAGTCAGCCAATGAGGAGATAAAGGGGGCAGGGCCAGGCAAATGTCTCAATGTCTAAATAGACACACTGAGCTGCGGCTCAGCTCAGTTTCCCCCTTAGCAGGCTGCTTGCTGTAGGGGCACTCAACAAGAGGGAGGGGCCAGGAGCCCTGATGAGGGACCCAAGAAAAGGAGGATCTGGCCTGGTCTGTGCAAAACCATTACACAGGGCAGGTAAGTATAACATGTTTTTTATTTTTTATTAAAACAAAAAATTAGAGTTTACGATCACTTTAAGTACTTAAACAGGCCTCTTTTAACAAAGCTGAGTGTAATACTTTTTCACATGTGAAAAAGGAGTATACCACTATCTACTGGTTGGATAGGAGACATAATATTAAAATGCTATATTTACTTAATACCTGATCAAAACAAACAGTTTTTAACCACTTAAGGACCCCTTCACGCCGATATACGTCGACAGAATGGCACAGCTGGGCACAAGCACGTACCTGTACGTCCTCTTTAAGAGCCCAGTCGTGGGGTCGAGAGCGCGCCGCCGGCGGCGCGCTCGTGACCTGGTCCGAAGCTCCGTGACCGAGCCCGCGGGACCCGTGGACACGATCGCCCATGGTGTCCCACGATCAGTCTCAGGAGCTCCCCGTTCTTCATTGTGGCAATGTCAGTGATCATCTGTTTCCTAATATATAGGGAAAGACGATCCCTGACATCACACGTCCAGCCCCGCCGCCCTACAGTCACACTTCTTTTTCTACAGTTAGAAACACATATAAGGTCACACTTAACCCCTTCAGCGCCCCCTAGTGGTTAATTCCTAAACTGCAATTGTCATTTTCACAGTAATCAGTGCATTTTTTATAGCACTTTTCACTGTGAAAAGGACAATGGCCCCAATTTTTTTTTTAATTGTCCGATGTGTCCGCCATAATGTCACAGTCACGAAAAAAAACGCTGATCGCCGCCATTAGTAGTAAAAAAAAAATATTAATAAATATGCCGTAAAATTATCCCCTATTTTGTAAACGTTATAAATTTTGCACAAACCAATCGATAAACTCTTATTGCGATTTTTTTTACCAAAAATAGGTAGAAGAATACGTATTGGCCTAAACTGAGGAAAAAAAAAATTATGGGCCAGATTCACAGAGCGATTACGCGTGCGCAACTGCTGTTGCGCGTGCGTAAGTCTAAATGTGCGCGTGCGTATAGTTGGACGCGATTCACAAAACAATATACGCCAGAAATCTACGTTTTTTGGTCCGGCGTAATTGAGTTAGACATTCGCTTCCCTTCGCGCAAAACTGCGCTAGACACACCATTGATTTGCTAGTCAAATATGCTAATGAGGGAGTTACGGGGATCCACAAAAAAACGCAGTTGCTGCGCAGGCTACGCGATGTGCGCAACTGCAAAATGTCCTGTCTAAAGTTAGAGCACATAAAAGCTGATCTAACTTTTGAAAAAAAGTCTAATTGTCAGATAAAGCAACACCGTTATTGAGGAGCAGACCACACACACGTGTTGCACTACAATTTGACTGCCAACATGCTAGGGGCATCGTCGCTCATAGCTGCACTAGTGAATATAGATGACCAAAGAAGGAGGAGGGCACAGAGGATGGCACGGAGGATGGCACGGGAGAGGGTATACCGCACCCGCATACACCTGTTTGGCATGAATGATTCAGAGGTCTTTCGCATCTTCAGATTCCCCCCTCATGCCATCCTGGAATTAACCACAACCTTGCAGGAGGACATCACCAGCCCAACACAACGCTCACATGCAGTGCAGCCACTGGTCAAGGTCCTGGCAACACTCCATGTCCTTGCCAGTGGCTCTTTTCAGCGTACAAGTGGAGTGGTGGCTGGGATGTCACAATCCTCCATGAGCAGATGTGTGCACCAGGTTGTCCCTGCAATCCTCACACGCTTGGCCAACCAAATCATCAAACCCACCACTGAGGAGCTTCGAATCAAGGCAATGGCAGATTTCTACCGAATTGCCAGATTCCCACGCACCATCGGGGCCATAGATTGCACACATGTGGCACTCCAGCCCCCCCATGAGACCGAGCACATGTACCGCAATCGGAAGAATTGGCACTCCATCAACGTACAGGTGATAGTTGATGCCCAAGGCCTCATATGGCACGTCCGTGCCAAACACCCAGGGTCCAGCCATGACAGCTACATCTACAATCAAAGCCACATCCGAACAGAATTCGAACAGAACGTGTATGGGAACACCTGGCTGGTTGGTGAGTGACATGGGAGTCAGGCATGACTATCCCCTCCCGTGATGCACAACAGAAGTGGCACATGCATGACTAACATTCTCCTGTCTTTTCCTTTACAGGTGACTCTGCATATGCACTGGGACCCCATCTCATGACTCCTATCCGGAACCCCCAAACCCCAGGAGAGGAACGATACAATGAAGCACACATCAAAACCCGTGCAGTGGTGGAGCGCACCTTTGGCCTCCTGAAGTCACGTTTCCGATGCCTGGATAAGTCTGGGGGTACACTGTTGTATTCCCCAAACTTCGTGTGCCATATCATCGCTGCATGTTGCATGCTACACAATCTCGCAGTGAGGAAGGGCCTGCAGGTTGAGCTACGTGATGATCTGACCCCCCAACCAGAAAATCAACCCCTAACCGAGGATACCCCGTCTTCTGAGGGAAGAGCAGTCAGGAGGCAGCTCATATTGGGCATCTTTGCACGTTAAACACACACATTAATCATGGCACAATGAGAATGCATGCATGCACACCACTATGGTCCCTAGCACACACACCCCACATCCTCATCAAATTGGATTGGCACCAGTCCACCATGCAAGACTGGTGAGCAGTAACGCCACGTCAAGGCTCCAATTATGTCACTGTACATTCATACACCATTCACACGGACCTGGGAATCACTTCTCCCTGGTCCTGGGGAACCCTTCTCCACCAAAATTGAGGGTGACACCCCTTTTCCAGCAGGAATGTCACCCCCACATTCAAACATCATTCACAACCCAAAATATGCCAAAAAAGTCAAACAAACAAAAATGCATTGAAAAAAAAAATGCTTAGAAAAAACAAAAAAAAGCAGAGAACAAAAATAAAAAAGCTTTCAAAACAAACAAAAGGGGGAAAAAAAAATTATTGCCCTCTGCCTGAGCCACGCCTGGGGCGCCCCCGGCCACGGCCCCGGACCCTCAGGGGAGACGCATGGGGGAGGGGAAAAGCCGGGGAAGGAGGAGCAGCCCCTGAGATCTGCCCACCTGGCGGCCTGCCCTCCAAGGCCACGGCTATTCTGTCCAGGGCAGCACCAAGTGTTGCCGTGTTGCCCTGGATAGCCTGGGTAAGGGCCCTCACATCCTGCCCAACGCCTGCTGCTGTAGTTTGCAGGTCATTTAGGCAGGTTGTGGAGGCCCGGGAGTGGGAGTCCAGGTTACCCAGGCTATCATTAATGGAGGACAGGCTCTGATCCACCCGCCCCATAGTCTGGCAGAGCTGTCTCAGAAGGCGGGTCTGGGTGGCCAGGTTCCTTCTCAGACAGGCGGGCATGAGATTGGGCGCCCCCCTGGTGCTTGGGGATGACCTCCTGGCTCTTGCTGATGGTTGTGGCCGGGGAGAAGGGGAGGCCCTTGTGAGGGGAGCCATGTTGGGGGAGGAGGGGGGGGGGCTGACCCTTAGGGAGGGCAGGCTTCTTGCAGCCAGAGGGGAAGAGTCCGCAGAAACCAAAGGGCCAGTGCCTTCCATGGACTCCTCCTCCTCATGATTCTGCTCCTCCTCATGATCGTCCTCCGCATGATCCTCCCCCTCCTCTTGTTCCTCCTCTGCGGACTCTGGCCTTGTTGGGGGGGCCTCATTAGGCTGCTGTCCTGGGGTTGGAGCGGTCAGTCCAGATGGCCCTGCACCCTCCTGCACAGCTGTGGATGACACAAAACATTCACAGGTTGGAGGATCCACACACTTGCCACATATTCCCTTTCACCCCCTCCCCCACACATGCTACACACCTGAGAGAAATAAAAACCTTACCTGGCACCGCGGGGACCGGACTTGTGTCAAAGCCTGGCAGGCCCTCCACTTCATGCCGGTGAAAGGTCAGGGCCACCACACGCTCCGTCTCTGAAAATCTAACCCGGCATGGTGGGCCCCCTCCTGTGCCCCTGGCATGGGCATTTATTGCGGCCAGTTTTTTTTTCACCTCACGCCGGAGGTCATTTATTTTCTTTTCTATCCCAGAGCGGGTCCGTGTCTCCCCCTCCCCCGATGAATTGACCTGCTCCGTGATTATATCCAATATCTCCCTCCTCCTGGCCGGGGTGGTGGTGGCACTCTGCGGGCCGTGGAGAAAACGCCCATAGTCGGTAATGGCCCGGGCAAGAATTCTTTTTTCCCCCACAGTAAAATTGAGCTTTCTTTTTCTCTCAGTCATACTTCCAAACAAACTCACTAGCAGTCACCAAAAATCTGTCACAAATACAAGCACAACCAATCAGACAAGAACACACACAAAGAGAAAAAGAACAGCCAAAAATCACACTAGCACTCAGCAAGAAACAGACACAAAAAAATCAGATGAAAAAATAAAGCAAGAAAACAAACGCTCAGAAATATATCAATCAAACAAACAGTCTCAAACACTTATCAAAATACACTTTCACAAAACTACCAACAAGCACAAGATCACACAGAACACTAATCTCACAACTACAAAACACACTCTAACGAACAACAGAGCAAAAGCACTTGATTCAATGGGAAGGGACACAAAGGGATGTACTTTTGCAATGGAAGGGCGTTTGTGTGTGTCTATTTATGCTGTCTGCGTAGTTCACAACATTGCCCTAGTCCATTTCCAATTTCAATGATTGCGCCGCTCCCGAGTTGTGAGCATGCGCACAACGGAGCTGACATGGTTTCCTTCACGCGCGCATGCGCGAGTCGGCCGGCCCTTCATTTGCATGGGGTCACGGCTCATTTCAATGTAACACGCCCACGTCCCTCCCAATTTGTATTACTCCTCCTTACGCCTACGGAAAAAACCTTACGTTTGCGCAAGCTCTTGCGTAAAAGCTACGTGAATCGCCGGATTACGTGGCTAGATTGCGCAAGTCTAACGGAAAAGTGGTGCGCTACGCCGGAATGATAATGCGCCGATCTACGTGAATCTGCCCCTATATCTTTTTTGGGGATATTTATTAGAGCGAAAAGTAAATAATATAGATTTTTTTTCAAAATTGTCGCTCTATTTTTGTTTACAGCGCAAAAAATTAAAACGCAGAGGTGATCAAATACCACCAAAAGAAAGCTCTATTTGTGGGAAAAAAAGGACGCCAATTTTGTTTGGGAGGCACGTTGCACGACCGAGCACTTGTCAGTTAAAGCAACGCAGTGCTGAATAGCAAAAAGGTGCAAGGTCCTTAACCTTCATAATGGTCCGGGTCTTAAGTGGTAAAAATGTTTCTTTTTTAGCTTAATCGATAATTATTAAGGAAAATATTACCAAGCCACTGAAATATTTAGTTTTGGAATTTTGTTTTCGCTCGAAAAATATATTTATTTAGTTACTCCTGAAATTCAATTTTATTAATTTTGTTTTTCGTTAGAAATTGCATTTTAGGTCGAATCTGTCATTGAAGGCTTATGGTGTCTGACTGTCGAATGTTCAAAGAAGATTTGACAGAGCAGCGAAACTGTACGATCCTGCGCTCGTACATTTCCGGTCGAATGTTCCGCCTACAAGCTAGCTATAGTAGAATTCTAATGTTGTATCACTAATAATAATTATATTTATTAATTATTACTAGTCAACCAACATTATAATTTTTCTATAGCCTATGGGCCGAGCATTTGACCGGAAATGTACTATTGCAGCGTTGTACAGTTTAGATGCTCCGCGGAATCTTCTTAGAACTTTCGACAGACACCATAAACCTTCAATGACTGATTCGACGTTTGTATGTTTTTCGATGCTTTATCAAATCTTCGTCGATCATGTTCAATTGTTAAGTTAATTCTAGCTATTTTACTGCTCCACCTCTTTGGTTACAATCAGCCATATCATCATCATTATTTTTATTTTACTTCCCCCACCCAATTCCAGCAGCGATCTTTTCTCTCTATAATGTTAAATCTTTTCTCTCTATAATGTTGAATTTTTTTTCTCTATAATGTTGAATTTTTTCTCTCTATAATGTCGAAACTTTTCTTTCTATGTCAAATCTTTATTCTCTATGTAGAATAATATTGGACTAATAGAGTTAAGATTAGGCACATTCGACCACAGGTTCAATAGACACAGATTGTTATTGTCAGCGTCATGTCCAATCTCCTATCTATATCGAACTGTTGTTGCAACAAAAAATGAAAATAAAGCATTTGCTTATGTCGGTTCTTTCGGTTTTCGCATTTTGCGCATTAGTTTTCGTTTGTTAAAACGATAACAAAAATACCTGAAATTCAGTAGAAAATGCATTTGGACGAAAACGAATGCACATGTCTATTGAACATTACCTTTAACGACTTAAGGACCGCCTCCTGCACATTTACGTCGGCAGAATGGCACGGCTAGGCACATGCACGTACAGGTACGTGCTCTGCTAGTACCCAGCCGTGGGTCACGGGCAAAAAAAAAGTGCATCAAGAATGAACACACGATTTTAAATTAATAGGAACTTGTCAAGACTGGACATTTTCACCCCCTTCCTACGCAGGCCTGTTTTCAGTGCTGTCACAGTTTGAAAGACAATTACTCAGGCGTGCAACATTGTACTTAAATGACATTTTTATGATTGTTTGAGATAGATATAGATTTTCTTTGGTGTTATTTAATCACCACTGATTTTTTTTTTGCTAGATAAATAAAAATACTGAACATTTTGCAAAAAAATAAATGTTTGAAATAAATAATCTTTCGTGTAACCATAGTGACACTGCACTTGCTCTGGTGACACTATGTAAAAAATATAATATAATTTTTTTATTTACTGTCACCAGAGAAGTGTAGCCATATTGACAATATACTGCTCTGGGAGTGATCAACCATTGCTGCTTATTACAGTGATGACCAATGTATAAGCAATCATTTACACCAGTGGTCATCAACCCTGTCCTGCAGGGCCCACAACAGGACAGGTTCTATGTATTACCTTGGGGAGATGCAGACTAGAATACTGCAATCACTGAGCAGCAAATGACATCACCTGTGATGTATTTCAGTTATCTTCCAAACCTGGCCTGTTAGTGGGCCCTGAGGACAGGGTTGATGACCACTGATTTATACTGTTTGGCATCCATTCAGATTTCCATTTACTTTTGTGATCGCTGTGATTAACCGCAATTATCACATTGTACAGGGACGCTGTAATTGGCCCACTACACAAATGCATTACATGGCCAGCAAAAGGTTAAGTATGTTTGTGTTTATTTGCCTCCTGCCCAGTCAGCGCGCAAATCCGGCCAGGCGGGAAAATGCTGTTTAAGTAGACATAGCGGTACGCCCTCCCACTTCTGGTGCTCATGTGTGTCTTCTGGGCCATGCAGAATTGTGATCTGTGACTGATATGTCCTGTGGATTGGTGGATTGGTGTAGTGGGCCTCTGTGTTTGGCCTTGTACCATGTGATCACTGTCACCAATCAAAAAGATCACAGTAGTAAGCATCATGAATGACAGCCATTGTTTACAACTTTTCATGTGATCACTGTGATCGGTCACAGTAATCACATGGTACCAGGGTCAATCACAGTGGCCTAGAACACCAATCTGTATTCCACTGTGTCTGGAGGACACAGCAGTCAATGATCACGCTTGGTGCTTGGCCCCAAGATCATGTAGGAGTGCCAGAAATGGGAGGATGCTTGTCCCACATGGCTGCATCTGATCATTGGCTGGGAAGGAAGAAGTTAAACATAAACATTTAACTTTTTTATTGCCACGTAACTATGCCAAACATATGTGCCCATGGCTGGTGAGGTTTCTGTGCAGAGAGTGTGCGCCAAGAACGGTAACACTTTCCAGTTTTCTGCTGGCTGACAATCATGTGACAACTATGGTAGCAAATCACATGATCAAAAAGTCAGTCCCTCTGTTAAGACCCAGTTAAGGAGCCACTAGGAGGGGTTGAGAATGGGTTAAAGCATGTCTTTGGCACCACTCTTGTACAGATTTACCATTCTGTTTGTACTGATGACCACTGTTACAGAAAAGGAAATTAAAGGAAAAACTCTTAAACAACTGTTTAAGGCCTCGTACAAACGATTAAATGAGTCTGTTCAAATCGGTGGGACCGACCGATTTGAACAGATCTGTCTGCTGGGATTTTGGTTTGCTCGCGTGTACACACGAGCAAACCAAAATTTCCGCCAGCAGACAGCGCACTGACGTGTCGGTGACGTGGCGGTGACGTTGACGCCGCCACGTCACCGCACCAGGAAGTAAAACACTTCCGCGCATGCTTCGAAATCATTCGGCGCGTGTGCGAGAAGACATGTCTGCTGGTTAGCGTACTAGCCAGCAGACATGTCTGGCGGACGGGTTCCCAACCGACATTTCAAAGCATGCTTTGAAATCTGTCGGGTGGCCAAATCCGTCTGTTTGCCCGTACACACGATCGAATCTGTCTGCTGAAACGGTCTAGCAGACCGTTTCCAGCAGACAGATTTGATCGTGTGTGCGAGGCCTTAGAGGTAAATTCACCTCACTTCGGTAGATTTCCGCAAACACACTGTTGCATTTCTTAAACCAGAAGTAAAGGGAAATACAAGGACAGCAAAAAATAAACTAACAGGTGATATACCTCTTCCCTACATTATCAAAATCTAATAAAAAAAAGTGTGGCTATACATTCATTTTAGAGCGTATGTAAACTCTAATATGAACTTCTCTTATTTGGTAATTTTTTGATCTGTTAAATATAATTTAATTAATAAAATTGAACTAAAAATGTAATGTTATATCTGTTCTATAAGTGGATAAAAATACCTGTTGATACTGCCAGAAATGTTGTGAGCTGAAAAGTTGTTATGCTCTCTTCCACTGTTAACTCCTATTAATCAGCATTGTCCCTAGCTCTCTCAAAGAACTACAGAACATCCCCTCTGTGAGACAGAGATGAGGAGAGGTGTAGTCCTAACACACTTCCTTTTCTAGGGTGACAATGCTGCTTCATCATAGATATAGTGTGCCATGATATACACTGTGCCATCAGATGCTTCCACTGTGCCATCCAATCGTGCCACTGTGCCATCCAATGCTACTACTGTTATCCCCCTCTGCCGCGGCCCGCTCGCCATCTGCGCAGCATTAACCCTGTCTTGGTGGGGCAGCGGGTGATGGTGAGCGGTGTCTTCTCCCCTCCATGCGACTTATCCCATCCTCCTCTGCTGCCTGATAGGCGTCCAATCACAGCGCCTGACGTTTCAACTAATCAGGCGATCGGTAACAGACCCGGCAACCGGATTGGCTGAGAGGCTGGTCAATGTTAGCAACATTGAGCTGAGTGAGAAGGAACGCACAGCGTTAGGCCCGCTTCTCACTTTTTGGACATTTATTAGAGCACAAGGCTCTAGTTAGGTACTTCCAAAAAACACGCCCACACCTGTAATTCAGTTGCCCGGTGACCAAAAAGGGTCCGGACACCTGAATAGGGGGTATCAGCACGACCATAGATAGATTCAAGCAATGCATGAATCTATCTATGATAAGTGACTGGTTGAGGGGGGCGGCGCTCTTGCACCCTTAAGGACGCACCGCCACTGGTTGTCACTCTAGGTAAGGAAGTGCTTCTGGCAGGATTAGCAGATAAAAATAAGGTAAGCTGCAGTGTGACAGGTAAGCTGCAATGCGCAACATTTTTATACCTTTTAAATACATTCTTATGCTGCGTACACACAATTGGAAATTCCGACTAGAAAACCGTGGATTTTTTTCCGATGGAATGTTTGCTCAAACTTGTGTTGCATACATACGTTTACACAAAATTCCAACCGCCAAGAACGCAGTGATATACAACACTACAACGAGGAGAGAAAAATTAGGTTCAATGATTCCGAGCATGCATGCTTTTATTACATACAGACGATCGTATTTTCCGACAAGAACTTTTCTTGCCGTAAAAATTGAGCTCTCAAATTTTTGCTTTCGGAGATTCCGACAGAAAAAGTCAGATGGAGCATACACATGGTCGGGATTTCCGACCAAAAGCTCTCATCAAACCTTTCTTGTCGGAATTTCCGATCGTGTGTATGCGGCATTCATTTTATTTCTTTTTATATGGACATATTTTTATTACAATATATATTTTATGTTACATAAAAAAAAAAAAAAAAAATTGCGATGGACATGTAGCATGCTTCATTCTTTGATTTAGATCCCGTTAGTTCTTTCTCTTTGCATTACGGTGGACCTCAGCAGGAAAACATCTACAGTTATTAGGAGTGCATTATGTAACCAAATTATAGTCATTTTTTCTAAATCTTAATACAGGCAATTGAGCATTTTGAAAAGGTACATCAACTGTAAAAGCAGCTGTGAAGCTCTGAAAAACCGTATCAGGGATAGCCTATGTATAATATAGTGTAATGTGTAAGCCAAATCAATGTGCACTGTGAACAACTCGCAGGCATTACTCAAATGAAAATCACTTTGTTTTAATCAAAACTCCTCCATACTCTCCCAACATGCAAATACTCCAAGATCCAGAACCATCCACGTTAAAATCAGCTGTGATAAAAATGGAATGCATTTAATCTTTTGGAAGCAGTAAAGAAAATGTGTGCGTGTTTGTGTGTTTGCTGGTTCTTTTCAGATAAAATCAAGCCATCAGAGATACAGGAATAGAAAAAAGATAACTACAATTTGTCACCATGGCAACAATGAACTGGTGCTTATTCTCTGATGTCAAGTAAAAGAATAACTGGGAGAAAACATACAATTTAAAAGCATTAGTGAAAGTGGGAGGTCTAATTTTGCCAAAGACCTATGCTGTGAAATGGCTAAGCAGTTTAAAGCGCTTCTTATAAAGGGACGAGCAGGCTGACTGTGATGGAACTCTGTTTTATTTAAATTGTATTTCCTGTAATTTATACATTTGTTTATAACATTTTAGGTATTTTAACATGTTTTTGCTGTAAATTTACTTTAAAGCACATTGCGAAAGTTTTATATATATATATATATATATATATATATATTTATTTTTTTCTAATGTTTGGAGACTTAATTTAAGTCGCTTAAAACTGTAACAGAGTGCTTACACTTTTAAGGCAGCAATTTTAACATTTTTATTTGTTTTGTTTACAGATTTTAGGATGCAATGGAAATTCTGTTACAGAGAATTGCCCATGCTGAGTAGACCCAGAGCAGTTTGACGTCAAACATAATGAGATTATGACAATAGAGAACATGGTAAGGCTGAGTGGTATCACATAAACCTAATGATGTTGCATAATCTTTTTTTTTTTTTTTTTATCTAACTATATATGAAAATGTGATACAAAGCATAATTTAGAAAGTATATGTATTTCTAAATGTGATATTACGAATAAAAAGTATATATAATGTGGTGTAGTTGTGCATCTTGCCATAGACATTTGACATTTTCTGCAAATTAGTGAAAAACACACAATGAATTTAATGTCAGAATAAAGCGAGTGAAAAGACATTCCTTATATTTCCCAAGTTTTTAATACAATGACATTTTCACTAGAGGGCAGCACAGAGCCATTGTATGTGATGACTGCTCTCAGTGTTATCAATACATTGTTTTTGTGAATCACTAATATGTTCACTGTAATACATGAAGATTTGTGTACTTTGATGTATTGATTAACAGTCTAATGATATACAACAACGCAGGCTGAGGATAAATAAACAGATAAACAAATAATTTGTAAGAATATATGAATAATATATAATAATATAAGAATAATTTGTATATACAACAACATAATATTAATATATTATTTATATGTATACACTGATATATACAGTGTATGTGTGTATATATATATATATATATATATATATATATATATATATATATATACATTGAATATACAGTTTATTAGGGCTGTTACTGATCAAAAATTTTGATCTCCGATCTATCTTCAAATAATCGACTAATTTCGATTAATTATAACGTACATACAGATCCAACTAATTTTAGCTGATCTCCTTGCATTCTGATTCCCAGTACAGCTACCAACCACTGGGAAAATGGATAGCAGGATACAAAAAACACACAAAGGCAGTACTCGATGGGAATAGCATTAAAACTTTTATAGTCTTCAAGTAGGTAACAAAATAAATATTGCACTGGAGATAAAATCGATGTAGCTACATAAACTGTACAAATGGTTGCGAGTAATACCAAAGGGTAGCAAAATAAGTCATAAAAACATATAGCTAAGTGTGATACTGGCATAAAAATGTGTACAACGATACCACTGCTGAATCCAGATGAGGAGAGGTTAACATCAGTCTGTCGGCATGTAGATGTCCCGTGAAGGGAACTATCAAAACTATCAAAAAACCCAGTGGTTGTAGAATCCCAGTTTGATAGAGGGAAGTGTAACAGCCCTTGCGTGTGGCAGATAGTAAGGTCCCACCAGCATGCAGATATGAAGGCACAGCAAAGGATCCCCTAAAGGCCCAGAATCCGGCGGAGAGGTGTGTATCGATCAAAAGAATTTTAATCGATCCAAAAAATGTTGATTGATCAAAAAAATTAAAGATTAATCGATGAATTAATAGTTAATTTCCACAGCCCTACAATTAATATAATATATGCTATCATTGGTGTATATACATGTGTATATGTTTTATGGAATGTTACCTATAATAATAATATTGCCTCTAATAATCATGCAGATATAGAAGAATGCAAATACAAGCTGTGTGTGGCAGGTATGAACATATCATGCTTCCTACAGACTTCCAGTAATAAAATATTCTATTTTACTAGTAGGGAAAGCCACTGATTTGAGAGTTTTTTTAAAACATTTTTGTAAGAAACAGAAAATTTTAAATTAGAGTTGTCCTTTAACCACTTCCATACAGGGCATTTTCACCCCCTTCCTGCCCTGACCAATTTTTAGTTTTCAGCGCTGTTGCACTTTGAATGACAATTGCGCAGTCATGCAACACAGGAGCTTTCATTTGATCATCTCCCGCTTCCTGCCCTGACCAATTTTTAGTTTTCAGCGCTGTTGCACTTTGAATGACAATTGCGCAGTCATGCAACACTGTATGTTTTTCCCCCACAAATAGAGCTTTCGTTTGGTGGTATTTGATCATCTCTGCGGTTTATATTTTTTGCGCTATAAACAAAAGAAGAGCGACAATTTTTAAAAAAACACAATATTTTTAACTTTTTGATTTAATACATTTCACAATAATTTTTTTTCCTCAGTTTAGACCGATACATATTCTTCTACATTTTTTTGGTAACAAAAAATCGCAATAAGCGTATATTGATTGGTTTGCGCAAAAGTTATAGCGTCTACAAAATAGGGGATAGATTTATGGCATTTTTATTTATTATTTTTTTTTTTACTAGTAATGGCGGCCATCTGCAATTTTTATTGTGACCGTGACATTGCGGACATATCGGACACTTTTGACGCGTTTTTGGGACCATTCACATTTATACAGCGATTAGTGCTATAAAGCTGAAGTGATTACTGTGTAAATTTGACTGCTAGGGAAGGGTTTAAAACTAAGAGGCGCTGAAGGGGTTAATATGTTCCCTGGGAGTGATTCTTACTTTAGGGCAGGGATATGGGGATGGGGACTCACAAGGGGAGGAGACTGATGTGTGTTCTTCTGTACTGGTAACACACATCGGTCTCCTCACCTCTGACAGGAGGTGGATCTGTGTGTTATACACACACATTTCCACACTCCTGCCGTGATCGCCGGTGGACATCGTGTCTGCCGGGCACGCGCATCGGGTCGCGAGAGGTGCCGGGGGCACACCCTAGATCGCCGGGTAGAAAGAAGTGAGTGAGTGAGAAATTTATATAGCGCAACACATGCAAACTGTATCGCCTCTGGGCATATGATGTCCACCCGGAGGGAGGGAGGGTTCCTTCCAGCATAATTTTATAATGGCCTGGTAAGGAAGGGGTTAAAGGAGTACTCCACTTAAATATTTTTAGTGGGGCTGTTATGGTCATCAGTATAAAACAATAATGACAAGGTTCTATGTGATGGCATCCAGGATCTCTGCGGTTTACTGAAGATTAATTAAAAGCATTGGCAGTGGTTATAGAATGCCTTGATGTGTTTCACACTGTGGTACTTAATCATAACACCCTTGTTTTGATCATATCTATTCCCTCCATAACCCTTTGATGTGATCAACCATTTTAAAAGTTTGATAGTATGCAAAACACCATTTTTTTTTAGGTATAATCATAAGAAGAAAAAAGTTTTTACCTTTACTAGCTTGTGCAGTTGGTTTTGCACAGAGCAGCCCAGATCCTCCGGGTTCTCGGCTCCCTCTTCAACACTCCTGGCCCCTCCCTCCTGTTGAGTACCCCCACAGCAAGCAGCTTGCTATGGCAGCACCTAAGCTGAGCCACAGCCCTGCCCCTATTCACTCCTCATTAGCTGACTGAATTCGATTGACAGCAGTGAGAGCCAATGGCGCTCTGCTGCTATCTCTTGCTGTCCCCTCAAAATAACTCAACACAGCCATTAATGTCTAAACCGCTGACAACAAAAGTGAGTACACCCGGAAGTGAAAATGTCCAAATTGGGCCTAATTAACCATTTTTCCTCTCCAGGATCATGTGATTCTCAGGTGTGAATTGGGAGCAGGTGTGTTAAATTTGGAAGTCACTGGAAGTTCAACATGGCACCTCATGCACAGAACTCTCTGAGGATCTGAAAAAAAGAATTGTTGCTCTACATAAAGATGGCCTAGGCTATAAGAAGATTGACAATACCCTGAAACTGAGCTGCAGCACTGTGGCCAAGACCATACAGCAGTTTAACAGAACAGGTTAAACTCAGAACAAATATTTACAAAAATGTAAGGGGTGTACTCACTTTTGTGCGATACTGTGTGTGTATATATATATATATATATATATATATATATATATATATATATAAATATATATATACACACACACACACTGCTCAAAAAAAAATAAAGGAACACTTTGAAAACACATCAAATCTCAACGGGCAAAAATCGTGCTGGATATCTATACTAATATGGACTGGGTAATGTGTTAGGAATGAAAGGATGGCACATCCTTTGGTGGAAATGAAAATTATCTACCTACAGAGGGCTGAATTCAAAGACACCCCGAAAATCAAAGTGAAAAAATTATGCAGCAAGCTAGTCCATTTTGCTGAAATTTCATTGCAACAACTCAAAATGGTCCCCAGTAGTTTATATGGCCCCCAAGTGCTTGTATGCATGCCTGACAACATCAGGGCATGCTCCTAATGAGACGACGGATGGATTCCTGGGGTATTTCCTCCCAGATCTGGACCAGAGCATTATCAGGCACCAGGAGGAACCCAGGACCCACTGAACCAGCGTAGGGTCTGACAATGGGTCCAAGGATTTCATCTCGATACCTAATGGCAGTCAGGGTGCCATTGTATAGCCTGTAGAGGTCTGTGCTTCCCTCCATATGCCTCCCCAGACTATCACTGACCCACCACCAAACCGGTCATGCTGAACGATGTTACAGGAAGCATAAAGTTCTCTGCAGCTTCTCCAGACCCTTTCACGTCTGTCAAATATGCTCAGGGTGAACCTCCTTTCATCCGTGAAAAGCATAGGGCACCAGTCAATTGACCACAGTGTCCAGCAGTGAGCACAGAGCACACTAGATGACGTTGGGCCCTCAGGCCACCACCATGAAGTCTGTTTCTGATTGTTTGGTCAGAGACATTCACACCAGTGGTCATTTTGTAGGGCTCTGGCAGTGCTCATCCTGTTCCTCCTTGCACAAAGGAGCATATACCGGTCCTGCTGATGGGTTAAGGACCTTCTACGGCTCTGTCCAGCTCTCCTAGAGTAACTACCTGTCTCCTGGAATCTCCTCCATGCTCTTGAGACACGGCAAACCTTCTGGCAATGACACGTATTGATGTGCCATCCTGGAGGAGATGGACTGCCTGTGCAACCTTTATAGGATCCAAGTATCGCCTAGTGCTACCAGTAGTGACACTGACCCTAGCCAAATGCAAAACTAGTCAAAAACAGTCAGAAAAGAAGTAGAGAAAATAAATGTCAGACACCTCCACCTGAAAAAACATTCCTGTTTTGGAGGTCGTCTCATTGTTGCCCATCTAGTGCACCTGTTGTTAATTTCAATTAACAGCAAAGCAGCTGTAACTGATTAACAACCCCCTCTGTATACACCCCTCCCCCTCTGCTACTTAACTGACCAGATCAATATCCCAGGAGTTCTGATTCAAAAGTGTTCCTTTATTTTTTTTGAGCAGTGTATATATATATATATATATATATATATATATATATATATACATACAGTATATATATATATACACACACACACACACACACACCATATATAGTATATATAATGTATATAGCATATCAATTGGATAAATTGTGCATAATGCTGAAGTATCATATGACCTTGTTGCTTGCATTTTTATAAGTAGTGCTTGCACTACTTTTGGTATGATCCAGTACGATCTGATATCATTTGAATGGCCTGAAAATCTCAACACACTGAATTTTACAGGAACACTGACCTTGTTCATATATGATTCAGGAGTGAGCTGATTAAGCACATGATATTGTGTGAAACACATCTGCTTTGATTGCCCTTTTCCTGTGGCGTGTCACTTTGTTTTATGGACCAAGAATAAAGACTATGGCCCAGATTCACAGAGCGATTACGCCTGCGCAACTGCTGTTGCGCGTGCGTAAGTCTAAATGTGCGCGTGCGTATAGTTGGACGCGATTCACAAAACAATATACGCCAGAAATCTACGTTTTTTGGTCCGGCGTAATAGAATTAGACATTCGCTTCCCTTCGCGCAAAACTGCGCTAGACACACCATTGATTTGCTAGTCAAATATGCTAATGAGGGAGTTACGGGGATTCACAAAAAAACGCAGTTGCTGCGCAGGCTACGCGATGTGCGCAACTGCAAAATGTTCTGTCTAAAGTTAGAGGACCTAAAAGCTGGTCTAAATTTTGAAAAAAAGTCTAATTGTCAGATAAAGCAACACTGTTAGTGAGGAGTTTAGCAGTCACACGTGTTGCCCAACAATCTGTATGCCAACATGCCAGGGGCATCGTCGCGCATAGCTATACTACTGACTTTAGATGAACAAAGAAGGATGAGGGCACGGAGGATGGCACTAAGGAGGGCACGGGAGATGTTTTTTTTTTTTTTTTGCTTATATAAAATTTACAATTTACAATTTAATCTAATCTAATACAAATATTCTTATCTGATACAAGCCCCTCACTCTTCACTTGATATATCACACACGCATAGACATCTTTGGCATGAGAGATTCTGAGGTGTCTCGCATCTTCAGATTCACCCCTCATGCCATCATGGAATTACCACAACCCTGCAGGAGGACATCAGCAGCCCAACACATGGCACCACCCATGACAGCTACATATACAATCAGAGCCCCATCCCCACAGATTTCCAACAGAACATGTATGGGGACAGCTGGCTGGTTGTTGAGTGACATGGGAGTCAGGCATGACTATCCCCTCCCGTGATGCACACCTCACAAGTGGCACATGCATGACTAACATCCTCCTGTCTTTTCCCTTCAAGGTGATTCTGCATATGCACTGGTACCCCATCTCATGACCCCATCTCATGCCAGCTCACATTATGCATCTTTGCACGTTAAACACACACATTAATCATGGCACAATGAGAAGGCATGCATGCACACCACTGTGGTCCCTAGCACAGACACCCCACATCCTCATCAAATTGGATTGGCACCAGTCCGCCATGCAAGACTGGTGAGCAGTAACGCCACGTCAAGGCTCCAATTATGTCACTGTACATTCATACACCATTCACACGGACCTGGGAATCACTTCTCCCTGGTCCTGGGGAACCCTTCTCCACCCAAATTGAGGATGACACCCTTTTTCCAGCAGGAATGTCACCCCCACATTCAAACATCATTCACAACCCAAAATATGCCAAAAATGACATCAAAACCAAAAAAAAAATGCATAGAAAAAAAAACAATGCATAGAAAAAAAAAAAACAGAACAAAAAAAAAAAATGCAGAGGACCAAAAAAAGGGGGGAAAAAAAAATTAATGCCCTCTGCGTGAGCCACGCCTGGGGCGCCCCCGGCCACGGCCCCGGCCCCTCAGGGGAGACGCATGGGGGAGGGGAAAAGCCGGGGAAGGAGGAGCAGCCCCTGAGATCTGCCCACCTGGCGGCCTGCCCTCCAAGGCCACGGCTATTCTGTCCAGGGCAGCACCAAGTGTTGCCGTGTTGCCCTGGATAGCCTGGGTAAGGGCCCTCACATCCTGCCCAACGCCTGCTGCTGTAGTTTGCAGGACATTTAGGCAGGTTGTGGAGGCCCGGGAATGGGAGTCCAGGTTACCCAGGCTCTCGTTCATGGAGGACAGGCTCTGATCCACCCGCCCCATAGTCTGGCAGAGCTGTCTCAGAAGGCGGGTCTGGGTGGCCAGGTTCCTTCTCAGACAGGCGGGCAGGAGATTGGGCGCCCCCCTGGTGCTCTGGGCTGACCTCCTGGCTCCAGCTGATGGTTGTGGCCGGGGAGAAGGGGAGGCCCTTGTGAGGGGAGCCATGTTGGGGGAGGAGGGGGGGGGGCTCACCCTTAGGGAGGGCAGGCTTCTTGCAGCCAGAGGGGAAGAGTCCGCAGCAACCAAACGGCCAGTGCCTTCCATGGACTCCTCCTCCTCATGATTCTCCTCCTCCTCATTATCGTCCTCCTCATGATCATCCCCCTCCTCTTGTTCCTCCTCTGCGGACTCTGGCCATGTTGGGGGGGCCTCATTAGGCTGCTGTCCTGGGGTTGGAGCGGTAAGTCCAGATGGCCCTGCACCCTCCTGCACATCTGTGGATGACACAAAGCATTCACAGGTTGGAGGATCCACACACTTGCCACATATTCCCTTTCACCCCCTCCCCCACACATGCTACACACCTGAGAGAACTAAAAACCTTACCTGGCACCGCGGGGACCGGACTTGTGTCAAAGCCTGGCAGGCCCTCCACTTCATGCCGGTGAAAGGTCAGGGCCACCACACGCTCCGTCGCTGTAAATCTAACCCGGCATGGTGGGCCCCCTCCTGTGCCCCTGGCATGGGCATTTATTGCGGCCAGTTTTTTTTTCACCTCACGCCGGAGGTCATTTATTTTCTTTTCTATCCCAGAGCGGGTCCGTGTCTCCCCCTCCCCCGATGAATTGACCTGCTCCGTGATCCTATCCAAGATCTCCCTCCTCCTGGCCGGGGTGGTGGTGGCACTCTGCGGGCCGTGGAGAAAACGCCCATAGTCGGTAATGGCCCGGGCAAGAATTCTTTTTTCCCCCACTGTAAAATTCAGCTTTCTTTTTCTCTCAGTCATACTTCCAAACAAACTCACTAGCAGTCACCAAAAATCTGTCACAAATACAAGCACAACCAATCAGACAAGAACACACACAAAGAGAAAAAGAACAGCCAAAAATCACACTAGCACTCAGCAAGAAACAGACACAAAAAAATCAGATGAAAAAATAAAGCAAGAAAACAAACGCTCAGAAATATATCAATCAAACAAACAGTCTCAAACACTTATCAAAATACACTTTCACAAAACTACCAACAAGCACTAGATCACACAGAACACTAATCTCACAACTACAAAACACACTCTAACGAACAACAGAGCAAAAGCACTTGGTTCAATGGGAAGGGACACAAAGGGATGTACTTTTGCAATGGAAGGGCGTTTGTGTGTGTCTATTTATGCTGTCTGCGTAGTTCACAACATTGCCCTAGTCCACTTCCAATTTCACTGATTGCGCCGCTCCCGAGTTGTGAGCATGCGCACAACGGAGCTGACATGGTTTCCTTCACGCGCGCATGCGCGAGTCGGCCGGCCCTTCATTTGCATGGGGTCACGGCTCATTTCAATGTAACACGCCCACGTCCCACCCAATTTGTATTACTCCTCCTTACGCCTCCGGAAAAAACATTACGCTTGCGCAATTTCTTGCGCAAAAGCTACGTGAATCGCGGGATTACGCGGCTTGATTGCGCACGTCTAACGTAATCGCGGTGCGCTACGCCGGATCGATATTGCGCCGATGTACGTGAATCTGGGCCTATAGGACTCATATTCGTCATCTTGTGTGCAACCATTCCTTTTTGCAGTCTGTACGGCTGGCCAGCCATGGCTTGCACCTTTAACCTCCCAAGTTAGGGGGACAATCCAAACATTATCCAATGAATTTGGGGGTCCAAAAATACCCACTACATCAGAATAAAAAATAAATAAAAATAAAGACATCTCCATATCACTACAAAAAGCAATACAATATCCCCACCTCAGTGTCATAGTTAAAGCCAAATACACAATAACCAGTAGTATTGGATATATAAACATTTAGGTAACATTGAACTGCTAATTAATATACAACATGCAAGAGCCTCAGACAAATGTGAGAATCTGAATAATAGTATGGTAAGTTTAATTATTCAGAGTCTCATATTTGTCTGAGGTTCTTGTATATTGATTATCTAGTCAAGGTCACCTAACTTTTTTACTTCCATTACTATTGATTACATTTGGTTTTAACTATTATGCCGCATACACACGATCGTTTTTCGGCATAAAAAAAAAAACAACGTTTTTAAAAACGTCATTTAAAATGATCGTGTGTGGGCTTCACATCATTTTTCATCTTCTGAAAAAAAAAAAAAAAAAAAGCATGCTGCATTTTTTAACGTCGTTTTAAAAAATTTTGTTTTTCGAGTTGTAAAAAATGATTGTGTGTGGGCTAAAACTACGTTTTAAACCCGCGCATGCTCAGAAGCAAGTTATGAGACGGGAGCTTGAATGGAACTTCCCCTTTAGAGTGGCGTCGTACATCACCGTGCTTTGCTCATCATTTTTTTAAAACAATCGTGTGTGGGCAAACATCGTTTTTATGATGAAGTTGGAAAAACTTTGTTTTTCTTAATCCCGAAAAACAAAGTTTTTTCCATGATGAAAAAACAATCGCGTGTACGCGGCATTATAGTTATATGAATATGTCTTTATGTTTTTTCTAGCAGTGATGAAATGTGCATCTTGGACCTCCAAAACGAATTGGACACTCTTCAGATTGTCCCCCTAGGTTTTTTAGTCACAGATGGAAATTGTAGTAGTAGTGTGCATGGGCGTCCGCTGAACTTTTTCCAGGGGGGGGGGCATAATTTTACAGTCACCTATGCTCCGCTTCTTTGACAATGTCATGAAGGGCAGGGGCTTAGTCATTATCCCATAAAGCCTTCTCCCTTAACTTGTACTCACCGTCCCCACTTGTAAGGTCACGGTGGTCTTCCTTCTCCCAAGTCCTGTTTCCACATGTCCCTTTGAAAATACATTACAGGCAGCAAAACAAAGACAAGGGTGCACATACAGGAAGCAGCCAGAGGTGGCATTAAAGAGCTCTGTAACTCAGTGACACTGATCTTGCAACAGCTGTGGAGCCAACTCGCACAAACACAGAGAGAGTCAGCACAGCTACAGATGCGAGCATGGCAGACCCTTGCCGATTCCAGGGGGGGTCACTGGCCCCCCCTTACTCCTATGAGCGGACGCCCATGGTAGTGTGGCTCTTTAATTTCTATTTTTGTCACATTCCATTATGCTACCTTAAGTGCATGTAAAAGATGATGTTTTTTTACCTAGTTGCGTCCATTTTATTCTTCACATTTGTCCATGCATGTATGTATGTGTGACCCACACATTTCAAACTGATGAGATTTGGATGGTCACAATGATAGACAATTCCTTTTCATTGCACTTACAATATATCACTGCATATATATTGTAATAGGGCGAGCCCGTGCCACTGTTTAATATGGTGGTTTACACTAGATTTTGTATGATGCAAGCACACTAATGGCACAGGTGTGTTCTGGCTTCATATGAGAGCCAAAGTTAGAGCTCCAGAGGGGGTCAGTGTGTGAAGGGAGATGTAAGAGGTGCTCATATGCACCATACTGTCCAGGTCAGGAGTACCAAGGCCTTAGCCTGAAGGAGATTCCATGAGGGACAGAGCAGCTGGGAAGCTGCAAAGAAAGATGAGGAACAGCGTCTGTACATGGAACACTGGGATGTGTTTGATGTTAAAGGGGTTGTAAAGGTAAAAATTAGGGCTGTGCAAATTATCTTTTAATTAATCGATTAATCTTTAATTTTTTGGATCGATCAAAATCTTTTTGATCGATTAAAATTCTTTTGATTGGTACTCACCTCTCCGGCGGCTTTTGGGCCTTCAGGGAGTTCCGTTGGAGATCCGGTAACATCACGGACATCGGCGGAGCTTGCCGTGTCCATCTGAAGGGCTCCTTTGCTGTGCCTTCATATCTACATGCCAGCGGGACCTTACTATCTGCCACACGCAAGGGCTGTTACAATTCCCTCTATCAACCTGGGATTCTACAGCCATCCACTGGGAGTTGTGATAGTTCCCGTCACAGGACATCTACATGCTGACGGACTGATGTTATTCCCTCCTCATCTGGATTCAGCAGTGGTATCGTTGTACAAATTTTTATACCAGTATCATACTTAGCTACATGTTTTTATGACTGCTTTTGGTACCGTTTGGTATTACTCGCACCATTTTTACAGTTTATGTAGCTACATCGATTTTATCTCCAGTGCAATATTTATTTGGTTACCTACTTAAAGACTATAAAAGTTTTAATGGTATTCCCACCCAGCGCTGCCTTTGTGTGTTTTTTGTATCCTGCTATCTATTTTTCCAGTGGTTGGTAGCTGCACTGGGAATCAGCCTGCAAGGAAATCAGCTAAAAGTAGTTGGATCTGTATGTGCGTTATAATTAATCAAAATTAGTCGATTTTTGATCAGTAACAGCCCTAGTAAAAATGTTTTAACCTATAATTGATCTCTGTTATACACAGATATCGAAAAATGTTATCACTTCCATAATTTTTTTTTAATTACCCCTGAAAATAGTAGGTGTTTATCGTCCCTTTCTCTATCATTTCTATGCTGCATTTCCGGGTTTGCAGTGCGCATGCATTACATCGACGTCACGGCAATCACGGAGCTACATTTCCTATTATGCTTAGCGGCATCGCGCATGCGCATTGCCGTTTTTATTAATCTCGCCTAACGAGAACGAGCAATGTTCTCGTCCACACGCCGCCCACTAGTAAACGCCCATTCCCGCCTCCCCAGCCTACGCAGCACCAACTTAAATGTGAACAAATTTATATAGTTTTTCTACTTTGACTCTGAAGGCAGCAAGGGGGCGGAGTTAAGGCGGGGCAGTAAAGCTTAGTGCAAAAGAAAACCAATGCACAGGAGGCGGAGCTACGGTGTCATAGATACGCCCACTTATCTCCTGCCTCCGTGCCTGTGAAACGTACACAGCGTGTTTACACAGGGCTGTAGTCCAAGGGAGGGGGCGAGCACAATCCCTTTCCACCAGGCATAACGGCTCGGATGCTGGTGGAAACCTCAGGGAAGAGAAACAGGAAATTACTTTTTTAAAGAAGGATTAATGACATTTTCAGGGGAAATCGAAGGAACAGGTAAGTGAAATCGCAACGCACTAGCTTATAGCAAGCCATTTAGCCATTAAAGAATTTACCTTTACAACCCCTTTAAGGAGGAACAAAACACACTAATGGTCAGGACCAAGAGGTACTACACGGAACAGTAAAGCTGCAAGAGAGCCAGGAGACTGAATGTTATGTTTGTTCATATTGATAGTGAGAACTCCCTGCGTCAGAGGAGAAAACTGTATGAACTTTTGTGTTACTTTTAAATGAAATTGGGCAGAAAAATCCCTAAAATATACTTCTGCCGTGGAGTAAACTCACTGTTTGATGCTACCTTTGAGCTAAAAATTCCCCAACTTGTCACAATTGATGGAGGAATGCTTTCAAAATTTGGTAGAGTTACAGATCCACGCATTGCAAAAATCGTGAATTGCCAGAGACTGTGTGTTCTGCTGTGGTGTTCAGCAGCTGATGTGATTGCAGTAAAGTCTGCATGTATTGTCATGCAAGTCTTAAAGAGACAGTATGCCAATATTTTGAGTAGGGCTGGGTTCACACTTGTACAATGACAGACATCACATGTGATCCGCCCCACATTGCTGTGCAGATCACATGCAATGTATGTGAGATGCACATTCAGTCATACAAACTGCATGGTTAAAATTCTCACCAAAATGGTCTAGACCCTTTTTTGGACTGCACTGGAATCAGATCGCATGGGTGTTTACACCTATGCGATCCATATCCTGCACCATTTGACAGTTCACATACACTGCAATCCAATCTGGGGGTGTCATTTAACTTTACATTGACACCCTTAGCGTATATTTCAGTTAGGGATGAGCTTTCTGTTCGAGTCGAACATGAATTACAGCACCATCAGCAAAGAGAGCTATAATTGACCAAAGGCAGTGTGTTCATTTACCAGGAGGGTTTGTGGCAGAGACTTTTTCCTAAGGTTCGAGTGATATTCTGGCTGCCAGGCTGGTGAGAGAGGCCTGTCCAGGTGCACTATACCCACTCAGGCTGGAGTGGTGAAAGGGACATTACGTGTGGGAGCAAGACTGTTTCCCTATTGGTGACATCTGGATCTGCTATCTTCATTACTTCTCCTATCTCTACTCTTCACCAAGTTTTTTGTTTTTCCGTGGCTGGGTAGAAAAGAGCACAGCAAAAGACACCTGTCGTGGACATCAAACATAATTGATGGATAGCAAATATAGTAGTAAGCTTAAGTGCTACTTACTACTATATTTGCTAGCCATCAATTATGTTTGATGTCTTTTTTGGATTATATTGGTTTTAGATGTTTTTTGTGTAACACTGTTCTTCTGTGTTAATTTTTGTTTTTTGTTTTAACAATTAGTTTATTTATATGTATTGTAATTTTTGGTCCAATAACCCCCTGTTTGAGTAATTGTATCATTAAACATATTTTAACGCTACTATTTGTGCCTAAAAAGTCAATTTTTGATCTGCTCCTACAAATATACTTCATAATATTTAGGACGTGGCACTGCACTACCATAGGACACCCACAGTTCCATCCTGTGTACGGTGCATCCTCTTTTCTTTTTAACCACCACCACTAAGGCCAAATTTTCTGCAGAGTATATAGGGCAGGCTGTATAGTATATACAGGCGGTCCCAGACTTTCAAACATCCTACTTACAAATGACTCCTACTTGCAAACGGAGGGAGATAATAGGAAGTAAGAGGAAATCTACCCCTAGGAAGGAAAATTCTCTCCTGTAAGAGTTAGTATGGGAAAAAGGTGTCTCCCCACTGATTCTTTATCACAAATCCTTGTTTCCCTAATAACTGCAAATTTTCAAAATCCAATTGTTATTGGGACAGAAAGTGAGGTGAAATCTTCTGAACAGGAGCACAGACAGCAAAACAAAGGTTACAGGAGTGATAACCCTTCTCTATGCTATCCAAAAAGCTTAAAAATTTATATTTTGGCTGGGGCTACACTGAAAAAATGTACCTCAATCATTTAATAAGAAGTTGAAAATTTGGAGATCTCTTGATACCAAGCCAAGATCAGGTAGATCAAGAATTATTTCAGCCACAACTGCCACAGTAATTGTTTGGGATACAAAGAAATACCCACAGGTCACCTTAGGAAAA
Organism: Rana kukunoris; assembly: GCA_029574335.1. Classification (NCBI taxonomy): domain Eukaryota; kingdom Metazoa; phylum Chordata; class Amphibia; order Anura; family Ranidae; genus Rana; species Rana kukunoris. The sequence goes on along the minus strand of CM056050.1, from coordinate 212,941,727 downwards.
ATATAGGTTGCTCTGGAAAAAGATGGTGTGGTTGTTTTTAAGGAGCACAATACGATGATACTTGAACATAAGAGCTGAATGGTCAAGTTGCCAGAAAGAAGCCTTTACTGCACAAGCTCCACAAAAACCCTGGTTACAAAATGCCCAACAACACCTTGACATGCCTCATTGGCTTTTTTTGAGGCATTGGCGCAGTAAAGGCTTCCTTTTCGCAGCTTAACCATGCAGCACTTTTTTGTTGAAGTATTGTTGAATTGTGGTCCATAAAAACAACCACACCGTCTTTTTGGAGAGCAGCCTGTATTTCTCCTGCAGTTACCTGTGTTTTTTTTTTGTATTCTGGGCAATTCTTCCACCAGTTGTGGCTGCAATCTTTCTTTGTCAACCTGACCTTGGCTAGCCCTGAATTTTCCACTTCTTAGTAAGGGATTAGTACTAACTGGCATATTCAAGGCTTTTGATATCTTTTTATATCCTTTTCAATCTTTATAAAGTTCTATTACTTTGTTACGCAGGTATTTTGACTGTTCTTTTCTATCTCCTCTTGGCTCAGTGTCTAGTCTGCTTAGGGCATCCAAGCGAGAGCTAACAAACTCATTGACTAATCATACACAGACACTAATTGTGATTTAAAAACCCACAAATGTGAGAAATTAACCTTCAATTACCATTTTAGTCTGTGTGTGCCACCTAGGGAAAACATTCCAGTGTGTGTAAACTTTTGATCAAGGCCATTTGGGTGATTTCTGTTTTTTTGTGATTTAAAAAGGATCCAAAAAACTATGTGATAATAAATGGCTTCATGTGATCACTATCTTTAACCTCCCTGGTGGTATGATTCTTTCAGATTTTTAGTGCTGAAAGCGGGACCATTATTTTGCATGGAAAATTGGCGTTTTATATTGTAGGCCTGTAATTCTTAGGAATAACACATTTAAATCTGTCCAAACAAGAGTCTAGTAGATATCCCAGGTATGATAAAGTTTGAAACACAAAATCATAAATTATAATATAATAAATAACTATAAATAATTATAACAAATAATAATGTAATTATAGTAAAAATTATTCAATAATGTAATCAAATCAAAAACACTGAAATTTGCTTATTTGCAGAATTGTCGCCGTCATTACTTTCAGTGTTTGATGATGAATTTCTCCACAAATCGCTATCGCTCAATTCTGCAAGTGATTCTAATTTATTATCGCTGTTTTCTAGCTGGTCTAAAACCACTTTTGACATAAACTGATACTTTTTGGTTGCTATGGACAATCTCCAGTCTCCAGGCAGAAAGAACAGTTTTTATAATATAGAACTGCATGCAGGAAACTGGACAAACCACTAGGGACAAATGGTAGGTATTTATTGTATACAGTAATGTAATCAGTAATATTACAGTATACTGTATCTATACTGTGTTTTTACTTTTTTGTATTTGGGAACGGAGCTCGGCGGCACTCGACAGTCACCAGTGTGTGAATCGAGAGAGATGACAGCTCGCACACACAGCGGGGACACATCGCAGGATTCAGGGACAAGGTAAGTAACTTCCCCTGCAATGCGATCCCGAGTCTGGCTCGTGGTTACCACTTTTAGTATATAAAATTCACCCTGAGCCGGACTCGGGAATATCGCTAGGCAGGTTGAATAAAAGACAGTTTTTTGGCATGATAAGTCATATTTTCAATAGTAATGCTCAAATTTCACAATTTCTTCCAGGGTATGCAAACTTTTGAGCAGATGTGTATATACACAAACAAAGTGTGTATATATATATATATATATATATATATATATATATATATATGTATAGATAGATAGATTTATTAATAAAAAATGTAATAAAACAATACAACCTAGACCGATATACTGTATAACAATAACATAGTATAACTAATAATAAACAACTCTACTACAAAAAACAAGCAACACCTTTTGCACTTTTATTTGTTCTTTTTTTTTTTTTCTTTTACTGCAGGGACTTAAGAATAAACAAGAACGCCTCTGACAGATCCAGGCTAAACTTGTCTACATTTATTTTAAACAGTTTACTAACAGCTTGATCAAAGCTGACAATGTTCCTGTAAACCTGGACTTTCACAAATCATTACATCAGTTTGCTTAGCACAAATGTGCAATTTGCTGGGGGGTGACACCTTATTTTGATTATATAACAACAATGCCCTTTAGAGGAAGAGCTGCCTGTTTCATCAACAAAATATTACATGCAGGCATGCAGGGATCAAGGGCAAAGCTTTAAACATCCTATATGATTTGTGGCGAAACAGCTCAATCAAACTGAAAATAACAGTTGATGGTAGGCGATGCTATCCTGACATACAAAACACATCCCAAGTGTTTATATCATGCAGAATTCTTTTTACTGAACAAGTCAGTATGGATAATTTGGCCATACACTGTATATGTCACAGACAAAAAAGCCATCTGTCTAAGCTAGAGGGTTCAGCTAATAGACCATTCTTTAATAGTCATATGAAAATAAGTAAGAGAGAGCAGCATCGTCAGAACCTGAGCTGTCTATGATTTTACTTCCCACAGCATAAGATTTAAAGGTGTTGTAAAGGAAAAAATGTTTTTTCATAATAAGCATTTTTTACCTGCAGACATTCCTCTTTTCACTTCCTCATTGTTCGTTTTTGCTCAGAAGTTGCTCTATTTCTTTTCTGTTCTGTTCACTTCCTGCTTGTCTGATTGTTACTCACCACCGTGAAGGGAGGCTTTACTGAGGTGGTCAGTGACGTGCTCACCCCTTCCTGGGAACTACATCTGTGTGGCAGGATGCTCTCTACGTGTACGTGAATTAGTGACCGTGCTTTGTAAAGGTTTGTCTTTTATTTTCTAAATAGGTTCCTTTAACCACTTGCTTACTGGGCACATATACCCCCTTCCTGCCCAGCCAATATGTCAGTTTCAGCACTGCGACGCTTTAAATTAAAATTGCGTGGTCGTACAATGTGCCTCCCAAACAAAATCAAGTCAAATATATATTTTTGGGATATCTTAATCCTGTTAGAATACTTTCTTTTGTTGAGTTATACTTCTGTATGTATGTACAGTACTATGCTTTGCTGAATTGTTTAACCAATTGTTTTAATGTTAAAAAGATGTCATGATTTTAAAGATGGATATCTCGGTAACGGCAGCAGCTGCTGCCACAACCGAGATATCCATCTTTTCCGTGGGCAGTCCTGTACACGATAATGGCGGTCTCCGCGGCGGAGGGGATCGGGTCCTGTCGGCAGCTGTGTTGGGATACGAGTGAGGGAAAAATCACCCCCACCCGTCCCCCATAGCTCTGCTGGGCGGAAGTGACGTCAAAACGTCAGTCCCGCCCAGCGTCTTAAAGAAACATTTTTTTTTTCTGAGATTTTAAAAATGACATTTTTTTTCTTTTTTTTCTTTTTTTTGCATTTAAGCCTAAATATGAGATCTGAGGTATTTTTGTCCCCCCAGATCTCATATTTAAGAGGACCTGTCATGCTTTTTTCTATTACAAGGGATGTTTACATTCCTTGTAATAGGAATAAAAGTGATAATTTTTTTATTTTTATTTATTTTGGTGTATAAAATTATAAACTAATTTAAAATAAATAAGAAAACAAAAAAAAAAATTTAAAACGCCCCATCCCGACGAGCTCGCGCACAGAAGCGAACGCATATGAAAACGGTGTTCAAACCACACAAGTGAGGTATCGCAGCGATCGTTAGAGCAAGAGCAATAATTCTAGCCCTAGACCTCCTCTGTATCTCAAAAAATGCAACCTGTAGAATTTTTTAAACGTCGCCTATCGAGATTTTTAAGGGTAAAAGTTTGACGCCATGCCACGAGCGGGCGCAATTTTTAAGCGTGACATGTTGGGTATCATTTTACTCGGCGTAACATTATCTTTCACAATATATAAAAAAATTGGGCCAAATTTATTGTTGTCTTATTTTTTTATTCAAAAAAGTGATTTTTTTTAAAAAAAGTGCTTGCTTGTAAGACCGCTGTGCAAATACGGTGTGACAAAAAGTATTGCAATGACTGCCATTTTATTCTCTAGGGTGTTAGAAAAAAATATATATAATGTTTGGGGGGTTTAAGTAATTTTCTAGCAAAAAAAACTGTTTTAGTCTCGTAAACACCGAAAAACAGGCCCGGTGGGCAAGTGGTTAAATGAAATATACGAAGCCAAATAAAAATAACCAAAATCCTTTGCCTTCTATCCCTTATTTGTAGCCTTATGAAATATATGATAGCTTGTTTTTGCAAAATTAAGGGTTTGTGTAAGTGAAAAGGTGTTTTTTCTACATACCCGAGGAAATGTGGTGAAGCGGTCCAGCTCTTCCACAAAGCAGAACATCTGCAGACTGATTGCTGACATGACAATTAAAAGGCTAGCCGTAAAAACCACCAAACTTCCAAGTTTTTTACCGGGACCAAATATTTTATATACAAAGTCTTCCAGTGCAGGCGATATCTTGATCAGTCGAACTACTCTCAGAACCTGCAAGAAGATACAATATTATGCTATGTTTTATACTTGCTAATTTGTTGAAAGCAAATATTTCTTGCATGTCAGTTATGTATGGATAAATGAATTTTATAATTTGTCACTATAATAAAACATCCTCTAGATTAATAAATTAGTCTGCCCTGCTGGTCTTTTTTCAGAACAAAACAATACCTTGAAAACCTTCCACTTAGTTTCTGGGAACAGATCTGAGCTGCACTGTAAAAGAACTTGAGCAGCTTTAAATGCACAAAAAGCCTTAAATCTTAACTCTTAGGCACAGAGAACAACTTATCTGTGGTGGTTGTACAGTACGATCCATGCCAATCCCAGATGAGCCTTTTGTGGATGTTTTTACTATTATAATGATTATGATGGAAAACCCCTTTAATAACATAATACAAAGTAATTCATGTTAGCCCACGGCAACAAGCTGATGTAAGGCAAGTTGTGATTGGCTGTCAAAAGTTATTGCATGTTACCAAACTTTGAAATTTGAAAATATATCCCTAGATATCCCCATCAATGTTACTGCATTGTTTGGATTATTTGTGCTGTGCAGTATTTAAGATGAGTGCTGTCTGTTAACCCTTCTATTGTCATAACTTTCAGACCTTAACCACACTGATTATAGGCTGTTGCTTCAGTATAACTACTCCAACTGAGCTTTAGGGAGGGTGCCTACTTAACACTTCTTGCTTCTCGTTTAAACCTTGTTGACAACTATTCATAAAGCCATATTAATGCAGATTTTTCTTAAAATAAAAAAAAATCTATACTTACCATTACACAGAACAGTCCCTTATATCCTCTTCTGGAGTCCCGCACCAGCGCTATCTGCTCCTTTTACTTACCAGTGTCCCCTCAGGGACACTGTTTGAAATCATGGGATGCCATACAGCCTACCTGATGGCGCCCCCTTGACCCCGCCCACAACCCCACCCATGGCTCTGCCCTTGACCCCGCCAACAACCCCACCTCTGGCTCCAACCCTGCCCACACACTGTCGGGGTGGGGCGGGGTCTGGGGGACTGGTGGCAGGAGCTGGAACATCTAACATTTACAGCGCCCCACCAATCATAACTGGATTTGAATGGGAGAGATGTCAGTGTTTTGACATCTGTGCCCATTCTGTTTGTGTCTGCATACACCACAGACTTGTGTTCATTTACATTAGGCTACCTCTGATCTGTCACATTTAGGTCTGGAAAAATGGAAAGGGATGTTCTTTTCCATTTTTTTTTTTTTACCTGAATGGACACAGAGGTAGGTGGATCTAAATGCACACAAGTCAATTCATACCTGTAAACCTACATGGAACTTTCAATCAGGTCTGCATGAAAAACTGACAGGCGGACCTCCAAAGCTTGGGTGAAAGGTTATTAAAGGAGAGTGGTTTGGGGGTGGTAAAAATTGCTTGTGTGTTTTTACTGTCCCTTCCCACCATCACATGTGTAAAGTAGCATCTTAGTGGCTGCTCATGGTCATTATCATTATGATGATCAGAGCACAGCAGGTGCTCTATGGCTCTGTCAGTGTAACATGCTGTTGGGTGCTGACTTTGTTATAGCTGTGCTGTGTTATACTCTGTAACACACAGTACAGCCATATATCAGGAAAGTCAACACCCAACAGCATGTTACACTGACAGAGCCATAGAGCACCTGCTGTGCTCTGATCATCATAATGATAATGACCATTAGCACACAATGAGAGTCTGGGGACTGCATAATCTCCAATAGCCTGTGTGACCTGTCAGTGTGTGTATGTGCAGGGGACTGCTTGCCTGTGCACCACTGCCGCTGTCGAGATTACTCCTCTTGCTCTGTCTGTCTCAGCCACCTCAGTGATACGTCTCTCCCTCAGGCTGTAGAACTTACTGAGAGAAGAGAGCTGTATTACAGTAATACCATCTGTCGGAGAAGGCATACAGTGAGTAGGCAGAACTTTAGTTTGTGCAGCAGGAGAAGCATGTGTGTATCCCTGCACCTGAAAATTAAAAAAAAAAGTCCCTCTTTTGCTTTCACCTCCTGGTCCCCTCTGTTAACCTGATGGGGCCCAGGAAATTACTATATATTCCTTATATACATTAGTTATCAAGCGGGTGTGGGTTAATAACTAAAGTTATTTAGCTATTTTTTTTAGCTGGGCCCGGTACAACAGTGCTGGCTGTACTGCCTTATCAGCGGCCCTGAGTGCGCTAAGGGGGCTTCTGTGTGGGTGCATTCCCAAGCCAGGCTGTGTGCATCCATTAAACACATACATCACAGCTCAGCCATGCCCCCTGCTCCCTCCTACCAGGAATTGACAGACACCAGCAGGAGCCTATGGGTCTCAGTGCTCTCAGAGTCTTCTGTGAGACCAGGAAGAGGGAGCAACAGGACTGCAGAGGTTAAAAATAAATTTGACTAGAACCACTTTAAATTTTTAACCTGAAATGCCAGGGAACAATAATCCCTGGTGTTTGATCATAAAGAAAAGGAATACAGCTGTTGTGAAGTCTTTTTTTTAAATTTAAAATAGTTTACATGTTGTACTTACCTGCTCTGTGTAATGGTATTGCACAGAGTGGCCCCAAACCTCCTTTTCTGGGGTCCCTCTGTCAGTGCTCTAGGCTCCTCCTCTTCTGTGTCTCCCCGTAGCAAGCTGCTTGTTATTTGGGCAGATGTGTGGGCCCGAGCTGGGCTGAGTGTGTCCATAGACATACACAGGTCGGCTCAGCTGCACTCCCACCACCCATGGCTTTTATAGCTCCCAGTGAAGCTTGTGAGAGAAGGAATGGGGAAGGGAAGAACTGGATCGATACAGGACTCAGAGGATACATTAAGGTAAAAAAAATGTACCTTACATTTTAAACCCATATAATACTCATTGGTAAGGAGCCTCAGTTGGCGGTGACTCTCAAAATACCCTCAATAGCATGTGCCTTTCATGCAACTCTTTCATCATTTCAGAAGTGTCTCAATCTTGATTTGTAAAACATTGCACTTGGAAGTTATGTAAATGAGGACACATCCTTGTGGCTGCTATGTTATTTTATAATTTTAATATACAGGACAAAACGTATTTGGGCGTGCACAAGTTTATTCCTCACCCTTACATGATTGGACTCTGTGATTTAATACGGTAGATTTATGGCATTTAAAATATCCTGCGCACGGAGAGTTTAATGCCAATTTGACTCTCATAATACAGTATATTGAGTTATTTACATTTCATCATATAGCTTACTTGCCAAAAAAGGAATATCGGACAACTCCCTGCTAAAACTTAAATACAATAGAGTTTAAATGTTTGACACAACACATGTGCTCCAATTGTAAACATAAAAGAGATAATTTGGTATGGCGGCATCAAATGCACAGATATTAAAAAGCACTGGGTAACTTTTACTTGGCTTTTTGTTCATTGTTTACAATAAACCAAAGTAAAGTGGGTACAAGTCCTAATTTTGACAAATATGCGTATCTGTACTGAGTAATAAGGTTATACATGAAGAAAAAGGTGAGAGGGGAAGAGAAGATGTGGTAATAAGGATAAAGGAAAAAAAGGGGAAGAAAGGGGAGGCGGGAACTTGAATATGTTTTCTCTGATACAGAATTCCACTTTAAGTATGCACTAATCTTATGTAAATTCCACTGAAGTATGAAATATAAAAGTGTCAACTGAATTCCACCTGCATTGTAGTAACAGGTAAACTAGGATTCATTGACGACCAAAAAGAACGATCCAGCATTTAATTTTTCCTATGAAATGGATCTCGAAAGCCGTCTATATAACTTACCTGAAAGTATGTAAATTGTGAGTGGTAAAGCACGGGATAAATGTGAAGAGTTGTCCCAACCACTAGCAGTAGTTCAAATTTATGAAGAGAGGAGCTAATGTAGCCTGTGAAGCCTAAACACCATATCTTTAATAGAGCTTCCAAGTCAAATAGTACAGTAAACGCTACCTGTGAAGAGATGAAAATACAAAAATGACTGCGTAGTATTATCACAGTTCATACACAAGTTTTAATTCCAATTAGAGTTTTACTCTGGGGGCTTTGAGTGTAGCACTGTTCGTTTTTCTTGCTTTCTTGTAAAACCACTCAAAAAATTAGGCAATAACAGGGCTACATACCATGGAAAAATGTATTTGAACCAGAGCTTGTAAGTTGGTATTTCCTTTGAAAACAGTTTTGTTTGGAAAAAAATCTAAGAAATAACAGTAAATTGGCAAACAAATCATGCGGATACATTTTCAGCAAAGGTCAGACAAACCAAGGTCAACATTTACTATCAAAGGATAACTTTACGCTGAATTTACCATCATATCAAGGTGCAACTTCCTCAATCCACTCCCAATAAAAAGAGCAAGTCCCATTTATTGAAAAAAAAAGATATCTCTGAAAATAGATGGGCCATAGATGGGTCTTTGGGTGAAAATAAAAGATTGAATTCCTCCATCCACACAAGCAAGGACATGGAAGGAATTTTCCCAGCTGGAACATTGTATTCTGACAGCAAGACTCTCTGTTGGCAGAATATACTGATTAGTGGCTGTAGCCTATTTTCTGCAATTGCTGATAGAGAAAGGTTTTCCCAATATTCCCGTTTGACAGAAAGTTGAGCGACGAGCGTGGACGGCCACACATGGATCAAAATTCATCTGGTCCCTGCTAAACCAACTGAATTTGGACCCATCTATGGCCAGCCTAAGTTTAGTCAAAACTATTTAAAAACAAATCAGCACAGGGGCATAAAATCATGGGAATTTGTGTTACTGGCTGAGGTTTAAGTTGAAATCTTAAGTTCTCTGACCCCCTACCCTTTTAGCCTTAATCTCCCAATGCTGTGAGTGTTAATACAAGTCATGGGACTGTGCCAAGAGTGCCGACTATGCCTGCCTTTTCTACCCACCTCCATTCAATGCATTCTATGAATGCAGGAGGTCAAACACTCATTTATCAACCAATCCTCCTTTCAACTAAAACCTCTGTTGATTTTTTTTAAACACTTTTTGATTACGCTGGGAAGAGAGATAAAAGGACAAGCGTGGCCTGCTTTCGGCCTCTCTCTGGACACTATTCAACTGCCAGCAGGAGGTCTGTGTGTGTGACTAGGAGCGAGAGACTGCGGCCTACAGTGGAGAGCCATATCACCTGCCCCCGAGGTATCTTTGTGGATGCCCCTGCTAATGGAGCAGGTGGATTGGCCTGTGCTTCAGGGCATTTGAAGCCATTTGCCTTCCTGCCCATCGGGAGTAGCAGCACGGCATGGCAGCGCCATCTTCACTGACGGAAGCACCAGAAGGAGATTTCGGAGGGAATCTACACGCCTGCTGGGATCCACAGTGGTGAGAGGGCACCTGCCCATCTAAGTAGTGACTGCAGGATTGCTGTGTGAGTTTCTTTCCTACAGACTGCTGGTGAGACTTGTAGTTCCACGGCTGTGGATCTGCTGCACCTGAGCATCTTACAACCAGACTTTAGGGTCTTGCTTTCTCCCCTGTGCTGTAAGGTCAGTACTGCATTACTCACACACATAAGAAGGAATTTACAAGTGGAAACATTTCTTCAGCTGAGCAATCAATAGCATCTTATTCTACAGTTATTGCCCTTTGGTTTCTTTTGGATTACAAGTAAATACACAAGTCAACACTGCAGTATAATATAATATAATAATATAATATAAGGCTAGCTGAAGGCATTTTAGAAATTAAGAAACATTTACCACTTTATTTTTCTACAAAGCTTTACTGCTCTACATTGAAGATCTGCTCTGAACTGCAACCTAGAGGGAGCCATTTAGTGCAATATAGTTAGAACTTGCATTGTATTACTGTATTCACTGTTTGTGCATTCTTTTTGTGCATTTGGTATTTAATACATGTGTTAAAAGTATTGAGGATCTATCTCCCTGTGCACCTGTTCATATACCCCCACCAGGTTGTTACTGGGTACAAGTGTATGATATAATTGCACTGAATAATACTTCTGTCGCTCATAACATGTGTTCATTCATTGTTTAATCATACCATTTCCTTGTGTTATTCTTTACCATAGTAAACATTCTTGAGTGGTTCAGTGATTTTGTCTGAGTTTCTCATTATTAACGTGGTATTTCAGAATGGAACCCAAGAGGTAAGAGAGGGTCTGAAGATTTGGGGTGGTCAGTGGGGTATAGAGTCAATCAGCAGCCCCCATGGGGGTACCGCTACAGTAGTAAGGGGAAGACAGCAAATATACAAGTTAAACTTATGTAGGAGGATTTGTTTCATCTCTGTGTATCATCTGAGGCTATTCACTTCACTGGGTATAAGTGAGGGTTTACAACCACGTTATGAAAGCTAAACATATAACGCTGGAATAGTCCCTCTAAGTCATTTTTATTCTGACCCACAATCCTGGCCAAGGAACCTATAATTTTGCATGCAGAGCCAATTGCAGTATATTGTCCTGCCATTGAAACTTCTGTTGATAGAAAGACACAAGGAGTTCAAGCAGTTCTGATTATATTCAAAACCCCCCTTAAAAAAAAGTACAGACACAGGCGCCTACATGATTAACTTGCTGCAAGGGCATCTAGGGTACGTAGTTCAGGAAACTGAAGTGACATGACAAGCAAAAAGTGGTTTGCCTACTTGTAAAACCATAGTTGAGCTTTTTTTCTAATTATTGGAATCAAAAAATCTATGTGGATGCAGTTCCTTTCTGCAATGCACAGTATAAGGATGGGCTCATGTGAACGGAGAGGAAGGAAGCACCTCAATGCATTTCTCTGCTTGTGACCCCGTTGGTTGCCCCAGGGGACACAATCTTGAAGCATTGATAATGATGATATTTTAGCATAAAGAAAACTTTGTGGAAGATAATAGAATGTAGACAATAGCAGTTTTTTAATAGTATAAGTGAATTTACAGTTATCCACTATGCACGACCCAGCTCTCTTATTTCACACATACTGTTCTATGTTAGCTGTTACTGTGGATGTAAAACTATAGTGCGTCAAGGGGTGTTAGAACACTTGACACTCTTGAGCAATTTGTCTTTGCTTACTGTGCACTTGCCTCTTTTCTAAGTAGTTACCCCACTTCAATGAGATTTTGACAGATTTTGCTGCTACCTTGTAGATCTATAACTGCCTCTTACTTCAGATAATACACTGACTGTCAAATAGCTATTTTAAAGATTGTGCAGACAAGATGTTTTTTTTTTTTTTATCTTAAGAGATATTTATAACACCCTTACTACCACTATAAACATAGAATTTAATGGCCAATGTCAATATTCTAATATTAATATACATAAAATGAAAAACACAATTTGAAAAATGTAAGGTCATTTTCCCGAAGGAACATATTTGCATGGAAAGCCTTCAATTGTAGCATGTCTTTCTGTAGTACAGGTCACTGTCACTGGCACAAAGGTTTTAAATATATTGGGAAAAGGCACATAAATTAGCATATTTTTATTGGCCACCTAAATATATGTCACTCACACCAGTTCATACGATATTTTGCTGTGGAAACAATTATACACACACGATCGGTCAAAACTGATGAAAACGGACTGACGGTCCATTTTCATCAGTCCAAACCGATCGTGTGTGGGCCCCATCGGTCAGTTATCCTTCGGTCAAAAAAAGAGAACTTGCTTTAAAATGTAACCGATGGATGCCTAACCGATAGGTCAAAACCGATCGTTAGTATGCAAAAGCATCGGTTTAAAAGCCGCGCATGCTCAGAATCAAGTAGACGCATGCTTGGAAGCAATGAACTTCGTTTTTTTCAGCACGTCGTTGTGTTTTACATCACCGCGTTCTGACACGATCGATTTTTTAACCGATGGTGTGTAGGCACATCAGACCATCCGTCAGCTTCATCGGTTAACCGATGAAGGCGGTCCTTCATCTTCATCTGATCTTCCTTTTGGGTTCTTGGGCTTCGCCCGCTTGAATAGCCGGGTCGTGATGATGTCACTCCCGCGCATGCCCATGGGAGTCACAATCGCAGCATGGCACCTTGCATTCCAGAGCACACTCTGTATGCCCTGAATGCAGATCATTACTGCACTGCAAATGCCCGGATGGCGTCATCGGCTATTGCTGATGTGAATATTTCCAAAAAGGTGCACGTTTAGGAAATATTCATTGTACCCACATGGTAAATACCCTTAAATTGTGCCTATCCCTAGGCATGTGCATTTCGTTTCGTTCCGAATCGAAATTCGGACGAATTTTCCATTATTCGGACATTCGGATGCATACGAATTTCCGAATTGCTATAATAACGAAAAATTTCGACCGTTTTCCGAATTCGTTCATTTTCGACCGAATTTCGAAAAAAAAAAAGTCGAAATCTAATTTTTTTTTTCGAATTCCGAATCGAATACCCGCGGACTAAATTCGATCGGAATTCGAAAAAAAAAAAAAAAAAAAAAAAAAAAAAAAAAAATATTCGAATTTAATTCGAAAAAAATTCTATTAGAAAAGAGACTATTTGTTTTCTAATCTGGTTGAAATATTTTCGATTTCGACCGATTTTTTTCGAAATTCGGTCGAAAACGAACGAATTCGAAAACCGGTCGAAATATTTTCGATTTCGACTGTATTTTTCGAAATTCGGTCGAAAACGAACGAATTCCGAAAACGAATTCAACACATGTAACGAACCTAACTTAACGAAATTTATTAAATGACGAATTGAAACGAAACGAAACGAAACGAATTTTTCACTTTTGCACATGCCTACCTATCCCTAACAATCCTTGCTTTAGTACTTAAATTGAACTCATATATGTGTAGCCAGGTGCTTGGCTAAAAGTGGAAAATGAGAGAAAGCTCTTTTCCGTAGCTGCTGCCCTGCAGTGCAGAACTAGTTATCAGCTATATCTGCAAAACAGGGAGCTGTCACGCAGGAACAATTTAATAGAGTTAAGCAGCACTGCACTGTGGTAACTGTAGTCTAGAGGAGAAAGACTCTGCTGTAATGAAGAGCTTTTGAACTGTATTTCTCAGAAATTGCCAGGAGGAGGGAACAGGCTGCATTTTCTCAGGCTGTACAGGACACAGCTAGATATTCTTATGCACAACTTATTATTTGTTACAGAAACTTTCATGGCTCCCATTGTTATACCTACCACTACATTATTACCTTGTCAATTTGGATGCTCCCTGCCGCCGCTATGATCTCTCAGCCCCCAAATGCCTTTTATCAGTTTTGCTACTGCTTATACTGTTTTACCAAATACCCATAGGTAAGATTGTTAGGAATCACCGTGTAGTGTTCCCTCTCTCCCCTTTCTAATTAATTACCATTAATTCGTTTCTCATTATCCACTATCATTTACTATAGGTTACCCCAGTCCCTAGCTGCTCCTGATGAGTGGAGATATTCCACGAAACGCGTCAAGCATACGAACATACAATATAGCTGTCATGTCACAGTGAAGATGCTTACTACTATGGGTTTGATATTGTCTGAATCCTCAATTGTATTTTACTATTTATCATGGTTATATGTCATTCTGGGTCACATTGCTGGTTTCATTGTTCATCATATGTTATTATGTTTGTTTATGTTACTATTAGAATGCTATATGATTTACCCATAATGCTTCTGTTAAACATTGTAACTCATTTATTGATCTACCCTGTTTACCTACATTGCATTGTGCCCTAGCATGCCATTAATAAATATTTGTTTATCATATTGATTGATTCACTCTGCCCTAGTGTTCTGTTTCAATTAAAGTCCCAACAACTTATTTTCCCTATTTCAGGACACAGCTAGTGCCATGCAGGTCTCCAGCAGATCTACCAGTGTATCTGTGTGCCAGTACAAACCATGGTAGCTCATTGAAAACTACAAGCTAATAATCACAAAGGCTGCTGGACCTTGTAGTTTTCCGTTCACAGGACATTGTGAATTAATGACCCGGCCGGGCGGGCTGAACCCCACTCGGCTAAGTTCTTTTTTTATTGTGGTAGCACGTGGGGAGGGGGGGATGATAGCTGTCAAATCTGGGATTCAGGGGGGTAAGAGTGCTGGTCCGTTCATAACATGTTACACCCTGAATATGAGTGTAACATTTCTGCAAGTCTGCTGTTGGCTAGTCAAGGCAATAATGTCATGATCCACTCACATGTCTGACTGGCATGGGGACAGCTGCAGCCATCTAGGTTAATACACACACACACATATATATATATATATATATATATATATATATATATATATATATATATATATATACATATATATATATATATATATTGTAAGCTGGGGATAGGTAGCGGGTACAAAAGCTCCCTGGGATGAGCCAGCACAGATACCAAAGTCCATAGGATCAGTGAACAACAGTGGGATGTTTATTGGTGCTATACAAAGTCTATTTACAGGTGCTGTACAGTGAGCAGAAAACAAAACAAGAATAGTCAAACACCTAGACGTTATGCAGGTTATGCAGGTCCTAACTACTAAGCTAAACAAGCCTACCGCTTGTTAGCTCAAACACACACTTCTCACCAGTTTTTTCAGCAGCCTCCTTGCTCTCACAGATTCACACTGTTTCCCAGGACAGAGCAATGGCTGTTAGCTCAGGTGAGCTTAAATTGGCCTGGGGGAGAGGGCCAACACCTGACCTGGATCAGGGATCAGAGATCCCTGAACGTGTAAGAGAGGAGCCTGGGAGAGGTATAAACCCCGAACTGGACTTTCCCAGGCTCTCTCTGGGATGCTCTGCTACACACCCTCCCCCCTTGTTTCAACCCCAGGGTTGGAACACCTGTAGCCCAACAGGAGTGAACACGGGACAGGGCATCTACATTTCCCATCTCAACACCTGGCCTGTGTTTTACTGTAAAGGAATAATCCTATAGAGCCAAAAACCACCCGTTCACCCGTCTATTAGTCTCCTTCTTTTGGGCCATCCATTTCAAGGGAGCATGGTCAGTTATTAGCTCAAACTGGCGCCCTAACAGGTAGTACCTGAGCGCGTCTACGGCCCACTTTATGGCTAAGCATTCCTTTTCAATGACTGCATACTTTTTCTCATGATCATTGAGCTTTCTGCTTAGGTAGACCACAGGGTGTTCTTCCCCGTTGTGTACCTGTGACAATACTGCCCCGATACCTACATCAGAGGCATCTGTCTGTACCAAAAAGTCTTTGGTGAAATCGGGGGAGTATAGCACTGGCTGTGCACAAAGAGCTTTTTTCAGGGCTTGGAAAGATTCTTCCGCTACTGGGGACCATTTCACCATTACAGAGTCTTTCCCTTTCGTAAGGTCTGTCAGTGGGGCAGCTAAAGTTGCAAAATTTGGGATAAATCTTCTATAATACCCCGCAATGCCAAGAAAGGCCCTGACCTGCTTCCTGTTTGCCGGACGTGGCCACTCCTGGATGGCTTCTATTTTATTTACCTGAGGCTTTATGACACCACGGCCAATAGTGTAGCCCAAATACTTGACTTCCTCTAGACCAATGGCACATTTTTTGGGATTTGCCGTAAACCCTTCTTTGAAGAGGGAATCGAGGACCGCTTGGACACGGGGCAAGTGAGAGCCCCAGTCAGTGCTATGCACCACTATGTCATCCAGATAGGCTGCAGCATACTGTCGGTGAGGTCTTAGGGTCTTGTCCATGGCCCTCTGAAATGTCGCAGGGGCATTTTGCAACCCAAAAGGCATCTTTTTATATTGAAAGGAACCCTCCGGGGTCACAAATGCAGTCTTCTCTTTGGCACTAGCAGTCAGGGGTATCTGCCAATAACCTTTTTGTCAAGTCCAAAGTAGTCAGATAGCGAGCCTTGCCAAGTCGGTCTATAAGTTCATCTACTCTGGGCATTGGGTACGTGTCAAACTTTGTCACTGCATTAAGCTTCCTGAAGTCATTACAGAACCTCCAGGTGCCATCCGGTTTTGGGACTAACACGATGGGGCTCGACCAATCACTATTGGATTCCTCAATGACATCTAGCTCCAACATTCTTTTAACTTCAGCACTGATGTCCTTTCTCCTCGCTTCAGGAATTCGGTACGGTTTGAGCTCGACACATGCTGAATCATGCTGAACCTCCGAACTCGTGCCAGGCAACTCTGAAAATTTCTCTCTATTCCTTATCAGGAACTCTCTAGCTTCCTGTTTTTGGGAAAATGACAGGCTGTCTGGAATCGTGACCTCAGGGATCAGAGGGGATTCAGTACCCTTAGGCGTTACCGAGAGGGACCTTGCAGTTAACGCCAGTCTATCCTTCCAGGGCTTTAACAGGTTTACGTGGTAAATCTGTCCCGGCTTCCTTTTACCTGGTTGATACACCTTGTAATTGACTTCCCCAACTCTTTCAATTACTTCAAAGGGGCCCTGCCACTTAGCCAGGAACTTGCTCTCAACAGTGGGAACTAATACGAGGACCCTGTCACCCGGTGAGAAAACACAGAGTTGGGCCCCCCGGTTGTATATTCTCTGTTGGGCTGCTTGTGCCTGTAGTAAATGTTCTTTCACCACTGGTATTACTGCTGCAATCCTGTCCTGCATTTGAGCGATATGCTCAATTATGCTTTTGTGAGGTGTCTGTTCCCCCTCCCAAGTTTCCTTGGCTATGTCCAAGAGTCCCCGAGGGTGTCTCCCGTAAAGCAACTCAAATGGAGAGTACCCTGTAGAGGACTGGGGAACCTCCCTGATAGCAAACATCAGGTACGGTATCAGGAAGTCCCAGTCTTTCCCATCTTTGTCAACAACCTTTTTTAACATGCCCTTTAACGTCTTATTAAAACGTTCCACCAAGCCATCTGTTTGCGGATGATACACAGAGGTTCGCAACTGCGTCACCTTAAATAACTTGCACAGCTCCCTAGTTATTCCGTGACATAAATGGGGTACCCTGGTCTGTAAGGATTTCTTTAGGGATGCCAACCCGACTGAACACCATAAACAGCTCTTTGGCAATATTTTTAGCAGACGCGGCGCGTAAGGGAACGGCCTCAGGATAACGGGTAGTGTAATCCATAATCACGAGGATATGCTGATGACCACGGGCGGATTTGGGGAGCGGACCCACAAGGTCCATGGCAATCCTCTCGAAGGGCACTTCAATAATGGGCAAGGGCACTAAAGGACTTCGGAAGTGGGGCTGGGGGGCTGACATCTGACACACCGGACAGGATTGACAATAATTTTCAATATTTTTCTGTATCCCAGGCCAGTAAAACCTGCGCAACACTCTTTCAGTGGTTTTCTCAACCCCTAAATGGCCTCCTAGCAAGTGCCCATGGGCAAGTTCCAACACCACCCTTCTATAAGGCTTCGGGACCACCAACTGTTCAATAACTTCATCATTCTTTTTACATACACGATACAGTAAATCATCATTGCTGCTGAAATAAGGAAAACAGGGCCTATCCCCTGGTTCAACAGGTACATCATTAATCACCATTACATTTTCCCAGGCCCTGGCAAGGGTAGGGTCTTTTCTCTGCTCAGTACCAAAATTTTCCTTGTGCACATTGAGGTCAGTAAACTCCAACGTAGGCTCCGAGTCGGCAGACGGCTGTCCGGCTCTACTGGTTGTGGGGACTTTCTCAGGCTCCTCCAGCTCCCCTGCCATAACCGAGAAAGGAAAACTCGGAGAGCCCTGAGATGAGTCCCCTGAACCCACAATATCGGAAGTAGCCAGGAGCTCTGGCTCTGCGACTGAGTCAGGTACTGCCACCGGGTCGGGATGATCCCACAGCTCCCAAAACTTAGGGAAGTCCCTACCAATGATGGCCTCATGCACCAAGTGGGGCACAAGTGCGTCCGCATGGGACACCGTACCTAAGCCAGTTTTAAACTGAACTGTGGCTATAGGATACTCCCGGGTATCCCCATGTACACAGATCACAGCAACTTTTTTTTTCATGAAAATTAACAGTTTTAACTATCTCAGCTGT
This sequence comes from Rana kukunoris, assembly GCA_029574335.1. Classification (NCBI taxonomy): domain Eukaryota; kingdom Metazoa; phylum Chordata; class Amphibia; order Anura; family Ranidae; genus Rana; species Rana kukunoris. The sequence goes on along the minus strand of CM056050.1, from coordinate 212,923,299 downwards.
AACCAAAGTAACCAGACTTCCAGAGTCCAGTAAGGCCGTAATAGGCTTATCATTAACAGTCATGTGATACATGTGTTTCCCCACATTTGGCACTGCAGCGCATGAAACAGCAGCAAACATAGACTGCCTTCTAATAGACAGATCACACTGCATTGGTTCATCAGTCAAAGGACAATTTGCTGCAACATGTCCCAGCTCTTGGCAACGAAAACACCTGATGTTTCCCCAAGTTGGTTTGCTGACAGGCAGTGGTTTCCCTTGCTTGGGACGCCAAACTTCAGTCCTGGCACCAAAGATCCTCCCCCCTATTTCCTTGCCATGCTTACCACCCACTTCCCCTGGAACAGTCTTACCGGTTGCCTGGGGAGACCGTGGCTTTGGGTGGAAAGTCTGTGCGGCAGTTGGGGTGGTGACCAGGTTCTCTGCAGCAAAGTACCTTTCGACGAGTTCCACCAAGTTATCTGCCGACTTGGGGTCCCCTTGACTCACCCACCTCTGCAGGGGAATTGGGAGTGACCTCAGGAATTGGTCCATGACCACACGCTCCACTATTTGTGGTGCAGACAGGGACTCCGGCTGTAGCCATTTTCTCACCAGGTGGATTAGGTCGAACATCTGTGATCTTGGGGGCCTCTCAATTTGGAAGAACCAGCTGTGGACCCGTTGGGCTCGAACGGCCAAGGTGACACCGAGTCGCGCCAGAATTTCCTGCTTGACCTTTTCATAGTCTCCCGCTTCTGCCGACTCCAGATCATAGTAGGCCTTCTGCGATTCACCAGAAAGTAAGGGGGCGATCAGTCCTGCCCACTTGGTTTTAGGCCAACCTTCCCTCTCAGCGGTCCGTTCAAATGTTAGCAGGAAGGCCTCTGGATCATCCGTAGTCATTTTTGACAGAAAGCGAGCCACATGGATGGCTGAAGGCTTGTCTCTAATATCCTTGATTTCCGCAGGTGCCCACTGTGCTAGCGTTTCTGCAACCTTAGTCAGGGTTTTCCTATCCGCTTCTGCAGCAGTGGCAAGCTGTTCAAACAGCCTCTGCGATTGCTCCTGTACAGCACTAATCTGCCTCTGCGATTGCTCCTGTGCGATAGCGTTGGCTTGCTGCAGCGCAGCATTAGTTTGCTGTTGTGCAGCGTTTGCTTGCTGTTGTGCAGCGTTGAATAACACCATATGTTTGAGGATTTCCTCCATGTTGTCACTTTAGGTACTGGCTTTTTAAATAGTAACTTACTATTGCTGATCGCAGCCTCCACCATATGTAAGCTGGGGATAGGTAGCGGGTACAAAAGCTCCCTGGGATGAGCCAGCACAGATACCAAAGTCCATAGGATCAGTGAACAACAGTGGGATGTTTATTGGTGCTATACAAAGTCTATTTACAGGTGCTGTACAGTGAGCAGAAAACAAAACAAAAATAGTCAAACAAACACCTAGCCGTGTCTCGGCTCTAACTACACGTTATGCAGGTCCTAACTACTAAGCTAAACAAGCCTACCACTTGTTAGCTCAAACACACACTTCTCACCAGTTTTTTCAGCAGCCTCCTTGCTCTCACAGATTCACACTGTTTCCCAGGACAGAGCAATGGCTGTTAGCTCAGGTGAGCTTAAATTGGCCTGGGGGAGAGGGCCAACACCTGACCTGGATCAGGGATCAGAGATCCCTGAACGTGTAAGAGAGGAGCCTGGGAGAGGTATAAACCCCGAACTGGACTTTCCCAGGCTCTCTCTGGGATGCTCTGCTACAATATATATGTATATATGTTTGCTTTTTTGTCATCCCATACTATTTCTCTTTTCTAAGTTACAAAGCTGTGAAAAAGTAATTGCCCCCTAAACCTAATATCTGGTTGTGCCACCCTTGGTGGAGACAATTGCAACCAGTCATTTATGATAACTGACAATGAGTCTTTCACATTGCTATGGAGCAATTTTGGTCCACTCTTCTTTGCAGAATTGTTTTAATTCAGCCACACCGGAGGGGTTTCCAGCACAAACGCAATGAATCTATGTCCGGACTTTGACTAGGCCACTCCAAAACCTACATTTTGCTTTGTTTGAACAATTTGGAGGTGGACTTGCTGTTGTGTTTTGGATCATTGTTCTGCTGCATAACCCAAGTGCACTTGAGCTTGAGGTCACAAACTGATAGCTGGACATTCTCCTTTAAGATTTTCTGGTAGAGCTCAGAATTCATAGTTCCATCAATTATGGCAAGCCGTCCAGGTCCTGAAGCTGCAAAGCAGCACCAGACCATCACGCTACCACCACCATGTCTGACTGTTGGTATGATATTCTTGTTATGAAATGCTGTATTAGTTTTATGCCAGATGTAACAGGATGCACACCTTCCAAAAAGTAAAATTTTTGTCTCATCAGTACACAGAAAATTTGCCTTAAAGTCCTTGGGATTATAAAGATATTTTTTGTTTTTTGGTAAATGTGAGATGAGCCTTTGTGTTCTTTTTGGTCAGCATTGGTTTTGGCCTTGGAACTCTCCCATAGATGCCATTTTTTCCCAGTCTATTTTTTATTGTTGAACCATGAACACTGATCTTACCCGAGGCAAGTGAGGCCTGCAGTTCTTTAGATGTTGTTCTGGGTTCATCCTCCTGGATGACTCATTGTCATGCTCTTTGAGTAATTCTTGTAGGCCGGCCACTCTTGGGAAGGTTCACCACTGTTCCAAGTTATCTCCATTGATGAATAATGTCTCTCTCAGTGGTTTACTGGCATGCCAAAGCCTTAGAAATGGCTTTGAAACCCTTCCAAGGCTGGTACATGTACATTACTTTGTTTCTAATCTGTTATTGATTTTTTTTAGATTGTGGCATGATGTGTGGCCTTTTTGTGATCTGTTAGCATGCTTCACTTTGTCAGACAGCTTCTATTTATGTGATTTCTTGATTCAGTGGGTCTGGCAGTAATCAGGCCTGGGTGTGGCAAGTGAAATTTAACTCAGCTTTCCAAAAAATTGTGGGTATTCACAGTTCATTCATGATTTAGCATGGGGGGATTACCTTTTCACATAGGGCCAGGCAGGTTGGACAGTTTTTTTTCCCTTAATAAATGAAATAATAATGTAAAAACTGCATCTTGGATTTACTCTGGTTATCTTTGTGTAATATTAAATTTTTTGATCATCTGAACCATTTAAGTATGAGAAATATGCAAAAAATTAAATCAGCAAGGGGGAAAATGCTTTTTCACAGCACTGTATCTTGGCATAGTGAACCCACACCAATACATTTAGCCAAATTCACGTAGGAGTTACGCCGACGTATCTATAGATATTCCATCGTAAGTACAAATGTGCGCCGTCGTATCTCTGCATTCCCCAAGCTAGATACGTCGGAAAAATAGGCTTCAGCTGCCCGGCGTATGTTGCCTACGCCGGCGTATCGTGGGCGCATAGTTACGCTGGACTCATTCAGTGTACCCATTTGAAATATGAAAATGAGTAAGATACGCCAATTCACGAGCGTACTTGCGCATGTTTTAAGTGATTTGCGTAAGGGTTACATCCGGCGTAAAGTTATTCCTCACATAGGTGGGGCAGCCCATTCAAATGTATGGACCAGGGAACGAACGCCGTTGATTTTTACGTTGTTTACGTAGTACGTGAATAGGGCTGTGCGTAGGTTACGTTCACGTCGTAGGCAGTGTTTTGACGTATCTTAGGCAGTTATCTCGACGTAACTGTGACCATGCGCACTGGGATGCGTCCAAGATACGACGCATGCGCAGTTCGTTTTTTGAAGCTCAGCCCATCATTTGCATGGGGTCACGCTTCATTTAAATATATCATGCCCACTCCCAGCCCACTTCCACCTACTTTGACTTACGTCGGCTTAAGCCGACAACTATACGCTACGCTGGCGCAACATTGAGAGCATTTTCTTTGTGAATACCATGCTTGCCTCTCAACGTTGCGCCGGCGTAGCGTAAAGAAGATACGCTACGCCGGCAGAAAGATGCGCCCAGGTATGTGAATCTGGGCCATTGAGTTCATTTACCACTTCGGTCTTGTGTCTATTTCCTGGTGCTAATTCATAGCCAAAAAAAGGTATCTATACTCATATTCTTGTAAGTGCTTACAGTTATTTTCATTCAACTAGGTCTGTTAGAGGGGCTGGAGGTGTTCTTGGAGTCAAGGTGCAGAACAGAGAACCCAAATTACCAAGTGGCTGCTGTGGGGGAAGTGCTACATAGGAAAACATGAGGGGAGCTGTCATTGCATATATATATTTATTTATATATTTTTAATACATAACGTTTTTTGTTTTTTTTACATAAAATAATAACATTTTGTACAAGAGAACCTTTGTGCAAAAGAACTATCAAACAGTTCAGAGCTTCAGCAGTATTATAAATACATGCATTATTGTGTGGTATACACGTTTCGCGGGATCCCCCGCCTCTTCAGGACCATACATGTATCAAAAATGCGTTTTGTATAAGGCTCGCACTATGATCAAGAAAGAAAAAAAAAGCATCTTGATCATAGTAAGAGCCTTATACATAATGCACTCATGATATATGTATGGTCCTAAAGAAGCGGGGATCCCACGGAACGTGTATACCACCCACGAATATATGTATTTATAATACTGCTAAAGCTCTGAACTGTTTGAAGTTTTTTTTGTACACAAGTCTTTTAAAGAAAATATTGTATTTAATAAAAAAAAAATTTATAGACTCTGATTGTGTTCTCGTTGACATATTTAAAGTCCCGGACGCTGCCCCTCTCCTTCACAAATTTACCTAATTGGATGATTCACAGTTTCACCTTATTCACTAAGCTGAGTAAATTTGCCTGAAAAGTGAAAGATTACTTTTCAGAGTAAACATGCCCTACTCCTTTAGTAAATCCACCCCTGCAACTTAACCTAAGAGCAGCATGTGCATATTTAGTGTCCTGACCTCTGATATGCAGGCACTTCTTCCCAGATTAGTGACACACCAAATAGGGAAGAAAAGATAAGGATTTGAGTAATTTGGATGTGATATAAAAACCCAGGCAGACCTTTTATGTTTCATCATTTAGACTACGTATTTACAATGTACATAGGTAGGTTAGTGAAGAAGAGACAAATAAATAGGAGTATCATCCCCACAAAATGCTTGGTAGAGAATGTCAGTCTGGATGAGGGGGCTTTCCTAAGTAAATATGTACATTGCCCTGGGTAAGGGCCACATGTGATGCCGAGTCTCCATTAACAAAATGAATGAATGAATGAAAGGGGAGGGCTAGATCATTCTGGACAAGCTCCAAGAAATGAGGTAGGCTGTATCTGATATGAAGCAGCTTTTAATGCACACTGTGAGAAGCTCAGTGAAATCAAAGCAAATTCGGTATAGTAGAGGAGACTGTACAACTGTTCAAGACTAAAGGTTAGACTGGAATTCAGATGCACAATTATGTTATGTAAATATAATTTGGTATCTTCAGCAGATTTGGGTTTCTTCTGTGCAGACAATCATTGAAGTCTAAATGAGCAAATGAATGCATGAAACGCTTATGTGGTGACAAATCTTTGAATGAAATCAGAAAATAAAATGGTATACTTCTTATTATGTTTAATATAACCATGTTCTTATTAAGATGTGCAATTTAAGGTTTGAAAAATGTTATATAAGAGTTCCTGTCGGTTGCACTCTTGATGATAATAAGCAGCTTAGCAACCATCATGGATTGCCTACAGAGGTTCCACTCAAGCATCAGCTCATTACCACTGACATTTTCTTTCAGGAAACTAGCTTCCGGATTATTGGCTGACAGCCTTTATTCATTGTCAGACAAAAGGATGTGAACACGTTGGGAATATGTTCTTTAAGATCTTCATGGAATAATTTATAGTATATTGAACGGTGACTACCTAACTACTTGGAATGGCAATTTGTATACCCACCTCTGCAAGATAGAACTCATCGTATTGTCTTTTAAAGTTCTCTCCTTTATAGTAGTTGCTGGCAGCTACAATTACATCCACTGCAACCATGCTTAGTATGAACATGTGGAAAATGGATGATCTCATCATCTTCTGTTAATGGACAAGAAACAAAACACAAGACACAAAGGTTATTTAGAGATGCAGTTCAAGATCAACATTTTATGTTTTCACAGTTAAGCTGATCATTGGAAATTCCTCATTTTTATTGTGGTTTAAAACATGAATAGATATTTCTTTCTAAATATGTAACCATTTGTAGTCATTTTACAAATGCTACATGACACTCACAAACTGAAATCAATGTGGCTTTTAACTGTACATTAGGCATTCTTGTTTAAGAGAGAATGACAGGTTTAATGGAAAAGAGAATTAAATAAATCCTTTATGTGAGGAAGTGAATTTGTCATTTCGTCAGAGTAAAAGCATTTTTAAATCCTCAAAGGCAAAGCATTATCTATCACACTTGACAATGAGAAATTTACTAATTACAACACAAGAAGGTCAATACTTGCTTATACAAAATCCTTAGCTACATTCTTACAGAGGTGTCAACCATTAAACTAGTGGAAGTGTAGGAATTAGTGGCCATGTGTATTCTTCATTCGATATTATTACTTCCAAGTTCCCACTGCCAAACTCGGGGGATCTAAGCCAGTACTAAGTTTTGTTATGCCGCTAATACTCTATATAACTGAAGAAAACATTAATAACCATATTTCAAAATTTGTATTATGTATTTGGTACTTTAAGGCCGCGTACACACGATCGAATTTATCTGCTGAAACCGGTTCGACGGACCGTTTCAGCAGACAAATCCGATCGTGTGTACGGGCGAGCAGACAGGTTTTTCCAGCAGACCAGTTTTAAAGCATGCTTTAAAACTGGTCTGCTGGAAACCCGTTCGTCCGACATGTCCGCTGGTTAGTACGCCTAACCAGCGGACAAAAATCTCCTGCATGCACCGAATGTATTCGACACATGCATGGAAGTATTTTACATCCTGGAGTGGTGACGTGGCGGCGTCAACGTCACCGCCACGTCACCGCGCTGTCTGTCCGTGGGGATTTTGGTTTGATCGTGTGTACGCTGATCAAACCAAAATAGCCCAGCAGACATATCCGATGAAAACGGTCTGTCCGACCGTTTTCATCGGATTTGTTTAGTCGTGTGTACGCGGCCTCACAGATCTGGATAAATAATATCCTTTGCCTTAAAAAAAAAAAAAAAAAAAGGATAGCTTCACCAATGACTGTAATTACATGGAGCTTAAGCAAAAGAGATGAAAGTTATTATTTTCTCTAATTTCTTCATTGTCTCAATAAACTGGATTTAAAAACATTAACAACTTTAAGGTTAGTTTCCTGTGGTTAGTTCGTGTTCATTTTTTTACACACACACACACACAGCATTTATTAGTGAAAAAAAATGAGAACTATCAAACGTGGCAGACTTTGACAAAATATCTGTATAAGCATGCAATATTTTATGCCTGGTCTTACATCTGCACACCTTTATGATTTCCTCTTCTGACTTTGAGTAAATATTATATCCGATAAAATAATTATAAAGCCATTTTGAGAAACGCATGAATTATCAGGTTGCTTTGCAGCTTTGTGTAACGTCTAAATCAGATGAGCTTTCTTTTCTTCAGCTAACCTGGGAAATCTATTATTTTTCATGGGTTTCTGAGGGCATAATGAATCCATGCGACACAACACATGATGAAAACTTTTGAGGACTCAAAGAGAAAATCATTGCCAAGTGCTGGTAACATTGTAACTGCATGTCAGTGTTAAAAATAAAAAACTGAAATAAATAAAGTCAACGTGGAAAACTTTGTGGGATCATATTTACAGATATTTAAAAAGTCACATGCCCTTCGCTTACATTGGGCTCCACTTAACACAACAAAAATGTCTCCAACCTGCTGCTCAAAGGGTGCTAAGCACCTCAATAGGAACATGTCCCATTGGTATTATTTGTGCTATATTCAGTAAAACAGTCAAGCTTGTGGTCTTAAAGCAGTAGTAAACTTCTGAAAAAAACCCTGAAAAAAACCCTGCAAGACAATAGCACATTATGACATACTTACCTTAGAATGAAGCACTGCATCGGCGCCCGGTCACTGCTGAGGGAGCTGACATGTTTCTTCAGCGTTTCTCTTGGGATTTCTGGCTCCGGTACTGTGAATAGCCTGAGTTGAGATGACGTCACTCCCATGCATGCGTGCGGGTGCCTTTTATTCCGGCAGTATACGCCGAACCTGCAGAGAGCATGTGCCACTGACGTCAGCGGCTGCATGCATGGTCAATATCTCCTAAACCGTGCAGATTGAGGACATATTCTTTTTACCTACAGGTAATTCTTATGGTTTACCTGTAGGTAAAAATCACCAAGCAGGGTATACAACCACTTTCAGTGAGTTTTTCTTTACTTTCCATTTCTGATCTATATTCCTACACATTTGATTTCAAAACAGGTTGCTCTCTCCATGTCTGGAGGGCCATAAACACAGAAGTCCCCTTCATGATGATACCAGCCTATATGCTGTTCAGTATTAAATTCTTCTGAAGGGAAACATAAAAAAGGGCTCCTCTCACAACACCAGCCATACCCTAGAATATGATGCAAGTCATTTATACATGTGTAGTGCCTCTTATACAATTATTGAAACTGAAAACAATGGCTGACACATGTTACAAAAATCTTTATTTGTAATAAAGACAATCACCATTAACTCATTTAAAAGAAACAAGTAACAAATAATTATCTTATGTTTTTGTCCACCTCCCACCAAATCCTATCATTTGTGGAGAATACATCAAATGTTAAAACCTGAAGAGCAAAGAATCATGTCATTTACTTTCAACTCCAGCTTGACTGATATACTCATAGGGAATTACTGGAATGACAACACCCCATACTGGTTAAGTATATATTTCTGGTGTGCAAGTGAGTATCTCTTGGCAAGTTGGAAACATCAATTAAAAAAAAATGTGAACAGTATTAGTGTCCAATGCTGCATTTTTCGAATGACAGGAGCAGTATTTAACCTGACAATCTAGCTATCTAGCTTTTCATCTGGTGATAAAGTGTATGTTACCATATAAAAATGTTTCTATTATTATGTGTGTCTTTGTATATCGGTATATCTAGAGCTTCCCCCTGTGTGTGACATAATGGGCGGCCCATAGTTCACGAAAACATGCTTTGCAGTAAGGTCGGTACAATAAAAGGTTAGGGACGGGCAAAAAAGATTCTTTAGGTTTATTTTATTTGACTAATTGATAGTATGGCCAAAACATAGTATAGTCTGAACTTGTTTACCATATGTCTATGTAGCTGTTGTATATATACAGATGCGGAAAAACTACATATTATGAACACCTGAAACTTTTCTCTTTCTTGAATCAAGAGGCACTGGCAGGGGCGGACTGACCATTTAGTCACTCGGGCACTGCCCGAGGGCCCCATGCCACTAGGGGGCCCCATCAGGGATGCCAGGCTCAGTAAAACCAGGGAAAGTATGTAAAAATCTATGTTTTTTTACATCTGTCCCTGATATGTCTGAAACTGACATGCTTTTGATGTGAAAATCCCAAGATTTTAGCTGCCCTGCCTCTGCACTGCGGCCCGGAATCGATGAGCTACCATCCCTTTATCCATATGTCAACGGCGCCATTTTTAATAAATCAAAAGCATTCGAAAACACAGATCTTGGCATTTTGGATGCTTTTAAAGGAAAAGGAGAGACTTAGGGACAGATTCACAGAGAATTAGATTCTCGTAGAGTATCAGAAATACACTACGCCGCCGTTTTATACCTGGCTCTACGTGGAATCCAGGTAGATTTTGTCCAGTAAACGACGGCGGCGTAGTGTATTTCTCCCGTCGCAATCCATCTGCGCGAGTAGGGAGCGTGAAGCATTTAAAATAGGCGCGTTCCCGCGGCGATCGAACTGCGCATGCTCCGTTCGCAAATTTCCCGCCGTGCATTGCGCGAAAACACGTCGTCACGTCGTAGTAGTGTCGTTTACATACATTCCTATTCCCGAACGAGTTACGTTAAAAAAAATATATATTTTCAAATCGACGCGGGAACGACGGCCATACTTTACATGGGTTACGCACTGTTAGACCAGAAAAAAGCTCCTCTAACATTACGTAGCCAAAAAATGACGTAGGCGATTGCGAGGGACACTCGTACCTTCGTGGATCGCATTTTTTGCATATCCCGACGCATGAAAACGACGCAAACTCCTCCCAGCGGCCGCAAAAATATCGCAGTGTAGATCCGAAGGCTTACGAGGACGTAAGCCTCTCGGATCGAAGCCCAAAGCCGCCGTATCATGGTTTGAGGATTCAAACTAGTGATACGGCGCGCGAAATTTGAAATTACTCCTGTCTAACACCAGTTAGACAGGCGTAATTGCTCTGTGAATCTGGGCCTTAGGGTCTTATCGATCTCTCCTTAAAGAGTACCTGTCACATGCCTATTGCTGTCACAAGGATGTTTACATTCCTTGTGACAGCTATAGTAGTGATCAACGAAAAAACAAGTAAAGCAACAGTTTAACCACTTGCCGACCAGCCGCCGCAGTTATACGGCGGCAGGTCGGCACGGGTGCGCAAGAGCCCGTAGCTCTACGTCGCGCCTTTCGCGGCCACTAGGGGGCGCGTGCGCGCCGCCGGCGGCCCGCGCACGCGCCCCCCGCTCGCCCCCGAGTCCCGTGCGTGTGCCCGGCGGGCGCGATCGCCGCCGGGCACACGCGATCGCTCGTTACAGAGCGGGGAACGGGAGCTGTGTGTGAAAACACACAGCGCTCGTTCCTGTCAGCGGGGGAAACGCTGATCTTCTGTTCATACAATGTATGAACAGAAGATCAGTGATTCCCCCTAGTAAGTCCCCCCCCCCATACAGTTAGAACACAAATAGGAACACACTTAACCCCTTCCCCGCCCCCTAGTGTTAACCCCTTCACTGCCAATGGCATTTTTATAGTAATCCAATGCATTTTTATAGCATTGATCGCTAAAAAAATGCCAATGGTCCCAAAAATGTGTCAAAAGTGTCCGAAGTGTCCGCCATAATATCGCAGTACCGAAAAAAAACGCTGATCGCCGCCATTACTAGTAAAAAAAAAATAATAATAAAAATGCCATAAAACTACCCCCTATTTTGTAAACGCTATAACTTTTGCGCAAACCAATCAATAAACGCTAATTGCGATTTTTTTTTACGAAAAATATGTAGAAGAATACGTATCGGCCTAAACTGAGGAAAAAATATATTTTTTTTATATATTTTTGGGGATATTTATTATAATAAAAAGTAAAAAATATTGCATTTTTTTCAAAATAGTCGCTCTGTTTTTGTTTATAGCGCAAAAAATAAAAACCGCAGAGATGATCAAATACCACCAAAAGAAAGCTCTATTTGTGGGAAAAAAAGGACGCCAATTTTGTTTGGGAGCCACGTCGCACGACCGCGCAATTGTCAGTTAAAGCGACGCAGTGCCGAATCTCAAAAAGTGCTCTGGTCTTTGGACAGCAATATGGTCCGGGGCTGAAGTGGTTAAAAAACGAAAATAATAATAATAGTAATAAAAAAAAATGAAGGTGCCCCACCCATGTGAGGTATTATCTCAAACGTCAGATCATGGGCAGTAATTCTAGCACTAGACTCCCTCTGTATATCTAAAGTAGTAACCTGTGTTCATTTATACATGCATCTCATATGTAATACCGCTTTGTAACTCCTTCGGATCTTACGGTTATACCTGCCGATGTTGCTGTGACATAATTGTTTCTGTATTTTCCTTTTTCTTAATAAAATCTATATGGTTTAAGAAAAAAAAAAAAAAGTAGTAACCTGTAAAGGCTTTTAAAGCATCACCTATGGATAGTAAAATTTACATAATTTGTCACCGGTGCATAGATGTGCGCAATTTTAAAACGTGACATGTTTGGTGTCTATTTACTCAGCATAACATCATCGTTTATATGTAAAAAAAAAAAATTGGGTTATGGAAATACAGTGTGACATAAACCAATTTACATGCTTTAAAATATATATATATATATATATATATATATATATATATATATATATATATAATGTTTGGGGGTTCAAAGTAATTTTCTAGCAAAAAAATATTGATTGTTACATATAAACAAAAAGTTCCAAAAGAGCTGGTCAAACTTGTAATACCTTTTATGTGCTACCCTTCTTTGACAACAGATATAAGCCTTAAAGCGGAGTTCCAGCCTTTTTATGTTTATTAAAAGTCAGCAGCTACAAAAAGTGTATGGTCCATGGTCCATGGTTCCATGGTCCAGCGATGCGGCTGCCCGGACTGCGAGCACCCGGCCGTGACAGCTTTCGGCTTCACGGCCGGGCACGCACTGCGTATGTGCGCTGCTCACTAGGAGTGGACAGGCGATCTTCTGGGACTTGTCACGTGTCCCAGGAGATCGCCTAGAGAGAGGGGCCACCTAAGGCGAGAGGAGGAGTCGCCTAGGCAGTCCCTGGGTGGAAGGAGGAAGTGGGACAGGACACTCCCCCCCAAAAAAGTGACATGCCAAATCTGGCATGTAAGGGGGGGGGGGGGGGGAGGAGTGCTTAAAGCAGAAGTTCCACTTTTGGGTGGAACTTCGCAAAACCTTAAAACAAGGATATGTCTCTTAATTTTAGCGAAGTGAATATCATTTTTAAATCTATTTTGATTAGCTGAAAATAACTGTAATTTTTTTAAAGGTGTATTTGCATGTCAGTTTAACCTGCAGTGTATCTATACAAAAAAATGTACCTTGAAAGGGCCAATATGTACAATCTTATAAAAATACTGGTATTATTAGGGCACTTTCAGACTGGGGCGTTGGGGGCATTGACAGTAAAGCGCCGCTATTTGAAGCGGCGCTTTCCTGTCATTTTAGTGGCACTTTTTAGCCACTAGCGGGGCGCTTTTAACACACGCTATGTTCAAATATATCGTTAAAAGTACCCACAAACCGCCACTACCATTGGACTTTGCAGGCGCTGCCAAAGCGCTTTGCAGGCGCTTTGGTGGTGCTGTGAAAAACATTCTAAAGCCCTAAAATTACTAAAATATAAGCAGCGCTGTAAACAATGTAAGATCTTCCACCACACCAATCTTCCAGCACACCCGGTGTCAGTGAATCCTCTCCCGTCAGATGCAAAACTCACTGACACCGGGTGTGGTGGAAGATTGGAAGCTATTATCATTATTTTTTCACAAACCTACTTGATGTGTTTTATGGACTTATATTTAATTAGTATTTAAACACATTTATATATATTTTTTTGGAATTTGTGCACATATTCACTTTTGTCACATGGTGAGGTTTATGGACATTAGCATTATTTTTGAATACCTGTGAAAACTGATATTTCATCTTACATTGTTTACAGCGCTGCTTATATTTTTATTACACTAATTTTAGGGTTTTAGAATATGTTTTTCACAGTTTGATTTTTTAAAAGTAGTTGCTTTACTCTTTTGCCAATTTGATTATCACTATTTGTTCATAAGCGCATCGGTGGGAACACAGAAAGGGCGGATTCATCTTTGTTACTATTATTTACGCTTTGGTGGTGCTGCCAATTGATTTTAATGTGCAGGGGCACTTCAGGAGGAGTATATACACCGCTCCTAAAGCGTTGCAAAGATGCTGCTTGCAGGTCTTTTTTTAACGCCCCGCAAGCACACCGCTCCAACGGAGTGACAAAAGGTGCTATTTTTAGCTCTATAGGGCCTGTAAAGCACCTCAGTGTGACAGTGGTCTTAGGAAGATTGCATGAATTTGTATATTTTATCTTTTTTTGGCACATATATCAGAATCTGGTCTCATGTGGGACAACCTGCATGCTTTTTCATAGCTCACCAAGAGCCTCTAGTGCTCATTTTTGAGGTGATGTACTGTAATTAGTAAAATAATTATGCAAAAACATTCATACCTAGAGTCCTAATATTAAGGTTATTTAGTAATATAGTTAAGCTATATAGTTATAGTTAGCAACTTTGCAAAACTTACAGACAAGTTTACTTTTCAATTCTACTTGAAATACAGTTAAAAAGGTAAATAAAAGAAAAAATGGAAAATCACAAGTACGTTAAATTATGATAACTCCTGTGTAACTGTTTTCTGCTTTGTGGGAAGAAAAAGCTGAGTTGTGTGCTATGGTATCTGTGATGTCTTTGTATGCCCTGGTAGGTTGGTCAGTTATATATTTAGCCATGCATTCAATTTTTTTCTGTAGGAATGCTTTAGCAAGTGAGAAAGAGCTAATGAGGTAATAAGAAAGATCAAATCAAGAACATATTGTGAGCTGAAGATCTGCTGTTTTTTTTTCTGGAACAGAAATTTTATGAATTTAAACGAACCAGTAGTAAAGCAGAATTGCTCTGTAAACACTCAAAAGGTAATGTCAGCAGCCCCATAGACATTTCTATTGGCATTGGAATCTGCCAAAGTTGCAGGTATTCTTATGTATGGAAACTTTCAGAGTGGTTATCCTGGTAAAATATTTCAAGCTGGTTTCATAGCCTTCTCTAAGGTTCAGGCATTACCAATATTTTTCCACTTGATGATAAACCTTGGGTTGTATACTCAGGGCAACTAGTGTTTTACAATCCTAAACACAGAGGTGACTTTTTATGAGCTTGAAATTCAGTAAGGCCACGGGGCTTGATAAAGGCTACATAGTACAGTAAACCTTGGATTGCAAGTATAGTAACTTGGTCTGCGAGTGTTTTTTGTATAAATTTTGCCTTGATAAACAAGCGATGTCTTGATATACAAGTAGCGTCACATCACAACTGAGTATAATAGAGAGGAGCGGTGCCTCCAAGTCTAGCAATATGGTTACATTTAATGAAGATACAACATTTAGCAACTCACATGGTTTATGATTAAAACAGGCACATCTAAGTATGCAGGGATCTGGGGTAAAGCTGTCCACATAGACTGTGCTCCACGCTGCCTCTGCCAACAGAATCCCTTCTACGCTGAGCTCCACGAAAAGGGTAGTCTTCCCGGTCATAATTGCAGACTGACAGCAGTGAGAGCTGGTGTTGCAGGGGATGGTCTATGTGGACAGCTTTTCCCCCGGATGCCTGCATATTTAGATGCTTCTAAGGAATTGTTTTGCGATTCTGTTTGTCGGATGACAAAATTGTGCCGTGATTGGGGTGCCATTGGAAGTGACGGAGATCGCAAGGGTGTCCCGCAATTTGCTTCGATTCAGGATCGCGGGCAGAATTGCGGTGTTTCTGCCCATGATTCAGGATTCCTAGATGTGAGCAGAGCTCTGGGGGGGCCTTTCTTGTCTTTTATACTCTGTAGCTCCTGCTGGACTATGCTTCGAATCCCTTTGTGGAGGCTTTGTAACAGCACTGGTGAATGGAGTGAACCACAACTGCGGTTAGCAAGGACTTCAATGCGATTCTCTATGCGACAACTCAGT
This sequence comes from Rana kukunoris, assembly GCA_029574335.1. Taxonomy (NCBI): domain Eukaryota; kingdom Metazoa; phylum Chordata; class Amphibia; order Anura; family Ranidae; genus Rana; species Rana kukunoris. The sequence goes on along the minus strand of CM056050.1, from coordinate 212,907,859 downwards.
ATTAGGCCCTAGGCGTCACTCCTCACAACAGGAATTTGTGGGATCTATAAATCATCTCTGTGTCACATAAAGAAAGGCGTTGAGCTACTAAGCATGGGCGCATTACAGCATGCGACCAGAGCTTAGCGTTTAAAATTAGTTCAAGGACAATATCCCAATACACCACTACATGCAGGTGATTTTCAGTAAGGGACCGCAGGCGTCTCTCCTCGCAACAGGAGTCTGGGGGTTCTCTACATCATATCACCTTGGCATGTAGAGATGTATTAGGCCACTAGGGGAGATGCTATGAATTAGCATCAACCCCTAGCATAGAAAAGTTAGAGCGAACATGTTCAAACAATTAGGACAAGGCCTATGAGGATTTGTACTTATGTAGGGCTCGTAGTAATAGAAGTTGTAGTGACAACTGTTACTTGCATACGACAGGTACTTTAGTTGAGTAATAGTACTTGCGTATGAGAGGCAATATAGCTCAGGTAATTATAGTAGCATACTTGAGGTATTTATTTGTAGATATAATATGAGAGGCAATATAGCTCCGGTAAATATAGTAGTAGACATGAGCTGTAATTATAGATGTAGCAATGCACACATATGAGAGGCAATATAGCTCAGGTAATTGCAAACATGAGGTAAATGTTGCTATAACGATTTAGAGGTAGCTGTCCCTTTTAGGCACTTCTTTGCAATAATCTTTAGCACATTAGTATCTCCCAGAAGATATAGAAATATCCACACAGTATTTGTAATACTACAATTGTAATAGATGAAACATTTGCATTAGCTCTTCCTATAGAACTACAAGTGAAGGAATGACTACTTATCCGTTTGTAGGTACCTATGCAGGAGATGGAATGTCCATGGTGCAAGATGTTCATGGCATGAAGGTAGTTCCCAGCATTGCAGTTGTTCAAGGAAGTCTTAGCAGCAAAGTAGTAATTGTTTCCTGGAGCGGTGTTCCGGCAAAGGGAGCAGCATGGCTGAACATACAGGCTAGGCCTGAGAGGCTACGGCTGACAATAATAGAACACCAGCTGTATCTCCATTGAATGCCTTTATAGGCAGGAGATCAGATGCAGTGCATTGCACTGAATTCAAACAGGGCGCCGTGTGTGGCACACTTCCGCGTTGGAACGCAGAGCAGTGCCGAGCGATGATATCAACGCACGAGCGCCGTATGCGCTCCAGCATGGAACGCATTACGGTGCTGAAAGCACCTGTAATAGCAAGGGGAACAGGCGCACAGAGCGTCTGTTACAGGCTTCCATTTGTGGATGGACATTTTATGGTTACACAACATATCGCATTGCTATAATATTTGTATACGGTCTATAAACTGAATAAATGGTTGTGGAAAAAATCATCTGAGTTTCCATTATTTCTTATGGGGAAATTTGCTTTGATATACGAGTACTTTGGATTACAATTTCTGGAACTAAATTATGCTCGCAATCTGTCTGGGCTGACCTCAGCCCTTCCTTTTCTGAGCTGGCTGCTCAGCTGTTGGCCAATTGCCAGCTCCTATCTCTCCAAAGTGACTCACCTGTTGATGATCTGGCTTTTCAGTCCTGCCTACTTAAGCTATCCAGTTTACTTGCTCTCTGCCTTCGCCTTGGTCAACATCACATAGACTCCTGCGTTCCTGTTGAAGACTTGCTTAGCTGACACATCCCTTCTGGCTCCTGATCCAGCTTGCTCTTTTACTACATTCTTCTCTTGCTCTATGATATTTGGCTCGTCTGACTATCTGATCTGGTTCCTAAACTCTGGCTATGTTTTGACTACACTTACTCTGTTTATCTTTTTATTTTTATTATTAAACAAGTGTGATTTAACTGTACTTCTGTTTTGGTCTGATAACTGATTTGTCTCCAGGTTTGATATGTTATTCATTTATTCTTTAGGATCAGGTGTTCCCTTTTCAGTGGAACACTAGCAGGTTTATAGAGTTGGCAAGCAAATAGGAATTACAAATAAGGCAGTATTTATCATAATTTAATGCCTACTTGGGATCTGGAAGTTAAAGATGCCATTTGTCACTGTATACCTGCATATTTCCTTGTAGATTGTTTGAATGCTAATTAGCATTTTCCAAAGACTGCACATAATACATTAACAGGTGTTGTTTTGCTTTTTAATTGTTATTAACGATCCTATCTTCAAGGTCCTAAGCACTATTAGATCGGTACATTAGTATAAACTATAGGCTACATTTACTAATTTACACCAGTCACCAGTATTATCTTATGTCACCAATCTTGAAATCATTCTCATTTGCACTTCACATGTTTTAGATTTAACAAACTCAAAATCATGACGAGCAAGCAAAATAATATATATATAAAAAAAATGCAAGCTAAATTGAATTAGATGATATTTCTGCTAAATGTAAATTGATTTGATGAAATCCTAGAAAACAGGATAAACACACATTTCTAGCTATTTTTTATATATATATATATTTTCATTCAGAATTGTGTTGGCAGTGTAACAGACATCACACAACAATATCTGTTGGTTTTCCTACCAAGACAAATAAATAAATAATATGTAGTTGGTTTAATAAGCTTAAGTACTTGCACTTTGTGCAACATAAGTATTTTTGAATGTGCCAATTGTGCATCCAGAACTGATGATATAGAATAAACATGCAGACTAGGGTTGAGTGAACCCGAACTGTAAAGTTCGGGTTCGTACCGAACTTTTGTTTTTTTTTGGACCCGAACCCGAATAATTTGCTGAAAGTTCGGGTTCGGAGTTCGGCAATGTAATGGTGCGCTTTAGTTAGGTTAGGGCCCTTTCACACGGGGTGGATCAGTATTGATCCGCTCCGTGTGTGTCCGTAAGCTCAGCGGGGATCCTCCGTAAAATCCCTGCTGAGCTGTCGGCTGACAGGGCGGTCTCCGCACACTGTGCAGAGACCGCCCTGTCTTTCCTCCACTCTCCCCTATGGGGGATCGGATAAACACGGACCGTATGTCCGTATTCATCCGATCCGCCAGACGGAAGAAAAATAGGACATTCTTCCGTTCGAAAAATCGGATCATTGCGGATGCGGACAATTACGGGTGTCGGCGGATGTTTATCCGCCGACACCCGTAATCACATAGGGACCAATGTATGTCCCGTTTTCATCCGCAAAGCACATGTGAAAGGGGCCTTAGGCAAAGGCTGCTGCTGCTCTCAGGGAGAGATTTAGATCAGAGTCAGACAGTTCTGCTTCAGAATCACCAGCACTGCATATGTTACTGTGAGATACTCTGCAAGATAGGTTAGGGGAAGGTTCCCGATTGAATTTGTAGGGAGAGATTTAGATAGGAGTCAGACTGTCTTGTCCTGCTTCAGAAACACCAGCACTGCATATGTCACTATGAGATACTCTGCAAGATAGGTTAGGGGAAGGTTCCTGTTTGTGCTTGTAGGGAATAGAAATATATAGGAGTCTGTCCTGTTTCTAAAATCTAATTACACCAGCACTGCATCTGTTCCTGTGAGATACTCTGCAAGATGCTTTAGGGCAGGGGTCTCCAAACTTTTTAAACAAAGGGCCAGTTTACTGTCCTTCAGATTTTAGGGGGGCCGGACTGTGGTCAGTGGGAATAAAAAATAAATGAAAGTTATAGGGCCGGTAGTCAGTAGGTGGAATAGTGCCCCATAAAAGATATTAGTTATAGTAATAGTGCCCCATTGTTGGTGTCATAGGGAGAAAAAATACACCATCATTGGTGTCAGTGGGAGGAATAATGTCCCATGATTGGTATCAGTGGGAGGAATAGTGTCCCATCCTTGGTATCAGTGGGAGGAATATTGTCCCATCATTTGTGTCAGTGGGAGAAATAGTGTCCCATCATTTGTGTCAGTGGGAGAAATAGTGTCCAATCATTTGCATCAGTGGGAGAAATAGTGCCCCATCATTGGTATCAGTGGGAGGAATAGTGTCCCATAATTTGTGTCAGTGGGAGAAATAGTGCCACATCATTGGTATCAGTGGGAGGAATAGTGTCCCATAATTTGTGTCAGTGGGAGAAATAATGCCCCCATCATTGGTATCAGTGGGAGGAATAGTGTCCCATCATTGGTATCAGTGGGGGGAATAGTGTCCCATCATTTGTGTCAGTGGGAGAAATAGTGTCCAATCATTTGTGTCAGTGCATGGGAGAAATAGTGTCCCATTATTTGTGTCAGTGGGAGAAATAGTGTCCCATCATTTGTGTCAGTGCATGGGAGAAATAGTGCCCCATCATTGGTATCAGTGGGAGGAATAGTGTCCCATCATTTGTGTCAGAGGGAGAAATAGTGCCCCGTCATTTGTGTCAGTGGGAGAAATAGTGTCCCATCATTTGTGTCAGTGCATGGGAGAAATAGTGTCCCATCATTTGTGTTATGGGAGAAATAGTGCCCCATCATTGGTATCAGTGGGAGGAATAGTGTCCCATCATTTGTGTCAGAGGGAGAAATAGTGTCCCATCATTTGTGTCAGTGGGAGAAATAGTGTCCAATCATTTGTGTCAGTGGGAGAAATAGTGTCCTATCATTTGTGTCAGTGGGAGGAATAGTGTCCCATCATTGGTATCAGTGGGAGGAATAGTGTCCCATCATTTGTGTCAGTGGGAGAAATAGTGTCCCATCATTTGTGTGAGTAGGAGGAATAGTGTCCCATCATTGGTATCAGTGGGAGGAATAGTGTCCCATCATTGGTATCAGTGGCAGGAATAGTGTCCCATCATTGGTATCAGTGGGAGGAATAGTGTCCCATCATTTGTGTCAGTGGGAGAAATAGTGTCCCATCATTTGTGTCAGTGGGAGAAATAGTGTCCCATCATTTGTGTCAGTGGAAGAAATAGTGCCCCATCATTGGTATCAGTGGGAGAAATAGTGTCCCATCATTTGTGTCAGTGGGAGAAATAGTGTCCCATCATTTGTGTCAGTGGGAGAAATAGTGTCCCATCATCTTACCGACATTTTGCTGCCATTTGCAGCCCTCTAGCCCTTCCCCTTAGTCTTTTAGAGACATTTTAGTAGTAAAAAGTTCGGCCGAACCCGCCGAACCTGAACATCCAGGTGTCCGCTCAACTCTAATGCAGACTAAATATATAGAGTAATTGAAACCCACTTGTATACCATTTATATCTACTGTACCCCATGTCAAGCATGACAGAAGCAGATGGCTACACCCAATTCACAAAGAGTTATTATGTTTGAGAACAGGTGAAACAGACTCAATGTTCTGAGCTTAATGCACATCCTGAGAGGTGTAAGACCAAAAAATGTATTTTGCTAAATGTAGGGGTTGATTTATGCACCACCATTCACCCACTGAAAGTGCAAGTAAATATGTTCTGTGCGAATGGGGCAAAAAACAGATGTAAACAGGGAATATCCTGCGCCGCCTGAATGTAAATAATTGATTTGAAATGTAAAATACTGCATTTGTCCTCTAGCTGGAGCTAAGTATTATATACATTTTTTATAGTACTTTGCTCTGTCTATTGGCTAAACACAGTGGGCTAGATTCACAGAGCACTTAAGCCGGTGTTTCAGGAGATGCACGGCGTAATTGTAAATATGCGCCTGCGTATCTATACACCGTATCCACAAAACGATATACGCCAGAAATCTAGATTTTTACGAACGGCGTAATTTCGATAGATCGGCGCATCAAGCGCGCAAAAAATGCGCTAGACACACCATTGATTTGCTAGGCAAATATGCAAATGAGGGAGTTACGGCTAAACCACAAAAGTAAGTTTGTGCGGCGCAGGCTGCACGTCCTGTCTAAAATTAGACCATATAAAAGCAGGTTTAAAATTAGAGAATCCGTCTACATGTCAGCTAAAGCAACACTGTTAGGAACGAGCTGAGCAGCCACGCTTGCAGGACAACAATCTGTATGCCAACATGCCAGGGGCATCCTTGCTCATAGCTATACTACTGACTTTAGATGAGCGCAGAAGGAGGAGGGCACGGAGGAGGGCACAGAGGAGGGCACGGAGGAGGGCACTGGAGAGGATATACCGCACACGCATAGACCTCTTTGGCATGAGTGATTCTGAGGTGTATCGCATCTTCAGATTCACCCCTGCTGCCATCATGGAATTAACCACAACCCTGCAGGAGGACATCACCAGCCCAACACATGACACCACCCATGACACCCATGACAGCTACATATACAATCATAGCCCCATTGCAACAGAATTCGAACAGAACATGTATGGGGACAGCTGGCTGGTTGGTGAGTGACATGGGTGGCAGGCATGACTGTCCCCCCCATGATGCAGAAATCACAAGGGGCACAAGCACTACCAACATCCTCCTGTCTTATCCCTTCAAGGTGACTCTGCATATGCACTGGGACCCCATCTCATGACTCCTATCCGGAACCCCCCATGGTACCCTGTTGTATTCCCCAAACTTTGTATGCCAGATCATCGGTGCATGTTGCATGCTGCACAACTTCGCAGTGAGAAAGGGCCTGGAGATTGACATACATGATGACCTGACCCCTGAACCAGACAATCCCCCCCTAACCGAGGGTCCCCCGTCTTCTGAGGGAAGAGCAGCCAGGAGACAGCTCACATTAGGGATCTTTGCACATTAAACATACACATTAATCATGGCACAATGAGAATGCATGCATGCACACCACTGTGGTCCCTAGATCACACACACCACATCCTCATCACATTGGATTAGCACAAGCCCACCATGCAGGACCATGCAGCCCACCATGCAGCAACACCATGCCACGGCTCCAATTATGTCACTGTACATTCATCCACCATTCACACGGACCTGGGGATCACTTCTCCCTGGTCCTGGGGAACCCTTCTCCACCACAAATGAGGGTGACACCCCTTTTCTGAGAGGAATGTCACCCCCACATTCCAAAATAAATAAAAAATGACCAGCAAAAAAAAAAAAAAAAAAAAACACAGAAAAGAAAACCACAGAAAAGACAAAAATCACTCTCCAAAACACTATCCAAAACAGTCACCAAATATCTCAAAGACACGTCACAAACCAACAAACGCAAACAAACGACAGAACAAAAGCACCTTGCTGTAGGAAGGGGAACAAATGTATGTACTTTTGCAAAGGAAGGGCGTTTGTCTCTGTCTATTTAAGCACTGTGCGTAGCTCACTAAGTTGCCCGGGCCTAGTTCCAATCTCACTGATTGCGCCGTGCCGAGTTCTGAGCATGCGCAGAGAGGTGCTGACCATAGTCTGCTTCATGCGCGCATGCGCAATCCGGCCAGCGTTCATTTGCATGGGGTCACGGGTCATTTCAATGGAACACGCCCACGTCCTTCCCAATTTGAATTACACTGCCTTATGCCTCGGAATTTACGTTACACTGGCGCAAATTTATGCGCAAATACTACGAGGATACGGCACTTGCGCCTCTACATTGCGCCGGTCAAACATAAAGGACGTGCGCTAGGCCGGTCAATATATGCGCCAATGTACGTGAATCTGGCCCAGTATTTTTCATTTCAAATCAATCACAGGATATAGCTTATTTACAATCCTTTTTTGTCCCGTTCACTAGGTGAATCTCTTTTTTATTAACTCCTTATGCCGCGTACACACGGTCGTTTTTTGCGATGAAAAAAAATGTTGTTTTTTAAAACGTCATTTAAATTGATCGTGTGTGGGCAAAACTTTGTTTTTTGTCTTAAAAAAAACGACCAAAAAAAAATTCCAACATGCTTGAATTTTTTGTGTCGTTTTTCAAAACGTCGTTTTTTGTTTCACAAAAAGTCACCATGTGTAGCAAAAACGTAGTTTAAAACGACGTTTTTCAACCCGCGCATGCCCAGAAGCTAGTTATGAAGCGAGCTTCAATGGAAAAGTGTGGTGAACGTAACCTCGTTTTTTGTGAAAAAAACGATGGTGTGTATGCAACATCGTCTTTGAAAGTGACGTTTCAAAAACGTCGTTTTTTACTTCACAAAAAACGTCGGGTTTTTTTCATCGCAAAAAACGTCCGTGTGTACGCGGCATTAGTATCAACCACTAAATCATACAAAATCATCAGATAAAATACCTCAGACAAATGCCATGAAATGCAGAAGATATAGTTTTCTTTGGTTGTAATTAACTTTCCTATTCAAAAATATGCTGTCACCCTTTGCCTTAACTCATATAAGATTTACTAATTGTAACCAATCTGATTTTAGCTGTCATATTTTTTTTTAACAAATGGAGCCAAATAATTAACTTTGAAGTATACATGTTGTCTGTCCTCTCTTTTAGTTTTTTAGTCAAGATAATCAGTTATCGTTTTAACACTTTATACCTACTATTTTATATTTTTTAACCACTTAAGGACCACCTAACGCTGATATACGTCGGCAGAATGGCACGGCTGGGCACAGGCATGTACAGGTACGTTGCCCTTTAACCCCTTCACTGCCATTGTAATTTTCATAGTAATCAGTGCATTTTTATAGCACTTTTCGCTGTGAAAATGACAATGGTCCCAAAAATGTGTCAAAAGTGTCCGATGCTTTATATAGCACAGGTGCCGATTCTTACATTTTAAAACACAGATACTCTGGTTTAAAATGTAATCTTTTCTCCTCCCACCTATTATTCTACTCTTAATGCTTGTATTTGAATATGTAAGGAAGATATTAAAAGATATTGTCATAAATCCAGCTTAGGGTATTTACATTATGACTACATGGGCATTCAATACCACATTAATCTTTGCTGTAATCGTAGCTTGTGAGAATAAAAAGTGGCTGTGGGTAAAATGAGAATGGCATGAGTTGTAGACAAGCTCCCTGCATAATAAATAGTCTCTAAGCTACACAATAAGTCAGACAGGCATGAGTCACTTTCATTATTTATTAAGGCAACTTACATCCACTTCTAAAAATGTCATAATTCTCATATAAGCAGGAAGAAAAGTCTGACTGTGCTGGCCTCCTATATCACACACTCCATGTTACTGTGATATTCGTGTCTGGCTATTCAGAACAGCATTTAATGTGGCAGGAGTCACTGTTACCGTTAGAAAAATAGTTTTCTCAGTACAGATAATTTTTTATTGAGCATTTACCAGTTTCCTGGCAATAGACTTCATACTCTTAAATAACCATTGTCTTATTAATGCACCCTTTCTGTTTTTATTAACTTGTGAACAAACTCACTTTTAGAACTTAGCAGTGCAGGGAGCCATTTAAAAGCCATTACAAAGCTACATGCATTGAGATACATTTTGCTTAATAGGAAATAAACAATTTCACCTTTCCTCTTTACATCACATTAGGAGAATGGAGGAAAATTGTATTGTATATCATAAGACCGCGTACTCAACAAGAACAAGCTCATAGAACAACAAGTCTTGACTTGCCTATATTAGAGGTTAGAGTTCCAAGGAGTGAACACTGTTTATATATTTAAATCTAAAAGTAACTTTATTTTATTTTGGCATAATATCCTGTATTTAATTATGGGATAAATTACAGTACACAATCAAGTGCCATTTAAATGAAATCAGGGCAAGCAATCCTTAAGAACTTGCAGTTATCTCCGCACCCTCTCTTCCTTACTCTCCCAAAAGTCTTCTGGCCCACAGGAGTGACATTGCAATGTTATGCCTCAGATAACTGCCTCTTTAACCTTGTTCAAAAATATAAATATTTTTTTTTAAGCATTTGTTATAATGAATCTGTAATTGTGTTGTTATATTGCATACTACCTATGACAAACAAAGGTTAATGTCTGTCATCCATGCTATGAATAAAGAGGCCTATAGGCTGTATAGAATATCTATTTCTGTCAAAACTAGCACATCTTTATTTTAAAAAGAAAATAGACTTGCTTTTATGCTAAAATCACATTCATGTAAAGGTTTCAAGTTATATGTAACCTAAAGGGAAGGTATGCAACTGAATTTATTTATCTACACTTTATTTATTACAGGTACTTGTATAACCCTGACAATGTATGCAACGCTTTACATATATATATTTTACATTCACATCATTCCCTGTCCTAAAGGAAACCCACGTAGGCACAGAGAGAACATACAAACTCCAGGCAGGTTGTGCCATGCTTGGGATTCCAATTTGGCGCATTAACTTGGCATTATGGTATACATTTTTAATTCTATGTTTTCCTAGTAAATTATCAGTATGTAATAACCCCACTTTGAAGAGAAGGTTGCACTCGCTACTAGAAATAACTTGCACTATCAATTCTCTCGACTGGATAAATCTGTATTTTAAGTTAAAAACTACTAGTACATTATATTCTAGATTAGGAAATGTTATTAACTCCTTAATTGTATTGGCAACACACAAACAAAAGGTATAAAAATAAAATCAGCAAATCTGCCATTTAATCCTGCACAAAATCATTTGTTGAATTGTTTGAACAAAAGAGATGAACGGATTTCTAAAAACTTCACTCTGTCATCAGTCTACACAGTCCACTTATGCAATGTTTTTTGCTGGGTTGAATCTGCCTTCTGTTAAAGTTTTTCAATCATGGTTACAAACCAATGAATAAAAAGTGATGTAGTCATACTTCAGAGTAAAGCTTCCCCAAGAGATAAAGGGATCCTGTACTGGTGAACAAAGATGGACAAATCTTTGAATTTGTTTTCACTTAGCTATAATGTGTTAATGGGTATACACAACTATTGTTCCTCATCTATGATCTATTATTCTGTTCCTGGGATGAACATTCACCATGTATGTATATTTAGCGCTTTTAAGCTATACACACAATGAATGTGTAATCTAAATTGCATATAAAAATAAGAGAAACAGTTTTGCTTCTCAAAACCAAAGAAAAGTCAAACATTATATAATAATTATTATCCCAGGTTACCTGCAGACATGCTGGAGCTCTTCCCTGGGGTTTATTCACGTCAACTGCAACCAGTTGCCATCCACCAGCTGCATCTTCATGGAACATCTTGTGAGAAAAACATAGTTGGCATAAATGCATATGTATGGTCTATACTTTGAAAATAATATTGTTATATATTTTGAATAGATGATGCGCTCTACAAAAGTCGATTTAACGGCAGCATTTTTCCTTTCATTAGGTTTGTCTCATTCAATTTTAACAAAGACATTTATAGCTTCACTTTCCCCTGTGGAGTCAGCTATCTTTGCCAATGTCTAGCAGAACAGCTTAAGCTTTAAAAAGTATGGAACTATTTTCTAAGCCCAAAATTGCTTTGTATCATAATCTCACATTTTGTATCTTACCTAGTTATTTGCACTTGCATAGTTAGTATCCCAACCCATCTATTGTCTATCCAGTGCTAGAACTCCCACTGAGTTAAAACTGTTAGCTAGCAGACAGCAAATGATGTAGAGATAATATTAGGAAAATCACAGGGTAAAAGTAATGTCTGCATTTTTAAGTGATGTGGGTTTGGCTTAAATAAAGGTTTCACTCTTAACAGGGCTAGATTTCCCTAGGCACACAATCTTTAATGCCCTAAGAAACACCCCTCCAGTAGGATCAACACGTTTACACCAAGCATCTTGGTTTACTAGTTCTAACCTGGCCTTAAAATAGTGAGACAATGTGTAGATAAGAAAATAAGTGATGCCTAAAGGTAGAAGCCTACTCTGTCAAAAAGTAAACTCAACCCTGGCTTATGTAATTTTTCTGCCTGACCCTGAGTATGTTAGATATTAGATATACAGTTAATTGGATGGATTACGATCTGAAAAATATTAAGCACTAATTTGCTCATCACTACTACATGATAATGTTACATGATAACAAGGCCATCATTTCACACATTAATAACCACTTCGGCCCCGGAGGATTTGGGTGCCCAATGACCGGGCCTTTTTTTTAGATTCGGCACTGCGTTGCTTTAACTGACAATTGCGCGTACGTGCGACGTGGCTCCCAAACAAAATTGGCATAATTTTTTCCCACAAATAGAGCTTTCTTTTTGTGGTATTTGATCACCTCTGCGGTTTTTATTTTTTGCGATATAAACAAAAGAGCAACAATTTAAAAAAAAAAGCAATATTGTTTACTTTTTGCTATAATAAATATCCCCCAAAAATATATAAAAAACTAATTCCTTTCTCAGTTTAGGCCGATATGTATTCTTCTACAACTTTTTTGTAAAAAAATCGTAATAAGCGTATACTGATTGGTTTGCGCAAAAGTTATATCGTCTATAAAATAGGGTATAGTTTTATGAAAAGGAATTGAACAAGAAGGGTTGAGGGGAAACCTCTTCCCAACTTTAGGGATCTTTATGTGAGGTATCAATCTTAGTAATAAGGTAGGCACACCAAAACACGTATGTTGATTATCAAAATTAGAAAATGTAATTTACATAAAAACAAATTTATATATACATATAGAACAAGGTGAATAGACGACCACAATATTTACAAAAAAGGCACAAACGAGGTTTGGTACGCTATTGCCAACTAGTTTCGCATTTATATGCTTCTTCAGGGCTTTGCACCTTGGTCTCTTCTGAAAGATAGTCGTCTGTATGTAATAATAAATGCCATTAGAACAAAACAGCAAATATAACAAATTTGTATAGAATTATTCATACAAAGTATCAACATTTCACAAACAGTTAATACTAAATGATAAGTAGACATCATGCAATATAAATAAAAATGTGTGCTTACCAATCCTGTTTGTGAGTTAATGTGACTAGACAAAAAGTTGCGCCGCCTCTCTCATCCCTGCAGCATAAGACCAAACCAAAGAGCGGAAAAAGAACCTGTGGAAGCCAGATCCACCTGGTCATGCAATGTGGGTGATAGGGTGTTGAGGTTTGGTACCACTCCAAAACTTGAATTCTGAAAATTATCAGGAATGGGTGTATAAAAGAAAATATCCTAGGTTCATAGTAGAGTGTTTTTAATTCATATTATTTAAATCTATATCTAGAGCTACAAAAGCATTTAATTTAATTTTTATTTAATCATATGTTGTTATTAATTAATAGTATATTAAAAGAATATATATAAGATATTAGCATATTCACTAGTTCACTGAAGGGAAACTAAGGTCTTAACAGATTCACTGAAGGAGTATAATTTATGGAATTAATTGATTTCATGATGGTCATAATACACCATGGTAAGTATACATTACCAGGGGAGATGTCTAACGACTATATCCTAATTTACCACTAGGTGGTGTTCCAAACAATAATATGATACTATTCCTAGCAAATGCTATAAACTGTCTCTTGGTTGTTATTATCCAAAAGAAGCAAGTAGAACAGTTATCCATAATAATAGTAGCAATGGGACATCAACGTTACCTAGCAGGCGAAGATGTGTCATTCTAAATGCACCAGTAAAGAAATAGGGTTTGTTGCAAACTAGGTGGTTGCATAGATAGTAAAGGATATAGGAGTTGTTACCTTCTTTTAGGAGATGGAAATGGTAGGAGTCGTGAGACATGTAGAATCCTTTAATCGCAATGTGCCCCAAGTTCCGATGGATGGTGGTACACCTCATGCATCCAGAGCGGCGCCTGACGTGATAATTGTCAGCGCCACTTTTTAAATGCTCACCCTTACCGGAAGTGAAAGGTCACTAGTGACCTCTGACATCACTTCCGGTCCGTGCGTCCCAACAGATGCGCACGCAGACCCGGAAGTGAGGACAATCGAGCGGGCGTGAAGCGCAAACAAAGACGCTGTACGTCCCCGCGAGTGGCCATCACCTATTGGCAATTGACCAATACAAAGCAGGTAGGCGGCGCATTCCCTCCGTTAAAAAATGACGGAGGGAGGGGAGGGCCATTCCCTGAAAATCAGGTTAGCCTTCCCTTGAGACGCACAATCAACCACATAAAGACAAATCCCGCTCAGGTATCAGTCCAAGTCAGCCGGAACCAGTGAGGCGCTTGTCACATAAATCAAACCAGGATAATAATAAAACAAAACATTGGTATCTTCTTATAAATGGATTATATATACATCACCGTAGTGTGCGATACATATTTAATGCGGTATTTCTGATCAGTGGATTCAGGTTTAGCTAACGAAGTAGACAGACATTATAAACAGTTAGATAGATAGGTCAAAATTCAAAAATAAAAAACAAACATAATAAATACATATATTGTATATTGTACAACAGCTGTTCTTTCAAGGATATTTGGAACTGATAGTGGTTTTGAGGGCTATCCACCACAGTTATCACATATAGCCTTGAAAGAGGCACCAAAAGATCATGGCCCTTTAACATAAATACATTAATATCCTATGTTTGTTTTTAGAGAAATGACCGGTATGACAGTGAGGTATTCAGGCCAGGAGGGTAGGTTGCTCTTTGATTGAAAATCCAGCGTGCTTCGCGTTGTAGGATTTTTTTGTCAAAATCACCGCCCCTTTCTGGCACTGAGATTACCTCTAATGCAAAAAAGGAAAGAAACAAAGGATCATAACTATGATGTAGTCCTATGTGGTTGCAAATTGGAGTATATAGAAGGCCAGCATCCAAATAATATAGGTGATCCTGGATTCTTCTAGCAAAGGGGCGTTTGGTCTTGCCGATGTAGAAAGCACCACATCGGCAACTAGCCAGATAAACAATGCCGATGGTGGTGCAATCCGCAAAGGTTTTAGACTTCAAGAAGCCTCCTCTTGGTAATGGACATCCATCACCTTCTTGAATCCAGGGGCAGTATTTGCAGTTCCTACATCTGTAGGTTCCAAAACCACCCGAAGCTTCTATGTTTGTTAGCTCAGGGGTGAAATGGCTGTGTATCAAATTATCTTTAATCGATCTAGATTTCCTGTAGACAATTTGTGGCCTCCCAGAAACATATTTCGAGAGCACAGGGTGCTCCGCAAGAAAATGCCAGTTGTTATTAATTATCCTGCGGAAAACTTCCTGATTGGTACTGAAAGTTGTAACTAGTTTAGTGGTGAAACTAGATTCTTTTTTCTTGTTACTGAATAGTAATGTTTCACGTGTGCTTAGTTTGGTTTTCGCATAGGCCCTCTTCAAAACTTTCTTACTATAGCCTCTTTTTAGGAGGCGCTCATAAAGAGCATATACGTCGTATTCTGAGATATTGGCTATAGGGGATGCTTTGTATCAGAGGCCGTGGATGGGAACTGGAATAATGTAAGATTGTGTTACCAGCTGTCTCCTTCCTATACAGGTTGCTATAGACCGTACCATCGTTACCTATAAACAGTCTCAAATCAAGAAATGGAATACTATTAGTGTCTGACTGAATGGTAAATTTCAAATTAAAGTCATTGATGGATAGGTACTGCATAAACTTAGACAGTAATTCTGCAGAACCCGTCCAGATGACCAGCACATCATCGATGTACCTCCTCCACAAAAGGATGTGGCGGAGGTAGATCATGGCGGCGTCATCTGAAAAGATGGCCCTCTCCCACCCCCCCAGGTACAGGTTGGCATACGATGGGGCACACGAAGTCCCCATCGCAACCCCCTGTACCTGGAGGTAAGTGGCGCCATTGAATAGAAACATGTTGTTGTTTAAAACATGTTCCAATAGGGTCGTCACAAATCGGCAGAGTTTCCAATTATTATGATCTTGCTCTCTTAAAAAGGCTGAGATCACTTCTACACCCTTTGTATGGGGAATACTGGAGTATAGTGCCTCTATATCTATGGCTGCCAGGATTGCACCTGGTGGCACAACCATCCCCTCAATAACTTTTAGCAGTTCAAGAGTATCCTTAAGGAAGGAGGGTAGACCCATGACATGAGATCTTAGTTGCGTATCAACATATTTGCTAGCTGTTTCGGTATGACTTCCAATCCCTGATATTATTGGGCGGCCTGGAGGATCTTCTATGTTCTTGTGCACTTTAGGTAGTGCGTAAAATGTTGGAGTTATGGGCCATTTTATCTCTAGGTATTCCCGTAGATCTTTATCAATGAGATTCCCTTGATATGCATCAGTGATAATTGACAGGTATTGGGACCTCGCCTTGGGAACATCTTCCTCAGGTATAACTTTATACCAATCCCCATTACTTAATATTTTTTCACACATTCTCACATATTGTGCTCTATCCATCACCACAACATTACCTCCTTTATCCAAGGGTTTTATAATTAGGTCCCTGTTGGCCATCAAGAGGGTTAATGCTTGATGTTGGCCCCAGGATAGATTTTTCTCTTTTTCTAAAGGGAGGGTGAGATTCTCAATTTGTTTTTTTGTATGTTTCAGGAAGGCCCAAACTGCTGGTGAGGTTTGAAGATTTGGGAACTTCTGGGATTTGGGTTTGAATTTGCATGGTTCTGGGGCTTCCTCATTCTCGGAGTCTCCATTTTCGTCTAATGGATCAACATATTCTTCTGACCCCTCGTTTTCGTCCAACAACTGAATAAGAATTTTGAGTGCCCTAAAGTCTTGTACCTTAAAGTCCTTATATAGTTCTTCCTCCCTATTTTGGGCTCGTCCCTTTTCCGTATCAAAGATATATTTATAGGTCAGGTTTCTCGCAAATAGATGTAAATCCTTGGTTAACGTAAACTTGTCCATTTTTTGAGATGGGCAGAAACTTAGTCCTAATCTTAAGATCTCAATTTCATCCGGGGATAGTATATGCGAGGATATATTAATTACATCTAATCCTGGCTCAGTTGTAGTTGTTTGACCACAAACGGGTCGATTGTCCTCACTTCCGGGTCTGCGTGCGCATCTGTTGGGACGCACGGACCGGAAGTGATGTCAGAGGTCACTAGTGACCTTTCACTTCCGGTAAGGGTGAGCATTTAAAAAGTGGCGCTGACAATTATCACGTCAGAAGCCGCTCTGGATGCATGAGGTGTACCACCATCCATCGGAACTTGGGGCACATTGCGATTAAAGGATTCTACATGTCTCACGACTCCTACCATTTCCATCTCCTAAAAGAAGGTAACAACTCCTATATCCTTTACTATCTATGCAACCACCTAGTTTGCAACAAACCCTATTTCTTTACTGGTGCATTTAGAATGACACATCTTCGCCTGCTATGTAACGTTGATGTCCCATTGCTACTATTATTATGGATAACTGTTCTACTTGCTTCTTTTGGATAATAACAACCAAGAGACAGTTTATAGCATTTGCTAGGAATAGTATCATATTATTGTTTGGAACACCACCTAGTGGTAAATTAGGATATAGTCGTTAGACATCTCCCCTGGTAATGTATACTTACCATGGTGTATTATGACCATCATGAAATCAATTAATTCCATAAATTATACTCCTTCAGTGAATCTGTTAAGACCTTAGTTTCCCTTCAGTGAACTAGTGAATATGCTAATATCTTATATATATTCTTTTAATATACTATTAATTAATAACAACATATGATTAAATAAAAATTAAATTAAATGCTTTTGTAGCTCTAGATATAGATTTAAATAATATGAATTAAAAACACTCTACTATGAACCTAGGATATTTTCTTTTATACACCCATTCCTGATAATTTTCAGAATTCAAGTTTTGGAGTGGTACCAAACCTCAACACCCTATCACCCACATTGCATGACCAGGTGGATCTGGCTTCCACAGGTTCTTTTTCCGCTCTTTGGTTTGGTCTTATACTGCAGGGATGAGAGAGGCGGCGCGACTTTTTGTCTAGTCACATTAACTCACAAACAGGATTGGTAAGCACACATTTTTATTTATATTGCATGATGTCTACTTATCATTTAGTATTAACTGTTGGTGAAATGTTGATACTTTGTATGAATAATTCTATACAAATTTGTTATATTTGCTGTTTTGTTCTAATGGCATTTATTATTACATACAGACGACTATCTTTCAGAAGAGACCAAGGTGCAAAGCCCTGAAGAAGCATATAAATGCGAAACTAGTTGGCAATAGCGTACCAAACCTCGTTTGTGCCTTTTTTGTAAATATTGTGGTCGTCTATTCACCTTGTTCTATATGTATATATAAATTTGTTTTTATGTAAATTAAATTTTCTAATTTTGATAATCAACATACGTGTTTTGGTGTGCCTACCTTATTACTAAGATTGATACCTCACATAAAGATCCCTAAAGTTGGGAAGAGGTTTCCCCTCAACCCTTCTTGTTCAATTCCTTTTTATTTACTTTTCATGTTGGGATTGTGAGCATTTATCAATCACTATTGGGAAACATTCTTCCACCAACCCTTTTTTGTTCTCTGGTATAGTTTTATGGTATTTTTATTAATATTTTTTTTGTTACTAGTAATGGCGGCGATCTTCGATTTTTATCATGACTGCAACATTACGGCGGACACATCGGACACTTTTGAAGCTATTTTTGGACATAAAAATGCACTGATTACTGTGTAAATGACACTAGCAGGGAAGGGGTTACCCACTAGGGGGCAAGGAAGGGGTTAAGTGTGCCCTAGAGAGTGATTGTGCATCCGTGCAATTTTGCCGATGTATATATGCAGGAGGCGGTCGGCAAGCGGTAAAGCTAACTAACTCTAATGAGCAGGACCCTCTGATTCCTCCTGTATTAAATTGTATTGTAACTGTACTGTCTGCAGAGGCGTATCTAGTGAAAATAGTGCCTATGGCAAGCACTAAAACAGCGCCCCTGTCAAAACATTTGAAATCCATCTTTCAGATAACCTTAACTAAAAAAAAAAAAGCTGCTAACAAAACTAGTGATATTTAGTTAGTTAGTTATATAGGGCCAGATTCTCGTAGATTGGCGTATTTTTTATTTCTGGCGTAGCGTATCCCATTTACGCTACGCCTCCGCAGCTTTTATGGGCAAGTGCTGTATTCTCAAAGCACTTGCTCTGTAACTTGCGGCGGCGTAGCGTAAAAGGGCCGGCTTAAGCCTGCGTAATTCAAAGTAGGAAGGAGGTGGGCGTCTTGTATTTAAATTAAGCGCGCCCCCACGCCGAACGAACTGTGCATGCGCCGTCCGTGGACGTATTCCACTGCGCATGCTCCAAATTACGCTGCAAATACATTGGTTTCGACGTGAACGTGACTTACGCAAAGCACTATTCGAGAACGAGTTACGCAAATGACGTAAACAACGGAAAAACACGACGCTGTCCCGACGTCCATACTTAACATGGCGTACGCCGAACCTACGCAAGGTTACCCCTCATATAGCAGCAAACGGCGTAAACTACGACGACGGGGCGCAAAAACGTTCGGGAATACGCGTATCTAGCTCATTTGCATATTCGACGCAGAAATAGATGGAAACGCCACCTAGCGCCCAGCGTAAAAAATTGCAACTTAGATACGACGGTGTAAGTGACTTACGCCAGTCGGATCTACGCCAAATCTATGCGTAACTGATTCTAAGAATCAGTCGCATAGATACACCGCCTCAGAAACAGAGATACGACGGCGTATCTGGAGATACGCCGTCGTATCTCTTCTGAGAATCTGGCCCATAGTATTTATCATCCCTTGTCATACCTTGGGTAGTGACACATCCTCTTTATGGAGAAATCTGGGGTTTATTAGATCCCTGATCCCTCCTCTGCCCTCCAAGGCCAGGTAAATGCAGAACCAATACTGGAAGTGATGAAATCTTTATAACTTAAGGCCTCAGTTTTCACGGAGGAGAGGGAGAAACTGATGTTCCTCCTTCCTTGTGCGCTGCCAATCCGACCAGATGGAATGGGAGAGCCTGGGAGAACAGGGGAGGGCTGTGGCTGAACGCAGCAGGGATAGCGCTGCCATTGTCCATTAGCAAAGGTGCTGAAAAGGAGATCCTGCCTATGCTCGGGAGGAGGGAAGAAGAGACCTTCAGACCTTGGTAAGTGCCTTGCTGCCCAGCCACTTCATAGCGCCCCCTTCATATGGCGCCCATGGCACTTGCCATGGCTGCCATACCCTAGATACGCCACTGACTGTCTGCCCTCATGTTGTAAAACGCTGCGCTATATAAATCCTGTATAACAACTCCCTGACCGCCCCATAGGAGATATGCTGCTAAAGGGCATATATACATGATTTTGCACTTCGGCCTTAGGGTTGCACACGTGCTGCCAGCGAGCCGCTTCTGCTGTGATTACTTACAGCAGAAGTCGATCTGTGGGTGCCAGGCCATTAATGTCCACCAGCACTGGGAGATCATTGGGCAGAGACACAAGACGGAGCTCTGTCTATGTAAACAAGGCAAAGATCTGTTCTTACAAGGGAAAAAGTGATGGATTGTGTGTCCCTGTGCCAGTGACAGTGCATATTTTGAGCACAGATCACTGTATTAGTGTGACTGTTTCCCACAAAGTGTCAAAAGTGTCAGTGTCTGGTTGCCTGCCGCAACATTGCAGTCCCGCAGTTGCTGATTGCCACCATTACTAGTATAAAATAAATAAATAAATAAAAAATCCAGTATATATAGTATAACATAGTTTATAGATGCTATAACTTTTGCACAAACCAATATATATATGCTTATTGAGATTTGTTTTTCACCAAAAATATGTAGCAGAATACATATTAGCCTAAATTTATGAAGACTTTTTATTTTTTTTATTTTTGTATAGGATATGTTTTATAGCAGAAAAAAAAATATTGTTTTTTTTTTTTTCAAAATGTTTGGTCTTTTTTGTTCATAGCGACAATTTTTTAAAAAAAAATGTAGTGGTGATACTACCAAAATAAATCTCTATTTGTGGGAAAAAAAATATAATTAATTTGATTTGGGTACAGGCCTGGTCATGAAGGGGGGTAAATCTTCTGGAGGTCAAGTGGTTAATAATAATAATAATAATAATAATAACTACAGTAATTCTCTGGTTATTCACTCATGTTTTATCCTACCAGGATTCACAGAAGTTTGTTTTGCTGGCATTAACATGGCTATAAGCTTTACAATAAATCAGATGTGTGAGGCTAAACTAAATTGACACATACGACCACGGGGGACCATGTTTCAGATCATTTGACCTTAAGCAAATATCTTGCTGAGCAAAATCTGACATGTTGCAAAAAGCATTTCGGCCACTGTGTGTCTTGAAAAGATCTTTTCAATTTTCCTTCAAAGCTACCCTGGAGCATGAGCTGGAACATGAAGCTGCCTTCTCTGACTGCTATGTGTCCTGAGGCTTAGGTATTGGAATTCAACACAAGAAAACCCTTCCTAGACAAGGAGAAATGACACAACAGTTTATCTACAAAAGGTGACATTAATATTATTATTATTACTATATAAATACCCTTTTCATGGTAACTAACCAAAAAGAATGCATCTTCTGCAGTTTTTTTTTTTAAAAGATTGTCAGTAATGAAAAACAAAACCAGAGTGAATAAAATGATATCAGACATAACAGAGCCTTTTGGTACTTTAATCTACTCCTAATCTTTCTCTTTGGGTCTGATATATGCACCATTAGAGAAAAGAACTGTAAGGACTGTATAAAAGGAGCCTGTAGGGACAGAAATATGGGATCTGACATAAATGAGGTGATCAGAGGACCAATTGTCACCTAAAATCTGAGTTATTAGACTGCCTGATAACCCACGCTGTCTTCCATTCTTAGTAGTGCAAGCAGATGACAGTCAGCTGTTCAGGCGATGAAAATCAGATTTTGAGTGAGTTGACACTTAGGATTCTTTCACACGGGGCAGATATCTGCTGAGCAGGCGGATGACAGGCCTGTCTCGGCTCACTGAACAGAAACGGACCTGTCAGAGTCCCCCTCTGCTCTTTGAGGAGACCAGAAGAAAACGGACAATCTGTCCGTTTTCATCTGATCCCACCCGATACGACCTGTTGGATGGATGACGAACGTATCGCCATCCGTCAGTTTTTAGCAGATTTTGTCAGATCGGATGTCAACAAGCACATCCGTCTCCCCAAAGAGGACACTGTGCAGGGGTGGGCAACAGAGAAAATGCCAATAGGCCAACAATAGAAAAACAATATCTAAAATCTCTAACTAGACAGCTGCTTGTAACACCTTGTAGCTGAAGCTGTTATCAGCAGAGGACCATTTGACAGTCTTACAAATCTGTGAAACAGATGCTTGATGCTGAAACACACAGGAAACTCCCACAAGTCTAGTGAGTGCACCTTAACAGGGAAGGAAGGAACCTTATACTATAGGGAATAGGCTTGAAAAATGACCTGTCAAATCCAGCAATGGTGGACAAGAAGCAGGATACCCTCTCTGACAGCCTTTGAGAACTACATAGAGATAATCCAAAAGTCTAAGGAGGCCATACTTTACAGGTAAACATGTACAACATAAACTACATCCAGTTGGGATCTTTCCCTCTGGTAAGGGGCGGTGTGATTGAAAGGTGGAGGTGTTTATCTATCAATGCACTGCTTCTGAGGTTTTTTGCATTTGATGTCACCATCTATCTGGAGGAAGGAATAATTTTTTCTGCTATCAGTTTCCATCAGATGCATAATGTGTTCTGTACTTGATTAATGGACTTGTTATTTTATTTATCACCTGCAATACGGGACTTTCACTTATTCCACACAGGACTGCTATTGGAGTTCTATACTGTAGTGTTCATATTTGCGCAGCTTTTTCTTGTTTAGTTACATCCAAACAGTGAAGAGAAACCTCTCTGGTATTTAGAAGCTAGACAGAAAAATGACGGAACAATGTCTGATTAAGGTAAAAGGAGGAGACCACTTTGATCAAAAAAGAAACCTTAGGTCTCAGGACAACCTTATACTCGTGAAACACCAGTTATGCCTCGTACACACAGTCAGACTTTTGACCATGCAAAAGTCCACCGTGAGTCCGGCGGAAGTCCGGCAGAAAGATAGAGAACAGGTCTGTCGGACTTCCGACCAAAAAAGTCCCATGGAGGCTACACACGGCCGGACTATCCGAGAAAAAAAGCCTGTCTGCCTTTTTTTCTCAGAAAGTCCGACCATGTGTACGAGGCATTAGGGTCCCTTACAAGATAATGCCACCATTTCCAACACACACTGAGCATAACTGATGGTAACAAGAAGAACCACCTTATGAGTGAGTTTACAATATTTCCAAATATTTCAAAGTGAGGCTTTTGAAGATCCATTAGCATTAGTTTGAGATCCCATGGCATCACTGGAAAGTGTCTAGGAGAAGCTAAAGGAGTGTCTCCCTGAACAAAGGCCTTCACCAGGGAGTGAGAGGCCAAGGGACACAGAAAAAAGGATAGCCAATGCCAAAATCTGTCCCTTGAGACAACTCAAGACCAGATACAAACCAGGATACGTCCCACGTACTGTAGTATCATATAGAATGCAACTTTCAATTTTCTCTGCAACTTTTTAAAATTATGCAAAATAAGCCTTGCAGATGTGATGCTATGGAATGTTGGGATAACCAAATCTGATAAGACTCTGTCCCTCATGACCTAAGATCCAACAGCCAAGTCATCAAAGCCAGCGACCAAGAAGCATGATGATAGATTGGACCTTAAAAATAGAAGTGCTGTGTGATCTGGGAGAGGTCATGGGAAATTCATCAGGAGCCAAAGTATATGTGAGTACCAAGCCCTCTGATGCCACAAGAATCGCTGGAATGTCCTCTGAATTAAGCCTGCAGAGAAGGCGGGGAAGGAGCTTTAGTGGGAAAAAAATCAAAGATTGGGTAAATTTAATCCCATGGAGTCATCAGAGCATCTACTATGCAAGCCCAAGAATTCCTGGGCCTGGCAACAAACTGGTCTAGTTTTTTTTTTTAACCAGGATTCTAACCAGGAATGTGTACTGTAGTCAGGGCTGGAATTTGACACTCCACCAAGGTCAGAATCAATTCCATTTCCTTCTCAGCTGCTCAACTACTTGTGTCTCCATGATAGTTGATGTAGGCTGTGGTGTTGTCTGACTGGACCCATGCCAGAAGACCCACGAAGTTGAGTCATCCAGTGCTGAAGGCATGGTCCAATGGCTCCGAGTTGCAGAATGTTTATAAGAAGCTTGAATTGGCTGACAGCCCGTCAGTCTAGCATCCATTGTGAGAATCTCATAAATTCATGAAAAAATATAGCAAATGACATCCTGACTCCAATGCAATATTGTAAATCCACTAACTTAGGGCTGAAGGAAACAGAAGCATGGTAATGTCCAGGGACTCAGTCCTTTGCTCACACGCATACAGAACGCTGTCGAGTAGAATTAGTATAGCCTTGAATGAGGCTAGCATCAGACCAAGCACCCTTATGCAAAAGTGCATTGAGGGGCAACATCTGCATATGAATATCTAAGCTTGAGTCTTTTACAAGAAGAAAAAGACCCAGGCCTGCTTTGTGTCCAGGACTAGTTCCATATACAGTATTTCAGATGGTAAATCAGATCCAGTGCAGAGTTCTGAGGATTGAGAATCCACTCAAACTTATGCAGAGTTTTCACAGTTTGTTGTATGTAGGCATCAAAGTCTGAATAGAACAATCCTTCAACAGCAGGTCATCCAGGCAGCCTACAGTGTGGACACCCTGAAAGTGAAGAATAGCTGGAACAGGGGACAAGACTTTCATTTGAATAGGAAGAGTCACTAAATTGAAAATGACAGTTGCCCACAATAAAATGTAAAAATCCCTGGTGTACGGGAAAATAGGAATGTGCATCCTTGATGTCCACTGATGCCACTAGATCTTCCTGCTGCAGGGATGCAATGACTAACTGGCTGATTCCATTGAAAACCTATGACTATGAAGGAAGACGTTTAAGCATTCAAGTCCAGGATAGGAGAATGTCACCTTTGGCTTTTGGAACCATAAACAGGTTAAACCCTTGAAACCCCTTCCTTGAAGAAACAAGAACAATAATACATGAGTTGAGCATTTTCTGCAGAGCTGCATGCAGATTATCAAACCTTTGCAGAGAAAAAAGACAGAAGGCCGGAATCAGGGAGAAGTAAAACATCTGTCTGCTCCCTTTGGAGATAACATCACTGACCTAGAAGTCTAGAATGTCTCGAATTCAAGACTCCGAGAACGCCAACGGATGTCCCCACCATTTGAAGTGGAGAGACACTGTCACTGACAGGAAAACTTGGAGCTTGCTTTGCAGGTCTGCCAGTCCAGGGCTTGTGGCAAAAGGGGGTGCTGGCTTGGATTTGAAGGAAGAAGTCTGGGAGGGACGAAGGAGACTCTTTCTAAGCCCAGTAGAGAAAGATTTGCTCACATGAGCTTTAGCTTTCTTTTAGGATGCAAACGCATTCTCTTTCCACATGGCAGGGCTTACCAGCACAAAAGAGGCTTAAGCAAGTGATTTAGGTTTCTTTTACACCCCATCTTTAAAAACCGGGACTTCCTCAGCGGGAACTATAAGGTACCTGTTGAGGCACATAATTGCAGGACACACAGAAGGTACTGCCCATTTTTTCATAAAACCCTCTTCTATGGGATACTGCTGTAAATAAAAGAACCTTTCCAGGATGCGACCAGTCACAGTATAAAGTCTCATCTACTACAGAGTGCACAGGAGGGGTCCTGAGCAGGACTTAGGAGCCCTTTTAAAGCCCATACTTGAAACTTTTAGTTGGATGTTACCCAGAGGCTCAATTTTAAACAGAAACAGACCTCATCCACCAGTACAGATATGATGTCTCTGAGCTTTGGAGAAAGAACTGCCAAAAAAGTGGGCTGAAATACTGAGGATAATGGTCAGTGGGAAGGGGGGGTCCTAACAGTTCTGTTTCCCAGTGCCTTATCACCTGAAAGTAGCAGCATATAACCCAGTCTTCTGTGAATATGCCTGTGTCCTGTTCTGTACAATTAAGAAATAGGAAAAGCAAAAAAGGCTTGAAAGTGAAATTTGTCCCATGGAGACTGAGACTGAACCAGTATAATTACCGTTGTAGTGGCAGTTGACGTCGTGCTACTTCGTGAGCCCCACATCTGTTGAAACTGCACTCGAATTTCAGCAAAAGTCTCAATAATCACAGCAATAAAGACATTCTACAAAATAAGAGTTGGCAATGTTAACATAAGCTATTATTTAATGCTAAAAGAAAGGATGAGCACATTGCAAAAAACCTATTATACAATACCTTAACAAGCCAAGCAAGGAAGAAAATGAGGGTAATGAAATAGAAATAGGAACGCCATCTGGGGAAACTGTCAATTGCTCTGTACATAAGGAAAACCCATCCTTCCTGAGATGCAGCTTCATACACCGTAAATATGCTGGTTCCTGTAAGAGATAAACAGGTCTTTAACAAAATATGAAGATGTGGTAACCTAGGATACAATGCACTGATATATAACCCTTTCAAAGAAACTTCACCATGCAGTATGAGTCAGTAGCAGGATAATGGATTTAACGCATTGTTCCTACATATGAAGTAGAAGACAATATACTGAAAAAAGAGTAAGTCAGTAGCAATAAACATCTCGAAATACTGGTTTCGTAACAGAAAAAAAAAAGTTGACCACCTTGTAAAGAAAAATACATACTATCAGAGATTATTCTTCCATGCATATAATTATAAACATTACTTAGAAATAAATGTACAGTATCTCACAAAAGTGAGTACACCCCCGCATTTTTTGTAAATTTTTTATTATATCTTTTAATGTGACGACACTAAAGAAATTGCATTTTGCTACAATGTAAAGTAGTGAGTGTACAGCTTGTACAACAGTGTAAATTTCCTGTCTCCTCAAAATAACTCAACACACAGCCATTAATGTCTAAACCACTGGCAACAAAAGTAAGTACACCCCAAGTGAAAATGTCCAAATTGAGCCCAAAGTGTCAATATTTTGTGTGGACACCACTATTTTGCACCACTGCCTTAACTCTCTTGGGCATGGAGTTCACCAGAGATTCACAAGTTGCCACTGGAGTCCTCTTCCACTTTTCCATGACAAAATCACAGAGCTGGTGGATGTTAAAGACCTTGCGCTCCTCCACCTTCCGTTTGAGTATGCCCCACAGATGCTCAATAGGGTTTAGGTCTAGAGACATGCTTGAGCAGTCTATAACCTTTACCCTCAGCAAAGCAGTGGTCATCTTGAAGGTGTGTTTAGGGTTGTTATGTGTGAATACTGCCCTGTGACCCAGTGTCTGAAAGGAGGGGATAATGCTCTGCTTCACTATGTCACAGTACATGTTGGCATTCATGGTTCCCTCAAAGAACTGAAGTTCCCCAGTGCCGGCAGCAATCATGCAGTCCCAGACCATGACACTCCTACCACCACACTTGACTGTGGGCAAGACACAATTGTCACACACTTGTCTTTGTACTTCTCACCTGGTTGCCGCCACACGCTTGACACCATCTGAACCAAATAAGTCTCATCAGACCACAGGACATGGTTCCAGTAATCCATGTGATTAGTATGCATGTCTTCAGCAAACTGTTTGCAGGCTTTCTTGTGCATCATTTTTAGAAGAGGCTTCCTTCTGGGACGACTGCCATGCAGACCAATTTGATGCAGTGTGCGATGTATGGTCTCAGAACTGATAGGCTGACCCCCCACCCCTTCAACATCTACAGCAATGCTGGCAGCACTCCTAGATCTATTTCCCAAAGACAACCTCTGTATATGACGCTGAGCATCTGCACGCAACTTCTTTGATCGACCATGGCGTTCAGAGTGGAACCTGTCCTGTTAAACCCCTGTATGGTCTTGGTCACTGTGTTGCAGCTTTCAGGGTATTAGCAATCTTCTTATAGCCTAGGCCATCTTTATGTAGAGCAACAATTCTTTTTTTTTTAGATCCTCAGAGAGTTCTTTGCCATGAGGTGCCATGTTGAACTTCCGGTGACCAGTATGAGAGAGTCGGTTCACACTGGGGCGACTTGGGATCCGACTTGAAGTCGTCTCAAGTCGTCCCAAGTCGTGCTGTCCAGAAATGCAATGTAAGTGAATGGGAGCCGTCTTAATACACACTACTTAAGTCACTCCGACTTCAGAAGAGGATCCTGTACTACTTCAATCAGACTTCTAGGCGATTTGTACCCATTGATTTCAATGGAAGTCGCTTCCAAGTCTGATCACTGTCTTAACTGAAGCTACTTTCCAGGAAGATAACATACATTTCTCAGGAAAACCCCTCCCTCCCCCTCCCTCTCCCAGAGCTGATTGTTGTTTTATTGGCCACTGGAATGTCTCCTGTCCTGGAGACGACTTCAAGTCGTGTTGTAAATCTCCCCAGATCGCCCTGTGGTTCATGCTCAAGTCGTGTTGGAATTGCTTCTGAAAGTCATGCTGGAAGTCGTGTCACCCTAGTGTGAACCGACTCTTAAAGCGATAACACAAAATTTAACACACCTGCTCCCCATTAACCCCTGAGACCTGGTAACACTAACAATTCATATGACACCAGAGAGGGAAAATCACTAATTGGGCCCAATTTGGACATTTTCACTAAGGGGTCTACTCACTTTTGTTGCCAGCAGTTTAGACATTAATAGCGCTGTATTGAGTTATTTTAAGGGGACAACAAATGTACACTGTTATACAAGCTGTACAATCACTACTTTACATTGACGCAAAGTTTAATTTCTTTAGTGTTATCACATGGAAAGGTATAATAAAATATTTCCAAAAATGTGAGGGGTATACTCACTTTTGTGAGATACTGTATTTGTGCAGTCTTAGTACTGTTTTAAACTAGTAATAACATACATCCTCTAATCTCTCTCACTCTATGCAGTACTTCAGATCCCTACTTTGTCTTAGGTTCCCTGATTTGAAAGAAAATTTATTGTATATATTCTTGATTTATTGAAAATTATGGGACTGATAACACAGTATAGTTTAAAGTGGTTGTAAAGGGAAAAGGTTTTTTAACTTAATGTCAGCTCCCTCTGAACCCCCTAAAATACTTACCTAAGCCTGATCGCGATCTAGCACTGTGTCCGAGAGCAGCAGCACTGTTCTTCTTTCCCCTCTTTTAACAGGAGCAGTGAGACTATTGGCTCCTGCTGCTGTCAATCAAATCCTATGAGCAGAGAAGATGAGCATTGGGGCTTCTCTGTGCAAAAACATTGTACAAAGCAGGTAAGTATGATGTTTATTATTTTAGAAAAATCACTTTAAAACTGTGTTCTGCCCCCAAAAAAAAACAGCAGCTACACATACTGCAGCTGATGACTTAATAAATGGTCACCTGTTCTGGAGTCCAGCGATGTCGGCACTCGCAGCTGATGTTTCCATTAGCGGTCGGGTGCTGCCGCCACCATTGCGGGTAAGGGCACACGGCAATGTAGCCTTTCGGGTTTACATCGGGAACCCTACTGCGCATGCCTGAGGCCCGCTCCTCTCTCCTACTTGCCAGGGGAAAAGGAGGGAGCCCCGTGCTGATGTCACGGGCCGCACCCCGGGAAGTGAAAAAGAATACCTGTCAAAGAAAGGTATCCTCACTGGGAGACTTCCGCTTGTAGGGGGGTGGCTTAAGCATGGTGGTGTGAGAGCTGTGGAGATCGGAGCCTAAGCGTTCTATCGTGCACCCTCCAGGAGACTGGAAGTACTTTACCCATCTGTCTTACAGCCTGGCGGTGTAGCAGTGCACTGGAATCCCTGCAGACCATTGGAATGGCTGAGCGATCAGGGCTCCACAGATCAGCGGGTTCAGGGCTCCATGGATCAGCGGGTTTGCAGTGTGTCTGTATTCCTGCAACAGCTGACTTGCGCTGTAGCCCTATCATACGGGGGCAGTATCTCCGGAGTTCCGGGTGGCCCATGTCAAGGCGGGGGAGGAATACAGGAGTGCTGTCCACTCCAACCCACTCATGTATCACCAGATACCTGACCATGAAGAGGAATTTGAAAGAGGCGCTGGATACCAGTGCTAATATGGCTCTGACACAGGAGCTGTTTCCAGAGGCAACACTACAGGAGGTAACCCTACAGATGTCAGTGTCGGCGGTCCCAGTACAACAGATCGGATCAGAATTGTTGATGGGTGTAGTGGAAAAGGAACCTGCGATATGTCCAGCTGGTAATGAAGAAATACAGGTATGCCTACATATTATACCTAATATACAGATAAAGGAGAAGGGGATAGAGCAGGACATTATTCAGCTTAAAAAACTGATTCAGGCTCTTTCCACTAAAGAGGACATTCAACAACTATTATCTATTATAACTGGGTCAGTGAGAGAGGAGATGGTGGAGGTTCATAATAAAGTAGAGACAGTGGAGCTCAGAGTTTTAACCCTGGAACAAACGCAAAATATTGCAGATAATCGATTAGAAATGTTAGAAGAAAAATTTCATAAACAACACCAGCGTATGATAGTACCACAGCTACAATCTGAAGAATCCGAAAATAGGAGTAGGAGGAATAACATCCGGATAAAGGGGGTTCTGGAGGAAACTGAAGGACCCGCCCTGAGAGAGGCAGTTACAGCTATTTTTAATCAGCTACTGAAGAACCCTCCAAATACCCTTATTGAGCTAGACCGGGTATGGTTCCTACAACCTGTAATCCAGGACAGACAAATCCAAGAGACGTACTGTGTAGAGTCCATTTTCTCAGGGTAAAGGAGGACATACTTAGGGCAGCTTGGCAGGAGGGAACAGTGAAGTACATGGGGGGTGAGATACAAATACATCCGGACTTATGTAAACAAACTAAAACCAGGCGACGTATGCTAAAGCCCCTTCTGGAGCATATAATATGCAAAGGTGCCGATTGGGGGGGAGTAAGGGGGGGACACTTAAGAATATGGCACAGATCACAAATGTTTCACAGAGATAAGGGTGTTAATTAAAAGGGGAAGCACTCACTGATTGTAAGGAATGGGGGGGGGGATCCAGGTTCTCGCAAATGACAGAAACGGACAGCCTCCACATCTCCCTTGTGGGTGGAGGGGGGCAATATAATCAAGTACTTGATTACGGGAAGGGTAGGCATTTTTTTTATAACAGACCAGGAATGCTGGGGTTAGTGAGAGTGAAAACTGAATTTATTATGACCCAGCACCAGAAGATGGAGGGGATGTTTTTTTTTTTTTTTTATATATATATTCTCTCCCCTCTTTTTTTTTATATATTCTCTCTCCTATGCTTTTTCCCCCGCAAGATTATCTCAGTAAAAGGGTAATAATAATAGATGGGAAATATTATGAGACAGGTATGATAGATGTGCCAGGAGTTTATGACTGAATGGAAGACTAAGATAAGATGGAATATACAAGGATGGTTGGGAGCCTTAATAAAGTTTAAAAAATAAATAAATCAGGAAGTGGGGAAATAAGAGGCGATATCTAGATAACAATGTAACATATGGTTTAATCATAGGGTGCACTGGGTGGTTAAGTAGGCGCAGATTTCCGCCTTACTTATTTATTTCCCCCAATCTCAACGCCTCTCCTCCAGGTGGAGGGAAATCGGAGGCGTTTCAACTTTCTAATCTCTATACTAGGCTAGTGGCAGGCAGACTTGCAGGGGCATAGAGCCTGCAACAGCCTAGAATATACAATACTCGTGGTTCTGGAGAACTAACTGGAACCGGAGATACAGCTTTCTATTATTACGTTTGTTTTTTGGTTTTGATCTTTTTTTTTTTTTACTCTCTTTCTCTCCTTTGGTCTCTCCCGGTATCCTCCCCATCCCTCTTAACTTTGGCATCTGGGGACTAGCTGGTCCTGAAATATCAAGATGACAAGGTTAACTCTCACCTCCTACAATGTGAAGGGGCTAAATAGTCCAGTGAAAAGAACTAGACTACTAGCCGAATTAGGGAGATTTAAAACGCAAATTATTTTACTTCAGGAGACGCATTTTAGAAACGATAAGATTCTAAGACTAGGGAATCACAGATTTTCTACTGTGTACTATAGTGCATCTCAGACTACGAAGGCAAAAAGTCTGCTTATTGTGAAAGGATTCTTATGTGAGCAAAAGGTCACATTGGTAAATATATATCTACCAAATGAGGATCAAGTTGCAGTGCTTGAAACGTATCTGAATTTAGTACATCAAAACAGAGAGGGAATTCTGATGATGGGAGGAAATTTGAATATAGCGCTGGACCCTACTCTGGATGTTTCAAAGGGAGTGTCCCATTTGTCCTATACAAACTACGCAGAGCAAAGAGATTGTTACAAGATTTGCAATTGATGGATACTTGGAGAACCCTCCATGTACACGACAGAGACTACACTTTTTTCTCAGCTAAACATAAGACATATACCAAAATTGATTATAATTTTTTTATCTCTGAATGCATTGTCGTGTATATTGGAGGCATCCATAGGTTCAATCACATTATGGGACCATGCGCCAACTAACTGCGTTATAGAACGGAGAAAGGCAAGTCCCGGGAATGGAATTGGAGGATAAATGAGAAACTCCTGAAAGAACCAGAGTATGAAAATCAAATAGCTCAGGAATTAGAGGCCTTCTTTACAACTAATGAATCAGAGGAACATATAGAAGAGAAAAAATTGTGCCAATAAACAAATATAAAGTCCTTATATATTGAATAAATAATAAAGTCCACAAAAGTGCATATATTGAATGACACCCAAGTGATTGATACGATCCAGTGAACCGCCACCTTATGGACAGAGGCTTACCAGCAAGCAGTGGGTAAACAGCATATCACAGCTCCACAGCTGTTCACAGGATGAAGACTGAAGACAAAATCAGCAGATGACATGAAGCAAGCAGAAATCCAGCTCAAACAGCCACTCAGAGGCCGAACGGATGACAATGTTTGATTCTGAAGTGTGGTCTCATAGAAGGTCCTCAATACAGGTGCAGGAACCGTCAACCATAATGAAAGAAACGAAGAGGCCGCACATAGTGTAAAACCATCAAGGAGATTTAATATCAAATAAAAAAACTACTTACAAACGAATATGAAATTCGATCATAAAACGAAAAATTGGATGCGATCCTAAAACGAATGCCGGCCGGCAACACGAGGAGCCTTTCCTCACAACGTCGAACGCGGTGGCGTCACTGCACGCCAATAGCCCAGACGCGTTTCGTCATAGAATGACGTTTTCAATGAAGTACGCTGTCCAATTATCACACCCCATCCAAGACTTCCAGGAAGTAAGAGCTTGTAGGCTTCACAATGCCCACAAGCAAAATGACAACGGTGTAGACATAGTTTTATAAACTATCTTTTTTGAATAACTATGTGAATCAGTGGCAGATTGTAAAATAGTAAGTGACCGGATTTATATTATAAAAATGCATGATGAAAGGACATACATTTAAAAAATGCTAATTGTGGTTGGAACTCCGCTTTAATGCTTTTTTACGGCTAATTAGCCAACAAGTGCCAGAAATACGTGCACCATCTAGGTTTGAACAGATATGTTTAAAGGGGGAACCAGTAGACATGTGCATTCGTTTTCGTTAGAATGCATTTTCGTACGAAAATCGGGTATTTTCGTTATCGTTTTAACAAATGAAAACGAAAGCGCAAGAAACGAAAACCAAAAGATCTGACAGAAAAAATGCTTTTTTTTTCGTTTTCGTTCAGATCCGGCAATTTTCGATGCTTTGCCAAATTTCCGTCGTTCAATTCCTACCTATTCACTGTATTCAGTGAATACAGTGAATATAGGTAGGAATTGAACGACGAAAATCCGACAAAGCATCGAAAATCGTCTAATTTTCGTCGTTCAATTTCTACCTTTTCACTGTATTCAGAACAACGATTTTTGATGCTTTGTCAAATTGAACGACGAAAATTCGACAAAGCATCGAAAATCTTCGTTTTCGGACAAAAACTTTCCCGACGTAGACTAAATAAATCAAAACGATTTTCGGGAGTAACGAAATAAATTTATTTTCC
This sequence comes from Rana kukunoris, assembly GCA_029574335.1. Lineage (NCBI taxonomy): Eukaryota > Metazoa > Chordata > Amphibia > Anura > Ranidae > Rana > Rana kukunoris. Next base: position 212,874,182 of record CM056050.1, on the reverse strand, counting down.
GGACGAAAACGAAATTACGAAACAAAATATTTTAGTCTACACATGTCTAGGAACCAGTGAGACATTATCTGTTAGTTATGTATGCCTTGCTGATAGAATCTGAAGCCCCACAAGAATTGGCTTTTTTACAAGCATGGGAGAGGGATTTGGGAGTTACCTCTCAGTCACAGAAAAAGAAAATATTCTTATTTACACAAAAAGCGTCAAGGGCAACCAGATACCAAGAAGGAGGGTATAAAATCTTGACCAGGTGGTATAGAACACTGGCAGTACTGAATCGGATATTTCCACAAGTATCCAATCAGTGCTGGCGCTGCCAAAATGCAGAGAGCACTTTGTTACACATATTTTGGGAGAAATTACAGATGTGCCTCTTGGAGAAAACCCAGCAGCCTTTTTTGCTGCATGATATTCCGCTGTCAAATGAAAAATACAAAGGCCCAGATTCATAGAGCGATTACGCCTGTCTAACTGGTGTTAGACAGGAGTAATTTCAAATTTCGCGCGCCGTATCACTAGTTTGAATCCTCAAACCCTGATACGGTGGCTTCAGGCTTCGGGCTTCGATCCGAGAGGCTTACGTCCTCGTAAGCCCTCGGATCTACGTTGCGATATTTTTGCGGCCGCTGGGTGGAGTCCGCGTCGTTTTCACCGTCGGGGTATGCAAATTAGTTTTTACGGCGATCCACGAAGGTACGAGTGTCCCTCGCAATCGCCTACGTCATTTTTTGGCTACGTAATGTTAGAGGAGCTTTTTGCTGGTCTAACAGTGTGTAACCCATGTAAAGTATGGCCGTCGTTCCCGCGTCGATTTGAAATTATTATTTTTTTTTTAACGTAACTCGTTCGGGAATAGGAATGTACGTAAACGACGCTACTACAACGTAACGACGTGATTTCGCGCAATGCACGGCGGGAAATTTGCGAACGGAGCATGCGCAGTTCGATCGCCGCGGGAACACGCCTATTTTAAATGCTTCACGCCCCCTACTCGCGCAGATGGATTGCGACGGGAGAAATACACTACGCCGCCGTCGTTTACTGGACAAAATCTACCTGGATTCCACGTAGAGCCAGGTAAAAAAACGACGGCGTAGTGTATTTCTCATACTCTACGATAATCTAATTCTCTCTGAATCTGGGCCTCAAACTCTATTTTAAGGAGCCTACTAACGGCAGAAAAAGCCTGTATTTCAATTCTTTTGAAAAGTACGGTTGCCCCAACTAAAATACAATGGATGGGGAGAATAACGAAGATACAACAAATGGAAAATCTTACTATGTTGTTGAGAGAGCAAGAGGAAAAGTACTGGGAGGTCTGGACACCCTATATCAATTATAGGGAACAGAACCTCTAAATAGAGATGGGGGAAGGGGGGGGGGCGGGTTGAGTTGTGGGAGAGTACAATATTATTTTACTTTTTGTTTCTCTTTTCTATTTCTTTTTCTAATATTTTTATTTTCTGTTTCTTTTTAATAATCTCACTTGTAGCTGGTTTGGGTCCTCTCGTCTGCTGTCTGGGGATGCGACTGAGGGAAAAATTTCCCTCATCCGCCCCCATAGCTCTGCTGGGCGGAAGTGACGTCAAAACATCAGTCCCGCCCAGCGTCTTAAAGAGGCAATTTCTTTGTTTACCTTTTTTTCTTTTTCTTTTTTTTTTTTTTTCATTTAAGCCTAAATATGAGATCTGAGGTCTTTTTGAGAGGACCTGTCATGCTTGTTTCTATTACAAGGGATGTTTACATTCATTGTAATAGGAATAAAAGTTAATTTTTTTTTATTTATTTCAGTGTTAAAAGTGATAAAAGAAATAAAAATAAATACAAAACCAAAACAGTTTTTTTTAAAGCGCCCTGTCCCGACGAGCTTGCGCGCAGAAGCGAACGCATACGCGAGTAGCGCCCGCATATGAAAACGGCGTTCAAACCACAGAAGTGAGGTATCGCCGCGATTATTAGAGTGAGAGCAATAATTTTAGCCCTAGACCTCCTCTGTATCTCAAAAAATGCTACCTATAGATTTTTTTAAACGTCGCCTATAGAGATTTTTAAGGGTAAAAGTTTGACGCCATGCCACGAGTGGGCGCAATTTTTAAGCGTTAAACATTATCTTTCACAATATGTAAAAAAATTGGGCCAAATTTATTGTTGTCTTATTCTTTAATTCAAAAAAGTTCTTGTAAGCTCTTGTAAGACCGCTGCGCAAATACGGTGTAACAAAAAGTATTGCAATGACTGCCATTTTATTCTCTAAGGTGTTAGAAAAAAATATATAATGTTTGGGGGTTTTAAGTAATTTTCTAGCAAAATAAAATGTTTTAGTCTCGTAAACACGAAATCTGAAAAACACCCTCGGTCCTTAAGTGGTTAAATGCATCCAGCAAACAATGTTATGATTAGAATGTCTTTAGTGTACTTATTTTATGTGCATATCAAAGAGGTGACCTTTCACGCGTACAAAATTTCAGTTAAAATTAAATATTAGTAAGTCACATACTTCTGGTAAGCAGATAATTATGACACACAGTGTTGAACGTTGGCACTTTTTTCAAAAGGTTGAATACAGAAATTTACAACTAATTAGAATTAAACTAGAGTGCAGAACCCCATCCCAAAATCACGAATTCAATAGTAGAGAAAACATATGCTGGCATTTAATATAGTACATTAAATCGAACTTGATATTAAAGATATCTGGTAAACATTAAACACTGTCAAAATGTTTCTCAGCGCGTTTCGTCGAATAAAGTTCACTTATCTGGAGAAAAGGCAGATTTCAGGTTGCTAATCAACATCTGTAAGAGAACTATGTCATTAGAACATTATTAAAAAAAAAAAAAGAAAAAGAAAGGGGAACATGAACGATTTTTTGTATAGTGTATGGCCCAGCATAACTCTGCAAACTGCTTCATATACAGACAACTGATGCCCTGCGCCAAAAAAAATAGCATAGGGGTCCCCCTCAAAATCCATACCAGACCCTTCAGGATTTTAAGGGGAACCCCAAACCATTTAAAAAAAAAAATGAGTGGGGGTCCCCCCAAATACTATACCAGGCCCTTCAGGTCTGGCATGGATATTAAGGGGAACCCTGCGCCTACCATTTCACAAAAAAAGTGTCAAAAAAGTTAAAAAACACAGGAGACAGCTTGGGACAAGTCCTTTATTAAAAATAATAATAATAATAATTCCAGCAATGTACATCCATTCTCGAGCGGAGGATACAGAGAAAAAAAAATAAACCACCGCCATGATCTGCCTCCTTGGGAGGTTCCCATTGAATGACACTACACCCGCTATGACAGCTCTTAAATAGCGTCACATGCGTGGGTGACCCCGCTCCCTTTGATGCACCAGGGAAACGCCGCAAGGTTACCCAGTGACATGTACGGGTGACCCCGCCCCCTCTGACGCCACAGGAAACCCCAGTACCAATTCACATAGGGAGAGGCAGGGATCTGGGGGTCCCCTTTGTTAAAGGGGGCTTTCAGATTTTCGATAAGCCCCCCGCTCGCGGTTGTGGGGATGAGGCCCTTGTCCCCATCAACATGGTGCTTTCCTCCCCATGTTGAGGGCATGTGGCCTGGTATGGTTCAGGAGGGGGGGAGCTCTCTCGTCCCCCCTCTTTTCCTGCGGCCTGCCAGGTTGTGTGCTTGTATAAGGGTCTGGTATGGATTTTTGTTGGAAATCCCACTCTGTTTTTTTTTGTGTTTTTTTTAAATCTGTTTTCCTTTAGAAATGTCATTTTGTGCAGGTAAGGTTCTAAACACTGGAAAAATGTGCCACTTTACAGGCATACTATAGACATCCCCAGGTAAAAAATGTAAATGAATATTTCACTGGGGCAGGACTCAGGTCCCCAAACACTTTTTATGACAATACCATGCATATAAGCCTTTAAAATTAGCACTTTTGATTTCTCCCATAGATTTTGAGGCTGGGTTCACACTTGTGCGGTGCATATTTCAGCTTTTTTATCTCTGCAGATAGATAAGGGAAGTGTTCAGCAGATTAGCTCCGTTTCTGCTGCGAATTTGGAGACCTGGGGGAAGTTCTGAGTGAGAGGAGAGTGGGGGAGCAATGTATTGAGCTGAATGAGAGAAATTCCTGAAGAGAACTGAACACATCTGCGAATCAGCTGCGTACCCATAGAAGATAATGGGACTGAATTCGCACCTGAGCCACACCACAAGGCCTCCACAACGCATACGGATTTCCGGCAATGCGCAGTGCGAATGCATCGCACATATGTGAAGCAGCCTCATTGAAAACAATGGGGCAGATTCACAGAGAATTAGATTCTCGTAGAGTATCAGAAATACACTACGCCGCCGTTTTTTACCTGGCTCTACGTGGAATCCAGGTAGATTTTGTCCAGTAAACGACGGCGGCGTAGTGTATTCCTCCCGTCGCAATCCATCTGCGCGAGTAGGGGGCGTGAAGCATTTAAAATAGGCGCGTTCCCGCGGCGATCGAACTGCGCATGCTCTGTTCCCAAATTTCCCGCCGTGCATTGCGCGAAAACACGTCGTCACGTCGTAGTAGCGTCGTTTACGTACATTCCTATTCCCGAACGAGTTACGTTAAAAAAAAAAAATCGCAGATCGCCGCCATTACTAGTAAAAAATAAAAAAATAAATCATAAATCTATCCCCTATTTTGTAGGCGCTATAACTTATGCACAAACCAATAAATATATACGCTTATTGTGATTTTTTTTTAACAAAAATATGTAGAAGAATATGTATCAGCCTAAACCGAGGAAAAAAATATATATTTAAAAAAAAAATAATTGGGATATTATTATAACAAAAAGTAAAAAACATTGGGGCAGATTCACAGAGAATTAGATTCTCGTAGAGTATCAGAAATACACTACGCCGCTGTTTTTTACCTGGCTCTACGTGGAATCCAGGTAGATTTTGTCCAGTAAACGACGGCGGCGTAGTGTATTCCTCCCGTCGCAATCCATCTGCGCGAGTAGGGGGCGTGAAGCATTTAAAATAGGCGCGTTCCCGCAGCGATCGAACTGCGCATGCTCCGTTCCCAAATTTCCCGCCGTGCATTGCGCGAAAACACGTCGTCACGTCGTAGTAGCGTCGTTTACGTACATTCCTATTCCCGAACGAGTTACGTTAAAAAAAAAAAAAATATTTTCAAATCGACGCGGGAACGACGGCCATACTTTACATGGGTTACGCACTGTTAGACCAGCAAAAAGCTCCTCTAACATTACGTAGCCAAAAAATGACGTAGGCGATTGCGAGGGACACTCGTACCTTCGTGGATCGCCGTAAAAACTCATTTGCATATCCCGACGCATGAAAACGACGCAAACTCCTCCCAGCGGCCGCAAAAATATCGCAGTGTAGATCCGAAGGCTTACGAGGACGTAAGCCTCTCGGATCGAAGCCCGAAGCCGCCGTATCATGGTTTGAGGATTCAAACTAGTGATACGGCGCGCGAAATTTGAAATTACTCCTGTCTAACACCAGTTAGACAGGCGTAATTGCTCTGTGAATCTGGGCCAATGTATTTAAAAATGTTCTGCGTATTAGATGCGATTTAAGCCGCAAACAATTCGTATAGGTGTGAACCCGGCCTTAAAGGGTGTTTTCCGCGGCTTTCGAATTGTTCACTCGTCAGCGAACACATATTAACACATGTTAACATAACATAAGTTCGACTCGAACATCGGGCTCATCCCTACTGTTTTTTTAGAACCGCTTTTTGGCTCTTCAATTCCTCTGGATCTAATCCATTAACTTTTAGGGCTTCCCTTGCTAAACACACCTAAAACAGCTGCCAAATTGATCAGCCATCTTCTTACTGTAGCCTGATGTTTAATAGCATTAAATGTAAACATAAATTACCGCCTACTCAAACTGATCTTTACAAATGTCTTCATGATGTCTACAATATAGAATATTTGACAGTTCAACTCCATAACACTCTCTAAATTAAAATTTGGCACCCCTGGCACCTATTAGAATCTTAGGCCCAGATTCAGAGAGCCATTACGCCTGTCTAACTGGTGTTAGACTGGAGTAATTTCAAATTACGCGCGTTTTCTAGCTAGTTGAAAACCTCAAACCATGAATAGACGGCTCCGGGCTTCAATTCGACTGGATTACGTGTTCATACGCCTTCGGATCTACGCTGCAATAAAATTGCGGCCACTGTTTTCGGCGTTGGGGTATGCAAATTAGCTTTTGCCGGCCAACCCCCGAAATTACGATCTTCAATCGCAATCTCTTACGGCACCTTTAGTCATCTTTTATTTGCGTAACACTATACCAGCTTTTTGCTGCTCTAATATTAGACAGCCCATGTTAAGTATGGCCGTCGTTCCCGCGTTGAATTTCAACGTTTTCCCGACGTCTTTTATTATTTTTAACGTAAGTCGTCCGGGAATAGGAATGTTCGTAAACGCCGCTACTCAAACAACAAATGACGTAACAACGTAATTTCGCGCAATGCACGGCGGGAAATTTCGTAACGGAGCATGCGCAGTTCGATCGCCGCGGGGACGCGCTTAATTTAAATGCTTCACGCCCCCTAATCGCGTATTTCGATTACGCGGCGAGAAATAGACTACGCCGCTGTAGCGTACGGGCAAAAATCTACCAGGATTCGGTGTAGAGCCTGGTAAAATACGGCAGCGTAGAGTATTTCGATTACACAGCGGAATATTAAGTGTATGTGAATCTGGGCCTTAGTTTTCCTGAAGTCTCCTTGGTGTTTTGTCCATCAATATTTTCATTGATTAAACAGGTCAGGTCAAATAGGCTAATTTAGTAAGGCATGGCCAAGAACGAAGACGATGACCAAAGAGCATTGGAAGATAATTGATTATTGTTGTTCCATTACTTCTCACCCTATTAACCACTTACCAAATGGGCCATAGACGAATGATGGCTACAGCGTGGTAGGATAATTCTGGGAGGGAGTACAATGACACCCTCCCAGAATCACACTCCCAAAAGGAGTATCCGTGCTCGCCAGGGTCTCGGGACCGGTGCATCAGAGATAGAGGTAAAGGTCCAACCCCAGCGGCCATTTACCATGAGATCGCTTCATCTAATGACAGAGCAATCACTGTCAACAAACTGGCATCATGCCTGGTTCTCTCCACTCCACAGAGGAAGTAGAAGCTGCAGTGTAAGGCAGCGTATGTTTTTTTATTCCAAGTGCCCAGCAGTGCACATCTGACCCATCAGTGCACATCTGGGTCCCAGCAATACCACATCTGTGCCACAGCAGTGCTCTACAGTTCCCCAACAGTGCACATCTGTACCCCAGCAGTGTCACATCCGTACCCAGTAGTGCCAAATCTGTGCCCAGCATTTCCACATTTGTGGTACATTAGGGCCACATCTGTGCTCTACAGTGCCCCATAAGTGCCACTAAAGTGCCCATCAGCAAGTGTTCATCAGGCAACCCTATCGGTGGATCCTCATCAGCACCCACCAGTTGCGTAAAAATGTGTAAAAATGTGTAAAAAATGAGTAGAAAAATGTGTTTTCATTTTCTTTCCACATTTTCCAAAAACGTGTGGAAAAAATTACATGTTCAAAAGACTCATTATGCCTCATAGAATATACATCGGGGGGTTTTCTTTCCAAAATTGAGTAATTGTGTGGGTGTTTTCATTGTCCTGGTTCTCCAGGGTCTTCAAAAGTGTTATGGGTTGTCAGGAAATTATGGGCTAGATTCACGTAGGAGCGCGTATCTTTGTGCGGGCGTAACATATCCTATTTACGTTACGCCTCCGCAACTTTTACAGGCAAGTGCTGTATTCACAAAGCACTTGCTCCGTAAGTTGCATCGGCGTAGCGTAAATGGGCCGGGGCCGGCGTATCAACGTGCAATTCAAATTGGGCAGGTAGGGGGCGTGTTGTATTTAAATTAACGGTGACCCCACATAAATGATGTGCCGAACGAACTGCGCATGCGCCGGCCGTGGACGTATCCCAATGCTCCAAATCACGTCGCAAATAGTCAATGGAAAAGACGTGAACGACGTGAACGCCCAGCCCAATTCTGAATCGGCTTACGCAAACGACGTAAAATTTATAAATTTCGATGTGGTCCCGATGTCCATACTTAACATTGGCTGCGTATCTAGCTAATTTACATATTCAATGCGTAAATCAACGGAAGCGCCACCTAGCGGCCAGCGTAACTATGCAACTAAGATACGACGGCGTAAGAGACTTGCGCCGCTCGTATCTTAGCTCAATCCCGGTGTATCTTGTTTTCTGAATACAGAAAAAAGATACGCTGGCGCATCTAAGAAGTTATGCGCGTATCTCGAGATACGCCACGTAACTTCTTACTGAATCTGGCCCTATATGTTTAACTTGTGTCCTTAGAACAACTAACGGTGCTGCCTACATGTTGAGCCTCGGTATGTGGCCAGACTCTGTAATAGTCCCACACATGTGGTATTGCCATACTCATGAGTAGCAGCAGCAGTGGCGGTATTTTCATAGTCGCAGCAGTCGCGGTTGCGACTGGGCCCTGTGGTTTAGCCAAGTCGGGGGGGCCCGGTCGCCGCCTGTGTGAGGGGCCCGCCCACCGCCTGCCAGTGTGTGAGTAGCCGTTCCGCCGCGGGGATCGGGTGCCGACAAGGCACTGGCAATGAATGCAGGGACGGCATCGCAGCAACCCCCCCAAGACCCGGCATCTCACCCTGCACCTCTGGCTGGCAGTTTAGAGTGCAGCTCTATGGTGCCTGTGTGGGCAGCGTGCTGCGTGATCTCCCTGGGGCTTGTAGTACTCGAGTGTCAGTGAGTGTATACAGAGAGGGGAGGGGCCTCTGACCCGGGCAGGTATCAGTTTCACTTTCCCTCTGCTTGCACACTGTTGTTGATGCCCGGGTCAGAGGCCCCTCCCCCTCTGCTGTATACATGATTCGGATTTCGGAGAACTACAAGCCCCAGTGAGATCCTCCTGCCTGTGGACACCATAGAGCTGCAAATCGCCACCTCCACCAGCCAGGTACAGGGGGAGTCAGCTGTTGGGGACCCTGATGTAAGAGGAGGGGGGCCTCTGGGGACACTAATGTAAGAGAGGGGGGGCTTCTGGGGACACTAATGTAAGAGGGGGGCTTCTGGGGACACTAAGAGGGGGGGCTTCTGGGGACACTAATGTAAGAGGGGGGGGCTTCTGGGGACACTAATGTAAGAGGGGGGCTTCTGGGGACACTAATGTAAGAGGGGGGGGCTTCTGGGGACACTAATGGGGGGGGCTTCTGGGGACACTAATGTAAGAGGGGGGGCTCCTGGGGACACTAATGTAAGAGGGGGGGGCTTCTGGGGACACTAATGTAAAGGGGGGGCTTCTGGGGACACTAATGTAAGGGGGGGCTTCTGGGGACACTAATGTAAGGAAGGGGGGGCTTCTGGGGACACTAATGTAAGAAAGGGGGGCTTCTGGGGACACTAATGTAAGAGAGGGGGGCTTCTGGGGACACTAATGTAAGAGAGGGGGGCTTCTGGGGACACTAATGAAAGAGAGGGGGGGCTTCTGGGGACACTAATGTAAGAGAGGGGGGGCTTCTGGGGACACTAATGTAAGAGAGGGGGGGCTTCTGGGGACACTAATGTAAGAGGGGGGCTTCTGGGGACACTAATGTAAGAGGGGGGCTTCTGGGGACACTAATTGAAAGGGGGGCTTCTGGGCACACTAATGTAAGGGGGGGCTTCTGGGGACACTAATGTAAGAGGGGGGGGGGCTTCTGGGGACACTAATGTAAGGGGGGGCTTCTGGGGACAATAATGTAAGGGAGGGGGCCCTGATGTAGGGGGAGACTCTCTAGGGACCCTGGTGTAAGGGGGCTCTCTGGGGACCCTAATGTAAGGGGAGACTCTCTGGGCCCGGGGACCCTGATGTAGGGGGAGACTCTCTGGTGACCCTGGTTTAAGGGGAGACGCTCTGGGGACCCTGGTGTAAGGGGAGACTCTCTGGAGACCCTGGTGTAAGGGGGGCTCTCTGGGGACCCTGATGTATGGGGAGACTCTCTGAGGACCCTATGGTAAGGTGGGGTTCTCTGGGGACACTAATGTAAGAGGGGAGACTCTCTGGAGACACTAATGTAAGAGGGGAGGCTCCCTGAGGACCCTGGTATAAGGGGGGCTCTCTGGGAATCCTGATGTAGGGGGAGACTCTCTGGGGACCCTGATGTAGGGGGAGACTCTCTAGGGAGACTCTCTGGGGACCCTGATGTAGGGGGAGACTCTCTGGGGACCCTGGTATAAGGGGGGCTCTCTGGGAATCCTGTTGTAGGGGGAGACTCTCTGGGGACCCTGGTGTAGGGGGAGACTCTCTGGGGACCCTGGTGTAAGGGGAGACTCTCTGGGGACCCTGATGTAGGGGGAGACTCTCTGGGGACCCTGGTATAAGGGGGGCTCTCTGGGAATCCTGATGTAGGGGGAGACTCTCTGGGGACCCTGATGTAGGGGGAGACTCTCTGGGGACCCTGGTGTAGGGGGGGCTCTCTGGGGATCCTGATGTAGGGGGAGACTCTCTGGGGACACTAATGTAAGGGGGGCTCTCTGGGGACAATAATGTAAGAGGGGAGACTCTCTGGAGACACTAATGTAAGAGGGGAGGCTCTCTGGGGACCCTGGTATAAGGGGGGCTCTCTGGGAATCCTGATGTAGGGGGAGACTCTCTGGGGACCCTGATGTAGGGGGAGACTCTCTGGGGAGACTCTCTGGGGACCCTGATGTAGGGGGAGACTCTCTGGGGACCCTGGTATAAGGGGGGCTCTCTGGGAATCCTGTTGTAGGGGGAGACTCTCTGGGGACCCTGGTGTAGGGGGAGACTCTCTGGGGACCCTGGTGTAGGGGGAGACTCTCTGGGGACCCTGATGTAGGGGGAGACTCTCTGGGGAGACTCTCTGGGGACCCTGATGTAGGGGGAGACTCTCTGGGGACCCTGGTATAAGGGGGGGCTCTCTGGGAATCCTGTTGTAGGGGGAGACTCTCTGGGGACCCTGGTGTAGGGGGAGACTCTCTGGGGACCCTGGTGTAGGGGGAGACTCTCTGGGGGCCCTGGTGTAAGGGGAGACTCTCTGGGGACCCTGATGTAGGGGGAGACTCTCTGGGGACCCTGGTATAAGGGGGGCTCTCTGGGAATCCTGATGTAGGGGGAGACTCTCTGGGGACCCTGATGTAGGGGAGACTCTCTGGGGACCCTGGTGTAGGGGGGGCTCTCTGGGGATCCTGATGTAGGGGGAGACTCTCTGGGGACACTAATGTAAGGGGGGCTCTCTGGTGACAATAATGTAAGGGGGGCTCTCTGGGGACCCTGATGTAAGGAAAGGGCTCTCTGGGGAAACTAATGTAAGAGGGGAGGCTCTCTGGGGACACTAATGTAAGAGGGGAGACTCTCTGGGGACACTAATGTAAGAGGAGAGGCTCTCTGGGGACCCTGATGTAAGGAGGGACTTCCTTGGGACACTAATGTAGGAGGGGAGGCTCTCTGGGGACACTAATGTAAGGGGAGGTTCTTTGGGGACACTAATGTAAGGGGAGGTTCTCTGGGGACCCTGATGTAAGGGGAGGTTCTCTAGGGGACCCTGATGTAAGGGGAGGTTCTCTGGGGACCCTGATGTAAGGGGAGGTTCTCTGGGGACCCTGATGTAAGGGGAGGTTCTCTGGGGACCCTGATGTAAGGGGAGGTTCTCTGGGGTCCCTGATGTAAGGGAAGGTTCTCTGGGGGCCCTGATGTAGGGGAAGGTTCTCTGGGGGCCCTGATGTAGGGGGAGACTCTCTGGGGACCCTGGTGTAAGGGGAGACTCTCTGGGGACCCTGGTGTAAGGGGGGCTTTCTGGGGACCTTGATGTAGGGGGAGACTCTCTGGGGACCCTGATGTAGGGGGAGACTCTCTGGGGACCCTGGTGTAAGGGGAGACTCTCTGGGGACCCTGGTGTAAGGGGGGCTCTCTGGGGACCGTGATGTAAGGGAAGACTCTCTGAGGACCCTGTTGTAAGGTGGGGCTCTCTGGGGACACTAATGTAAGAGGGGAGGCTCTCTGGGGACACTAATGTAAGAGGGGAGGCTTTCTGGGGACCCTGATGTAAGGAGGGACTTTCTGGGGACACTAATGTAGGAGGGGAGACTCTCTGGGGACACTAATGTAAGAGGGGAGGCTCTCTGGGGACCCTGATGTAAGGAGGGACTTCCTTGGGACACTAATGTAAGAGGGGAGACTCTGGGGACACTAATGTAGGAGGGGAGGCTCTCTGGGGACACTAATGTAAGGGGAGGTTCTTTGGGGACACTAATGTAAGGGGAGGTTCTTTGGGGACACTAATGTAAGGGGAGGTTCTTTGGGGACACTAATGTAAGGGAGGTTCTCTGGGGACACTAATGTAAGGGGAGGTTCTCTGGGGACACTAATGTAAGGGGAGGTTCTCTGGGGACCCTAATGTAAGGGGAGGTTCTCTGGGGACCCTGATGTAAGGGGAGGTTCTCTGGGGACCCTGATGTAAGGGGAGGTTCTCTGGGGACCCTGATGTAAGGGGAGGTTCTCTGGGGACCCTGATGTAGGGGAAGGCTCTCTGGGGACCCTGATGTAAGTAGGAAGGCTCTCTGGGGACCCTGATGTGAGGGGGGCTCTCTAGGGAGTCCCCCTATGTGATGGTGTGTGTGTGTGTGGGGGGGGGTGGCATTGAAGGACCTGGCCTTGGGGCAGCAAAGGGAATAAATCTGGGCCTGGGCAGAGGCAGCGCTGAGACTGAGGGCTGACACCAATGAGAGAAGGCGGGGAGGAACTTTCCTCTCTGCGTGGAGTACCTATACCATCTACCCATGAGACAAGAAGGCATCCTGGCGGGAGATTAGAAGGCACAGTGATGGTGACCGTAACTGATCGAACGGAATTCCCAGGGATTCGATTGATTGACAGTAAGTGACATTTTTTCAGACCTGAGCAATCGATGCCAACCTCCACCACCTGTGCCTCTTACTGATCCCATCCCCCCCACCACTGATCTCATCCCTATCCCCCCATTACTTCTACAACAGAGGTGATGGGGGTGATAGGGCTGAGATCAGTGGTGGGAGGATGGGATCAGTAATAGGCACAGGTGGTGGTGGGAGAGGATGGCACCAACACTGCCGCTGCAGCCACCCCCTCAAGTGCCACTGCTGGTACTTGAGGGGGGGTGGTAGTGGTGATATTAGAGCGGAGTGGTGATGGTGGTACTTGAGGGGGGTGACAGTGGTGATGCCATCCTCTCCCGCCACCATCCGTGCCTCTTACTGATCCCATCCCCCTACAGCCGCACCACTGATCTCATCCCTATCCCCCTATTACTTCTACAACAGAGGTGGTGGGGGGATAGTGATGAGATCAGTAAGAGGCACAGGTGGTGGTGGGAGAGGATGGCACTGCCACTGCAGCCACCCCCCTCGAGTGAAATCAGAAACAGAATTGTTTTACTTTGTTGTACAGTGTAAAACAATTAAGTATCAAAATCAGCCTTTTCAGGGGGTGGGGGGGGGGCCTTCATGATTTCTTGCACCGGGGCCCTGAAGTCTCTAGTTACGCCTCTGAGCAGCAGAATGTGTTTTGGGGTGTAGTTGTAAGTATGCATATACTATGTGAGAGAAATGACCTGTTAATATGCCAATTTTGTGAAAATAAATAAATCTTCATTTTGTGGAAAAAAAATGTAACATGAAAAAACTCACAGTGCCTCTTACTAAATGCCTTGGAATGTCTACTTTCCAAAAAGGGGTAATTTGTAATTTCCTGGCTTGTTAGTTTCTCAAGAAATGAAATAGACCATCAGTACATCACATGTGATCAGGTGTGATCAATTTTCAATGATTGGCACCATAGCTTGTAGAATCTATAACTTAAAAAAATCATAATCATATACACTGATTTGGGTTATTTTTACCAAAGATATGTAGCAGTATACATTTTGGCCAAAATTTATGAAGAAAAATTGCAAAATGTTATTACAGAAACTGCATTTTAAAAATAAAAAACCCAGTGGTGATTAAATACCACCAAAAGAAAACTATATTTGTATGAAAAAAAAATTACAAAAAATTCATATGAGTACAGTGTTGCATGACTGAGTAATTGTCATTAAAAGTGTGAGAGCACTGAAAATTGGCCTTGCCCTCCTCCAGATGAACAATGATCTACTGCTTCTTTTTCTAGGGAATTTTATAAGAGAGCATAATAAGAATGTAATATATAAAAAGTAAAATAAGAATAAGTACCGTATATAAGAGAGAATAATATGCCTTGCTCACTCCTTGGCCCAGTGACAGCTTGTCCTTCTCTCTCCAGAGCCAGAAAGTACACCTGCACTGCTACATTATCACTTACAAATAATGTAGAACAAGTGACAACCTCTGGTTTTGCATTGTAGGTGATGAAGTTGGTGAGTGAGGTGGTGATAAGAATGGTCATAGAAAGACAAGAAAAGTGAATTCGGGAAACTGGTAGTCACAACCAGAACTTAAGGACTGTGGAGTAGAAAATAAGCAGTATATTTTATATTACAGTGAGCAGTATTTGGTTAAATTGCCTTTACTTGGAAACCTGCATAATTCTGATAAGACTGACTTTTGTAAGAATGTAATAGGAAGAGGATGATCTTTCACAGCATTGTATACTCTTCTAAGTTCTTCCATTTAGGAAATCGAAGGGTATATGAGATTCCCTTTATGAAAGATAGCTAGGGCTTTCAACAATTGCTAATCCTGTATTGGCAACAACTGGGCTTAATAAGAATGTGCTATAAGATTTGACACCATTTTACGTGAAAGAATAATTGTTTTAACACAGCAGCCAATAAGATACTTGCTTTTATTACACTGCTGAAGTATGGGGCAAGGGGAAAGAATGGTTTGATTTCTATAGGGCACAACATTTCTTCTCTAAAGCAATTAACTTCATCTATTTTTTTTTTGTTTCATAAAACTTCATCTTAAAAATTTACAGAGCTACTGTAAGTAGAATATAAAGTGCTATAAAGAGCACATTTTATTTGTTACAGGCATTAACACTTTCCTATTTACTTTGATGGCATTAAACATTAGATTGATGTGTTGCACCTTAGAAATATATCTATGGACTTAATAAAAAATTGCCTAAAGCTCAAAAATGTCTTAGTTCACTAGAAAGACTGCATAAGTAATTTGCAACAAACTATCGATGTGCTGCATGTTTTCTTTATATTTTGCAATATTCTTTATTATACTCACCACTCCTAAATTAATGACCAGACACTTCTAGGTTCATGCAAGATGACTGTTACCCTAATTAAAAGTTGTAGTCTAGGCCTCTGAATATCTTCATGGCTAGTGACCAAGTGGGATGGGCTCCACTATACCATCTACTGCACACTAACATGCATTTCTTTGTGAAAGCCCTGTGCCAACTGCAAAACACATCAGAACAGAACTTGCTCTTACTAGCTTTTTTTTTTTCAAAGAAAGGATGTCACTTTGCATCACAGTGTTCAGTGTATCTGTTTATTGAATGACTGCTTCAGTGAAGACAAGCCAGGCCAGCATCTGAGACATAACTATGGAGTAATCTCACCTGGAGTGGCATGTGGAGCATTTAACATTGGATGGATTCTCTCTACCATAGTTCTTGGTTCTGTTTCAGTCAGTGTCTCACTTTCTCAGTTTCCACACTGTAAAATAAATGGAAAATATCCAACAAAAAATGTGAAACCTCCTTGGGACCACCTTGGGATTGCCACAGCTGGTGGGCAGATCTGGGAAACTGGGGCTTCCAAAAACGGAATTATCCAATTTGGTTGGCTTTACTTTTACCCAGCCACTCTATCAAATGTATTACTGGATGTTTTTAACATGGGTAAGTTGCCATGTTTTCAAATAGAGAAAGATGAATATGCAAGTATTAGATACTTCTACATACAGTGTGTATACAGGTGAGTTTTTCTTTTTCAGTAAATGTCAACTGAAATTTAAGCCTTTATAATCACAAAAAAGGAAAAATAGGACTAGAACATTTAACATACATTAAAGCTGGTAATACATTAATTTCCCATGCCACACTGTTGTCTGTTCAAAAACACAATGAATAATGTTAAGGAAACAAATTGTTTACTGTTTAAAGAAAATCACAAGAATGATTTGCTTGTGATTGGGTTCCAGAGTAATCGCTCCAATCAGCTAACAGTATTGCACAGCATATAATTCCTGGTACTTATAAGGTGCTCGGCATGAGGGAAAACCAAGCAATCATGAACACTTGAATGTGCTGTAGAAATCACATAGTGTAATTGTGCAACATGTCTACGATCACCTTTTGAAATGAACTTGCAATTAGATAATTTTAATGGTATAGGGAACCAGATGTATCCAATTTTCAAGGTACTCAGAGAAATTAAAGCTTATATTTTATGTGAAATGCGTCATTACATAAGCTTGCTAGTGTTCTTAAAAAAATAAGTATTACAAGATGCTGGAGAAACCGCAGTAGAAACTGTTTCAGGCATGACATGTAACATTTTAAATGAAAAAAACTTTTATATAAATTGTATAAAATTACCCCCATGTTAGGGAGCCATGTTTGACTAATAAATGGCAGCTTTCATCAAAACATAGAAACTTTTGTAAATAGATGATGCCATAATGCTTGCTTGTCTATTTTGTGCACACATAAGGCAACAAGATAAAATGTAACTAAAGATTCATGGTTCATTTATCAGAATTGCAGCATTTGCTAGAGCAGAAACCACTGGTACGCTCCGCTGTCAAACAAAGTCCCACCTCCTGGACCGGCATTGGACCAGTGTGCTGTCTATCATGGGAGCTGGTCCAGGAGGCGGGACTTTGTTTGACAATGGATGGCGTTTCAAATCCAAGCTGTGTCACAGCGGGAGATCCTCTTTCTGTGTGATCCGGCTGGCTCTTCTCCTGACAGTTTCCTGGCTAATTGCTTCTGGCAGAAGCGGTGCAGCCTTTTTTTCCAGGGCATCAGAGTGGCCCAGGGGCAGGAAACTGTTGGACCAGTCCTCCCCTGCTCCAAACTTGCCCTCAGATAATTTACACTCGCCAAATGCGAGCATGCGAGTGGAAATTTTGAGGGCTGTGTTACAGTATATGATACACACAGAAGCAAAGGATTCACTGACGGATGCATTACTTTATTTTATTTCCCTGAATTATTATTATTATGCCGATCTCTTTTAATCTGCAGAGAATTATACACATTTAGAATCAATTATTTAAATGCATATATTCAGAAAAAAATACAATTTAGTCATCTGCATTACCTGCAAAATGACTAGATACAAGTTATAAATATACAACTAGTTAGTATACAGTAAAGTGAAATATAGTAAAAGTATACAGTTGAATAAAAACACTGAGAAAGAAAAGTTAAATCTACCTATCATGGATATAACAAGTGAAAATCCAAAGGTGAACTGCCCGAGGACCCGGGGTCAGTAGGGGGCCCCATGAGAGGCTACGAGAAGTATGTCAGGGTGGCTTCCTCTTCTGTAAGTACTCACCTGAGTGCCTGCACTGCTGCTGCTTAGTGTTGCTCACGAATATTCGCATTGCGAATATTCGCTACGAATATTGCATATTCGAGTATTCGCTATGGCGAATATTCGTATTTTTTCAAATTTATTTTTAAAACAGATCACATCCTAGTGATCTCCATCGACGTCTAAAAGCATTGCTGTTATGATTAGAGAGAGATCCTGGGCCGAGTAGCTGATGCGATTCTTTTATGTTGCCGAAAATTCGCAATGCAAATTTTCGGCAACATGAAAGAATCGCATCAGCTACTCGGCCCTTCTTTTGCATCAGAGCCAATTAGAATAACTCGAATATTCGACAAACGGAATATTGCGCGATTATCTTCTCCGCCCTTCTTTTGCATCAGAGCCAATCAGAATAACTCGAATATTCGGCAAAAGGAATATTGCGCGATATTCCTTTTGCCGAATATTCAAGTTATTCTGATTGGCTCTGATGCAAAAGAAGGGCGGAGAAGATAATCGCGCAATAGGAATATTGCGCGATTATCTTCTCCGCCCTTCTTTTGCCCCCTTATTCTCCTTTCTTTTAAGTAGAGTTAGTGTTTAGTGCATATTAGTTTAGTAATACAGGAAATGATCTCCGTTTATGAGAATTTCGCAATCATTTTCGCATTAGCGAAATTTTGCAAAAAATGTTTGGGATAAAATATCACGAATATTCGATATTAGCGAATATTCGCGAATATTCTTCTATATATTCGCGCAATATCGCGAAATCGAATATGGCGTATTCCGCTTAACACTACTGCTGCTGTTAATCTCACAGCAGGGAAGAGGGCAGGAGGCACGGCAGGTCTACACAGGGAGTAGGAGCTGCCCAACCATTTAAATTAACACGCCAGTGATAGGTTACTAGAATATAAGGTGGTCCTAACAATCAATCACCCACTTGTTATGAGAGGTTTTGAGCAACTCCCTCCCTCAGGCATACGTTCGTCATAAGGAGATGAACATGGTCAGCAACAACACTCAGTTAGGCTGTGGTGTTTAAACAATGCTTAATTGTTACTTAGGGCCCCAAAGTGTGCCAATGAAAATATCCCCCACACCGTTACACCATCACCACCATCCAGAACCAATGATACAAGGCAGGACTCATACATCTATTTGCCAAAGACAACCTCTGGATATGATGCGGAGAACGTGCACTCAACATCTTTGGTCGACCATGGCAAGGCCTGTTCTGTGTGGAACCTATCCTGTTAAACCGCTGTATAGCCACCATGCTCTAGCTTAGTTTCAGGGTCTTGGCAATCTTATTATATCCTAGGCCACCTTTATGTAGAGCACCAATTCTTTTTTTCTGATCCACAGAGAGTTCTTTGCCATGAGATGCCATGTTGAACTTCCAGTGACCAGTATGAGAGTGTGAGAGCGATAACACCAAATTTAAAAACCCTTAAACCTCACTTGCCATGTAGTTGCCCATCCCATTAATTTGTTCAGATCTTTTTGCAAGGTTTCCACATCCTGCGAAAAAGTTATTGCCCTGCTTACTTAGTATCGTCCACAAATACAGGGATTGAACTGTTTAATCCAGGTCATTTATGAACAAATTAAATAGGATTGGTTCCAGCACAGAACCCTTGGGTCCCCACTACCCACCCCTAACCATTCCTAGTACTCCCCATTTATCACCACCCTCTGAACTCGCTTTTGTAGCCAGTTTTTAATCCATGTACTCACCCTATGGTCTGTGCCAATGGACGTTATTTTGTACAGTCAACGTTTATGGGGAACTGTGTCTAATGCTTTTGCAAAATCCAGATGGGCCTTCCTTTATTTAGATGGCAACTCACCTCCTCATAGAAGGTTAATAGATTGGTTTGGCAATAACGATTCTTCATGAATCCATGCTGATTACTGCTAATGATACCATTCACATTACTAAAATCTTGTACATAGTCCCGTATCATCCCCTCCAAGAGCTTACATACTATTGATGTTAGACTAACTGGTCTGCAATTCCCAGGGATGTATTTTGGGCCCTCAGCTCTGGTAACTATGTGATGCACAAAAGAAAAACATTATCATAATGAAACCAGCTGGCTGTGAGGATTTTTACTCACCAGGCACCTATGAGAAATAAGTCCATCAGTATGTGTGAGAGTTTTGTTAGCTGAGGGTTAGAAACATTAGGAGTTAGAGTGGAGTGTCACGGGAGTCCATTTTGTGCATAGGATGACTGAGAAACGATATTATGAATTACATGAGATGGGACATTAATGATAATTCATGTATTGCAGGATATCTTGAAATATTACAAGTTGTTCCTTATGAAGAGGTCAATATACTGTTATTGTCCATTGGGTGATGCTAATACTGTTTTGTGTCTATTGTACTAATTAAGTCTGTAAAGGTCAGATGTTTAACTTTGAGGTGTTAATTGAGTCTGGCTTCTGAAAGACCTTTCATTTTGGATGCTAATGACACTGTATTGTGTGAAAATACTATTGATGATAGATATGTGTTGGCAGTCTGACTTCTCAGGTGAAGTAATTGGTTCATGTTAATTATGTCAGACCGGTGCCGAAAAGTCTGTGGGATGTGTATTGGAGACTCGTTAGCCCCCCCCCCCCCCGTGTGTGTTATGTGTGGGTGCAGTGTGTCTTTGTCCCTGTGATTACTGCAGCATGCTTTTTGGTGTATAAAAGTCTGAGTTTTACCATTAAAAGTATTCATTCATTTTGGAACCAGAACCATAGCTTGTGTCTCGGTTATTCTGGGAAATGAAATGGGTCGTGTCTGCTGGATTGTGGAGTGTCGGATAAGCTGTCTTGGGTCGGTGGAATGGAAATCGTAAATGGGGTTGACCGTTACATGGAGCATTTGGCCAGTGTAAATAACTAGTACAGAGTTACAGTCACCATATTACTTTATAAGAATATAGGGAGACTTAAACCTGAATAGAAGGCCCTCTTAAATGATGGGGAAGTTGAACATAGAAGCCAATGCTAAGTGGATATAATAAACTGCATACAACACAGAGACCAAGCCAAATCAGCTATCTCAAAGTTTGCTTTTGTAATATGGATGAACAAACCTATGAGATGCAGTAATATATACTCTGTTGCCCATTCTCCCCAGGGTTAATTCAACCACTTGTATGCTTCTCACAGCATGATCTTCAAAGCAATGATGTTAAGATAGAAGGGTTTAAAATATGATACATCAAAGGCCTCATTCATTAATCACTCCTGTGTTTAGCTTTTCTAAACACAGAAAAAGTAGTTTGGGAGATATAAACACTTTCGTCCTTCCTAGATTACTTTTTCCTGTGTTTAGATGTTCCTGCTTTAAAGTAGGTTTAGCTATCTTTAGTCATGCTCATATGCATTTACATGCAATTAGCCATATTTAAAGTATCCTGGACACACATAATTCTGTTCTCTAAAAACCGCTAAACTGACCACACCCAAATCCAGGTAAATGTACAGTGTAAATGTCATCATGGAAAACCATTACATGCATTTATTTGTGTTTAGAAATGTTCTCTAGATACATATAAATGCAGGTTTAAAGCCCCATACACACTATCAGTTTTCCTGACGGTTTTCTCTTCAGGTTTACCAAAACCATCTAATATGAGGTCAAACCTCAAGAGTTTCAATTTGAATGCAATCAGGCCGGCCCTTTCACTACATGGTTTTGGTAAACCTGATGAGAAAACTGTCAGGAAAACTGATAGTGTGTATGGGGCTTAAGAGTGCAGTGGGAATACTGCTTAAATGTTGTGTTTTCTGTTGTGTTAGCCCCTTCATGACCAGACCATTTTTTGCCATACAGCACTGCGTTTTTTTAACTGACAATTTCGCTGTCGTGCACAGATGTACCCAAATAAAATGTATGTTCTTTTTTTCCCCACAAATTGAGCTTCCTTTTGGTGGTATTTTATCACCTGTGCGGTTTTTATTTTTTGCGCTAAAATAAAAAAAGCCTGCCAATTGTGAAAAAATAAGTATTTTTTACTTTTAGGTATAAAACACATCCAAGACAAAATTTGAAAAAAAAAAAACAATTCTTCATCAATTTAGGCCAAAATGTATTCTGCTACATATTTTTGGTTCAAAAAAATCCAATAAGGGTATATTGATTGGTTTGCGCGAAAGTTATAGCACCTACAAACTATGGGATTTTAAAAATATATATATTTTTTTTTAAAATACTAGTAATGGCGGTGATCAGCAACTTATAGTGGGACTGCGTTTTTGCAGCAAACAAATCGGACAATAACCGACACCTTTTGGGGACCAGTGACACAAAAAAAAAGTGAAAAAATCAATTTTACTGTACTAATGACACTGGCTGGGATGGGGTTAACATCAGGGGCGATCAAAGGGTTAACTGTGTGCCTAGCTGATGTTTTACTACTGTGGGGGAGGTGCTTGCACTAGGGGAAGGCGTGGATCGTTGCCCCTGCTTTGCAATGACACAGGATCCATGCATTCTGTACTGACAGAATGGGGATCTGTCTTTTTTTACGTAGGCAGATAGCCATTCTCCATCTTTACCAAAGTATCGGCGGGTTCCCGGCATACATAGAGTCCGCTGAGTTAGCTCCCGCAGGCCGCCATCAGCACACACGCACGTGCCCCAAACCCAAAAGTACAGGATCATGTACTAGGTATGTGATCATGCGCAGCTGAGCCGCCTTGCCGCTGTATATGTAGGTTATACAGTGGCAAGAAGTTAAGGGATGCAGGATGTAGGAATCAGGTACACTGAGCTATGCTGTTGCTTTCAGGAGATTGGACACTGGCAAACAAAGCTGTAAGACACTCTCATCACACTTCAGTTTTGTAGCAAACAATACTGGAAGTGGATCATAAGAACAGAGAAAAGGAATGTGTCCCTTTATGTACTCCAAAAAAGAATTTTATGGTAAGTCAACTATTATTTTTCCTTAGTCACAACAAATCGCAAGTTATTGAAAACTTTTTTTTTTTTACATACCAAACACGTCAATCTTACCTGCTCTGTGCAATGGTTTTGCACAGAGCAGCCCCATTCCTCCTCTTTTGGGGTCCCCTGATGGTGCTCCTGTCTCCTCCCCACTGCCAAGAGCTCCCTAGGAAGCTGCTTCCTTTAGGGGCACTCGTGCAGAATCCATCCTGAACCGCGCTGCTTGTGTCCATAGACACACACACAGCGTGGCTCGGCTACACTCTCTCCCCACAGACTGTGATTGACAGAAGCAGGAACCAATAGTTCCCACTTCTGCCTCCATATCAGTGAGGAGAGAGTAAAGAGAGCTGCTGCTCTCAGGCACAGCTCTGTATCAAGATCAGGCTCAGATACGTATATAGGGGGCTCAGGGGGGAGCTAGACACATAAGGCTTTTTACCTTAAGGCAGAGAGTGCATTAAGGTAAAAAAAAAACAAAAAAAAAAACTTCTACCTTTACCACTGCTTTAAGGAACATGGGATGACGTTATTCAGGTGCATTGGGTCTTGAAAAAGTAGTCCAACTGAGACATAGGCAATGCAGAAAATAACACACTAACAGGTCCATAAAAACAACAGGTTGGCAGAGAGGGCTCAACAGACCCTACAGAGCTGCCTGAAGAACCTTATGTCCAAAGCCAGCATCAGCTTCGGCCTAAAAATGTACCATCTAAAACTTAAAAAATGTGAACTGAAGACCAGGAGGCGGCATTGCAAATCTGAGAAACAGATGTATGATGCCTAAAAGCCCAGTAAGCACTAACTGATTTACTGGAGCATGCTTTGACAGGGAAAGAGATAACCTTGTTAATAGGCTTAAATTATGATGTGCTGGATACACCTTGCAATAACAAAACATGAAGCAGGGTTTCCTCTATAGGGGCCTTCAGAAGAGTCAGACTGTCCAAAGGACAGCTAAGAGACTCGAACAGCGCATACTACATCCAGACAATGGAGGAACAATCTATTTTGGATGTTGTGAGGCAGGACATTACGTATAATCTTCTAGTTAATGTGAAAAGAAAGAAACTACTTTACACAGAAAAGAGGCCTTTCATCTCAAGGCAACCCAGTCTCTGTGTAGCACAAGCAAAACTAGCAGAGGTAATAGCAAACAGGAAGGCAACCTTGTGGCCAAAAGTAGACGGAGAAATACCCTTAATAGATTCAAGAGTGGTTTCTATGTGATCAATAGAATCAGGTTAAGGTCCCATGGTACCCCTGGGGAATGTACAGGAGCGATATGAGCAATACCATGTATGAATACCTTCACAAGAGAGTGAGAGAGAGGCAGTATTTGAAAAGAACCACTAGGGTGGAGATTTGACCTTTGATGGTACTTAAGGCTAAATAATGATCCAGACTAGATTTGAGAAAAGACAGGATTCGTTATGTGGAAGGAATTTCTTTGCCTCATGTCATTAGAAATATTATTTTATGGAATTAAGGAGTGTGAAAAGACCACTATGGAGGACTAGAAGAATGGATCTTAAAGACTTGTTTGTGGACTTGATGCAGTTCTAAAAACAAAAGTTTGGTTTTCATCTCCTTTATTTTGGCTGTTGGTGTAATTTGGCATGTAACAATTGACTTCATGACTGAATTTATGGCAAGATGGATGGTTCAGAAATAGAAGACAAAGCTGTGCTTTCCCCAGGGTACTGAAACTCATCAAGCTTTCTGTCTATTTCTGTAAGCCACTTTGTAGATACCATTAGGTCTCAAGGGATTTAACATAGAAAGGTGTTATGAGGAGTAAAGTCACAGAATGGGTAATCAGAAGCTTGAAAAAGTGGATCGGTAAGGAGAGACTGGTAAAATGATCATGTGATTTTAAAAGCTGTGTTTATTGAGCTAAAGGTATTTGTATTTAATATTAGGGACACCCATACATAAACAATTCTTTACAAGTAATGTGACTTATCTGAGCTTTTTCTTACATTACAAGTATAAAAGTGTTGCTAATGCACATAAATATATTCAAATATATTGATAGATTTCTGCAACTTCATGAGAATATTTACTTATTTTCCAAGGGAAGAAAAATGATTCTTTCATCAAACTGTATGTGCCAATAAAATATTTTAGATACCTTTCAGGGAGAAAATCTTGAATGAGAGTTTTCTTTTCATAGATATTTCACTTCCTTGAGATAGCGCCCCATATTTCCTTAGCCTAGGTCAACTGAAACTGATACACCAGTAAAGCCCTGTACACACAATTGTATATGTGATGGAATCTAATCCGATGAATTTTTTTCATCTGATATTCGACGAAGCTGACTTTCATCAGTCTTGCCTACACACCATCAATTAAAAATCCGAATGTGTCCAACGCAAGGACGTAAAACACTACGACGTGCTGAGAAAAATGAAGTTCAATGCTTTCGAACATGCGTTGACTTGATTCTGAGCATGCAATGGATTTCCCCACAGACAATCATTTTTTTCTATCGTTTTTTTTAACCATAAGAACAATTTAAAACAGGTTCTATTTTTTTTTTACCGATGGATGAAAAACCGTTTTCATCAGACGAACCGATCATGTGTACAGGGCTTTACTGTGTACTTGTGATGCTTGTCTGTAGGTACTTTTTTTTAGTCTTTTTGGATAGTGTGGAGAGGGATCAGAACCCCTGTCAGGTCTTTATTGCCATCAGTGTCCCTGTTAGGAAGATCTACCCTCTCGATTTGTCTTGTTTACTGTTTTCACTGATTACCACAGAACAGGAATAGGGGGACAACCTTCCAATGGGGGAGTAGACATGCTGACCCTGGACACAACCAGGGATTTCCTCACTTTGGAGGGATTACAATCTCCCTCACTCTATCCAAAAATATATGTTTGCCTTTAGTTCTTATTTAATGCATGTGTTGAAGTCAGTTATACTCAATGCAAGTTTGAGAACATAAGTCACACTGAGTTTCTGGGAGGAAAATATGCTGGTCTGTATGAAAACTATTGTTAATTTAAAAATTTTAAGCAACTATAGATGTAACAAATGTGCTTTCAATATATAAAGCCGTATTATTTCTTTGCAGAAACAAAATAAACAACAAACACTGCCTGGGTGCACAAGTGTTTCCAAGCAATTATTTGATGCTATGCACATGGTCCCAGAATACTAAACTAGCAGATGGCTTACTTTTATTAGAAGCATGAAAGGAAGCTGCACATGGCAAAATCTTGAATCTGAATTTTCCCCTTGGAGAGTTGAGTAGTTAAGTGCCCCAATAACAAAATGACACCCTCGAAAACAACAACTAAAACTTCCAAACCTTTATAACTAAGTAATGATTATCAAGTTAAAAAAATCTAGAATATTTAATAATTTCTCAGTGATATCATCAGTACTTTCAAGACTATGTTAGTGTTGTGGATATTTCTTTATCAAACAACAGCTAACACATAAAAAGCAAAAAATTAAACAGATCTATTGAGGTGCCCTAAGTGCAGAGTAATGCCGTGTACACACGATCATTTTTCAGCATGAAAAAAAAACGTTGTTTTTCAGCATGTCCAAAAAACAAAGTTATTTCAACTTCATTATTAAAAACGATGTTGCCCATACACTATAGTTTAAAAAAAATAATGAACAAAGCACGGTGACGTACAACACGTACGACGGCACTTTGGGCTGCTTTAGCTGATTCCTTGTTAGTAGAAGACGATTCGCGCTTTTTTGTCTGTTACAGTGTGATGAATGTGCTTACTCCATTATGAACGGTAGTTTTACCAGAACGAGCACTCCCGTCTCATAACTTGCTTCTGAGCATGCGCGGGTTTAAAACGTTGTTTTAGCCCACACACGATCATTTTTTACAACCCAAAAAACGACATCGTTTGAAACAACGTTAAAAAATGTAGCATGTTCGGAAAAAAAAATTGTTGTTTTTCAGAACCTGAAAAATTATGTGTAGCCCACACACAATCATTTTAAATGATGTTTTTTTCATGCCGAAAAATGATCGTGTGTACGCGGCATAAGTGATAGGCAATACGTCTGCTAAAGAGAGGAGAGAAGTAGGAATATTTGTGCTTGCATCTAATTTAAGGTTTGTTTGTTTTTTTTGTTATACAGTATGAACAATTGTTCAAATATACACTATATTTCCAAAAGTTATGGGACACCTGCTTTTACACGCACATGAACTTTAATGCCATCCCAGTCATAGTCCGTAAGGCTCAATATTAAGTTTGCCCACCCTTTGCAGCTATAACAGCTTAAACTCTTCTGAGAAGGCTGTCCACAACGTTTAGGAGTGTGTCTATGGAAAGTTTATACTTTAACTAATTACTTGTAATACGGATCAGCCATACCTAGAGGATTTAGCATATCGGCAATACATTTTTGCCGGTAGTCCTTACATACACTTATATGGGCATACTAATATTTAGAAACGTTTATATATTTATAGTCTGACAAAATATGTCATGAGTCTACCCTTTTAATTTTCTTATTAACACATGGCTAATAATACTTGGGTGGTCTTCAGAGGTGCCGACTCCTCCTCTTTTCAGTGGACGTTTTTATGTGTGGCTCCTTGCAAGACCCTTGGGGCGGTTTCCCTTTTCCCTTGGTGGTGCTGTTGGGGGGAGTGTGGGTGGCAGCCCTGCCCCCTGACTCACCGTTGAGTGGTAAATATACGATCTATTGAACAACATGTATGACGTTTCTCTAAACTTCAAACCATGTAATATAATGTATGCATATATATATATTTTCTAGAGCTAATTGTCCCCCTGAGGAGACCGAACAGAGGTAGAAATGCGTCGGGACTTGCACACCCCATTGCCCACGCTATGTAACGATGTGCACAATTGTGTTCTTCTATTGCATCTAATTGTATTTGTACTGTATATATATTGTATCATTGGACCAGACTTTTTTCACTGTATTGTATACATGCCACTGGATTATTCTTTTAATAAATAACCTTTTTTGAATTTTTGATTTTGTTACATTGCTGTCCAAAGCCCCAAAGGGGAAACTTTCCATTTTGTATCATTTTCGGGGTGTGCAGCTCCATATTTGTCTATTTTTCCAGGTGGTTAAACACCCTCTCCCCCCTGACACATCAGAGATATGACATGACCTGTGTGTTTTCCAGCAATTCTCTCAACTCTTGCTTTCCATATATAAAACATTTTCTTGGGGTGAGCTATTCACCCGCTAGGGATCAGATTAGAATTCCATCTTTTCCCTTTGCATGTATTAGGAGGAATCTAATATAGACTCCCATACTGCATAATGTACACATATCCAATATGATATATATGCTAGAGTTTGGAGTTAGGAAATAACACACAGCTCCTGTAGAAAAAAAACATCTATTTAAGAATCCAATCCAGTCTCTCTTTTTTTCATACCTGTGATCCAATGTTCAATTACCTACTACATAGATATGACCTTAACATTATGCGATTTTTACCTATGATTGTCGCTATTCTGGTGGAGTTTGGGTTTGCTTCCCCCCTCCCCCCCACCCGCCCTTGGGAATTGACCCGATGCCCTAGCGGCTTCCCGGTAGGGTGGGGGGCAGACAATGTATGTGTCTCCCCCATTTATTGCTTTAGTTGGCGACTGAGCGGCGACTCTCGGCCGCTGACAACAGCTTCGCCCTACCGGTGGTGTCCCGTGTTCACCTCCGGACCACCCATGGCGAGGTGTGCATGCGCTGTATGCTGGGTGCGCACGTTGCCATGCTGTCACGTTCTTTGCGGCGGAGTTGACGACAGTGCTCGGGGCTATTTCAGCCTTCCAGGATGCCGATGGAGCCACACTTGGGCTGTTTGTTTTTGTTTTTTTCAGCAGCCTGCACGTTGCTGCTGTGGGGGAGGGGGAGCTTACTGGCACCTGTGTGTGATCATCCTCATTATTAGACACACTAGCCCATATAAGACTTGATGCTTGAGACTCTCATAAGATTCCAAGCAGGCCAACTAGGACGCTACTGCTTTTATTCCCTTGTGGCATCTGAATCTTTCCCTGCATAATTGCAAGGATGTTTCCAAACACAAAGAAATTCTACAAGATCAAACTAACCTCTATCACCACCATACCATTGCACAGGTAAATTCTATTATCTCTCACTACACTTTTACTTTTGCTTAAGTCTTTGACAACACTATTTTTGGTCATTCACCAGTGTACAGCTAGTGTACATCCTGATATTAGTATATTATTATTATTATTATTTTTTCAATCCTCAACATCACCCAGCACATATTGTTTATCTGACTATATATTGTCAGTCTCAGTGACACACCATTGCACATTTTGTCTATCACCACATTCATTCACATGATCACCCACCCACACCACTTTTTGTACTGTCTTACTATCTTTATACTTTAACTAATTACTTGTAATACGGATCAGCCATACCTAGAGGATTTAGCATATCGGCAATACATATTTGCCGGTAGTCCTTACATACACTTATATGGGCATACTAATATTTAGAAACGTTTATATACTTATACTCTGACAAAATATGTCATGAGTCTACCCTTTTAATTTTCTTATTAACACATGGCTAATAATACTTGGGTGGTCTTCACAGGTACTGACCCCTCCTCTTTTCAGTGGACGTTTTCATGTGTGGCTCCTTGCCAGCCCCTTGGGGCGGTTTCCCTTTTCCCTTGGTGGTGCTGTTGGGGGGAGTGTGGGTGGCAGCCCGGCCCCCTGGACTTATGGACAACATTTCTGGTCATATGAATTGCTATTTCACCGTTGAGTGGTAAATATACGATCTATTGAACAACATGTATGACGTTTCTCTAAACTTCAAACCATGTAATATAATGTATGCATATATATATATTTTCTAGAGCTAATTGTCCCCCTGAGGAGACTGAACAGAGGTCAAAATGCGTCGTGCTCGCACACCCCATGGCCCACGCTATGTAACGATGTGCACAATTGTGTTCTTCTATTGCATCTAATTGTATTTGTACTGTACATATATTGTATCATTGGACCAGACTATTTTCGCTGTATTTTATACATGCCACTGGATTATTCTTTTCATAAATAACCTTTTTTGAATTTCTGATTTTGTTACATTGCTGTCCAAAGCCCCAAAGGGGAAACTTTCCATTTTGTATCTATCGGAATATTTGACCATTTTTCCAGAAGTGCATTTGTGACTTTTCTGTATGAAGGCACCAGGATGATCCAGGATGGCACCAGGATGATCCTTCGTGGGTCCAATCTGTTATTCCATATACAATAGCTTGCAAAACTCTCAGCTAGAACACATATATTGTGGATTTTGGAGGGCATGTGTAATCCAAAATACTAAATACAGTGGGTAAAAAAAAGTATTGAACATGTCACCATTTTTCTATGTAAATATATTTCTAAGGCCGCGTACACACGATCGAATCTATCTGCTGGAAACGGTCCGACGGTGTACGGGTGGACAGACGGGTTTTTCCAGCAGACAGATTTTAAAGCATGCTTTAAAATCTGTCTGCTGGGAACCCGTCCGTCCGACATGTCTGCTGGTTAGTACGCTATCTGCCCACGCAAGTGTTTTACTTCCAGGTGACGGTGACGTGGCGACGTCAACCGCGATGTCTGCCGGCGGGGATTTTGGTTTGATCGTGTACATACATCCCAGCAGACAAATCCGATCAAATCGGTCTGTCAGACCGATTTGATCGGATTTATTTGGTCGTGTGTACGCGGCCTCAAAGGTTCTATTGACTTGAAATTTTCACCACATGTTGGTAACAGCCCATTAAATTTATACACACAAAGAAACCAAAACAAATACGTTCAGAAATTAAGTTATATGTAATAACATGGAATGACACAGAGAAAAGGTACTGAACACATAAAGAAAGGGAGTTGCAAAAGCCAAGACACCAGCTGAAATCTATTAGTAATTAGAAAGCATACCTGTCCCTTGTCAGTGCAAATTAATATCAGCTGGTTCAGTCTCAACTGATGGCCTATGAAAAGGTGTCTCATTACTAACATTATCAAGGTGTCACACAAGAAACATCAAATGATGGGTAAAACCAAAGCGCTCTCTCAATAGCTTTGCAATCTTACTGTTTCAAAATATACTGATGGCATTGGTTACAGAAGGATTTCTAAACTTCTGAATGTTCCAGTGAGCACTGTTGGGGCCATAATTCAGAAGTGGAAAGAACATAATTTCACCATAACCCGGCCATGACTAGGTGCTCCTCACAAGGTTTCTGACAGAGGAGTGAAAAGAATTATCAGAAGAGGACCACCTGTGGAGAGTTTCAGAAAGACCTTGAATAAGCAGGTACAATTGTTCCAAAAAAAGCATGTTGAAGCTCGTCTAAAGTTTGCTTCACAACATTTAGACAAGACCGTGAAATATTGGGAGAATATAGTCTGGTCAGATGAGACCAAAATTTAACTCTTTGGATGCCATAATACATACAATGTTTGGAGGCCAAATGGCACTGCACATCACCCCAAAGACACCATACCAACAGTGAGGTTTGGAGGTGGGATAATCATGGTGTGGGGCTATTTTGACTTGTATCCAATAGAAAATCTATGGAAAGAGCTAAAAAGAGTTCATGGAAGAGGTCCACCAAGCTTTGAAGATTTGAAGGCTGTGTGGAAGCACAGGCTGAAATCACACCTGAACAATGCATGTGACTAGTTTCTCCATACAGGAGGCATCTTGAACCTATCATTACCAACAAAGGATTTTGTACGAAGCATTAAAGTGGATGTAAACCCAACTTTTTTTTTTTAATTAAGATTTGTACCCTGTAGAGTATAGGATGTCATTTCACATGTGCCCAGTCTTGCCATAAAGAGTTAATCCAACTCTGAGCAATCCTCTTATTTTTTTCCAGTAAGATAAAAATGGACACAAAGAAATAGGTATCAGTTTCTTCCCCCTTGCTGTGACAGACAGGTGATTTCCTTATCTCATGCACGAGTGTGAGAGAGGCATTCTGTGTACTGCACATCCCCTCTCCTTTATTCTCCAGCTCTACCAGGATTAGGGCTGCTCCACACCTCAGCATGATTGGGCATGTTGAAGGCATGTGGTGGCTTTCCTGGATTTTGACTTGATGTTAGTGATCATGGGGCATAATCCACGAGACCAGCAGTTCAGTGTAAGAAATATGCAGGAGAATATACATGAAGCTCCCAAGACACCAGCAGAAAGATAGAGGTAGAGGTGGGCGGGGAGTCTACTGACATCGCGCCCACCGAACTCCGGACAAGAGACCCACCCACAGAATCTGGAGTTTTTTGGAGCTAGTAACAGACAAAGGGGAGATATTTGAAAGGTAAAGATACATGCAGGAGGCATGTATATCCTTATAGA
This sequence comes from Rana kukunoris, assembly GCA_029574335.1. Classification (NCBI taxonomy): domain Eukaryota; kingdom Metazoa; phylum Chordata; class Amphibia; order Anura; family Ranidae; genus Rana; species Rana kukunoris. The sequence continues at coordinate 212,842,337 of CM056050.1, read as the reverse complement.
TCAGCACTATGGCAGTAGTTTAGAAATCATGAGAGTGGGTTTACATCCACTTTAAATAGATTTCATTTAGCCTGTTCAATACTTTTTCCCTGTGTCATTCCATTTTATTACACATAACTTCATTTATAAACTTATTTGGTTTGGTATCTTTGTATGTATGGATTGCATGGGTTGCTACCGACATGTGATGACAAATTCATGTCAATAGCACCTTTAGAAATATCTTTACCTAGAAAACGGGTGACGTGTTCAATACTTATTTTACCTGCTGTATACATAAGAGATAAGTATGAAGGATACATACTAGAAGAAAATAAGCACCTAATATTTTTCTTGTTTAATGGAAACAGTTGAACAGCCGTTCGTAACAGATCTAAAAGTGCAAATTAGTGATCTCTGGACAGTCTCTCCTTTTTATTAAAGTAATTTTTCATCAGATCAGTAATAATGACCTTGGTAATTTATACAGCAAAATAAGCAGCATGTTAGCATTTTTGCAATTTTGGACGATAACCACCGTTAACAAAGGTAATTTAAAATTTTAGCAAGTACTTTATCAAAAACTCTAACATGTCAAAGAAGACAACCTGTGGGATCCCCACTCCATATGTTCCTCATAAATGAACAGATAATGTCACCTAAAGGGAAATGCAAGCCTTCATGCCAAGATGTGATACAGGATGGTTCTAGCCTCTTTACATCGTCATGTCATGTAGTCTAATGTGCAGCTAAAAAACACATCTGGTAAAAGGTATCCTGAATTAAAATGAACCTGCAAATGAACAGAATACAGAATGTAATTGTTTTCACAACAATATAAGGTGATTCTGTTCCGTGAAAAGTCTGATTTCTGTTTATTTGATCAAATGAAATGCCGTTTTACATGTTATAATTTGCTTGCTACCTACTGATCACATTAGCACAAAATTGGCATGTCATTCACTGACAATGTAGACATATTAAACAGGTCAGGATTATGGAATATAATGAAACTTAGTTAAGAGCCTTAATCAGGTGTATAGTGTATGTCATTATAAAAAAAAAAGTTTGTAAACAAAAAAAAAAAAACATAAAGAAAGGGCAGTCCCTGTCCTGTACATGGTATTTAAGACAGTAAGATAGCAGTGCTATGTTTTTCATTAATGAAATCATGGGTGAAGTTATGAAACCTGTCAGGGCAGAGCTTGGTGATGTCATCGCGCCAGCCGCCCAGAAGTACCAGCGAAACTCCACAATTGGTGATGCTATTGTCTTGCAGTTAAAGAGGGCATGTTCCTTATTAACAATTACAATTTTTTAAGGTGGTGCGCTGCTGGATTTCAGTGCACATGTTATGAGAGTGCATTTTACTACAGTTTTAATAAAATTGCAACTTAAGGACCGAGCCTGTTCCTGAGATTTGTTGTTTACAATTTAAAAATATTTTTTTTTGTTAGAAAATTACTTAGCCCCCCCAAACATTATAAAAAAAAATTCTAACACCATAGAGAAAAAAAGTCGTTGCAATACTTTCTGTCACACCGTATTTTTGCAGCAGTCTTACAAGCCCACTTTTTTGGGAAAAAATACACTTTTTTGAATAATAAAAAAAAGACAACAGTAAAGTTAGCCCAATTGATACCCAACATGTCACGCTTCAAAATTGCGCCCGCTCGTGGAATGGCGACAAATATTTACCCTTAAAAATCTCCACAGGCGACGTTTAAAAAATTCTACAGGTTGCATGTTTTGAGTTACAGAGGAGGTCTAGGGTCAGAATTATTGCTCTCGCTCTACCGATCGCGGCAATATCACATATGTGTGGTTTGAACACCGTTTTAATATGCAGACGCTGCTCAGATATGCGCTAGCTTCTGCACACAAGCTCGGTGGGAGAATGGGCACGTTAAAAAATGTTTTTCCTTATTTATTTTACCTTTTAATTTTTATTTTTACACTGTTCTTTAAAAAAAATTGTGTCACTTTTATTCCTATTACAAGGAATGTAAAGATCCCTTGTAAAAGAAAAAAAGCATGACAGGACCTCCTAAATATGAGATCTGGGGTCAAAAAGACCTCACATCTCATATTTACACTAAAATGCAATAAAAAAAATAATTATAAATGAAAAAAATAAAATGGCCCTTTAAGAGCTATGGGCCGAAGTGATGGTATGGAGATGGGTGGGGGCCATCTTCACCTCACTCGTCTCCATACCAAGCACAGACGAGGATTCGATCGCCTCCACCGCTGCTGAAGGCTCAGGTAAGAATCCGCCGCAGAGACCACGTTTATCTTAAATCAGATTCCTCATTGAAGAAGAGGCTGCCATAACAAAGATATTCCTCTTCAGAGTGCCGACGTATATCGGCGTGAGCTGGTTTGGAAGCGGTTAATAAGGTAAAACACTATGGGCCAGATTCAGGTAGATGGGAGTATCTTTCCTCTGGAGTAACGCTTCTCATTTACGTTACTCTGAAGACCCTTTCAGCGCAAGTACTGTTATTCACATAGCAGTTGCGCGTAAACTTGCGCCAGAGTAACGATAATGCGCTGGCGTAACCCGACGCAAGTGGAAGTGGGTGTGATCATATGTAAATGATGGGCGGAGCCCAGCGCAGAGGCTTACGTTCAGCGCATCATCCACGGAGCATGCGCAGTGAGTGCGGCTCCACTCGCCCCTTGTGCGCATGCTCACAACTTCCGTCGGCACCACTTCACGGGAAACGTCAGCGCAATGCGTTCCGCTGGGCGCTTAAAAGCGCAGGCGGAAACGCCATTCCGGCGCAAAAGTATATCCGTTTCCCCCCACCCCAGGGAAGATACTTTTGCTCTGTAATGGCTGCTCCCGCTACCCCCAGAGAGAGGAGGAACCTTAATTTTAATTCCCAGGAGGTCTCGGTTATCATCTAAGCGATGGAGTCTGTGAATGATTTGCTTCATGGGAAAAAAAGCCGCAAGACCAGCCAGGAAAGGAAGCAGGGCATCCTGGAGTCCATTGCTGCCAGGGTGAATGTCTTGGGGTATTCCATCCGGACTGCTGGGGACATTCAGAAAAAGATCAACGACTTGCGGCGCAAGGTCAAGGGCAAGGTGGCCACCATCAGGAGGCATGAGAGGGGCACAGGTGGTGGTCCCCCATGTCCTGTCACCCTGACCGCGGAGGAGGAGGTGGTCGCACGCTGCCTGGAGAGGGAGCAGTTGGAGGGGGTCCCAGGCTATGACTCCATGGAGGAAGGCTCCAGGACAGGTAAGTGTTTTTTATCCCCTATTTCATTTGTTGCCTTTGGGGGGGGAGGGTACATGTGCCAAGTGTGTGGGACCACCAACATGTGTCTGCTTTGTGTCATCCACAGATGACGGAGCTGGGCCATCATCGGTCAGCGTCCATTCCACCCCATCCCCCCAACGCCATCGTGTGCCCGAGCCCCTGGGTGGTGAAGAGGTGGTGGAGGAGAGTGGCCACACCACACCTGCCGAGGTCGTTGAGGAGGAGCCTGCTGTGGCAGAGCAGGACTTTACTTTAGTTTTGGAGGTCTCCTCCCCTTCTCCTGGGCCATCTGTTATCCCCTCCCCCATCCTTGGAAGCCCCTCAAGGGCGACTCCTTCCCCCCGGGGACAACCATCTTCTGGCCCCAGGAAGGCGACCCAGAAGACCAGGGGGGTGTCTGATGTTGTCCAGGACCAGTTGGCGAGGGATCACGCCAGACAGACTGAACAAATGGGGGCCATAGTTGGGCATTTGGAGAAAGTGTCTGACAGCCTGGGCTCCGTTGCCCAGATAAGCAACGCAGTCCAGGATGTCAGCTGTAACTGCGCTGCAGTGGTCACCAGTTTGGGGGAGGTGCATGGTGATATTACGCAACTCACTGCAGCCGTCCAGGCCAACACTGCTGCCATCCAGGGTAACAGTGCTGCCATCCGGGACCAGGGGAGGCTGAGTCGGCGGGCCCAGCATTACCAGGTCACCCGTCAGCTCCGGATGCAGGCCCAGACGAACTCATACCTCGGCCGGATAGCCATGGCCTTGGAGGGCATGCAGGCCACACCTGCCAGGAGTGGCCCACCTGGGGATCAGCCACCTCCAGATGCCCCCCCACCCCCACCCACTCCATCCAGGCAGCTGAGGAGGCAGAGAGGGGCCCCCAGAAGAAGCCCCCGGCATCCCCGATGAGGCTTTTTTTTTGTTTTGGTTTCTATGATTTTTTTTTAAATACTCAGGTTATGAGTTTTTGTTTATTTTGTATTATTTATTTTATACTCAGGTCATGAGTTTTTGTTTATTTTGTATTATTTATTTTATACTCAGGTCATGAGTTTTTGTTTATTTATTTTCTCAGGGTATGAGATTTTGTATTTCTTTTTTTACTGCACACGGTCAGGAGTGCAGGGGACAGTGTGAAAGTGAGAGGGTGGCACTCCTGACAGTAAGGGGTGTCACCCTCGGCCGTGGTGGTGAAGTTAACCCCACGGCTGTATGAATGACGTGTGAAAGGTGTATGAATGGACAGTGACATCATTGGGGCCTTGACGCTGGCGTTGCTGCTCCCAAGTCCTACATGCTGGACTTGGGCTAATCCAATGTGAATGTGGTGTGTGTGATCTAGGGACATCAGTGGTGTACACGCGTGCACTGTCTGTGTTATTAATGTTTTGGTTTAGTGTCCAAAGATGCCTACGGCGAGGACCCTCCTGACTGCTCTTCCATCAGCAGACTGGGTGTCCTCTGGCAGGTGGGGACTGTGTGGGTCGGGGGTCAGGTCATCACGTATGTCAATCTGCAGGCCTTTTCTCATAGCAAAGTTGTGCAGAATGCAACATGCACCGATGATCTGACACACAAAGGTAGGGGAATACAATAGGGTCCCCCCGGACTTATCCAGGCAGCGGAAACGGGACTTCAGGAGCCCAAATGTTTGCTCCACCACTGCACGGGTTTTGATGTGTGCTTCATTGTATTTTCTCTCTCCTCTGGTTTGGGGGTTCCGGAAAGGAGTCATTAGATGGGGTCCCAGTGCATATGCAGAGTCACCTGTAAGGGAAAAGACAGGAGAATGTTAGTCATGCATGTGCCACTTCTGTTGTGCATCACGGGAGGGGATAGTCATGCCTGACTCCCTTGTCACTCACCAATCAGCCAGCTGTCCCCATACATGTTCTGGTTAAATTCTGCTGGGATGGGGCTCTGATTGTATATGAAACTGTCATGGCTGGACCCGGGGTGTTTGGCACGGACGTGCCATATGAGGCGTTGGGCATCTGCTATCACCTGTACATTGATGGAATGCCAATGCTTCCGATTGCGGTATATGTGCTCTGTGGCACTGGGGGGCTGTAGGGCCACATGTGTGCAATCAATGGCCCCCACAGTGCGTGGGAATCTGGCAATGTTGTAGAAATCTGTCATTGCCTTCTGCCGCAGGTCCTCAGTGGTGGGTCTGATGAACTGGTTGGACATGCGTCTGAGGATTGCAGGGACAACCTGGTGCACACATCTGCTCACGGAGGATTGTGACATCCCAGCCACCACTCCACTTGTACGCTGGAATGATCCAGTTGCTAGGAAATGGAGTGTTGCCAGGACCTTCACCAGTGGCTGCACTGCTTGTGAGCGGTGTGTTGGGCTGGTGATGTCACCCTGCAGGGTTGTGGTTAGTTCAAGTATTGCATCAGGGCTGAATCTGAAGAGGCGATACACCTCCTCGTCCCCCATGCCAAAGAGGCTCATGCGCGTGCGGTATATCCTCTCACGTGCCCGCCTCCTTCGTTCCGGGGGACCCATCAGTAGTTCGAGGACCACAATTGCTCCTGGCATGTTGGCACACAGAGGTGTTGTCCTTGCAAGTGTGGTTGTTCAGCTAGCTCCTATCGTCGGTAACGCTGCTGTAGCTGCTCTCCTGCTGACCTGTGACCGTCTGGAGTAAAGATAAAGCAGCCTTTTGTAGAAATAACTTTGCGCCGGACGGACGAGATACGCGCGGCGCATGTAGCCAGCGTATGGTGCTAATCCGTTCGCGAATCGGGAAATCTCCCTCATTTGCATATTTGCAGGGGAAATCAATAGGCGCGACTGATGCGCCCAGCGAAATTAAGCGCTGACGATACTCTGGCGTCGGAACGTTCCGCCGGTCGCAAATGGCCCGTTATTGGGCGCATCTAGTTTGGTGGGTACGGGCACATAGAAACGACGGCGCATCTTCACAGTTACGCGGCGCATATCGAAATACTCCAGCGCAAGTGTTGCTGAATCTGGCCCTATGTATAACCTTTATTGTTTTGTGTGGATTGGGTAACGGTTCCAAGTATACCTTATCATTGCTACGATAAGAGGGAGCAGTGGAGGATTCCGGTCATCCGAGGAAACCTATTAGGACCTATTAAAGGGGAAAGTGCATGATGACCTATTGCTCCTAATAGGTCAACTTATTAATGTGAGTGCAGATGTTTTGCACTATGAGGAGTGTTGGAATCACATATGGGAAGTGAATACGTTTGTTAAGAACTTTATTTATACATTGTGACAGCAATAAACCAGTGATGGTGGAACCCCCTGATTTTAATTCACGAAGGACTAGTCACAATTTTATATACATTATATAGCAACAATTGGAAAAGTTTAAATAAAAGTATTGCACATTGTTCAGATACATGGGCAAATTGAAACATGGGCAATTCTATGTTTAAGTATTTTTTTATACAATAAATATGTTTTTTTATACATTAAATATGTGGTGAATATTTTTTCCTGGTGCCTCCATGGCAGAATACATACGATAGCTGCCCGCCTACTTCTGCCCACAGGACCAGTACATAGCTATAAAAAGTTAACACCCACACAACAGCCTATTTGCTTGCCTCTCCCGTAGTGAGATGTCAGCCAACATGGCAGGCAGGGGAGCCAATCCGGTTCTATTATGGCGCATTCTTTCAGCACAGGCTTAGTAGTCCTCACTACACCTGTCTCTAGCCAGTAGCTTACTCCCTTTCTTATGATCTAATTTGTTGAAGCTTCCCACCCTGATAGCTAGTTATTGATCTATCATACATATGCTGCCATGGAGGCACCAGGAAAACAGAAAATTGTATCCTACTTACTGGAATTTTCTTTTCCTAGTGCCTATCTATGGCAGCATACCGAACCCACCCAGTTTGTTCCCAGTGATGTACTGGGAAGAGGCTGTTGTGTGGGTGTTAACTTTTTACAGCTATGCACTGGCCCTGTGGGCAGAAGTAGGCGGGGCAGCTATCATACAGAGTAGGCACCAGGAAAATTACAGAAGGTAGGATACAATTTCCGTTTTTTCTCACGCGGCACTATTTTGGCAACATTATTGGATGTGGAAAACACAGCACAGTGTGAGCAGCAAAATTATTTATGGATATATTTTATTGTTAGTTTAGATTGGCGTATTGGAGTTGTAGCACTTTATTTACTGAATTCTGATGGCTGTAATATTGAAGGGGTTGCACAGAGATAATTTGGTATTAATATTTATATTATGTTTTTGTGTCAAGTCAGGGCAAGTCAGGGCAAAATACATACATATACTGCAACAAGATTTTTCAATGCACGACGCAAATGAGTGATTCTGGTATAATCACAGTTTTTTAGCTCAACAGTTCTCCAACTGTTAAAAAAACAAAAATGAAGCTATGTTTATACTCTTTTAAGGGATAAGGATGTAGACAGCATTGCCTTTCTGAATATAGATGCAGGATGTTCTCTCAACTAATGCCACCTGGGGCTGCGTCTCCTTCAAATGCAAATAGTTCTGTTGTTTACTACTCCTTTGCTCCGTCTGCTTAATTTATGCTACCCAAAGCAGCTTATACTACAGAACTGTGCCTATACCTCATGGTCATTAGTCGCTATTCCTGCAGCAATGTCTGCTGGCATTGACGACTTGTCATGCATTCTGCAATGTTGCTGCAAGTGGCAGAAATGTGAAAACATTAAGATATCTAAATGTACCTACACTAAAGCTGTCAACTTCTGATCTCGAAAAGGCAATGGCTGCTGGAAGAAGTGTGACTGTCTTGCGTCACACTGTTCTTCATTGTGCAGTCAGCATGCATGATAATATGGGATATGGCAAGGGAAAAAGAGGGTAAGAAGGAGGAAAAAAATTCTACCACTTAAACAAAAAAACGTTGATCTTATCTCTCTGATATTATCAACGTGAATATATAAAGAATACATGATTAAACAATTAATAAAAATACAACATGATAAATGACTTAACAGAAAAATAAATAATCATAATAGTATTTTGTAGTGCTCACCGCCAAAGGGGCTGTTGGAAATAGACATATTTCTCATATCTGTTCAGAGGCTGCCAGCCCAGGTACCAGTTCAAGAGCACACCAACACACATACACTCAGTCTATGCAGTCTTATTGCAGTACTTGAACAGGAGAGAGGGGTTAGAGTACAGGATAAAAATGTACCCACAGCTGGGCCTGTTGTCTCCAGTACCAAAAATCTGCAGATTTAACCCGATGCATGGCAAATTCTTAGCGACACATACCGTAGGCAATCTATTTCCCTAATGTACTTACTGCAGCTGAGAGAGGTGGAGGTCATTTGACTCAACCTATCTTCAACTGATCCATCTCTCCCTCTCCTCTACCTTAGACCCCCCTTCACCCCCCTACCCTTAACATCTAACCCTTAAAACACAGGCACACCAGAAGCTCTAGGCAAAGGTCCTACTCACAATGTTTAGAGACAGCTCTCCAATCACTCTTTAGTGAAAGGGGGTCTTTCTCTTGTCCAGCTTCCTAAAGGTAGTTTCCTCCATCAGATATCTTTCAGGCCTTCCACCAAGCACATAATGAAGCCTAGCAGCAATAGATCTTCAGTAGCACAGGCTGCCTTCCAGGGGAGGAGGCCCCAAGGAGAAGAGAGCTTTGAACAGGCCTTCACAAACATATATATTCTCCCCAGTCACCTTCTGGGTGCTTCCTTCCAATAAGTGGGTGAGATCATATTAATATTATTTTTGTCATGTCATTATTCATAGTCCAAAGATTATTCATCCTACTGTATTTCTGGAAGCTTCTTCCACAAAAAGACAGGAGCAGTCAACCCCTAGGTTTAGGGATAGACCTGACCAGACCTGAAATATAAATTGTTGCTCCACTGAGTACATTAGATACAAAAGCTAAATGTATCTAACCTAGGGCAGGGCGCTACAGTAGTCTCCATAAATATAACAGTATTTAAAATGGCATGGGGGTCCCCCCAAAATCCATACCAGACCCTTATGCGAGCACGCAGCCCGGCCGGTCAGGAAAAGGGGTCGGGATGAGCGAGTGTAGTGTGTTTTATTTTTGACACTTTTTTTCTCCATAGTCATTCACATATGGTGGAGGCCGGGATCTGGGGGCCCCCTTATTAAAGGGGGTTCCCAGATTCCGATAAGCCCCCCGCCCGCAGACCCCGACAACCAATGGCCAGGGTTGTCGGGAAAAAGCTATTTTCCTCATCAACATGGGAGCAAGGTGCTTTGGGGTGGAGGGAGCAGGCATGCGGCCTGGTATGGTTCAGGAGGGGGGGGGGCGCTCACTTGTCCCCACCCCCTTTCCTGACCAACCGGGCTGCATGCTCGGATAAGGGTCTGGTATGGATTTTGGGGGACCCTTAAAATCCATACCAGACCAAAGGGCCTGGTATGCTCATGAAGGGGGAACCCATGCTATTTTTTTTTTTTAAATTAGCGTGGAGTTCCCCTTCATGCACAAGTCACATGCCAAAGTCGGATCCGTTAATACAGGATTCGACTTTGATCCGACTTCAGGAAAAAGTAGTGCAGGAACTACTTTGAAGTCGGCACGACTTAAAGTCATGCCAATTTGAATGGTAGCCAAAATCGTGGGACAAGTCGTATAAGTGTGAAAGGGGCCTTAATGGCCACATCAAGAAACCCATGATTTTAAGTACAGAAATATTATCAATACAGTCTGAAAAAAATATAAGAAATGTTTAAAGCATAATACCAGCTTTTTAGAGCCCCCACCCCCTTTCCTTCAAGCCACCGCTTACTCTCTCAGTGACAACAGTTTTCCCTAACAGGAAGTGAAGAAAAATCCGCTAGAGTGACACAGACAGCAATAAAAAGCTATTGGTTGTTTTAGACTTTCCCAAAGCTACTTAAAAACAAAAACATTTGCCCGGATTCACAGACATCGGCGCACATTTATGCCGCCATAGCGTATCTCTTTTACGGTCGCCGACGCAGCGCAGAGAGGCAAGCATGCAATTCACAAAGCAAATGCTCCCAAAGTTGCACCAGCGTGGCGTATATTTCGAAGGCGCAGGCTGGCGTAAGTGGAAGTAGGTGGAAGTGGGCTGGAAGTGGGCGTGATCCATGCTAATGAAGCGTGACCCCATGCAAATGATGGGCCGGGCGCCAGACAAGTACTTAAAACGAACTGCGCATGCGTCGAGACGTGGACGTATCCCTGTGCGCATGTGCACAACCACGTCGGAACAACTGCCTAAGATACGCCGAATCACTGTGTACGCCGTTAGCGTAACCTACGCCCAGCCAGACCCACGTCGGCCCATATTCACAGACGTCCAACGTACAATACGTAGGCTTGAGTTTCCTGGTCCATATCTTTTTTTTTTTCCAATTCTTTATTTATTTCAAGAATTACGTTACAGGAAATGACATTTCATCTTTCCTACTTATATAGAGTAGAGCCCAGAGTTGAGGAAGCGGTGGGCAGATATCAACCCCCCCAGCCCCCCTCTTCCCTCTACTATCCTGATTCACAGTACTTCTCATTTTTCATTTTCCTTTCTTCCTCCTTCCATTTATACTTCATTACCCTCTCCACCCCCTCCCTTTTACCCAAAAAAATAAAAAAATTATGATTATTCTTACGGTTCATGTTGGCCATTCCCCACCTCCCCACCCCTCCCCCCTACCCCTCCCCCCTACCCCTCTCTATACTTCACATAGGGAGCCCATGTTGCACGGTATCTCTCATCTTCATCTTTCAGTGCCATAGTTAAATTCTCCATTTGTTGAATCTCTGCTACTTTTGCAAGCCATTGTGCTCTTAATGGGGGGGTCTCCTGCTTCCACATAGCAGGGATACACACCCTCGCGGCTACGATAAGATGTCTTGTCAATGAGTTCTTATATTTTTCTATTGACATTGGGATATCTAGTAGTAAAACCGCCGATGGTCTACCTGTTAAATAGATTCCTGTTATTGTGTTAATTGTTTCCGTTACCATTTTCCAAAATTCCTGTATTTTTCTACATTCCCACCAAATATGCACCAATGTCCCTTCCGCCTCATGACATCTCCAACAGATATCTGACGTTTCTGGGTATATTCGGTGTAATGCTGTTGGTGTTCTATACCATCTCGTTAATATTTTATATCCTCCCTCCTCATATTTACTTGCTACTGATGCCTTATGTGTAAATCGCAGGATCCTATCTTTTTGATCTTGGGTAAATATTAAACCGAGATTTCTCTCCCATGCTCGTACAAACGTAAGTTCCTGTGGGATGTCTAGCTTGATTAGCATTGCATAAAAATATGACAGGGAGTGTCTTATTGAGTTCCCTTCTAAGCACATTTGCTCAAATTTTGACGGGGCCCTGACTACAGTATAGATATCTGCCTTTGTCCGAAGAAATGCTTTTAATTGCAACTGCCTCAGAAAATCTAATTCTGGCATACCTTCTCTTTCGATCTCTCTCCTTGTCATTAGTCGGTTATCTTTTGAAAAGTGTATGATCCTACTTATACCTCTTTTTCGCAGGGCGTTAAACCTTGAGTCTATCAAACCTATTTGGAAAGCCTTAGTACCTAAAATCGGTGTCAGTGGGCTTGGGTATTTTGATATTGTGGTCCATATCTTTGCATGGGTTGTGCCTCATCTATGGGGAATAACTTTACGCCGGACGTAAAACTTACGCAAACTGCGTATATAATGCGCCGGGCGCAATTACGTTTGTGAATCGCCATATTTCCCTCATTTGCATATTTGAATAGAAAATCAATGGGAGAGTCACATGCGCCCACTCTACGCCGGTGTAGGCAAGTTACGTTGGTGGGATGAAGATACGACGGCGCATATTTGCACTTACACGGCGTATCTGGAGATACGTCGGCGCAAGTGCTTTGTGAATCCGGGCCATTATTTTTTTCCTCTGTATTGATCTTAGGAATTTACCCTCACTTCCTGTATGGTGAAATCATTGTCACCAGGACACAAAATGAGAGTAAGCCTAGGTTTACACTGAATGCAGGTTAGAAATTCAGAAATTCAGAAATGCAGTTCAACTTCAGAGGCGATTTGACAGACATCTGTGTGCGCTTCCTGCCCAGATGTCTATAGAGATATTGTTGTAAATACAAAGTAATGTTAGAATTAAATTGCATTGATGAAAATGACATACATATTTTGACACATATTCATAGAGGGCCAGATTCAGGTAGAAATGCCTATCTTTAGGCATGCCTAGCATCTGGATTTTAAACTAGGCCGCCGCAACTTTTTCAGGCAAGTGTTGTATATATATTTATACACTGTATTGAGTTTAGCTAGATCCGTTCCTGTATGCTCTTCCTAATATACTGACAGGCAGGCAAGTGATTGTGCTAGCTGCAGTATTTTCACTTGGTGTAGTGTGTCCTCTGCACAGTGTGCACCTAAAGCTACGTGAATACATTTGCTAAGGTTCTCATATTAATACCACAGGCAGTGACTGATCAGCAAGTATTCTCACTTGGTGTACTGTGTCCTCTGCACAGTGTGCACCTAAAGCTGCGTGAATACAATTGCTGGTGTTCTCATATTAATACCACAGGCAGTGATCAGCAAGTATTTTCACTTGGTGTACTGTGTCCTCTGCACATTGTGCACCTAAAGCTACGTGAATACATTTGCTGGTTTTCACATATTAATACCACAGGCAGTGACTGATCAGCAAGTATTCTCACTTGGTGTACTGTGTCCTCTGCACAGTGTGCACCTAAAGCTACGTGAATACAACTGTTGGTTTTCACATATTAATACCACAGGCAGTGACTGATCAGCAAGTATTCTCACTTGGTGTACTGTGTCCTCTGCACAGTGTGCACCTAAAGCTACGTGAATACAACTGTTGGTGTTCTCATAATAATACCACAGGCAGTGACTGATCAACAAGTATTCTCACTTGGTGTACTGTGTCCACTGCACAGTGTGCACCTAAAGCTACGTGAATACAATTGCTGTTGTTCTCATATTAATACTACAGGCAGTGACTGATCAACAAGTATTCTCACTTGGTGTACTGTGTCCTCTGCACAGAGTGCACCTAAAGCTACGTGAATACATTTGCTAAGGTTCTCATATCAATACCACAGGCAGTGACTGATCAGCAAGTATTTTCACTTGGTGTACTGTGTCCTCTGCACAGTGTGCACCTAAAGCTACGTTAATACAATTGCTGGTGTTCTCATATTAATACCACAGGCAGTGACTAATCAGCAAGTATTCTCACTGGTGTACTGTGTCCACTGTACAGTGTGCACCTAAAGCTACGTGAATACAATTGCTGGTGTTTTCATATTAATACCACAGGCAGTGATCAGCAAGTATTTTCACTTGGTGTACTGTGTCCTCTGCACAGTGTGCACCTAAAGCTACATGAATATATTTGCTAAGATTCTCATATTAATACCACAGGCAGTGACTGATCAGCAAGTATTCTCACTTGGTGTACTGTGTCCTCTGCACAGTGTGCACCTAAAGCTACGTGAATACAATTGCTGGTGTTCTCATATTAATACCACAGGCAGTGATCAGCAAGTATTTGCGCTTGATGTACTGTGTCCTCTGCACAGAGTGCACCTAAAGCTACGTGAACACATTTGCTAAGGTTCTCATATTAATACCACAGGCAGTGACTGATCAGCAAGTATTCTCACGTGGTGTACTGTGTCCTCTGTACAGTGGGCACCTAAAGCTATGTGAATACAATTGCTGGTGTTCTCATATTAATACCACAGGTAGTGATCAGCAAGTATTCTTACTTGGTGTACTGTGTCCTCTGCACAGTGTGCACCTAAAGCTACGTGAATACAATTGCTGGTGTTCTCATATTAATACCACAGGCAGTGACTGAACAGCAAGTATTCTCACTGGTGTACTGTGTCCTCTGCACATCGTGCACCTAAAGCTACGTGAATACAATTGCTGGTGTTCTCATATTAATACCACAGGCAGTGATCAGCAAGTATTGTCAGTATTTGTGCAGCTACATCTCCCTGCAGGCCATTAGTATGTCTGGAAGGACAACAAGGAGAGGCAGAGAGTCACGAGCCGATAAAAGATGGCAAGCAGGCTCTGCGTCTAGAGGCAACAGTGCTGGTCGTGGACATGGTGCATCCTCATCAGCACGTGACCGTTGGACGCGCTCGTCCACTTTTTCAGCAGCTGGCCGTGTTGAGTCACAGCATGCCGTAGACTTGGTAGAGTGGATGACCAAGCTGTCTTTATCCTCCTCATCCTCTCTCACCCAGGCTCAGGGTACTTTGTCTGGCAAAGCAGCTGCCAATGTGGCCTCTTCCCTCTGCTTAATGGCATCAGTCACTCTTTCCCTAGAACCACCATGTCCTCCTTAGGAGTCCCCCAAACTGTTTGACTACAGTGTTGGGTACATGCTGCAGTGTACATCAGATCGCACTGCTGCTATTTGCAACATATGTCACAAGCGTATCTCACGTGGCCAAAACATCACCTGCTTGGGCACCACTCGCTTGACCAGACATATGTCGACCTGCCATGCAGTTTGTTGGCAAGCGTACCTCAAAGACCCATACCAAAGAACAAAGCGGACCTCTCCTTGCCTCTCATCAGCTGAAATCTCCAACCCCACTATACCTTCAGTCCTCTCTGAAGCATGCACTGATAGGACTGAAGGTGTAGAATTAGGTGTGTCACAGCCAAGTACTTGCAGGCAAACTACTATCGGTACACCAACATCAGATTGTACCAGGCAAATTTACTTGCCCCAGCTGCTGCAGCGTCGAAAGACGTTCTCTCTCAGCCATCCACCTGCCCAGCAGTTGAATGCTAGCTTAGCTAAATTGCTAGCACTTCAACGGCTGCCTTTTCAGTTGGTAGACTCTGCCCCCTTCCGAGAGTTTGTGGAATGTGCGGTACCTCAGTGGCAGGTTCCCAAACACCACTTTTTCTCACGGAAGACGATTACAGCTCTCTACCGGCATGCCTCACTGGACAGGGTGGTCAGTGGTAAGGTGCCTATTACCGCTGACTTATGGTCCAGCAGGCATGGAAAGGGACATTACCTATCTTTCATGGTGCATTGGATGACTCTGCTGGCAGCTGGAAAGGATGCAGAACAAGGTACAGTAGTGTGTGAGGTTGTTCTGCCACCATGCCTCCAAAATGCTACTACTGGTGATTGTGACACACCTCTCTCCTCCACCCTCTCCTCTTCTTTTTCCTCTGTGGCCTCTTCCTGTGCTGATTTGTCCTTGGAACCAGCGGCGCTGTGTAGGCATTCAAGGGGCTACGCAGGTATGCCTGCAAAAAGATGCCATGCAGTGCTTGAGCTGGTGTGCTTGGGGGACAGGAGCTACACTGGGGCAGAGGTTCTGTCAGCTCTGCAGGGGTAGGCTCAGAGTTGGTTGACGCCAGGCCAGCTTAAGCCAGGAATGGTGGTTTGCAACAATGGCACCAACCTCCTATCTGCCCTCTGACAGGGACAACTGACCCATATGCCCTGTTTTGCTCATGTCCTTAACTTGGTGGTGCAGCGGTTCTTGGGCAGGTACCCGGGCTTACAGGATGTCCTGAAACAGGCCAGGAAACTCTGTGTGCATTTCTGACGGTCATATAATGCCAGTGCTCGGCTGGCTGACCTCCAAAAGGAATACAACCTGCCCAAGAACCGCCTAACATGTGACATGCCCACCAGGTGGAACTCTACGTTGGCCATGCTGCAGCGGCTGCACGCACAGTAGAGGGCCATCAATGAGTATCTGTGCCAATATGTCACCAGGACAGGGTCAGGGGAGCTTGTTTTTTTCCCCACGCCAGTGGGCCATGCATGCACTGTTCTGTCACCATTTGAGGAGGCCACGAGGATGTTGAGCAGTGACAGTGCTTGCATCAGTGACACTGTCCCTCTTATCCACCAGTTGGAGCACACACTGCGTAAAATAATGGACAGGGCCTTGAGGCAGAACCGAGGGAGGAAAAGGAGGACTTCCTTACCTCTTAAGGCCCCCTTTATCCAGACAGTGTACCTGCTTGCCTGCCTATCACACAGGAAGAGGATGAGGAGGATTGTGTCAGCATGGAGGTGGAGCCTAGCACTCAGCATCAGCAGCAGTCTTCAAGGGATCAATTACAGTCCCAAGAAACCCATGGACTTGTACGTGGCTGGGACAAGGTGGCTGCAGATCATGTCGTCCTCAGTGACCCAGAGAACTCTGCACCGAATGCCTCAGCAAACCTACGCTGTATAGCCTCCCTGACCAGTGGGTAATGCCCAATTTTTCTGCCCCTGTTTAGCAGGGGCGTGTAATTACAATTTTTGATGCAATTCTTTGCAGCAGATTTAGCGGTCGTGGTGGGAACAATTGTAAACTCCAGGCTGGATTATGCAAATGCCCTTTACCTCGGCCTCCCCAAGTACCAAATCGCTCGTCTGCAAGTCGTTCAGAATACGGCCGCCAGACTTGTGACTGGGAAAAAACCCTGGGAATCCATTTCACCATCACTGAGAGCCCTTCATTGGCTGCCAGTCAAAGACAGAATTACTTTTAAAGCTCTCTGTCTTACGCATAGATGTGTCCATGGGAATGCCCCCCTTTATTTATGCGAAATAATAAAAGCGCATAATCCCAATCGCGTTTTGCGATCCACGAATCAGAACCTACTCCAGGTTCCGAAAGCCAACTTCAAGTCCAAAGGAGAAAGAAGATTCGCGGTCCAAGGTCCCAGACTATGGAACGCTTTACCAAGCAGCATTCGGTTGGAGGAGAACCACCTAGCATTTAGGAAAAAGGTCAAGACTTTTCTCTTTTGATATCAAAGGAGACAGGAACAACAAGCGCCCAGAGGCGATTCAGTTCGCATGTGCCGCGCTATACAAGTTTTCATTCATTCATTCATTCATTCATTTCTGCACTCCAACTAGAGTATCTGTGAGGGGTTGCAGTGTTGTTGCACCAGCACCAGTGCCTAAGGCCCAATTTTTCTGCCCCTGTTTAACAGGGGCGTGTAATTACAATTTGTTATGCAATACTTTGCAGCAGGGTTTATTAGTGCGTTCCAACTAGAGTATCTGTGAGGGGTTGCTGTGTTGTGGAACCAGTGCCTAAGGCCCCCATTTCTTCTGCCCCTGTTTAACTAATATATAACTAATATATAACTAATATTTCACACAGGGCCCATTCCTGCGCCCACCAAGAGTAACTGTGAGGGCTTACAGTGTTGTGGCACCAGCACCACCATGTCATGGAAGCATGAATCAGACTTACATAAACAGATACATGAATATGAAGGTTTTATTGAAAACCAAACAGCAAGGTCAAAGTCCAAACTGACGATCAAACAGCCAGAAGAGTCGTCCACCAGTGCCAGGGTCGATAGTCAGGGATGAGAGTGAGCCAGGGATGAGAGTCAGCCAAGCCGGAGTCTGTAGCCAGAGAAGTCGTGAAACGAAGCCGGGAATCAGGAACCAGAAGGAACGTCCGTAAGAGCCGGGTCGGTGACCAAGAGCAAGCAGCACAATCACAGAAGAGGTATCAGACGAAAGGCCCAAGCAAGGAAATGCTGCAGCTGCCGTCTATATATATGCTGAGCAGCCAGCTCCTCTAAGTGGAAAGGAGGAGCCGCAGGGTGTAGCAGGTTACAAGAACCCCATGAAGCAAGATGGCTGCTAGCACATGTCAGTAATGAGAAGCCTGCAAAGAGGTAAGACCATGACAGTACATCCCCCTCAAGGGCCCCTCCTCTGCGGCGCAAAATACGGCTTCTGGGGAAAGCGCGCGTGGAAGGCTCAGAGGAGGACAGGAGCATGGACATCTGCGGAAGGAACCCAGGAACGCTCCTCTGGACCATAGCCACGCCGGTGGACCAAGAACTGCAACCGGCCGCAGACCAAGCGTGAGTCCAGGATATCGCTCACCTCGTATTATTCATGATCGCCCACCTGGACAGGACGAGGCCGAGGAACCGAGGAGGTGAAACGATTGCATATTAGTGGTTTCAACAGGGAAACGTAAAACACATTGGAAACCCGCATACCAGGTGGGAGCGCAAGAGCATAGGCAACCAGGTTCACCCTGCGGAGCACACGGAAGGGACCAACAAAGCGAGGAGCCAGATTAAGAGTGGGCACTCGGAGGTTGAGATTGCGAGTGGACAACCATACATGATCTCCGACCTGGTAGGAAGGAGCAGGCAACTGTCTGCGATCAGCCTGGAGCTTCTGGTGCTGCGCAAAGACCTTGAGGGACCTCTGGATCTGTACCCATAAAGCACGTAGAGCAGAAAGGTGGTTCGCCACAGCCAGAATATCTTGGGGAGAGAATGACTCCGGTAACACGGCCGGTTGGAACCCATAATTGGCCATGAAGGGAGACATCCCAGAGGCAGAGTTAACCGCCGTGTTCCTGGCAAACTCAGCCCATGGCAGAAGGTCAACCCAATTGTCCTGATGATCGGAGACATAGCAACGAAGAAATTGCTCCAGGGCTTGATTGGATCGCTCTGCGGCCCCATTGGACTGAGGGTGGTAAGCCGAAGAGAAGGAGAGTCGAATACCCAACTGGGAGCAAAAAGCATGCCAGAACCTGGACACAAACTGACTTCCTCGATCCGAAACTATCTCTTTAGGCAAACTGTGCAACCGGAAGACCTCCCTGGCGAAAACCGTGACCAACTCCTGTGCAGTGGGTAACTTCTTGAATGGAACACAGTGGCACATTTTGGAGAACCGATCCACAATCATGAGAATGACACAGGAAGGTCCACAATGAAGTCCATCCCCAGGTGTGACCATGGGCGCTCCCCATTGGTAATGGGTTTTAGAAGTCCCAACAGACGATGCGGAGGGGATTTATTCTGGGCACAAACAGAGCATGCCGCTACATATGTGGCAATGTCGGACCGTAGAGAAGGCCACCAGAACAAACGTGAGACAGCCCAGAACAGCTGATTTTTTCCAGGATGCCCCGCGGTCTTGGAGTTATGGTAGGTTCGCAACAGCCGGGTGCGCAACTCCTCAGGCACTAAGCATCTACCATTGGGTCTCCCAGAGGGATCACCAGATTGAGCTGCCAGAATCTGCTCTCCAAGGGCAGAGGTCAAGCTGGTGCGGATGGTGGCCAGAATCGGATTTGGAGGTATGACCGAAGTCGGTATCGATTCCTCCTTGGACAGCTCGGAGTATTGACGTGATAAGGCATCCGCCCTGACGTTCTTGGAACCGGGTAAGTAGGAGACCACGTAATTAAAGCGTGACAGGAACAGAGCCCATCTGGCCTGACAGGTTGTCAATCTCTTGGCCTCCCGAAAGGTACGTCAGATTCTTGTGGTCCGTCAGGATGAGAACCGGAACCACAGAACCCTCAAGCAAGTGCCTTCATTCTTTGAGAGCCTGCACGATAGCTAACAGCTCTCTGTCACGAATCTGGTAGTTGCATTCCGCGGGAGACAGTTTCCTGGAGTAGAACCCACAGGGAAGCAGAGGTCCCTCTGGTGTCCGACGCTGAGACAGAAGGGCGCCTACTCCCGTCTGAGACGCATCCACCTCAAGGACGAAGGGCAACCCAGGATTGGGATGAGACAGTATTGGAGCCGAAGCAAAGGCTGATTTTAGAGCCTCAAAAGCCAGGATGGCCTCGGCCGGCCAATCATGGGAATTACTGCCCTTCCTGGTCAGATCCGTGAGAGGCTTGGCCAGCATGGAGAAGTCCCTGATGAACTTCCGATAATAATTGGCGAAGCCCAAAAAGCACTGCAGGGAACGAAGACCACAGGGCTGTGGCCACTGTAGGACTGCCGAAACCTTCTTAGGGTCCATGGAGAACCCCTCCGCGGAAATTATGTAACCTAAGAAGGTTACCTGGGACCGGTGAAATTCGCATTTCTCAAGCTTACAGAAAAGATTGTTCTCTCGTAACCGTTGCAACACTCGCTTGACGTCCAGAATATGGACCTCCATGGATTAAGAGTATACCAAGATATCATCCAAATAGACCACTACACACTGCTGCAACAGGTCACGAAAAAAAAAATCATTGATAAATTCCTGGAAGACTGCGGGCGCATTGCACAACCCAAAGAGCATAACCAGGGATTCGTAATGACCGTCCTGGTGTTGAACGCGGTCTTCCACTCGTCACCCTCCTTGATCCTTACAAGGTAATACGCAGCCCTCAGGTCGAGTTTGGTAAAGACCGTTGCCCCCTTGAGGCGGTCGAACAACTCGGAAATCAACGGAATCGGGTATGCATTCTTAATCGTGATGCGATTTAGGCCCCTATAGTCGATGCAAGGCCTCAATTCTCCGCCCTTCTTTTTTACAAAGAAAAATCCAGCCCCCGCTGGGGAAGAGGATTTGCGAATGTGCCCCTGGGAAAGCGCCTCCTTCACGTACTCCTCCATGGCTTCATTCTCCGCAACCGACAGTGGATATACCCTGCCACGAGGAGGAATGGCACCAGGTTGTAAATCTATGGCACAATCGTATGGGCGGTGCGGAGGCAGGGCACCAGCGCGCACCTTAATCGAATACATCCAGATACTCCTTGTATTCAGAGGGCAACACAGAGTCCGAGGAGGCACACAACACCTTGACGGGCCCATGGATGCAACTAGCCCCACACTGTGGGGACCACGAGAGGATCTCAGCCGATCTCCAATCGAAAGTCGGATTATGCTCCTGGAGCCAGGGGTATCCTAAAACCACCGAGTAGTGTGGAGACAAAATTACTTGAAGGCAGACCGACTCCCTGTGAACGGCCCCAATGGCTATCTCCACTGGAAGGGTCTCATGAGTCACCTGCGACGGCTGAAGGGGTCTGACGTCTATCGCCTCAAGAACCAGCGGAGAAACTCGAGCCTGCAGAGGAATGGAGTTTGCGGCAGCAAATTTACTGTCGATGAAAAATCCACCAGCACCAGAGTCCACCAACGCCTGGGCCGTCACCGAGCCCCCGGCCCAGGAGAGGACAACAGTGATCAGTGGTTTATCAGCACGGGAAACCGGGGACGAAGAAACTCCACCCAAGATCTGTCCCCGACAGGATCTCAGGTGCGAGCGTTTCCCGGACGGTTCGGACATGACAACCGAAAATGCACACTGAGACCACAGTACATGCATCGGCCCTCACGTCTCCAATGTGCCCTCTCCCCCTCAGACAGGTGAGCAAACCCCAGCTACATGGGCTCACCCCCAGGCAAGTCAACCCCAGGAGGCATGGGAGGAGAGGGAGGCACGGGTGGGACAGCAAACGTAGGCGCCAATCTGTTGGGAGGCCTCCACAGGCTCTCCTTAAAGGAAGGTCTCTCCCTGAGTCTGGTGTCAATCAATATCAGGAAAGAAATGAGAGCCTCGAGCTGCACAGGTAGGTCCTTAGCCGCAATCTCATCTTTCAAGGTATCAGAGAGACCATGGGAGAAAGCAGCCACCAGAGCCTCATTATTCCAGCCCACCTCTGCTGCCAGGGTACGAAACTCAATGGCGTATTCGGCTACCGATCGTGAACCCTGTCTGATGGACATGAGGAGCTTCGTAGCAGAGGCAGAGCGATCCGGCACATCGAAAGCCCTCCGAAGAGAAGCAACAAAACCGGAAAACTCGGCAACCACCGGATTATTGTTCTCCCATAAGGGACATGCCCAGGCCTTGTCCGAGAGCAGCGAGATCAGGAAGCCCACCTTCGATCTCTCAGTAGGGAAGGCATGTGGCAGCAACTCTAAATAAATGCCCACTTGGTTAAGGAAGCCTCGGCACCGAGTTGGCTAACCCTCAAAGCGCTGTGGGAGGGGGGCAGAACCGGTCATACCCCGAGACACTGCAGGCGCAGTGCGCGGGGTAGACTCTGGCGCAACAACCGGAGCGGCAGTAGGAGCGGTAACAGGAGCGATCCCAGGAGCGACAACCGGCCTATCAGCAACAGGAGCGAGATGAGCAGTGCGTGCAAGCAGGGTTTGCAACGCCTGAGCGAACTAAACCAGCAGGTGATCCTGCTGATCAAGTCTGGCAACCAGCATGGGTAGTGAGGGTGGCCCTGTACCATCAGGATTCATGGCTTGGGCCTAATGTCATGGAAGCATGAATCAGACGTACATAAAAACAGATAAATGAATATGAAGGTTTTATTGAAAACCAAACAGCAAGGTCAAAGTCCAAACTGACGATCAAACAGCCAGAAGAGTCGTCCACCAGTGCCAGGGTCGATAGCCAGGGATGAGAGTCAGCCAAGCCGGAGTCTGTAGCCAGAGAAGTCGTGAAACGAAGCCGGGAATCAGGAACCAGAAGGAACGTCCGTAAGAGCCGGGTCGGTGACCAAGAGCAAGCAGCACAATCACAGAAGAGGTATCAGACGAACGGCCCAAGCGAGGAAATGCTGCAGCTGCCGTCTATATATATGCTGAGCAGCCAGCTCCTCTCAGTGGGAAGGAGGAGCCGCAGAGTGTAGCAGGTTACAAGAACCCCATGAAGCAAGATGGCTGCTAGCACATGTCAGTAATGAGAAGCCTGCAAAGAGGTAAGACCATGACACACCACCACCACCAACAAAGGCCCAGTTTTTCTGCCCCTGTTCAACAGGGGCATGTAATTACAATTCTTGTTCTAATATTTAACAGCAAGGCCCATTCCTGCGCCCACCAAAAGTAACTGAGGACTTACAGTGTTGTGACACTAGTGCCAGCACCAAAGGCCCAATTTTTCTACCACTGTTCAACAATAGAATGTAATTACAATTCTTGATATAATATTTCACAGCAGGGCGTTTCAGCGCCCACCAAGACTAACTGTGAGGACTTACAGTGTTGTGGCAACACCAACACCTAGGGCCCAAATTTCTGCAGAGTATATACGGCAGGCCCCTACTTTCAAACATCTAACTTACAAACAACTCATACTTGCAAACGGAAGGAGACAACAGAAGTGAGAGGAAATCTACACCTTGGAAGGGAAATTCTCTTCTGTAAGAGATGTCTCCTGTCCACTGATGCTTTATCACCAATCCAATCCAGCAAAACAAACGTTGCAGGGGTGATAACCCTTCTCTATGTTTTCCAAAAAGCTTAAAAATAGATTTTTTGGCTGGAACTACATTTAAAAAAAGTACCAGTTCAAAATTACAAACAGATTCTACTTAACAAGAAACCTACAATCCCTTTCTTGTTTGCACCGCCTGTATACTGCTGTTCAAAGTATATAGGGCCAAAGGAGCTGGTAATGACCTGGGGAGAGGGAGGGAACCAATGCTATTTTTCTCAATGATTTTCATCCATATTGCAGGGACCAGACATTACATTAAAGCCGCAAGCAGTTTTAAATGACTTTTTTTTTATAGAAATATCATTTTGTGCAGGGACAGTTCTAAACATGTGCCACTTCACAGGCATACTATAGACACCCAGCAGGTACGATATTTAAAGGAATATAAAAAAAAAAATCACTTTAGCATCATTAAAATCACTGCTCCCGAAAAAACTTCAGTTTTTAAAACTATTTTGGATTGATAAATGTTCCCTGGGGCAAGACCCTGGTCCCCAAACCCGTTTTAGTAGAATAACCAGCATATTGGCCTTTAAAATGAGCACTTTTGATTTTGAACGTTCGAGTCCCATAGACTTCAATAGGGTTCTAAAGTTGCGCAAACGCTCGGTCCATTCAAAGGTTCTGATGTGAACCGAACCGGGGGGTGTTCGGCTCATCCCTATTGAGCACAACAGCCCTTCATCTTCAAGAGAAGGTTGATTGTTTTCAAAAGAGAAGATGTGTATTCTTTTGTCCCAACAACAAATATCCACAAATCAAAATGGTAAAACTTGTATGTAAGACTTCTCTGGATGTTTTGTGCAAGCTTACAATCTCAACAAACTCTGTGTGATGTCTATTATAGACTAGTGATAAAAAGATATGTTCAGGCATTTATTCTAGCTGCATCAAAACTGATTTTAATATTTAAAAAAAATGCAAAGGCCATATATCAGCTTTAGGGCAATGTATTAAAAATACAGTAGTAATGTATCTAACATACCATACATGTTTCATATCTGTTTTAGACAAGCAATATTTTATATGCTTTAACAGTACTGAATATGCAGTTATTAGATATGATGCACTGAACGCGATCAGTGTTTTGTGCAAAATAATGATAATCAGGAGAATACTCAATAGCATCTTATTTACAGCATGTGCTTCACCCTGGGAATACAATGCTGAGGCAGCTTTACATTTAGCTCTTTGGTCCTTCCAGACTCTCAGTACAAACAATAAAATCCTCTTATGAGTATTAAGCAGCTCATTTCAAGCAGTGTTATCTAGGGACTGAAGTGGTGGGCTTCTGGTCAACCTGCTCATATGCTAATTTAACCTATTATTTTAAATAGGCCACAATAATGCATGCAAATTGAAATGACTGACTCCTTATAGGTAATGCCAAAGGCTATGGGAGAAACTGCATGTAATCTTCAGCACTGAACCTTAGATTTTAAAGGGCATGGTAATTATTTATGTATGCATTCAGTGTATATACTCCATGTATATATGTCAAAATATGTATGTCATATTTATCAATGCAATTTAATTCTAACACTACTTTGTATTTACAACAATGTTTAGCATTAACACAAAGATATCCTTTCAGTTTTCCAATTGTAGAAGGTGGTTTTACTTGTCAAAGGCCTGTCATTTCATCATCCCTCGATTTACAATGACTATGAGCACTACTGGGGTAAGAAGCTATAAAACCCATTTTAAGTAAAGAAAATGAAAGGCATATCATGTCCCCTCTTTGGTGTATTATATGGCACAGTCCGCTAACCCGATATATTATGTATGATTAAGCCCAATAAGTTGAAATGCAGTAGAGATGCTCTTGAGGTGGTAGCACTAAGGATGCACTATATAGAATAACACTTGTTAAGGAGGTGACGTATTGGAGCCCTGCTTTTTGTTGATGTTTGGTATTTTACTTGTTCGGGAGCTCTGAAGCAATGAGAGTTTGTATGATCAGATAAATGACAACTTTGAAAAGAGAAGTTGACACAAAATCTTGTACATTCAAAAGACCTTACACCCAAACACAAGCAAATTAACTTGATATATACAATCCAGTAAACTGTAGTAAATAATGGCAAGACCTGTAACATTAGGCAAACAAAACCTCTCAGCAAATGTATATCCCAACATAAGAGGGCATAGTCCATAGGTCAGGATTCCACCTCTTACTATACCTTATAGTAGAACAAAAGACTCCTGCTTGACAGTGTCAACCAGTAACAGATACAAATAATTAGTACTTTCAATGAAAAAAGTAGTTGGCAGGACTAGGTATGGCCTATGGCCAGGGGCTGACTG
Organism: Rana kukunoris; assembly: GCA_029574335.1. Lineage (NCBI taxonomy): Eukaryota > Metazoa > Chordata > Amphibia > Anura > Ranidae > Rana > Rana kukunoris. The sequence continues at coordinate 212,816,760 of CM056050.1, read as the reverse complement.
ACAAACTACAGGCTTGTGAACCACCAGTGAAAATGCCGATAGCCATAGCCCTACAACCTTTATTCATTCTGCTGTAGAGAAATAAGAAACCACCGTTCTATTTCAAACAAAAGGAACAAGTGAAATCAGTTAGCTATGAATGCTAGCACAAACACTGCAACTGTGCTAAAAGCACAAAAGTATTCAATTTACTCAATACAATCTCTATAATAGTCAACAAATAGACCAACAAATAGAACTAACACACAGGCCGTCACCTAGGGCACTGCTCAGGGCCGATCCTAGGGTCACAGACGCCTGGGTACAGAAATATTTATGGCGCCCCCACATGGGCGTGGTCATCTTAATAACTCCTCTCCTTTACACATGTTTCTATGGCTACGACTCAAACACAGAGATGCTCCCCTAAGAAGTCTTCATTAGTGTCCCCCATCAGAGTCCCCCCCAGCAGGTGTCCCCCATCAGAGCCCCTCACAGCAGGTGTCCCCCATCAGAGCCTCCCAGCAGGGTTCCCCATCAGTGCCCCCCCAGCAGTTGCCCCCATCAGAGCCCTCCATAGCAGGCGTCTCCCATCAGAGCCCCCCCACAGCAGGTGTCCCCATCAGAGCCCCCCACATCAGGTGTCCCCATAGATCAGTACTTGTCCAATAGATCCCTGTGGCTCGGGTGCGCTGGGAGCAGGGAATACGTGGCATCTTTGGTTACTTGGAGGGTGGCATTCTGAGGGCATTTCTGGGAGTGCACGGGATGATTGGCAACAGCTCCGGCCAACCCAGAAGCCTCTCATCACACCGCCTATGTGAGAAGAGCCGACACACGCACACCGGACAGGATTAATTAGTGGAGCCTAGTGCCGGAACATGTTCTGGTAATAAGCTCCGCTGTGGTACCCAGCCTGGATTCCGGGGACAGCGGGAGGTATGTGCTCTTGTCAGTTGCCAGAGGAGATGGGATGGGGAACCGCAGCACCCGCTACATGCGCTCTGCCTTTGGACACAGACAAGGAGGAGGGAGGGGAGCACTTTGGAGCTTCGGCGCCCCCACCTCTGTGGCGACTGGGTGCGAAGCACCCCATGCACCCTGCCTAGGCCCGGCCCTGGCACTGCTGCCTAGAGTGCAGCCACGGCCTCTGTAGAAGGACAGAGCCCACACAGCACATGTACACTAACATGCTTTCACCTTGCCACAGCCACATAAACAGGAAGATCACCCCCATCCTGGTAGCTACCACTGTTAAGCCCAGCTGACTAATCACAGATGCTGATGCCACCAGTAGGTGGGCCGCAGTTACCTCTTACCCCTGGAGAGCCATGCAGCATGGTTGGGCAGGTCTTTTTTCCCCACGGAGGAGTGAGCTGGGTCTGGTGTGCCAGGCCTGGCCTTCTCTTTTAGTTTAGGATCTGGGATGCTGGTCAGCACAGGGGCACTATGCTGGTCAATGGAGGACTTGTATGGGGGCAGTGCAGACTCCAGCTAAGGTGACCTGGGTGATGTGTGTCTGTGGCCCCCCTCCTCTCCCCCTTCCCGGGCACATGGATCAGATGGCTGTGTGTGAGCTGCCATAGCCAACTTTACTAGAGCTATCAGTGTCAGGCCAGTGAATCAGAGCTTTTCTGTCCTTCCTGCCAGTCACTGCAACCTCCGGATCACACCAACGTATTACATCTATATTCTGCACTAGTAAGAGAACCACCTGACACCACCACCATAGAAGGTCATTTGACACCACCATCACCATCAGAGGTCATCTGACACCACTTCCACCATAGGGGGTCACCTGACACCACCTCCACCATAGGGGGTCACCTGACACCACCTCCACCATAGGGGGTCACCTGACACTACCTCCACCATAGGGGGTCACCTGACACCACCTCCACCATAGGGGGTCACCTGACACCACCTCCACCATAGGGGGTCATCTGACACCACCTCCACAATAGGGGGTTACCTGACACTACCTCCACCATAGAGGATCACCTGACACCACCTCCACCATAGGGGGTCACTTGATACCACCACCACCATAAGGTCACCTGACACCACCATCCCTAAGGGGGTCCAGGCACTGTGATTGGTAGGCCTGAAGGAGGTAGTAGGAGCAGTGTTTTTTTTTGTCTTCCAATAATAAATTCTCAAGTTATTGACAAAAGAGTGATATGGGCTGGTGCACTATAGCAATACCTGAATGATGAGCTGAAAAGCTGAGCAGGCAGGATTTGACCCAGATGCATTTCAATTATTCATTTACAGTTTTACCCGGATTGTGACTTTAATAAGCTACTCTCTTTTGAGGCTATCATTTTCTTACCATTTTTTGGGGAATTTCAGATGCAAAGCAACACACTGTGGTGCTAATAATGTTTGTGAAGTTTTCTAACCTTACTTGCAAATAAGCCTATTTTGCAAAACATGCACTTGCAGTACTAATACACTGTCCAAACGCAAAGTATTAATTGACCATCAGGGATGCTACAACAAAGAAGAAGCAGTGTTAAATCAGCTTGCCAATTACAAAGGATTATTTGTAAAGACTAAAGGCTTATATCAGCTTTGTTATGATCGAAAATACAAGACTACTGGTATATTATTCTGATATTTAAGATTATTGTTTTTTATATTTTACTACTTTATAAAGAATACAAAACTATCATGCACCATATTATAATGAGCTTCTAGACACATTCTATGCAGCTGCTTGCTGTCTGCTGCAGAAATCATACACAAACTAACTGCTGGAAACTCAAGTTCAACCAGAATATTTTAGGGTTTATACTGGAATTAACATCCCCCTGTTCCAGTTCAGAAATATATTAGCACTATATATAAAATCCTCTTGGTTACCCATGCACTGTTAGGTGATGGTTGTGGAGTAGCTACATCCATAAATCATAATCAAAGACTCCATGGGTAACAGCAGAGAATTGTAGTAGGAGGCTAAGGTTGTCCATTACCAGGCATATATCTCTTCACAAGAGTCATGTGGGAGATTTTTGCTCATACCTAAACATGTATAAAAAGCAATCGGACAAACCTCACCCAGCCCTAAAAAAGGGACATGCGTGATGTTTGGGAAATCTTTCTGTGCAATAATAAGCAGTTGCAAATTTCTAAAACACTCATCCTCACCCTATTCCTATTATGGAGATTGTCTGATAATGATCTTTGAAATTTAAATCACTCCTTGCTCCAAGCTTTATGCCTTGTACACACGACCGGTTTTCCCGTCGGGAAAACTGTCATGAGAGCTTTTGGCTGGGAAAACTGTCCGTGTGTATGCTCCATCGCAGTTTTCCCGTCAGGAAAACTGCTGGGAAAAAAAGAGAACCAGAATACACACCGCAGGGATTCTCGACCAAAGCTCCACTTATGGCCAAAATGGTGATAAATAAATAAATACTTGTTGCACTGCAGTATTGTGCTATGCGCTTTCCTTCTCTCTCCTTTCACCTGCATCCTCTGAGGGAGTCATCCAGCCCCCCTTTGGCCATCTGGAGTTTGAGAAAGCAGCAAGGGGATATCCATGAATTTTCATAGGACCATTCACAAACTCATCGTTCGTTGGAGATAGGCCCACTATTCATGGCCTCTATGTGAGTGCATGTCTATGTGATTCATCTATACCCTGTAGTGCCCTCACAGTATTATGCCATGTTCTTCCTCTGATGTTTTTTACATGTCCACCTGCTGCTGAGACCTTCAGCCATCATCAATTGCTGCTGCCTGTGCTCATATCTGCTGGAGTTAACTTTTGGCTATCCGTACTATAGCCATGAGGTGAGCGGTTAGGGACCACAAGAGGTGTTTGCACTGAAGTCTCTGTCCCCAGCACGGAATTTTGGATTTTTTCGTTTGGGAGCACCACTGAATAGACTTTATTTTGTGTTTATTCTATCTGTCTGTATTTCATTATTGTCCGCTCATTGTATTCTGGTTATTTGCACTGCATATGTTTGGTATCTCACGGTTATGTGATATCACTTGTCACTACACATTGATTCTGGTTGTTCTTTCCAGGTTCAGATTTATTTATTTATTTTGTATGTCTGAGCATCTTCGCCCCTACTATTCTGTTTTGCACTTGTTCATCACTTAGCCAGGTTTAGTATTCACCCAATGGTTCACTTACTTACATTGTGAGTTCTATACCATTATTTCACAGCGTAGACACCACCACCTTTAAAATTGTTTCACTTTTTCTGGCAAGGACAGACTACCAGGTGTTTGCACGCAGTGCCCCCTAGCTGCAGTCCCCGACAGCGCAGGAGCCCCTTTTACGCAGGCAGACACTGCTGGAGCTGCTTATCTTGGGAAGTGCAATAGAGATCCGGAAAGGTTTTCCAAGTGAACTAAATCAGATAAATGTCATTTCATGCCCTTGGACTGCTGTCAAATTAATTCCCTTGTCAACTAGAAAGAAAAACCCCAGCACAAAACCTACCAAGCTGTTAAGAGTGGCTGTCAAATCTGTCAGACAATTTTTTTTACAATATATTTTTTACACAACACAGTATGATTTTGGTAATACTGACATGTACTCTGCTGATATACACGAAGAATATACATTAAACTTCTAATCTGCAATTTAAATAATTTAAGAAATAATGAAAACTAGACTGCTCTGACAAACATAAATTTAGACAGGCAAGAATATCACCAAAAACACTAGTTGGTGAGACATCTGCTTGTCCTCACTTGTACTGCCATAGCATCAGGGGCGGACTGACAACTCATGGGGCCCTCGGGCAATAGAAGATTATGGGGCCCTTGGGCTTACAGATGGCCACCACGCAAGGAGGCAGTGCAGAGGCAGGGCAGCTAAAATCGCAGGATTTTCACATCAAAAGCATGTCGGTTTCGGACATATCAGGGACAGATATAAAAAAAAAAACTCAGATTTTTACATACTGTCCCTGGTTTTATTGAGCCTGGCAACTGTGATGGGGCCCCCTAGTGGCATGTAAAAACTCCATGTATATATACAAAAAGAACACTTCCCAAACCAAGAAGTACTGTTAGCCCCTACGTGATCTAAGAATCTTGAATGTTGGGCTGTGTACAGCCACATTAAAAAGGGATTTTTAATAACAGCTTACCTGTAAAATCCTTTTCTTGGAGTACATCACGGGACACAGAGCGCATAGTCATTACATATGGGTTATATGGGTACCTTCAGGTGTGGACACTGGTGTAATCAACTTCACAGGAAGTTCCTCCCTATATAACCCCCTCCCACTGAGAGTGCTTTAGTTTTGTAGCAAGCAATTTCTCTGAGGTTACACAATGTTCCCCAAAAGAGGGGTGGGAGCTCTGTGTCCCGTGATGTACTCCAAGAAAAGGATTTTACAGGTAAGCTGTTATTAAAAATCCCTTTTTCTTGATCGTACATCACGGGACACAGAGCGCATAGTCATTACATATGGGATGTCCCAAAGCAATGCTCCATGAAGGGAGGGAGACCGTAAGGCCAAAAATAGCCAAACAGAAAATATATCAGGAGGTAAAATAGCTCCACCAACAGAAAAAAGGGGCGTGAACCGGGCCAGAGGATTCTATACTGCTGCCCGTAGGACCGCCTGCCCAAATGCTGCGTCCGCAGCCTTTGTGACGTCCAACTTATAAAATTTAGTAAACGTATGTACGGAAGACCAGGTTGCCGCTTTGCAAACCTGTGCCATAGAGATCTGATGGTGTGCCGCCCAAGAGGCACTCATGGCCCTCGTAGAATGGGCCTTAACTGATAAGGGCGGTGGAACGCGCTTCAGACCATAGGCCTGAAAAATCAGCTGCTTAATCCACCTAGCCAAGGAAGACTTGGCAGCCGGCTGACCCTTCTTGGGGCCATCCGGAAGAACGAAAAGCACATCTGTTTTCCGAATCTTTTCTGTAGCCTTGAGATAAACCCTCATGGCTCGGACCACATCCAAAGTATGAAGCAATCTTTCCTCTCTGGACTGGGGAGTAGGAAAGAAGGATGGTAGGACTAGGTCCTGATTCAAGTGAAAACTGGATATGACCTTAGGAAGGAAAGAAGGCTGAGGCCGCAGAACCACTCTGTCCTTATGCAGAATCAGGTACGGTTCCCTGCAAGACAAGGCTGCCAGCTCGGAGACCCTTCTGGCCGAAGCCATAGCCACCAAGAAAACCAACTTTCGGGTTAGCAGCACAAGAGGGATTTCTGTCAGAGGTTCAAACGGCTGCTTTTGTAAAGCTGACAAGACCAGATTTAAATTCCAGGGGCAGAGGGGAGCTCTAATAGGGGGATTTACATGCAAGACCCCCTGCAAAAAGGTTTTCATAAGCGAATGTGTGGCCAAAGGCCTTTGAAACCATATCGATAAGGCAGACACCTGCCCCTTTAGAGTACTAAGAGCTAACCCCTTGTCAACGCCAACCTGGAGGAATCGCAAGATCCTGTCAATAAAAAACTTGCGAGGATGCCCTCCTTGAGACTCGCACCACTCCACACTCTCCAGACTCTGTAATAGATATCTCTAGAGACTGGCTTTCTAGCTTGAATTAACGTAGATATGACTTGGGCAGAGAGGCCTCTGCCCTTAAGAATTAGAGATTCAGCCGCCAAGCCATCAAATTTAGCTGCTGTGAAGCAGGGTGGTAGATCGGGCCCTGAGACAGCAGATCTGGGCGCAGGGGGAGTGGCCACGGTGCCCTTACTGACATCCTCACGATGAGTGCGTACCAAGCCCTTCTGGGCCAGGCTGGGGCCACCAGGATCACCGGCCTGCGCTCCACCCTGATCCTTCGTAGAAGGCGGGGAATCATCTGTAGTGGAGGGAACGCATACAGGAGAGAAAACTGGTGCCAGGGGCAAACCAACGCATCGGTCCCGTAGGCCGAGGGGTCCCTGGCTCGGGATACGAATTTGTCCAATTTCTTGTTGAATCTTGTTGCCATGATGTCCACATCGGGAACTCCGAATCTTTGGCAAATCTCTTGGAATACCTGGGGGTGAAGAGACCACTCTCCCGGGAGTAACTGTTGACGACTCAAAAAATCTGCTTAAGAATTGTCTATCCCTGGGATGAACACTGCTGAGATGCAGGGTACATGGGCTTCGGCCCATGAAAAAATCAGGTTTACTTCCCTTTGAGCCGCCAGGCTCCTTGTGCCCCCCTGGTGGTTTATGTATGCCACCGCCGTGGCATTGTCGGACTGTATCCTTACTGGCAGACCCTGCAGGGGAAGAGTCCAGGCGACCAGGGCCAACCGAGCAGCTCTGATCTCTAGGACATTGATGGGAAGCAGACTTTCTGCCTCTGACCACTGTCCCTGCTGGGTCCGTTTTCCTAAGATTGCCCCCCAACCTGTTAGGCTGGCATCTGTGGTTACTATTTTCCACGAGATGGGGCAAAAGGTTTTCCCTTTTGATAATTTTTGAGGGATCAGCCACCAGTACAGGCTGTGCCTGACTCCTGGGGAAAGAACTAATGGACGGTCTAATGCCTGTATGGACTTGTTCCAAGCAGAGAGAATAGCTGCTTGCAGAATTCTGGTATGGATCTGGGCATAGGGCGCTGCTTCGAAGGCGGCCACCATCTTTCCCAGCAGTCGCATGCATAGGCGAATAGTCGGCTTCTTTTTGCCTAAGACTATTTGAATCGTTTGAATCAACGACCTGATCTTCTTTTGAGGTAAAAATACCCTCTGGCATTCTGTATCTAACCGAAAGCCTAGATATTCCAACTGTCTTGTGGGTTGTAACCTTGATTTTTCTCGGTTCACAATCCACCCGAACTCTTCTAGATGCCGCACTGTGCGGACTACTGCATGATTGAGGTTGGAAGCTGAACTGTCGATAACCAGGAGATCGTCCAGGTATGCTAGGACCAAGATGCCTTCTGTCCTTAGGACGGCTAGCACCGGGGCTAACACTTTTGTGAATACCCGTGGAGCTGTTGCCAACCCGAAAGGGAGGGCTACGAACTGGTAATGACTTTGGTTTATCGTAAAACGAAGAAACTTGTGATGTGCTGGGTAAATCGGCACATGCAGATATGCATCCTTTATGTCTATAGATGCTAGGAAGTCGCCCTGATGCAGGCTGGCTGTCACTGAACGTATGGAGTCCATACGAAAGGTCTGAATCCTTAGAAAGCGATTTAGGCGTTTGAGGTCTAATATAGGTCTGACGTCGCCATTGGGTTTTGGTATAACAAAAAGGTTGGAGTAGAATCCCAGACCCTTTTCTTGGGTTGGTACTTCTACAATTACTCCTTGGAGCAAGAGGCGATCCAACGCCTTTACGAGAGAGGCCCTCTTTAACGGGTCGCTTGGAAGACTTGACCCCTGAAAATGAGGAGGGGGGATTTCTCGAAACTCTAGTTTGTAGCCTGAGGCTACTACGGACCGAACCCAAGCGTCGGGAATTCTGGCCTTCCAGACTTCGGAGAAAAACTGAAGCCTCCCCCCCCACCCAAGAGAGTGGGGGCGCCCCTTCATGAATCTGACTTGATGACTGGTTTAGCCGGCTTGCGAGACCAGGGCCTCTTGTTTGCCGCGGCTTGTCCCTGTGGGCGACTATTAACTGCTGAACGCCCGGGAGGCCGTCGATACTGACGAGAAGTCGAAGGGGCCGAGCCTACAATGGCCTGTCGTTTAAACGTGGGCCCACGCGGTCTTTTCTTGACCGGTAAGGAAGTACTTTTTCCACTTGATATGGTGTGGATATATTTATCTAGGTCTTCCCCGAATAGTCTTCCCCCATGAAAGGGAAACCCTGCTAAAAGCTTTTTGCAGGGTGCCTCTGCTGACCAGTTCTTTAGCCACAAAAGACGACGCATGTGAACCATCAGTAGAGATGAACGGGATGCCTGTTGGATGGAGTCCTTAATAGCATCTATTGCAAAGCAGAGAGCCCTAGGGAATTCTGCTAATTCATGAGTATGCTGAGCCGGCATGTCCTTTAATATATGTTTTGCCTGATCCTTCAAGGCCTGACAAACACCAATGGCTGCTACTGCTGGCTGAACTATGGCACCTACTGAGGTGAAAGCTGCTTTCAGTAGGGTCTCGAATTTCTTGTCGACCGGATCCTTGAACATATGGACATTTTCAACCGGACAAGTCAGGGATTTATTCACGCAGGAAATGGCTGCGTCCACTGTAGGGAGAGCCCATTTCTTTACATATTCCTCTTCCATAGGGTAGAGAATAGAGAATCTTTTAGGAGGGACAAAGATTCTATCAGGTCGAGCCCAATCCTGGTAAATCACGTTCCGCAGAAGGGGGTGCATTGGAAAAGATGCACAAGTTAATGGAGCCTTTAAAGAACCCAATGAGGATACCTCCGGGGCTACTAGTTCTGGCACTGGAAGTTTAAAGGCAGTGCGAACCATATCTGTCAAAGACTGGATCCACAGGCCCTCCGCTTGAGAGGCCGAAAAATATTCATCTATAGTGGAATTTTCCCTGTCTGAACCGTCGGGACTTGGGTCTGCCTGATCCCCTTGTGGGTCCCGTTCCTCTGAAGAGGAGACCTCCGCATCTGAAAACCCCACACTGGGTGAGGGGGATCTAGCCCGCTTGCTACTTGGGCAAGGACGGGAAAACAACGCAGTTAACCTTTTCTCTAGCCCACACATGGTGGCTGCTAGCATTTCTTCCGTCACGTAAACGGGAATGGGTGGATCGGGGGCCGCCTCTGCCCCCAGCACCCCCAATGGCTCTTGTACTATGCCATTCGGTGTCCTGACTGGCGAGGGTGGGGCCGTAGAAGCCTGGCCCAAATCCTCTGACCCCGATGGAGACCCCTTTTGCTTTTTGGCACCTTTAGCAGCCTTGGCTGGTCCAGATCCCTTTGGAGCCATTGTACAACCTTGGGTCACCCCTATAGCCAACACCTGACTGTTGCAGCTAGGAGTAACCAATATGAGGGCAGGTATGAGGAAAATGAAAAAGAACTAATTTCTGTCTTTTTCTTTTTTTTTTTTTTTTTCAAAAATTTTTTTTTACCCGCCTGGGAGGTGGCAATACTGAGGAAACCTGTGAGTATTGACACACCAATGCCCGTTAGCCGGAGTCCAAGGTAGACTCAGATACTGCTGGATCTAAGGCTGAGTCCCTTTAAGCAAAAAAACTTTTTTTTTTTTTTTTCTGGTCAATAGTGGACCTAAGTCCTAGACCTGAAGATCCACAAAACCGCCACTAGGTGTCCCTGTGTGGCCAAAAGACCCAGCTGCACGCTCTGTATCCTTTCTTCCTCTGCCTCCAGGAGGAAAGACCAGCCCGAGAGAAGTTTTCCCTTTATACAGACCCTGACGCTGCTGGCCCGCCCCCCCGACGCACGCCGACGCTATAAAAGGCGGCGTGCACGTGCGCGCGCATGCGCGCGCACACGCGCGCGCACAATCGCGCGCACACACGCGCGCACGATCGCGCGCACCACGCTGAAACCACATGGAGGAAGCAGAGCAGAGGAACAACATGGACCAGCGTTATGCAGCACCAACAGACACCAGGTAAGCACTAATCTTATTGTAGTGCACACACAGCGAGGAAGCTGTCCCCTTGGGCTTCCTAAGAAACAGGAGTTTTTACCAGCAATTTCCTCTTTAAAACATGTGGGGTTGCAGTATCAGTGTTAACAGGCAGACCTGGGGTGAGTAGCAAATATATAACTTACACAAGTATACATATATCTACATGTTATCTGGGTAAACATTAGAATCCCATCCTGCCTCAACAGACATAGTGGAGATAGTGGCTGATGCACCAGCATACTGTTAGCCAACCCAGAACCCCCAGGGGGATACCTACTGTCGAACCAAGTCCCGCAGGTTCCCTCTTACCTGCTCCACGCCGCAGGGTATTGCAAAATGCAAGAGGCCCAACCTTCCCCCATCTCCGTGGGTATTGTCTTGGACCTTCAGGGACCGGGGTCCTGTGTTAAGGAACCCACACCCCTGGACCTATATAGCATCCTGGCATCAGTAGCGTTTAGTTCTTGGAAGAGACTAAGGCACTGGAGCCCAGAATCCAGCCCTCCAAGGAGAGGCATTATAGGCAAAACCCCACTCCAGCAGGGCCCGGGTACCGTACATCTTGGCTCTGAAGCACTTCGGACGGATCCGGCTAGCTATCCTGGGTCCCGAGACCTCCGAGGGACAGCTAGACGTGACCAACACCTAAGACACTGGCGAAAAAACTAAAGCACTCTCAGTGGGAGGGGGTTATATAGGGAGGAACTTCCTGTGAAGTTGATTACACCAGTGTCCACACCTGAAGGTACCCATATAACCCATATGTAATGACTATGCGCTCTGTGTCCCGTGATGTACGATCAAGAAAATCACTTTGCAAAGACCACATTCTACCCTTTAAGAAAGAAAACATGTATTAGACCACTGTTATAATGCTTCACACTGTAACAAAAAGCATCAATATTAAAAAGTAAGAGTCACTCATTACAGAAGATCTTAACCCAATCATTAAATCTCATATAAGCTTTAAAAAAGACACAACCACTTTGCCCATTCATAACAATGTGACAGTTTTTGTGTAAAGCACACCCCTCAATCACATACTCTCCAGTGGCCCACCCGTTTCTCATTCCTTTGTCACAACTGCCACCAAATAAAAACCCTCTATCATGTGATATTGGGATGAAGGAAAAAAACCTGGATCGCCGCACTCCTCGAAAAACAATGTCTTTATTTAAGCATAAGCAAACAAAATTTCAATAGAAAAAAACAGCCAAAATGCATGCAGTCAAAAACGGTTAGTGGACAAGGAGAAAAGGGCTGACATGTTTCGTATCATGTGATGCTTCATGTGATATTGCTATGGTTCAGCGACTGGCTGCTAGGTTCAAGCACTGCATCATGAGAGGAGGTCATTTTTTAATAGCAGCCACAGGGGACATGACAGTGTCTAATTAACATGTTTATAGTATATCAAAAGTTGCTTTCAGTTCTTTAAAGCTGGCTATACACTGTTTGAAATTTGGCCAGTTCAGCAGGGAGCAGCTGACTTATAAACACTGGGCCAGATCCACAGAGCTAGTACGCCGGTGTATCTCCTGATACACCGGCGTACTTTCAAATTACCCACGATGTATCATTAGTTTGAATCCTCAAACCATGATACGACGGCTTCGGGCTTCGATCGGACAGGCTTACGTCTTCGTACGCCTTCGGATCTAAGCTGCAATATTTATGCGCCCGCTGGGTGGAGTTTGCGTCGTTTTCCGCGTCGGGTATGCAAATGAGCTTTTTACGGCGACCCACGAAGTTACGAACGGCCGTCGCATTCTCTTACGTTGTCGCTAGTCGGCTTTTTCCGGCGTATAGTTAAAGCTGCTATTATCCGGTCTATAGTTAGACTTGCCATGATAAGTATGGCCGTCGTTCCCGCATCGAAATTTCAATTTTATTTTTAATTTTTTTGCGTAAGTCGTCCGTGAATAGGAATGTACGTAATTTACGCTACAAAAAAAAACAAACAACGTTTCGATGTAATTTCATACAATGCACGGCGGGAAATTTCTGAACGGAGTATGCGCAGTTCGATCGCCGCGGGGAAGCGCTTCATTTAAATGATTCACGCCCCCTACCCGCGTAATTCAATTCCGCCGCAAGAAATACACTGCGCCGCCGTACCTTACGGCCCGAAATCTTCCTGGATTCGACTTAGACACAGGTAAAATACGGCGGCGTAGTGTATCTCTGATACACTACGGGTATACACTGATACACTCTCTGATACACTACGCCGGGGCAATTGTATGTGGATCTGGCCCACTGTCTGGCCATCCCTGGTCAGCAGAAGTCGATCCTTTGATTAACGTTATCATCTTAAGTGTGCACAGTGTATTGCATTAGGGTCTGCATCAGTGGTGGCTGGTGCTCAATCAGAGGCCTCCTTACCTTAGGAACGAGGCAGAGCAGGCAGACATAGATCCAGGCTGCAGCTCCTCGCTATGGGGTCATCGTTTCTCCTCAAGGCCGAACAGGAAGTGGGTCCTGACTGAGAATCGATTGGCTGGGAGTCCTAAGACTCCCTGGCCAATTGGGTCTCGGGAGCTGCTTTCTGATTGGCTGGGAGGAAAATCAGGAAGACAATAGTGAAAATTAAATTTCTATTGTCACACAAGTGGGTTGGTTCGGGGCACAGTGCTCTGCACCCTGAGCCCACCCTTTTCTGAAGCCAATTAGAGCCTCAGGCTCTAATCATGTTATTTTAAAAAAAAACATTAAAATCCATGTGTCGGGCCCCCCCGCATGTAGATTAGGGGGTCGGATGCATGTATAAGGGGGCTGCGCCAGTGCACCCCTATGGACGGCCCACCACTAGTGTGCACCCTAAAACTCAAACACACAGACTCTTATACATAAATGTAAACACACATTTTAAAATGTTTAAAAACATGGACGTGTCAGTTTGAGACAGAAAAAAGGATAGGGGACAGAGATTCCCCATTCTCCTTCTCTGCAGCCTCAGCTGCACTGGACAGTAAATGAATGGGAAGTGTTCTGTGCTGAGCGGCTTTCTGTCAATCCACAAACTGAAGCATATGCTTCACTTATGAATGGACATATAAGTAGTTGATGCTGATCACTCACTGTGTTCATTTAGAAAAGGAAGGGCCAGTAAATTACATATTTACCAGTCTCTTGCCCCGCTCTCCATCCTGAAACATTCCCTTGTGTGCCCGCAAAAGCAGCGGGAGAGGAGAGGGGAAAGCTGGCAGTGCTGCAGAGGAGGGTGGCACAGGGGGAATCTGTGCCACACTGGATGATTAAGGTATGCCCGACCAATATCAATTTGATTTGATCATTTGATGAAAGGGACACCCTGGTAATTTTATAACGGTCAAAGGCTGCAGCCACTAATCTGTGTATTCTGACATTGGCGGGTCCCTGTTGTCAGAATACAATGTCCAGGCAGGGGAATATATATATACAGTATGTTATTGTTCAGCTTGCTGGTTAATGTAAAAATAATCAAATAAATAAAATAAAGCTTATGTTTAATCTGTGGCTTTAATTAAAATAGAACCTAGTGATGCTGTCATTAAAACTCTTTCTGTTATGGGTTGACATCTTTTATGTAAAGATTGTTTTGCCAAAATAATACTTACATAGTGGTGTTTCTATTCCTATCTAAAAATAGAAATGACTAAAAATGTTTGCCATGGAAAGTTTCACACTGCCATCTGAAAGTAAAATTCTTCTATGAGATATGCACCTCCTGCCAAAACTACATAGAACTCCTAGGCTATGCAAAATCAATAATATGTGAAAACATAACTTTCTTTCAATTGGGGCTGCCCCTCATCTCTGTTGCTAAGATATAAACTGCTTACATCGATTGAGTGTGACACAAATGTATTCTGATGAATACCAGGGAATGCAGTTCTCTCTGAATCAATCTTGGCTCATTCTAAACTAAGCTATGAAACAGTCATAGATATATGGATAGGAGAAGTCAGTTATGCTTTTTATTTTTTTAAAGCCATATGTCTGTAACCTACAAAATGTCTAGTATTTGTATAGCCACTGATGAAAGAAACTCAAGAGTAATGGTGTAGAGCCCTAATAAAGCAGAACACTAGCAATGCAAAGTCTCAATCTCCCTAAGTATTTCATAAATTTCCTGGAACATAAACCTTATCCCAGACAAGTCTGGAGGTCATCTTCCGCCTTTGTACAGTTGTGTGAAAAAGTATTTGCCCCCTTTCTAAAAAAATATTTTTGCATATTTGTCACACTTAAATGACTCAGATCAACAAACAAATTGTGTTATTACACAAAGATAACCTGAGTAAATACAAAATGCATTTTTTTAATGATGGTTTCATGTATTAGGGCAAAAAAGCTGTCCAAACCTGCCTGGCTTTATGTGAAAAGGTAATTGTCCCCTGAAGCCTCGTACACACAAAAGCTTTTCCCGGCAGGAAAAATGCCAGGAGAGCTTTTGGCTGGGAAAACCGGACGTGTGTATGCTTCCTAGCAGTTATCCCATCAGGAAAACAGCCAGGAATCCTGTTGGAAAAAAAGAGAACCTGCTCTCTATTTTCCCGTCGGGGTTCCCGGCATTTTTTTTCCGCTATGGGAAAAACTGCAAGGCAGTGCCAATGGAGCATACACACGGCCGGGATACCCGGCCAAAGCTCCATGGCAGTTTTCCTGCCAGGTTCTCTGCTTTCCCCTCGTTTTTCTCGGTGGACTTTTTACTGCAGAGAAAACCGAGCGTGTGTACAGGGCTTAAATCTAATAACTGGTCGTGCCACCCTTGGTGGCAACAAACTGTAGTCTACTGAAAATAGACAGTCAGCTATTATTAACCTGCCTGGCGGTATCCCCGAGTGTGACTCGGGGTGTTTTTTTTGTGCTAAGAACGGTATCCCCGAGTCACGCTCGGGGTAGCTATGCAGAGCCTGCAGCGCGCGCTGGCTTACCTTGTTCCTGGATCGAGCGATGCATCCACGATGTGTGAGCGAGCGGGGTCCTCGCTCGATTCACACAGTGTCCCTGTGTGCCGTCGATCTCTGTTCCCTGCGACGTTACGACGCACGGGAGCGGAGAACGGCGCCAAATTCAAAAACGTAAACAAACACATTACATACAGTATACTGTAATCTTATAGATTACAGTACTGTATGTAAAAAATACACACCCCCCTTGTCCCTAGTGGTCTGTCCAGTGCCCTACATGTTCTTTTACATAACAAAAAGTGTTCTTTCTCCTTGCAAACTGTAGATTGCCCATAGCAACCAAAAGTGTCCCTTTATGTCAAAAATGGTTTTAGATCAGCTAGAAAACAGCGATAATAAATTATAATCACTTGTAGAATTGAGCGATAGCGATTTGTGGGGAAATTCGTCATAAAAAAATAATAATAATGACAGCGACTATTCTGCAACTGAGCAAATTTCAGTGTTTTTGAGTTGATTACATTATTGAATATTTGTTATTATAATTACATTATAATTTGTTATAATTATTTATAGTTATTTACTATATAAAAAATTATGATTTTGTTTTTCAAACTTTATCATACCCGGGATGTCTTGTTTGGACAGATTTAAGCAAGTTATTCCTAAGAATTGCAGGCCTACAGTATAAAACGCCAAATTTCCATGCAAAAAATTGTACCGCTTTTGGTACGTAATTCCAGACAGAATCATACCGCCAGGGAGGTTAACCCCTTGCCTCCAAGTGTAATTTTTACATCAGAGCATTTTTATAGAACTGATCAATGTAATAATGTCACTGGTCCCCAAAAAGTGTCATTTGGGGTCAAATTTGTCCGGCGTAATGTCACAGTCCTCCTAAAAATCCCAGATCACCATCATTACCAGTAAAAACGATAAAAAATAAATAAATCCCTAAATCTATCCTGTAGTTTGTAGATGCAAACATTTTAGCGAAAACCAATCAATATACGCCTATTGCGGGTTTTTATTTACCAAAAATATTTAGAAGAAAACATATTAGTCTAAACTGATGAATACGTTTTTTTTTATATTTTTTTGGGATATGTATAATAGCAGAAAGTAAAAAAGTTTTTCTTCTATAGTGCAAAAAATAAAAAGTGCAGAGGTAATCAAATACCTCCAAAAGAAAGCTCTATTTGTGGGTAAAAAAGGACATAAATTTTGTTTGGGTACAGCGTCGCACAACTACGCAATTGTGAGTTAAAGCGACACAATGCTGTATTGGAAAAAATGGCCTAGTCATTAAGGGGGCAAATCCTTCGGGGGCTAAAGTGGTTACACTGGTTATAAGGAACACTGTATATGCAGACTGTTATTGTTGATCTCCTTCTGGACATATTAGTCAACTGGCTGTCTTGCCTTTCTTCAAAACAATCACTGACCTGATACAAGCACACATGGCTCTTGATCTGCATTACCCTTTCCAGGTCAGTGACTAAAAGTATTGAAGCCTTAAGATCAATATGATAGCGAGACATCCTTCAATATCAGATGATTACAATGGCAGACTAATTATTTCTATCATGACAGATTTTCTTTTCATGTACTGTAGTTAAAAAAAAAAAAAAAAAAAGACTGCATAGTCAGCAAATTTTGACAGCAATGTCAGTTTTTTAAATTATGATGAACTTTTGCTTTTCAAGTTTCTGCACTATAACCAGCCCGCTTGCAGGCATTGTTAGTGAGCTCTGTATGAAGATGTATGATTTAATTGGACAAGTTAACACTCCTGCCAAAATGGCATTCTACTAATATTAGCTCTAAGCGTATGACAGTTTGTGACAAGTTTCTGTAAAAACTCCAAAATTACTGTATACTATCAAATCAGCAAAAGCATGTAAAGTAAAAAAAAAAAGGAGACTGTATATTTGTATAAAAGATCAAGGAGAGTGGAATCACTTCAAAAGATCTCCACATTTACATTAATTCTTCATATTCTTTGAGGCGTGTGAAATGTTCAATCTGTTTTCTGTTTTTAGCAATAAAGCATTTGCATAATCAGAAAATATACATAATTCACACAGAGTCACTGGGAGGATGTCATTTTGCATTCTTATTTTCTGGTCTTCAGAAATATGATTAGAGATTCAGAGGAAAATCAAAAATCTCCTATGTGGTCAACAGCAGATTCTGCCCACTAGACTCTACTGACCTGCAGGTAGGTGAGACCACGCATCAAGCAGGTTATAGGACAGCCGTCACCAAAAATGATTGTGTTTTGTTATACTGATGTGATAGAGTCAAATTCAATAATCAATATTTGTATGTATTTATATGTTCTTTATTTCACTGTTGTCTACAGGTTTGTCTGTAGAATAAGGCAGCACTAACAATGCTAGTGATATGGGCATGTGGTTGATTTTACTGTTGGGAGTTCTAGCTAATCTTTTATGAAAGAAAAAATTAGGTTTTGCCATAATTAACCTAATTTTTATAATGCTAATTTAACCAGTTGTTATGCTTATCCACTAGATTCAACCACTAGATTCAATACTATCTGTGTCATTCCTCAAGTATGTACATGAGGAAAGACAAAATCAAGTCTTTTTCTGCATGCTTGGTTAATGATAACAAAGTATTAAAGCAAGAGGATCCCCCTAGGCAACTAGAATTTGCTGGATGATAAGTTAAAAGCATTATAAACCTTTCTATTTACGCCTTGAGTTTTTTTCAACTGCATAAGATCCACGTTGGACATGTAGTTTCATGGTGTCGTTTGCTGGCCTGTACGCACAGCCTATATTAGATTGACACTTTACATTCCTATACCAGACATTTCTGCTTGTGTTTAAACATAAGACATGCAGTATGGAACTACACAGGTTAATACATGACCTTTGTTTAAAGATGAAATAAACCCTGGGTGTTGGGTGTTACTTCCTCTTTGTTTCCCTGCAAAGGTAAAGCATAATGGGCTACTATGCATCGCATAGTAGCCCATTATGTGACACTTGCCTGCAGGAGAAGCCCGCAATGTCCCCGTCTACCTTGCTCGTAGCGAGCGTCCATTGTTCACCCCTCTTCCTTTCTGGGGCACGAATTCCGGCTCTGTGACTGTCCAGAGTCGTGTGACGTCACTCCCGCGCTTGCGTGCGGGAGCCGCCTTTAACGGCATGACCTGAGCTAGAAACGGCACAGCGTGCCCTTTCTAACTCCAGTGCATGCGCAGAAGAAATGGCCGTATGGCGATTTGCAAATATCTCCTAGACCGTGCAGGTCTGGGAGATGTTTCAAGCACCTACAGGTAAGCCTTAATCTAGGCTTACCTGTAGGTTAAAGTGGTTGTAAAGGGTTTACAACCACTTTAGGAACTGACATTTCCTATGAAGAAACTGCATATCCCACAATCTTTCAACCCCTCAGATAGCACTGGTGCAGGTAAGAGTGAATAGAAATTAGATCAGACACAGACCCAAACAGGCAGAAAAATGAAGGGGAGAGATGTTTTTTCATCACATTAGCACGCACACATTTGTGATGCAACACAGAAGAAATGGCAAGGCATGTATTGGACCATAGGCACACAGAACAAGATGTTGATTGGTTTCTGGTAAAGAGGGACAACCTAGGTGGAAAAATGCATGAATATAGGAAAATCAATCAGCCATGACACTACAAACTGCAGCCACAATATGTGAGCCCATTATTACAATGTACAGCAAATAAAAGACACAGGTAATGCAACTACACTAATACCTACTGTAGTTAAAATACTTTGTAACAAAGACATTTGGAAGTATACAATGCCTTTAAGGCAGCGTCTGTTTCCCTTAGGAAAGGTATATTTTGTTACCACATGCATGTTAATGTAGAATATGTTGCACTTTAATTCACATTGATTTAAGCTATCCCTTTGATTTTGAATGAGCTGTCAACATAACACCACGCATCAAAAACCAGACACAAACCTTTCTAAAAAAAAAAAAAAAACACTACATCACAATGCATGCATGCTTTACTGCATGCTACCGCCAATGCATGAGTCTGACAGTGCTTATTTTGATTGACCGGAAAGGTTTTATATACTGTAGAAGACCTGGGGAAAGACGGAAGGTAAACTTTTAAACTTTGCAGAACAGTTTGAAAGTTTACAATTAAAATAAATAAAAAGTACATTGGAGGCAAAGTCCCCTCTTATTCCCTCCCACCCCCCCTGCCCCTTTGCACACACACACGCAAATATTGTGATGGATCAATAAATGAAAAAAATATATATATATACTGTGTGTATATATATATGCATTTATTTGTATTTTTATAATAGAGGTAAGAAAAAAATGCTTTTTGATAGTTGTCATTTTACACTACAGATGTGACAACTGTAGGTGAGTGGGCAAAAGAAGTACGTTCATCTAAATGCAAATGAACAGAAAAAAGCTGTCTGCATACAGTAAACAGTATGTCAGCATTCTTATTTATTAAGGCTAAATTCCTATGCCTTAGCTTGATAAGCTTAACCTATTAAGCGTTCAAACAGTATATACTGTACTTGTTATAATCTTACATTGCATGTGAAGATGGTATTATGTAGAATTTGACATGTCTATCAGCTCAAAATTGTGCAATATTTTCTATAACCAGATGACCATGTTTCTTTTGTAACCATGGTTATTTTATTTATTGATAGGAAACAACACAACTACAGTATATGACATACAGATATACAGAGACAAGTATGTCTGGGCTGCAAAATGGTACCATACCGTACGTATGCTGGAATTTCCTTTTAATTTACAACTGTTCACATGATATTTCTTTGACACCTAATAGCAAAATTGTTGGAATGTATTTTCTGCAACAACTACATCAGCCAATAGATGGTAGTGTTTATAAGTTTGTAGCTGCTTTATTATTTAAACTCTAGGGCCCGGATTCACAAATCACTTACACCAGAGGTGTCCAATCTTTTTTCAAAGAGGGCCAGATATGATGAAGTGAACATGCGTGAGGGCCGAACCTTTTTGCCTGACATTCTTTGAACTATTCAAATTCGGTCTGTGTTCACCCGAGCAACTAATACACTGCCCAAAAATAATTCTCTTGTCTTTGTGGCTGTGTGTGGTGAAGAGATGAGCTTGGGCGTGTTATAATATATATATATATATATATATATATATATATATATATATCTTTTGTGGCCCCATTGAATCCCTGAGCGCCGATCAGGAGCGTTATTTGTATATGCCATATTTATCGGCATATAACACGCACCTTCACTTTAACATGGAAGTTTCAGGAAAAAAATATAATTTTAAATAAAGAATTGTAAAGCAAAATAAGGGTTAGTGCCCATCTATGCAGCCTAATCAGTGCCTATCTGCAGCCTCACCATTGCCATGAATGCAGCCTAATCAGTGCCCATCTGCAGCCTCACCATTGCCATGAATGCAGCCTGATCCATGCCAATCTGCATCCTCGGAGGGGACATGGAGGGGGCGGGGCGAGTGCCAAAAGATTACATACATGAGAATCTCCTGTTTACTTGGTGGCCTCTTTAATACAAAGTCCAATTAATAGTCATCCAATGGCAGCCCAGGAGACAGGACTTCCTAGTACAGATGCCACGGAGTAAACAGGAGATTTTCCTGTATGTAATCTGACGGCGCTCGTTCTGTCACCACTGAGGTGGTGCAGATAAATACAGTATATATCTTTAGTGGCCCGGGGGGCCGCAAAAGATATATATATCCAAATTACCAGGGGGCCACATTAAACCGGAACAAGGGCCGCAATCGGCCCCCGGGACAGACTTTGGAAATGCCTGACTTACACCGACGTATCTCGAGATATGCCGTGTAAGTGTAAATATGCGCCATCGTATCTCTGCGCCATGCCCACAGAACTAAGATACGCCTAAAAACTGACTTCACCCGACCAACCTAACTTGCCTACGCTGGCGTATAGTGGGCACATCTTTACGCTGGACGCATTTGGCACTCCCATTGATTTTCGATGCAAATATGCAAATGAGGGAGATACGCCGATTCACGAACGGCCCGGCGCATGTTTTAAGCGATTTGCGTAAGGTTTACGTACGGCGTAAAGTTATTCCCCATATAGGAGGCGCAACTCATGCCAAGGTATGGACCAGGGAACGGTCTAATTTTACGTAGTTTACGTAGTACGTGAATAGGGCTGGGCGTAGGTTACGTTCACGTTGTGTGCAGTGATTCGACGTATCTTAGCCAGTTGTTTCGACGTGATTGTGAGCATGCGCACTGGGATACATCCAAGGTACGACACATGTGCAGTTCATTTTAAGTACTTGTCTGAAGCTCAGCCCATCATTTGCATGGGGTCACGCTTCATTAAAATGTATCACGCCCACTTCCACTTACGCTGCCTTACGCCGACCAATATACGCTACGCCAGCGCAACGTTGGGAGCATTTGCTTTGTGAATTCCATGCTTCCCTCTCTGCGTTGCGCCGGCGTAGCGTAAAGAAGATACGCTACATCGGCATAAAAGTGCGCCAATGTATGTGAATCCAGACCTATGTCTTTTCCCTGTAATAAAGTTCCTGATCATGTTTGCAAGTTAAGCAGCAAACCCCATGTGGACTGTGCACTGTTAGAAATTCTGTATATAGTAGGGTGACCAGACATCCCCATTTTCCAAGTTTGTCCCTGGTTTTGTCCCTGGATTGGATTTAAACAGGTGCTGGGGCAATTTCAAAGACAGTCAGTGCAGAATACAAATAAAAAATAAATCAGAATTACACCCCACTGCTCCGCCGCTCCTACTAGCTTAGGGGGTATATTTCTTTCCACTATCTGTGCTCCTTTCTGATGATCATGTGCTGGTCGGAGCGGAGGGAATATTTCTCCAGTTTCGGGTGCCCATTCAGCTCCACTGACATGTTGTTCTGCCTTGGCTCAAGTCCCGGCCAGCAGCCTGCCGATCTCCTTGCCTTCCCTGGTGGAGTGATCTTCCTCCGCTCCCCACCCAGTAGTAGCCGGGGCCCGGAGAGTAAGACTTGAGAGGCTGTGAGGCGGCGGCGATGAGCATAGAGACGCTGATTGGCACCATTACTAGTATAAAAAAAAATATGTCCCCGGATTTCACTTAAAAAATCTGGTCACCTTAGTATATAGCCCTACAGAACAATGGACCCAGACACCCAACCAGATTCCCAGTCATAGGCAGGTACAGCAAATAAGTAGTGAAAGATACAGCAACAGAAAGAACACGGCAACAAAATAATAAAAGAAAATGGCAAGTAACACGGCTGCAAGAAAGCTTTCATTTGCAAATCTGACAAACCAGAACTACCAGTCTTGGAAATTCAAGATGAAAATGCTGACAATATAAGAAGGTACATGCACATCCCTCAAAAAACCTACAAAATAGGATGTTCGCACAAAGAAAGGTGTACTTGAGGGGTACAGTGAATCTCAAAAGGGATATCGAATTCTATACCAAGACACAAACAGGTTAACTATCAGTAGAAGTGTAATGGTCAACGATGAAACTTCAGTGTTTTTAAAATCTCACAAACTAACACAAACACTTTAAACTGAGGGAAATTCCACATCAGTTTCACATGAAGATAAGCAAAAAATTGACACAGAAATATAAATTAACACAGACAATTCAAATACTGTAAAAGAATAAACCAGGCAACAAGAGGCTTCAATTAGGAAATCCACCAGAAGCAATAAAGAGGTATACCAGCCAAACATTTGTCTTATGTTGCTTGCGTAGCATTAAAACCAAAGCCAAATTTATGGGATGAGATGTAAACTCATGAGAAACAAAAGTGGATCAAAACTGCCGATGAAGATTGCAGATGTTTTTGTTTTTTTCACATCAGACTAGACCGGGGTACAAACCGTCAGACAAGCTCACGGACCCTTCTGCCCTTCGCTTCCCCCTGTAGTCATCGCATCACTTGTGGCTTCTCATTTCCTTCTTAAGTGTTTCTGTATATATTTATTTATTTATTTATTTGCTGAATCTCGTGATTTCCATCTCGTGATTCCACAGTTCCACTCCCCCTGGTGGTCCCCCTGAGTTGGGTCCTGTTCCCTCCCTGCTATCTTATAACACTCTTAAGTTTTCTGCAAAACTCCAGTTTTTTTTTCTAATTCTTTCCATATACCCTATTTGTCCCTTAGGCCCCATACACACGATCGGACATATCCGATGAAAACGGTCCGCGGACCATTTCCATCGGATATGTCCGATCGGGAGTTTGATCCGATGGCGTGTACACACCATCGGATCAAATTCCCCGCCGCCGGACGGCGCGGTGACGTGGCGGTGACGCGGCGGTGACGTTGACGCCGCCGCGTCACCGCCACGTCACCGCACCAGGAAGTAAAACACTTCCGCGCATGCGCCGAATCCATTCGGCAGCGGCGCGGCGGCGGTGGGGGCCGACATGTCTGCTGGTAAGTGTACTAACCAGCAGACATGTCGGGCGGACAGATTCCCACCGGATAGATTTCAAAGCTTGCTTTGAAATCTGTCGGGTGGAGAAATCTGTCCGCTAGCCCATACACACGAGCGGAGATGTCTGCTGAAACGGTCCATCGGACCGTTTTCAGCGGACATATCCCCTCGTGTGTACGCGGCCTTAGATCCTCATTGTCTTCCTCCCCTCTAAGTCTCATCCCCTCCCTCCTATGAGTTTCCTCCACCGAATCGATCCACTCCCAGATCTGAGGGCTTTCCTTTTACCTCCATGGGTATCATGGGTTACCTTCTTGGGTATCAATCGTTTCGCAGCATTAAGGAGGTGCGGTATCAGGTTTTTTTATATTCTTTTATGGGCTCGACCCCCCCATGGAAAAGGACAGCCCAAGGATCTTATTCAATCTCTTTTTTAGTTATTTCCTTGATTAGGGTTAGAATTTTTTTCCAGTAGCTTTTGATCTTAGGGCAGTTCCACCACAGGTGGGCCATTGATCCCCTGGTTGAGCAACCTCTCCAACAATCTGCGGACTGCCCTTCTCTGTATTTGCTGATTTTATCTGGGGTGATGTACCATCCAGTAATGAGTTTAAAATTCATCTCGGCCGTTCTCGTATCTATTGCTGATGAGTGAGCTAAATTGAAAATTCTTTCTACTTTCGTTTTACCCCTAGTGCTTTCAAGTTCTCTTTCCCATTTTTGAATATACCTGGGTGTCCCCAGCTCCTCCGCCCTCATGAGGAATTTATATAATTTTGAGATATTCCCTTTTGAGTTTTCGGCCAAACATAGTTGTTCCAATGGTGTATATTCCTTCTGTTCCCTGTGAATTCTATCTTAGATTTAATCTCTTGAAGTGACAATATTTTACCCTTTTGAATAATGTCTTTTACCTGGGTTCTATTTTTTGATCCAGTTCCCATCCTCCCCTTTTAGTCCTGGTGTAAAAAAATAGTTGTCTTTTAAATCTATTAGTGGTGAGTTGTATTGTAGTCCTAACTGTTTGTGTGTTCTGTCCCATATCCTTAGTGCTATCCGTGTGATTTCATGTGTGGTTGTATGTAAACTTCTAAATTGTGGAGGATTCCATATTATTCTACCTAACTGTGTCCTTGCAAGTGTACATTCAATATTAACCCATCTTTTATCATGATTTTCTTTGGCCCATTCTATTATACGGGAGATTACCGAGGCGTTATAGTACTTTCTGATATCCGGGACAGCTAGTCCTCCCTGTTTTTTTCCCTGTTTTAATACCTGGAAGGAGATCCTGTGTTTTTTTTTATTCCATATGTAATTCAATAGCAAGGAGTTGAGTGTTTTAAAGTAGGATTGTGGTAAGGCTACTGGGACCATCTAAAACCTATACAAGATTTTCGGCATTAATATAATTTTTACTATATTTATCCTTCCAAACCATGAGATCGGCCAGTTCTTAATTTTTTTAATTTCTCCATTTATTTAATCTAATAGGGGGATATAATTTAATCTATATATATTCTTTGGAGAGTTTGCTAATTGAATTCCCAGGTACTTTATCTCTTTCTGCCAGAAAAAGTTATACTCTTTTTTGAGGGATCGTTCTTCATCCTCGTTAATGTTTACATTCAGGATTTCTGTCTTGGACACATTCATCCTAAAATTGGAAATCTCTCCGTATTGTTTAATATTGGCCATTAAATAAGGCAGCGTGGATCTAGGGTTCCTCACAAAGAATAGAACATTGTCCCCGAACGCGGATAATTTATGAAATTAAAAAAGTGCAGCGCCAATTAAACCGAGGAATCCCCAATGGGGGGTACTCCAAATCGTGTAAGAGGATTATAATCCACAAAGAACTTGGACTTGAGTCCAGTCTTCAATGGGTATCAATCCACATCACCATAAAGTGTTATAAATAGTGCAAAATAAAAATTATATATGTGTATCGAGGTAACCACATTAACACCCCTAATATATAAGTGTATCGAGGTAAAAATACCCCTATTATAATAACAAGTGGAAAAATAATAACATAAATATAACAACAACCATAGATGTAAAATAAAAATAAAAATAGGACTAATCAGTCCAGGTCAGTCCATATACAATGGTAAGTTTTATGGATCTGTTATAATGTCCTCTTTCAAGTAACATTCAACATATAGGGGTTGCATATATCCTGTTCCAATTAGAACAAAGAAGACTCTTATTTCTGATTGGTGGTAAATATTTCTTCTATATTCCACACTCCTAGAAAAGTAGACGTAGGTAAAGGTGAAATCAATACGCTTACCAACTGATGTAGACCCACAGCTCACCTTACGGTGGGGAGTCCCTTGAGCTTGATTGGGCCAGTAGCCCTTCTCGATCCCTGTCACAGTGTGGAACCTTGTGTAGACACTCCAGAGGTATTCCCGAAGGACAGCCGGAATTTTCAATGTTGGTATATCCTCACACCGGATTAAAACAGGAAGGAGGTGGGAGATAAGAAAAAAAGAGAGGGTCGTCTCCTCATAGTGTAAAAAAATGTATTAAAAGGGTTTTTACACTTTAAAACAAACACTCCCTGTAACAGGGGAAAATTAAAAAACCAGGTAAAATCCAAGTGACTATAAAAAGTCTTGTAATGTCACCTCACACCACAGCACTAATCCACATCTAGGAACAAAAGCATATTGCAAAAAAGAGAGAGTCCAAAAGCGCAATGGAAATCAGGCAAATTCCAGTAAACCCGACCGGTTTCGTCACATATGACTTCAACTGGGGTGTGGGACTGGATCTCATGAATCCCATTGCGCAATAAATAGGCAACCCAATCAATCCTATGAGACCCTGGTTCCTTCCGCCTGTTTGAATCACGGCGTGCGTTCCAAATATCTTCATTTCCTTATTGCGTTCCAGGCGCCAGGAAATGACCTATCTTCATTACAAGATGAATGGAGCTGGATGCTAACACTCACCAGACCTCCTCCAATAGCCCTCCCCGCGGATAATTTATGCTCTTCTTCTCCTGCTCTTACCCCCTTAATGTTGGGGTCGTTGCGTATCATTGCAAGCAGGGGCTCTAATGACAACACGAAAAGGAGGGGGGACAAAGGGCATCCCTGCCTGGTCCCATTTCTCATTTCAAAAGATGTTGATAGGGAACCATTGATTTTGATCCTTGCTCGAGGGTGTTGGTACAATGTTTTAATCCTCTCCCTCATTCTTGGGCCTATCCCTACATTTTCTAGTATTTGCATCATGAGCCCCCAGTCTACCCTGTCAAACGCTTTTTCTGCGTCAACTGACAGGAGTAGACTGGGTGCTCCGTTTTCTTTAATTTGCTCAAGGATTAGGAGTGCTCTTACCCCATTGTCCTTCCCCTTCCTTCCTGATATGAATCCTACCTGGTCGGGGTGGACCAGGCCCGTCATTGTCTCCTTCATACGCTCTGCCAGGATCTTAGCATAAATCTTTATATCCACGTTCAATAGTGAGATTGGCCTAAATCCTGAACACATCGTATTGTCTTTCCCCTCCTTACCTATAACCGTAATATTTGCTGTCGAAGCCTCTCTGCTTAATTCGTAGTCTGAACCTAGTCCGTTGAAATAATGACAGTCTTGGTATCAAAATAGTTCCAAACCTTTGCAGATACCTAGTCGTGAACCCGTCGGATCCGGGACTTTTCCCTTTGGCAGACTTTTTTAAAGTTCTCCTTATTTCCTCCTCGGTAATAGGCCTGTCTAAGTTTTCAGCTATATCGTTGTCTATTCTAGGGAGGTTGGCTTTTCTTAAAACTTCCCCTATGTTGGCCTCTTTCTCTCCGGGGTTCCAGTTCTTTTGTTTCACATTGTACAGGCCCTCATAATAGCTTCTGAACTCTTCTGCTATGTCCTTTGTATTGTGTACCAAGTCCCCGTTCTTTTTTCTAATTTTTTCTATATAATTTCTGCTTTTCTTTTTCTGTACCATTCTGGCTAGAGATTTACTGGGTTTATCCCCCCATATGTATCTCTCTCTTTCAATGCTATTTAGTTCTTTCTTAAATTCTTGTTCTGTAAGTACTCTATACTCCTCTCTTTTAAGTATTAATTTGTGCCATATTTCTATTTTTTGATCTATTTTTTTTATGTTCTTGTTCTAATTTTAAGATTTCTTTTGCTGTTTCTTTTAACCTCCTTGTTCTTTCTTTCTTTTTCCTAGCTCCCTCCCTTATAAATATTCCTCTTATGTAAGCTTTGTGGGCTTCCCAAAGTGTGGCCCTGGAAATCCCCTCCGTGTCGTTCTCGAGAAAAAACCTTTCTAATTCCTCCTGGACTCTTTTTACTGTATCTTCGTCCCCCAGTAAGCTCTCATCTATTCTCCACTCTGGTGGATTCATTTTCTGGTCGGATAGATTCAGTTTCATGGTTATGGGTGCATGGTCGGATACCGTCGTAGCTTCTATTCCTGTTTCGACTACCCTCTCTAATAGTCTGTGATCTATGAGGATATAATCTATCCTCGAGTACGTCCTGTGCACAGGGGAGTAGAGTGTATAATCTCGAGTTTTAGGGTGTTGTATTCGCCATATGTCTACTAACTGATCATGGTGCATTCTTTGTTTCAGTGTTTTCAACTGGCTTTCCTTTGTCCCCTGTGCACTGGACATACTGTCAAGTCCATATTCCATACATAAATTGAAGTCTCCCATTAGTATCACATGTCCCACCTCAATTTTTTTTAGTTTTACTAGAATATTTTTTACGTAACCAGCGGAGTCAACATTGGGCGCATAGATATTAGCTAGCGTATATTCTAATCCTCCCAGTTTTCCTTTCAGAAATATAAACCTTCCTTCGGGATCTGTCAGTCTATCAACCAACTCAAAACTCGTCCCTCTTGCTATCCCAATTGCGACTCCTCTAGCCCGCTTTGTTATTGTGTCCCCGTAGTACCAGATGGGGTGACTAGGGGAATATAATCTTATGTTGGATTCCAGTGTCAGGTGGGTCTCCTGCAGAAAGGCTACATCCGCCTTATGATAATGTAATTCCCTAAGGATTTTATGTCTCTTAGCAGGAGAGTTTAAACCCTTAACATTGTAGGACAGGAATTTAATCTCTGTCATCTAGATGTATTATTGTTTTTTTTTTTTTGCTTACATTGTTGTTCCCTTTCTGCCACACTTGGGGACATACCTAGGGGATGGTAAACTGAACAATGTGGAATCAACGAGATGGCCCCCCCGCCCCAACCTTCCCTACCCTCTCCGGTCCCCCACCCCTCCCAACCCTTCTCCCCTCTTGGCCTAATAGAGGACTGGGAGCCGTCCTTGGTTGCCTCCACTCCCTTACCATCGGCACCATCGGCTCCTCTTCCCAGAGGTGATGCCTAAGGATTGCTCCCGGCTGCTCGTCCACTCGTATACCAGCCAAACATTTGTCTTATGTTGCTTGCGTAGCATTAAAACTAGGGCTGTTCCTGATCAAAATTTTTGTGTTCGATTAATCGTTTTTTTTTTTAATCGATTAATCGACTAATTTCGATTAATTATAACGCACATACAGATCCAACTACTTTTAGCTGATTTCCTTGCAGGCCGATTCCCAGTGCAGCTCCAACCACTGGAAAAATGGATAGCAGGATACAAAAAACACACAAAGGCAGCGCTCGATGGGAATAGCATTAAAACTTTTATAGTCTTCAAGTAGGTAACCAAATAAATATTGCACTGAAGATAAAATCGATGTAGCTACATAAACTGTAAAAATGGTGTGAGTAATAACGGTACCAAAAGCAGTCATAAAAACATGTAGCTCAGTATGATACTGGTATAAAAATGTGTACAACGATACCACTGCTGAATCCATATGAGGAGGGGTTAACATCAGTCCGTCGGCATGTAGATGTCCCATGAATGGAACTATCACAACTCCCAGTGGATGGTTGTAGAATCCCAGGTTGATAGAGGGAAGTGATAGAGGGAAGTGTAACAGCCCTTGCGTGTGGCAGATAGTAAGGTCCCGCCGGCATGCAGATATGAAGGCACAGCAAAGGAGCCCTTCACATGGACATGGCAAGCCCCGCCGGTGTCTGTGACGTTACCGGATCTCCGACAGAACTCCCTGAAGGCCCGGAAGCCGGCGGAGAGGTGAGTACCAATCAAAAGAATTTTAATCGATCAAAAAGATTTTGATCGATCAAAAAAATTAAAGATTAATCGATTAATTAAAAGTTAATTTGCACAGCCCTAATTAAAACCAAAGCCAGATTCATGGGATGAGATGTAAACTCATGAGAAACAAAAGTGGATCAAAACTGCCGATGAAGATTGCAGATGTTTTGACAAAACCATTTACAAGTAACAGATTTAAAGAACTGAAATCCGAAATGGGACTAATATAAGGAGTCGTTTTTGAATGGGGGTGTTGGAATACATTGTTCATCTTTTTGTGCAATAACTACATCAGCCAGTAGATGGCAGTGTTTATAAGTTTGTAGCTGCTATATGGTTAAACTCTGTGGGCCAGATTCAGGTAGATGGGCGCATCTTTATTCTTGCGTAACGTTTCTCATTTACGTTACTCCGCCGAAACTTTAGGAGAAAGTACTGTATTCACAAAGCACTTGCTCCTAAAGTTGCGGCGGCGTAGCGAAAATGGGCCGGCAGAATTCAAATTGGGCGGGTAGGGGGCGTGTAGTATTTAAACTAGGCGCGATCCCGCGGCGAACGCACTGCGCATGCGCCAGCCGTCAATGTATCCCAGTGCGCATGCTCCACATTAGGACGGTGTTTTCTACGTGAACGTCAATGACGTCAATCCTCATTCACAGACGAGTTACGCAAACGACGTTAAACTTTTTCAATTCGACGCGGTCACGACGGCCATACTTAACATAGGATACGCGTGCTTTTTGTTGCTTTATCTTTACGCCGGGAAACCCCTTACGGAAACGTCGTAAAGTCACTGCGTTGGGCCCGCGTACGATCGTGAATTGGCATATTTTGCTGATTTACATATTCTCTACAGATAAGCCGCGTAACTTCTACCTGAATCTGGCCCTGTGTTTTTTCTACAGTGGTTGACCGTGATATTGTGTCAATCTCGCTCCCTTTCTCGGCGAGATTGAGCACTTGCGAGCCCCATCGCGGGAGCCAGCGCCGAGCTGGCTTGCCGCGATGGAGACAAAGCCGTCATAGAAGCGACGGGGATCCGACGCGGATTCCCGCCAATTCTACACGTGGGCGGAGTTTGAATCCTGAGAAGGAAGTCCCCGCCGGATTTTAAATAAAAATCCGCCATGGGTTCCCCCCTTAGGAGCATAACGGGCCCTTAGGTCTGGTATGGGTTGTAAGGAGACCCCCCTACGCCGAAAAAACGGCATGGGGGTCCCCCCACAATCCATCCAGACCCGTATCCAAAGCACGCCGGCCGGCCGGCTGGTCAGGAAGGGAGTGGGGGCGAGTGAGCGCCCCCCCCTCCTGAGCCGTACCGGGCAGCATGCCCTCAACATGGGGGGGTCAGGTGCTCTGGGGCAGGGGGCGCACTGCGGCCCCCCACCCCAGAGCACCCTGTCCCCATGTTGATGAGGACAGGGCCCCTTCCCGACAACCCTGGCCGTTGGTTTTTCGGCGTAGGGGGGTCTCCTTACAACCCATACCAGACCTAAGGGCCCGTTATGCTCCTGAGGGGGAACCCATGGCGGATTTTTATTTAAAATCCGGCGGGGACTTCCTTCTCAGGATTCATAACAAACTCCGCCCACATGTAGAATTGGCGGGAATCCGCGTCGGATCCCCGTCGCTTCTATGACGCACTCGCTGGAATGTGCTTTTACTATTCCAGCGAGTGCGAGATGTCGGCAGCCTGTCGCCGATAATCAGCGCGATGCTGTCGTGCTAAAAACACATTTTCGGCGGCAGGCACTGTATGTAATAAAGTTCCTGTTTCTGCCTGCAAGTTAAGCAGCAAGGTACATGTGGACTGTGCACCGTTTGTTCTTCTAACAGAAATCCTTCAGAGTTTTCAGATTTTCCCGCACTTGTATCTTAGCTACGTTAAAGCTGAGATCCGCCGAAAGAAAATAAATAAAAGTCAGCAACTACAAATACTGCAGCTGCTGATTTTTAAAATAAGGACACATACCTGTCCATGGTGCCCGCGATGTCCTCACCGCCTGGTTCCCTACTGCGTATGCACAAGTTGTGCTGTCACGTACCTGATGGTGGTGAGCCTGATATAGCAGAGGGAGGACTCCCTTACGGCTCATATTCGCGGCCCTGTTAAAGTAACAGAAGGTATAGGAGTAAGGAGTGGTACGAGTGCCTGGCAGGATCAACAGAGGTAGAGGTAGTACGGACGTTCAGGAACTCCTCAGAAACTGGGAAACAGGAGCTGAAGCAGCTGACAGATTTGGCAGACAGGAACTGGATCACTGGACCGGAACCAGGAATAAACAGGCACAGTTCAGCAGACTGGAACAGCTTGGATTGGAACCAGGACAGACAGGAACCGTTCAGCAGACAGGACTGGAACCAGGAACAGATAGGAACCATTCAGCAGGCCGGAGCAGACTGGACTGGAACCAGTGGTCAGCAAGGTACAGAGGTGCAGGCAGAAGAATAGCCAGAACAGGCCAAGGATCAGGTGCAGGCAGATGGCTGGAATAGTCACAGAAAGCCAGGGTCTATCACAGGTTAAGTCACGGAACAGGTTTCAGGTACACAAACGCTGTAGAGCAGACAGCGAGGACTGTATGTGACAGCCAGGCTTAAATAGCCCGCCTGGCCGCCAACAGAGGTGTGTGCGCATGCCCGCGCATGCTTGGTTGTAGCTGCGATTGGGAACCGGAGAGTCTGAGGCGCCTGTTTCTGGCAGGATCTTCATGACATGCGCTGAGCACTCTGACTGGTACCTGCTTTCTTCTGGGACCTGTGTATCTTCCAGAAGACAGCGAGGGAGATAAAGGAGGAGCCGAAAATGGCGTAGATCGCTGCGGATTCTGCAGCAAACTTTCGCTGAAGTGGGAGCAAATACCTGGATTAGACAGGTGTCTACTCCCCCTCCCCTGAAAGGTGCCAAATGTGACACCGGAGGGGAGGAGGAACCGGATAAGCGAAAGAGCCATTTTTGGGTGGAACTCCGCTTTAAGCATGATATATTGCTTTTTCTTTTTGGTGTGTTGAGTTTGGGTTTAAGGACAGGGCTTACAGGACCAAAAACAAGTGTCAATTAAAATGCGAACCCACATGACCCTGACCTTGTATTATAAACTGTCCTGGACACACAACCCTACCCTAACACTCATTCATATCTGGTAACTTTCCATACCCTGACCATAAAGGTTTTTAAAGGGGTTGTAAAGGTAAAAAAATTGCTTCCTTTACCTTAGTGCAGTCCTCCATCACTTACCTCATCCTTCCATTTTGCTTTTAAATGTCCTTATTTCTTCTGAGAAATCCTCACTACCTGTTCTTATGTGTAACTACACACCGTATTGCAACACTTTCTCCCTGGTGTTGAGAAAGCCTCTTTAGGGGGGAGGGGGCGAGCAGGAGTGTCAGGACACCCACTAACACACAGCTCCTTTTTCAATCTGCAAAGTAGAGAGTGTCCTGACCCTCCTGCTCGCCCCTCCCTCCTCAAGAGGCTTTCTCCACACCAGGGAGAAAGTGTCGCTTTACTGTGTGTAGTTACAGACAGAAAAACAGGAAGTGAGGATTTCTCATAAGAAAAAAGGACATTTAAAAGCAAAATCGAAGGATGAGGTAAGTGAAGGAGGACTGCATTAAGGTAAAGGAAGCTATGTAGGGAAACATTTTTGTTTACCTTTACAACCCCTTTAAGTCTTATCTCCATGCTGCCAGGAGTTTCCTTCGGCTCAGTCCTCTCCTCTCCTGCCATTGAAAAAGCAATGTTGCCTGATATGAGGAACTTTATGGGGCATTGATCTGACGCAAGTAGGGAGATCAGGAATTGCAATTTCATTCTGGCTTTCCAATCTGCATGCTTGGCCCAGGTCAGTGAAAGTACTGAAGCCAGATAAAGCTAGGCTACTAGTATTCTTAGAAGAAAGGTGCCCTGTATTTCTCACTGCAAGTCTCATTTTAACACTTAAACCTAATGTGTATAATGAATCTCCCCCACACACACACACACACACACACACACACACACACACACACACACCTATCCCTTAATTAACACTCTAGCCCTTGACCATAAACCTAACAAATACTTCATTACCTCCTAAAACTATGTATTAGCTTTATTTGTATCAAAAAATATTTGCAATGAGAAAAACAATCCTTCAACAAGTTCTTTGAGTGAAAAGCTCCACCAGGACTCACATCACATGGCAAAAGCACAGTTGTATGTTATTCGGGTTACTGCACATCCACATCAGGAAA
Source organism: Rana kukunoris (assembly GCA_029574335.1). Taxonomy (NCBI): domain Eukaryota; kingdom Metazoa; phylum Chordata; class Amphibia; order Anura; family Ranidae; genus Rana; species Rana kukunoris. The sequence continues at coordinate 212,782,528 of CM056050.1, read as the reverse complement.
GTGCATTTCCCACAATGAAGGGCAGAATCACCATGAGATGCCACTGTGCCTAGAGGTATCACAAACAAAAGAGCATCTTTCTCCGGTGAAGTCATTAAACATACATTTTCTTTCCCATCGCCAGCAGAAATACAGTCTCATATAAAGTTAGTCATACAGCCACAATATTCTAATATGGTTAAAACTGAACTTGAGGCAGATTAAAAAAAACACAAATGAATGCAGCTCCGTAATTCATTAATACGTCCTTAGGGGCTAGTTAACACCAGGTGCATTAATTTGCATTGATCAATGCAGGCTCAACTCAAGGACCCTGGAAAAGCATTTTTTTATATATGTGCCCATGTCACACCATACAAGAGCACTGATGTGCATTGCATAGAAATTCAGAATGTCTGCATTATATGCAATGCACTATAAACGCATTGTTTTGACTGGGTACCCACCTCTTGCAGTCTCTTTACTGCAGAGCTCTGAGTGGGGGAGAAAGATGCACCACAAGGAGCCAATCAGTTGTGCTTTAGTGCAAAGAGCATGCTGATAGAAAGAGCTCATCAGGCTGTGGCTTCTCTTTTTACTGTGCAGTCCCAGGGTGAGTGTGAGGAGGAAATCTGTAAGTGTTATTGAACTGCAACAGGTCCCCTCTCCTGCCAGACACAGAAATGCTGTGTAAGGCTGTATCATGGCCTAGGGCAGCACTTTGCAGAGGGGCAGCACAGAAAGAGTCCCTGCCGGCTTGAGCTACACTGTTAGTGTAACACAAGCTGCTTCTAATTCTGATTGTCCTATCATCCTGGAACACAAACCTTCCTCACTGTGCTATGTTTTCTGCTGCACCATTGGCATGGTTATATCTTCTTAGTCCTCTCCATAAAATTATCTGAAACTTGTGCTTAAAGTAGAACTATAGGTAACCCTTTATTTCATTTTGGATAGAGTAAAGGGGGAGGGCTATAGCCCCTGTCAGTTTTTTTTTTTCTTTTACCATCCCTGTCCCATTGCAGAGATTTCCCTTCACTTCCTGTCCCATAGCCAAACAGGAAGTAGGAGTAAATCTATACAAATGAAAGGGAATCCATTGCCCCCCCAGGCCCTAAGAACTAGTGTCCCCACTTTAAAATTTCAGGGCGGGTCCTAAACAGAACGGGGTGTGGCCTTGAAAGAAAGGGGTGGGTCATATTTAAATTAGGGGTGCACAAGTTTAGTCAGGCCTAGGGCAGCACAAAACCTAAATACACCACTGATGCTGTGTGGGATAGCTGTGTAAATCCCTGGACAAGATGGACAGAAATACAAGTCCTTTGGCAGGTAAAACTGTCCACATATATGCATTTCAAATGTGTTTTAAACTGTTTGTCTGGAGTTCTTCTTTAATAAGTAAAACAAGAAAATTGGCTGATGGAAAAAAGGTGATCCCAGAAGATAGGGATTCCTAAGCATTGAAACGGTTGTATGCCTACAAGCTCTAGTGATGAAAATACCACCCTACCCTGTAATCAAATGTTATTTACATTTCATTTAAAATCTTAAGGGCAAGAGTTGGTCAGATCAGAGAGTGAGAACCGTCAAAGACGGTGACACTTCTCCAAGATGTCAAATCAAAACTGTACATTGCTCATAATTATATGTCATCCAAGGGGTGATAGGCAATGAGAGAAATGTGTAAAATTGCCCTTTATTAGGTAAAAATCTAAAAACAATTATAGAAATGTCTATAAAATTTATACAAATCTGAGGAAATCACAAACTGTATACACATACATATGCATACAGTATATTTAAATAGTTTTATAAATACAAGCTGCACTGAAAAATATATATTGTACTAATACATACCGATTTCATTGAAGCCACTGTATCCAAGTTCCTGTCTACTCAGACCAAGGTTTTCCAGATCCATACACTTAAAGCCTCGGGGACATTGGTATCCTTCTCCATCTGGTGAACAATGAGTATCCGGAATGGCAAGATTATTCCAAGTCACATTTCTAGAATAAAAAAAACAATAAAGAAAGAAATGCAGTCAAGCTTGCAAATACAATACTGACATAATTTCATAGACAAAGGGTAGAGCTGGAACATTAAAGGCAAGGTGGAGTGGTTTTGAGTCTTTTTTGTTTTTATTTATAAGCTTTTAAAAGAAATAAAGCTCCACCTTCCAGCAGACACGAGAATGTATAGTATTAATATGCTATATTTTTTATTTATGTGTTGTGACACCGGCGCAACTAAATATTAAACCTATAATTATTCCAATCTGCTGCAGTTATTATAAACACCTGTGCCAAGTGAAAAAAGCTTAAAAAAGAATTGTGTATATGTGACATATACTACCGCGCTGATCCCATAAATCCAATTTTCATGTCAAAAAACATATATGAATATATAAAATAAACAAAACATCCACAAACACCAATGCTAACTCAAAAAAAAAAAATATTATTAACAGTCCTATTAATGCATGCTCTTGCACCTATGAAAACACCAGTGCCTCAGTCCTTTAGATTTCCAACCCAAAGTGTCAGAAAAAACATGCTCTATACTGTGGTCAAATGATCTCCGTGACTGTACACCCTTGTAGTGTCACCACCACCTCTATTCAAAAAATGCGCTCACCAGATCACAGAAAGGAAACAGCATATAATATCCTCAGACATCGGTTCCACACGATCTTCAATCATAGGTATCAGACCCAAATAACTCTTTGCATTCACCTCTTTGGCTCCCCCAAAAGAAAAAAGCCTCTTATGGTGTAATAAAGTTTTAACCAGTTTATTAAAACCAAGAAAGCTTTAAAATATCACACTCACATGTTCCAATGCCCGGCCGGCATTAGCTTGTCCAGCGTTACTGTTTTTGCAGCGTGCGTTCCACCCCTCGTTCGTATTGCGGTTCTGCGGGCGGAAGCTACAGCATTATACAGTGGAGGAGGCTGGTGACACGATTCCGTAAGTGTAAGAGATACTGCCCATATGCCTCTACATGTTTCGCATGCACACATGCGTCATCAGTAAGATCACATCTTCCTGATGACGCACGCTGCAAAAACAGTAACGCTGGACAAGCTAATGCCGGCCGGGCATTGGAACATGTGAGTGTGATATTTTAAAGCTTTCTTGGTTTTAATAAACTGGTTAAAACTTTATTACACCATAAGAGGCTTTTTTTCTTTTGGGGGAGCCAAAGAGGTGAATGCAAAGAGTTATTTGGGTCTGATACCTATGATTGAAGATCGTGTGGAACCGCTGTCTGAGGATATTATATGCTGTTTGCTATATGCTGTCTGTGATCTGGTGAGCGCATTTTTTGAATAGAGGTGGTGGTGACACTACAAGGGTGTACAGTCACGGAGATCATTTGACCACAGTATAGAGCACGTTTTTTCTGACACTTTGGGTTGGAAATCTAAAGGACTGAGGCACTGGTGTTTTCATAGGTGCAAGAGCACGCATTAATAGGACTGTTAATAATATATTTTTTTTGAGTTAGCATTGGTGTTTGTGGATGTTTTGTTTAATTTATATATTCATATATGTTTTTTGACACGAAAATTGGATTTATGGGATCAGCGCGGTAGTATATGTCACATATACACAATTCATTTTTAAGTATATTTTTTATTTACCCGACTAAACCCATCTTTTTTATTTTTTATTATTTTTTATTTTTTAGTACACAAAATCATTCTTTTTCATATTAAGTCAAAGCAGTCATTCTCTATCATAGGCACAATAGGCTCAATCATTTCTGAAATACGAATTGTGTATTACAGTTTTTCTGAATAGTTTGTCTACCACAAACCAACATTTAAGTTAGATGAACTAACTAGCCAATGACTTCTCAAAGTGTACCGGTTAAATGGAGAAACCTTCTGCTCATTCTACCATACGTGCATTTTACTATGCAAATTACATTTTATTCAAGTAATTTTTAATACACTGTATGTGTGCTGTTTAAAGTGTCATTAAGCCATAAAAAATTATTTTGTATGTGTCTTGACCTCCGGAAGATCAGGCTATTTTTAGTGATACAGCACAGCGTTACTTTAACTGACAATTGCACGGTCATGTGACACTGTATCCAAATTCAATTTATGTCCTATTTTCCCCATAAATAGAGCTTTCTTTTGGTGGAATTTGATCTGTGTTTTTTATTTTCTTGCGTTATAAACAAAAAAGTCCGACAATTTTGAAAAAAAAGATGTAGCACCCTGGGATTTAGTCAGGGAGCTCCTCACAAATTTACTTGCCAAGAGTAGTCATTTTGGTTGATTTATAGAGATCTATTGATTTCGCCCTAAGTCTGACCTTGTTGAACTTTTCTTGTCTACCACTCATTACTAGAAATGAGAAGGGCAAACCAAGGTCAGGTTGATGGGTGACAGTTAGGAAGGTTAGAGGGGAAAGTGCCAGGGAGGCCGATCCAGGGCTGGAACATCCCAATAAGGACGCTCCATTGAGTGACATTGGTGAAACCAGTCAGGGACCAGCACTGCAGGAGATGAGGGACTATTCCTAGCTATCAGGGGAAGAACTCCTCCCTCCTGTCAGAAAGGTAATCTGCCTTGTTTACATAGGCAGATGTCCGTTCTGCCTCTCTGCCTGATGATCAGTGGGTACAAGCGGACGTTAGGTACTGTGTACCCACTGATAGGATTCTGCTGTGTGTAATTACAGCAGAAACGAGGCGGCAGCGGTGCAAGATGCACACCCAGGAGTTTTAGATCACATGTATATATACGTGATCTGGTGCACAAGTGCCGTCCTGTAGCAGTAAAACTACTATAGGTTGGATCTGAATTGGTTATAATTGCCTAGCTTTTTTTTTGTTGTCTGTGGAAATGCAATAGCAGTGAATTCTATGTCTGCTACATTGCCACCTTTATTGCACATGCTTCGTTTGACCTGTTGGGTAGTTATTGTCCTCCGTGTTTCTCCCTTTGAAACCAAACCTCTTTTTTCGTCACTTATGGGGTGGCTCCAAATATTTCACTGGCTGTTTCTGCTCCCTCTCTCCTCCACCCATGTGATTCACACCATGGGACCACCACAAATCAATCACTGCTGGGTGGCCATAAAAAAAACTTTCTGGAGTGACACTTCAAACTTTTCCCACTTGCTAAGTAAATGAAACATCATGCAACCAGCGTACATAAGACTGCAAACAAGGAATTTGAGAATCTTTTTTTTTTAATTTGTACTAAATGTGGCTGGTTATAATGCTCTATTAGTTATCCTGCATTTTAAATTGTGGCTGTGGGTTTAATGTCACTTTAAATTAATAATAAAAATGAGAGTATCAACCAATAGATATAGGGCCAGATTCACATACACTTAATATTGCGCTGCGTAATCAAAATACTCTATGCTGCCGTATTTTACCAGGCTCTACACCGAATCCTGGTAGATTTTTGCCCGTGCGCTACGGCGGCGTAGTCTATTTCTCGCCGCATAATCGAAATACGCGATTAGGGGGCGTGAAGCATTTAAATTAAGCGCGTCGCCGTGGCGATCGAACTGCGCATGCTCCGTTCAGAAATTTCCCGCCGTGCATTGCGCGAAATCACGTTGTTACGTCATTCGTTGTTTGAGTAGCGTAGTTTACGAACATTCCTATTCCCGGACGACTTACGTAAAAAATAATAAAAGACGTCGGAAAACGTAGAAATTCGACGCGGGAACGACGGCCATACTTAACATGGGCTGTCTAATATTAGAGCAGCAAAAAGCTGGTATAGTGTTACGCAAATAAAAGATGACTAAAGGTGCCGTAAGAGATTGCGATTGAAGATCGTAATTTCGGGGATCGCCGGCAAAAGCTCATTTGCATACCCCGACGCGGAAAACGACGGGAAGTCCACCCAGTGGCCGCAATTTTATTGCAGCGTAGATCCGAAGGCGTATGAACACGTAATCCAGTCGAATTGAAGCCCGCAGCCGTCTATTCATGGTTTGAGGTTTTCGACTAGCTAGAAAACACGCGTAATTTGAAATTACTCCAGTCTAACACCAGTTAGACAGGCGTAATGGCTCTATAAATCTGGCCCATAGATTTTAAGAAACTGGTAATTGGATGATAAAAAAATAATGCATAGCTATTTGTCCATTGAAACTACTGCTACATTTGTTCTGTGCATATTGGGCAAAATCACATGTTCTCCTATTTCTTCTGCAGCTTGAATTTTATTAATTCATAAAAGAGTGGTTTGGAAAAATAAGTTGTACTGCATTATGGCACTAGATGGAGTTAAAGATAATAGCAAATAGCTTTTTCCTATGACCTGCAGCTCCATCTATTGATCATAATGTGGTATTTACCTGAACCACTCAGCTTTTTTATATAAATGAATAACATTCAAAATGTAGAAAAAATATCCTAAAAATATTTGATTTCATCCCATTTGCACAGAATCATTGTACCAGCTACCCCACACACATCCACCCTCCCTAATTTGCTAACCCTCTCCCACACTGCTGATTCTCTGCTCTGCTGATCCCCTGCTCTGCTGATTCCCCACCACAATTCTCGCTCTGTCCCCGATGTACACCACTGTTGATCCACTGCGGCTCCACACTGAACACCACAACCTGGACATGAACACAAAGCACAGCCAGGGTTGTACACATGGCTGGATGTGCTGGGGTGGGCTATGCCCCCCATAGATGTAAGTTATGCCCCCCCAAAGCTCCCTGACAAACACCCCTTCCCCCTGGATGCTCTGCCAAGCCACTGAGCTCCTTTCCCACACGGCTGAGATTGTATTCCTTTACACACAGTCACAATCTCCACAGTGTATAACTGACTACTGCACCTACACTGCCATTCTGACCAGGGAATTTCACAGGACAGATTTGCAACATAGCAGCTAGCTACACTCGGTGCAAATCGTGGCTGTGCAATTTCAGCTATGTGTAGTGTGGGAAGGAGGAGCTGTGTGCTGTGCTGGGATGGGAAAGGAGCTCTGCAGAGTGCTGATTACCATTGTTTGCCTCTTCAGCAAAGATCCCTGTCTTCTGCCTCTCCAGCTGTAATCCCTGCCCTCTGCCTCTCCAGCTGTGATCCCTGTCCTCTGCCTCTTCAGCTATAATCCCTGTCCTCTGCCCCAACTGTGAGCCCTATCATTTCCCTCTCCAGTCATGATCCCTGTCCTCTGCCCTGCCAGTGGTGATCCCTGTCCTTTGCCTCTCCAGCAATGATCTCTGCTATCTGCCTCTCAAGCAATGACCCCTGTCCTCTGCCCTGCCAAGAATGATCCCGGTCTTCTGCCTCTCCAGTGATGACCCTGATCCTCCACCCTGCTTACCCTGTCCTTAGCTCTTCTGACCTTGGTCCTTTGCCCTACTGACCCTCTGTGCATGAACAAAAGTTCATGCACAGGAATCATGCCAATTCCTGTACAATCCCCTGCTGATCCCCTGTGCACTGCCTTAAAAACCAATAGCCTCTGTACACTGCCCTACAACTGCTGACCCTATCCTCTGCCGAGCTGATCCCCTGTATACTACCCTGTTGACCTCCCATCCTCTGCCTCCCCCTGACATTTTCTACTGCACCCCCACATCAGACAGTCTTGATTTGGTTGTATTGTACACATGCCATAGGCAATAATGCTGTGCTTTTCCACACCTGTTGTGGGGTGGTTGCAATGTGGTTGTGAGGTAATTAAAGGCAGTGAAGAGGTGATACAATGCCTCATCACCCCCTGTTTACTGCTGTCAAAAAAGCGATCCTAAAGCATATTTTACTTCATAAAGCAAAGCCAGTCTAAATAAGGCCATAAACTTCTTTGGGGGATTTGAGATGCGCCAAATACAAATGCAACATGGGGTACAAATTCTGAAGCGAATCAAACTCAATGACAGTAAGGTAACAATTTTATTTGGTGAAAGGTGCTTTGATTAGCATTCAGAGTGCTTAAAAGAGTGTGTCAAATGTCACATTTGAAATAAGTACAAACAAGGCCTTAGGCTGGGTTCACACCGGAATTTTTGCCTGAATTCGGAGCTGAAACAGAGCCAAATACACACAGGACTCCTGTGCAATTCGCTCCGCAGCCTCTTCGGAGATGTGTGGACCGGCCGGCTCTATGTCATGCAAATTGGATGTGTGAACCCAGCCTCAGTTTCAGAACTCATTCATATACAATGCTTATAGGAAGACTCTAAGGCCGCGTACACACGAGGAGACATATCCGATGAAAACGGTCCGACGGACCGTTTTCATCGGACATGTCTCCTGGGAGGTTTTGGTCTGATGTGTGTACACACGATTAAACCAAAATCCCCGCGGACAGACAGCGCGCTGACGTGGCGGTGACGTTGATGCCGCCACGTCAGCAAACCAGGAAGTAAAATGCTTCCACGCATGCGTCGAATCCATTCGACGCATGCGGGAGAATTCGGTCTGCTGGTTAGGCGTACTAACCAGTGGACATGTCCGACGGACAGGTTTCCAGCGGACAAGTTTTAAAGCATGTTCGCTAGGCCGTACACACCTGTCCGCTAGGCCGTACACACGATCGGATATGTCTGCTGAAACTGGTCTGCGGACCAGTTTCAGCAGACATGTTCGATCGTGTGTACGGGGCCTCACAGATACATTACATTATTTTATTCTGATCATAAAATAGTAGCAAGTACTTAGTGGCTATTTTTAATTACATTCACAACCATTTGTGCTTGAAGTGTGTAGGTGTTTTTGTGCATGTATACTGTGTGTGCCGTGTGCTGTGTGCTGTGTGTGTGTGTATGGGGTGGAGGGATGTTTAATTTTATTCCACCAGCATAATAATTATGCAGCCCAGCTGAGCTTAGTCAACATCTGCCGTCTACAAATCATTTATTAAGTCAATCACATAATGAGGCCTAGGGCTTTATATTTCCAGCTATATTTAACAGAGACTCAATCGGTAAAACATATATTCATGTAAAATGTTTATATAATTTATTCAAAAACTATCATTCTCCTCACATACCATGCCACGGTGTTAAAAATCAATCTTCAGTGCACTTTGAATGACCATTGCAATAAAAAGGACAAAATCAGCCGGGAGGAATTGACCTTTCACTGTCCAAAAATAGCATATCTCTTTGCAGCTTTTACCATGTGGAAAGTTCAATAAAACATAGTTGCTGGGATTTTATGTCGCCTCTAAATTTAGCATATTTGTTGTAAACTTTCAGGTAGTGTAAACTTTTAATATTGTATTTGAGTGTGTATTGTAAATCTTTCTGCCACAGTAATTGGTTCAAATATCTCCATATACACAATTTTCCACAAAACATAGGATAATAATCTGGGATTATTTAATAAGGCAAGGTGCAATGCACAACGAAATCAGCAAACTGTAATTGGATTGCTATAGCTTGCTGCACTTTGCACTTTATATTTACTGCTCCACCACGTTGATGAAGAAATATGCATCGAGTAATCGAACCTCACAGTGCAGAAAGTAGGTGCAGGCTGATATTTTGGAAACTCTAATGCCACGTACACACGACCGTTTTTCGGGTTGTAAAAAATTAGTTTTTTTTATGTCATTAAAAACAATTGTGTGTGGGCTTAAGAGAATTTTTCACGATGTAAAAAATGGGCATTAAAAATTTCGAACATGCTCTAACTTTTCACTACCTTTTTTTAACATCGTAAAAAATGGTCGTGTGTGGGATTTAACGACGTGAAAAAAACGTGCATGCTCAGAAGCAAGTTATGGGACGGGAGCGCTCGTTCTGGTAAAACTAGCGTTCGTAATGGAGTAACATTACACTGTAACAGACTGAAAAGCGCAAATCGTCTTTTACCAACACAAAATCAGCAAAAGCAGCCCAAAGGGTGGCGCCATCTGAATAGAACTTCCCCTTTATAGTGCCGTTGTACGTGTTGTTCGTCACTGCGCATTGCTAGAGCATTTTTTTTTTCACGATCGTATGTAGGCAAGGGTCAATATGAACTTCTGTAGGCTTTTGCCCAGTAACAATAGACAACATCACATTTTACTGCAGTCTATACCCATTATGTATTCAGACCTAATTCTTTGTTAGGCTTCCAATGATGTTACAAGTATACTCCAGTTAAAACTGTAGTTAATCCTTGAGATGCATGAATCAAGCTCGGCAAAAACAAAAACTAAATAGTAGAGTTAGTCCAATTTTTTTGTATAATGTGAAACATGATGTTGTTATGTTGAGTAAATAGATACCCAATATGTAATGCTTTGAAATTGCGCACACTTGTGGAATGGCGACAAACTATGGAACCTAAAAATCTCCATAGGCGGTGCATAAAAAAATAAATAAAATCATGGTTACCAGGTTAGCGGAGATCTAGTGCTAGAATTATTTCTCTCACTCGTGGCTATACCACACATGTGTGATTTGAACACTGTTTACATATGCAGGCATGACTTATGCATTTTCTTTGCTGCGTGAGCTCACGGGGACGGGGGCATTTTAAAAATGTTTTATTTATTTTTTCTAATTTTTTATTTAATTTTATTGCCACTTTAAAAAAAAAAGTGATCACTTATTGCTGTCACAAGGAATGTAAACATCACTTGTGACAGTAATAGGTGGTGATAGGTACTCTTTATGGAGGGTTAGGGGGGTCTAAAAGACCCCAGATTCCTCCTTTGCACTTCAAAGTATTCAGATCGCTAAAAACTGCAATTCTGAATACTGTGATTTTTTCTATAACTGGCGCCATTGGCAGCCAAGTAAACCAGAACTGACGCTGTGATGTTGCTTCCATGTTTACAGAGAGAAGACTGTAACAAAGCTTTTTCTGGCTTTGTGCCAGTCTCTCTCTAGCCAACGGAAGTGCCGGATCGCGGACCGGGTCTCCCAATGGGATGGGAGGCTCGGTATGAGGCAGAAGATGGCAGGAGGGGGGATGTCCCCTCTCGCTCCTCTGGTATAACAGCCTAGTGGCTTTTACCTGCATGGGTGGTTATCCCTGAAGAGCCGACTGCCCGCTCTAAAAACGATACCAGAATGATGCCTGCAGCTGCATTCTTCATCCCGATATAACCCCCTAAACCCGAGGCCGCATATCTGCATAGGCTCGACGTGAAGAAGTTAAAATTATTTATATCACTACAAAACAAATGGCTTTTAAAATATGTTTGGCATAACTACATCAGTATTACCAGCAAAATAGCATCATTATTTTCCCATTAAATAAGATGAGAATGTGCGCTGCCTTTCAAAATTTCATCATTTGACGCGTCACAAATGTTAATTATAGGTTACAAATGGTAGTTTACAAGACCAAAATCTTTTCGACCCGTTCCTTGGTTCCGATCATGAATGTTTGTACTCTATGTACTGACCATCCAAAAATCAGACGTTGAGCTGTCATTCGTCAAAAATGTACTAGTCCGCTCATCCAGCTTTTTTCTGACAAATAATTCAAATAGGTTGTCGAAGGTTTAGGTGCTTATTTATTCGTTTTTTTAAACTATCGATGCTCCCCGCTAAGACCATCGCCTGTGGAAGGGAATTCCACATTATTGCCACTCACAGTAAAGAACGCTCTACGTAGTTTAAGGTTAAATCTCTTTTCTTCTAATTTTAATGAAGGGCAACGTGTCTTGTTAAACTCCCTTCCATAAAAAAGTTTTATCCCTATTGTGTAGTCACCAGTACGGTATTTGTAAATTTAAAGCATATCCCCTCTAAAGCGTCTCTTCTTCAGAGAGAACAAGTTCAGTGCTCATAACCTTTCTTCATAACTAATATCCTCCAGACCATTTAATAGCTTTGTTGCCCTTCTTTGTACTCGGTCCATTTCCAGTACATTCTTCCCGAGGACTGGTGTCCAGGACTGGACACCACACTCTAGGTGCGGCTGGACCAGAGTCTTGTAGAGAATTATTGTTTTATCTCTGGAGTTGATCCCTTTTTTAATGCATGCCAATATTCCGTTTTCTTTGTTAGCAGCAGCTTGGCATTGCATGCCATTGCTGAGCCTATTCTCTACTAGAACCCCCAGGTCATTTTCCATCCTAGATTCCCCCAGAGGTTCTCCCCCCAGTGTATAGATTGCATTCATATTTTTGACACCCAAATGCATTATTTAAAATTTTTCTACATTAAACCTCATTTGCCATGTAGTTTCCCACCCTATTAATTTGTTCAGATTTTTTGCAAGGTTTCCACATCCTGCGGAGAAGTTATTGCCTTGCTTAGCTTAGTATCGTCTGCAAATACAGAGATTGAACTGTTTACCCCATCCTCCAGGTCATTTATGAACAAATTAAATAGGATTGGTCCCAGCACAGAACCCTGGGTGACCCCACTGCCCACCCCTGACCATTCCGAGTACTCCCCATTTATCACCACCCTCTGAACTCGCCCTTGGATCCAGTTTTCAATCCATGTACTCACCCTATGGTCCATACCAACGGACCTTATTGTGTACAGTAAACGTTTATGGGGAACTGTGTCAAATGCTTTTTCAAAATCCAGATACACAACGTCTATGGGCCTTCCTTTATCTAGATGGCAAATCACCTCCTCATAGAAGGTTAAAAGACTAGTTTGACAAGAAAGATTTTTCATGAATCCATGCTGATTACTGCTAATGATACCGTTCTCATTACTAAAATCTTGTATATAGTCCCTTATTATCCCCTCCAAGAGCTTGCATACTATTGATGTTAGGATAACTGGTCTGTAATTTCCAGGGATGTATTTTGGGCACTTTTTAAATATTGGTGCTACATTGGCTTTTCTCCAATCAGCTGGTACCATTCCAGCCAGTAGACTGTCAGTAAAAATGAGGAAAAATGGTCTGGCAATTACTTGACTGAGTTCCCTTAGTACCCTCAGATGCAAGCCATCTGGTCCTGGGACCAGATTACGTTGGATCGTTGTATTTGTATTAGATCGCCAATTAATAGTGGGATGAATGGAGTTTAACAACATGATTGTGAGAAGAATCTCTGCTGGATCATAACAGGGATGAGTATCAACAGGCAACATGACTGAATTCCCGCTATGTAGTCACATACCGTATAAGCAGAAGTGACAATAGGGTGTACTTGGAGGATACATGGGAGGAGTCACTCCAATAAATAGTCCACCCATCACTGCCATTCCCAACCTCTGATGACGCTTCCAGGGAGGAGTGAAATGCAATATATGGGAATTCCAGGGATGTCACATCTGGTGTTTAGAGCTCAAGCTGTGGAAGTTGTGTTCCAAGCCGGCGTTACATGCTATTGACCCAAGAATAATATATGTAAGTGTTAAATCTGTTTTTATAAAATGGAATTATGCTATGGATATATCCTGATTCTCCTTGCATGATAATGCATATGAGAGACCTGTCATCCTGCTGGAGCATATGAAGGAGTTGTGAATTGCCCAGCACAGAAATCTGAGGCTTGTCATTTTCCTAACAGGTGCTATACCTATTAGGAGTAGGTGAGTGAGGGCACATGATGAGGGGAGAACAGCACTTTATTGCCTTTCATTGCACATCACTGGCACAAGAAAATTGAAGCACGGATTTCACTTTAAAGAACTATTTAAATAGTTTGCATTAAATAGATTCACGGATATATGTTACACCATATAAACTTAATTTTATATATTTTTTCCAAAAATGTATGTATTATTTGATTTATGCTGATGATTTTAACACAATTTGCACAGAGCGATAATATATAGCTTTGCACAGGACTTTTATTGTTAGACAGTGCAGTGTCCTTAATTTCAAAAAGGACACCACACCTTTCATCGCAGCAGCAGTCTATATTACCATATATTACACTAGTACACATACCGCAGCATGGGGACACCAATATCTAAGTCTATCTTTGTCCCTTTTTGCATAACAAATCAATTGTTCCTGATTTAAAGGGACCGCTACTCTTTGGCCGCATACACACGATCAAATTTATCTGCTGAAACTGGTCCGATGGACCGTTTCAGCAGACATATCCGATCGATCCGAGCGGACAAATTTCAAAGCATGCTGCAAACCTGTCCGTCCGACATGTCCGCTGTTTAGTACGCCAGCGGACAGAAATCCCCTGCATGCGCCGAATGGATTCGACGCATGTGTGGAAGTATTTTACTTCCTGGATTGGTGACATGGGGGCGTCAACGTCACCGCCACGTCACCGCGTCCTCAGCCCGAGGGGATTTTGGTCCGATGGTGTGTACACACCATCGGACCAAAATCCGATGAGACATGTCCGCTGGAAACGGTCCGTCAGACATGTTTGAGCGGACATGTCTCATCGTCTGTACGCGGCCTTTTGGAACTAAATTCCTCTGCTCTGCCTTTCTCATCTTTTGGTCTGATGTTTGGATTCTATAAAAAATTTAATATTTACCTACCATAAGTGTTAAGTGGCATAAAAGCTTTTATCCACCCTCTAAATAATGCATTTGTTATTTTGAAGAGTCAGTATAAGGGTGATATAGGTTTTTCATGTTCAAAAAGACAAACATGCAACATCATAGTAGTACACAAGTGGTGTTAACTAGTGTTGAGCAGAATATGCCATATTCGAATTCGCGATATATCTCGAATATATAGTCGAATATTCGACATATATTCGCTAAATACGAATATTCGTGATATTTTTTGGAAATGAAATGATTGCGAATTTTCGCTATCGCGAATTGCGAATTGCGAATTGCGAATTGCGAATTGCGAATATTCGAGAAATGCGGAATGGAGCATTCTGATTGGCACAGAATATTCGTGATATATTGCAATATAAAATAATTGCGAATATTCGAGAAATGCGGAATGGAGCACTCTGATTGGCTCAGAATATTCGTGATATATTACAATACACAATAATTGCGAATATTCGGCAAATGCGGAAGGAGCACTCTGATTGGCTCAGAATATTCGTGATATATTACAATACACAATAATTGCGAATATTCGAGAAATGCGGAAGGAGCACTCTGATTGGCTCAGAATATTCGTGATATATTACAATACACAATAATTGCGAATATTCGAGAAATGCGGAAGGAGCACTCTGATTGGCTCAGAATATTCGCGATATATTACAATACACAATAATTGCGAATATTCGAGAAATGCGGAAGGAGCACTCTGATTGGCTCAGAATATTCGCGATATATTACAATACACAATAATTGCGAATATTCGGCAAATGCGGAAGGAGCACTCTGATTGGCTCAGAATATTCGTGATATATTACAATACAAAATAATTTCGAAATTTCGAGAAATGCGGAATGGAGCACTCTGATTGGCTCAGAATATTCGTGATATATTACAATATAAAATAATCGCGCGATATCGCTATTGCCGAATAATCGCATTGCGATTTTTTCGGCAATATAAAATGAGCGCTGCAGCTACTCGGCCCAAGGTCTCTAATCATACCAGCAATGCTTTTAGACGTCGATGGGGATCTCTAGGATGTGATCTGTTCTAAAAAAAAATTGAAAACATTCGAATATTCGAAATAGCGAATATTCGCCGCGATATTCGCGATATTCGCGAATACTCGAATATGCAATATTCGTAGCGAATATTCGCAATGCGAATATTCGTGAGCAACACTAGTGTTAACATCATAAAGTATTGTAATAAGCAGAAGGGGGATAAGAAAAAAAAAAATGTGTGTGTATGTGTGGGGATAAAATATCACATAAATTAATAGTATAAGTAGGTGGATCGGGAGGACAACTGGAAATCTGTATTTTCCAATAAAGTTGATAATGGGAACAAAAGAAAAGAAGATAATGGGAACACGAGGGAGAAAAAAGAGGAGAGGAGAGGTTTGGGGGGAAGGGGAAAAAAAGTGTGTGTGATCTGTGGCATCTGGTCAAGGCAAATGGCTGCCCTATTTTGAGGGGGAAAGTTTTAGACCAAAATACCTAAAATCATATGCAGTTCTATTCTAGCCACGGGGACCAAGTTTTAAACCGAGTGTCATTAAAGAATAAGTTGCCCCAACATTTCATATGTGATATGTATCATTTGATATGTGTCTGTTTTACAAAATACTTATGTTAAAAAGAATCCTCTTCCCTCTATAGTTTTCTTTGTGAGAAATACATGGTGATCCTGCTAGTCCTCCTGCTTTTGTATTTCAAACTAGCCATGAGAGCACATTCATTCCATTCATCCAAAAGATCTTAAAAAAAAAGTAAAGTTCCTAAAAAACTCCATAGGCAAGGCTCCAAAAACCTTTACGACTCATCAGTTTAGAGTTAACCGTGAGCTATGGCACTAGAATCATTGCTCTCAATCTGACATTTTTGGCAATACCTAACATGTGTGGTGCGATCTTAGTTTACATATAGTGTTGAGCAGAATATGCCATATTCGATTTCGCGATATATCTCGAATATATAGTCGAATATTCGAGATATATTCGCTAAATACGAATATTCGTGATATTTTTTGGAAATGAAATTATTGCGAATTTTCGCTATCGCGAATGCGAATGCGAATTGCGAATGCGAATTGCGAATTGCGAATTGCGAATTGCGAATGCGAATTTGAGAATTGCGGAATGGAGCACTCTGATTGGCTCAGAATATTCGTGATATATTACAATATAAAATAATTGCGAATATTCGAGAAATGCGGAAGGAGCACTCTGATTGGCTCAGAATATTCGTGATATATTACAATACACAATAATTGCGAATATTCGGCAAATGCGGAAGGAGCACTCTGATTGGCTCAGAATATTCGTGATATATTACAATACACAATAATTGCGAATATTCGAGAAATGCGGAAGGAGCACTCTGATTGGCTCAGAATATTCGTGATATATTACAATACACAATAATTGCGAATATTCGAGAAATGCGGAAGGAGCACTCTGATTGGCTCAGAATATTCGTGATATATTACAATATAAAATAATTGCGAATATTCGAGAAATGCGGAAGGAGCACTCTGATTGGCTCAGAATATTTGTGATATATTACAATACACAATAATTGCGAATATTCGGCAAATGCAGAAGAAGCACTCTGATTGGCTCAGAATATTCGTGATATATTACAATACACAATAATTGCGAATATTCGAGAAATGCGGAAGGAGCACTCTGATTGGCTCAGAATATTCGTGATATATTACAATATAAAATAATTGCGAATATTCGAGAAATGCGGAATGGAGCACTCTGATTGGCTCAGAATATTCGTGATATATTACAATATAAAATAATTGCGAATATTCGAGAAATGCGGAATGGAGCACTCTGATTGGCTCAGAATATTCGTGATATATTACAATACAAAATAATTGCGAAATTTCGAGAAATGCGGAATGGAGCACTCTGATTGGCTCAGAATATTCGTGATATATTACAATACAAAATAATTGCGAAATTTCGAGAAATGCGGAATGGAGCACTCTGATTGGCTCAGAATATTCGTGATATATTACAATATAAAATAATCGCGCGATATCGCTATTGCCGAATAATCGCATTGCGATTTTTTGGCAATATAAAATGAGCGCTGCAGCTACTCGGCCCAAGGTCTCTAATCATACCAGCAATGCTTTTAGACATCGATGGGGATCTCTAGGATGTGATCTGTTCTAAAAAAAAATTGAAAAAATTCGAATATTCGAAATAGCGAATATTCGCCGCGATATTCGTGTTATTCGCGAATACTCGAATATGCAATATTCGTAGCGAATATTCGCAATGCGAATATTCGTGAGCAACACTATTTACATATACGTGCAAACTCTGTAGCCCTGTACACACAGGCCAGAATCTCGTCTCGTTTTTTCTTGCCACCCAAGTGTACAGACACTCCATTCAAAAGAATGGCCACTGCATTTTTTTTGCCTAGAATTGGTACATTGTGTTATTTCACCTGACTGCACACTTTTTACATGTACAAAGAACATTTGTAACATTTATATGCCAGGGTTGCTTTGTAGTTTGGCAGTGGCAAGCACAGTGGTGAGGTGTAACAACCAAGATTTTTGACTGAAGAAAAATGATCTGTAATATGTTTGTATTGGTTACTGCACACCACAACCTGTTCATTGGTGCTCATATTCACCAACAGGAATACATGCATTCTCCAGGCCCATTCTCATGGCGTAGTTGTGCAGCACACAACATGCACCGATAATCTGGCACACAAAGTTTGGGGAATACAACAGGGCCCCCCTGGACGTATCCAGGCATTGGAAACGGGACTTCAGGAGGCCAAATGTTTGCTCCACCACTGCACGGGGGCGTATGTGTGCATCATTGTATTTTCTCTCTCCTCTGGTTTGGGGATCCCGGTATGGAGTCAGGAGATGAGGCCCAAGTGCATATGCCAAGTCACCTGGAAGGGAAAAGACAGGAGGATGTTAGCCGTGCATGTGCCCCTCATGATGTCTGCATCATGGGGTCGGATAGTCATGCCTGACTCCCATGTCACTCACCAACCAGCCAGCTGTCCCTGTACACGTTCTGTTCAAATTCTGTTGGGATGTTGCTTTGACGGTATATGTAGCTGTCATACCTGACCCCGGGGGGGTTTGGCACAGACGTGCCATATAAGGCATTTGGCATCGGCTATCACCTGTACGTTGATGGAATACCACTGCTTCCGATTGCGGTATATGTGCTCTGTGGCACGGGGGGGGGGCGTAGTGCCACATGTGTGCAATCAATGGGCCCGATGGTGCGTGGGAATCCTGCAATTCTGTAGAAATCCTGCATTGCCTTCTGCCGCAGATGCTCATGGGTGGGTTTGATGATGTGGTGGGACATGCGTGTGAGGATTGCGGGGACAACCTGGTGCACACATCTGCTCATGGTGGATTGTGACATCCCAGCCACGACTCCACTTGTACGCTGGAACGAACCACTGGCGGGGAAATGGAGTGTTGCCAGTACATTGACCAGTGGCTGCACTGCATGTGAGCGTTGTGTCTTGCTGGTGAGGTCATCATGCAGGGTTGTGGCTAATTCCAGGATGGTATGAGGGCTGAATCTGAAGATGCGATACAACTCCGATTCCCCCATGCCAAAGACGTTAATGTGCATTAGGTATATCCTCTCCTGTGCCCTCCTCCGTGCCTGTGGACATAGTAGTAGTGCTAGGACCACGGCTGCCCCTGGCATGTTGGCATACAGATGTGTTGTCCTGCAAGTGTGGTTGGTCAGCTCGTCTCTAACGGTACTGCTGAAGCTGCTCTCCAGCTGACCTGTGCACGTCTGCTGCCGAGTTACCCCTGCTTTATGAGGGATAACTTTGTGCCGGACGTACAACTTACACGCACTGCGTGTTGACTGCGCCAGGCGCACGTACGTTCGCAAATCGGCATATCTTCCTCATTTGCATATTTGAATAGGAAATTAATGGGAGCGTCAGATGCGTCCAGCGTAAATATGCGCCCACGATACGCCGACGTAGGAGAGTTATGTCGGTCGGAAGAAGCCCATTTTCTATTTCTGTGGGTACGGCGCACAGATACGACGGCGCACATTTTGACTTACGCTGCGCATAACGAGATACGTCCGCGTAAGTCCTACCTGAATCTGGCCCAAATCTACAGGATTTATTCCAATAAAACACTACATTGATCTCTTGCATTTCAGTTAAATTTTAGTGCTTTGGCACCATGCTCAGAAAAAAATCACTGATAACCAATGCGTTTATATGCAAAATATATGTTTGCATACAAAAAAAACTACAAACTGACAATTCTCTACAAAATACCAAACACAATGCAAGTGCTGGAAAGGAAGGGTATCCCCTGGAAGCCGCACATCTATGGTGTCCTACTGTAATGAATGGAGTGGCAACCTCAGCCTGACCTCCAACCAGTCCATGCCCCTGGTCGGAGTCCAGGCTGAGGTTGCCACTCCATTTATTGCAGTAGGACACTATAAATGCGTGATTCCTGGGGTTACCCTTCCTTTACTTGAACCTTTGCAGGAGCCAGGATAGGCTCCATCCCCTGCCAGCACTCTAGTAGCAGCTGCGGACGGATGGTCTACATACCCCCTCCCTATCGTGCCTGAGCAGCCCACACACTTTTCCCAGGTAACTATTGAAGTGCTGCAAGAGCTTTTTTTTTACTGTACTCATTGACACCAATGTTTTTTTTTTGTTTGTTTTTTGCTGCACCCACTGACACCCATGAGGTAGGGATTTTCAACACCAACTGATGCCAATGCTGGAGGTTAATATTGCAGTCACTGACAGCATTGCTGGGGGCTAATATTCTTACCACAAATGATGGGATTTTCTATTGCTGTCACTGGCACCAATGATGGGGCGTATTTAATTCCCTCTTCTCTGTACTCCAAGGCCCTAGGGGCCCTTGGGGCAGTATTCCCTCCACTGTCAGCAAATGTGGGGCATAGTTCCTACCACTGACACCGACATTGGGGCACTATTGCTCCCACCAGCACACATGATGGGGCACTAGCCCTCCCATTAACACCAATAATATGGTACTATTCCTCCCATTGATATCAACGCTGGGGCATTATTACTTCCCCTAATAGCAATCATGGAACATTGTTTTCTCCCTCTGTTGCTAGGACATTTTCTACTCTCACTGGCTACAGTTGCCCCCCCCTCCTAAAGTTTGAAGGACAGTAAACTGGCCCATTGATTAGAAAGTAGGGAGACCCCTGGTCTAAAACATATCAAATGCCAAAATACAAGCCATACACCCTACTTTATTGACCATATCTTGTTTTTCTGCCATGCCAGACGTTACACTATGCACAGTGCATTGTTACCATACCATGGAGAGTACCTAGGCCTGTAAAATGGTCATGTGTTATTTTACCATGCTAAGACCTGCACAACAATCATCGTATATAATATTTTTGCGTGATGGTTAACCATATGTAACCAGACATGCTGTTATTGAGTTATGCAGAGCATTACGTTTATTGTTATTATGAAAGTTGCATGAGTAAGCTTTCTTCTTAGCACAGGCTTTCTATTTCTGCATATTTTAACACCTGCCAAGAGCCTAGGCCTAGCTCCCTTACTATGAGTGATCACAGGCAACCTAGTTCCCCAAACCTTGTTAATTTCATACCCTTGGTCCCCTTTTGCGGAACATAGAGTGGGGTAAGCTACAGTGTATGCTTATTGAGTCAAAGTTCAGTTTAGCTTCTGCAAAGTTCAGTTTAGCTTCTGCTATACCTAAGAACAACATCAGAGTATTTCTTGTGCTATTACATCCTGCATTGATATATTCTGCTTTATTTGTTCTCAAAGAACAATATACATAGTTGTTTACTACTGAGTCTTAAGTTTAACTTTAAAGGTAACCCTTATGTGTGGTGAGATTGTTAACCCCCAGAGCTCAAAGTGTTAGGGGGTCCAAGGTCATTATCCAAGTACAAGTGTAGCGCCCCCCCATTTGGTGGGGCGTTACGCTAAAGTCTGGACATGCTGGCGGGAGAGTATATCTGTGGCAGACGCCTGAGAGAAGCGTGCAACATTCTATGCGGGGCCCGCGTTCCAGGTGCGGCATCCACCTTCAGGGTGCGCGCATCCATGGGCCCGGCTATCGAGGCATGCCTGGCCGAAGCTACGTTCCAAGCGGAGCTTCACCCTGACATCGAAAGGGGCCCCAGCGGCTTGCTGGGTCCCAGATCCTAAGCTGGGAGCTGTACGGTGGGGGATTGGCTCGGGAGACCCAAAGGCAGAGGTTGTCTGCGAGGCCTAGGCGAACCTCCGGGGATCCAGTCATCACTACATGACAAGTACACTTCAACTGTACTCTGATGACTCTAGAGAGTGACTTACTGGGAGGATCCATTAGTTCTACCCTTTGAAAAGTATGGAAATTCCTCAGGCCTGTGGCAGAGGCCCCAATTCCTCCCAGTGGCTATTAAAATGACCTTTTGGCTGCCAGGCCCAAGTTAAACGCCTGTCCGGGGCACTTTACCCACTCCGACGGGAGTGGCGACGATTAAGTGTGACTGTACTGAGAGCAAGCTACTCTTTACAATATCCAAGGCCTGATACTGCAGTTTTCTTCCGCTCATCAACCTTTCTCTATAGTGTGCCATGTTGATGTTGGCCATGTTGGGCCTTGGAATAAAACTTTGAAAACGCACTCTGATGTCTGGACACTCGCTTTATTCACTTTCCACAAGTATTCACCCCTAGACAAGTACAATTGGTAACTTAATACGCCAAACCTGAAATCAACCAGCGGCTCCTTCGGGGGTAGCGCTACATAAGAAAAAACAGAGGACCCGATAATACTAGCGGCCCCTACATGGTTTAGCGCTGCACATAATACCATGGATGCTTTACCATGGTAAACAATTTGGCATATGTTTTTTATTTGGTTACTTCAAATACGCTCCCTTTTTATGTGGTTACAGTGGGTACAAAAAGTATTCATACCCCCTAAATTTTTCACTTTTTGTTATATTGCAGCCATTTGCTAAAATCATTTAAGTAAATTGTTTTCCTCATTAATGTACACGCAGCACCCCATATTGACAGAAAAACACAGAATTGTTGACATTTTTGCAGATTTATAAAAAAGAAAAACTGAAATATCACATGGTCCTAAGTATTCAGAAACTTATCTCAGTATTTAGTGGACACGCCCTTTTGATCTAATACAGCCATGAGTCTTTTTGGGAAAGAAGCAACAAGTTTTTCACACCTGGATTTGGGGATCGTCTGCCATTCCTTCTTGCAGATCCTCTCCAGTTCTGTCAGGTTGGATGGTAAACATTGGGGGACAGCCATTTTTAGGTCTCTCCAGAGATGCTCAATTGGGTTAAGTCAGGGCTCTGGCTGGGCCACTCAAGAACAGTCACAGAGTTGTTGTGAAGCAACTCCTTTGTTATTTTAGCTGTGTGCTTAGGGTCATTGTCTTGTTGGAAGGTAAACCTTCGGCCCAGTCTGAGGTCCTGAGCACTCTGGAGAAGGTTTTCATCCAGGATATCCCTGTACTTGGCCGCATTAATCTTTTCCTCAATTGTAACCAGTCGTCCTTTTTCTGCAGGTGAAAAACACCCCCACAGCATAATGCTGCCACCACCATGCTTCACTGTATTGGACAGGTGATGAGCAGTGCCTGGTTTTCTCCACCCATACTGCTTAGAATTACTGCCAGAGAATCTTATTTCTCACCATCATGGAGTCCTTCAGGTGTTTTTTTTAGCAAACTACATACAGGCTTTCATGTGTCTTGAACTGAGGAGAGCCGTCCGTCGGGCCACTCTGCCATAAAGCCCTGACTGGTAGAGGGCTGCAGCGATGGTTGACTTTCTACAACTTTCTCCTATCTCCCGACTGCATCTCTGGAGCTCAGCCACAGTAATCTTTGGGTTCTTCTTTACCACTCTCACCAAGCACTTCTCCCCCAATAGCTCAGATTGGCTGGATGGCCTAGGAAGGGTTCTGGTCGTCCCAAATGTCTTCCATTTAAAGCGGAGGTTCACCCTAAAAAACAACTATGTACCATGCCATCCTGCATATTAGCGTCAGCTACAGTATGCCTATATTTTATTTTTTTGCGCTGTACTTACAGATTAATCTATTCGTCTGTTTCAGGCTACCGCGGGGTAATAGGCGTTCCTATCAAGAGGGGAACATGATTGACGGCCGGCTATGGCGCGTCACGCATTCCGAAAATAGCCGGAGTAGACTCGGCTCTTCACGGCGCCTGCGCACAGACTAGGAGCTGACTGCGCAGGTGCCCGTGTAGGACTCGGCTCTTCACGGCGCCTGCGCAGTCAGCTCCTAGTCTGTGCGCAGGCGCCATGAAGAGCCGAGTCCTACTCCGGCTATTTTCGGAACGCGTGACGCGCCATAGCCGGCCGTCAATCATGTTCCCCTCTTGATAGGAACGCCTATTTCCTGCCCGGAGTCTGAAACGAAAAAAACAGATTAAACTGTAAGTACAGCACAGAAAAAAAAATAAAGGCATACTGTAGCTCACGCTAGTATGCTGAATGTCAGTGGAGACAAAGATTTTATATTTTTTTAGGGTGAACCCCCTCTTTAAGGATTATGGAGGCCACTGTGCTCTTAGGAACTTTAAAGGATCAGTAAAGGAAAAATGTTTTAATGCTAAATAGCTTGCTTTACCTTATAGCGGTCCTGCTTTCATGTCCTCTATGTCTGTTTTTGCTTAGAAGTTGCTGTAATCCCTTGCTGAACTCCACACTTCCTGCTTGTCTGGCTCCTTATAAAAAAACTCATGGGAGCTTTTCATTGTGGTCCATGATCAAGAAGATGTGATTACTATGGGCCAGATTCACGTAGATTCCGGCGTAGCGTAAGCCATTTCCACTACGCCACCGCAACTTACTAGAGCAAGTGCCGTTTTCTCAAAGCACTTGCTCCGTAACTTGCGGTGGCGTAGTGTAAATGGCCCGGCGTATCCCAGCGTAAATTAAAGGGGGCGGCTTGTATTTAAATTAAGCACGCCCCCACGCCGAACGAACTGCGCATGCGCCGGCCGTAAAAATAGCCCAGTGCGCATGCTCCAGCTCACGACGGAAAACGTCAATGAAGCCGACGTGAGCGTCATTGACGTAAAGCCCTGTTCGCGAACGACTTAGTAAAACGACGTAAACGATGGAAAAAGACGACACTGTCCCGACGCCATACTTAACATGGCATATGGCAGACTGACGTAAGGTTACCCCTCATATAGCAGGGGTAACCTTACGCTTACTCGATGCGAAAAACGACGAGAACTCCACCCAGCGGACGCCAAAGTATTGCATCTACGATCCGAAGGCGTACAAAGGCGTACGCCTGTCGGATCGAACCCAGATGCCGTCATATCTTGGTTTGATGATTCAAACTAACGATACGACGCGGGAACTTTGAAAGTACACCGGCGTATCATTAGATACGCCGCCGTACTCTCTCTGTGGATCTGGCCCTTAGGATATTGATATGTGATATTTCAGTTTTTCTTTTTTAATAAATCTGCAAAAATGTCAACAATTCTGTGTTTTTCTGTAAATTAACTTAAATGATTTTAGCAAATGGCTGCAATATAACAAAGAGTGAAAATTTTAAGGGGGTCTGAATACTTTCCGTACCCACTGTATATATTTTTCCACTATTTAGTCCACGCTTTTTTTTCTATTTGTCTGCCCAGAATCTCTCAAAACCTGCACAGCATACAAAGAAGATCATTATCATTTACACATATGCAAGCAATGTTTATGAAGTAGCCTGTTTTCATGTATACACCGTGTCATCACAATTATTATTCTTAGTGGCTAATGATTAGGCTTGCCTTATCAGCATGAACTGGTCAGTAGTGTCAGCAACTGCTTTTAATGAACCAAAGGCAAATTAATCGTACTGGAGCAGGTGATAGAAAGTCATGTAGATACACAGCATTAAAAAAAATCGCAGCAAATTTCTGAAAGGCATATGTTTTATATGTACTTGATTGGTTACGGTTGATAATGTCTGAAATGGAATGGAGTGCCTTCAGGTTTCTTCAGGGGTGCCTTGGCCAGCGGGTGGATGAAGCCTGCCTTTTAGATACACAAAGCCACATGTTTTCATTGTGTACCATTACAAACTTCTAGCCGCCAGCATCCTAAAAACCTATGACATAATCAGTTAATAAGGGGGACGTCGGGCACCTGCTCAGCATCCTTGATTGTCCCTCTGTCAGTGCTGGCATTGTGTTAGTGAGTGAGGGAGCGAGCGAAAACGAGAGAGAAGAGAAACGCTGCAATATTATACAGTGCCAGTTTGCAAGGGTGGAGGTAATAAATAACCTCTAACATTGGGTGCCATGTGTGTGGATGTTGTTGTGTTATGTAAAACTATTTTTTTTTATATATATTTTAGAATGGGGTGCCTCAAGATTGTGCAGAATTTGAAGGGGTGTCTTGACTAAAAAAAGGTTTTGTGGAAGGGCAGACCTTAAACTTCACTGGGCGATAAATTTAATATGCAGACTTGGTCTAGGATCCAAGGCACACTGAGCGGACACAGGAATTAATATGAAGACTAATGCCGCGTTTACACGGTCAGAACTTTCGACAAGAAAAGTTTGATGTGAGCTTTTGGTCTGAAATTCCGACCATGTGTAGGCTACATCTAACTTTTTCTTTTGGAATTTCTGCCAAGAAATTTTTTAAAGCTGGTTCTCAAATTTTCAGAGAGGAAAAGCTCTTGCTGGAATTTCCGATTGTCTGTATGCAATTCCAACGAAATTTGGTCGGAATTTGATGTGACCGTGTGTAGCCAACACAAGTTTAAGCCAAAATTCAGTTGGAAAAAATACACATAGCTAGATTCAGGTAGGGCGGTGTATTTGTAAGCGGGCGTAGCATAGCGAATATACGCTACGCCACCGCAAGTTAGAGAGGCAAGTGCTGTATTCACAAAGCACTTGCTCCCTAAGTTACAACGGCGTAGCGTAGATGGGCTGGCGTAAGCCCGCGTAATTCAAAGTAGGTGGAAGGTGGGCGTGATCCATGTAAATGAATTGTGACCCCACGTATAAATGAGGCGCCGAACGAATGGCGCATGTGCCGGCTGTGGACGTATCCCATTGCGCATGCTCAAAATCACGTTGCAAAAAATCAATGCTTTCAACGTGAACGTAACCTACGCCCAGCCCCATTCTGAATCGGCTTACGCAAACAACGTAAACGACGTCAAATTCAACGGCTGTTCCGACGTCCATACTTAACATTGGCTGCGCCATCTTTTTGATTGTTTATCTTTACACCTGAAAAACACCTTACATAAACTGCGAAGGCCGTGCGTACGTTCGTGAATAGGCGTATCTAGCTAATTTACATATTCTAGGCGTAAATCCCCTAGCGGCCAGCGTAAATATGCAGCTAAGATACGAAGGTGCAGGAGACTTACGCCGGTCATATCTTAAAAACAGTTAAGCATATCTCAGTTTAAGAATACGCTTAAAGATACGACGGCGCGGATTTGGACTTACAACGGCGTATCTACTGATACGCCGTCGTAAGTCTTTCTGAATCTAGCTAATAGTTTTCTTGTCGGAATTTCCAATCGTGTTTACGCGGCATAACAGATACTTGCGGCAACCACAAGACGCCTACACTTTAACTTAATCTGCATGTTTTAGGTAAGTTAAAGAGGAACTGCAGTCTCCTCACAAATGTGTAATTAAAAACATCTTTGCCATGCTGAAGATTCCCTCCAACCACTTTGCATTTTTTTTTATATATACTGTGATTCTGTACTTTCAACTCTCATTGGCTCTCTTATGACTTATCCCCCCTCCCTTCCTGGAAAACTCTTACAGGATTGAGTGGAAGAGCTGTGCATGATGTTATAAGTCTAGGCGAATGACCAGACAAGAAACAGGAAGTGGGCTGTATTAACTGGCAGAAAAAAAAATGTACTATCCAAAGTTAAAACAACAAGGGCAAACGATTTAATAGATGGAAAGATGAAAAAATTACTGAAATTCCGCTTTAACTCTTATGCCACGTACACACGGTCTGCTCAGTCGGAAAAAGTCAGATGGGAGCGTTTTTTATCGGATATTCTGACCGTGTGTATGCCCCATCGGACTTAGATAGAGAGCAGGTTCTCAACATGTATGCTCGGAAACAATTTGACGCATGCTTGGAAGCATTTAACTTATTTTTCTCGCCTCGTCATAGTGTTGTACGTCACCGCGTTCTTAGCGCTCCAAAGTTCAGAGAACTTTTGTGTGACCGTGTGTATGCATGCCAAGCTAGAGCAGAATTCAGTCGGAAAAACCATCCAACTTTTTTCCGCCGGAAATTCCGCTCGTGTGTGCAGGGCATTAGTAGCAGAAAGGACTGGATCTAAAACAAATTTGTCTTGAATGTTTGAACTGATTTGTCAGTGACAAAGGGTGGTTACACAAAGAACAACTCGTTGCATCTAAAAGCATAAACCATTTCTATGTATACATGCACCATACACTATAGGATACTTTGTACCTCTATTTAGGCTTCTTCTTGCTGTATGCCAAGATTTATAAATATCCTCATCAGCTTGGTTTCTTGAACAATATTCTAGCTGACTTATGCTCACCCACATATTTTGAGCAAAATAACAATAAATGCTGATATTTGATATTTTCCTTCCTCATTTATCTACCTCTGTCACATCAGTAAGTGAATCACCCAGTTTCCCTGATCAGACTCAAAAGCTCTATAGTTTTATTAATGTGAATATGTTATTCCTTTATTTTTACTAAGCAAAAATCCAGATACATACAGATTATACACAAAGGCTATTATTTCTGCCCGATTTGCTTTGACGTGTCTGCTTGATTATTAAATATTCTTTACATTGTTTTATTATTATATACAGTATGTAGTACAATATGCATCCAATTTATTTGCAAACGGGATTGGCTTAAACATACCAAAGCAAGAATATTAATATTACATTACATATACTGTAGTCACATTTTATGAAAAGTTTACATTCTGTTATCCAAAATGTAAGCCAAAACAAGCATGCATTTAGATTGCTTTATAGTGTATGTGCAGCCAGCTGAATTAACTTTATTGGCAGCTGGTAAAACATGAATGTTTCAGCACTGCCCAAGCTCTACCAAGCTGGTAGTATCAGTACATGCACACACATGGCCGTCTTTACCGCGGAGCAAAATGGGAAGTTGCCCAGGGCCCAATCATTGTTGGGGGCCCCCAAAAGCAACTGCCCTTTGAGCCCACGCTGCCTTCAAATATTCATCCTGTGTAGAAGGTGCAGCCGATTGCCCACTTGCTCCCCTGGTGGGTTGAGTGTGACAGGGGAGAGGCAATCTGTGGGTTGTATGTGCTCATCCCAATTCTCTTTATGTCAGTGACCAGCGGCTGTTACAGGAAATGAAACAGAGCAGCTCAGTGTTCCCTCGCTCACCCGCCCCTTCTCCAGTCACGTTCAGTGTTCTTCCTGCTCACCCGCCCCGTCTCCAGTTATGTTCAGTGTTCTCCCTGCTCACCCGCCCCTTCTCCAGTCACATTCAGTGTTCTCCCTGCTCACCCGCCCCTTCCCCGGTCACAGTGAGTGTTCCCCCCACCATTTCTCTGATCACGGTGAGTATCCCCCTCCCCTCGCCATTTCTCCGGTCAACAGGGCTAAGATGAAAGCCACAAAGCGGGCTGTGATTGTTCTCCTTCACCCTTCTGTCAGCAGCAGAGGGGGGTGGATTGATAAAGCAGCGGCTGGACCATAGCAGCTCACTGAGTGAATCTGTGTGCAGTAACTTCTAGCAACCAATGGGTGAGTAGTGATGTGTGCAGTAACCTATAGCAACCCAATCAGTGAGCAGTAATGTGTGTAGTGACCCCTAGCAACCCAATCAGTGAGCGGTAATGTGTGTAGTGACCCCTAGCAACCCAATCATTGAGCGGTAATGTGTGTAGTGACCCCTACCAACCCGATGAGTGAGCGGTGATGTGCAGTAACCTATAGCAACCCATTGAGAGAGCGGTAATGTGTGTAGTAACCCCTAGCAACCCGATCAGTGAGCAGGGATAATGTGCAGTAACCTATAGCAACCCAATCAGTGAATGAATGAATGAATGAATATAAAACTTATATAGCGCAGCACATGCAAACTAAATCGCCTCTGGGCGCTTGTTGTTCCAGTCTCCTTTGGTATTAAAAGAGATGAGTCTTGATCTTTCTCCTGAATGCTAAGTGGTTCTCTTCCAACCTAATACTGGCTGGCAAAGCGTTCCATAGTCTGGGACCCTGGACAGCAAATCTTCTATCTCCTTTGAACCTGTAGTTGGCTTTCGGTATCTGGAGTAGATTTTGATTGGTGGATCGCAGAACGCGATTGGGATTCTAATCAGTAGGCGGTAATGTGTGTAGTGACCCCTAGCAGCCCAATCAGTGAGCAGTTATGGTGTGTAGTAATCTCTAGCAACCCAATCAGTGAACGGTAATGTGTGCAGTAACCTATATAGCAACACAATCAGTGACCGGTGATGGTGTGCAGTAATCTCTAGCAACCCAATCAGTGAGCAGTGATGTGCAGTAACCTTTAGCAACCCAATCAGTGAGCAGTGATGTGCAGTAACCTATAGCAAACCAATCAGTGAGCAGTGATGTGCAGTAACATATAGCAACTCAATCAATGAGCGGTAATGTGTGTAGTGACCCCTAGCAACCCAATCAGTGAACGGTAATGTGTGTAGTAACCCCTAGCAACCCAATCAGTGAGTGGTGATTGTGTGCAGTAACCTATAGCAACACAATCAGTGAGCGGTAATGGTGTGCAGTAACCTGTAGCAACCAATCGTTGAACAGTAGTGATCTGCTGTAATCTCTGGCAACCAATTACAATTGATGCGTGATCTGCTGCACTAAACTGATTTTGAGCCGACCTGCTATTTTTTTGTATGTCTCAGAATGTAAGGTGCGGGGGTCAAGAAAATGTTTGCCCAGGGCCCAATCAATATTAAAGACGGCACACAGACAGGTTGTCATGGAACAACAGGAATCCTATACACTATGGGCCAGATTCAGCAAGACTTGCGCTGGAGTATATCGATATGCGCCGCGTAATTGTAAAGATGCGCCGTAGTATCTATGTGGCCGTACCCACCAACCTAGATGCGCCAGAAAACGGGCCATTTCCGATCGGCTTAACTTTCCCTCGCCAGAGTATCGTTAGCGCATATTTTCGCTTGTCGCATCCGTCGCGCCTATTGATTTGCCTTGCAAATATGCAAATGAGGGAGATTTCCCGATTCGCGAACGGATTAGCGCCATACGCTGGCTACATGCGCCGCGCGTATCTCGTCTGTCCGTCGCAAAGTTATTTCTACAAATAGCTGCTTTATCTTTACTCCAGACGGCCTCAGGTCAGCAGGAGAGCAGCTACAGCAGCAGCGTTACCGACGAAAATAGCAAGCTGAACAACCACACTTGCAAGGACAACACCTCTCTGTGCCAACATGCCAGGGGCAGTCGCGGTCCTAGCACTAGTACTGGGTCCCCTGGTACAGAGGAGGCGGGCACGTGAGAGGATATACAGCACGCACATGAGCCTCTTTGGCATGGGTGATGAGGAGGTGTATCGCCTCTTCAGATTCAGCCCTGATGCAATCCTTGAACTAACCACAACCCTGCAGGATGACATCACCAGCAAGACACACCGCTCACAAGCAGTGCAGCCACTGGTGAAGGTACTGGCAACACTTCATTTCCTTGCAAGTGGATCATTCCAGCGTACATGTGGAGTGGTGGCTGGGATGTCACAGTCCACCATGAGCAGATGTGTGCACCAGGTTATCCCTGCAATCCTCAGACGCATGTCCAACCACTTCATCAGACCAACCACTGAGGAGCTGCGGCTGAAGATAATGACAGATTTCTACAGCATTGCAAGATTCCCACGCACAGTGGGGGCCATTGATTGCACACATGTGGCCCTACAGCCCCCCCAGTGCCACAGAGCACATATACCGCAATCGGAAGCATTGGCATTCCATCAACGTACAGGTGATAGCTGATGCCCAACGCCTCATATGGCACGTCCGTGCCAAACACCCCGGATCCAGCCATGACAGCTTCATATACAATCAGAGTCCCATCCCAGCAGAATTCGAACAGAACGTGTATGGGGACAGCTGGCTGGTTGGTGAGTGACATGGGTGGCAGGCATGACTATCCCCTCCCATGATGCACACATCACAAGGGGCACATGCATGACTAACATCCTCCTGTCTTTTCCCTTCCAGGTGACTCTGCATATGCACTGGGACCCCATCTAATGACTCCTTTCCGGAACCCCCAAACCAGAGGAGAGAGAAGATACAATGAAGCACATATCAAAACTCGTGCAGTGGTGGAGCAAACATTTGGGCTCCTGAAGTCCCGTTTCCGATTCCTGGATAAGTCCGGGGGGACCCTATTGTATTCCCCTACCTTCGTGTTGCATTCTGCACAACTTTGCCATGAGAAAAGACCTGCAGATTGACATACGTGATGACCTGACCCCCGACCCACACAGTCCCCACCTGCCAGAGGCTACACAGTCTGCTGATGGAAGAGCAGTCAGGAGGGTCCTCGCCGTAGGCATCTTTGGACACTAAACCAAAACATTAATCACACAGACAATGCACGCATGCACACCACTGATGTCCCTAGATCACACACACCACATCCACATCACATTGGATTAGCCCAAGTCCAGCATGTAGGACTTGGGAGCAGCAACGCCAGCGTCAAGGCCCCAATGATGTCGCTGTCCATTCATACACCATTCACACGTCATTCATACAGCCGTGGGGATAACTTCTCCACCACGGCTGAGGGTGACACTCCTTACTGGCAGTAGTGCCACCCCCTCACATTCACACACCATTCACACTGTCCCCTGCACTCCTGACCGTGTGCAGTTAAAAATAAAATAAATATCTCATAACCTGAGCAATAAACAAAAATAAAAAAATACTCATAACCTGAGCAATAAACAAAAATAAAAAAATACTCATAACCTGAGCAATAGGGCTGCTGAATATAATCGTATAATCGATGCATCGAGATTCGGGGCCCCCTGATGCTGCATCGATGCATGTGGCCCCGAAAATCGATCTTTGTGACGTCATCCGACATGCCCCGCCCCTCCCGGGAGATCGCTCCACGCGTGTCCTTTAAAATACTAGTTTTTTAAAACGTGCGCTTTAGAATCCATTAGGTACCCGCCGCTGTATGTGCTTATGAAAATATATGTGATTCCTACCTTATATCTCCGTATGTAACAGTACTTGCGATCATGTGACTCCATGCTTCTGCCTGCCTCTCTCCTCCCTCCTCTCCTTTTCCTCCTCTCACATCTCTCCTCTCAAAGTCTCCTCTGACGTCAGCCCCGCCCGCCTATCTTGTGATCTGTGACTTTAGCTACAGACGGTGGGCGGGGCTGAGAACGGACATGATGAGAATAGAGAGGCAGACTCGAGCATGGAGTCAAATGATAGCATGTACAGCAATACACACGGAGCTATGAGGTAAATCTGCATACGTTTTAAAAAGCATATACAGCAGTGGACGCTGAATGCATTAGAACAGCATTTATTATCACAGAGGAAGGTTATCAGCAGTGTGTGTACTCCTGCATGTGCTCTGTCTGTGTAGGCATTTCTCTGGCTCTGCACATTCCACTGTGTTAACTCCTAGAGTGCTGGAATGTGCAAAGCCCAGAGAAATGTCAGCACACAGACAGTGCAGTGAAACTCACAGAGCTGTCAGTGGATTATAATTCCTTCTGACCTCCCAGCAGTGTGTGTGTATTGCTGAACCCTGTAGTGCACTGGATTAGAGCACCTTTTTAAAGGGGAGTTCCAACCTATTTTTAGTTTATTACAAAAAGTGTAGCTGCTGACTTTTATTAAACTGACACTCACCTGTCCCACGGTCCATCGATGCGGCCGCCTGTAGCTCCACTCCTCTCCCCCTCCTCTCCGCCGACAAATCTACTGTGGGCACCCCGGCCATGACAACTTACGGCTTCATGGCCGAGTACGCACTGCGTTCTACTATTGGCCAGCCAATCTTCTGGGACCTGTGTTGTGTCCCAGAAGATCGCTGGCACAGAGTGGCCACCTAGGACAAGAGGGGTCCTCTCCTAGGTGGACAGGAAATCTGCCTAAAAAGGAGGTTACACACCCCACCCATGTGGCATGTCAGGGTGCAAGGAGTGCTTAAAGCGGAAGTTCCACTGGGTGAAACTCCGCTTTAAGGGAGTGAGGTTATTTTTAATTCAAAGCAGTTCCAGTAAATATTTTGTTTATTAAAAGTCAGCAGCTACAAAAAAAAAGTGTATCTTCTGGCTTTTAATAAAAAGACACTCATCTGTCCCACAATCCAGTGACGTGGCCACCCGTACACTCCATGCTTTCCCCTGCCTGTCCACGGCGCTGGCAATACCACTGTGGGCATCCGGCTATGACAGCTTGCAGCTTCACTGAGCTGTCCTGCATAGCCGGGCAATCTTCTGGGACCTGTGATGTGTCCCAGAAGATTGCTTGGAGGAAGGGCTTCCTAGGCGGCCCAAGCAGAAGTGGAAGCGCGTCAGCAATCGTGATGCATCGTGATGCATCGCGGAATCGAATCGTTGACCATGTAATCGTAATCAAATCAAATCGTGAGCCCAGTGAAGATGCGCAGCCCTACTGAGCAATAAACAAAAAAAAAAAAATACTCATAACCTGAGCAAAAAAAAAAAAACCCTCATCTGGGCTGACGGGGGCTCCTTCTTGTGGGTACTCTCGGGCTCCTCAGCTGCCTGGAGGGAGTGGGTGGGGGTGGGGGGGCATCTGGAGGAGGCTGATCCCTGGGTGGGCCACTCCTGGCAGCTCTTGGCTGCATGCCCTCCAAGGCCACGGCAATCTGGCTCAGAAAGTGATTAGTCTGGGCCTGCATCCTCAGCTGGCGGGTGACATGATGCCGCTGGTCACGCTGCCTCTGCCTCCCCTCTTCCCGGATGGCAGCTGTGTTGGCGTGGACGGCTGCAGTGAGGTGTTTAACATCAGCCTTCACCTCCCCCAGCCTGGTCACGACGTCATGCACAGCACTGGTCAGCTGCGACACGGAGCCCAGGCTGTCAGCGACCCGGTGCAGGTGCCCAGCAATCTCCCCCATCTGCTGGGTCTGCCTGGCGTGGTCTATCGCCACCTGGTCCTGGACCAGATCAGACACCACCCTGGTCTTCCGGGTTGCCTTCCTGGGGCCAGGAGATGGTTGTCCCCGTGGGGATGGAGTCGCCCTTGAGGGGCTTCCGAGGATGGGGGAGGGTATTACAGAGGGCCCCCCTGCAGAAGGGGAGGACTCCTCCAAAAACAAAATAAAGTCCTGCTCAGGAATAACAGCCTGCTCCTCAACCACCTCAGCAGGTGAGGTGTGGGCACTCTCCTCCACCTCGGTCTCTTCAACACCCAGGGGCTCGGCCTCAGGATCCTGTTGGGGGGTTGGGGTGGACTGGCCGCCGACAGATGATGGCCCAGCTCCGTCATCTGTGGATGACACAAAGCAGACACATGTTGGTGGTCCCACACACTTGGCACATGTACCCTCCCCCCCACATGCAACACACCAAATAGGGGATAAAAAACACTTACCTGTCCTGGAGCCTTCCTCCATAGAATCATAGCCTGGTACCCCCTCCAACTGCTCCCTCTCCAGGCAGCGGGCGACAACCTCCTCCTCCGTGGTCAGGCTGACCGCACATGGGGGTCCACCCCCCATGCCCCTCTCATGCCTGCTGATGGTGGCCACCTTGCCACGGACCTTGCGCCGCAGGTCATTTATTTATTTTTTGAATATCGCCAGCAGTCCGGGTGGAGTACCCCAAAACATTCACCCTGCCAGCAATGGTCTCCAGGATGGCTTGCTTCCTATTCCGGCTGGTCTTCCGACTTTTTTTGCCGTGGAGGAAGTCATTATAAGTCTCCATAGCAGATATTATAACTGAGACCTCCTGGGAATTGTAATTGAGGTTCCTCCTCTCTTTGGGGGGGACTGGAGCAGCCATCACAGTTCAAAAGTAACTTCCCTGGGGTGGGGGGAAACGGAAATACTTTTGCGCCGGTATGGCGCTTCCGCTAGCGCTTTTAAACGCTCAACGGAACACATTGCGCTGACGTTTACCGTGAAGTGGTGCCGACGGAAGTTGTGAGCATGCGCACAGGGGGCCGAGTGAAGCCTCACTCACTGCGCATGCTCCGTGGATGATGCGCTGAACGTAAGCCTCTGCGCTGGGCTCCGCCCATCATTTACATATGATCACACCCACTTCCACTTGCGTCGGGTTACGCCAGCGCATTTCCGTTACTCCGGCGCAAAGTAACGGACAGGCGCTTGGTGAATACTGTACTTCACTCGCTAGTTTGCGTCAGCGCAGCGTATATGCGCTGCGATACGCTGGTGAAAATATGCGCGCATCTACCTGAATCTGGCCCTTTATTGTGGAAGATTAAATGTTTTACTATTACAGGGGCTAAAGTCTTTTGTACTCTGGGATGACAAAGAATATATTTATTTCAGGGATGATCTTAAACCTTTTCAGAAATTACTACTTAGTCACTACTTAGTTCCAGCTTATTGGTTCTCTGATCAATACCATATTCCTATCGCACACGTTCCTGGAATAAGCTCTTTAAATACTGGGTTCTGCAATGACTGCCAGCTAGATATTGGAACCTATATGATTGTAGATATCTGCCAGCACACCAAGCATCATCAATTTCATCCAAACATGTACTTATTCAAGGAATGATCACATCACAAAACCGTTTTGTGATGTGATAATTCTTTGAATAAAAACGTTTAGACAAAACTGATGATCCTTGGTGTGCTGTGATCAATACCAAACCCAAGGCAGAGATAGGAAAGACTCCTTCCTTGGGTGCTGTGGTATGGCACAGTTGTGGTTGGTGCATCTTCTGTTTCTGCCAGCATTCCAGAGCACCCAACTGTCAAACTGTTTTGCAGATTAAACACGGAGAATGGGTCTCACAGTGTAATTTGCTGAGCTTCTCTGTAAACTTTACAGCCCGTCCCATATGTTTATCAGGATTGCTGACAGAAGCTCTCGAAACCCAGACAAGGGTCAGCTTTCAAGCGAACAACAGAAGCCCACAGAGCTCTCCCGTGTTGTCTGCAGGCCTGGGCTGCAAGTGCAAAAGTCAAGTCCATATCTATTACTAGGCAGAACAGGCAGTGGCTCCTGTATAAATGAAGTTTGCAAACCGGTTGCAGCAAGCTGCTTTAATAAGTAGTGTTTACAGTATATCATGCAAGAAAGTAAAAGAATATCTATACGTCAAAAAAAAAAAAATCCCACATGCAAAAAAGTCCAATAATGCAAAAGACAAGTATCTGTTCAGACTCCTGCAATCTTCTGTGATGTACCCAAAAGTTGCAAATGTTCCAGTTCCCCAGAAGGATGAGCAATGTAAGCCGAACCTTGGCAGGGACCACTACTCCGTTGTCAGAGCTATCTGTCAGGGTGCCGCTGTTGTCTACAGGTTTGTATACTGAGCCTGAATCGGAAAGATGGGTGACTTCCTCTTCACTCTCATCTGTCATGCTCAGAAACGTGTAGACTTCACTAGTGTGCCTTCGATTGGACATTGTGGCCTCTGAATTTACTGGTACAACTAGTGATGCTACCAAAAAACACTGTTAGCGTTCACAGGGATCAGGCCTGACTCTGTGAACGCTGAAGTTACATGTTTTGTAAGTGACAGTGATCGATTGATACTGCACTTGAGCGGGCTATTCTGGGCTGGGTTGAGGGGCTAAACGCAGGTGCTAGCAGGTATCTGGGCTGATCCTGCTAACACAGAGTTTTTGGGAACCCTAAACTATTGGGGACACTAGTATAGATCTGATCGGAACAAAGATACAGTATTGATCCGTTCAGACGCTATACTACTAAGAAAGGTGCGTGGTGCATGTGTGGGTGTTACCGCTATTGGCACAAATCTACAATGCCTGGGGCGACGTGGACCCTAACTGATGCTAATACCTAACTGATACCACCTACCATTATGGGGGGGTTAGGGGAGTACCCTAAATCTTCCTGGGCCTACCACTAACTGTCCTAATGCTGATAAGTGTCACAAATGACACCAGTACAGTGATCAGTGAACAATTTCAAAATGCACTTGGTGACACTGCGACAGAGAGTGAAGGGGTTAACTGGGGGGAGGGGGCAATCGGGGTGATTGGGGGGTGTACAAGTGTACCTACTGGTGTTAGTGTAGTGTTGGTGAAACCTCTCCTCTCTCTGGAATGGAAGTGTTCCAAGAGGGAAGATGACATCACTTTGAATGAATGAAATGTTTCCCCTGCCTGTAAGTGTAAACAAAGGCAGGGGAAGCAGTTCATTCTTCATCAGCAGGTCCAGGCCAGAAATCATTGTCCTGGACCTGAAGATTGATAGGTTCTGGAATGAATCCGATGGTTGTAGGCGCGTCCCCTGCCAGCGGGAGTGCACCCTGTACAGGTACATGATTTCGGTGCCATTGTGCCACAGTAAAAAGACGTGAGCTGGTTGGGAACCGGTTAATAAAGCAATGTAAGCATCAGGGATACCGTTTGCAAGGCATCCAGCAGCAGATCTGTTGAGTTACACTTAGGAAACTGAAACCAGACTATATATGATTTTAGCAAGTTTCCCCGCAGGGATGTAGTCCCAAGGGAGGGGGCAAGCACACTGACTAACCCCCAGCCAGAACAGCTCGGATGATGGGGGCAAGCTTACTGAGGAAAAACAGGAAGTGAGAAATTCAGACAAAGAAAAAAAAAATTAACAGGGAAATCGAAAGAAAGGGTTAGTGAACCAACAATGCACTAGCTTAAAGGAACCTATTTAGAAAATAAAAAACAAACCTTTACAACCCCTTTAAGAAAACTGAACTGAAAGCAGCAGATATTTGCAGAGAAATTAAAGCAGGGCAACTTATGTAAAAGCTGACGGTTTTCACACTATCATACAGTGCTTATTCATAGGCTATGAATAAGCACTGTATGATAGTGTGAAACGCATCAGCTTTTCTCCTGATTTTTTGCTGTGATATGTTCATGTTGTGATCAGTTTTATTAAAAGGAACCATTTTTTGGAGTGCGGCCGTCCCAGTTTTTCTCTATACATTTTTGCATACTATTGCAGTGCCTGCACCCAGGTGTTTGGACTCCACCTTGCAGTTCCCTGGGACCTCTGAGCGGTAAGCTTTCTTTCTCATCACATGTTTCCTAATGCCGCGTACACACGGTCGTTTTTTGCGATGAAAAAAAACAACGTTTTCTGTGAAGTAAAAAACGACGTTTTTGAAACGTCACTTTTCAAAGACAATTTTGCATACACACCATCGTTTTTTCACAAAAAGCAAGGTTACGTTCACCACTCTTTTCCATTGAAGCTCGCTTCATAACTAGCTTCTGGGCATGCGCGGGTTGAAAAACGTCGTTTTGAACAACGTTTTTGCTACACACGGTGACTTTTTGTGAAACAAAAAACGACGTTTTGAAAAACGACAAAAAACGACGTTTTGCCCACACACGATCAATTTAAATGACGTTTTAAAAAACTTCGTTTTTTTTCATCGCAAAAAACGACCGTGTGTACGCGGCATAAGTCTTGATCCTCCTGGGACAGCATCGCTGGTATGATAAAGACTGTTAATCTATATGCCTAGTAGGCATTTGTTTGTGCTCATATAATTCTTATATATTCATTTAATTGTTTATCTCTAGTTTCACCATTATTCATACGCATCTTATATGGCCACCATCTGTTCATCGTAATAAAGATCCAAAGTTACAGACAGTCTGGTTATTTAGGATGCAAGGTTTAAGCTGTATGTTGAGCTACATATACACCAGGGGCAAACTTGTAACGAGAACAGAACAGAATGCCTTATATCCTAAGCCAAAACAGCACAAACAACCTTTTACACACAGTCAACACCCAGTCAAGATCAAGCCCTGTAACCTTCCAGTTCCAAACCCCACTCCCTGTCAGAATACCTGAATGACAGAACATAGGTATTATTTTATTATTATTATTATTATTATTATACAGGATATGCAGGTATATAGCGGCAACAGTTTGCGCACTGCTTTACAATATACTGGCAGACAGTACAATTACAATACAGTTACAATACAATAAAATAAAAAAGGTTTAAGAGGGCCCTGATCATAAGAGCTTAGAATCTAATAGATATAGCTTCAGGGAAGGATGAACAACATACAGGGATTTACAATGTAATACTCACATACATAGGTTGGACTTAAAGGACTTGTGTCTTTCTTCAACCTCACCTACTATGTAACTATGTGACTTCAGGGACATTGGATATATATTTATTTTATGGCTATTCAGGTTTATGTTATCACATTTATATACTGCAAAACTCCAGTGTTAATTAAACAGTACAAAAAGTAAACAGTTTCCAATGTACAGCCGTGGCCAAATGTTTTGAGAATTACACAAATATACATTTTTACAAAGTCTGCTGCTTTAGTGATTTTAGATCTTTTTGTCAGATGTTACAATTTTATACTAAAGTATAATTACAACAGGAGGGATGTGTGTGTGTGAGTGGCTATGGATGGTGTATGTGTGGGATGTGATGGGTTTTGTTTCTAATGCACGGTCTATCCAATTGGTATAAATGTTATGTGTTTCATTTTCTACCGGTGTTGTAAAGACATATGTGCCATGTGGAGATTGTACTGATTGAAAATCAATAAACAAAGTTTAAAAAAAAAAAAAAAGTATAATTACAAGCATTTAATAAGTGTCAACGGCTTGTATTGACAATTACATTAGGTTTATGCAAAGAGTCAATATTTGCAGTTATGACCCTTATTTTTCAAGGCCTCTGCAGTTCGCCCTGGCATGCTGTCAGTCAACATCTGGGCCACATACTGACTTATGTCAGCCCATTCTTGCATAATCAATGCTCAGGCCGTGTACACACGACCGAGGTTCTCGCTGGAAACCAGCAAGAACCTCGCTGGAAGCTGCATTCCAGCGAGGACCTCGGCCGTGTGTACACTCTCGGCGAGCTTCCCGTCGGGAAGCCCGTCGAGCAGAAATAGAGAGCACGCTCTCTATTTGCTCGACGGCCCGCCTGGAAGAATGGCTGGTTGCCATTCCCGACGGGCGGGTCGCCGATTTCGACGGCCGGCAGGGAACCTCGACGGGCGGAACGATGTGTTCTGCCCGTCGAGGTTCTCTGCCGTGTGTACACGGCATTAGAGTTTGTCAGAATTTGTATGGTTCTTTTTGTTCACCTGCCTCTTGAGGATTGACCACAAGTTTTCAATGGGATTAAGGTCTGGAATTTTCCTGGCAATGGACACAAAATGTGAATGTTTTGTTCCCCAAGCTATGGCAAGGTGCTCGATCATGCCAAAGGCATTGTTACTCACCAAACTGTTCTTTGATGGTTGGGAGAACTTGTTTTCCGATAATGTTTTTATACCTATCTTTAGCCATGGCAAAATGTTCTTAGGCAAAATTGTGAGTGAGTCCACTCCCTTGGCTGAGAAGCAACCCCACACATGAATGGTCTCAGGATGCTTTACTGTTAGCATGACACAGGACTAATAGTAGCGCTCACCTTTTCTTCTCCAGATTTTGTTACGGATGCCCCAAACAATTGGGACGGGGATTCATCAGAGAAAATGACTTTACTCCAGTCCTCAGCAGTCCAATCCCTGTGCCTTAATATTAGTCTGTTCCTGATGTTTTTCCTGGAGAGAAGTGGTTTATTTGCTATCCTACTTGACACCAGGCCATCCTCCAAAAGTCTTCTCCGTACTGTGCTTGCAGATGCACTCACACCTGCCTGCTGCCATTCCTGAGCAAGCCCTGCACTGGTGGTGCCCTGATCCCGCAGCTAAATAACTTTCTTGGGTGTCCTGAAGCCTTCTTCAGAAATGCAGTGGAAATGTTTTTTTTTTTTTTTTTTTTATGTGATTAAGTTTATTTTCATGGCAAAGAGGGACTTTGCAATTATTTGCAATTCATCTTATCACTTTTCATAGCATTCTGGAGTATATGCAAATTCCATCACAAAAACTGAGGCAGCAGACTTAATATTTGTGTCATTCTCAAAACTTTTGGCCACAGCTGTAAGTGTAATTTGTGTCCTTATAGTTGATATTAAAATGTAGTGAATCCTGATTTAGTTCCTAGCATCAGCCTTACCAATATCTTATAACTGCCTTTTTTTCAGACATATGTGCCCTTAACAAATACAAAGATAAAAAAAAAAAATAGCTTGAGATAAAATAATTTTCAATTTTTTCCTTCCAACCATATCCTTATAAACTAGTTAAAACCAATGTTTTAAAGAAAAAAAGTAAAATGCTTCACTTGTTATGGCAGGCTGCTTTTTCAAACCATCCATGATACTTTGTACATCTGGGGAACAGTCATTACTGCATGACTGCTGGATCACTTAATTTTCCAGCTGTTGTTCGATTGCTTAGTAATACTTTCAAATACATCATACTGTACACAACAGGCAGCTTCGGTGTACACTTCCAATGTAATTCTCTGAATTTCTTCACTCAACTGCATCAATACAGACACACTGTGAACTCTTGCTGGGTACAAGCAAATAATGGTCATGGGGAAGTCCTCCACATAACACACATAACACTTTTGAGTCAGATATCTTGTAGTCACTTGTGTTCAGCTTATTCCATATTTTTTATATTTTTTTTAATGGAACTATAGCCATATAACACTACACAGAAAACATTCTGTCTCTTTTCTAAAGAAAACAGATGTTTTCTTTAGAAGAAAACTAATCACGTTAATATCTGATCTACTTTGTAGACATAAAGAAACATGCTGTTATTAATTTTAATTATTAACCTCCCACTGTAAAGTCCATATATTTTCTCATTCTTTTTATGTAGGAAAACACCAGTGCGGTAAAAGTAATTTTGCTTTCTGGCATCAGTATTTACAGAAGTTCCTACTTTGCATACAAATGTTATTAATTTTGGGACAGCTCACACCTGAATCGCACAGGGACTTGGTCCATGTTCCTTTGCTAATACTGTACAAATCTGGTGCAATTTTTAGCCCATTCATTTGAATAGACTAAAAATCGCACTGGATTGCACTAAAAGTAGTGCATGCACTAGTAGGTCAGTCTCAAACCCATTAAGTTTGTTATGCTGTTGAATGCCCATCACAAATTTGCAATGTTTTACCTTTTAAAATACTCAGAAGGGGATCTCTGGTTCATGTTTTTTTAGGTAATTTTTCTTAAACATATACTGTATTTAGTAAATTATAGAAACT
The DNA here is from genome assembly GCA_029574335.1 of Rana kukunoris. Lineage (NCBI taxonomy): Eukaryota > Metazoa > Chordata > Amphibia > Anura > Ranidae > Rana > Rana kukunoris. Next base: position 212,739,752 of record CM056050.1, on the reverse strand, counting down.
ATCTTAATATTATGGGATCTATGCTTTAAAAAACATAGATTTGGAGAAATTGAAGTGCTTGACGTTTGTTTTATTGATATACATCAAAACTTAAATGCTGGCTCAGTGGGCAGAGCAATGGCAAGTAAAGGGTTCATTTTCAAATCACAGCTTTCTCCTGGAAAACTGTGGACTATAAAAACTGTATGAAATGTATTTTAGAAACCTTTTTATATCAGAAAACCAAAGAAAAAAATAATCCTCTCAGTTATATAGTACTTACAGCAGTGAAATATAATAATTGTCTTCAGGACTAAAAAGCACCTTACTATTGTAATCTGGTTTATAAAGTAATGCGTCAAGCACCATTGATAATAATATGTGAGAACACATCATTAAAATGCCTTTTTATCAATACCAGTTATTGTTGGGTTTTTGGTAGATTTCTACTGAAATACAAAAATGACTAACCCAAATAATTTTAAGGTATGAATAAAAACACATCACTTACCCTGGCTGTGTGTCATTTGTAACACAATGATAAGTGAAAGTTCCAAACATCTGAACTCCAAGAATTCCATAGAGGAGAAGAAAAAATAACAAAAATATGGAGACACTCCAGATTTGTTCCCCTGAGCGTCTGTAATAAAATAGTATAATTTATGTAAAATACCTTATACAAATATTTGTTTGTATTAATACAGTGTGCAACCGACAACAGTAGTAACATTTATTGCCATGTAACAATCCATCTTTCTAGTTTTTGTAAAAGAAAATCTAACTGCCTTAGGTGTAATTGCCAAGGATGACCTAAATACAAGGACCCCAAAGTGTTCCTTCAGCTTTGTACCTGGATTGTGTTTTGGGATGAAGCCCCCAGTCACTTCTTTTAGAACCCACTGGGGATCAATTCAGGTGTATGGAGTGCTGGCTTTATTATCACTGACAGTGATAATACATGTATCAATCATGTATAAGCTAAAATGCTGTTTTTGTCCTTGCATGTCCCCCTTAGATCTACAGCGACTGAACTTCCAGGTGCACTTTCTTTTCAATATGTTTATTGAAGTTTAACAGAGAAAGGAGAACATACAATACAGTAACATTCTGGTCTTCGCCCAACAAGGCCTGCTTTCACAGTTACAGAACAAATGAAAACATTAATGACAAGGTTACAACATTAGTTTGCCGTTAAAATCTTAGGTTGCATCGTATAATAACAGATTAAAGGTAGGTGACTCCCTGGGACCCAGGTGCACTTTCAGTGCACTTGTAATGCAAAGTGGATTTGCCTTTTGTAAATAACTCCTATAGTGCTTTATGATATGTGTTTTATTCAATATGAGTTTGGCTACACTCTAAACACATGCTGCTGGTAACACAAAGTAAAGTTGCTTCATACTTATTAGTTGAATATTACTAAAGTAAAGTAAGAAAAACATACTTTAAAATATTTGTTATCCTAGTTCTTGGCAGCTCAAATCGGAAATAAATGCGGAAAGCTCGAATCATTATCAGCGGACGTGGAATCCTCAACATTCCCCATGGAGACATCTGGTCCACTACATCTGCTATTTCAAATACCTGATTTAATAAAAAAGTTAATAGAAATTAAGCCACAAAGATATGTTGGATTATGTCACATTTCTCTTCTATTATGACTATTTGTTATACAGTACTGACCTAAAATATCTATAATGTATTATTATTCATTTATATTGCCAATTAAAGTGTGACACTATCTACTTTATTTCAACCTAATCATAGAAACTGTATATATAATTAACCACAATCCACATAAACCTATACAAATAATTTCTATACAAAGGTCCAAATGCTTAATGTGTGTATGAACATTAAAACAGCTCTAAATGTCATTTTTCCCCCCTTAAATAAAAAAGACATTATACTTACCTGCTCTGTGCAATCGTATTGCACAGAGCGGTCACTTACATCTTCTTCTGGAGCCCCCACCAATGCCTCCCACTCCTCCCTTAAAGGATTTGTCTGACATCAGCGGGAGCCTCTGAGACCAGGTGACCCGTGAGAACAGAAAGTGGAGGAGCAGTGCTGCAGAGGGGACAGCGCTGGAGCGGGTGAGTACTTAGGACCGGTGGAGACAGAACAGGTAGTGGGGAGTTTTTTATCCTTATACGGAAAACTCATTAAGGTAAAAAAAGGTTTTGATTTTAGAACCACTTTAAATCCAAAATTGTGAGTGTTCATTTCCAGAAGTCCTAAAATTTAAAAACACATACTGTAATGCCGCGTACACATGATCGGATTTTCAGTCGGAAAAACCTTGGATGTTTTTCCGACAGAATTCCGCTCAAGCTTGACTTGCATACACACGGTCACACAAAAGTTCTCTGAACTTTCGCCTGTCAAGAACGTGGTGACGTACAACACTACGACAAGCCGAGAAAATAAAGTTCAATGCTTCCAAGCACGCGTCAAATTGCTTCGGAGCATGCGTCAAAATTACTACAGACAATTGGGTTTTCCGATAGGAATTTTTCCATCGGAAAATTTGAGTACCAGCTCTCAATTTTTTGTTGGCATAAATTCCGACAGTAAAAGTCAGATGGAGCATACACACGGTCGGAATATCTGTTCAAGAGCTCAGATCAGACTTTTGCTGTCGGAATTTCTGATTGTGTGTATGGGGCATAAGTCTATTCTTTGTAACTCTTCTGTGTTCACTTAAAACCATCACTCCTTTAGATTAATTGCCCCTTTTCTCTAACTTGTGCATCACACCACCTTCAGATGTGCTCTCATCTTTTAAGTAGGACCTTTAAACTAAAAAATGTCTATAGTTTAATTTTCCTCTTCAGGAGGAAAATGCACTATGTCACTCTTCATTTCAATGCAGATCTACTGACTCCCCAGGCGATAGCACTCAAGACAAAATGTACAAGATTCTCATAGTGCTTTCCAAAAACATGTTTATTCTTAAAAACCAACCATTAAAATCACACTCACAATGGTAGGTGCACCAACACTTGTGCATTAAGGCAATATGCAGACACAGGGTATATGACTTTGCTCCAAATACATTTGCGGCTGTACTGCCATTCTCTTACAGACTTTTTTAGCGTAATGGCATCACCATCACTCCGTCCTATATGTTACATCATTGGACTTACTCAGGGCTTGAGAAGCTTAGAGTGATACTAAAACTTTTTATTTATTTAAATAAAAAGAGAGGCTATACTTGCCAGCTCTGTGCAAAGAGTGTTGGCATCAGGGGCGTACCTAGAGCATTTGGCACCCAGGGCAGATCCTACATCTGGCACCCCCCCCCACATTAAAATGTAAAAACACCCCACTGTGCCCCCTGCCTACCTCTGCATACTTCAATATCTTTTTGTCAATTCTGTGTACCCCTCTCCACAACTGCACCTCTGGAGCCCTTCACATTACACTGCACCTCTGGACCCCTTTACATTACACTGCACCCTGCACCTCTGGACCCCTTTACATAACACAGCACCCTGCACCTCTGCACCCCTTTACATTACACAGCACCCTGCACCTCTGGACCCCTTTACATTACACTGCACCCTGCACCTCTGCACCCCTTTACACTTCACCCTGCACCTCTGAACCCCTTTACATTACACTGCATCCTGCACCTCTGGACCCCTTTACATTACACTGCACCCTACCACCTTTTACATTAAACCGCACCCTGCACCCCTGGACCCCTTTACATCACACATCACCCTGCACCCCTTTACATTATACAGCCCTTGCACCTCTGGACCCTTTACATTACATTGCACCCTGCGCCTCTGGATCCCTTTACATTACACAGCCCCCCCACATCTCTGGACCCCTTTACATTACACAGTACCCTGCACCTCTAGACGCCTGTATGTTACACAGACACCCCCTTAACAGTTCTGGGCCCCCTACATGTTACTCAGACCCCTCAACAGTGCAGACCCCCTCCCTACAATGCAGGCCCCCGCTACAGTGCAGGCCCCTACTACAGTGCAGGCCCACCTGCAGTGAAGACCCCCTCTACAGTACAGACCCCCTCTACAGTACAGACCCTTGCTACAGTGAAGACCCCCCTTCCTACAGTACAGACCCCCCCTTTCTACAATACAGACCCCCGCTACAGTGAAGACCCCCCTTCCTACAATACAGACTCCCCTTCCTACAATACAAACCCCCCTACAATACAACCCCCCTTCTTACAATACAACCCCCCCCTTCTTACAATACAAACCCCCCCTTCTTACAATACCCTTCTCACAATACAACCCCCCCTTCTTACAATACAACCCCCCCTTCCTACAATACAGACCCCCCTTCCTACAATACAGCCCCCCTACAACACAAACCCCCCCTTCTTACAATACAAACCTTCCCTTCTTACAATACCCTTCTTACAATACAACCCCCCCTTCTTACAATACAAACCCCCCCTTCCTACAATACAGACCCCCCCATTTAGACCCATGTACCTGGCTGACTCAGACAGTCAGAGAGCCCAAGGTAGTGGCTTGGCGGGGTGGGGGGTGTGCAAGCTGCACCTGAGCCAGTCGGCACATCTGGGACTGGCGCGGCGCAACGATCCCCTTCTCTCACGGCTCTGATTAGTCTCAGGCAGCTGCTGTCAGCTGAGCAGAGAAGCCGCCTCCCCCTCCTTTATGTCTATACAGTGCTGTGCATGCAGGAGGAGGGTGAGGCGGCTTCTCTGCTTGGCTGACAGCAGCTGCCCGAGACTAATCAGAGCCGTGAGAGAAGGGGATCATTGCGCCGCGCCGGTGCCAAATCTGCCGACTGGCAGGAGAGCAGCTCGCAACCACCACCCACCTCCCCTCCCCCAAAGCCACTACCTGCTCTGCTCAGGCACTCCATTACACAGTCAGTGTCACCGCATAATGTTAAACCCGCGGAGCCGGCGCCGCTGTCTTTTTTCATTCGCGGAGGGGGGGTTAAAAAGGCCTGACACCCCCCCAGTGTGTGGCACTTGTTGCGGCCCACCCCCCGCCCCCACCTTAGTACGCCTCTGGTTGGCATACTTCTTCTATTTGAGTCACTAATGCTCTGGCTGCACTATGCTCTCTCCCCTTTTATAGTTAGGGTTTTGGTTGAGCAAATACCCCAAATTTGCCTAAACCTGCTGACCATAGTTTAAATACAATGCGATGCATTGTAATTTAAAAAAATTCTCTAGGGAGATCCACACATAAATTCTCAGGGACTGCGACATTTGAATCTGTATCCATGGTAGTGGCAAGCCCAAACCTCACCTTTATTTACTTAAATGGCACAGTTTTCTTCTGTGGCATTCCACAATGTAGGCTTTGTAGTACCATATGACAAAAATATTTGAACAAGACTTAAGAATATAAAGCAAAGAATGATACAGTAAGAGAGAGCAACCTTCTCTGACAAGCATACAAACTAAAAGAATAATGGATAAAAGAAGATTTAAAGGAAAAGGTAAACAATTTACTGTATGTGGTGAATAGCTCTGCTATAAGTAAGTGGAGACGAAAGCCGTGGTAGATCATAGACTGAACAGAATGTATTATGCCTATTGTACACATGTTTGTATAGGTGAACTATAACACGCTTATTCTTAGGGCACAATCAGAATGTTCACCTAAACCAATGCAGTGAATGGCCACGACATTTAATCCATTTTGCACAATGAAATGCCCAGCAAGAAATCTTTTGTACTGAACAGAATATTCAATCAGTTACAGCATTTGAGGGATGCTTGGAAATGGTCAGAGCCATCTGCCAAGTGCCACTTTTTAAGCATCCATCTAAAAATAGCCCAGTGATTGTTGCTGAAGCTTTGAAAAAAAGTCAGTTAGTGCTGAGTATAGGCAAGAGAGCACTTTGTAGGTCTGAGATGGAATTTGAAATCGTTTTTGGAATTCAGCTTAGAGACCAACATAGTGAAGCATCATTTGAGGTAGATGAGACAGGAAGCAGAATTCAGGATAAGAGTTTAACTTTCCTGTTCATTTACACATGAGTTATACAATATTCATGCTAGGATAAGATGATGAAAAAGGCTAGCATTTTAGTTTTAGCATGCCTGTGGAGGGGTGGATAAAGGAAATGGCCCAGTGATTTAGTGGATAGCACTTGCAGCTCTGGACTCCTTTCTTCGAGTCCTGGTCTGAGTACTATTTGAATAGAGTTTGCATGTTCTCACTGTGCTTGTCTGGGTTTCCTCCACATACTCCTCTATTTCACCTACACTCTAAAGACCTATTGGTAGGTTAATTGGCTACTGTCTACAATTTCCCCAGTATGGTATACCAACTAAAGAACATGGCAAATGAGGTTTAGTGTTGAAAAAATGTAAAGCAATGCATTTGGGTGCTAAAAATATGAATGCAGTCCCCTTATTAGCTTTGTTGCCCTTTTCTGGACTCTTTCCAGTTCCAGCACATTCTGCTTGAGGACTGGTGCTGGAACTGGAAAGAGTCCAGAAAAGGGCAAAAAAGCTAATAAGGGGACTAGATGTTCTCAGGTATGGGGAAAGACTACAAGCATTAAACGTATTCTTTCTGGAGAGGAGACACTTGAGAGGGGATATGATAGCAATATACAAATAACTTACTGGTGAAAAAAAACTTTTCAGGGAAAGGGAATTCAAAAAGACACACAGGCATTCACTGAAAATGGAAGAGAAGTGGTTTAACCTAAACTGCATAGAGAGTTCTTTACTGTCAGAGTGGCAAGGATGTGAAATTCTCTTTCACAAGCAGTGGTATCAGCAGGGAGTAGCGATAGTTAAAAAAAAACTATTAGATGGGCACCTTAACAATCACAACATACAGGGATATACAATCTACTATTGACATAAACACAAGCACACCCACACACCATCAACAGGTTGAACTGGATGGACTAGTGTCTTTTTTCAACCTTACTAACTATAGAACCAGGTATGTCCTACGTGGCTGCCCCAACACCAGATAAAGAGCTTTGAGAAAAGCACTAAATAAATAATGGAGAGTCCAGCATAGCAATGACTCAATAGAAGCGGAGGACGGATCAAGAGAACAAGCAAAAATCAATAGAAGCCCGTTCATTTGTGATTAGTATATTGTATATTAGTATATTGTTTGCAATGATAGCAAGGGCAACTTTGTATAGTGAAATCCAAATTTCAGAGCAAGCAAACTGGGATTACAAGAGGGGATGGCTCTAAATACATAATTGTTTATTATTATGAGGATCACAGTGAGCACAATATTAGTTACTAAGGATCGGCCAAACACCCCCCCGGTTTGGTTAGCACCAGAACTTGCCGAACAGGCAAAAAATTTGTTCGAACGCGCGAACACCGTTAAATTCTATGAGACACGAACATGAAAAATCAAAAGTGCTAATTTTAAAGGCTTATATGCATGGTATTGCCATAAAACGTGTTTGGGGATCTGGGTCCTGCCCCAGGGGACATGTATCAATGCAAAAAAAAAGTTATAAAGACGGCTGTTTTTTCAGGAGCAGTGGTTTTAATAATGCTTAAAGTGAAACAATAAAAGTGAAATATTCCTTTAAATTGTAAAGTGGTGCATTTTTCCCGTGTTTAGAACAGTCCCTGCAGCAAAATTACATTTCTAAAGGAAAAAAGTAGTTTAAAACTACTCGCAGCTATAATGAATTGTCAGGTCCCGCAATACAGATAAAAGTCATTAAAAAAAACGCATGGGTTTCCCCCCAGTCCATTACCAGGCCCTTTGGGAAACCCCAAGCCAAAATTTAAAAAACAATTGCGTGGGGGTCGTGGGGTTCCCCCCAAATTCCATACCAGGCCCTTCAGGTCTGGTATGGATATTAAGGGGAACTCTGTGAATTTTTTTTTTAAATGGTGTAGGGTACCCCCTCAAAATCCATACCAGTTCACCCGCTGGGCAAATTGCTGCTACATGTCCCTCTTCCCAGCAACGGTAACAAATCAATCTTCTGGTCCTCTCCTATGAGATGGGTCTTCCAGGCTGCTCTCACCAAACATTAGCAATAGTCCCGATAATACCTCTAGTTGCTCTTTGGTCCCTCTCTCCACCCCCATCCCTTGATGCACTCTTACCTATAGGTGGGGAGGGTCTGGTCTTGGGGTGGAAAGTCTGTGCATCTCTGGTGGAAGAGGACAAATTGTCTGTTGTTAGGTACAAGTTTGTCTGCGGTTTCCGGACCACCTTGGTTCACCCATTTCTGAAGGGTGTTAGGAAGAGACCTAAGAAATTTGTCCATGACTACTCGCTCCAACATTTTTGGTCCGGACAGAGTTTCTGGCTGCAGCCATTTCTTAGCCAAATGGATGAGGTCATACATCTGCGACTCTGGTGTAAACCCTGGCCACTTGGGGCATCTACCTTCACCACACAGGAACCTATTTATTGAGTCTGCCACAGCCTACTGCTAGGCAGACACTGCTGGTCATACAGCAGAGAAACAATAGTCTTTTTGATTTTTATCACACAGAAAAATCAATAACCACCTCACCTCTTCAGAAGTCTTTCTCACTGCTCTCCTTAACTCAAAAAGCCTCAGGATGCAGCAATCAGTAGTCATCCTTTGGATGATTTATAGAGGCCTTAATTGCCTCATTCTGAACAGCTGAAATTTTCCAACGCCCTTAAACCTTTCTAGCTATTTCTGCAGCCGACACCTGGTAGTAATTGGTGTATTGTCTAAACAAGGCAGAAATGTGTCTCCCGTCTGTGACAACACCCACAGATTTACCTGACTTCCTGTCACACTATGTATATCATGCATCAATAAATGTCATGTAAAACAGAGAACAGAGAGTGTTGATATACATACATATCAGGCCCTCTGGTTCCTCTTGTACCAAATTGTATTGTAACTGTAACGTGTGCCTTCATTTTGTAAAGTGCTGCACAAACTGTTGGCGCTTCATAAATCCTGTTTAAAAATTATATATATATATATATATATATATATATATATACATAAATATATATACAGGAAAAACTGCTGGCAAAAGATAGAGAGCAGGATCTCTTTTTTCCCCGTCGGGTAAAAAACGAATCAGAATTTCTGATCGTGTGTACAAATCCCACCGCGCAAAATTCCTACGCATTCTCGGAAACAATTCGAGGCATGCTCAGAAGCATTGAACTTAATTTTCTTAGCTCACCGTAGTCTTTTACGTCACCGCGTTCTTGGCAGTCAAAGGTTCACAGAAATTGTGTGTGACCGTGTGTATGCAAGGCAGGCTTGAGAGGAATTCCATCAGAAAAACCATCCAACTTTTTTTCCGACGGGAAAACCGATCGTGTGTACGGGGCATAAGAGTCTTTGGTGAGACAGGATCTCCAACCCTGTGTCTTGTGGATAGCCAGCAGGTTGTGTGCCCAGGTGCATAAAGCCTATATAACAAGGGGCTAGTGAGAGCAGAAGGAGGAGGAAGGTGGAGTTGGAGCAGTGGCCGCTATTGAGAGAGAGTAAGATAGACGTTCTGGGCATTAAGAAGCGATTGAAGCTGTGTGCATTGAAGAACTTGCAGCTGTGTGCACTTAAGGGCTTGAAACTGTGTGCGTCAAGGAGCCCAAAGCTGTGTGCGCTTGAGGAACCCAAGACTGTGTGCATCCAAGCTGTGGGCCTGGAAGAGCAGGTGGTCTGAAGGATCAGTATCTACAGCAGCAATGCTGTTGAAGAGTAGCCAGGTAGGCTAGCATTTTCATTTGTATTTTGTGAATTTTGCTGGAGATAACCCCTGTGTGGGAAACCTTTATGTTAAAGACTTTTTTTGTCTTTTAATAAAAAATACCTGCCATGCCCTAAAATATCATTAGTGACTGGCTTGATTCACTGAAAAACACATCTACCACTAGAGCTAATGATCCCGTATGTCACAATATATATGAATAAATATATGTATATTTTATATATATACAGTATATATATATATATATATATATATATATATATATATATATACACACACAAAACCAGCTTTTATGAGTGTCAAACACTTTTTGTCAGCCTTCAAAATTCTGTTTTATGACACATTGTACAATTAAATTTGATGGCTTTACTCATTTTCATTGGATGGATACCAGTTTACTGAAGCATGCACCTATGATCCCCTTCTACAAAACTGACTTTAAGCCAGACTTTAATGTGATTGGAATTAAGATTCAGAACTTCCACACAGTTTGCTAAATCACCCGCCGACCGATCCAGAACTAAAATGTTCAACTCATCCCTAGTTGGAAGATTTTATTTTGGCAGCATGTAACCTGGATAGGAGTACTCTCATTGATTACTGTAGAAGAATATGAGTCTTGCTTTATTTAGGGCTTAAAGGGTTAGTTTATCTTTACCAAAAATATGCCTAGCTAAATGGTGCCTATAAATAAAAACAAATTGTGAAGCCAATAAAACATATTTTTTTTTAACAATACTATCCTTGTTTTAGCTTCATTTTATATCCTTTTTGCATAACTTAATAAGTGCCAAATGAATCCCTACAATCTACAAAGTTTACCGCTGATGAGGATTGCAAACTATCTACTGACAGACACATATTGATAAGTAACAATGTTTTACAGTACTACTGTAGTTATAACCCAATACAGAGTTTCTGGTGACCTTTTATGAACATTTACTGTTCTTTTGGGAACACATTTCCTGCTGTTTCGTTCAACATAAAATGCTTTCATTTTAGAATATTGTGAAAAATTAATCATAATCGCAGGCTGAAAAATTACATTATTATAGTAATGTTTATTGCGTGGCAATACAACCTCAAACTGACATTACTACACTACTACCCTATTATTTTTGAATGTGAACAATAATAGTTTCTCAACACTGATTATACATTTTTATACAAATCTTAGAATTAACTGTGATCACAGGAAAATACTAAATTATTCACTCACCATATGGTAACCTGAACATTAAGTTCTACATTTACACTGCATTAAGTAACCTTGAATAAAAAAAGCTTGTACAAATCTTTTTTTCCTTTCCTTTAAAGTAGAATTCAACCCATTTCTTTTCTTTTTTTTTTCATTTCGTTTTGGATAGTTTAGAAGTTTAGAATAGTTCTAATGCTTCCCTACTCTGTAAAAAAAATGTTTTTATAGTTGTCTGCTTTTTTTTACATTACTTTGTGTCCTAGGTGGCAGCAATCGCTGGAAGAAATTAAGGGAAGACTTTCAGTTTAAACACAGGTAGCAACAAACATCTGAAAGGCCGCATACACACGATCGAATTTATCTGCTGAAACAGGTCCAATGGACCGTTTCAGCAGACAAATTCGATCGTGTGTACGGGCGAACAGACAGGTTTTTCCAGCAGACAAATTTTAAAGCATGCTTTAAAATCTGTCTGCTGAAACCCGTCCGTCCGACATGTCCGCTGGTTAGTACGCCTAACCAGCGGACAAAAATCTCCCGCATGCGCCGAATGGATTCGATGCATGCGTGGAAGTATTTTACTTCCTGGAGTGGTGACGTGGCAGCGTCAACGTCACCGCCACGTCACCGCGCTGTCTGTGGCAGGGATTTTGGTTTGATTGTGTGTACACGGATCAAACCAAAATCTCCCAGGAGATATGTCCGATGAAAACGGTCTGTCGGACCGATTCATCGGACATATGTCCTCGTGTGTACGCGGCCAAATAGTTTCTAAACTACGGCTAGCCCATTCAAAATTAAGACAAATTTTGATTTAACTTTAGCTTTAAAACACAAGCAATTGGTACATTGCATTTGTCAATTAGAAACATTTTTAATGCTGGACAGTGTGTTTAACTTATTGCAAATTGTAGGGGGCGCTGCAAAATTAACACAAATTTGGATTGGATCCTGTGATCCAATCCAAACCTGTGCTCAAACTACATATATAATTGACAACTCCTGTGAGATTAAGTGATCCAAAATCCAAGATTTGCTAATCACGACAAATGTTCATATAAATTCCCAATTTATAACAGACATTGGGCCAGATTCAGGTACATCTGCGCATTATTGGACCGGCATAGCGCACCGCCTTTACGTTAGACTTGCGCAATGTGGCCGCACAAACACATGCGTAACGTTATTTCAGAGGCGTAAGGCGGAGAAATACAAATTGGGAAGGACGTGGGCGTGTTACATTGAAATGAGCCGTGACCCCATGCAAATGAAAGGCCGGCCGGCTCGCGCATGCGTGCTTGAAGCAGACCATGTCAGCACCTCTATGCACATGCTCACAACTCGGGAACGGCGCAATCAGTGAAATTGGAAATGGACTAGGGCAAAATCATGAACTACGCAGACAGCATAAATAGACACACACAAACGCACTTCCATTGCAAAAGTACATCCCTTTGTATCCCTCCCTATACAGCAAGGTGCTTTTGTTCCATTGTTAGTTGCGTTGTGATTTGTATTTGTCAGATTTGTGTACTGTGTGATCTAGTGTTTGTTAGAAGATCTTTGAAAGTGATTTTTGATAAGTGTTTGTGAGATATTTTGTTTGATATTTTTCTGTTTGTTTGTTTTCTTGCTTGATTGGTCGTGCTTGTTTTTGTGAGTGTTTTTCGTTGACTGGGAGTGATTTTTGGTCAGAGTATGACTGAGAGGAAGAGAAAATTAAATTTTTCTTTGAGGGAGAAACAAATTCTTGCCCGGGCCATTTCCGATTATGGGCGTTTCCTCCATGGCCCGGACAGTGCCAACACCACCCCGGCCAGGAGGAGGGAGATTTTGGACATGATCACTGACCAGGTGAATTCACCGGGGGAGGGGGAGACACGGAACCGGTCTGGGATTGAGAAAAAGATTAATGACCTCCGGCGTCTGGTCAAAAAGAAGCTGGCCAGAATGCTTGCCCATGCCCGTGGGCACAGGAGGGGGCCCACCATGCCCTGTTAGGCTGACAGCGGAGGAGCGTGCGGTGGCCCAGACCTTTCATAGGCAAGAAGTGGAGGGCCTGCTATGACTCAAGTCATGAAGGCGTGATGCCAGGTAAGGTTTTTTTTTCTATCAGGTGTGTAGCATGTGTGGGGGAGGGGGTGAAAGGGAATATGTGGCAAGTGTGTGGATCCTCCAACCTGTGAATGTTTTGTGTCATCCACAGATGTGCAGGAGGGTGCTGGGCCATCTGGCCTGACCGCACCATCCCCAGGACAGCAGCCTAATGAGGCCCCCCCGACAAGGCCGGAGTCCGTGGAGGAGGTTGAAGAGGAGGAGGTTGTGGAGAAGGAGGAGTCCATGTCAGGCACTGGACTATTGTTGTTGGAGGACTGTTACCCTCTGGCTGGCAGCAGCCAGCCATCCCTAAGGGGGAGCCCCCCCCTCCTCCCCCAACATGGCTCCCCTCCCAAGGGCCTCCTCTTCTCCCCGGCCACAAGCATCAGCTGGAGGCAGGAAGGCGACCCAGAAGACCAGGGGGGTGGCCGATCTCCTGCCCGCCACTCTGAGAAGGGACCAGTTCCTCCAGACCCGCCATCTGGGACAGGTCAGCCAGACATTGGTGTGGATGGAGGAGAGCCTGTCCTCCATCAAGGATACGCTTGGGAACCTGGACTGCCACTCCCGGGTTTTCACAAACTGCCTTAACGACCTGCAGACTACATCAGCAGGCGTTGGGCAGGATGTGAGGGCCCTTACCCAGGCTATCCAGGCCAACACAGCAACACTAGGTGCTGCCCTGGACAGAATAGCCGTGGTCTTGGAAGGCAGGCCGCCAGGTGGGCAGAGACCAGGGGCTGCTCCTCCTTCCCCGGTTTACCCCCCCTCCCCATGAGTCTCCCCTGAGGAGCCGGGGGCCGTGGCCGGGGGCGCCCCCAGGCGTGGCTCACGTCAAGGGCACTAATTTGTTTTTCCCCTTTTTTTTGGCCCTTTTTTTTTTGGCTGGACATTTTTTGATTTTGCTGGTAATTTTTTATTTTTTTTGGGTTGTGAATGCTGTTTGAATGTGGGGGTGACATTCCTGCCGGAAAAGGGGTATCACCCTCAATTTTGGTGGAGAAGGGTTCCCCAGGACCAGGGAGAAGTGATCCCCAGGTCCGTGTGAATGGTGTATGAATGTACAGTGACATAATTGGAGCCTTGGCGTGGCGTTGCTGCTCACAAGTCCTGCATGGTGGACTGGGGCCAATCCAATTTGATGAGGATGTGGGGTGTGTGTGCTAGGGACCACAGTGGTGTGCATGCATGCATTCTCATTGTGCCATGATTAATGTGTGTGTTTAACGTGCAAAGATGCCCAATGTGAGCTGTCTCCTGGCTGCTCTTCCCTCAGAAGACGGGGTATCCTCGGTTAGGGGGGGATTGTCTGGTTCAGGGGTCATGTCATCACGTAGGTCAATCTGCAGGCCCTTTCTCAGTGCAAAGTTGTGCAGCAGGCAACAGGCACCGATGATATGGCACACGAAGTTTGGGGAATACAAGAGGGTACCCCCAGACTTATCCAGGCATCGGAAACGTGACTTCAGGAGGCCAAAGGTGCGCTCCACCACTGCACGTGTTTGGGCGTGGGCTTGATTGTATCTTTCCTCTCCTGGGGTTTGGGGGTTCCGGATAGGAGTCATGAGATGGGGTCCCAGTGGATATGTAGAGTCACCTGTAAGGGAAAAGACAGGAGGATGTTAGTCATCCCTTGTGATGTGTGCATCATGGGGGGGGACAGTCATGCCTGCCACCCATGTCACTCACCAACCAGCCAGGTGTCCCCATACACGTTCTGATCGAATTCCATTCGGATGGGGCTCTGATTGTATATGTAGCTGTCATGGCTGGACCCTGGGTGTTTGGAACGGACATGCCATATGAGGCTTTGGGCATCGACTATCACCTGTACGTTGATGGAATGCCAAGGCTTCCGATTGCGGTACATGTGCTCTGTCTCCTAGGGGGGCTGGAATGCCACATGTGTGCAATCAATGGCCCCCACGGTGCGTGGGAATCTGGCAATTCTGTAGAAATCTGTCATTGCCTTCAGCCGCAGCTCCTCAGTGGTGGGTTTGATGATTTGGTTGGCCATGCGTCTGAGGATTGCAGGGACAACCTGGTGCACACATCTGCTCATGAAGGATTGTGACATCCCAGTCACCACTCCACTTGTTCTTTGAAAAGAGCCACTTGACCAGTGGCTGCACTGCATGTGAGCGGTGTGTTGGGCTGGTGATGTCCTCCTGCAAGGTTGTGGTTAATTCCAGGATGGCATGAGGGGTGAATCTGAAGATGCGATACACCTCAGAATCACTCATGCCAAAGAGGTCTATGCGTGTGCGGTATATCCTCTCTCCCGTGCCATCCTCCGTGCCCTCCTCCTTCTTTGCTCATCTAAAGTCAGTAGTATAGCTATGCGCGACGATGCCCCTGGCATGTTGGCATACAGATTGTTGGGCAACACGTGTGACTGCTGAGCTCCTCACTAACAGTGTTGCTTTATCTGACATGTAGACGATTTTTCTCTTTTTAGACCAGCTTTTATATGGTCTAATTTTAGACAGGACATTTTGCTGTTGCGCACACTGCGTAGCCTGCGCTGCCCCAACGTTCTTTTGTGGATCCCCGTAAGTCCCTCATTAGCATATTTGACTAGCAAATCAATGGTCTGTCTAGCGCAGTTTTGCGCGGACGGATGCGCCTGTCTAACGAAATTACTCTGGACAAAAAAAAAGTAGATTTCTTGCGTATCTCGTTTTGGGGATGCCGTGCATCGAAACACACGCGCACATTTAGACTTACGCCGTGCATCTCCTGTTACGCAGGTGTAATCGCTCTGTGAATCTGGGCCATTATTTCCAAAATGTGCTTAGAAAATCCAGTGTGAACCAAAACAATCTTCCTGTGAAAAAAACTTCTCCAACATGAGATGTGTGATCCTTCACCATACACTGTATATTACGAAACCCGAAGTGCACCAAATATAGATTGTGCTTACCAGATGTACATGACCTCTTTATTTAAAAAGATAGTCAAAATTTGCTTGTGCAGGATAATGCCTGCATGCATATCAATAGACAGGAGTAAGTACAATAACCTCTTCCTCGGAGTTCGAGGATAGGACATGTAACACAAGTAGAAAGCATCCATCATATAATACTGTTTGTTAAAACTTTAGGAATTATAAAACGTTAGCCAAGTGGCTGCTTACATTAAAATGTGTCTATCCCAGGATTGGGGCTACTGGCCTTTCTGGGTACACTGCGCTTCCACCTCCGTGTTGGCGTGCGTTCCACCGGCCATTGACGGTGACCAGATGAGCCGGAAGTGGCGTAGGGTAAATCACGTGACCAGGTACCACTGCCGACCTACGTTTCGTTTGTTTACGTCTTATGGGGGCGTCTCGGAAGTGGGGTAGGTCAAATCACATGACCAGGTACCGCCGCCGATGTACGTTTCGTTTGTTTACGTCTTCACGCGCCCTGATTAGCAAATCACTTAATCTCACAGAAGTTGTCAATTATATATGCAGTTTGAGCACAGGTTTGGATTGGATCACAGGATCACTTATTTGTGTTATGTTTGCAGCACCCCCTACAATTTGTAATATTCACTATATAGAAGATTTATACTTCATCCTCAGGGGAGCAGCTTAAAATATTTGTGTATATATAATTTATATTTTTGCATTTGGAGCGGAATCATTCACTTATCATTCAGTGTGTTTAACTGCTCTAAAAAGGCGCCTTATTCACATTATTTCAATATGAGCAATAAAAATACTGGGCCAGATTCAGATACACTTAATATTGCGCTGCGTAATCGAAATACTCTACGCTGCCGTATTTCACCAGGCTCTACACCGAATCCTGGTAGATTTTTGCCCGTACGCTACGACGGCGTAGTCTATTTCTTGCCGCGTAATCGAAATACGCGATTGGGGGGCGTGAAGCATTTAAATTAAGCGCGTCCCCGCGGCGATCGAACTGCGCATGCCCCGTTCAGAAATTTCCCGCCGTGCATTGCGCGAAATCACGTTGTTACGTCATTCGTTGTTTGAGTAGCGTTGTTTACGAACATTCCTATTCCCGAACGACTTACATAAAAAATAATAAAAGACGTCGGAAAACGTAGAAATTCGACGCGGGAACGACGGCCCTACTTAACATGGGCTGTCTAATATTAGACTAGCAAAAAGCTGGTATAGTGTTACGTAAAAAAAAAGATGACTAAATGTGCCGCAAGAGATTGCGATTGAAGATCGTAATTTCTGGGATCGCCGGCAAAAGCTCATTACCATACCCCGACGCGGAAAACAATGGGAAGTCCACCCAGTGGCCGCAATTTTATTGCAGCGTAGATCCGAAGGCGTACGAACACGTAATCCAGTCGAATTGAAGCCCGCAGCCGTCTATTCATGGTTTGAGCTTTCCGACTAGCTAAAAAACGCGCGTAATTTGAAATTACTCCAGTCCAACACCAGTTAGACAGGCGTAATCGCTCTGTGAATCTGGCCCACTGTTTATTATTTTTGCCAACTGTGAAAGAATATACTTTGAATAAAAGACAACTTCATTACAAATGTTTATCTTAAAGGGGTTGTAAAGGAATTTTTTTTTCCCTAAATAGCTTCCTATACCTTAGTGCAGTCCCTGCAGTTCTTACATCAGCCTTAGTAAAGGGTCATGTGCAGCAGTTTTATTTTCAGAACTACACAACTATGCAACTACATGGATGTTTGGCAAACATGCTGTTAATGGTTCTTAGTCATAATAAACTATCTATATTATGGGCCTTAATGATTTATATAGGAAACTCGTCAAAGCTAGGGTGAAATGCGAGAACTTGATAGTACAGCGTATAGGCCAGCAAGTCTGACTTATTTTGCATTTTAGTTATCTAAAAGTATTTTTATAGTAAGACATACGAAAAATATATAATAGAGAACAAATCTAATAACCAAGAATCAGCAATGAATAAGACACATTTTTTTTGAGAAGTTGAGTTTAGGAGCTTGTGCATTTATTAAAGCTACCCTATGGTAAAACTGCAACCTCCTGTTCTGCATTTGGGTGAGTTCCTTTTTTCTTGTACGCTTCTAACCGATCCTGTTTTATGACTTGTATTAGCTTTGTTTCTGATGTCTGTGTATTCTGTTGATCCTGGTTATGACTTTATTCATGTCTGTCTGTTGGGTGTTGCAGCTCCATTTCTGTCTGTGTGTCTAGAATGTTGTCCAGCTAGGCAAGATTGTGGGTCACATACTGGGGTTTGTGCTGCCACACAAAAGCATCTTCTATTATTTGCCATAGTGTAGACCTGACTCCTGCACTTTGGTAACAGAATTTATCACAAGATGGCAATGGTATGAACCTGTTTGTCTGTTCTGAACCTGTATTTGTTCACCCAAGCATCTGAATTGTGCTCACGTTTCTATTCTTTCTATTCTTGCTTTGCCTTGGAGTGCTACTATGCTCCAGTCACCAACCTCCTTTGTTTCAGAAATGTCTAAATTCTTTAGATATGGTTAGCAGATCCATACTACCTGTGACCATATGCACCATGCAAGAAATAAAACTTCTCTTCGTGAAGGGTATTTTTATACCCTCTATAAAAACAAGTTTCATAAGTAATGGTAAAACCAACTTACATTTTTTTTTTCTGAAAGCATTAAAGTTGTTCCAAGATCTGTATATTCAAAGTGCACATAATTGGACCAGGTGTATGCTGATTACCTTATTCCTTTTAAAGGAGACTTGTTTTCATTGCCTAATTGTGTTTATTAGGACTGAAGGATTGACTTGACATCAACCATTAACTCCAGCTGCTATTTTTTAGACTGTTCGACTTTGTCGCTTGCTTACAGCCTACTGTCACACTTGCAGGTCAAGCTTCTGAATGTGTTTTAGTTCTTCTGATACTGGCCAGAAACCCAAAGGCACTGCCCTTGGTAACAGTGTCTTCAGCCTCTGCTCTATATAAATTCTGAATAAATGTCTAATCCCTTCTGTGTTGATTGACATAATAAAATTGTAAAAAATTATTTTGACGACTGTGAAACAAACCAGCAGCTATAAATAAATATAAACTCCTAAGTGATAAATCAAAATAATCAATACAGCACTGATTTAATAATATAAAATATTCACCAGTGTGAAAATTCATGCACAATAAATATGGTGATCAAATTAAGGTCCCAAAAAACATATGAAAATATTTTTAACCAAAAATTAATTCAAACAAAATTCCCATCACCAGTATTATTCTTCCAAGTGTAGAAAAACGTTTGATCTAAGGCAGGGGTAGGCAACCTCGGCTCTCCAGCTGTTTTGAAACTACAAGTCCCAGGAGACAGTGCAAAACCCTGACCATCACAGGCATGACTCCTAGAAGCAGAGGCATGATGGTATTTGTAGTTTCACCACAGCTGGAGAGCCAAGGTTGCCTACCACTGATCTAAGGTGACCACCAACACTAGTACAAGAAAACACACTTACCAGATAAGTGCGCCTATCTCCCTACCAGATTAGGGAAACACAGCTTGTAGTAATTCCAAAGATCTTCCAAACAGGTGCAGTCCATTCAAAGCTAAAGGCTTCACCTAAGGTTCCCATAGTGTAGTATCTTAAACATCCAAATTTATTTGCCACAAGTAATCAAGGTACTGACAAAAGCTGTTTAAGCATAAGCTTAAAATCAAGCATATAAATCTGTTGGCTGCCAGCCACCGCTCACTCTGACACTATGGGAGCCTGTTTTTCTGTTATTTTTACGCTGGCTACGAAATGTAACCATTGAATGGGGAGAGGATAGCACATTATATTGTTGAATCAGTGCTGTAAATATTATTTAATTTATCTATATATCTGTATAATCAACTTGTTGAGTTCCAGCACCACCTGTCACCTGACATTTTACCAATCTCAAGGGACCGTATATATGCTAATCGAGACCCCAAATGTCTAATTTCTTGATGTCTGCGAGTACTCAAACCCTTAGCACAGTTGGCATTTTCCACAGCTGGCCTGACCTTGCATTTTCAAAGCAGCATTGGATGAGGGGTGCAAGTTGGGCAGACACAGTGCAAGCAGCAAAAGTACGTTTTGAGGAAATGGAAAAGAAAAAGTATCACACAGTATCAACTTCTCTAATAGGATAGTGAAAGTCTATGTTATTACACCTTAGGTAGTAATTTGTAAACAGACATTACCTGAAGTACTAGGGATACCCAAAGACAAAATACCATGAAGCCATCAAAAACACACCAGCGATCCTTCACATAGGATGTATCTCCCTGGGGGAAAAAAAAAAAAAACATGTCTTATAATCTTAATGCAGTAAAATAATTCAAGTAACATTAAATTGCTCTCGGTGTCAAATTGACCACATGAGAAGTAAGGAAAAATTCACAATTGGACAGGCTGCAACAAAAATCCCACAGAAGATTTAACCCTTCCCATTCTCTTAAAAGAGTTTGTGTTTCTGTTCTGAGATCTGACCCTCATTACTAAGCTCAGGGGGATAAGCGAAACACGTTGGAGTCAAGGCTGAGGTTGCCACTCCATTCACCTCACATAACACCTAGATGTGTGGTATTCAGGGGTCACTCCTTTTCCTCCTGAGTTTGTATTTCTGTGTCCAAAGTGGAGAGATTCCCCTCACTTACTGACCCACTGATCACTCAGGAGGCAAGAACAAATCTCCCCAATGTAGACACGGAGAGCAATGAAAACCATACAGTGTCTCAGGCTGCAGGGGCCTCAGAATGAAGCTGTTAATGTCAATGGAGACATAGAATTTTCATAAGCTTAGCTTCAAGACCATTCAGAAAAAGAGATCAGTATCAATATAGGGATTTACCTAGTGTGGGAGTAAAATGCAAAATGATCATGTTTAAATTGAATGTATATTTAATTATTCAAAATTGTTCAAAATTGTTCAGTGTTTTGTCATGTCCCCTTTACTTTATTTGCATTTTATAAAGATTGCCATATTTTGAGTCTAGTTTGGAAATCTGAAACTGACATTAGCTGCTTATGGCACCACCACCTATTTTGAGATGGTTGTAGGACTTTCAATAATGTCTTAAAAATTGTCAGTAGCTTTGTCATGTTCCTGGTTGGATTTTTGTTGTGATCTGGTAAAAAAAATAAAAAATGCAACAATGGTATATGCTTCTTATTTACAGGTGCTTGCATAAAATCAGGATTGCTTTGTGTCTGCAAGAAAAATAAATTGGCCTGTTATAAAATATAAAAAGAATGTTCCGTGTTCAGGAATTCACAATGGAAATGTTAGTAAACAGAATGTTTTAGAGCTGTCGCCTTGGGTTTAGAATTGTGTACTCTATACATTTTTACATGTAAATCGATCTCTGCACAGAGAATAAAACCATCAGCTTTGTGTAAAATGCAGTTTTTGCATTACAAGTGACAGCTTGAGGCAGTACTGTGTAAGTACAAATAATCACTTTTAGAAACTTTAAATAGCGGTTTGAACTGATGTAATTATATTATCCACCGACATCTGAATTCAAGCTGTAGATACATTCCAGGGATTGTTTCAAATGCTATATGTTTAAACGAATTACAAATTAGACTCATTCACACTGTTCCTTGCTTTGCTGCACATACAGTAAGACAACACTTTAAATCATGCTACACTAACACAACCCATTCATTTTATATGGCCCAGCACCGGCCCTTAATGTAATAAAAAAGGTGTAAATCTTTTTTAAGGTAGTGTACTGCAACACAGGGCATCTGCTTTGTAATGATCTGCAATGTGTGTTGGGGTTTAAAATGAATGGCTGTGCAACCCACCACCAGTGTTGCCAAACTACCAAATTTAAAAAAAACTGACATCTCCCCGTTCTTCAGCTCTCTGACCCGATCGCGGGACAGTGGCAGACATCGAGTCTGCGGGTCCCGTGGGCAAGGTCACGGAGCTTGCGACCACATGGCAGCAAATTAAAGGGGACGTACCTATACGCCCATTTGCCCAGCCGCGCCATTCTGTCGGCGTAAAAAGTTGTGCGGGGGTCTTTAAGCGGTTAAACTCTTTAAATAAAGATACCAAGATTAATAGGACACTTTCCAGTGCAAATAAATAAATAAAAATGTAATCTTTGCAGGCATTTACCCAAGGGATTGATTAAGGAAGTATAGCAGATAGGTGCTCGTGATCAATGCCATAATATGGTTTATTTATAAAAAAAATAGATACTGTTTTGGTCTGTTGAATATACTATTGCAATTAGTGTGGTACACCTGTTTAATAAGTGCCAAATATAAAGTGGGAGTAAATCCTCAGTTTTTTTAAGCACATTCAGCAGCTGATTTATTCACGTAATAAGTACGCAGCTTCTTTATATTTTACTTCTTGACTATGTTCCAGTTTAAGCTGTTGCCATGACCATTGCCCAGTGTTTTTTGTTGCAGGATGCAATGCTGTATCCTGGCCTAGGCCAACAAGGCCCAGGCCTAGGGCAGCACTTTGCAGGGGGGCAGCACGGACAGTGTCCCCGTCGGCTTGCGCTACACTGTTAGGCAAATTAGTTTAGCGGCCCCATAAATCGGCCACACTGCTTCCAGTATGTGGGCGGTTGGCATTCTGCAACTGTGGGGGGGGGGGGGGGCGTTGCTTCTAATTTTTTACCATCCCTGTCCCATTGCAGAGATTTCCCTTCACTTCCTATCCCATAGCCAAACAGGAAGTGAGAGGAAATCTATGCAAATTAAGGGAATCCATTGCCCCCCCCCCCCAGGCCATCAGAACTAGTGTCCCCACTTGAAAATGTCAGGGTGGGTCTTAAACCGCAAGGGGTGTGGCCTTGACAGGAAGGGCTGGGTCATATTTAAATTAGGGGGTGCTCGAGTTTAGTCAGGCCTAGGGCAGCACAAAACCTAAATACACCCCTGGCAGTGTGGCCTTGCATGCAGGGGCTAGAATTTTGATTCCCTAGACAATTTTGTCTTCCATCAATAGAAGCACACAACCCCATAGCCTAGGATGGTAAGGCACTCCCTGCTCCTCCCTCTTTTCCCATTATTTCTTCTCCAAGATAACATACTGACTCCACACAGCACAATGCACTGTTAACATTTTCCTGTGAAGACCTGAAGTCCAGCGAAGCAGCACTGAGGTAGCGGAAGCCAGCCGCATTGAAAGTTGAAAACTGCATGAGTTGGGGTGAGAATTTTAATAGTTTACTGGGACAGGATTATTTTCTTGCACTCAACACTCCTACCACTAGTCCTTCAACCCCTTAGTAATTATTGCTTGTTTTAATAATGTCACATGTGCATATATTAATAAAAACCTATATTTCTCAAACTTGTTATCTCCTCTTTTTGGGTCCTTCGCTGGCTCTCCTGGCCCCTCCCTCCTATTGAGCGCCACCACAGAAAGCAGCTTGCGATGGGGGCACCCGAGCCGATCTTCAGCTCTGTGTGTCCTTACAGACACAGAGCCAAATTCAGCCCCACACCCTCTCCTGATTGGCTAACCAATTTGATTGACAGCAGAAGGAGCCAATGTTGTCTCTGCTATGTCTCAGCCAGTAAGGAGGGAGAGTCCCGGATGGCTAAGGCAGTCAAGCACATCACTGGATAGAGATGGGTCTCAGGTAAGTATTAGGGGGGCTGAGGGAGGCTGCTGCATCCAGAAGGTTTTTTTTTTAATGCATTGAATACGTTAAGATAATAAAAAAATCTTCTGCCTTTAGAATCACTTTAATGGCAAGAACTTTAAAAAGCAAAAGGTGATCCCATATGTTGAAAAAACCCCACCAATTTTTATTTACCATGCTAACTAAATTAAGGACACTCACAATTGACTTTGAAAATAAGTATTTCAAAAGACCAGCTATTTTACAAAAACACTAAATGAAGTTTGATATAAATATGAATTAAAGTTGATTGCTAAGTATTTCTGCACTGATAATAGCAAAGTACGTTGTAAATGTGGGTGTCATTTCCTGTAATTTACATTATAAAAATGCTTCTACTGACGTAATATTTACATCAGTTAGACAAGAGATTATCAACACGTGACCTATAGTTTTTAGCAACCCCTCAGAACTCTTTGAACTGAAACATCCAAGTTTTTGTAAAATAGTGCTATAAACTCTAAACATATTGTAGCTTTTAAACAAAAATACTAATTAATAGGGTTGAACGAACCCGAACTATAAATTTCGGGTTCGTACCAAACTTTTTTTTGTACCCGGACCCGACTCTGAATAATTTGCTGAAAGTTCGGGTTCGGCTTCGGAGTTCGGCAAAGTAATGGCGCGCTGCACGGCAGCCAATCGCCATTTGTTTTACTCGTGTGACCTAAAACCTTTTTTGGTCATACTTCTCCTGTGGGTCATAGGAGTGCACTTCGTTCTGCACTTCTGTAACTGGCAGACATCAGAAAGCTGGTCCAGGCTTTGCAGGGATAACAATGATAATGTTGGGATCCACCCAGATGCCTAACTGGCATGCTGCTGAGAGCCTGAACCAGCTGCTCCCACCCCCTGCACAGGCCAGTGCTCCAGTGAGTGGTGGAGGGGCAGAGCAGTGAGCATGTGAATGACTGTCACTGCTCTCTGCTCAGAGTGGACCCAAGAATTGAGCGATCAGTGGTGTATGAACGCTCAATTATTGGTGTAGAGCCAGTGGGGTCAGCTGCCACATCAGATCAATGCTGCAGCCACTTGAGTATGATTTTTTTAAACCCGCAAATAAAAACTCACAAAAAAGGCTACATTTACAAAAAGTCACATGACAACACAGACATATACACACACACACACACACACACATTATATATACATCTATATATATTTCTCTCTCTCTCTCTCTCTCTCTCTCTCTATATATATATATATATATAATGTTCTGATCACCATAAAGTATATTTACTTTCTTACTGTTGCTTTAAATTGGCATCCGTTACATCCATTACTAACATGAACTGTAGTATATTACGTCAACTTCCTGCCTAGTAGCCATTTTTCCTAATCCCTTCTGCAGTAAAGAAGTATCAGAAGAGCTCCACTATTTTTTTAATACTAGCTTTGGAAGCATATGTCTGTAAATTGGCTGTCATTCATTTTTCAATTATTTAGTATATGTTGAACTAATCCAACGGTCCAACGCACGACTGAATTTTTTTTTATGTGTGTTTGGTAGTATTTTTCTGTCAGGGAGTTCTTTTAGCTAGGCCTCATTTTCTATTAGCTAGTGCCTTAACAGTATTGTAGCATACCTGTCACTATTTACATTTTGTAATATAATGTAAAATGCTAAAGCATATTTTTAGAATTTGTGTTTTGCAGTTCTAAAAAAACGAATTCTCAGTAAAGATTACAACTGTTATGCCTAGTACACACGACCGGGATTCCCGATGAGAAAAGATCAGTCGGAAATGCCGATACAGACGTTCGGGTTTCCTGTTGGGAAAACTCAGATGAGAGTTTTTCCGAGGGAATCCAGACCGTGTGTATGCTCCATCTGAGTTTTTCCCCACAGGACAAAAAATGGCAGTTTTCCACTGGGAAAAATTCCCCTGGGAATCCCGGCGGGAAAAAAAGAGAGCAGGTTCTCTTTTACTGTATGTCCGGCGGTTTTTGGGCAGTTTTCACGTCGGAAAAACTGCGAGGAGCATACACACGGCCGGTATTCCCAGCCAAAAGCTCTCCTTGCAGTTTTCCCATCGGGAAACCAGTCGTGTGTACGGGGCATTAGCCCTTCCTCCTGAGTCTTTATTTGGAAGTTGTTAGCTGTCTGCTAAGCCTTGTACTTCAAACGCATAGTGAGTGCAGAACAGGGGGTAGCATACATTTTAAGTTAGAGATTAACTGAACTTTAAGTACAGAAATGTTTTGTAGTCTTAGTAGAACATCTTAACTATTGTAGACTACAACCCTTCCCTACCCTTGGACTTTGAAGGGACCAAAGGATCTGGTATAGTCTTGGGGGGGGGGGGAAACCTATGCCATTTGTTTTAATTCATGGGGATCCCCCTCAGGATCCATACAAGACCCAAACAACGTAGGATGAATTTGAGGTGGGACCCAACCCCGTTTTTTTAAAATAAATTTGGCGTGAGGTTTCATTCATACCAGAATGGATTGTTCTGATTGGTCAAATGACAAGTCGCACTCATCTTAAAGCTGGATAAAAAAAACGGATCCTGTTCATTAAAGTCGCATAGAAGTCGGACCAAATACACAGGACAAAGTCAGATCGGAAGACGTGTGTGAACATGGCCTTGATCCTAAATGTTGCACTATGCACTGGGGGGCTAAAACCATACCTCTAACCTTTATGACATGACAGGCACCTGTTAGCACACAGTATGTAGGCAAAGGAAACACTCTTGTTATGCCATCAGTCATGTGGTTTAGGTTGAGGTTTATATTTATTAGGGTTGTCCCGATACCGATACTAGTATTGGTATCGGGACCGTTACTGAGCATTTGCGCGAGTACTTGTACTCGCGCAAATGATCTTGATGCTTCTGTCGATACTTTTTTTTTTTTTTAGGTGACGATCGGGCAGAGAGGCGGGGGCATAGATGGGGCAGAAAGCGGGGGCTGAGATCGTGCTAACTGCTGAGAGTGGGCAGAAGGGGGCGGAAGAGCGGGCGGAGAGCAGGACGGGCGGAGAGTGGGGGGAGAGCAGGATAGGCAGAGAATGGGCGGAGAGCAGGACGGACATCATAGCTGGAGGCAGCCCTCGGCAAGTAAAATAGATTTTGTAAATGCTGAATGAATACTGTCACATTGCATAAGTGCCAGCCACCTGTCAGTGCCTATAAGTATCAGTGCCACCTAACAGTGCCAGCCACCTATCAGTGCCCATAACTGCCTCCTATAAGTGACATCCACCTGTCAGTGCCATCAGTGCCAGCCACCTATCAGTGCCCATAACTGCCTCCTATCAGTGCCAGCCACCTGTCAGTGCCCATAACTGCCTCCTATCAGTGCCATCTAACAGTGCCAGCCACCTATCAGTGCCCATAACTGCCGCCTATCAGTGCCAGCCACCTGTCAGTGCCATCAGTTCCCATAACTGGCGCCTATCAGTGCCAGCAATCTGTCAGTGCCATCAGGGCCCATAACTGCCGCCTATCAGTGCCAGCTACCTGTCAGTGCCTATAAGTGCCACCTATCAGTTCCATCTAACAGTGGCAGCCACCTATCAGTGCCCATAACTGCCACCCATCAGTGCCCATAACTGCCGCCTATCAGTGTCATCAGTGCCACCTATCAGTGCCAGTGCTCATAGGTGCCACCTATCAGTGCCCATCAGTCAAACTGACACTTGGCATTAAAAAAAGTATCGGTAATCGGTATCGGCGAGTACATGAAAAAAAGTATCGGTACTTGTACTCGGTCCTAAAAAAAGTGGTATCGGGACAACCCTAATATTTATACTTTTAAAAATTTTAAATCACAATAATTTAGAAAGGTCACAAGTCAGCTCATGTCAGCCTAAACAGCGCACTGGTGTGCATTGTGTAGGGACATTGTAATGTAAACACATTGTATATTTCTTGTTTTTACCTTTAACTTACTGTCTTTAAAATTACAAGAAAACACTTGATTGAACTTTATGCAACATTGACATGTGGTGCCATTCCTTGTGCTGCATAAAAATACAGGAAAGCTGAATTTTTATGCAATGCACAAACTGCACATGTACGGTGTGAACAGGCCACGCAGAACAATTGTTTTCTGTCTGTCCTTGCTTTGGGCATGTGTTGATCAATGCAGATCTAAGCAGGTCAAAGCACCTGGTATAAACGTGCCCGAGGCTTAGTATAATTTATGTATAAGGCTGAATTCACAGGAAAAATAGATGTACATTTTCATCCATTTTATGTGTGTTTGACATAGAAAAACAATTATTGTTTTATGTGTCTATGCATTGACCTGCGTTTTACAAGTGCGCTAAAACACAGATCAACACAAGTCAACGAGCATTAGGCACATTGGGCCAGATTCACAGAGCGATTACGCCGGCGAAACAGGAGATGCGCGGCGTAAGTCTAAATTTGCGCATGCGTTTCGATACTCCGCATCCCCAAAACGAGATACGCAAGAAATCTACTTTTTTTTGTCCAACGTAATTTCGTTAGACAGGTGCATCTGTCCACGCAAAACTGCGCTAGACACACCATTGATTTGCTATTCAAATATGCTAATGAGGGAGTTACGGGGATCCACAAAAGAACGTTGGTGCAGCGCAGGCTACGAGCTGTGTGCAACAGCTGAACGGCCTGTCTAAAATTAGACCATATAAAAGGTGGTCTAAAATTAGACAATTCGTCTACATGTCAGAGAAAGCAACACCGTTAGTGAGGAGCAGAGCAGTCACACGTGTTGCCCTACAATCTCTATGCCAACATGACAGGGACATCCTCGTTCATAACTATACTACTGACTTTAAACTAACAAAGAAGGAGGAGGGCACAGAGGAGGGCACAGGAGAGGATACCGCACCCGCATAGACCTCTTTGGCATGAGTGATTCTGAGGTGTATCGCATCTTCAGATTCACCCCTCATGCCATCCTGGAATTAACCACAACCCTGCAGGAGGACATCACCAGCCCAACACACCGCTCACATGCAGTGCAGCCACTGGTCAAGGTCATGGCAACACTCCATTTCCTTGCCAGTGGCTCTTTTCAGCGTACAAGTGGAGTGGTGGCTGGGATGTCACAATCCTCCGTGAGCAGATGTGTGCACAAGGTTGTCCCTGCAATCCTCAGACGCATGGCCAACCAAATCATCAAACCCACCACTGAGGACCTGCGGCTGAAGGCAATGACAGATTTCTACAGAATTGCCAGATTCCCATGCACCGTGGGGGCCATTGATTGCACACATGTGGCACTCCAGCCCCCCATGAGACAGAGCACATATACCGCAATCGGAAGCATTGGCATTCCATCAACGTACAGGTGATAGTCGATGCCCAAGGCCTCATATGGCACGTCCGTGCCAAACACCCACGATCCAGCCATGACAGCTACATCTACAATCAGAGCCCCATCCGAATGGAATTCGAACAGAACGTGTATGGGGACAGCTGGCTGGTTGGTGAGTGACATGGGTGGCAGGCATGACTGTCCCCCCCCATGATGCACACATCACAAGGGGCACATACATGACTAACATCCTCCTGTGTTTTTCCTTACAGGTGACTCTGCATATGCACTGGGACCCCATCTCATGACTCCTATCCGGAACCCCCAAACCCCAGGAGAGGAAAGATACAATGAAGCCCACGCCCAAACGCGTGCAGTGGTGGAACGCACCTTTGGCCTCCTGAAGTCACGTTTCCGATGCCTGGATAAGTCTAGGGGGACCCTGTTGTATTCCCCCAACTTTGTGTGCCAGATCATTGGTGCATGTTGCATTCTGCACAACTTCGCAGTGAGAAAGGGCCTGCAGATTGACCTACGTGATGACCTGACCCCTGAACCAGACAATCCCCCCTAACCAAGGTTACCCCGTCTTCTGAGGGAAGAGCAGCCAGGAGACAGCTCACATTAGGCATCTTTGCACGTTTAACACACACATTAATCATGGCACAATGAGAATGCATGCATGCACACCACTGTGGTCCCTAGCACAGACACATCACATCCTCACCTAATTGGATTAGCACAAGCCCACCACGGCTCCAATTATGTCACTGTACATTCATACACCATTCACACGGACCTGGGAATCACTTCTCCCTGGTCCTGGGGAACCCTTCTCCACCAAAACTGAGGGTGACACCCCTTTGCCGGCAGGAATATCACCCCCACATTCCAAAAACATTCACATCACAAAAAAAAAAAAAAAAATTGTCCAGCAAAAAATAAAAATTTCCAGCAAAAAAAAAAAAAATTTAAAAAAAAAGGGGAAAAACAAATTAATGCCGTTGGCGTGAGCCACGCCTGGGGCGCCCACGGCCACGGCCCCGGCTCCTCAGGGGAGACTCATTGGGAGGGGGGGGTCATCCGGGGAAGGAAGCGCAGCCCCTGGTCTCTGCCCACCTGGCGGCCTGCCCTCCAAGGCCACGGCAATTCTGTTCAGGCCAGCACCTAGTGTTGCCGTGTTGGCCTGGATAGCCTGGGTGAGGGCCCTCACATCCTGCCCAACGTCTGCTGTTGTAGTCTGCAGTGCGTTTAGGCAGTTTGTAAGAGCCCGGGAGTGGCAGTCCAGGTCCCCAAGCGTATCCTTTATGGAGGACAGGCTCTCCTCCATCCGCCCCAAGGTCTGGCTGACCTGTCCCAGATGGCGGGTCTGAAGGGCCTGGTCCCTTCTCAGATTGGCGGGCAGAAGCTCGGCCACCCCCCTGGTCTTCTGGGATGCCTTCCTGCCTCCAGCTGAGGCTTGTGGCCGGGGAGAAGGGGAGGCCCTTGGGAGAGGAGCCCTGTTGGGGGAGGAGTGGGAGGGGCTAGCCCTTATGGAGGGCTGGCTGCTGCCAGCCAGAGAGGAAGACTCCTCCAAAAATAACAATCCACTGGCTGACATGACATCCTCCTCCTCCTCAAACTCCTCCTCCTCAACCTCCTCCGAGGACTCCAGGCCTTGTCGTGGGGTCCTCATCAGGCTGTTGTCCCTGGGATGGTGCGGTCAGCCCAGATGGCCCAGCACCCTCCTGCTCATCTGTGGATGACACAAAACATTCACAGGTTGGAGGATCCACACACTTGCCACATATTCCCTTTCACCCCCTCCCCCACACATGCTACACACCTGATAGGGAAAAAAAACCTTACCTGGCATCACGCCTTCATGACTTGAGTCATAGCCGGGCAGGCCCTCCACCTGTTGTCTATGAAAGGTCTGGGCCACCGCACGCTCCTCCGCTGTCAGCCTAACAGGGCATGGTGGGCCCCCTCCTGTGCCCCTGGCATGGGCTAACATTTTGGCCAGCTTCTTTCTGACCAGACGCCGGAGGTCATTGATTTTCTTTTCAATACCCGACCGTGTCCTTGTCTCCCCCCCCCCCCCGATGCATTCACCTCGTCAGTAATGTTCTGCAAGATATCACGCCTCCTGGCCGGGGTGCTGTTGGCACTCTCCGGGCCGTGGAGGAAACGCCCATATTGGGAAATGGCCTGGGCAAGAATTTGTTTCTCCCCCAAAGTAAAATTTTACTTCTTTCTCTCCGTCATACTCATACAAAAACTCTCTCCCAAACAGTCAGCAAAATCACTCACAAAAACAAGCAGGAAAAATCACTCACAAAAACAAGCAGGAAAAATCAAGCAAGAAAACAAACGAACAAAAAACTATCAACCAAAAACTCTCACAGGCAGTCACCAAAGATCACTTACAAATATCTTCTAACAAACACTAGATCACACAGTCCACAAATATCACAAAGACAAACCACAACGCAACTAACAACAGAACAAAAGCACCTTGCTGTATAGGGATGTACTTTTGCAAAGGAAGTGTGTTTGTGTCTGTCTATTTATGCTGTCTGCGTAGTTCATGATTTTGCCCTAGTCCACTTCCAATTTCACTGATTGCGCTGTTCCCAAGTTGGGAGCATGCGCACAGAGGTGCTGACATGGTCTGCTTCAAGCGCGTATGCGACCCGGCCGGCCCTTCATTTGCATGGGGTCACGGCTCATTTCAATGTAACACGCCCACGTCCTTCCCAATTTGTATTACTCCGCCTTGCGCCTCAGAAATAACGTTGCGCAGGCACAAATTTCTGCGTAAAACCGACGAGAATAGGGTGATTGTGCCGCTACATTGCGCCAGTCTAACGTAAAGGCGGTGCGCTACGCCGGTCCAATAATGCGCAGATGTACCTGAATCTGGCCCATTGTTTTTTTTTACATTTGGATAGAGTAGAGAGGGATTGGAACACTTGGCAGGTTTTTATTGCTGCCTGTGCCCCTCCCTGTTAGAGAGATCTACTTTCTCTATTTGTCCTGTTTATGTTTATCAGCAAAAGTAAAATACCAAATATTGGGTTGTCCCCAGAACAGTAATAGAGGGGAAATCTTCCAATGGAGACACTAGTTCTGGTGGCAACCTGGGATTTCGATCACCTTGGAGGAATTTCTTCTTACTTCCTGTTTTACAGTAGCTATGGGACAGAATCTGCGTCAGGGAAATGGCCATAGGACTGGCAATGTCGCCAATACTCATGGCTTCACCAGACAAACCTTCAGGCGTATTGGGGTACGCAGATTCGCGACAGCGCTAATGGGCATACGCTCCAGTGCTAAACGGGCATATGCAGATGCACGACGGCACTAACAGGAGTGCGCAGGTGCAGGTTGTGATAGATGCTGACACCCACTGCCTATGTAAACCCACTTCTGAGATCCCTGAGTTGCTGGATTATTGTTAGCTTCCCTGTGTTCCCTGTGTTCCTGAATTCTGATCTTGGACTTCCTGTTGAATGACCCTACCCGCTTATCCTGATCTCCTGGCTTGACCCCTGGCTTATATTCTGACCTACTTCTGCCTTCTCCACTGTTTGATCCCAGCTTGGCTCACCGACTCTGCTTTTGCCTGTCTTACCATGAATGACCTTGGCTTGTTCCAGTGACCCGACCTGAACCCAGAATCTACTTTTTTTCACAAATACGTTTATATTTATAATTTTAAAATTAAGATCACAATAATTTAGAAAGAAGGTCACCAGTCAGCTCATGTCAGTCTAAACAGTGTGCATTGTGTAGGGACATTGTAATGTAAACACAATGGTCGTGTGTACAAGACATTACAGTGTATGACCCCTGGACTAGCTTCTGATTCTCCAACAGGACTTCAGCTGATCCACGGTGATCAAGTCATCAGGCAACAGCCTCTGGCAAACCCTGCTTTTTTGGGCACTGCTTTCCCTGTCCCACTTTCAGGGTTGCGCTGCACTCAGCCGTAAGGGGAGCCCTCTCAGCACCTTGGCCTCCAACTAGACTCCTGACAACGTAAAGTGAAGTCTCTTCATAGACACAGATGGCATAAAAACAAAATAAACAAAAAACATGACAGTTTTAACCCTACCTTACTCTATCCAAAATGAAAAAAAAAAAGTTTTGTCTTTTATTTTTACTTTAAAGCAGTATAACTTTGTTGGTTGTGTAAGGGGTTAGCTCGGTAGCGGGGGGTGTGACCCCCTGGGTGGGTTCACTACACAATGAACTATACAGAGAGGCAGCCGAAGACGGTTGAAAACAAAGAGTTTGGATGCTTGCACCTGTTTCCAGCAATATGGAAGAATAAACCAAACAGCATAAACAAAACAAAACATAAAATAAACCCTGGCCACTTGGGGCGTCTACCTTCACAACACAGAAACCTACTGTGGCAAACCTAGCCACTTCTAGAACGCTGGACGTTACATGTCAAAAGGTTGTCTGTATTCTGCTGGGTCTTATGTGGGCATAGTAATTGGTATGCTGGCAGCCGTAAGCCACTAGCATTCAAGTACTTAGTTTTATGTTGCCCAATCAGTGTTCGGCAGTTTTAAACCGAACTCCCACAACACATAACCCCAGACCCCAGCTATCAACCGACTTTTCCCTCATGCAGCAATGCCTGATGGGAGAATTATCCAAACTGTTAAGTTCCCCATCTGGTCCTCCCTGTATTACCCCTGTTAAATCTATTTGGCTGTTTGGAAACCCCTTGCATGGGGAATTATATAAATATGGAAGCCTGTGAATAAAAAGTCAGTTGACTCTCAGAGCTGTGTGTTGTCCGGTTACTGGGGAGATTTGGGACATTGCCTTACTTGTCAATGCTGACTGTGGATTTACCCTAGTTACCAGCGGAGATCGTGGAGTTAAATATTGTACTCCGCTACATTTGGTGGCAAGCGACGGGATCCAACCTTACAGCCGATAAGCGCAATTCGTGCAATGTGAACTACCGATGTAAATGGAGACGGATTATTCTAGGCTAAAGCGGCAGACATTAAAGGAACTGCTAGAAGCCAGGGGTAAGGTAGCCAGCAACAAATCCAAAGCTGTACTAACTGCCGAGCTGATGGAGGGAGACAGAGCCCGCAGTGCTACACCACCAGCAGCCATGGAAGAAACCCTCTACCAGAGAGAAATGAGGACCAGGCTGGAATTTTTGCCACAGCCTATATCAGATGCCATGCTGCACATGGTAATGGCGAATGTGCAGGAGTACGTGATGGCACACAGTCCGCAGTATACACAATCTCGAGCAGAATCCACTACTGGGTCACTCTACAACCAGGTAAAACCCAAAATTCCCTATCATGCCTTTAAAATGTTTTGCGAGGAGAAGGATGAGATTGATGGGTATTTACAGGATTTTGAGAGACTGTGTGATTTACATGACTTGGAACGGACAGTATGGGTCCCATTGCTAGCAGGCAAGCTGGCAGGTCGGGCAGCAGAAGCATATCGCGCTGTACCCAGTGAGGACAGCAAGGATTATGATAAAGTGAAGCGAGCGATATTAGAGAGATACGCCATTACTCCAGAGGCATACCGGCGCAAGTTTAGAAACCTACGCAAACCAGAGAAGGATTCACATGCTGAATGGGCACACAAGC
Organism: Rana kukunoris; assembly: GCA_029574335.1. Classification (NCBI taxonomy): domain Eukaryota; kingdom Metazoa; phylum Chordata; class Amphibia; order Anura; family Ranidae; genus Rana; species Rana kukunoris. Next base: position 212,705,322 of record CM056050.1, on the reverse strand, counting down.
TGGACCAAGCTTCCCAAGGGTGGATACAAGCCAACCAAGCCACTACTATGGAGGAATTGAGACAGTTAATGCTGTTGGAGCAATTCTTCAACGGTTTGTCCCCAGAGGCACAAGAATGGGTGCGAGACAGGAAACCTCTCACCCTAACTGAAGCGGCTCGATTAGCGGATCAGCATTTTGATGCAAGGAGACATCATGGGCCCCTAACCAAGAGTTATCCTCGACCCGCGGGACCACCCAGTACTCTACCACCCCCCGGTCTCACAGCCTCCCCTTTTCGTCAATCCCAAGGGACTTTACCACCACCCTCCAGATATAACGGACGTGCCAACATCCAATGCCACACCTGCAAACAGTGGGGACATATGGCACGCGAGTGCACCCAAAACCGGGGCAGACCCGCCTGGAACCAAGGCCGACCGAACCCGGCACCAAGGGCTGCTGCCCATCATTATCAACGGGAGCCGGCCACTCAAGAGATGTTGAGCATTCCAACGGAAGAACCCCTGGGAATCTTGCATGAGGTGATGACAGTCCGAGCCACGGATAACCGGCAGCATCATCGACAGCCAGTGACCTTGGAGGGGAAAGAAGTCCAGGGACTTCGGGATTCAGGAGCTACTTTAACCTTGATAGCACCCCATTTGGTCCCTGACTCGGCACACACTGGCGGATCAGTGGCAGTACGAGTGGCAGGGGGAGCAGTGTACCGACTACCCATTGCCAAAGTACATTTGGATTGGGGTGTGGGAGGGGGGACGGTAGAAGTGGGCCTCATGCAAAATTTACCAGCAGATGTTATGCTGGGAAATGACTTGGGCCAGATGACCTCTGCTTTTGTACCCCAGGCCCCATACCAGGAAGCCCATCCAGTGACCACACGGCAACAGGCTCGCACCACGGTTCCACCGACACACTCTGAAGCTCCGGTAAGAGACCATGACCCCCACACGACACGTATGTCCTGGGATACCCCGACTAAGTTTGAGGCCGAGGTGAGGTCAGACCCCACGCTACAGGTATACAGGGACAGGGTACACGCTGACCAGGGCTAGAGGGGGAGCGGTACACCTGGGAGAAAGGGCTACTTTACCGCATTGCTGAAAGAGGAGTGGGAGGGTCGGCCACAGTAATGACTAAACAGTTAGTGGTTCCCCAGAAGTATAGGCAAGAACTGCTTCGGATTGCCCACGACATTCCCCTGTCTGGGCATCTGGGGATGACACGTACCCGATACAGGTTGACCCACGCTTTCTTCTGGCCAGGGATCTCCAAGGATGTGAGGCAATACTGCACCTCCTGTGACATTTGCCAGCGAGTAGGCAAGCGAGGTGACCGCCACAAAGCCAAGTTATGTCCTCTTCCCATTATTGAAGAACCCTTCAGTAGGGTGGCCGTAGATATAGTGGGGCCCTTACCAAAACCCAGTCCCTCCGGGAAAAGATATATTTTAACTGTAGTGGACTATGCCACCCGGTACCCCGAGGCTATAGCCCTCACCAACATTCATGCCGAAACTGTGGCAGAGGCCTTAATGAAAATATTTTCCAGGGTGGGGTTTCCCCAAGAAATCATATCCGATAGAGGCACCCAGTTCACCGCCGAGGTAACCCAACAACTATGGAAGATATGTGGCATTAAGCCAATAGTAAATTCGGTGTACCACCCCCAGTCCAATGGTCTATGCGAAAGGTTTAATGGTACGCTGAAGCAGATGCTCCGTACATTTGGAGAGGCTCATAAAGACTGGGAGCGCTTTCTACCCCATCTGCTCTTCGCTTATAGAGAGGTACCCCAAGAGTCAACAGGGTTTTCCCCTTTTGAATTACTGTTTGGGAGAAGGGTGCGAGGGCCACTAGACCTAATTAGAGAGCATTGGGAGGGGGAGAGTAGCCCAGACGGAACCCCTATTGTATCCTACGTACTGGAGTTCAGGGACCGTCTGGAGGCGCTAACCCAGGCTGTGCGCACCAACCTCCGGGCGGCCCAACAACGTCAGCGCCGCTGGTACGATAGGGGAGCCAGAGACCGCAGCTTTCAGGTGGGACAAAAGGTTTTGATTTTAAAACCGGTCCGCACAGACAAGCTGCAGGCCATCTGGCAAGGCCCATACCAGGTGGTGGAACAGAGATGTGACACCACCTATGTGATTGGCCCCTGCTCAGGGGTAGGGGAGAGACGCATGTTCCACGTGAATATGCTCAAACCATACCATGAGAGGATAGAGGATGTGGCCGCCATATGCGCTTCCGCCTCGGAGGATCAGGAGAATCTGCCACTACCTGACCTCTTAGAACAGGAGGGACAGACGGAGCCCTCCAAGGGGGTTCAGCTGGGGGAGCGGCTAAGCCCTCAGGAGCGTGCCCAGGTACAAGAGCTGATTGTAGCTAAAGGGGCTACCTTCTCCAATTTACCTGGGTACACTCCGCTGGCCACTCACCGAGTCGAGACCCCGGGACAGCTACCTATGCGGCAAACCCCATATCGTGTCCCTGAAGCAGTCAGGACGCATATGAAGACTGAGATTGACGAGATGTTGCAGCTGGGGGTTATCGAACCTTCCGATAGCCCCTGGGCATCGCCAGTAGTGCTGGTACCAAAGAAGGATGGCACGACACGTTTCTGTGTCGACTACCGGAGGCTAAATGACAAAACGGTGTCTGATGCCTATCCGATGCCCCGGATAGACGAGCTGCTGGATAAGATGGCACGGGGCCGGTATCTCACTACCATAGACTTATGTAAGGGATACTGGCAGATTCCACTGGCCGAGGAGGCCATCCCCAAGTCCGCGTTTGTCACCCCGTTTGGCCTGTATCAATTTCGGGTCATGCCATTCGGGATGAAGAACGCTCCGGCAACTTTTCAGCGGATGGTCGATCGGTTATTGGACGGATTCCAGGAATACGCATGTGCCTATTTAGACGACATCGCCATATTTAGCCAGACCTGGGCAGAGCACCTACAACACATAGGGGCCATTCTAGATCGTATTGGAGAGGCAGGGTTAACACTGAAACCCAGCAAGTGTCATATAGGGATGGCCGAAGTGCAGTACTTGGGCCACCGGGTGGGGAGCGGGCGACAGAGACCCGAACCAGCTAAAGTTGAAGCCATAGCTGAATGGCCCACCCCCAGGACGAAAACCCAAGTGCTAGCGTTTCTAGGTACTGCGGGGTACTATAGAAAATTCGTACCCAATTATAGTGCCCTGGCCAAACCCTTGACTGACTTGACACGCAAGAACCTGCCCCGACAGGTTGTCTGGGCCCCAGAGTGTGATCAGGCATTCCAACAACTAAAGACTGCTCTAACTAATGCCCCTGTACTTGCTGCTCCTGATCCAACTAAAAGATTCCTTGTCCATACGGACGCTTCAATGTTTGGATTGGGAGCAGTGCTGAGCCAAGTGGGAGCCGATGGTGGAGAACACCCCGTAGCTTACCTGAGCCGAAAGTTATTGCCACGAGAAGTAAGCTACGCCGCCATTGAGAAGGAATGCCTGGCCGTGGTGTGGGCCCTCAAAAAGTTGCAGCCGTATTTGTATGGACAACCTTTTTCGCTACTCACAGATCACAACCCGTTGGTGTGGCTAAACCGTGTGGCGGGAGACAATGCCCGGCTGCTGCGCTGGAGTTTGGCGCTGCAGCCGTTTGACTTTACAATCCACTACCGACCAGGGAAGCAAAACGGTAACGCCGACGGGTTATCTAGACAAACTGAACTTGAAAAGTGATCTGTGAAATTACACCCCCGGACATCCCCAAGCCGATCCGTTGGGATCAGACTGTGTATGCCGGCTTGGTTCTGGGGGAGCATTGTGGCAAACCTAGCCACTTCTAGAACGCTGGACGTTACATGTCAAAAGGTTGTCTGTATTCTGCTGGGTCTTATGTGGGCATAGTAATTGGTATGCTGGCAGCCGTAAGCCACTAGCATTCAAGTACTTAGTTTTATGTTGCCCAATCAGTGTTCGGCAGTTTTAAACCGAACTCCCACAACACATAACCCCAGACCCCAGCTATCAACCGACTTTTCCCTCATGCAGCAATGCCTGATGGGAGAATTATCCAAACTGTTAAGTTCCCCATCTGGTCCTCCCTGTATTACCCCTGTTAAATCTATTTGGCTGTTTGGAAACCCCTTGCATGGGGAATTATATAAATATGGAAGCCTGTGAATAAAAAGTCAGTTGACTCTCAGAGCTGTGTGTTGTCCGGTTACTGGGGAGATTTGGGACATTGCCTTACTTGTCAATGCTGACTGTGGATTTACCCTAGTTACCAGCGGAGATCGTGGAGTTAAATATTGTACTCCGCTACACCTACCTATGGAGTCTGGCACAGCCTACTGCTGGGCAGACACTGCTGGTCATACAGCAGAAAACAAAAAGTCTCTTTGATATTTTATCACACAGAAATACTGATACAACTAGGGTTGCCACCTCATCCCTTTAAAACAGAACACATATGAATTACACAGGTTCTGAGGCTCTGGCTAATGCAGATTAGGCACCGAGTAAGTTTAATTACCACCATAATCAGCCACAGAACCTGTGTAATTCATATGTGTTCTGTTTTAAAGGGATGAGGTGGCAACCCTAGATACAACCTCACCTTCAGAAGTCTTTCTCAGCCCACTGCTCTCCTTAACCACTTAAGCCCCGCACCATATTGCTGCCCAATGACCAGAGCACTTTTTGTGATTCGGCACTGTGTCGCTTTAACTGACAATAATTGGTGTCCTTTGTTTCCCACAAATAGAGATTTCTTTTGGTGGTATTTGATCATCTCTGCGGTTTTTATTTTTTGCGCTATAAACAAAAAATAGAGCGACTATTTTGAAAAAAATTCAATATTTTTTACATTTTGCTATAATAAATATCCCCAAACAATATATAAAAAAAAAATTTTTTCCCTCAGGTTAGGCCGATACGTATTCTTCTACATATTTTTCGTAAAAAAAAAAAATCGCAATAAGCGTTTATTGATTGGTTTCCGCAAAAGTTATAGCGTCTACAAAATAGGGGATAGTTTTATGGCATTTTTATTAATATTTTTTTTTTACTAGTAATGGCGGCGATCAGCGCTTTTTTTCAGTACTGCTACATTATGGCGGACACTTCGGACACTTTCGACACATTTTTGGGACCAGTGCTATAAAAATGCATTGGATTACTATAAAAATGCCATTGGCAGTGAAGGGGTTAACACCAAGGGGCAGGGAAGGGGTTAAGTATGTTCCTGGGTGTGTTCTAACTGTATAGGGGAGTGGACTCACTAGGGGAAATCACTGATCTTCTGTTCATACATTGTATGAACAGAAGATCAGCGTTTCTCCCCTGACAGGATCGGGAGCTGTGTTGCTCCCGGTCTTCGCTCTGTAACGAGCAATCGCGTGTGCCCGGCGGCGATCGTGGCCGCTAAACTGCCGACGTAGAGCTACGGGCTCTCGCCCAGGAGAGCAGTTAACTCAAAGGCCTCAGGATGCAGCAATCAGTAGTGATCCTCTGGATAAGTTGTAGAGGCCTTAATTGCCTCATTCTCAACAGCTGAAGCTATCCAAGGTCCTTAAACCTGATAGTAATTAGTGAATTGTCTAAACAAGGCAGAAATGTATCTCCCGTCTGTGACAACACCCACAGATTTACCTGACTTCCTGTGACAGTAGTCAAATTGTAGATTTTCTAATAGAGGACTAATGCATCAGACCAAAATGGGTGGACAACATGGAATAAACAAAAACATAGGGATTTGGTTACAAATGAGGGACAGTCCCTCCAAAAGAGGGACAGTTTGGAGTTATGGTTCAAATATAAATGCATCTTTAGGAGTAAAACTTGGTAAGTCAAGGATGGTATGGGTGTCCTGGTAGATACTGTAACAGATTTAATAACAATATACAATGCCAATCTGCAGCTTCTTGAGTTATCATAAACTGTTACATTTTTATTCGTTCAGCTTGTGAGCTGAAAAAAAATATCCAGCAGATCCCTCCATCCATGTGATAGAGCATGGAAGGTCAAATCTGCAACTGCTCCCATTGTTTTATAACAGCCATCGCCGACAGCTGTCAGAAAACGTACCCAGCTGCTGAATTTGATTTTTGTATAACAGCAGGGCAGACATGCCAATATAAAGAAAATCACTGGCTATTAAGAGTATGATTACGGTCTCACTCTCTATGTATGTATGTATGTAGGTATGATTCATGCAAATTCATGTTTTTTTTTGTTTCCCCCCAAATAAAATGCACAAAGTTATTTTGTTTAGATGTGAGGATAAATTTAAATTGGCTATTCTGCAATAGAGAAAGTTGTAATTTTTCCGTGTCGCCTCTGATGAGTGTAAATAAGCCTTCATTTCACTTTACATCTTTTAATTTATTACTGTTCATTGTTATTTCTCAGTTTATACTCTAATGCCGCGTACACACAATCATTTTTCAGCATGAAAAAAAAGGTTGTTTTTCAGCATGTAGAAAAAACGAAGTTTTTCCAACTTCATCATTAAAAACGATGTTGCCCACACACCATCGTTTCTAAAAAATGATGAGCAAAGCGCGGTGACGTACAACACGTACGACGGCACTCTAAAGGGGAAGTTCTATTTAAGCTCCCGTCTCATAACTTGCTTCTGAGCATGCACGTGTTTAAAATGTTGTTTTTAACGTCGTTTTTGCCCACACGTCGTTTACAACCCAAAAAACTTTTTTTTTTTTAAATGACGTTAAAAAATGCAGCATGCTCGAATTTTTTTTTCTACGTTTTTCAGAAGATGAAAAATGATGTGAAGCCCACACACGGTCATTTTAAATGACGTTTTTAAAAACGTATTTTTTTTTCATGCCGAAAAATGATCGTGTGTACGCGGCAATAGGAAAACAACATATACATTCATTGTTTTCCACAAGTTTACATTATTAACAGTATTTAACTTTAGTACCTTCTGACACAAAAAAAAAAAAACAACATATTCGGCTTTTTCACACGTCCGTTCAGTTTTTTAGATCAGTTTTTTCCCCCTTCAGTTGATCCGTTTTACATCAGTTTCCGTTCCGTTTTTCATCAGTTTTTCATCAGTTTTTTTCATCCGTTTTTTTTTTTTTTTAGAGCTTTTTTTTACATATTTTGATGAAAAACTGACGTTAGCGGATCGGATGGTAAACGGATCATCCGCTAACGTCCGTTTTCCGTCCGTTCCGTTTTTTTGACGGAAGAAAAATAGGGTTTTCTTCCGTCCAAAAAAACGGAGCTTACCGCAGACGGATGTTAACGGACGTTAGCGGATGCTCATCCGCTAACGGACGCTAACCCATAGGGAAGCATTGAGGTCCGTTAACGGACGTCCAAAAAACGGACGAACTGAACGGACGTGTGAAAGAGCCCTTACTGTTCAAAGTTTCCTGTGGAAAAAATACAAAGTGAAAAGGCATATTTCTTCTCACTCCAACAACCTATAATTCTAGATACACAAAATATACAGTATATATCCGTATTATCGACTGGACCTAAAACCATCCAGTATTTAATGTGTTCTGTGCTTGATACAAAAGTATGAGTAATTAATCTGCACAAGAGATATGAAAGGGTTTCCCCGTTTCTTTATCACAGCAGGAGAATTTTCTCTATTCATATCTCATTCCCTGAGGTCACTTCATTTCCGTCTCAGCCATCTGCTTGCAGATTCATTTTTGGTGGAATCCCTTTATGCTAAGATTTTTATCTTGGGCTTACATTTCATATGATATTCTACTCTTTATTTTCAATTACAAGATTTGTACAGTAAAATAATTGCAATATGTCAAATTATGTACAGTACGTAAACTTGATTCTTTTCCCTAAAATTGAACGTCCTTCAAACTTTACTTTTTAACTGTTTTTTTTTTTTTTTCTTACATCTGAACTTTCAGTCTTATACATTTCATTTTTAAATGGAAAGTATAGTGTGTATTTCTTATATTTCTAATATATTTTCTAATATCTAATATGTTTACTTCAAAGTTGAGGTCCGCCAATTTTTTTATTTTGTATGTCAGCAGCTACAAATACTGCAGCTGATGAGTTTTAAAATAAGGACACTTACCTGTTAGGGGTGCCTGCGATGTTGGCACCTGAAGCCGATCTCTCTCTTGGCTCTCAGGTGCTGCTGCAACCATCTTCGGTAAGGGAATCAAGAAGTGAACCCTTTGCGGCTTCACTTCCTGGTTCCCTACTGCGCATGTGCGAGTTGCGCTGTGCGATCTGAATAGTCTCTGCCGTCTTCTGGGACCTGTGTGTCTCCCAGAAGACAGCAGCGGACGGGAAGTGGCATAGATACCCGCAGATAATGCGGCTATCTATGCCTGGAAGTAGAAGCAAATACCTGTATTAAACAGGTGTCTGCTCCCCCTCCCCCCTGAATTGTGCCAAATGTGACACCAAAGGGGGGGGGGGTTCTAAAAAGCAGAAATTATATTTTTGGGTGGAGCTCTGCTTTAACCGCTTAAGACCCGGACCATTAAGCAGGTAAAGGACCCTTTTTGCGATTTGGCACTGCGTCGCTTTAACTGACAATTACGCAGTCGTGCGACATGGCTTCCAAACAAAATTGGCGTCCTTTTTTTCCCACAAATAGAGCTTTCTTTTGGTGGTATTTGATCACCTGTGCGTTTTTATTTTTTGCTCTATAAACCAAAATAGAGCGACAATTTAAAAAAAAATTCAATATTTTTTACTTTTTGCTATAATAAATATCCCTAAAATATATGTATATATTTTTTTAATTTCAATATTTTTTATTAGTTTTAACATTTTTAAACATGGATGACATGAATTGAGAGAAAATAAAAAAAATGTTAGATACAAAGAAACACATCAGTGAGTTGGGTCATAGGGTGAGGAGGTATCTTATTCATACATCACATCATAAAGGCCATTTTTCTGAGAACTGAGACAATATAACATCTCCAAACTCACCACATCTGAAATGGGATAGTACAACTGAAATGGTAAAAACAAGAAAAGGAACAGAAAAAGAGACAAAAACAAACGAAGTAGCAGCCTGAAACTTGGACATCAGGAACATACGCAGTCAATCCTCCTTAGTGGGCAATGTGTCTCCCGGTAAGAGCCAACTCATATGGGGCCAGGGCCGGGTTGAACCCTATACCATTCGGTCCAAGGTACCCAAACTTTCTGAACTTCTGTATACTTTCCGACCCCTGAGGCAAATTGCTGCTCATATGAGCCATGGGCATTAACTATCTGGATAACTTCAGACAATGTAGGTCGAGGAGCGGTCTTCCAATGTCTGACCAAGGCTAGCCTAGCGGCTAGAAGAATGTGGGATAGAAAGGGTCCTAGAGTGATAAGGGATATGATCCATACCCAAGGAGAGCAACGCCAGCCCAGGGGACAGGGTCAGATCAAGTTTGAGGACTTGTGCTACTAGGTTTTGGATTAGTTGCCAGTATTGCATTATCACTGGGCAGGACCATAGGATATGGAACAGTGTACCCGTTCCCCCGCACTCCCTCCAGCACCCGGGGGATATACCCTTGCCTATTTTGGACAGTCTGAATGGGGTGAGATACCACCTCAATAAGATTTTTTGGAATAGTTCCCAAAGATTAACACATTTGGTGGAGGAGTACGTTACCCTTAGGGCCGTCTGCCATTGATCAGCTGAATACACTGTATCAAATTCTTTCTCCCAGGCTTGCATATCAGAAGATTTGGCGAATGTCAACTTATCCTGTAAGTAAGAGTAAAACACTGATATACCCTTAACATTCGTACGTTTCGTTGAGTAATATTGAGCTATATGCCACGGGAGGTGGGTATATAGGTCAGTCTGTCGTTTTAGTAGGTGTGAGATCTGCGCATACCGAAAGCTTTCAGTCGTGGGTATAGAGTACTCCAGTTGGAGAGCTCTAAATGTTTTAAGTGCAGGTCCCACATACAAATCTTCTATATCCAGTACCCCATCCGAACTCCAACTCTCCACAGAGATATCAGGGATAATACAGGATATAGCAGTCAGCGGAAATCTCATAGGGATAAGTCTATATTGTGGGGAAATTTGCGAAGTCAGTATTCGCCATGCGTCAGTAGACGCTCTAATAGTCGTCCTATGTCCGGGGGCGGGTTTGGGCGGAGGTTGCTCGTGATGAGATAATTGTAAAGATTCCGGCCCGGGACCTGCTGTTGTTCAAGAGCAGTCCACAGGGATGAAGCGGAGTTAGGAAACCAGCCTTTCAGCTGGGCTAAGATCGAGGCTGTATAGTAATCCTTGATGTGGACGTGGCCTATACCTCCCGCCCTTCTATGTTTGACAATTTTGCGGAATGCGCATCGCGCCCTTTTGCCCCCCCAAAGAAACTTGTTGAGAGTAGATTGCGCTGATAGGAAGAAGGAGGGTGGGACTGGGATGGGCAGAGTCCTAAAGACATATAGTAGCTGCGGGAGGACCTGCATTTTGAAGGCGGCCAGACGCCCCGACCAGGATAATTCGAATTTCGCCAGAGCCTCTAATTTAGTATGTAACATTTGCAAAAACGGGGTGTAGTTTTCTCTCACCAAATCAGAGGGCGAAGATGTGAGAGTTATACCTAGGTATGAAATACCTTTCTCCTTCCATGTGAAAGGGAACTTTATGCTAAGGGCGTGTCTGGTCCGGGCAGGAATACCCAACCCTAAAATATGAGACTTGGTTTCATTGACTTTGTAATATGACACTGTCGAAAATAGTTGCAATACCTGGTGAGCCGAAGCCAGAGAGGACTCAACATCGGTGAGCATCAAAATGATGTCATCCGCAAAAAGGCTTATGGTATGGTGTACTCCTCCAACCATGAAGCCACTTATCTGGGGGTGAGTGCGTATGTAAGTTGCTAGGGGTTCCATAAGGAGATTAAATATAAGGGGGGACAATGGGCACCCCTGACGGGTTCCATTAGAAATATTGAATGCCGTGGAGAGCGTCCCCGATATATACACCTGGGCCGAGGGAGTCGTGTAGAGTGCCATAATAGCCGAGTAAATTCTGCCCTCGAACCCAAATTTGGAAAGCACTTTGGCCAAATAATCCCAGTGGATTCGATCAAACGCCTTCTCTGCATCCAAAGCTAGGAGCAGAGAAGGCGTTTTTGTTCGATTGGCCAGGTGTACGATATTAATTAGACGCCGGGTGGCGTCAGATGTCTGTCGGCCCCTTGTGAACCCCGATTGGTCCAGGTGTATCAATGACGGCAGCAAGTCCACCAGTCTATTGGCGAGGAGTTTGGCAAATAACTTTAAATCGTTATTGAGCAGAGAAATGGGCCTAAAATTTTGGGGTGTGTCAGGGTCCTTCCCAGGCTTCGGCAACGCCACAATCATAGCCTTAAGCATTTCAGATGGAAAGAAGGACGAGGAGGCAGCTTGGTTAAAAATACCTGCTAAATATGGGACTAGTTCTATTTTAAATGCCTTATAATACTCTCCGGTGAAGCCATCAGGCCCAGGAGCTTTGTTGTTAGGAAGGGAATCTATTGCTTTGGCGATTTCAGTTTCCGAAAAGGGAGAATTTAAGTCTTCCAGTTGATCGGATGATAACTGGGGGAGTTCAATCTTGTTCAGAAAGTCTGATATAGCGGGCCCCATGGGTTTAATTGTGGAAGGATCGTCTTTTAAATTGTAGAGTGAGCTGTAATAGCAACTGAATGCGTCAGCTATCGCTTGTGGGTGAAATAATTTATCTTGGGTGAAGGGGTGGCGAACAAAGGGGATAGTGGTCTTATGTCTCAACCCTCTTAGGCGGTTGGCCAAGAGTTTCCCAGCCCTGTTTCCGCTTACATAGTATGTCATTTTAAGGCGTTTGGAAGATTTTTCAAAGTTGTCGAGTAGAATCAAGCGGAGCTCGCCCTTAAACTGTGTTAATCTACTAGAAACTAGCGGGGAAGCATTTTGTTTATTCTGGGATTCTAGGGTGTGTATATTAGAGATGAGAGTTTGTATCTGCTGCCCCCTCATCCTCTTAGCCCTCGCCCCCATCTTAATCAAAACCCCTCTCATAAATGCCTTATGGGAATTCCATAATACCATAGGATCCGATACAGAGCCGACATTGCAAGAGAAAAAATCAGTCAGCTCCTTCTGCAAGGTCTTTCTGGAGTCATCAGCTTGGAACAGTCTCGGGCTGGAACGCCAGACGAATGTAGTACCCACGCCCGGCGAATCAGCAACTGAGAGAGTCACAGAGGCATGATCCGACCATGTGATAACATTAATTTTAGTATCCACAATTTTAGGCAACAACCACTTGTCGGTAAGAAAAAGGTCTAATCTTGTATAAACGCCATGACTCGGTGAGAAGAAGGAGTAGTCCCTCTCGGTGCTGTGGAGACATCTCCAAGCGTCATAGAGATCTTGTGAGTGTAGCGTTGATTGTAGAGAATGATGGTGTCTGCGTGAGCATGACGTGGAGTCCATCTGAGGATCAGGGGGGAGGTTGAAGTCTCCACATAGGAGAAGAAAACCTTTTTGTATCGGTCTAACACTTCTGAGGACTCGTTTCAAAAAGTGTATTTGGTGGTCATTAGGCGCATAAACATTAACCACCGTGTAAGTGGTAGAGTTGATGTCGCACACAAGGATGTGGTAGCGGCCTTGGGAGTCAGCAATTTCATTGTGCAGTTTGAACGCAACAGAGTCCCTGATTGCTGTCATCACCCCGCGTTTTTTAGTCGAGGCACTTGCTTTAAAGATGTGTGGATACTTTGGATGGGTGCATTTGGGTGTTTTGTCTCCCTGAAAGTGGGTCTCTTGAGTGCAGAGAACATCACAATTAAATCGAGTCGCCTCAGCCCACAATGATTTTCTCTTGGCTGGGTGGTTGAGGCCTTTAGCGTTAATAGTTAAGAAAATGATAGTCATCCCGGGATAGCGATCTGAGTTGATAGGCAGTATGAAAAACAAGTATCACTTACATCAGGTGGTTTAGTACACCATACCGGTGATCCAGGAAGAGTCACCGTCAATAGAGTTCCAGCGGGTAGGAGGATGTCCACGAGACCAACTGCATAGCGGGGTGCCAGACTGCAATGAGAACCAAACAAAAACAAGAAAAAAACACAAAAATAAAGAAAACAGTTCCAAAACAGGAAAACATAGGTCTCTGTGACCTGAGTGCAGCTCATGGCTGCAAGTAACCAAAAGGGTGTAAGGGAAGTTCAGCTAGGTGCCTCCAGAACAGGGCAATCAGGAATAGTAAAACGATATTGGCAGCACACAACGTCCTCAGTGGTGTGAGCGAGCATTCTTGGAGTTGACTACATTCCAATCCCCTCCAATGCGATCCAGATTGTGACTGTTAGACCCACCGGGGGGATCATCTGGGATGATATTCCATGTCTTGAGCAAATCTAAGCCTTTAGCTAGGGAATCCACTGTGTGTTCTTTTCCATCATTAGTGATAATGAGTTTGGTTGGAAATCCCCATTTATAGACTATCTTGTGGTTACGCAATGCCTTGGAAATGGTGTTGAGATTTCGCCGTTTCTGCAACGTAAATTGAGATAGATCGGAGAAGAACTGGAGATCTTTGTATTGCGGGGGGATGAGATCTTTATTACGCACCTTGGACATCAGGCGTTCTTTTACGTGGAAAAAATGCAGGCGTAGAATGATATCCCTCGGTACTTTATCTGGAAGGTAGGAGGGTTTTGGTAGTCTGTGGATTCTGTCCATTGTTATGTCCATTTCAGTGAGGTCAGGTAGGATTGAGGTAAAGATCTTGGAGACATAAACGCGCAATTCCGATTGTTGAATGGACTCGGGAACCCCGCGTATTTTGAGGTTGTTCCTTCTGGAACGGTCCTCCATGTCTGCAATTTTAGCCTTGACTGCCTCCATTTCCTCGTCCCTAGCGTGATGGGCATCTACGAGGCTGTTGATTGTGGTGGCAAATTCCCCCATCCTGTTTTCCACATGGTCTACCCGTGATGCCACAGCCTGCAGTTCACTCCCAAATTTATGGACACACGCCATCATGTCGCTGTGGAGGGAGCTCCTCAGAGATACCAGCATATCTTTAAGCGTGGTATCCAACACTGGTTGGTTACTCGTGGGGAAACGGTCAATGGAATCCGGGAGCTCCCTGGTGTCATCTCCAGATTCGAGGCTTGCACTCACCTCATGGGAAGGTCCCGTGTTGTCCCGCTTAAACCTGGCCTTCTCAGGACTGCCAGATGCAGAGGAAGAGACAGGAGAGTGTCTATTGTTAGTTGGAGACATTCGTTTTGAGGGTTTGTCTTTCCTCTGCGGTAGATGAGGGGTGCTGGCTGCAGAGGGCACAGGTGTGCCGGAGCCACCCTGCCTCTGCTCTAGGGCGAAGTATTCGGTCAGCCTTTGTGGCTTTTGAAGCCCCTTTTGTTTTCTGGTCATGGTTGCAGGAATCAGCTAAGGGTAGTTATAAAGGCAGTTTCTCTCAATCACCTCAGTGTGGGCTGCTATGTGCTAAGTATTCCCTGTGGGGCCTGGAGCACCATTTTTATGCTGCCATTGTGGAGCTTAGCAGGTCTAGCTTCAGGTAGATCAGGTTAATAGTGGTGTAGAGAGCAGGCCATCTCCACCCCTTCCAATCATAAGAAAAAGGGCTCCACTCCAGCCTCCCTCTGAGGTGCAGTGCTGTTAGGCCCGGATGGTCTGTCAGTGAGGCAGGAGCTGGCCTGGTTTGCGGGAGGACTACAGGTCTCAGGCGAACCAAGATGGCCGCTGTGAGTCTGCTGCACAGCAGGTGTGTAGATGCTGTAGACCTGGATACTGTCCGCGGGGTTAAAAAGGGATCGTGGGTGCTAGATGGCGCCTGTATCGCCGAAGGTGCGCTTCCGCGGGGCACAGCGCCAGGAAAGTCCGGGGATGCACGGGCCTAGCTAGGCCGCACCAGACCGCGGCCGCTGCGGACGACTCCGGGAGCCGGCGAGGCCTTCAGGCAGGACCGGGTAGGTGGCAAGGAGGGGGGTAAGGGCTGGATGTGGTCCCCTACCTCCAGAAGCAGTGGGAACCGGCTCCTCTGGCAGGCAATATGGCGGCGACCTCGCGGGTTGATGCAGGGATATCTCCGGCTCTGATCGGTCGATCTCCTCCAGAGTACCGGCCCCAAACTCCCCGGGATCAGGGCTAAGATCGATGCAGGTGTTGTGGCTTAAAAGAGCGAGGAAACACCCCGATGGCTGCGGATTGCGGTAATGGCACTCGGAGCTCCTCTCTGAAACATCCGCCGCCGTCCACGCCAGGCCACGCCCCTTGTATATATTTTTTTCCCTCAGTTAAGGCCGATACGTATTCTTCTACATATTTTTGGTAAAAAAAAATCGCAATAAGCATTGATTGGTTCGCGCAAAATGTATAGCCTTTACAAAATAGGGGATAGTTTTATGGCATTTTTATAAAAAAAAGTTTACTAGTAATGGCGGCGATCAGCGATTTTTATCGTGACTGCGACATTATGGCGGACACATCGGACACTTTTGACCCATTTTTGGGACTATTGTCATTTTCACAGTGAAAAGTGCTATAAAATTGCACTGATTACAGGGAAAATTACAATGGCAGTGAATGGGTTAATGACTAGGGGGCGCTAAAGGGGTTAAGTGTGTCCTATTGTGTGTTTCTTACTGTAGGGGGGTGTGGCTGGACATGTGACGTCACTATGAAAGGGAACAGACGATCAGTGACAAGTCACAGAAAAGAACGGGGAAGGTTTGTTTACACTCACCTCTCCCCGTTTCTTCAGCACCCAATCGCGGGACAGAGGCGGTGATCGGGTCCTCGGGTCCCGTGGGTGCGGTCACAGAGCTTTGGACTGGGTCGATAAAAGTGCTGTCGGGGGCGCACTTGCGACCCACGGCTGGGTTCTTAAAGGGTACACCCTTATAACACATGTACGCCCTTGTGTTCAGCCGTGCCATTCTGTCGACATGCAGTACAGACCAAACGTTTGGACACACCTTCTCATTCAAAGAGTTTTCTTTATTTTCATGACTATGAAAATTGTAGATTCACACTGAAGGCATCAAAACTATGAATTAACACATGTGGAATTATATACATAACAAAAAAGTGTGAAACAACTGAAAATATGTCATATTCTAGGTTCTTCAAAGTAGCCACCTTTTGCTTTGATTACTGCTTTGCACACTCTTGGCATTCTCTTGATGAGCTTCAAGACATAGTCACCTGAAATGGTCTTCCAACAGTCTTGAAGGAGTTCCCAGAGATGCTTAGCACTTGTTGGCCCTTTTGCCTTCACTCTGCGGTCCAGCTCACCCCAAACCATCTTGATTGGGTTCAGGTCCGGTGACTGTGGAGGCCAGGTCATCTGGCCAGCACCCCATCACTCTCCTTCTTGGTCAAATAGCCCTTACACAGCCTGGAGGTGTGTTTGGGGTCATTGTCCTGTTGAAAAATAAATGATGGTCCAACTAAACGCAAACCGGATGGAATAGCATGCCACTGCAAGATGCTGTGGTAGCCATGCTGGTTCAGTATGACTTCAATTTTGAATAAATCCCCAACAGTGTCACCAGCAAAGCACCCCCACACCATCACACCTCCTCCTCCATGCTTCACAGTGGGAACCAAGCATGTAGAGTCCATCCGTTCACCATTTCTGCGTTACACAAAGACACGGTGGTTGGAACCAAAGATCTCAAGTTTGGACTCATCAGACCAAAGCACAGATTTCCACTGGTCTAATGTCCATTCCTTGTGTTCTTTAGCCCAAACAAGTCTCTTCTGCTTGTTGCCTTTCTTTAGCAGTGGATTCCTAGCAGATATTCTACCATGAAGGCCTGATTCACACAGTCTCCTTTTAACAGTTGTTCTAGAGATGTGTCTGCTGCAAAGGGTGGCTACTTTGAAGAACCTAGAATAATACATATTTTCAGTTGTTTCACACATTTTTGTTATGTATATAATTCCACATGTGTTAATTCATAGTTTTGATGCCTCCAGTGTGACTCTACAATTTTCATAGTCATGAAAATAAAGAAAACTCTTTGAATGAGAAGGTGTGTCCAAACTTTTGGTCTGTACTGTATATCGTTGTGCGGCAGTCCTTAAGTGGTTAAAGACTTTTTTACATTTTAAAATTCTTGCTATGAACATATTTTTATTATTCTACAATAGAAATAGTAAATAGAGATCTGAAGATTAACCATTACGCAGAGCTCTATATCTGACCTTATGAAACCTCCCTGCTTAGCAACTGCAACCACGTTGGGGAGAGTGCATGGTTTTCAACAAACAGCAGATTCATAGATTTGCTCTGTACTACAAACTAAACAAAGAAACTCAATTGTTAAAAATAACTACATGCTATTAACATTATTAACATCAAGCTGACCACTTTACATGTACATCCAAAATGTATTTTAAATATTATACATTTTGTAGAAGATCTAACATCTACTTTAAAGTGGTCTCCAATTTAGCCCCTTGGCATCTACATAAATTATTTCTCCCTTGCACACTGATTGCCCCCTATGGAGGAAACCTTAAAGTACACAGCTGCGTGCTGCTAGCTAGCTGTCACTGACAGCTCTTGTGCCCATTAAAAATTAGGGTGGTTCCAGATCATGTGATCTCTCTGTTAGCTATCACACTATGTGCCCCTGAAACCCCCACTACAGCTCCTGACACCCCCACTACAGCTCCTGACACCCCCACTACACCCTAGAAGTGAAAAAAGGTATTGTTTCACTTTAAGTACATTTTCGTTTTACATACATACTCTGGTCCCATTGTGTACTTAAAAGTAGGGTATGCCTGTATCTCCCCCAAAAAATTAAAAATACAATCGCAATAACCGTATAGTGACTGGTTTGCGCAAAAGTTATATTGCCTACAAAATAGGGGACATAATTATGATTTTTTATTTTTATTTTTTTTACTAGAAATGGCGGCGATCTGCGATTTTTTTTTCAGGACTGGGACAATATAGCGGACACATCGGACACTTTTGACACATTTTTGGGACCATTTACATTTATACAGTGAACAATGCTATTGGGGGTGCTCGGGAGGCTGCTGCACACAGAAGGCTTTTACCCTAATGCATAAAAAAATATTCTGCCTTTACAACTCCTTTAACCATTTAAGGACCCCTTAACGCCTTAATCAAGGGGTTAAGTGTGTCCTAGGAAGTGATTCTAACTGTGGATGGGTGGGCTACTACTGACATGACAGCGATCACTGCTCCCAATGACAGGGAGCAGTAGATCCCGGTCATGTCACTAGGCAGAACATGGAAATGCCTTGTTTACAGATGATACCCCTTTCTGAATACTGGAAATGGTCCCAAGTGACTGAACTAGTTAAAATATAGCCAGGGCAGTCAGAGGGATGCAGCTGGGTGTCCTTTCCTTCATACATGTAGAAGGCATACGTGTACTCTGTGGCTCTTTCACACATTTTGTACAGCTTAATCCCATATCTGGCCTGCCAGTAAAATGATTTTGAATTGTGATTTTTTGCTGAATTGGATGAACCGCATGATCATTTTATATTGTGTTCTCGGGATAACAGATAAATACATGGGCATATAATGAATGGGGAGAGTAGACCCCTAAGCATGTACCTAATTTTTCTTGTGAGCTCCATATTTAGTGCAAGGCCCATAAATATTGTAGGCCTTGCACAAGTGTGTTGATGTAAAGTTGAGATGCTTTTGAACTGTATTGCTGGATTTTTAGTAAAGCTATTAACTGTTTTAAGCCTGGTCTGAAGTTATTCAAAGGGTGCATGGTGGTACATGGCCTATCAGAGGAACTGGGCTTGTAAAGCACATATGATAAGAATGCAAGACCACTATAAAAGGTTACTTTAGCAGGAGAGTTGGAGAGCAGTTGCTATGGGTAACCAAGAACTGGTGAGGAGTATATTGCAGATAGTCATGAAGTGTGGTAGCTGGCGAATGTGACAGGTTCTCTGGGAGCGAGGAGGTCCTTGTCCTGGCTCCCTCCCTAGCGGTTTATTTCCCAACAGTAACTGAGAATGAACCAACTGTATGGAGACCCCTTGTACTTAGCCACATGGTACGATAGAGTGAAGGAGTTAAGTGAGAGCACGCATGATGTCCAAACTAGGTGCTCAGTAGTGATGAGCGGAATACGCCATATTCGATTTCGCGATATTTCGCGAATATTTCAAAGAATATTCGCGAATATTCGTTAATATCGAATATTCGTGATATTTTATAAAAAAATAAAATTGCGAAATTTCGCCAATGTGAAATTTCGCTAATGCGAAATTTTGCAATTTTTTTTGTGTAACTTTTAATATCGAATATTCGTGATATTTTATAAAAAAAAAAAAAAAATTGCGAAATTTCGCTATTTTTTTTGGGATAAAATATCACGAATATTCGATATTTACGAATATTCGCTATATTTTATAAAAAAAAAAAATTGCGAAATTTCGCTAATGCGAAATTTCGCTAGTGCGAATGGGAAATTGATTGCGAATTTGATTGCGAAATTTGAAAAAAATACGAATATTCGAAATAGCGAATATTCGCCGCGATATTCGAGTTATTCGCGAATACTCGAATATGCAATATTCGTAGCGAATATTCGCAATGCGAATATTCGTGAGCAACACTAGTGCTCATCTGGACCCCATTCTATCACTGGGAATGAGGTGGCAGAGGTATGCTGGATTGATGGAGGGGTACAGGCTCAGCAGTGTCCCTCCTAAATGCATCAAACACAAGGAACATGGGACAGCACGTTTCTCAGAGGAACATTGCACATTTACCTACTGCACACTGTGTACAGCTGATCTCTAAACCAGTGTACCCCCAAAATGTTTGACTTTTACATGATCGTGGCCCTACCTGGTCTCGGGCATTGATAAACACATACACAAGAAAAGTACTTGCAGGGTGAATAGGTCACGCCCACAAGCTGGTAACTAAAAATGACACACAGCAGTAGTTTAAGGACCACACTTCTTTCCTCAAAGGCTTGTGCTGCTGCTTCTGTCAGGTGAGTTTACAAATTATATTTTTGGGTGTGCTAAAAGTTCTACCACAGAAAAAGTTTCACTGAAAACTACGGGCCAGATTCTCAAAAGAGATACAACGGTGTATCTCCAGATACATCGTCGTATCTCTGTTTCTAGCCCTGTGTATCTATGCGACTGATTCTTAGAATCAGTTACGCATAGATTTGTCATAGAT
The DNA here is from genome assembly GCA_029574335.1 of Rana kukunoris. Taxonomy (NCBI): domain Eukaryota; kingdom Metazoa; phylum Chordata; class Amphibia; order Anura; family Ranidae; genus Rana; species Rana kukunoris. The sequence goes on along the minus strand of CM056050.1, from coordinate 212,685,121 downwards.
CCGACTGGCGTAAGTCACTTACATCGTCGGATCTTAGATGTAATTCTACGCTGGCCGCTAGTTGGCGTTCCCGTCGATTTCAGCATCGAATATGCAAATGAGCATGATACGCCGATTCCCGAACAAAGTTGCGCGCCGTCGACTCGACGTAGTTTACGTAGTTTGCGTACGCGTAAGGTTACCCCTGCTGAGGGGTAACCTGGCGTAAGCCATGTTAAGTATGGACGTCGGGACAGCGTCGTGTTTTTCCGTTGTTTACGTCATTTGCATAACTCGTCGCGAATAGGCCTTTACGTTAATTACGTTGCCGTCAAAATCAATGTATTTGCGGCGTGCTATAGAGCATGAGCAAGTGGGCTACGTTTAGGGACGGCGCATGCGCAGTTCGTTCGGCGCGGGGGCGCGCTTAATTTAAATACAGCACGCCCCCTCCTTCCCTATTTGAATTACGTGGGGATACGCCGTCCCCTTTACGCTGCGCTGCCGCAAATTACGGAGCAAGTGCTTTGAGAATACGGCACTTGCTCCTGTAAGTTGCCGCGGCGTAGTGTAAATAGGATACGCTACGCCGCCGCAAAATCTACGTGAATCTGGCCCTACCTTGCCAATTTTGTTAATCGAAAATATATTTTTAGTAAACCTCAAAAAGTACATTTAAAATAATGAAAATATGTGTATACCATACAGCGGTTGTAAGATATTGCAATTAAAAAATGAAATGCAATATACTACACAAATATATGGGGCATAATTAACATTTTAATGAGATTTTTATTGTAAAAAAATGCACTCTATTTAATATAATTATATATATAATTAATATAATTATATTAGTAATTGTAGATGTCACTCTACGTTTAATAACAAATATAATTAAATATATAATGTATAAGAAACAATGATATGTGTTTAAATGCATTTGTGAATGAATTTTAACTATTGAGTAATGAGTAAAGTCCTCCTACATACCTATCACTCCATGGAGGTGGGTTTTGCTCCAGACAAAACCCCTTGCAACTTAAGTGGGGGGCTGTCGACCAGGGGGACACTGCGAATCAGGCCAGAGCATGGTTGTATGCGACCCTGCAAAACGTTAACTCGCAGGCCAGCCTCCGTCCGTTGATGCTATGTTGTTGCCGACCTAGCGCATAGAAGCGGTTTGCATGCACTTGCTGACCAGACTGGGGGTACCACTAGATCTATATTATCCAGCCTGCCCCCCAGCCCTGACAGTTGATTGTGGATCTCCCAGGAAATAAGCAAAAAGATGCATGGAAGGAGAAAATAATTGCTAGGACCAAAAGATCCCAGCAGGGAGCCTAGGTCTTTACTCTTTACTACACAGAAACAAACTGAATGCCTATAGCAGGGAGGAGGCTATATACCAGCTGGGCATAGCCAAGTGTTTTGTTCTGCCTAGTCCTACTCCTGCAGAAGGCAATATAACCCTATGGTCAAGATTAATGGAGCGCGGTGTCCGTCGATGAACTAAAGAGAAATAAAAGTGTATAAAGAGACCACTCAATAAAAGTTTATACAATAGCAGGGAATTTTTTTTAAATCCTGCTTTCTCTCACTCGTGTTAGGAAACTGACCAAGCTGAGATACAGTAGATGTGCCTAGCCTGGTCAATTAGAAATTGGAAAGCACTGGGACTGGCAAGAACACTATTTCACACAAAGAAAAAAATACAAAGAGAACAGGATACTTTTTAATATAAGTACATGGTACAACAGACACTATCACAAATGTGAAATGTTGGAATAATGCTGCGTACACACGATCAGTTAAACCGGTGAGAACAGTCTGATGGACCGCTTTCATCAGTCCAAACCGATCGTGTGTGGGCACCATCGGTTATTTACCCATCAGTTAAAAAAAAGCCAACTTGTTTTAAATTTAACCGATGGATACCTAACCGATAGCAAAAAAAAAAATGACCGTTAGTAGGCACGACCATCGGTTAAAAATCCACGCATGCTCAGAATCAAGTCGACGCATGCTTGGAAGCATTGAACTTCATTTTTTTTCAGCACGTCGTTGTGTTTTACGTCACCGCGTTCTGACACGATCGTTTTTTTAACCGATAGTGTGTAGGCGCGACGGACCATCAGTCAGCTTCATTGGTTAACCGATGAAAATGGTCCATCAGACCGTTCTCATCGGATGGACAGATCGTGTGTACATGGCATAACATTTTCTTTAAAGTGGATGTAAACCCAATCCATGAAATTTGAGCTGGGCACATATATCTGCAGTGTTTTGTTATCTCTCTTCAAAGAGCTAAGTCCAGTAGCTCTCTCCTAACCAGTTCCTCTGTTATCAGCCTGATAACTTCTGACAAATTCTTGGACACATCAGATAAAAGCAGCCTGAAATTTCTGTCCAGGGAGGTTGCTATAAAAGTATAAATAGATTAGCATGGAGCTGACCCTGTTACAAAACACCTTTGAGAGTCTCTGCCTATGATGAGAGGGGGTGTGTGCACCTTTCCTCCAATCAGCAATGTTAGCTACAGTATCTTGGCTGTATGCCCAGACATCACACTCTGTGTTAAACAGGAAGAAAACATTTCCTAACATGATCTGAACTTTCTAAACAGTATATAAATGTGAAGACAGCAGATTTAAAACCTATGTATGGAGATTTGGTTCATCTCTGTGTATCATCTGAGGCTGTTCTCTTCACTGGGTGTATGGAGGGTTTACATCCACTTTAAATAAATACCTCATTACAGTTAGGAATACTTTTAGGGGGTTGTCATTAGTAAATGATTGACGGCAGATCACTAAGCTTAAGGCAAATTCCCTTGAAAGGCAAAAAGCCTATTTGTCTTTAGTAAATTGACCTTATAATGTAAATGGATTTATAAAAGACAAGGGGATTACAAACAAAAAAAAAATCATACAACTTTGCATGGAGCTATGCTGCAATGAATGTGATACTGCCAAGTGCCAATCTTCAGTTATATTTATATCAAATTTCTAGGAAATAATGACATTACATAGGTAACATCTGCCAAAAGTAGATAAATCAGCTGACTTCTTTGAGAGCTGTTATATCTAAAAGTCTTTTAAGGTTAATTGAAGGTTCTGTGAGTAAAACATCTGCCTCTATAGGGCTTGTGTAATAACGAGTGACAGATGTTTTTATTGAAATGAAATAAAGACGCACAACTACATACTATAATCTAATGAGAAATATTTACCATCTTTAAAACAAAAGCCATATATACTGGATTAAAATATACATACAGGGCTATTTAATAGGAAAATGCATGGTGTTAATGTACAATGTCACAGTAACCTGTTAACCTGTAGCATATTCAGTTTTGGCTTTCATTTTAGAGCAGTCGAAAAAAAAAAAAAAGATAACTGCTGTCGGCGGCAGCACTTTAAAAAAAAAATAAACCTGATAATGCTCAGTAATTTATATTACATTTCTATAATCTAATAGTAATTCAGTAATTCCCGTATTTTGGGAGATTCATATCATCAGTTTTCTACGCTGCCATAATTCATTCAATTTAAATTTTTGTGGTTACACTGACAACAATTAGATTGGGTCAGAATGAAGCTGGGTGCTCCACTGTAAAACCATGAGAAATATCTGCCCTACAGACCCTTGAGACAGGATAAATTAACCACTTCCATACAGGGCACTTACGCACCTTCCCGCCCAAGCCAATTTTCAGCTTTCAGCCATGTCGCACTTTGAATGACAATTGCGCGGTCATGCTACACGGTACCCAAACAAAATTGGGGTATTTTTTTCCCCACAAATAGAGCTTTCTTTTGGTGGTATTTGATCACCTCTGCGTTTTTTTTTTTTTTGCGCAACAACTAAAAAAAGACTGAAAATTTTGAAAAAAAAAATAAAGTTTTAATTTTTTTCTGTTAATTTTTTTGTAAATAAGTAAGTTTTCTCTCTCAATTACGGGCACTGATATGGCGGCACCGATGGGCACCAATGAGGTGGCACTGATAGACGGCGCTGGTATGATGGGCACACATAGGCGGCACTGATGGGCACTCATAGGCAGCACTGATGGGCACTGATGGGTGGCACTGATGGGCACTGATGTGCGGCACTGAAGGGCACTCATAGGCGGCACTGGGCACTCATAGGTGGAACATATGGGCACTCATGGGCAGCACATATGGGTGGCACTGATGGGTACTTATGGGTGGCACTGATGGGTACTTATGGGTGGCACAGATTGGCACTGATAGGTGGGCACTGGGCATGGATTGGCACTGTGGGGTGGCACTGATGGACACTGTGGGGTGGCACTGATGGACACTGAGGGGTGGCACTGATGGATCCATGTTGCCAGTCAGTGCCCACACACTGATTGGCATCTTTTTTTTTACTGTCTTTTTTTTATTTATATTTACTAATTCCCCCCCCCCCTTTTTTTATTTTTATTCCCTGGTGGTCTAGTGTGGGCTTTCCTGGTGGTCCAGTGTGGCGATCCAAGGGGGGGCTGCGCTGATAAACAATCAGCGTGAACCCCCTCTGTCAGGAGAGCCGCCGATCGGCTTTCCTCTACTCGCGTCTGTCAGACGCGAGTGAGGAAGAGCCATCAATGGCTCTTCCTGTTTACATCGTGATCAGCCGTGATTGGACACGGCTGATCACGTGGTAATGAGGCTCCGCCGGAGACTCGTTACCGAGATCGGGGATACGGGGTGTCAGACACATCACCGATCGCCGCGATGTGCACCCCCAGGGGCGCGCAGCAGCTCAAAATCCTAAGGACATCATATGACATCTAGACAGGATTTAGCAACCACTTTGCCGACGTCAATATGTCATTGGCGGGCGGCAAGTGGTTAACTAAAAGGAAAACCTGGTGTGGGATCACAGATAGAAGACCAAAAAGGCATGAAACAAACATATGTAAGTCCTGATCAGTCTGACCACACCACCTGGGACTTTTCCATAATCAGACAGCAACACTTTGGTGATGTCCACCTATCCCCACGTTGAGTTTCCTCATAGGCCGATGGCTCTGGGCTCTCCCTCTTCTGGCTTCCCTGGAAGACCCACGGTTACTGTTGGAACTAATCTGGCTTAAGCCGATCTTTCTGTTTATCTTTCCACAACCCTCTTAGGGAATGCTTTATGATGGCCCTGAGGACATAATTGTGAATTTTCATCTATTGCTCATTCCCCCTTCGAAAATCTACTTGGAAGCTGGACACCAGAAGAAGATCTACTGACCTATGCCCGGGCCAGTACCGGGGGGGGGACATTATTTACATTTTTTTCTCTTTTTTATTGGAGGGTGTCAAAGTTGCTCTCACTGATACTTACCTGTGGTCCCTGCAGGACCCCCCTGACTCACTTGGTGAGGAGGCGGGTCCCCTTTGTAGAGGGCGGTGGTCAGCTGAATAGCCCTAAAGGACTAATTTTATTGCTGTGTACAGTTTAAATGTTTATTTGCATGACATATCCATGACCTAGGGCGCGTGGTTCCGGTTTGGAACACCTGTGCCTCCACCCAGCCGTCGGACACCTGATGGTCTCCGAGGGCCGGGCAGTTTGCTCCCGGATGGGAGGAACTGACTTTGATCTACGTACTCTGAGCGCAGGGAGTGTCTCCCCCCCCCCCTGCTCTCCATCTCTCACTTCAGGGAGAACTTTATGCTTCTTTTCTTTCCTGTCTTCCCTCCTCCTTTCCTGCCTCTTCCCCTACTACACAACCGTGCCTAATACCAGTTCTCTTGCAGATCCCTTGAGCCTTCACCTTGACCCGAGTGGTACAACCTTCGACACCACTGCTGCTTCTGAATCCAGGACCTTCCAGGCTTCAAGACTCCAGAGGGTGAGTGGGGGTAATTTGATCTGAGGCACATCCACTTTGTTCCATGGCTGACACGCTTGATACCAAACTCAGAATAGCTTCCCATAATGTCCAAGGCCTCAACTCTCCGATTAAACGGAGAAAGGTAATGGATCATTATAAATCTCTTCATCTTGACATAATCATGCTGCAAGACACGCACTTCCCTGTCCGCTATTGCCCCAAATTCCTCCACTCACACTTCCCGCAATTCTATTTAGCCAGCGCCGAAAACAAAACCAAAGGGGTGGCTATACTGCTCTCCAAGGATTGTAATATCTCTGATATTATTGACCCTGACGGGAGATTTCTACTGATAAAAGGCTTGTTGGGAGACCAATTATTCTCACTAGTGTCCTATTATACACCTAACAGAGGACAAGCCAAATTTTTCCGCTCTATGCTGAACACCATATCCCCTGCGCAAGAAGGCACCATTGTTTTCGGGGGAGACTCGAATGTGGCTTTCGATCAGGGATTAGACAAAACAAAACCTCTAGGGTCTCGCCCTACAAGAGAGAGCCTTAAAATTGTGAAGATTTTGCATGACTATGGCCTTGCTGATACGTGGAGAGAATTTAACCCCTCCAAGAGAGATTATACTCATTTCTCCCATCCGCACCATACGTACGCCCGTATAGACCATATCCTCACCCCTTCTACCCTACTCCCTGCAGTCCTTCACACCTCTATCAGGGACACAGCACTGTCCTATCACTCTCTGGTGGTCATAACTCTCTGGGCGGGGAACCTGAGGGGGACACGAGATCACTGGAGACTGAACGAGTCTTTGCTCTCTGATCCAACCAGAGTTGCTGAAATTGGAAAAGCCCTATCAGAATATTTTATGCTCAATAACACTGGGGATGTCTCAGCTGAGACGCTGTGGGCTGCTCACAAAGCCTTCGTCAGGGGCAAGCTCATTCAAGTCTCCACGCAACTAAAACGAGAGAGGAGGGAAGAAATAGATAGATTGGAGACTGAATATATTAACCTTAAGGCATTGCATAAAAAGGACCCGTCCAAAATCCCCTCATGCCAAATTGATACTGCCAGGTTGGCTCTCAACCTTGCACTCACGACCCAGGCAGAGAAATCAATCAGATGGGGTAGGCACAAGCGGACAAATTCGGTCCCCTCCTAGTGTCCCGACTCACTCCTTAACATGCCCAAAATTAGGATAGGTGGACAACCTCCAACGACCAACCCAGTCAAGATACTGGACGCTTTCCAAGGATTTTACTCACGACTGTATGATTCCACCGACCAAGGTTTCTAGAGGGACTCCCCATTCCTTCACTGTCGACAGCCCATAGAGACAGAATGGACTCCCCAATCACAGAGGACGAGGTGACGAACGTGGTCAAAGATCTATGTAAGGGATCGGCCCCGGGGCCTGATGGACTTTCCATACCCTATTATAAATCCTTTTCGGACATCCTGACACCACATCTGACCAGGTTATTTAATTCCAAATCCAAAGGCGAACCCTTTGACTCCCATATCAATTCGGCTTTTATTATGGTGATTCCCAAACCAGACAAGAATCATGAAGATGTCAGCAACTATGGCCCGATCTCCCTTATTAACAATGATTTCAAGATCCTCACTAAAATTCTAGCCAATAGAATGGCGGGATTCATCGGCCAATACGTACATAAGGACCAAGTGGGTTTTATACCCGGCAGACAAGGCCCAGACCAAATTCGATGTGCAATAGATCTGGTTTCAATTTTACAGACTAATTGGACGGGCGGGGCTACTCAAAAAGGCTTCTTATTGTCACTGGACCTTCAGAAGGCCTTTGACTCGGTTTATTGGCCCTACATCTTCTCTATACTGAATGAATGAATGCAGAACTTGTATAGCGCAGCACATGCGAAGTAAATCGCCTCTGGGCGCTTGTTGTTTCTGTCTCCTTTGAGATCAAAAGAGATGAGTCTTAATCTTTCTCCTGAAGACTAAGTAGTTCTCCTCCAGTCGAATGCTGGCTGGTAAGGCGTTCCATAGTCTGGGACCTTGGACAGCGAATCTCCTGTCTCCTTTGGACTTGTATCTGGCTTTCGGTATCTGAAGCCGATTTTGATTGGTGGATCGTAGAATACGATTGGGATTGTAAACTTTTAATTTTTCGCATAGATAATGGGGAGCATTCCCATGGATACATCTATGCGTTAGACAGAGTGCTTTAAAGGTGATTCTGTCTTTGACTGGTAGCCAGTGAAGGGATCTCAGTGAAGGTGAGATTGATTCCCAGGGTTTTTTCCCAGTCACAAGTCTGGCGGCCGTATTTTGAACGACTTGAAGACGAGCGATTTGGTACTTGGGGAGTCCGAGGTAAAGGGCATTTGCATAGTCCAATCTGGAGTTTACAATCGCTCCCACCACGACCGCTATGTCTTTCTTGGGAATAAAAGGCGTGAGTCTGCGTAGTAGGCGCAGCAGATAGTGAGATCCGCTGACTACTGCCCCTATTTGTGCGTTCATTGTCATGTCGGAGTCAAAGATGACCCCAAGACTTTTGACTTTGGCGCTAGGGGTGATGACTTTGCCCAGAATGGGCGGGGGGATCCAGGCTGTTGTCGATTGATTCCTACGCTTGGCGTGAAACAGAAGAAGTTCTGTTTTCGCTCCGTTGAGTTTGAGATAACTCTTTGTCATACAGTCCTCTATCAAAGAGAGGCATGTCTCTAGGTTGAGGTGGTGATCCTTTTTTATTGCAAATGCGGAAGTACAGTTGTGTGTCGTCTGCGTAAGAGTGATATAGCAGTTTTTGGCTGCTGATGATTTCAAAAAGAGGACGCAGATAGATGTTGAATAACATCGGCGACAGGGGAGATCCTTGAGGGACCCCGCACGATAATGTGCGTTGTTCCGAAGTGAATGGTCCTAGCTTCACTATTTGCGATCGGTTTTCCAAAAAAGAGGAGAACCAAGATAGATCGCTTTCTGCGACTTTGGCTATTTAAGCCAGCCGAGTCAATAACAGCTTGTGATCAACTGTATCAAAGGCTGCACTTAGGTCCAGCAGAACCAGAAGAGAAGATTCTCCTTTGTCTGCGGCCTCGAGAACGTTGTCCCATATCTTAAGCAATGCTGTTTCCGTCCCGTGTCCGGGACGGAATCCTGATTGCAATGGGTCGAGTAAGTTGTGGGTATCTAGATGCTGTTGCAGCTGCTGTACCACTGCTTTCTCCATTACCTTGGAGAGAACATTTAGGCCTGTTATGGGGCGCCAGTTGAGTGGATCCTTAGGATCCAGGGTGGCTTTCTTCAAAATGGGTTGAATGAAGCCCTCCTTCAGCTGGGAGGGCATTTTGCCCTCCCTGAAGGATTGGTTAATAAGCTGCGTGACCGGAGGTGCCAGGATGTCAGCGCATTCCTTCAGCAGTTTGGTGGGGATAATATCATTTGGCGCAGTGCTGTTGCGCAGAGTGCCGATGATATTTTTAGTGGTTTGAATGGATATGGGTTCCAGCGTGAACTCACCAGACTGTGGTGAATTGCTGCCGGTGCTGTATAAATGACTACGGGGGGGGGGCTGGGAGAGCAATTGTTTTGCTGAATGCTTTGCCGGATTGCCATTATTTTGTTAATGAAGCAATCCGATAACTCATCGCAAAATTCTTTTGTGTCCAAGTTGGGGGCTTCAAGACATTCTGGATTCATGGTCTGAGTGACCAGCTTGAAGAGTTCGCGGGGGCGATTTAGGGCACCGTTGATAGCCTCAGAAAAATAGTTTTTCTTGGCTTCGAAGATTTGCTTGTAGTATTTCCTGGTTATTGCCTTGTAGATCGAGAGGTTCTCATCTGAAGAGTTTCTTTTCCAGGCTGCTTCTGCCCTTCTGCGCTCTTGCTTCAGTAACGCCAGCTGGTTGTTGAACCAGCCGGAGTTATTTTTCCTGATCTGGGTCTTTCGTTTCGGCGCTATCAAGTCAGCTGACTGCAATAGTGCTGTGTTTATGGCCTCCAGTGTTTCTGCCGCTGTTTGGTGCGGCTGAATTGTGTTTAATTTTTCCCCTAACGTGGCTTTGAAGAGTTCCGAATGGAGCTTCTTCCGACAACTGGTCCAGTGTGTTGTCACTGGATTTGATGTTTTTGTTAAGGGGGGGGAATTCGGAAATAATGAATTTAATTGCATGGTGATCTGACCATGGCAATGGTTCATTATCGAAGATTTTTATTTCCAGATCTTGTCTGAAAATAAGATCGAGCGTATGACCTGAAGCATGTGTGGGCCCACATACTAGTTGCTGAAGCCCTAATCCTTCCAGATGGTCGATGCAGGCGTCGGCAATGGGGTCTTGCGGGGAGTTGGCCCAGAGGTTGAAGTCCCCGAGCAGCAAAAGGTGTTTGCTATTCAGGGTATAGGTGGAGACAAAGTCCGTCAAAGATGGGAGCAGCTGCGACTTAGGGCCAGGTGGCCTATAGCAGAGTAGAATCCGGACGGTCTCCTAGCCGTTTACTTGCAGTTGAAGAGTAAGGGTTTCAATGAACGGAAGAGGGTTTTGGAGGCTTGGTTTTGTTATCGCAAGACGCGTCTTATGGATCACCGCCAGTCCTCCTCCTCTTTGCCCTATTCTGTTTTCCGTAATAATCCGGTAGTTTTCTGGCACCAATTCTCCTAGAATGGTGTTACAGTCGGCTGTGAGCCAGCTCTCTGTAATGAAGAGGCAGTCTAGGTCGTGTTGTAGAATGAAATCATGGATTTCAAGTCGGTGTTTTACTGTCGATCTTGTGTTGATCAGAGCACATGAAATGCGCTTAAGTTGGGGTAAACGGCTAAAATTTTTGACAGTCGATCGTCGATCGATCCTCAAAAGGTGCTCAATTCTTAGGGTCTTTTTGGTGATGGCTGGCAGTATTGCGGCGAAACGCCTCAAATTCCAAATGGTTTCTGCGGAGTACCGCAGATTAGCCATGGTTGCCATTCACCGGGGGAAAAGTCGTTCCTTTTGGTGGCGATGAAGAGAGGATTCAGTGAATCCTCCCGGCTTGGTCCAGAGGAAGGCAAAAAAACCCTAATCATGCTATGCCAATTTGCATTTGGTAGGGGGAAAAATTCCTTCCTGATCCCTGAAAGGCGATCGGGCGAACCCCTGGATCAAGTACTATTAAGTTGTGAAAAGGGGGGTGGGGGGGGGGGAAGCTGACACTGCTGCTGGGTGTACCAAGATGGCCGCCGACCAGGAGCAGGACATGGGACCCAGGCTGGTGTGTAGCCAGCTGGGTGGATTGGTGAGCCAGGGGGGGGGGGCTGGTTGTTGAGGCCAGGGGTGGATGAGTACCTACAGGGGCTGGGGGTGAGCTCCTGGGGGCTACTACAGGTGATTTGGCCGAGAGTGCGGCGCGCCGCTAGGCCGCGGATGAAGCCGCGGCCTTTCCTAAGATGCGGCAGCCGCGAATCAGTAGTGGCTGGCGCGGTTCAGGGGAGAAAACGGGGAATCGCGGGGAGGCGCCGGGGGGAAGGTTGCATTGGCAGGTGGGTGGTAATGTGGGGTAAGGAGAGGGGAAGAGGCCCCAGCGTTCAGCCGATTCGGCGGCTTATCCTGATAAGGACGGCCGCCAATCGGTTCCAGGGGAGGTGATGGAAAGTAGGGCCTACCTGGGGAGGATGTCTGGAGAAGAAGGAGAGAGCTGTGAAAAAATCCTGCCTGCCTAGCTGATGCTGTCCCTGGGGAGAGCCGACTCGTTTGAGAGCGTCCTGCTCTCACTATCCCTAAGGTGAGCAGACTAAGGTGAGAGCGTCTGCTGCACGTCTGCTGCACACCCTACTGACACACCTACTGAGATGAGGTTGCACAGATGCTTGTTTCCTAGTTGGGCTCCTGCAGATACTGGAGCGTTGGGGCTTTGGGACCCGATTCTTGGGCCTTATGCGAGCCCTTTACTCAAACCCTAGGGCAATCATTAGAATCGGAGAACATTACTCCACACCTATTGAAATCAAACGGGGCACTAGACAAGGGTGCCCACTATCCCCCCTAATTTTTGCTATAGCAATTGAGACCTTGGCTATTGCTATACGACAGAGCCCTGATATATTAGGAGTCCAATGTGGAGAACAGACCCTCAGATGTGCCCTCTTCGCGGACGACATACTGTTATTCTTGACCTCCCCCATCACTACTCTTCCCAACCTTTGCCGCACACTGGATGACTTCGCTAGAATATCAGGTCTGTCAGTAAACTTTTCCAAATCTCAGGCCCTCAACGTCTCTCTCCCCCTTCAGACAATCCTTTTCGTTTGTCTGGAATGACACCTCGATCCAGTACCTAGGCATCACATGACGGCTAAAACAGAGACCCTATATGACCATAACTACCCACCACTATATAAAAAACTGGAGGCTGACCTTTGTCTATGGTCCAAACACGGACTCTCTTGGATAGGGAGGACCAACTCAATTAAAATGACCTTGCTCCCGAGAATACTATATTTCTTTTGATCCCTTCCTGTCCCACTTAGGAGAACTCAGCTAAGATCTTTACGGAGTAAAATACTGAAGTTCACCTGGGGTACATCGGGGTACCGAGTCCTGCAGAGTACACTTTATCTCCACAGAAGCAAAGGAGGCCTGGGATTACCCAACCTTCATAAATACTATCTTTCAGCTAGATTGGCCCAACTTTCCACTCTTTATTCCAGATATGAAAAGCCAAATTGGGTTAAAATTGAAAGACAAGCTGCCCCCACCTTTACTCTAGACTATCTAGTCTGGTCCCCACCCAAATCCCGCCCACCCATTCTCTCACCAGTGTTGTCTCACTCATTGGCTATGTGGGACAACCTCAGAAGCAATCCCTCTCTAACATCTGTTGAACGCCCTCTTGCACACATTTTCCACAACCCCGACTTCACGCCGGGCTTGCGCATTGCGGAATTCAAGTGGTGGCTGGATAAGGGGCTTTTCCGAATAGGGCAGTATTTTACCTCCAGTGGACCCATCTTCTTTAACTATTGTATCAACACTTTGAAACTTCCAGACACCGAGAAGTTTCATTATAGACAAATCTCACATTTTCTACACAATATTTGGAAGAACAAACCCCTACCCCCCAAATTCACTCCCTATGAGATATGGTGCAGACAAGCCATGGAGCAAAGGGGTGGCATATCAGTGGTCTACTCAGCCCTCACTCACCCCATGGACAAAACACCTTACATGAAGGCTTGGGAGTCAGACTTTCAAAGCAGCTCGAGCTTGGAGACTTGGCACAAGGCTGTCGCTAAATCATTTCGGGGAATTCAAAATGTCTCCTTAATGGAGGCTAGCGTGAAAATTATTACCAGATGGTACCTCACTTCCTCCAGGCTAGCTTCCATGTTCACTAATGTGGATCCCTCTTGCTTTAGAGATTGTCAGCTTAGGGGCACCATGGCCCACATTTGGTGGGAATGCCCCAGGATTCGTACCTTCTGGAGACTTATTTTTAACATGATCCACAGGGTGTCCGGATACCAGATTCCAAGGTCCCCCAAAGTCGCCTTACTGAACGCCCATATCCCACTGCTTCCTAGATCCACACAAAGGCTAATCCATTATATTTTGCTAGGCATCAAAATTTGTATCGCTAAATCTTGGAAACAACCCAAACCGTCGCTGTCAACTGTTAAGAAGAACATTTCGTGGATCATGACTCAAGAAAAATTGTCCAGCATACTAGATGACACCTCTGTGATGTTCCACCAATTATGGGATCCCTGGGCTGAATGTGTCGGTATTTCCCTCAACCCCAGAGCTGAGCAGAGCCTGCACAAAGCTTAGTACATAACTAGGCACTCAGTTTTCCCTTTCTCCCTCACCCCTGTCCCGCCCTTCTTATCCCGCTCTTTTCCTACTTTCTATCCTCCTTTAACTATCCCTGCTTGTTTAGGTTTTTTGCTTATGTGAACTTTACAACACTATAGTTTACTTACCTTTTTCCACGGGGATTGCCTATATCCGGGCTGGGGCCGGTGGGCTGGGGGGGCCTTGCCCTTAGCACAGCATGATCCCTAGAGGGGTGCTGGGGGCGGGGGGCCCCTCATAGCTCTGGGGTCCGGGTCTGGTCTACACAGGGACAATGCCTCACATAAGTGGGTGCATCACATTCCCCTAGCTTTGTTTTGTTAGAATGTTACAGATATTAGGGGATTCTCATCCTTGTTGGATCTTTTGGGTCACCTTTTCTTGTATGCTTAGTTTATAGAGTTTCCAGGATTGCCCCCAGGGTTGTTGTATTACCTGACGCATTTGTCATTTCTGTTTATAAATCTATTATTTAATAAAAATCTATTGAAAGAAACAAACATATGTACATACAACAAACACAACAGTGAGAGCCGGTTTACACAGGGGCAGCACGACCCTGAGTGTGACTTCAGCACGACTTGGGGCGGCTTACAATGCGACTTCAAGTCACTTCCAGGACAGGCGACGTTGCCAGTAATAAGCTCTGTGGGAGGGAGAGGTTTGCCTGAGAAAACTAGTTTCTCTTCATGTAAAGTTGCTTCAGTTAGGACAGGGGATCCGACTTGGAAGTGACTTCCATTGAAATCAATGGGTACAAGTTGCCTTGAAGTAGTACAGGAACCTTTTCTGAAGTCGGAGCTACTTCAGTAGTGTGCATTAAGATGGCTCTCATTCACTTGCACATAATTTTTCATGTCACGTCGACTTGGAGCGACTTGGGGTGACACAAGTCGCCCCCAGGTCGTGGTAGTGTGAACCGGCTCTAACTTTTTGTAAAATATTTTGTTTTTTAAATACCTTTTTTGTTTTCATGTTCTACAACTGACCAAAAACAAACATATTTTGTTTGTTACATTATTCTGGGCTTCTCTCTATATATGCTAAACAAACAAAAAACTATGTGATATATACTTATACTGTACAACTGGGCTTTATGGGGGAAATATTAACCACTTTCCGACCATATAACTTAGATCTACGGCAGCAAAGTGACATGGCTTGCGCCGGATCATGTAGCAAGTACTTCTGGGTCTGGGGCGCAAATGCGCACCGTCGATGGCCCACTCCCGCTGTGATTATATTCAGCGGGAGCTGATCGTCAGGTACCACAGACTCAATGTTGACCGCCACCTGCCGATCCTTCTATACAGAGGGAAATGGTGGTCTGCCCATATAAACAAAGATTTTTTTTACCAAAAATATGAATCAGAATACATTGACCTAAATTTATGAAGACTATTTTTATTTCCAATATTTTTTATTGGATGTGTTTTATAGCAGAAAGTAAATAATATATATATATTTTTTTCAAAATGGTCGGTCTTTATTTGTTTATAGCGCAAAAAATTAAAACCGCAGATCTGATCAAATATCACCAAAAGATATCTCTATTTGTGGGGAAAAAACTGAATTTACATTTCATTTGGGTACAGTGTCGAATGTCCAGGTGGAAAGAGGTTAATAGAGACACATCAGTTGGGGTGCATTATACCAACGCCCCAAAATACATTATGACCTAAAACTTTTATTACTGTCTAAAAATCTATAATGTAGAAAATGAAAGGAAGTCATAAGAATGCCAGGTGTATAACCTTACAGGGCAACATAGAATCAGTCCAATAATACAAAATGATGGAACAGATGTACAACTGCCCTCATTATAGGAGGATAACAACCAGACAGCAAGTACTGTATTTATCGGCGTATAACACGCACCCTAACTTTAAGAGGGAAGTTTCAGGAAAAAAACTTTCCACAGCCCCGTGTGTATAACATGCAGGCACAGTTTACCCTCTATATTCAGGGTACAAAAGTGAGTGTTATACGCCAATAAATACAATATGTCTTTAGCTACAATTGGTCACTCTTTCTGTCTGGAGTGGAGATGTGTATAAGGTAGGGTCAGTATCCAGGCCACATACAGTACCACAACCTAAAGGCATGGATTGATATTAAGGGTTTAGTGTGATTACCAAAGGGCTCAAATGCCCATCAACATCAAATATTCCACAGTACCCTTCAAGCCTATCAATCCATTATCTTAACCAGTCCACAAAAATCCCTCTTTTCCTCCTACAACTGAATCCACATTGCACCAATAATTCCACATTGCCACCATTAAGTCTAATGCCGCGTACACACGGTCGTTTTTTGCGATGAAAAAAAACGACGTTTTTTAAAACGTCATTTAAATTGATCGTGTGTGGGCAAAACGTTGTTTTTTGTCTTAAAAAAAACGACCAAAAAAAAATTCCAACATGCTTGAATTTTTTGTGTCGTTTTTCAAAACGTTGTTTTTTGTTTCACAAAAAGTCACCGTGTGTAGCAAAAACGTCGTTTAAAACGACGTTTTTCAACCCGCGCATGCCCAGAAGCTAGTTATGAAGCGAGCTTCAATGGAAAAGTGTGGTGAACGTAACTTCGCTTTTTGTGAAAAAACGATGGTGTGTATGCAACATCGTCTTTGAAAGTGACGTTTCAAAAACGTCGTTTTTTACTTCACAAAAAATGTCGTTTTTTTTTCATCGCAAAAAACGACCGTGTGTACGCGGCATAATGCTGTGTACACACGGTCGTTTTTTGCGATGAAAAAAAACGACGTTTTCTGTGAAGTAAAAAACGACGTTTTCGAAACGTCACTTTTCAAAGACAATTTTGCATACACACCATCGTTTTTTCACAAAAAGCGAGGTTACGTTCACCACTCTTTTCCATTGAAGCTCGCTTCATAACTAGCTTCTGGACATGCGCGGGTTGAAAAACGTCGTTTTGAACGACGTTTTTGCTACACACGGTGACTTTTTGTGAAACAAAAAACGACGTTTTGAAAAACGACACAAAAAATTCAAGCATGTTGGAATTTTTTTTTGGTCGTTTTTTTGAAGACAAAAAACTAAGTTTTGCCCACACACGATCAATTTAAATGACGTTTTAAAAAACGTTGTTGTTTTTCATCGCAAAAAACGACCGTGTGTACGCGGCATAAGCGACTGTATTTAAAAATAAAGAAGAATAATTAAAAAAAAACACAAAAAAATCCCTTAATCCAACATGTTTTGCCTAAAAGCAAGGCTTCATCATGGGTTTACAGTGCATAAAATGTGTTTAAAGAAAACACATGGCTTCTCTGTAATGCTGCTTGTGTATGGTAATGTAATTTTCCTTTTGTGTGGTTGGTTGTGTGCCTGGTTTTCCCATATGCCTCCACAGAGCTTGAAGTCAAATTTCCAGCATCTCCTGCATGTTCCACTTTCAAAAAGTTCTTAAAGGAATTCTGTAATAGTTTGATTTCTTAAATACAAATCTTTAGCTGCTAAGGTGGTGAAAAGGAAGGCAGATGCACCCAATTAATAATTAAGGTGGTAATACCTCAAAAACGAAAAAATAAATAAAAACTGGTGAAAAAGGGGATTAAAAAGAAAACAAATGCCTCCAGGTTTAGATACACTTTAAAGTGGAATTCCAGGTTACACATAACTAATGTTAAAAATGTTCCCTCCCCTTTCCAACACCTATGCCGACTAACCTAAAAAGATCTGTATATTTACCTACCTTCAGGCCACTCTGGTCCAGTCACATGATCTCCTCTGTATTAGACAGCACCAGCTGCAGAGACAGAAGAGGGGAGTGTGCTTGTCAAGGCTGAAATGCCTAGGAGATGTGACATCACCCGTAAGCTCCTAAGGCCCATCCAATGTCGGCACTCCCTCCTCTCCCCTGCAACCGCAGCTGGCTGACACAGGGGCGTCAGATCATGTAACTGGACTGAAGCAGTCTAAAAATAAAAATAAAAAAGGTTAGTCAGAATAGGTGTTAGGAGGGAGGAAGGAGCATTTTTAAGATTAGTTAGGTGTAGCATGGCATTCCACTTTAAAGAATAAGGCCGCGTACACACGATCAAACTTATCCGAAGAAAACGGTCCGACGGACCGTTTTCAATCGGATATGTCTGCTGGGCTGTTTTGGTCTGATGGTTGTACACACCATCAAACCAAAATCCCTGCGGACAGACAGTGCGGTGACGTGACAGTGACGTTGACGCCGCCACGTCACCAATCCAGGAAGTAAAATACTTCCACGCATGCGTCAAATTCATTCGGTGAATGCGGGGGATTTCTGTCCGCTGGTTAGGCATACTAACCAGCTGACATGTCCGACGGACAGGCTTGGACTCCGCTGGACAAACCTGTCCGCTAGGTCGTACACACGATCAGAGATGTCCGCTGAAACTGGTCGGCGGACCAGTTTCAGCAGATAAATTCGATCTTGTGTACGCGGCCTAAGACTATGAAAAGGCTAACATTTCTTAGGATAAATACAGATACAAATTTGCAATAATGTTTTCTTACAGAGTATATAGTTCACGTGAAGTGGGTCATCTTTTTTTTTTTATTATTCAACAAAGTTGAATATAAAATGTGAACACCTATTGTTAAAGAGCTCCAGTATAAGCCATTTGTAACCACTTGGATATAATGTAAATGATTTCTGTAATTCAAACAAAAAGCTGTGCGAAAAAAAAACACTATGCTGTCAAATTAAAAAATGTTTATCTCACCTTGACAATTCCTCTTATGTGCATTTTTGCAATCATCTCTGCGGTATAAAGAAACATCAATAGAGTATCAAGGGCAATTGTCACATACTGAAGGGGAGGATAATGCTCAAAGGTCTTCGGGGTGTTCATACAAACGGAAATGACACTGATAATTGCACAGATGCGTAGTAATGAGTGCACCCACTGAAAGAGAAGAACATTTTATTATACATTTCTTCTTGAAAGCACGGCTGTATGACAAGCATAATTAACACTGCACAGACAAATCTATGTGCACAAATTTACTTAAAACTAGGAGTCTTTTCAGCATGTGCCCGGCTGTTACAAAATTGGCAGTGGAACTAAATTACAAAAATAAATACAGTTTATTAAAATTCATTTATTCAAAAAAATCTGACAGATGTGAGTTTCATATACAGTATGCAGCAGATGTGAATTTCACGCTGATTTAACCTATATCATCTTTGCAATTTTAACGCTTAAAAGCCAACTTCCACCTGTGAGCATGATGTCTTTGGTAGCTTACGTCATTTTTTATGGTACATAAAAGAGTTTTTGCCTGTGTGTAATGTTCCTTTTAAAGTAAATTAGTCGTGTAATACATGGGCTGCTATAGCTGACCCAGAAAAACGCATGTAGCAAATTTCAAAACCCCTTATCTACATCCTAATTCCAAATTAAAGTTTTGACGTATTGATTAGATATCTGCAGTGGCAGCCTATATATTCCTCCCATGTCATTTTTCTCATAAACCACTGACTAGCCCTGTTATAATTTGTTTTACCACGTGATCACAGGCTAATATTAATGGAATACGATTCTTGAGAGATATCTGCAGTAACTTGGCAACGCTTTCCATAGACTACTTAAGAATCATAGAGGCAGTACTAAGATGATTTGATTTACAATGTAGTTACATGTAAAAACTCAGGATACTTTTTTAGTGTTCCTTAACCACTTAAACCCCCTTCCTAACCAGACCAATTTTCAGCTTTCGGTGCTCTCACAATTTGAATGACAATTACTCAGTCATACAACATTGTACCCATATGAAATGTTTGTCCTTTTTTTTTCACACAAATAGAGCTTTCTTTTGGTGGTATTTGATCACCTCTGGGTTTTTTATTTTTTTGCGCTATAAAACAAAAACTACTGAAAATTCTGTAAAAAATAAATAAAAATAAATCTTGTTTCTGTCATATTAGCAGGTTATTTCTCACACACAGCATATGCATACCACAAATTACACCCCAAAACACATTCTGCTATTCCTCCTGAGTATGGCGATACCCCATGTGTGAGACTTTTACACAGTGTGGCCACATACAGAGGCCCAACATGCAGGGAGCGCCATCAGGCATTCTGGAGCACCCAGACCAATTCTGACATTTCTCTCCTACATGGAAAAATCATCATTTATTTGCTAGAAAATTACATAGAACCCCAAAATATTATATATGTTTTTTTTTTAGCAAAGACCCTAGAGAATAACAACTTTTTATCTCGCATGGTATTTTCGCAGAAATTTTTTGAACACGTGTTTTTAACCTCTTAACCACTTCCCGCCCGGCCAATAGCCGATTTACGGCAGGGAAGTGGTTATGAAATCGTGACTAGACGTTCTCAAACGTCTAGCACGATTTCAATGCCGCGCGCGCCCGTGGGGGCGCGCAGCGCGGCGATCGGTGATGCGGGGTGTCAGTCTGACACCCTGCACCTCCGATCTCGGTAACGAGTCTCTGGCGGAGCCTCGTTACCACGTGATCAGCCGTGTCCAATCACGGCTGATCACGATGTAAACAGGAAGAGCCGCCGACGGCTCTTCCTCACTCGCGTCTGACAGACGCGAGTACAGGAGAGCCGATCAGCGGCTCTCCTGACAGGGGGGGTTCGCGCTGATTGTTTATCAGCGCAGCCCCCCCTCGGATCGCCACACGGACCACCAGGGAAATAAAAAAAATACAAAAGAAAATACAAAAAAAAAGACAAAAAAAAAAAATGACAAAAAAAAAAAAATGACAAAAAAAAAAAGGGGGGGCAGTAAAAAAAAATGATGCCAATCAGTGCCCACACATGGGCACTGATTGGCAACATTGATCCATCAGTGCCACCCCTCAGTGATCATCAGTGCCACCCCAGTGTCTGTCAGTGCCACCCCACAGTGCCAATCCATGCCCAGTGCCCACCTACCAGTGCCCACCTGTGCCACCTATCAGTGCCCACCTGTGCCGCCTATCAGTGCCCACCTGTGCCGCCTATCAGTGCCCACCTGTGCCGCCTATCAGTGCCCACCTGTGCCGCCTATCAGTGCCCATCTGTGCCGCCTATGAGTGCCCATCTGTGCTGCCTATGAGTGCCCAGTGCTGCCTATGAGTGCCCATCAGTGCCGCCCATGAGTGCCCATCAGTGCCGCCCATGAGTGCCCATCAGTGCCCAATACCAGCGCCGCCTATCAGTGCCCATCAGTGCTACCTAATCAGTGCCCATCAGAACTACCTCATCGGTGCCCATCAGTGCCACCTCATCGTTGCCCATCAGTGCCACTATATCAGTGCCCATAATTGAAAGAGAAAACATACTCATTTACAAAAAAATTAACAGAAAAAAATAAAAACTTTATTTTTTTTTCAAAATCTTCGCTCTATTTTTAGTTGTTGCACAAAAAAAAAAAACGCAGAGGTGATCAAATACCACCAAAAGAAAGCTCTATTTGTGGGGAAAAAAGGACGCCAATTTTGTTTGGGTGCAGTGTAGCATGACCGCGCAATTGTCATTCAAATTGCGACAGTGCTGAAAGCTGAAAATTGGCTTGGGCGAGAAGGTGCGTAAGTGCCTGGTATGGAAGTGGTTAAGGACCGCCTACTGTAGATTTACGTCAGCAGAATGGCACGGCTGGGCACATCAACGTATATATACGTTGGTTCTAGTACCCAGCCGTGGGTCACGGGCACGCGCCCGCGGCGCATTTTTTGCTGCATTTTTTGACAATTGTCCCAAAAATTTTGAAAATTTTGAAAATGACAATTGTCCCAAAAATGTGTCAAAATTGTCCAAAGTGTCCGCCATAATGTCGCAGTCACGAAAATCGCTGATCGCCGCTATTAGTAGTAAAAAAAAAAAAATAATAAAAATGCAATAAAACTATCCCTTATTTTGTAAACGCTATAAATTTTGCGAAAACCAACCAATAAACGCTTATTGCGATTTTTTTTAACAAAAATAGTTAGAAGAATACGTATCGGCCTAAACTGAGGAAAAAAAATATATATATATATATTTTGGGGGGATATTTATTATAGCAAAAAGTAAAAAATATTGCATTTTTTTCAAAATTGTCGCTCTATTTTTGTTTATAGAGCAAAAAATAAAAACCGCAGAGGTGATCAAATACCACCAAAAGAAAGCTCTATTTGTGGGGAAAAAAGGATGCCAATTTTGTTTGGGAGCCACGTCGCATGACCGCGCAATTGTCAGTTAAAATGACGCAGTGCCGAATCGCAAAAAGGGGCAAAGTCCTTTACCTGCATTTTGGTCCGGGTCTTAAGTGGTTAAAAAAAAAAAATGTTTTGTGCTTAAAAAAAAAAAAAACAGTAAAGTTAGCCCAATTTTTTTCATAATGTGAAAGATGAAGTTACGCCGATTAAATAGATACCCAACATGTCACACTTCAAAATTGCGCACACTCATGGAATGGCGCCAAACTTTGCTACTTAAAAATCCCCATAGGCGACGCTTTAATTACTTTTATTGGTTACATGTTTTTAGTTACGAAGGAGGTCTAGGGCCAAAATGATTGCCCTCGCTCTAACGTTCGCAGAGATACCTCACATGTGTAGCTTGAACACCGTTTTCATATGTGGGCGGGACTTACGTATGCGTTCACTTCTGCATGCGAGCACACGGGGACAGGGGTGCTTTAAAAAAATGGGTATTGCAGAGTATTGGGGTATTGCAGAGTACCGCACAGGGTATTGCAGAGTATTGGGGTATTGCAGAGTATTGGGGTATTGCAGAGTATTGCGCAGGGTATTGCAGAGTATCGCGCAGGGTATTGCAGAGCATCGCGCAGGGTATTGCAGAGTATTGGGGTATTGCAGAGTATCGTGCAGGGTATTGGGGTATTGCAGAGTATCGCGCAGGGTATTGGGGTATTACATAGTATTGGGGTATTGCAGAGTATTGCACAGGGTATTGGAGTATTGCAGAGTATTGGGGTATTGCAGAGTATTGCGCAGGGTATTGGGGTATTGCAGAGTATTGGGGTATTGCAGAGTATTGTCCAGGGTATTGGGGGTATTGCAGAGTACTGGGGTATTGCAGAGTACTGGGGTATTGCAGAGTATTGGGGTATTGCAGAGTACTGGGGTATTGCAGAGTATGGGGCAGGGATGGCTGAGCTGGGATGGATGGATGGCTGGATCTGTGACTGCATTTGTCACAGATACAGCCACAGCGCTGCTGCTGCCACCCGCCCCCCCCCCTCTCTTCTCACACTGTACCGAACGGAGATGCTAAGAAAAGAAAGCCACTGCACACCAGAGGGATCACTAGTATCCATGTTTATTGCATGGAATATCCACAAGCTTCACATACACTAACAGTATTTTGCCTTAGGACTGCCTCTCCAATGCATTTCACCTAATAGGGCTTTGATGTAGAGATTGTAGTCGCACAGTGGTTTATTGAGATCACACACAGTGGGGAGTGTATGGAGATTCAGTCATGTTAACTACCTAAAAACGTTTACAGGATTTATTATAAGTAATAACAAAATTAACATTTCTCTTTTTTTTTTACTGCAATATTTGACTCTGAGGCCGCGTACACACGATTGGTCCAAACCGTTGAGAATGGTCCGACGGACCGTTTTCATCGGTTCACAGACTGATGGTCTGATGTGCGTACACACCATCAGTTCAAAAACCGATCGTGTCAGTACGTGGTAACATAAAACACAACGACGTGCTGAAAAAAATAAAGTCCAATGCTTCCAAGCATGCGTCGACTTGATTCTGAGCATGCGCGGGTTTTTGGACCTTTTGCGTACTAACCATCGGTTTGGTCCGATGGTCAGGCGTCCATCGATCCGATTTTAAAGCAAGTTTTAAAACTTTGGTCCGACGGACGGTGGTCCGATGGGCCGTACACACGGTCGTTTTGGACCGATGAAACTGGACTTAGGTCCAGTTTCATCGGTTTGGACCGAATGTGTGTATGCGGCCTGACATTTCTAATACTGCAGTGTTTCCTTGGGACTGAACCAAAAGTATTGAAACCATTTGTGTTTCTTTTTCATTCCCATTTCTTTTAGGGTAAGGTGGCCATTGAGATCATATGGCAAAACAAGCTCTCTCCCCACTCAACACACTGGTCTCATTCACAACATAATGTGTTACCACATGCACAGTAATGGAGGGATGGTAACAGAGTCCATCGCTTCACTCTAATGCCGCGTACATACGATCATTTTTCAGCATTATCGTGTGTGGGCTTCACATCATCTTTCAGGTTCTGATAAACGACAAAAAAAAATTTGAACATGCTGCATTTTTAAACGTCGTTTTAAACAATGTCGTTTTTCGGGTTGTAAAAAATGATCGCGTGTGGGCTAAAACAACGTAAAAACCCTGCACATGCTCAGAAGCAAGTTATGAGACGGGAGCGCTCCTTCTGATAAAACTACCATTCATAATGGAGTAAGCACATTCATCACGCTGTAACAGACAGAAAAGCGCAAATCGTCTTTTACTAACACTGAATCAGCTAAAGCAGCCCAAAGGCGAATGGAACTTCCCCTTTATGGTGCCGTCGTACGTGTTGTACGTCACTGTGGTTTGCTAGATAATTTTTTAAAAACGATGATGTGTGGGCAACGTCGTTTTAATGATGAAGTTGGGAAAACTTTGGCCCAGATTCACGTACATCTGCGCATTATTGGACACAAATGCACTTGCATTGCAAAAGTACATCCCTTTGTATCCCTTCCTATTTAACCAAGTGCTTTTGTCCTGTTGTTCGTTGCGTTGTGTTTTGTAGTTGTCAGATTAGTGTTCTGTGTGATCAAGTGTTTGTTAGTAGATCTTTGAAAGTGTTTTTTGATAAGTGTTTGAGAGACTGTTTGTTTGATATATTTCTGTTCGTTTGTTTTCTTGCAGATTTTTTGCTGTTTGTTTTTGTGACTGTTTTTTGCTGAGTGCTTGTGTGATTTTTTGGGTGTTAGTTTTCTCTTTGTGTGTGTTCTTGCTTGATTGGTTGTGCTTGTTTTTGTGACTGATTTTTGTTGACTGGGAGTGAGTTTTTTTGGAAGTATGACAGAGAGAAAGCGAAAACTCAATTTTACTGTGGGGGAAAAAATAATTCTTGCCCGGGCCATTAGCGATTATGGGCGTTTCCTCCACGGCCCAGACAGTGCCAACACCACCCCCGGCCAGGAGGAGGGAGATTTTGGACCTCATCACTGAGCAGGTCAATTTAGCGGGGGAGGGGGAGACACGGACCCGGTCTGGGATTGACAAAAAAATTAATGACCTCCGGCGTCTGGTCATACAGAAGCTGTCCAAAATGCATGCCCAGGGGCACAGGAGGGGGCCCACCATGCCGTATTAGGCTGACAGCGGAGGAGCGTACGGTGGCCCTGACCTTTCATCGGCATGAAGTGGAGGGCCTGCCCGGCTTTGACTCCGGAGCCCGTGGTGCCAGGTAAGTATTTTTTTTAATATCAGGTGTGTAGCATGTGTGGGGGAGGGGGTGAAAGGGAATATGTGGCAAGTGTGTGGATCCTCCAACCTGTGAATGTTTTGTGTCATCCACAGATGTGCAGGAGGGTGCAGGGCCATCTGGCCTGACCGCACCATCCCCAGGACAGCAGCCTAATGAGGCCCCCCCAACAAGGCCGGAGTCTGCGGAGGAGGTTCAAGAGGAGGAGGAGGTTGAGGAGGAGGAGGATCATAAGGAGGAGGAGTCCATGTCAGGCACTGGACTTTTGGTTTTTGATGACTCTTCCCCTCTGGCTGGCAGCAGGCAGCCCTCCCTAAGGGGGAGCCCCCCCCCCCCTCCTCCCCCAACACGGCTCCCCTCCCAAGGGCCTCCCCTTCTCCTTGGCCACAAGCATCAGCTGGAGGCAGGAAGTTGTCCCAGAACACCAGGGGGATGGCCGATCTCCTGCCCGCCACTCTGAGAAGGGACCAGGCCCTTCAGACCCGCCATCTGGGACAGGTCAGCCAGACATTGGTGCGGATGGAGGAGAGCCTGTCCTCCATCAAGGATACGCTGGGGAACCTGGACTCCCACTCTCGGGCTTTCACAACCTGCCTAAACGACCTGCAGATGACATCAGCAGGCGTTGGGCAGGATGTGAGGGCCCTTACCCAGGCTATCCAGGCCAACACGGCAACACTTGGTGCTGCCCTGGACAGAATAGCCGTGGCCTTGGAGGGCAGGCCGCCAGGTGGGCAGAGATCAGGGGCTGCTCCTCCTTCCCTGGTTTTCCCCCTCCCCCATGAGTCTCCCCTGAGGAGCCGGGGCCGTGGCCGGGGGCGCCCCAGGCGTGGCTCACGTAAAGGGCAATAATTTTTTTTCCCCTTTTTTGATTTTTTTTTTTTGTTGGAAAATTTTTGATTTTGCTGGTCATTTTTTTTTTTTTTGGGGGTTGTGAATGCTGTTTGAATGTGGGGGTGACATACCTGCCGGAAAAGGGGTGTCACCCTCAATTTTGGTGGAGAAGGGTTCCCCAGGACCAGGGAGAAGTGATCCCCAGGTCCGTGTGAATGGTGTATGAATGTACAGTGACATAATTGGAGCCTTGGCGTGGCGTTGCTGCTCACAAGTCCTGCATGGTGGACTGGTGCCAATCCAATTTGATGTGGATGTGGGGTGTGTGCGCTAGAGACCACAGTGGTGTGCATGCATGCATTCTCATTGTGCCATGATTAATTTGTGTGTTTAACGTGCAAATATGCCCAATGTGGGTTGTCTCCTGGCTGCTCTTCCCTCAGAAGACGGGGTAGCCTCGGTTAGGGGGGGATTGTCTGGTTCAGGGGTCAGGTCATCACGTAGGTCAATCTGCAGGCCCTTTCTTACTGCGAAGTTGTGCAGCATGCAACATGCACCGATGATCTGGCACACAAAGTTTGGGGAATACAAGAGGGTACCCCCAGACTTATCCAGGCATCGGAAACGTGACTTCAGGAGGCCAAAGGTGCGCTCCACCACTGCTCGTGTTTGGGCATGTGCTTGATTGTATCTTTCCTCTCCTGGGGTTTGGGGGTTCCGGATAGGGGTCATGAGATGGGGTCCCAGTGGATATGCAGAGTCACCTGTAAGGGAAAAGACAGGAGGATGTTAGTCATGCATGTGCCCCTTGTGATGTGTGGGAGGGGATAGTCATGCCTGCCACCCATGTCACTCACCAACCAGCCAGGTGTCCCCATACACGTTCTGATCGAATTCCATTCGGATGTGGCATTAATTGTATATGTAGCTGTCATGGCTGGACCCTGGGTGTTTGGCACGGATGTGCCATATGAGGCCTTGGGCATCGACTATCACCTGTACGTTGATGGAGTGCCAATGCTTCCGATTGCGGTACATGTGCTCTGTCTCCTGGGGGGGCTTGAGTGCCACATGTGTGCAATCAATGGCCCCCACGGTGCGTGGGAATCTGGCAATTCTGTAGAAATCTGTCATTGCCTTCAGCCGCGGGTCCTCAGTGGTGGGTTTGATGATTTGGTTGGCCATGCGTCTGAGGATTGCAGGGACAACCTGGTGCACACATCTGCTCATGGAGGATTGTGACATCCCAGCCACCACTCCACTTGTACGCTGAAAAGAGCCACTGGCAAGGACATGGAGTGTTGCCATGACCTTGACCAGTGGCTGCACTGCATGTGAGCGTTGTGTTCGGCTGGTGATGTCCTCCTGCAGGGTTGTGGTTAATTCCAGGATGACATGAGGGGTGAATCTGAAGATGCGATACACCTCAGAATCACTCATGCCAAACAGGTCTATGCGGGTGCGGTATATCCTCTCCCGTGCACTGGCGTAGCGGGGGGGGCAGGGGGGGCTCCTGCACCGGGCGAAAGATTGCTGGGGGCGAAATCTTGGCGTCCGCGGAATGCGCTGCCGCCGCCTTAGGAAAGGCCGCGGCTTTGGCCTAGCTCTGGAGCTGTCGGCCATCTTGGTACACCCGGCGGCGGCGCGCCTGGTTGGCTGGTGGAACTGTCTGTCTCCCTTAATGTGGGAGTGGCGGGAAACACCAGCCAACCAGGCAGAAGGGCGCGCTGATTGGCCTGGAACATGTGTTTACAGCGCGGCGTCGGCAAGTTTCTCCATCTCCAGCAAGGTAAGGGGGGGGGGGGGGGGTGGTGTAAATCTAAAGGGGTGCTCTGCCTGATCCCCACCTATCCACCTCAGAGCCTGTCATTTTAGTAAGACTGCTGGGACTTGTAGTTCTTCATCTTCTCCTGGGGCTCATGGAGATTGGAGAACTACAAGTCCCAGCAGGTTATACATACAATAAGGCTCTGAGGTGGATGGGTGTGGATTGCATGCACCTGAGCCCCAGGAGAAGATGGAAAACTACAAGTCCCAGCAGGTTATAATATAAGACTCCGAGGTGGATGGATGTCCGGACTGTGCCACCAATTGTCACTGTCCAGACATCTATCCACCTCGGAGCTTTATATTATAACCTGCTGGGTCTTGTAGTTCTCCATCGTCTCCTGGGGCTCAGGTGCATGCGATCCACCATCTATGGGACTACAAGTCCCAGCAGTAAGAAAAACTGAACAAAGATGGTGGATTGCATCCACCTGAGCCCCAGGAGACGATGGAGAACTACAAGTCCCAGCAGGTTATAATATAAAGCTCCGAGGTGGATAGATGTCTGGACAGTGACAATTGGTGGCACAGTGGTGACGATTGGTGGCACAGTGGTGACAATTGGTGGCACAGTGGTGACGATTGATGGCACAGTGGTGACGATTGATGGCACAGTGGTGACGATTGATGGCACAGTGGTGACGATTGGTGGCACAGTGGTGAGGATTGGTGGCACAGTGGTGAGGATTGGTGGCACAGTGGTGACGATTGGTTTCACAGTGGTGACGATTGATGGCACAGTGGTGACGATTGATGGCACAGTGGCGACGATTGATGGCACAGTGGTGACGATTGATGGCACAGTGGTGACAATTGGTGGCACAGTGGTGACGATTGATGGCACAGTGGTGACAATTGATGGCATGGCACAGTGGTGACAATTGATGGCACAGTGGCTGCATTTGATGGCATGGCGCCCTGTGATTGGGAGTATGTGGTCATGCGCTAGCGCCGGGGGGGGGCGAAAAAAAAAAGTTCTGCCCCGGGCGCCCATAACTCTGGTTACGCCACTGCTCCCGTGCCATCCTCCGTGCCATCCTCCATGCCCTCCTCCTTCTTTGTTCATCTAAAGTCAGTAGTATAGCTATGCGCGACGATGCCCCTGGCATGTTGGCATACAGATTGTTGTGCAACACGTATGACTGCTGAGCTCCTCACTAACAGTGTTGCTTTATCTAACAAGTAGACTTTTTTTCTCTTTTTAGACCAGCTTTTATATGCTCTAATTTTAGACAGGACATTTTGCTGTTGCGCACACTGCGTAGCCTGCGCTGCCCCAACGTTCTTTTGTGGATCCCCGTAAGTCCCTCATTAGCATATTTGACTAGCAAATCAATGGTCTGTTTAGCGGTTTTGCGCGGACGTATGCGCCTGTCTAACGAAATTACGCCGGACCAAAAAAAGTAGGTTTCTTGCGTATCTCGCTTTGGGGATGCCGTGCATCGAAACGCACGCGCACATTTAGACTTACGCACGCGCATCTCCTGTTGCGCAGGCGTAATCGCTCTGTGAATCTGGGCCTTTGTTTTTTGGACATGCTGAAAAACAAAGTTTTTTTTTTCATGCTGAAAAATGATCGTGTGTACGCGGCATCAGGCCTCTTTCACACTTGCGGACCGTATGTCCGCTTTTTCATTCATCCGTATGCGGATGAAAAAGTGACATACATTAGTCCCTATGAGATAGCAGATGAACATCCGCTGACACTCAATCTTGTCCACCTCCGCAATGATCCGATTCTGCAGACGGAAGAAAACCCTATCTTTCCTTCCGTATGCGGATGAAAAAGTGACATACATTAGTCCCTATGAGATAGCAGATGAACATCCGCTGACACTCAATCTTGTCCACCTCCGCAATGATCCGATTCTGCAGACGGAAGAAAACCCTATCTTTCCTTCCAACTGCGGATCGGATGAACACGGACAGACGGTCCGTGTTCATCTGATCCTCCCATAGGGGAGAGCGGAGAAAAGACAGGGTGGTCCCTGCACAATGTGCGGGGACCGCCCTGTTATTCGCCGGCTCAGCAGGGATCAGCGAAACGATCCCCGATGAGCATACGGAGGTTTAAGGGACGGATCATTACTGATCCGCCCCGTGTGAAAGGGGCCTAAGGAAGCTGCCTCAAGGTGCTAATCATACAAGATCTCGCATCATTAATGAACATTATGGGCCAGATTCAAGAAGAGTTAGGCTGGCGGATCCAGTGATCCGCCAGCCTAACTGTCACTTTAAGCCGGCGTTTCTGTTTTCTATAACCAGAAAACAAGAAACGCCGGGTTGGAGTTCCGATTGCGATCGGCGTAATTGAATTTCGCCATCGCATCGTTACTTTAACTTAAAAATGGCGCCGGGGGTGTTCCCGCCGATTTACGCTCAAAAAATATGTTAATGAGCGGAAATCGGCAATTCACGATCTTTTTCGGGCGCGACGCAGTGACTTTACGACGTTTCCGGAAGCGATACGCGGCGTAAAGATAAAGCAGCCCCCTAGTGGAGTATCCTATGTTAAGTATAGCCGTCGTCATCGCGTCGGATAAAAAACAAATCGCGTCGTTTGCGTAAAACATTCATGAATGGGGACGTGACGTCATTGACGTTCACTGACAGAACTTGGAGCATGCGCACTGGGATGCATTGACACTCAACGCATGCGCAGTACGTTCGCCGCAGGATCGCGCTTATTTTAAATAATACGCGCCCCGTACCCGCCCAATTTGAATTCCGCTGGCTCATTTGCGATACGCTGCCGCAACTTTAGGAGCAAGTGCTTCATGAATAACAGCACTTGCTCCTAAAATTTCTGCAGCGTAACGCAAATGAGATGCGTTACTCCAGAGCAAAGATGCTCTGATCTACCTGAATCTGGCCCTATGTTTTAACAAATGTTTTAATATTATGTGTGCTTACTCACACACACATTTTAAGCTTTATCACCATATCTAGCACTACTATTCACCCCTGTTTTTACAGTAATGGAGGAGTATGTCCTAATGGATTGTGAAATAATTCAATTTTAAAGTTTATTTCCACTTCTGCAGCCAAACGGGGACAACACCAACTTTATGCCTTCAATGACTAAGCCTATTTCTGACATTTGGTGTTTACAAGTTAAAATCCAGATTTTTTGCTAGAAAAATACTTAGAACTCCCAAACATTATCTATATTTTTTTAGCAGAGAATATAGAGAATAAAATGCCGATTGTTGCAATATTTTATGCCACACGGTATTTGTGCAGCGGTCTTTTAAAAGCAACTTTTTGGGGAAAAAGACACTTTCATGAATTAAAAAAAAAACTAATCAGTAAAGTTAGCCCTTTTTTTTTTTGTGTGAAAGATGATATTATGCAGAGTAAATAGAAACCAAACATGTCCCACTTTAAAATTGCGCACAATCGTGGAATGGCAACAAACTACGGTACCTAAAAATCCCCATGGGCGACGCTTTAAAAAAAAATAACGGTTACCAGGTTAGAGTTACAGAGGAGGTCTAGTGCTAGATTTATTGCTCTCGCTCTGACGATTGCAGCGACACCTCACATGTGTGATTTGAACATTGTTTATATATGCTGGTGTGACTTCCGTATGCGTTTTCTTTGCTGCATGAGCTCGCGGGGACAGGGGCACTTGAAAAAAATATTTTTATTACTTACTTCCACTGTGCAGTTCATTTTGCACAGAGTGGCCCCGAACCTCATCTTCTGGGGTCCCTCGGCGGCTGTCTGGGCTCCTCCCCCACATCAGATATCCCCCTTTTGGGAAGCGCTTTCCCAAGGGGGTTACCTTGCGGGTGCACTCCCGAGTCCAGCATTTGCGTCCATAGACATGAATGCCAGACTCGGCCCCGCCCCCCCGCCGCCCACTTCATTGGAATGGATTGATAGCGACGCGATCCAATGGCTGCACTGCTATCAATCTATCTAATGAAGAGCCAAAAAGACCAGGCCGAGAAGAGCCGAGAAGCTAGTGTGATCTCGACGTACGACTTTCAAAAACACTGGTAAGTAAATGGGGGGGGCTGAGGGGCCAGTAAGCAGCAGATGTTTTTTCACCTTAATGCATAGAATGCATTGTGAAAAAACAGAAAGGTTTAAACAACAATGCACATTCATATTGCACTGCAATGCCCCTGCGGTTTAAGTGTTGTGTTGCATTGGCTTGCACTGAAAAAAAATAGGTAGGACCTATGTTTTATGTTTTGAAGTGCATTGCCTGCATTATGATGTGAATGGACATTTACACCTACTATTCAGTGCATATCATGGGGTTTCCCTATTATTGACATTAAATAATACTAAGTTATCTCTAGTTATTTCTGCCCTATTACTATCACCCCATTTTCACAGATGCAGAATTATGCTAGATACACATGACACAGCCATAAAATGCTTGAATGGTGCGTTAAACTCCCCTCATGTATAATGGGTTTTAGGCTTCATTCAAACATGCACTTGCACTCATCCTGCATGCATGCTATCTTTGTTTTGGCATCTGAAATCACCCGAATTGCATGCAGGCAGCCTACAGAGGTGAATGCATATGCAGCAGCGGCATAGATACACCTGCATGTCAAAATATGACACGGCTGTCAAATCTTGACATGCAGCTACTGCGTATGCATTCATCTCTATAGGCTGCCTGTATGCAGCTCAGGGGGAATGTAGATACAAAAACAAAGGCAACCTGCACCCTGGATGGTTGCCAGCTCCCACTGAATGAAGCCTTCGGCAGAAAGATAACCTATTTTTCAACATGCTGTAAATAAACAATAATCAAGAAATGATAAAAAAATAAATACATAATAACAATAAAGAGAAAATAAAGCACTTACTGGCTTATTGATCCACAGAATATCTGCATTATCAGACAGTGACTCATCTGGACCAAAATCAGTTACTGGCTGGGCCTCTACCCTGGAGCTCTGCTTTCGCTTCAGCATGCTGTTGTCACTTTTGGTTTTCTGAGATAAAAAAAACATGAACAATGAACACAGTCATAAAAGCTATTTCTTGTGCTACCTAATACCGCCATGGAAACAACAACAAAAGCATGCAAGCGAAAAAAAAACAACAACTTTGAATTTTGACTTATTTTAATCTTGCCTGGTAGTTACTTTAGATGATAATGCTAATCGTTCAAAGAGCACATATGTCTGCATTTTACTCAGGTTTTTTTTTTATTTTTCTTATCAGGACTGAAGTAGTCATAATAACTTAAAATGTAAAATTGTACTTTATCTATACACAATACACAGGATTGCACGCTGGCAAACTGATGAGTACAATGTTCTACATTTTGTTCAAGACTAAAGCACTAAACACAATTATATACCAAGTATATATGACAAATAGTATTTACTATACATTATACTATCTAGAATCAGTGTACATGCTCTATTTAGATAGAGAGCAATGCTGAAATGATAGGGGGCTGAAGATCAGGGAGAATAAGGGTCTACAATATGGCAGCTTTCAATGAGCATTATGAGTAAGCACTTGTAATTAAAGTAATTTGTGCATCCTTCATTATTCTTAAGTACAAATTAATGAGATGTTTAGCTGCTGGATTCAAAATATCTATTGGTGGGTTGTTGACAAGGAAACCAAAAAACTTTTTGGAGGTAGTTAATAATGAAAAGATAACAGATTTATTGGCAAATAAAAATGAAAAAAAGGCCATATTGTCATCATGTGTGAAGTATCAGAAATGCAAAGAGTTAGTTGCGATTGCTTTTGCTTCATGTACAAGAAATGTGTACATGTTCTCACTCCTTGGTTAGCCAATCAAGCATATTAATTTGCTTAAAATATAAACTGATATGAGAATTCATATTGATGTCATTTAATGCATTTAATGGATTTGACTATTTGTGAAAATTGCACCCATTCTTCATAAAGCAAACCTATAGCCAGTGACAAAGTATTTAACAGCTTAAAGAATGGTACAGAAGGTACCTCAATCTTCTACTATCTTACTTCTGAAACCTAAAAGCCAAATTTGCACTTTTTTTCTGGAACTTGCTTTACTTGAGGCAAAAATGTAACATGCTTCCATAACATATTTAATTGGCACACAATAATCTGCTTATAAAAAGGCACATCTCATGTATGGTATTGATGTTTCTGGACTCCACATTCTACAGTCTCACATGGTTTGATACTGGCCCGTCAATGTGATGGGCAGCCTCACTGACTAATTGTAAGGTGCAGGAAGCAGAGCCAAAGGCTGACATCCTAACTGAAGCCAGGACTTACATATTAGAGCCTGGGGTTGGGGTTCCTAGTATGCTCTAGAACACAGGTGTCAAACACAAGGCCCTCCAGGCTATTTCATGTGGCACTCGCACCCAGTGCCGATCCTGAACTCCCTGGGGCCCTAAGCAAAATGACATGTCACATTAAAGTTGAAAAGGGGGGGCGCTGCTGACAGTGACATGTCACATTAAAGTTGAGAGGCGGGGTAGGGGGTGTACTGCTGTCGGAAATGACATCTTAAATTAAAGTGAGAAGCGGGGGGTGCTGACTTGTGAGAAGTGGGGTCGACAATGTCTTCTCACCAGACGGGGCCTCTAGTAATTTTAGGGGCCCTCTGCAGCTTTGCGGGGCCCTAAGCGGCTTGCTTGGTGAGCCTATAGGGTGGATCGGCCCTGCTCGCACCTCTCCTGTAGCTGCAGGAGAGCTCCAGCCCTCCTCTGGTCCTACTCCAGACCCTTACTTTCTGCTTTCAAGCAATATATCCAACTTCTTCCCAGCAACAGCATAAGGTAAGGGGGGTGCACTGTGATATAAGGGAGAGTGGGGGACTCAACTTCTGATGTGATGGTGGGGTGGCTCTTAAAATCTAATGTACAGGGTAGGGGATGCGCTGGACATCTAATCTTTCAGATACAACCAGCCCTTTTGAGGGCAATCATAATGCTGATGCGGCCCACAATGAAATTGAGTTTGACACCCCTGCCTCTAGAAGCTATATGAAGCCATGTGAAGGCACCTAGAGGTAACTGGGATACCATTCAATGAACAGTTACTTTGGTGGCTCTAACACTTTAAGAATATTTATATATATATAGTAAAAGTACACAACATCCAAAAAGCAATGAAACATTTTATAAGCTGCTTAGCTGGTACATCTCATGATTATTGTTTTTTATATGGTTTATAGTTTTTACCTGCTGCCCTAGATACTTAATATAAGTGCTTCAGTGTGTTGGATGCTAATGGCCCTGGTTGTTAGGCAACACCTTTTAACATAACATAACATAACAACATAATAGGCGGGCCTCCCATGGAGCAAATGTAAACTAATAAAATGTTGCAAACCAGGTTCACTGTGTACTGCTAAACAAAATCAGACCCTTGCTAAATCAACATGTTTATGGATGCATAGAGCTCAAAACATCACTGAGTTAGGAGATTCTTAAGATAAGTCTAGTCTTATGTTACTTCCATATCAAAGTCAGGTGTGGATGTGACCTCTAAATTCTAATTGAGCCAGAATCCTGCAAGACAGCATCGGGAAGGTAAGAGAAGACTAGAGTTGCCACCTCATCCCTTTAAAACCGAACACATATTAATTACACAGGTTCTGTGGCTAATTAAGGTAGTAATTAAACTCACTTGGTGCTTTACCTGCATTAAATTAGCCTCAGAACCTGTGTAATTCATATGTGTTCGGGTTTAAAGGGATGAGGTGGCAACCCTAGAGAAGACCTTCACCTGCAAATCTATCTATAATCACAGAACTAGGATAACAATTTAATGTGTGGTTTAATATATTAAATCCCAACCAACTTATACGTTCAGAGTCAGGAGGAATCATTTTTATGTATAAAACACTAATACAGTACCTGCCGCCGAGAATGTGTTTTTAGCACGACAGCATCGCGCTGATTCTCGGCGACAGGGTGCCGACATCTCGCACTCGCTGGAATAGTAAAAGCACATTCCAGCGAGCGTGTCATAGAAGCGATGGGGATCCGACTTGGATTCCCGCCAATTCTACATGCGGCGTTTGGTATGAATCCTGAGGGGGAACTCCCCGCCGGATTTTTAAATAAAAATCCGGCTTGGGTTCCCCCCCAGGAGCATACCAGGCCCTTAGGTCTGATATGGGTTGTAAGGAGACCCCCCCCTACGCCGAAAGCACGCCACCCGGCCGGTCAGGAAAGGGGTGGGGATGAGCGAGCGCCCCTCCTGAGCCGTACCAGGCCACATACCCTCAACATGGGGGGGTCAGGTGCTCTGGGGCAGGAGGACACACTGCAGCCCCCCACCCCAGAGCACCCTGTCCCCATGTTGATGAGGACAGGGCCTCTTCCCGACAACCCTGGCCGTTGGTTGTCGGGGTATGCGGGCGGGAGGCTTATGGGAATCTGGGAGCCCCCTTTAATAAGGGGCCCCCCAGATACCTGCCCCCCACCCTACGTGAATGAGTATGGGGTACATCGTACCCCTACCCATTCACGTGCAAGCAAAGTGTCAACACCGGGTATTAAAATATTTTATTAGTCTGCTTCGGGGCCCCCCCTCTCTTCTTTAGCTCTTTCACTAGTAGGGGCTTGCTTCTTTGACGTCTTCGGGTGGGGTGGTGGATGTCGCTCTTCTTCCCGCCATCTGGTTCTCTTCCGCCGCCGGGGGGGGGGGGCGCTTTTATAAAAGCGCCCCCCCCCCCCCCCCCCCTTGCGGGCTTCCTCCGACGTCTTTGGCGGGGGGTGGGTGCTGCTCTTCTTCGCCGCCGTCTGGTTCTCTTCCGCAGCCGGGGGGTCGCTTTTATAAAAGCGCCCCCCCTGCTCGCACCGATTTATATAGGCCACCTACGACGTCACAGTCCCATCATGCTCCGGTACCTACCCACGTGGGTAGGTATCACGTGGTTAGGTACCAGAGCATGATGGGACTGTGACGTCATAGGTGGCCTATATAAATTGGTGCAAGCCACGCACCCGGCATTGCAGCGGGAGGAAGCGACGTGTCAACATCTAAAGAAAAGAAGAACTGAAGACAGCAGAAGGCAGAAGGCAGAAGAAGAAGAAGAAGGAAGAAGAAGAAGACAGAAGGCGAGAGAAACCCGGGCACACCACCCCCCGTCGAAGACATCAGGGGAAGCCCGCAGGGGGGGGGGGGGGGCGCTTTTATAAAAGCGACCCCCCCCAGCGGCGGAAGAGAACCAGACAGCGGCGAAGAAGAGCGGCACCCACCCCCCGTCGAAGACGTCGGAGGAAGCCCGCAAGGGGGGGGGGGGCTTTTATAAAAGCGCCCCCCCCCGGCGGCGGAAGAGAACCAGATGGCGGGAAGAAGAGCGACATCCACCACCCCACCGGAAGACGTCAAAGAAGCAAGCTCCCCCTCGTGAAAGAGAGGGGGGGCCCCGGAGCAGCCTAATAAAATATTTTAATACCCTGTGTTGTGTTTTTATTATTATTTTTTTTTTATTATTAAAGGGGGCTCCCAGATTCCGATAAGACTCCCGCCCGCATACCCCGACAACCAATGGCCAGGGTTGTCGGGAAGAGGCCCTGTCCTCATCAACATGGGGACAGGGTGCTCTGGGGTAGGGGGCCCGCAGTGCGCCCCCCTTCCCCAGAGCACCTGACCCCCCATGTTGAGGGCATGCGGCCTGGTACGGTTCAGGAGGGGGGGCGCTCGCTTGTCCCCACCCCTTTCCTGACCGGCCGGGCGGCGTGCTTTGGATACGGGTCTGGTATGGATTGTGGGGGGACCCCCATGCCGTTTTTTTTTTGCGTAGGGGGGTCTCCTTACAACCCATACCAACCCATACCAGACCTAAGGGCCTGGTATGCTCCTGGGGGGGGGGACCCATGCCGGATTTTTATTTAAAAATCCGGCGGGGAGTTCCCCCTCAGGATTCATACCAAACGCCACGTGTAGAATTGGCGGGAATCCAAGTCGGATCCCCGTCGCTTCTATGACGCCATTGTCCCCATCGCGGCAAGCCGGCTCGGCGCTGGCTCCCGCGATGCGGCTCGTAGGTGGTCAATCTCGCTGAGAAAGGGAACGAGATTGACACAATATCACGGTCACCTACTGTATATATTGTAAGAACATTTTTTTTTATTATCTAAGATGAGAGATGAATGTAATCTGGAATAGACCATTTGGTCAATCAAACATTCAACCTGCCCTATAAAAATTAAATACAATTGGCTACCTTCAATTTTCTATGGTCAATTTTTTTTCCAAACACATCATCCGAGCCTCTAAAACTATGTTTTCTAGATGTCCTAATAGTAAACAAGTGTTCAACTTAGTAGCATAATAAATGATATCATGAAACACATCAAACGCTTTTTAAAGCTCTCATCACAAATTCAAAAAACAAAGGGTTTATTTCTTATTTTATAATGGTGGCCAGAGTCATGCAAATTATCCTCTTATCATTTCAACTCTGCATCCTTGAACCCCTGCCACACAGTAAAAATATACATTACAAATATAAAGTCTTCAAATTCAGCTTTCATACACATGAAGTCCAAAATGTGACAGAGCAGCAGGGAGCCACAGTCAAAAAGATTGATGTCCTTGAAGTGGCCTCTGGAGCATCTATTGGTTTCATGACCGTGTGGGTGGGATAAGGTTTACCCGTCCACATATTCAAACAGGAAAAAAAGTTACTAACGAAACTACGATTTAAGGAAGTGGGTGGCCCGATGCACCATGGATAGGTAGTCGGTTTACATTTCATAACCTGTACCCTTGGGTTACTATATACAAAAATTGAAAGCTTGCAAACTTTTGACAAGCTTTTGACAAGTTTTTAAAACATTGCCTCTCTTGAACTAAACTTTGCAAAAGTTTTTGAAACTTTACATTTTTTTTTTTTGCCATCAGGTACCACGTTTTCTGTTTTCCTGTTGTTTTACTGATTTAAATGTCAGTCTATCAATGTAGGGTGCTTCTGTTTCTATTAGGCTTCGGGTTTTATATTACATCTCAATATGAAGTGTAAGTTAGAAATATGCTGGATGTAATCATTTACTGCTGTGTTGTTGCAAACCTGTTATTTTATATGTCCTTCTATGGTCAAACAAGTTGCAATGCTATAAAATAAATTCTAATAAATACTATCTCCAGAAAGTTATGTTGCCTAACAAGTAACTCCACTTTTGTTGAGAAAAATATAATCCCCTCTGGGTGATAAATATACTGTACATTGCAAGGATTTTAACAAACTACTGTGCCTATCCAGCGACGTCGGCACAAGCTGATTCTTCAATTGGCTTCAGGTGCAGGAGCTGGTATCTTCACTAAAGAAAACCAGTGGTGAAGCCTTCAGCCAGTTTCCTATTGCCCATGCACGAGTCACACTTTGCTTTGTGAATGGTTCTGCAGTCTTCTGGGACCTATGTGTGTCCCAGAAGGCTGTGAGTGAAAGGAGGAGGGGTCAGACATACTCAGAGATCACCGTGGCAATTTTACCCAGAAGTAGAAGAGAGTACCTGTCAAAACCAGGTATCCTCTTCCCCCCAAAAAAGTGACAAATGTGGCAGTGGAGGGGAGGGGGGGGGGTTAGAGGTGTGAACAAGTGGAGCTTCCCCTGTTGGGTAGAGCTCCGCTTTGAGATAAAGCTATTGGTTCTACTATGTCAGGGGTCTCCAAACATTTTAAACAAAGGGCCGGTTTATTGTCCTTCAGACTTTAGGAGGGCCGGATTGTGGCCAGCAGGAGTAGAAATTGTCCTGGCATCAGTGGGAATAAACATCACCACATTTGGTATTGGAGAGGGGGGGATAGTACCCCATTGTTGGTATCCTAGAGAAGAATAGAGCCCTCATTATTTGTGTCGGTGAGAGAAATGGTGCTCCATTCTTGGTGTCGGATGGTAGAATAGTGTCTTGTATCAGTAGGAGAAATAGTTCCCCAAGGGCTGGGTAAAGGCAAGCAAAGGGCCACATCTGGCCCTCGGGCCGCAGTTTGGAGACCACTGTACTATGTCCTTGGAAACATGATTCCTGAAAGGGGTGTATCTGTATTCCATCTAAATCAGCTGATACACTTGCAGTGCTCTATTGCGGAAAGTTGCAGTGTCTGCAACCCTTTAGAAGTAATGAACCCTTATGGAATATCTCACCAAAAAATATAATTGTTATTTTATAGGATGCCTAGACTGTTACTTGTATATTAGTGCAGACTTCTGGGAAAATCAGTGAGACAATCACACAAGCAGGAAATTACTTTTCTGGGGGGCCTTGCATATACCAACTGTGTACGGAACATCTCCAGCTTGCCATATTGCATTGCATTTTACAGAAAATTGCAGCTCTACAGATTGAAAAAGAAGGGTCATTTTTAATCATTTGAGCTTTGGATGGTTATACACCCTTCATGACCAGGCCATTTTTTGCTATTTAGCATTGCACTACTAGGACTTGTAGCGGTCATGCGACACGGTACGCAAATAAAAAAATGATATTGTTTTTTTATACAAATATAGCTTTCTTTTGGTGGTATTTGTTCACCATTATTTTTTTTACTATATAAACAAAACAAAAATAAAACATTTTACTGGCTTCTATAAAGCATATCTAATAAAAGGGAAAACAAATCTAATTCCTTCATAAATTAAGGCCAAAAGGTATTCTGCTACATGTCTTTGGTAAAAAAAAAAAGAAAAAAAAAATTACAGGGGAGTTCTGCAGAGATCATCAGGGCACTGATCATCAGTGTCCTGATGATCAGTGCAGCCCCAACAGTGCCCATCAGTGATGCCAATCAGTGCCTGCTCATCCGCGCTGCCTATCCGTGCCACCTATCCATGCCGCCTATCAGTGCTCATCAGTGTTGCATATCAGTGCCACCTATCAGTGCTGCATATTATTGCCCCCCTCATCAATGCCCATCAGTGCAGCCTCATCAGCGCACATCAGTGAAGGAGAAAAATTACTAATTTACAGCATTTTATAACAGAAACAAAGAAAAGCTTTTAATACCACCGAAAGAAAGCTCTATCTGTCACAAAAAAATGATAACACTTTCGTTTGGGTACAGTGTTGCATTACTGCACAATTGTCATTCAAAGTGCGCTGAAAGCTGAAAATTAGCCTGGGCAGGAAAGTGGTAAAAGTGTTAAGTAAGAAAGTAGTTACCAACAAGTAAGCAGACATTGTTGGTCTTACTGACTAGAAAGCCTGGGCCAGATTCACAGAGCCCTTACTCCGGTCCATCTCGCGTTAGACTGGAGTACTTTCAAATTACGCGCGTCGTTTCATTAGTCTGAATCCTCAAACCATGAAACGACGGCTGCGGGCTTCAATCTGACTGGCTTACGTGTTCGTACGCCTTCGGATCTACGCTGCAATAATTGTGCGGCCGCTGGGTGGAGTTCCCGTCGTTTTCCGCGTCGGGGTATGCAAATGAGCTTTTTCCGACGATCCACGAAGTTACAAGCGTCATTCGCAATCTCTTACGGGCATCTGTAGTCATCTTTTTGGCGCGTAAAGTTATTCCACCTTTTATCTGGTCTAGTTTTAGACAGCCCATGTCAAGTATGGCTGCAATTCCCGCGTCGAATGTCAACGTCTTTTTTTATTTTTTACGTAAGTCGTCCGGGAATAGGAATGTACGTAAACGATGCTACTCAAACAACGAATGAACTATCGACGTTATTTCGCGCAATGCACGGCGGGAAATTTCTGAACGAAGCATGCGCAGTTCGATCGCAGCGGGGACGCGCCTAATTTAAATGCTTCACGCCCCCTAATCGCGCATTTCGATTCCGCCGCGAGAAATACACTACGCCGCCGTACGTTACGGGCCAATTCTTGGATTCGTCGTAGAGCCAGGTAAAATACGGCGGCGTAGTGTATCTCTGATACTCTGCGCCAATGTAATTGTATGTGAATCTGGCCCCCTGTTTCCTCTACAAAGTGAGCATCACACACACACACACACACTCCCATATATACACACTATATAAAAAAACAAGTTTAAAAACTTGAAAGTAAACAGTAAAAGAAAACAAACTAAAAACCATTACTATTTTCCATTTAATTTGTCAATGTCCACAAAATAAATACATTTAAAAGTGCGCGTATATACAGTGCTTCATACGTACTCATTGTGTTTTCAATCGCTATTAAACTGCAGTAAAAAGATATGAAATGTTGTGAAGGGAATTGAAAGGAAATTAAGTTAGGTATAATGGAGGAAGAAGCAGTGTTGCAGTGAAATGTTTAGGCACTTTTACTAATGGAAACTGTCTAATCATTTAACCAAATAGTCTTTTTTTTTTTGGTTTCCTAAATCCAATGCTGCCTATTATTTGTATTTGTATAATATTTTAAAGGAGTTCAGTCATCAGGGTGCAAGTTACGTTTTATTTTTTAAATCTCTATTTTAATCTCAGATATCATCTTCTCAAATTGAGATATTTAAAGTTGCACTCCAGCCTTACCTTCAGTCTTTAACCATTTCACAGGCTCCTTTATTTTACTGCAAAAAATTGGTCAGGCTGCGCACTGACACCTTGGCAGGCATTGTGCGATTTGCTGGGTGCTCAGTGTTCCAGTTTACCTTTAAGAAGGGTTGGGCTCCCACCTGCCCTCCACCTACTCATCAGAATGCATGTGCTTCCACCAGTGGAGTAACCAGAGTTATGGGTGCCCGGGGCAGATTTTTTTTTTCGCCCCCCCCCCCCCCGTATAATCATCCACTCTGTAGATGACCGACCCTGAAACTTGCTTGTTGTGCACTGAGATTGGGGCCTTTTTTATTTTATTTTTATAATTTTTGCAGCAGCAACTTTAAGGGGCAATTTATAAAAAAAATGTTCGGAGCTACCTGGAAAACTGCACGTACATTTGTTCACATGCGAATGGAGGCAACAATGGTGATGGCATTGGTGCCTGGTGACAGCACAGAGGTCTGAGTCTCCTCCTCTCTCTCCCAACTAGGTGCTGCTGGTGTGGTGGCGGTGCAGTGCCGAGTGTCAGTGACCGTCACTGACACTCGGCACCGCACCACACCAGCAGCACCTAGTTGGGGGGAGAGAGGAGGAGACTCAGACCTCTGTGCTGCTACCAGGCACCAATGCCATCACCATTGTTGCCTCCATTCGCATGTGAAAAAATGTACATGCAGTTTTCCAGGTAGCTCCGAACATTTTTTTTTATAAATTGCCCCTTAAAGTTGCTACTGCAAAAATTATAAAAATAAAATAAAAAAGGCCCAAATCTCAGTGCACAACAAGCAAAGTGTGCCCATAAAATATGATTAGATTAATAAAATATGAACCTAGCTTATCTTAAAAGTGGACACTGTCAGTCAGTGGGGCAGTGGACGGTGTCAGTAGAGGGTGTCAGTGGGGCAGTGGACGGTGTCAGTAGAGGGTGTCAGTGGGGCAGTGGACGGTGTCAGTGGACGGTGTCAGTAGAGGGTGTCAGTGGGGCAGTGGACGGTGTCAGTGGACGGTGTCAGTGGACGGTGTCAGTAGAGGGTGTCAGTGGGGCAATGGACGGTGTCAGTGGACGGTGTCAGTGGGGCAGTGGACAGTGTCAGTAGAGGGTGTCAGTGGGGCAGTGGACGGTGTCAGTGGACGGTGTCAGTAGAGGGTGTCAGTGGGGCAATGGACGGTGTCAGTGGACGGTGTCAGTGGGGCAGTGGACGGTGTCAGTAGAGGGTGTCAGTGGGGCAGTGGACGGTGTCAGTAGAGGGTGTCAGTGGGGCAGTGGACGGTGTCAGTAGAGGGTGTCAGTGGGGCAGTGGACGGTGTCAGTGGACGGTGTCAGTGGACGGTGTCAGTGGACGGTGTCAGTAGAGGGTGTCAGTGGGGCAATGGACGGTGTCAGTGGACGGTGTCAGTGGGGCAGTGGACAGTGTCAGTAGAGGGTGTCAGTGGGGCAGTGGACGGTGTCAGTGGACGGTGTCAGTAGAGGGTGTCAGTGGGGCAATGGACGGTGTCAGTGGACGGTGTCAGTGGGGCAGTGGACGGTGTCAGTAGAGGGTGTCAGTGGGGCAGTGGACGGTGTCAGTAGACCAGAGGACTTTTAATTGCCAACAAAAATTCAAATACAAGCAATCCACAGAAGAAAGAAGATATTAGATAAAGACTACTGGGTAAGCACAGGAGAATATAGTAAATATGCCAGGATGGGACTGCAGGGAGAAGTAGACTGATCTTTAATTAGCAGCCATGTCCCTGGAAAGAGCAGCATGACAAGTCCCACACTGGAGAGAGACTGTGAACTGATTTGCAGGAATGTAAAGACCCCTCAGCTCTGCACTCACCCATCTGTCGTGTCCCCTTATGTCACACAGCAGGCTTTGTGTTTGTTCTTCCCGCTGTCCAGACAGGTCACATGCTCGTCTAGCAGAGGGGAGAGGGGAAGAGTCCGAGGCTGTATCTCTGCATGGAGAAGGCAGTGGAGTGGTGTGTCTCTCCCCCTCACAGCACAGTCACTCCTGCAATGTGTCCACGAGGAATCCCGTACGGGTAGCAACCCTATGACCGGCGCGCTAGCAGTGAGGCTCACTGAGTGAGCACATGACCACATATGCCCAATCACAGGGCGGTGGCCTGGCCGTACTCGCCTCGGGAGTCGGGACATTATGACTCCCAGTCTCCCACCATATTGATTAAAAAGTGACACGCACCGTGCGCACGGCACGGTCCCGGTCCGGACGCCGGGATTTCGCCCCCCACAATTTTTCGCCCAGTGCGTGAGCCCCCCCTGCCCCCCCCTCCGCTACGCCAGTGGCTTCCACTGTGGAGTCACTCATAAGCTAGTGAAGGGACTACAGATACCAGGGTGCCTTGACGTGGCCTGTAGCTTACGCATGTATTTGCAAATGTGTGCAGACTAAACCCCTGTTTTTAACGCATACTGTTAGACAGGTTGAGTCAGTTGTCCGAGGGCTAATTGGCAAGTAAGCTTGGAATTTTTCCTTGAATGTATCCTTGAAATTACTTCTAATTTCACTGCACTGAACCTCTTATGATGTGCATTAGAAGCTCTATCAAGGCTGATAAAACTTGCTTATTTCTTTGCTGCCTGATATCCAGCAAAATGTAGCCCTTGTCTCCCCAGCCTTACTGCACCTGGCCTACCTCTTATATTCATTGGATCTCAGTTTTTTTAAATCTAGGACCGTCTGCATGCAAATGCAAAGCGGATATCAGTCTT
The DNA here is from genome assembly GCA_029574335.1 of Rana kukunoris. Taxonomy (NCBI): domain Eukaryota; kingdom Metazoa; phylum Chordata; class Amphibia; order Anura; family Ranidae; genus Rana; species Rana kukunoris. Next base: position 212,640,242 of record CM056050.1, on the reverse strand, counting down.
GGGACGTGAGCATTTCTATGCAGGCTGCATAGAAATTGTCACATCCAAAAGACTGATATCCACTGACCAAGGACTTTTGACATTTGCCCTACTCCTTTTTAAGGATGAGCTCCGCTGTGTTCGCACAGTCCATGTGCAGAGCCCGTCAGGAAGTCGGCACATCGCTAATCACAGGCAGGGAGACATTTCCTGATCTCTGCAGCCGTGCATCGGAAAATGTCTTCCTGCCTGTGATTAGCATAGTGTGGTGCCGACTTCCTGGTGGGCTCTGCACATGGACTGTGCAAACACACCGGAGCTCATCCTTACTCCTTTTAAGAGCTATCATACTGCCTGCAGCAGGGCTGTTAGAGTCTGCAAAAGTCTTGAGACTGGGACAAAGATTCACCAGAAGAACAACGACCCTAAACATACAGTTATGTCGCGTACACACGATCATTTTTCGGGTTGTAAAAAGCGACGTTTTTCAGCCTCTAGAAAAAACTTTTTTTCAACTTCATCATTAAAACGATGTTGCCTACACACGATAGTGAAAAAAAAAATGCTCTAGCAAAGCGCGGTGACATACAACACGTACGACGGCACTATATAGGGGAAGTTTCATGCGGGTGACGCCACCCTTGGGGCTGCTTTTGCTGATTGTGTGTTAGTAAAAGACGATTCGCGCTTTTCTGTCTGTTACAGCGTGATGAATGTGCTTACTCCATTCCGAACGCTAGTTTTACCAAAACGAGCGCTCCCGTTTCATAACTTGCTTCTGAGCATGCGCGGGTTTTTCACGTCGTTTAACCCCCTGGCGGTATTCCCGAGTCTGACCCGGGGTTACATTTTTGTGGTGAGATCGGTAACCCCGAGTCAGACTTGGGCTCGCCTCGCAGCATCCATAGGCAGGGTTTACTTACCTTGTCCCTGGATCCAGCAATGCATCCCCGCTGTGTGAGCGAGCGGCATCCTCGTTCGATTCACACAGTGCCTGTGTGCCGCCGATCTCCGTTCCCTGCGACGTTACTACGCACGGGGCTGGAGAACGGTGCCAAATTCAAAAAAGTAAACAAACACAGTACATACAGTATACTGCAATCTTATAGATTACAGTACTGTATGTAAAAAATACACACACCCCTTGTCCCTAGTGGTCTGCCCAGTGCCCTACATGTACTTTTGTATAATAAAAACTGTTCTTTCTGCCTGCAAACTGTAGATTGTCCATAACAACCAAAATTGTCCTTTTATGTCAAAAATGGTTTTAAAGCAGCTAGAAAACAGCGATAATAAATTATAATCACTACAACAACCTACTAGACTCTTGTTCAGATTTAAGTGAGTTATTCCTAAGAATTACAGGCCTACAGTATAAAACTCAAAATTTCCTTGCAAAAAATTGTACCGCTTTCAGCACCTAAAATCTGAAATAATCATACCGCCAGGGAGGTTAAGCCCACACACAATCATTTTTTACAACCCGAAAAACGTCGTTAAAAAATGCAGCATGTTCGGAAAAAAAATATGTTGTTTTTCAGAACCCGAAAAATGATGTGAAGCCCACACACGATCATTTTAAATTACATTTTTAAAAAACGTAGTCGAAAAATGATCGTGTGTACACAGCATTAGAGTTACAATGGTAGCAAAAGTTGATTCTACAATGTATTGACTGGGGCTGAATACAAATGCATGCCACATTTTTCACATATTTATTTGTAAAAAATGTTGAAAACCATTTATCATTTTCCTTCCACTTAACAATTATGTGACACTTTGTGTTGGTCTATCACAAAAATCCCAATAAAATACAATTACGTTTTTGGGTGTAACAAGACATGTGGAAAATTTCAAGGGCTATGAATACTTTTCAAGGCACTGTAGGTCTAAGGGTGCCTCGAGTTTCAATTACATTTTCAAAAGACAATGCATCCCTGTCTTCAGTCACATCAGTGGATGGTGCTTCAGAGGGCTTCACAGTGAAAACATGAACTTGTGCTGGGGGACCACTAAGCTGTGGAATATTATCAGGATCCATGGCTTCTTCTGGGCATCTTGGAGAAAATGGTGGACAGGTTCTTTTCAAAAACACAACACCCTTATGGGCCTTCTCTGTGGGTCTCAATGGGCTTGAAGAATTTTCAGTGTAGGCATTTTAAATTATGATGTCTTCTTTCACTCTAAATTATATAGACTTTCAGATCTGAAATACTATGGTGCAACAATTCCAAGGACTTCTTTCCACAGTGTTTGCACACTTTTTAGTGTCGGCATCTTGATTTATCATAGCTTCATTCTCTCAAAATGTTATAGACTTTCACATCTGGAATACTATGGTAGGACAATTCCAATGACTTCTTTCCACAGGGTTTTCAATTTACCTTGCTGGTGTGCACCTTTTATGTCATACTAGCACTTTGTCCTCATGTATAAGATCAAAGTTTTTAATACAGTCATATATAACATGGTAGATGAGTGGCCTATTGAGGATTGTACTGTAGATTTGGCTAAGAAATGGGTCTACTGCCCTAGTTTCTAATGAGCTAAGCTTCTCAGTAGTTGTGTAAGAGGGTAGAACAAATCTCTCACATGCCACATTACCTTGTGGGTGGTATAGGATAATGTGCAACTTCTTAAGCCATGTACACACGATTGGACCAAACCGATGAAAATGGTCCGATCGGTTCACAGACTGATGGCCTGATGGTCTGATGTGCGTACACACCATCGGTTCAAAATCTGATCAGGCCAGAACATGGTGACGTAGAACACAACAACGCGCTGAAAAAAGAAGTTCAATGCTTCCAAGCATGCGTCGACTTGATTCTGAGCATGCGCGGGTTTTCAGTCCGATGCTTTTTTGTACTAACCATCGGTTTAGCCCGATGGTCAGGTGTCCATCGGTCCGATTTTAAAGCAAGTTTTAAAACTTTGGTCCGACGGACGACGGTCCGATGGGCCTTACACACGATCGGTTTGGTCGAATGAAACTGGCCTTAAGGCCAGTTTCATCCGACCAAACCGATCGTGTGTACGCAGCCTTAATGACTAGTGAGTGGCACCATTCCTGGAAGAACACACATTTTAAACAGGATCCTTTGTCCCTGAATGCATCTGTTGTGGACAACATAAGAATAGCAGAAGTGCATCCACATCATCTGGGTGGTGGTGTTCACAGTCTATTCAGAGATTCACCACTGTAAACTTGGTAAAGTGGTCCATCATGATTAGATGTGATGTTATCTATCGTCTGACATGTCAAATGTAAGAAATTTGATGGTTCATACTTCTAGTATGGCAGATATGTGCCAAATCAGTAATGGAATCTGAAGCTCAGCAAGCTTTGACCATGAACAGACCAGGCTCACAGTGATGGCATTTGTGGACAACCTAATGTCCAACTTACACTGGAGAGGCCTATGGCTTTTAACAGTATGACCTGCCAGATCACTGATGAGTTATGGGGGATCATTATTCAATACGGTCTTTCCTTCCTTTTTTACTGTTTATATACTTAAAGAATTTCTTGGGATTTTTTTGCTCTCCCCACCCTTACATATCTTGTTACATTCTTTGTAAAGTCTGAATGCTGATGATGATCCTTCAGCCTTGTATTTTTTGAAGGCCTTCTCCTTTGCTTTCACATGCATTTTTACATTCACGTTAAGCCATCCAGGACTTTTGTTCACTCTTTTAAATTTATTTCCCAATAGGGTGCACTGGCAAATGCCCTTATTTAATATGCTCTTAAAGCAAACCTATATATTATCCCAATTTATACCCTTTAGCAAGGTTCGTAGTTTAGGGAAGTTGACTCTTTTGAAATTAAGGGTCTTTGTGTTCCCCTTGTGTTTTCTATTTGTGTGATTTATACTGAAGCCAATTGACCTGTTTCCTAAATGGCCCCATATTTCCACATCCGTTATCAGGTCTGTATTGTTGGTAATCAGTAGATCTAGTAATGCCTTGTTCTAGTTGGTGTGTCTACCCTCTGACCCTTGAAATTGTCCTGCAAGACATTTAGGAACTATTAAATTTAGAGGAATGTGTGGTTCCCTCCGCCCAGTCTATGTCTGGATAATTAAGGACCTATAGCATACTCCCAGTATTTTCCCCTTAGTTTCCTTACTTTAGAGCTCTACCCATAAGGATTCCACCTCCTCCCTAGCTCCCTTATTGATGTCATCTCTCACATTGACTTGTAGATTATTCTTGATATACAGGCATGCCCCTTCCCCTTGTTTACTCTCGCTATCCCTGTGATTAAGGGAATACCCTTGAATGGTTGCCAGCCAATCATGAGAGCTGTTGAACCAGGTCTCTTAAAATTCCTACAAAATCAAAATTCTCCGCGTTTAACAGTATCTCTAGTTCACCCATCTTGCTTGCCAGGCTCTTGGCATTGGTGAACATGCCATGTAGTTTAGACCGGTCACATACTGTCCTCTTATTGGGTGTTCCAAAATTGCAAATAGGACTTGTTACTATACTTACCTTGGGTTTATGTGCTTTAGTCAACCTACCACTAATGCCCCCAATGCTATACTCTGAAAATGTTTCATTGCTGACTATCTCTACCTCTAGACCCTCCCCCTGTCGCCTAGTTTAAACACATGGTAAATGACAGGGGTTATAGCCCTTTCCTATTCTATTCAAAATAATAAATACATGGCTTTTCAGTGACTACTAAAGGGAGGTATTTTTTGCTTACTGGATATTTAAAGGACTTTTCCACTGGTGTCAGCAGTGACTGAGCTCTTTAACAGAAGAAGGGATATGGATCAGAATTGGAGGATAGAATCCCTATGGCTTTTTGGTCAATTGTGTCATTATTAAAAAAAATAATAATAATAATATATTTTTAACTTGTGTGTTTTTAGCCTAATATGTGGTTGCCAAAAAAGCCCTCTACATTGCCCACACCACCTTCTGGAGTGTTGGTGATGTAAAACAACTGGTTATTGTGAAGCATCCCCTGCATCGAGGCATCGAGAGGGCCCTCCACAATCGGGGAGCTGCTACGTATATAGTGGAAGTAGGTGGCAGACACAGGTAATAAAAAGAGTAATATTGGGCAGAGTGATCTCCTGCCTAATTATATCAGAACAGCCTCAGCCATGATGTCAAAATGAGCAGCCGTGGAGAAAGAGCTAGCGTATGTCAAGTGGTCTTTTGTTATCCCTCTGACCACAGTATAGGGCCAGGCATTTTTTACTCCTGCTGATCGCAGATGCAGAGGCATTTTTACTCCAATTGAGCACTGATTTGAGGACATTTTTTTTACTCCCAATTACTGCTGACACAAGGGAATTTTCTACTCCCACTGACCACTGGATGCAGGGCCTTTTAATAATATCACTAACCATTAATGTAAAGGCATTTTTTTTTATTTCACCGACCACCAACGTAAGGGCATTTGTACTCCTACTGACCTCCAATGACAGAGCAAACAGATTGATGTGTGATAAACTGGCCCTTTGTTTAAAAAGTCTGGGGACCCCTGTAACAGATCTTGAAAAACATACAGATTGTATGCACATGACGGGTTTCTCAGCACATTTTAAAACCCTCAGCCATGGGGACAATGCAAGTATATCTATTATGGGTATGGGGTACTCAACTTTGTTTTCATTTCAATAAAACATTCTCCTAAACCTACGAGCAGTGTAAAGTTTCGTTCTTCACATCCAAATCATACCAATAAGCCAGCCACCAAGAAATTTGGAATTTAAAATGAGAAGAAAACTAATTACATAAATTCAGACAGTAAACTATAAAATTGTATGATTTATTACATGGAAGGTTTTAGCAGTGATGATGCAAAGATAAGATCTTTCTTTACCAAATAAAATGCCACTGTTAGGTTTTTGATTCACATACAGTGTTTAGAAATGAGTAGCAGCAGTCCAAACGCTGCAATGAAAAACACACCATTTATTGTGGAAGTAGTAAGAGAAACAAAGTTCTAGGAATTCACAGGGTACCTTTGTCAAGTTACCTACAAACTTTTTTGTCTACTTTGAAAAAATTGCATACTTTTGAATGAAATTTCTGGAGTACTAAAAGCCTTTTCCATGTGTTTTTTTCTCCTTTGGAACATTTCCTTCATACAAATAAGCAGATTTGATTCTCTTAAAATTTGGTAATAGAAGTCTGTACTTAACGCCAAATAGCTGATGCATTATTCAGTAGCTGGTTCACAGCAAGCACTGCAGAATTGCAAAAGAAGTCTGAAAAAATAGTTTTTGATGATTTCCATATACAGAGAGGAAAAGCATAGTTTAAGAAAAGGGTGTACAGTGTTATGCCGCGTACACACGATCACTTTATGTGATGGAAAAAAACAAAGGGCCAGATTCACAGAGCGATTACGCATGCGTAACAGGAGATGCGCAGCGTAAGTCTAAATGTGCGCGTGCGTTTCGATGCACGGCATTCCCAGAACGAGATACGCAAGAAATCTACTTTTTTTTGTCCAGCGTAATTTCGTTAGACAGGTGCCCACCATCCGCGCAAAACTGCGCTAGACACACCATTGATTTGCTAGTCAAATATGCTAATGAGGGACTTAGGGGGATCCACAAAATAACGTTGGTGCAGCGCAGGCTACGCGGTGTGCGCAACAGCAAATGTCCTGTCTAAAATTAGACCATATAAAAGCTGGTCTAAAATGAGAAAAATCGTCTTCAGATAAAGCAACACTGTTAGTGAGGAGCTGAGCAGTCACACGTGTTGCACAACAATCTGTATGCCAACATGCCAGGGGCATCGTCGCGCATAGCTATACTACTGACTTTAGATGAGCAAAGAAGGATGAGGGCACGGAGGATGGCATGGGAGAGGATATACCGCACACGCATAGACCTGTTTGGCATGAGTGATTGTGAGGTGTATCGCATCTTCAGATTCAGCCCTCATGCCATCCTGGAATTAACCACAACCCTGCAGGAGGACATCACCAGCCCAACACAACGCTCACATGCAGTGCAGCCACTGGTCAAGGTCCTGGCAACACTCCATTTCCTTGCCAGTGGCTCTTTTCAGCGTACAAGTGGAGTGGTGGCTGGGATGTCACAATCCTCCGTGAGCAGATGTGTGTACCAGGTTGTCCCTGCAATCCTCAGACGCATGTCCCACCACATCATCAAACCAACCACTGAGGACCTGCGGCTGAAGGCAATGACAGATTTCTACAGAATTGCCAGATTCCTACGCACCGTGGGGGCCATTGATTGCACACATGTGGCACTCCAGCCCCCCCAGGAGACAGAGCACATGTACCGCAATCGGAAGCATTGGCATTCCATCAACGTACAGGTGATAGTCGATGCCCAAGGCCTCATATGGCACGTCCGTGCCAAACACCCTGGATCCAGCCATGACAGCTACATATACAATCAGAGCCCCATCCGAATGGAATTCGAACAGAACGTGTATGGGGACACCTGGCTGGTTGGTGAGTGACATGGGTGGCAGGCATGACTGTACCCCCCCATGATGCACACATCACAACGAGCACATGCATGACTAACATCCTCCTGTCTTTTCCCTTACAGGTGACTCTGCATATCCACTGGGACCCCATCTCATGACTCCTATCCGGAACCCCCAAACCCCAGGAGAAGAAAGATACAATCAAGCCCATGCCCAAACACGTGCAGTGGTGGAGCGCACCTTTGGCCTCCTGAAGTCACGTTTCCGATGCCTGGATAAGTCTGGGGGTACCCTGTTGTATTCCCCAAACTTCGTATGCCATATCATCGGTGCCTGTTGCCTGCTGCACAACTTTGCAGTGATAAAGGGCCTGCAGATTGACCTACGTGATGACCTGACCCCTGAACCAGACAATCCCCCCCTAACCGAGGTTACCCCGTCTTCTGAGGGAAGAGCAGCCAGGAGACAGCTCACATTGGGCATCTTTGCACGTTAAACACACACATTAATCATGGCACAATGAGAATGCATGCATGCACACCACTGTGGTCCCTAGCACACACACCCCACATCCTCATCAAATTGGATTGGCACTAGTCCACCATGCGGGACTTGTGAGCAACAACGCCACGCCAAGGCTCCAATTATGTCACTGTACATTCATACACCATTCACACGGACCTGGGGATCAATTCTCCCTGGTCCTGGGGAACCCTTCTCCACCAAAATTGAGGGTGACACCCCTTTTCTGGCAGGAATGTCACCCCCACATTCAAACAGCATTCACAACCCAAAAAATAAAAAAAATTAAAAAAAATTACCAGCAAAATCAAAAAAATTCCAGGAAAAAAAAAAGGCCCCCAAAAAAGGGGAAAAACAAATTAGTGCCCTTGACGTGAGCCACGCCTGGGGCGCCCCCGGCCACGGCCCCGGCTCCTCTGGGGACATTAATGGGGGAGGGAGTAAACCGGGGAAGGAGGAGCAGCCCCTGGTCTCTGCCCACCTGGCGGCCTGCCCTCCAAGGCCACGGCTATTCTGTCCAGGGCAGCACCTAGTGTTGCCGTGTTGGCCTGGATAGCCTGGGTAAGGGCCCTCACATCCTACCCAACGCCTGCTGATGTAGTCTGTAGGTCGTTAAGGCAGTTTCTGAAAGCCCGGGAGTGGCAGTCCAGGTTCCCAAGCGTATCCTTGATGGAGGACAGGCTCTCCTCCATCCGCACCAATGTCTGGCTGACCTGTCCCAGATGGCGGGTCTGGAGGAACTGGTCCCTTCTCAGAGTGGCGGGCAGGAGATCGGCCACCCCCCTGGTCTTCTGGGTCGCCTTCCTGCCTCCAGCTGATACTTGTGGCCGTGGAGAAGGGGAGCCCCTTGGGAGGGGAGCCATGTTGGGGGAGGAGGGGGGGCTCCCCCTTAGGGAGGGCTGGCTGCTGCCAGCCAGAGCGAAAGAGTCATCCAAAAACAATAGTCCAGTGCCTGACATGGACTCCTCCTCCTCAAACTCCTCCTCCTCAACCTCCTCCTCCTCCTCTTCAACCTCCTCCACGGACTCCGGCCTTGTCGGGGGGCCTCATTAGGCTGCTGTCCTGGGGATGGTGCGGTCAGGCCAGATGGCCCAGCACCCTCCTGCACATCTGTGGATGACACAAAACATTCACAGGTTGGAGGATCCACACACTTGCCACATATTCCCTTTCACCCCCTCCCCCACACATGCTACACACCTGATAGAAAAAAAAACCTTACCTGGCATCACGCCTTCATGACTTGAGTCATAGCCGGGCAGGCCCTCCACTTTTTGCCGATGAAAGGTCTGGGCCACCGCACGCTCCTCCGCTGTCAGCCTAACGCGGCATGGTGGGCCCCCTCCTGTGGCCCTGGCATGGGCAAGCATTTTGGCCAGCTTCTTTTTGACCAGACGCCGGAGGTCATTTATCTTTTTATCAATCCCAGACCGGTTCCGTGTCTCCCCCTCCCCCGCTGAATTCACCTGGTCAGTGATCATGTCCAAAATCTCTCTCCTCCTGGCCGGGGTGGTGTTGGCACTGTCCGGGCCGTGGAGGAAACGCCCATAGTCAGAAATGGCCTGGGCAAGAATTTGTTTCTCCCTCAAAGAAAAATTTAATTTCCTATTCCTCTCTGTCATACTCTGACCAAAAATCACTCCCAGTCAACAAAAATCACTCACAAAAACAAGCACGACCAATCAAGCAAGAAAACAAACAAACAGAAAACTATCAAACAAAAAGTCTCACAAACACTTAGCAAAAATCACTTTCAAATATCTTCTAACAAACACTAGATCACACAGTACACAAATCTGACAAATACAAATCACAACGCAACTAACAACGGAACAAAGCACTTTGCTATATGGGAAGGGAAACAAAGGGATGTACTTTTGCAATGGAAGTGCGTTTGTGTGTGTCTATTTATGCTGTCTGCGTAGTTCTCAAATTTGCCCTAGTCCATTTCCAATTTCACTGATTGCGCCGTTCCCGAGTTGTGAGCATGCGCACAGAGGTGCTGACATGGTCTGCTTCAAGCGCGCATGCGCGAGCCGGCCGGCCCTTCATTTGCATGGGGTCACGGCTCATTTCAATATAACACGCCCACGTCCTTCCCAATTTGTATTACTCCGCCTTACGCCTCTGAAATAACGTTACGCATGCGCAATTTTCTGCCTAAAAGCGACGAGAATAGGGTGATTGCGCGGCTACATTGCGCAAGTCTAACGTAAAGGCGGTGCGCTACGCCGGTCCAATAATGCGCAGATGTACCTGAATCTGGCCCAAAGTTTTTAAAAACGTCAATTTAACCACTTAAGGACCCCCGCACGCACATATACGGCCACAGAATGGCACGTACAGGCACAAGGGCGTAAATTTACGTCCCCGCCTGAGTGCGGTTCGGGGGTCCCATCGGGACCCCCTCCGCGGCGTGCGGGGGTCCCCCTACCTCTGGGAGCGATCCGGGATCTGCGGGCGGATGTCCGTGATATCCGCCCCCCCCCCGCGATCGCTCCCAGCCAATGGGAGCGCGCTCCCAGCCTGTCACTTCCTCCTCCTGTGTTTACACAGGAAGGAGGAAATGATGTATTCTCTCATCGCAGCGCTGTTTCCCAGCGCTGCTGATGAGAGAAGACATCACAAGTAAGTGTGCACCAACACAACACTGACACACACTCACATAGGCATATTAACCCCTTGTGATTGCCCCCCCCACCCCCCTGTCACAGTGTCACTGAATGCAGTGATTTAATCACTGCATTTAGTGTCAGTGTGACAGGCAGTGTAAAAAACAGTTAGTGTTAGGTTCAGGATAGCCCCCCCCACCCCCCCTAATAAAGTTTTAACCCCCTGATCACCGCCCTAGTTAACCCTTTCACTCCCTATTGCCAGCGTCACTAAGCGATCATTTTTCTGATCGCTGTATTAGTGCTGCTGTTCCCGCTAGGTAGCTATTTTTTTTTTATTGCGATTTTTTTTTTTACTAAAGACATGTGGATAAATAAATTTTGGCCTAAATGTTTGACTAAAATTTTGTTTATTTGATTTTTTTTTTAACAAAAAGTAAAAAATAGTGTTTTTTTTTCAAAAATGTCGCTCTATTTTTGTATATAGCGCAAAAAATAAAAATCGCAGAGGTGATCAAATACCACCAAAAGAAAGCTCTATTTGTGGGAAGAAAAGGACGCAAATTTTGTTTGGGAGCCACGTCGCACGACCGCGCAATTGTCTGTTAAAGCAACGCAGTGCCGAATCGCAAAAACACCTTGGGTCATTTACCAGCGTATTGGTCCGGGTCTTAAGTGGTTAAATGACCGTGTGTGGGGGAAAACGTAGTTTTATGTCTTGTGAAAAACGACAAAAAAAAATTGAAGCATGCTTCAATTTTTTGTGTCGTTTTTCAAAATGTCGTTTTTTGTTTCACAAAAAATCACTGTGTGTAGCAAAAAACGATGTTTAAAACAACGTTTTTCAACCCACGCATGCCCAGAAGCTAGTTATGAAGCGAGCTTCAATGGAAAAGAGTGGTGAACGCAACCTCGCTTTGCTAGAGCATTGTAAAAAAACGATGGTGTGTAGGCAACGTCGTTTTTGAAAAATGAAGTTTCAAAAACTTTGTTTTTTACTTCACAGAAAACGTCGGTTTTTTTTCCATCGCATAAAGTGATGGTGTGTACGCGGCATTATTGTGGACAGCTTTATCAAAGAGTATCTATAGTGAACAGAAGACATTTAAATATCAAGGCAAACACGTCCTATGCAAACATGAAATACCATGTTTACAGCTACGGAGGTGGGCTAGAATAGGAGACTATACTAGGCAAAGGTTTACCTCAGGGCTAAACCATTGATTTTTTGTTTAAAAAAGAACAGACATGACCAGGCCCTATTTTCTCTAGATAAAACAGCCATGGACAGTGCCGAAACAAGGTCATTTGGAACACAGGGCGAACATTCCAAAATGCGCCCCCCCCCCAAGATGTATGAGCATTATGTGGCAGCAAACCCCCCCCACAAAAAAACTGAGCACTAATCCCCCCTAGGCATAAATCCCCCCTACTGACAGTACAAATCCACCCCATACTTAAATACTCCTTCACAGCCTGAATATTGCACCCCTCATCCCCCCATCTCAAATGCGCCCCCCCCACAAAAAAAAGAATCCCCCCTAGCACAAATCCTCTACCACTAAAATTACCCCTCTTAGTACACATCTTCCCCCACTTTTAATCCCCCCCCTCAACCCCCCTTCTAGCACAAATCTTCTTCCCCCATCCGCCCTGCAAACACAAATCCCCCTAAATTACCACTCTTAGCAACCTCCCCCCAATTTCCCCCTCCTAGAACAATACTTACTCCCTGTCACCCCCCAAATTCCTCTTTCAAGCACAAATCCCCCCATTATCCCTGTGGTGCCCACCCCACAGTAAGGAGGCTGAGAAAGAGAGTGTGATGGGAGGGAGAAAGTGAGAGGAGAGAGAGAATGAGGGAGGTAGATTGCAAAGGAGGGAGTAAGAGATAAAAGAGTAACTAATGATAATAGAGCAAGAGCATGAGAGAGAGTGAGAGAGAGTGAGAAAGAGCAAGAGGGAGGGAGAGGGCAAAAAAGAGTGCAAAGAGGGAGAAGACCACAATAAGGAGGGGGGAGAGAGTAGGAGTGAGAAAGAGACAGGAAGGGAAAGAGTGAGAGGAGAAAAGAAAGAGTGAGGGAGAATGCAAAAGGGGAAAAGAGGTAGAGGAATTACAAGATTTGGCTCAGATAAACTTGATTGGGGCTTGTAAGCTATGTTTAGGTTCACAGATTTCAGACTAGATTCGCAGGAACGAAACCCAGGGAAGTTTGCCCATCAATAGTGACAAATATATAGTATAACACATACTGTATATCGATCTACAAAACAATGAAACAGAAATGACTCAAGGACTTATTGAACCCCCAGGTATAAATAAATCAAAATGTTCCAGCTATATAAACCCCTACATATAAGGGTTTGTGGCATATGAAAGGACTTTGTATTACCCATATATGTCTGTGCCTGTTCAGAAACTTCTGGTGCAAAAAAAGGAAAGCCAAAAACAACCAAGGCAAATTTCAGAAGCTGGAAACTAATGTGTTACTCACATAAGGTTTCTGGATTGCACTGTAGCTCAAGACAGATGGTTCTTTGCCTTCTCTTTGTGTGTGAGAGTTAGCAAGAAAACTGCTTTGTGTGGGATTAGGAATACCTGACCTGCACAAATCCAGGCAGGGGATATCGCTAGAAAAACTGATTTGAAACAAGGTGATTTTAAGTACTGGGGTAATCAGGTGTGCTACAGGTACGACTGAATCAAGAACAAAGGCCCTTTCTACACTGTAAGTTTTTTTTTTTTGTTCTTGATTGGAGTTTACATTTTATCAACTTTCAAAAGAAAGTTATACGGCTACTAGTATGTATTTCTTGCATTAGACATATGGTAAGAATGACATTAAGTAGCCCTTGTACATAAATAATAATTTGGCATAAGAGCTAACAGCTCAAACAAAGTAAAGGGGGTACATTCCCTAGTATTTTGTGTAATAGGTCTTATATGCAAGTAGAAAAATAATTACTTGTTATCAGAATAAATAATAATTATGTGAAAAATGCATGATCACCAGGCTGCAGTAACACTTGCTGACATAGGTTTTAGAACAAGTTCATGCATTAATGTGGTGACACGGAACACTTAAAGTGTAGTAACTCTTTAGGGATTGAATGAAGTATCCTATGCAATGTTGTCAAGTCAGCATTGCTCTTCTGTCTCCAAGGGGTATAACAGAGGAAGGGGAAAGGGATTATTGAGATCAGATGAATACCATAAAATATGCTATACTAAGCAATTTTACTCATCTGCCAATCCAAAAGAAATAAGCCAAACACTATATAAATGTTGGACTTTTTAATGCCTAAACAGTTTTTATCAGGGAGTAGAAAACATTTTAAATTCACATGTTTGCTGTGCAGGTCATAAAAAAAGTAGTTTTAAAAATAGTTACAAACATGCAGAGCCAATTCACAATTATGCTTTGTGGCAATGCATGGTAAAACTAGCGCATTACAGCGTTTTTAGTTTCAATAGATTTTTATTGAAATTTTTCATGAGAAACATGCACAAACAAAGTATAAGCATACATATAAAATGCAAGGTACTATCTGACAATGCTCAGTATTTCCTAAGAAGCATAACATTTTTAAAGTACCACATTTCGTATCAACATCTGGTTTCGCACTGCATAAGAGAGCAGTAGGATATTCACAGGGTAGCGCAGTGGGGTAGTATGGCTAGTCCAACACAATCCTACACCATGGTCGTGGAGACCAGCGTCAGTAGATGATACCAACTCTCTATAATCCTTCCCTGCTCCCCTGATCCCATCCCACCAGATGTATTTAGCTGTCCCTCCATACGCGATATAGGTCGTATGCTCTTGAGAAGTTATAAGGAAGATTTTAAAGCAACTTAAAAGGAGATAAAGAAAATGAAAGAAACAAATAACTTAGAACAATAGAACAGTAAAACAGTACATGCCCTAACTGGCCCTGACCTCTCCACGCATTAAGTTGTAGATAGTCAAACTGTCTGGTTGTTGGATTTCCATTCTAACCATGGAGCCCATAGGTTGGACACCTTCTCAGAATTTCCTGACGCGGATGCCTGAAGCCTTTCATATATACTGTGGGTCTGTGTTGTAGATAGGACCTCTGATATCGAGGGAGGGGCTATAGATTTCCAATGCCTAAGAATGACAAGGCGAGTAGCTAAGATGATGTGTGCATATACAGTTCTCTGAGAGGTAGGAATCAGGTCAATACCTATTGAGAGGATCGCAGAGGGGAGAGATCTAAGACTCTGTTAAGCGTGAGTCCAACTTGGGACCACAGTGGAATAATGATCGGGCATTCCCATAGTATATGGTAGAGTGTACCCCTCCCTCCACACAGTCTCCAGCAACTTGCCGAAGCATTTGGGAACATTTTAGCCAGGCGGTGGGGGGTAAGATACCACCTAAGGAGTAACTTTTGGTGCATCTCCAGAAGGTTTGTACTTTTGGTGGAGGCAATCTGGATTTTTATAGCTCTTTCCCAGGAGTGGGTCGAATATTCCGACCCAAAGTCCCTTTCCCAAGCTAGAATGTTTGGGGTTTTAACCATAATATCTTTTTCTTGAAGTCCCCTGTACATTACTGTTATGCCCTTAGATCCAGTATTCGGATGACAAAAGAATTTAGCTATTTTAACTGGAAGGTGCGTAGGAGTAATGGAATTCTTTCTGAGTAACTGAGAAATTTGGACGTATTTATACCTGTCAGTATTAATGAGGTGAAACCTCTTTTGAAGTGTTTCAAATGGCATCATCCTAGAGCCCACCATAATGTCTTCTAGAAAATGTATACCACTTTCCTTCCAGATAACCAGGTTAATATCTGGGATTAGGTTATATATTGCAGTAATTGGGAACTTAGACAGTTCTGTGGGTCCCGTCCAAACATTAGTTGCACACAGATGGGACCAGGCCCTCAGAGTTGCCTGGATCGTGGGAGCGTATCTCTTATCCAGGGACTTGGTAATAGTGGCTGATCTCAAAAAGTCCTCTAAACTCCCTCTCGGGACCTGTCTTTGCTCTAGATCTTTCCACAATACTCTAGATTCGGGGTCGAACCAGTGTGATAGTTGGGCCAGGATGGAGGCGAAGTAATAATCCTGTAAGTGTACGTGTCCAATTCCCCCCGCCGTCTTGTTTTTGATTATCCTCCCAAAAGCACACCGTGCTCTTTTACCCTGCCATAGGAAACTATTTAGAATACCTTGAATAGATTTAAAGTATACCCCCGGTATGGGAATGGGGAGGGTCCTAAATATATACAGAAGCTGAGGTAATATTAGCATCTTGAAAGCTGCCAATCTCCCCATCCAGGACAGTTCAGACTGGGCCAATTTCTGTAGTTTAGCTTTAAGGGTGTTTAGAAAGGGAGTATAGTTAGCGGCCATCAAGTCCTCTGTATTGGGCCTCAGCGTTATCCCCAAGTATGTTATGCCTTTATCACTCCACACGTAAGGAAATCTGCTCTGCAACAGCGTCTTTGTTTTAGAGTTCACCCCTAAATTTAACACGTGTGATTTCGTTTCATTCACTTTATAGTAAGACACCTCAGAAAAATCCTGCAAAACTGATTGAGCAGCAGCCAGAGACGACTCCACTTCAGATAAAATTAAAATAACGTCGTCCGCGAATAAGCTTATGACGTGTTTTTTTGGGCCTATCGGCAATCCAATAATTTGGGGGTGTGATCTTATGCTAGTGGCCAGCCAGGAACCCCCAATGGATCCTATCGAACGCCTTCTCTGCATCCAAGGATAGGAGCAGAGAAGGCGTTCCCTTACGTCTTGTAAGATGTATCAGGTTGATCAATCGTCTAGTAGCGTCTGCTGTCTGCCTACCCTTAGTAAATCCGGACTGGTCAATGTCTATGAGATCTGGAAGGATAGACGCCAATCTGGCAGCCAACAGCTTTGCGTATATTTTTACATCATTATTTAGTAGCGATATCGGTCTAAAGTTCTGTGGGACGTCTGGAGCCTTCCCCGGTTTTGGTAAAGCTATAATTGTGGCCTTGAGCATCTCTTGGGAAAATGAGGAAGACGCAGCAGCAGAACCGAAAACCCCAGCGAGATGTGGGGAAAGTATGTCCTGGAAAGCCTATAGTACTCCCCCGTATAACCATCAGGGCCCGGCGACTTATTGAGTGGTAAGAATTTAATAATGTTCCCGACTTCCAAGTCTGTTATGGGGGAATTAAGGTGTGCAAGTTGAACTTGCGTAAGTTGAGGAAGGTCTATTTTATCAAGGAAGGCTAAAATTGCAGAGTCTGTGGGCTGCGCGACCGACTGATCGTCTTTGAGGTTGTACAGCGAGCTGTAGTATCGGCTGAATGCATCTGCTATTGCCTGAGGGTGAGTTTGTTTGATTAGGGTGTTGGGTTCCAATATATGGGGTATCTGGGATTTGATTCTATGACCCTTCACTTTATTAGCCAGGAGCTTCCCAGCCCTGTTGCCACTCGTGTAATAGGAAAGCTTTAGCCTTCTAGAGGCCTTCTCAAAGTCCTCAAGGAATTTGAGCCTGAGCTCCGTGCGGAGCTGAGAGATCTGGTGCGATAAAGAAGAGGAGGGATGGGCCATATTCTGTCTGTCTAAGGTGTCAATTTGGGATATGAGCTGAACGGTCTGCTGCTGCCTCTCCCTCTTAAGTCTTGCCCCCAGCTGTATCAAAATTCCTCGCATAAAAGCCTTATGGGCATTCCACAAGACAAACGGGTCTTCAACTGACCCCTGATTCAGTTCAAAAAATTCTTCTAATTTTAATTCAATGCAAGATCTGGATGGACCTGCCTTTAGCAGATAGGAATTAGCTCTCCATAGGTAGGCATGACTGTGGAGGGAGGGGTCCCCCACCGCCAAGCTCACTGGAGC
This sequence comes from Rana kukunoris, assembly GCA_029574335.1. Lineage (NCBI taxonomy): Eukaryota > Metazoa > Chordata > Amphibia > Anura > Ranidae > Rana > Rana kukunoris. Next base: position 212,622,825 of record CM056050.1, on the reverse strand, counting down.
GTGGTCCGACCAGGTGATGCTATTGATCTTAGCAGTAGTACACTTAAATAGTAACGATCTATCCACCAAAATCATATCAATCCTGCTATAAGAGCCATGAGCTGTGGAAAAAAAGGTGAAGTCTTTTTCATTTGCGTTAAGGCATCGCCATGTGTCATATAGCTCGTGAGAGCGTATGGAGGCGTTCAGCGAGGGAGGGAGCCTCTTAGGAGAGGAAGTCATGTCTATCGATGGATCCGAGGTGGCGTCGAAATCACCACACACCACCAACGCCCCTTTCTGCACTTTTCGCATCTTTTTCATAATCCTGTGGAAAAAGTTAATTTGTCTAGTATTTGGAGCATATATATTGGCCACAGTATATACAACAGAATTGATCTCACATACCAGAATGAGATAACGCCCTTGTGGGTCTGCTACACTGTGAAGAAGGCGAAAAGCTACAGAGTCTTTCACTGCCACCATCACCCCTCTCTTTTTGGACTCCGCATTCGTCATGAATATGTGGGGGAATTTTGGGTGGGTGCATTTGGGGTGTGCGGTATGTCTAAAGTGCGTCTCTTGTACACATAAGATATCACATTTGTACTGCAGAGCGTCTTTCCATAGGGACCTCCTTTTGGCTGGGTGGTTCAGACCCTTTGAGTTTAAAGTAAGAAAATTCACCGCCATGGGACTGCGTAAGGAAAGTGCTTAAAGAGGCAGTTACAAAACAAGGCACTTACAAAAGATGAGAACCGGGTCTCCGAGGAGGCAGATGGTGGTGAAGGGGTGGAGCATGGATGTGGCAGAGGTGTCCAGATTGACTCAAACTGGAAAAGGGTGGACGTCATGGCGAGGCCGGCCAGCAGGGCAAAGCAGAACTGTTGAAACAAAAAAAACATAACAAAACAACAACGGCCAAAGGCCTAGAAAAAGGTGCAGGGGTGTGACTCTCGGTCACTCAGATGTAAACCGGGGGTAAAGGTTGAACTTGGAGCTGAGAGAGAAAAGAAAAAAGTAAAAAGTTCTCTTCCAGCGGGAAATACATCACAGTCAAACACAATCCAGCTCAGTTGTGTGAGCGAGCATTTTTACGATCCACAGGACGCCATTCTTGATCCAGGGTTCCTTTGTTGGTACGTCGGTGTGGGGTTTGTTGTAGATCAGGAACTATTCCCCAAGCTTGCAGCATATCTAGCCCTTTTTCCAGGGAGTCCATCACAAAGTCTTTGTCATCTTTTGTAACTATCAGTTTCGTTGGGAAGCCCCATTTATAGGTCAACTTATGATTCCTGAGGGCTTTCGTGATCGTAGCGAGATTCCTACGCTTCTGAAGCGTGTATTGCGTACACATGAAACCATGTCAGAGTGGAGGGAGCTTCTAAGTGAGACTAACATATCCTTCAGCACTGTGTCTAGCACAGGTTTGTCAACAGTGGGGAACAAGTCAATAGAATCAGGCATGTCTCTGGTGACATCCCCTGAGTCTGAGTGAGAGCTCACCTCGTGGCAGGCCTCCGCAGCGTCCAGCCGGAATCTCGCCTTCTCTGGGCTCACTGAGGATGGGGTAGCTGGAGGAGATGTCCGATTTCTAGGTGGGCTACATCTCTTGGTGGCTTTACCCATCTGGGGAGAAGTTTGCGAGTGCCCAGGCAGTGGTGTGGAAGACGCGCCGGCGCCATCTTGCTTTGGGCCTATGGAGAAGAACTCTGTGAGCTTGAGGGGATGGTTCCCCTCCTTCTTTCGCCGACCCATGTTCCCAGCATGTTCCTCTGCCTGTAGGGAGGTAGAACGCCGCGGTAGTGTGGTAGAATCCTCGCTGGATCGTGTGCTAATAGCCGCTGATCATCCGCTGGATCCGAAACTCCGTTACAGCGCGGCCATCTCGGTCTCCGGCTAGCTCCGCATTACAGCGTTTTTCTGCAACACACCTGCTCTGTGTGTTGTGGTACTTTTTATTATGATTGGCGCACCAAGAAACTGCACAGTAGAGTGAAATACACAATGCACTGCAAAGCACCACAATGCCATACCATGCTTTTTGGTGAGTCGTGTTACTAAAAAAAAAAGGGTAATGTGCAATTTTTGACCTATATGCTTGCAACAAAAAGCCAATCATCAACAACCCACAGGCACAAAAACGAATTGCCTCAAAAGATAGGCCACCGCAACAGCCACAAGGGATTAGAGACGAAAGATTCAGACTTTATTTTGATCACGTAATACATACAGTGCCTGCCGCCGAGAATGTGTTTATAGCACGACAGCATCTCGCTGATTCTCGGCGACAGGCTGCCGACATCTCGCACTCGCTGGAATAGTAAAAGCACATTCCAGCGAGTGCGTCATAGAAGCGACGGGGATCCGACGCGGATTCCCGCCAATTCTACACGTGGGCGGAGTTTGTTATGAATCCTGAGAAGGAAGTCCCCGCCAGATTTTAAATAAAAATCCGGCATGGGTTCCCCCCTCAGGAGCATAACGGGCCCTTAGGTCTGGTATGGGTTGTAAGGAGACCCCCCTACGCCGAAAAAACGGCGTGGGGGTCCCCCCACAATCCATACCAGACCCGTATCCAAAGCACGCCGGCCGGCCGGTCAGGAGGGGAGTGGGGGGCGAGCGAGCGCCCCCCCCTCCTGAGCCGTACCGGGCAGCATGCCCTCAACATGGGGGGGTCAGGTGCTCTGGGGCAGGGGGCGCACTGCAGCCCCCCACCCCAGAGCACCCTGTCCCCATGTTGATGAGGACAGGGCCCCTTCCCGACAACCCTGGCCGTTGGTTGTCGGGGTATGCGGGCGGGAGGCTTATCGGAATCTGGAAGCCCCCTTTAATAAGGGGGCCCCCAGATACCGGCCCCCCACCCTAAGTGAATGAGTATGGGGTACATTGTACCCCTACTCATTCACCTGCAAGAAAAATTTAAACACAAATAAACCACACAGTGTATTGAAATATTTTATTAGTTGGCTGCCGGGGGGGGGGTGGGTATGATCGCTTTTATAAAAGCGCCCCCCTCCGGCGGGCTTCTGCGGGGGGGTGGGTGCCGCTGTTCTTCACCGCCGTCTGGTTCTCTTCCGCCGCAGGGGGGGGTCTTCTCCCACTCTCCGGGGTCTTCTCCCGCTCTCCGGGGTCTTCTCCGGCTCTCCGGGGGTCTTCTACGGCTCTCCGGGGGTCTTCTCCGCTCTCCGGGGGTCTTCTTCTTCTACAGGACTCGCCGCCGCTATCTTCGTGTGTTAGCTCAATTACTGGCGGCGGCGAGTCCCCTCTTCTGTGACGTCATCTTCTTCTTCTTCTCCAGATGTTGACGCAACGCTTCCTTCCGCTGTTATGGCTGGCGCGCGGCTCGCAGCGAGTTATATAGGCCTGTCTTGTGACGTCGCAGTCCCATCATGCTCCGGTAGGTACCACGTACCCCATACTCATTCACTTAGGGTGGGGGGCCGGTATCTGGGGGCCCCCTTATTAAAGCGGGCTTCCAGATTCCGATAAGCCTCCCGCCCGCATACCCCGACAACCAACGGCCAGGGTTGTCGGGAAGGGGCCCTGTCCTCATCAACATGGGGACAGGGTGCTCTGGGGTGGGGGGCTGCAGTGCGCCCCCTGCCCCAGAGCACCTGACCCCCCCATGTTGAGGGCATGCTGCCCGGTACGGCTCAGGAGGGGGGGGCGCTCGCTCGCCCCCCACTCCCCTCCTGACCGGCCGGCCGGCGTGCTTTGGATACGGGTCTGGTATGGATTGTGGGGGGACCCCCACGCCGTTTTTTCGGCGTAGGGGGGTCTCCTTACAACCCATACCAGACCTAAGGGCCCGTTATGCTCCTGACGGGGGAACCCATGCCGGATTTTTATTTAAAATCCGGCGGGGACTTCCTTCTCAGGATTTATAACAAACTCCGCCCACGTGTAGAATTGGCGGGAATCCGCGTCGGATCCCCGTCGCTTCTATGACGGCTTTGTCTCCATCGCGGCAAGCCAGCTCGGCGCTGGCTCCCGCGATGGGGCTCGCAAGTGCTCAATCTCACCGAGAAAGGGAGCGAGATTGACACAATATCGCGGTCAACCACTGTACATTCAGCACATAACCTGGCCTCTCAAGCCCAAGCAAAAGTTAAGTAGATGCACAGACTGCGTCAACAGAATCAGAGAGACTGTTCACTTTCATTGCTTTTTTAATTACTGGATTAAACCAGCTAGATAAAAAACACTGCAAAAAGCTATCCTTCAGAGGTTACAAAATCAAAGCTTTCTAACAATTTTCCAATAATGTAGAAAACCTTAAGGCCGCATACACACGAGGAGACATGTCTGATGAAAACGGTCCGCGGACCGTTTTCATCGGACATGTCTCCTGCAGGATTTTGGTCCGGCGGTGTGTACACACCATCGGACGAAAATCCCTTTGGACAGAGAACGCGGTGACGTGGCGGTGACAATGACGCCGCCACGTCACCAAACCAGGAAGTAAAATGCTTCCACGCATGCGTCGAATCCATTCGACGCATGCGGGGGATTTCGGTCTGCTGGTTAGCCATACTAACCAGCGGATATGTCCGACGGACAGGTTTCCAGCGGACAAGTTTTAAAGCATGTTTTAAAACTTTTGTCTGCTGGAAACCTGTCCGCTAGGCCGTACACACGATCCGATATGTCTGCTGAAACTGGTCTGCAGACCAGTTTCAGCGGACATGTTCGATCGTGTGTACGCGGCCTAACACTAATTTACTTGAGATTTAGCAGTCTTAGGCGGCATACACACGAGGGGATATGTCCGCTGAAAACGGTCCGATGGACCGTTTCAGCAGACATCTCCGCTCGTGTGTATGGGCTAGCGGACAGATTTCTCCACCCGACAGATTTCAAAGCAAGCTTTGAAATCTATCCGGTGGAATCTGTCCGCCCGACATGTCTGCTGGTTAGTACACTTACCAGCAGACATGTCGGCCCCCACCGCCGCCGCGCCGCTGCCGAATGGATTCGGCGCATGCGCGGAAGTGTTTTACTTCCTGGTGCGGTGACGTGGCGGTGACGCGGCGGCGTCAACGTCACTGCCGCGTCACCGCGCCGTCCGGCGGCGGGGAATTTGATCCGATGGTGTGTACACGCCATCGGATCAAACTCCCGATCGGACATATCCGATGGAAATGGTCCGCGGACCGTTTTCATCGGATATGTCCGATCGTGTGTACGCCGCCTAACACTTTTCTCTTAAATTCAATTATCCAATTCTGTGACAGATAATTTTCTGTTATTTTTAAAGTAGAACTATAAGCAAAACTTTTTTTGTCATTTTGGATAGCGTAAAGAAGGGTTATAACCCCTGTAAGGTTTATTTTTATCATTTTTGTCCTATTGGGGAGATTTACCTTCACTTCCTGTCCCATAGCCAAACAGGCAGTGAGAGGAAATATAAATTAACCACTTCAATACAGGGCTTTTATACACCCGTCCTTACCAGACCAATTTTTAGCTTTCAGCGCTCTCACACTTTGAATGACAATTACTCAGTCATGCTACACTGTTCCCAAGCCTAATTTTTATCATTTTTTTCTCACAAACAGAGCTTTATTTTGGTGGTATTTAATCACCGCCGTTTTGTTTTTTTTTGTTTGCAATATAAGCGGAAAAAGAGAGATTTAAAAAAAAAAAACAACACTTTTTTAGTTTCTATTGTAAAATTATTTTTTTCTTCATAAAATTGGGCCAAAATGTATACTGCTACAAATCTTTAGTAAAAATAACCAAAAAAAGTGTGTATTATTTGGTCGCTGTGAAAGTTATAGAGCCTACAAGCTATGGTGCAAATCATTGAAAAATGATCACATCTGATCACGCCTGATGTACTGACAGCCTATCTCATTTCTTGAGACTCTAACAAGCCAGGAAAGTACAAATACCCCCCAAATTACCCCATTTTGGAATGTAGACATTCCAAGGTATTTAGTAAGAGGCATGGTGAGTTTTTTGAAGTTTTTTCCCATAAGTCTTGGGGGGAAAAAAATGTTTTTTTTTGTTTTGTTTTTGCACACAATTGTCATAACAAGTTATTTCTCTCACACAGCACATGCATACTTACAATGACACCCCAAAATACATTCTGCTACTCCTACTGACTATAGTGATACCACATGTTTGAGACTTTTACACAGCCTGGCCACATAGAGGCCCAACATTGAAGTAGCACCGTCAGGCGTTATAATCTCATTTCTCAACCACCTATTACAGTTTTGAAAACGGGTTGTCTGGTGGCAGGTACTCCTGATGGACTGGTGGCGGGTACTCTGGTGGCGGGTACTTTGGTGGCGGGTACTCCTGATGGACTGGTGGCGGGTACTCTGGTGGCAGGTACTCTGGTGGAGGGTACTCTGGTGGACTGGTGGTGGGTACTCCTGATGGACAGGTACTCTGGTGAGGTGGCGGGTACTCTGGTGGCGGGTACTCTGGTGGTGGGTACTCCTGATGGACAGGTACTCTGGTGAGGTGGCAGGTACTCTGGTGAGGTGGAGTGTACTCTGGTGGCGGGTACTCCTGATAAACAGGTAATCCTGATGGACTGGTGGCGGGTACTCTGGTGGCGGGTACTCCTGATGGACAGGTGGCGGGTGCTCTGGTGGCGGGTGCTTCTGATGGACTGGTGGCGGGTACTCTGGTGAGGTGTCGGGTACTCCTGATGGACAGGTACTCCTGATGGACTGGTGACGGGTACTCTGGTGGCAGGTACTCTGGTGGCGTGGTGAGTACTCTGGTGGCTTGTACTCCTGGTGAGGTGGCGGATACTCTGGTGGCGGGTACTCCTGGTGAGGTGGCCGGTACTCTGGTGGCGTGGCGGGTACTCTGGTGGCGTGGCGGGTACTCCTGGTAAGGTGGCGTGTACTCTGATGGCAGGTACTCTGGTGAGGTGGCGGGTACTCTGGTGGCATGGCGGGTACTCTGGCATGGCGGATACTCTGGTGGCGGGTACTCTGGTGGCGGGTACTCTGGTGTCGTAGTACTCCTGGTGAGGTGGCGTGTACTCTGGTGGCGGGTACTCTATTGGCGTGGCGGGTACTCTAGTGGCGGGTACTCTGGTGGCGTGGCGGGTACTCTGGTGGCGTGGCGGGGACAGGTACTCTTTATTTAGAGGGGGAAATCTGGGCACAGTGGTACTTATGTAGTGTTTTACAGATGTGTAACTCACTGTTGCTGATCTCCTCCTCACACTGGATATGTGTGTGAAGAGGAGAACAGCAATAGTAAGTTATACACACAGTGGGGTAGATTCACAGAGATCAGCGGATCTTTTGATCCGCGTGATCTATCTTTTTTACGATCCGCCTGCGCCAGTTTTTGAGGCAAGTGCTGTATTCAGAAAGCACTTACCTCGTAAGTTGCCCTGGCGGATCGTAAATCCCAAGGCGGAATGCAAATTCCGCGGCTAGGGGGAGTTTACTATTTAAATCACGAGCGTCCCAGCGCCGATCGTACTGCGCATGCGCCGCCGGCTAAATTTCCCACGTGCATTGCTTCAAATGACGTCGCAAGGACGTCATTGTTTTCGACGTTAACGCAATTAATGTATGGCCGTATTCCCGAACGACTTACGTAAATGACGTAAAAAATTCAAAACTCAACGCGGGAACGACGGCCATACTTAACATAGGATACGCCGCACTTACCCCGCATATAGCAGGGGTAACCATCCGCCGGAAAAAGCTGAACGCAAACGACGTAAAAAAAAAGCAACGGCCGGGCGTTCGTTTCTGAATCGGCGGTTCTCCTCATTTGCATATTCGTCGCGTATACTAACAGAAGCGCCACCTAGCGGACGGCGGGAGATTGCAGCCTAAGATCTGACAGTGTAACTCACTTACACCAGTCGGCTCTAAGCGAGATCTATGCGGAACCTGATTCAAAGAATCAGCCGCATAGATCCGAGCGTCGGATCTCACAGATACCACAGTGTATCAGTAGATACACCGTCGTATCTCTATGTGAATCTACCCCAGTGTTGTGTTTACATTTAGTGACCGGCTGTGATTTGACATAGCCGGTCACGTGGTATAGAGCCAATCTCATTGGCTCTTTACCCTGATCTGGGCTAGGCTGTATCCATGTGAACAGCCTCAGCCCTGATCGCCGCTCTGCATTACCGGTAAGTTACCGGAAACACCTCCGCCCACCGCTACAATACCCCCATCGGGGATCGGCTGTGTCCCGAGGCGCTGTGCACGCCGCTGCTGCAGCTCTGCAATAGGAATCCGGTATGCTACATCGGAAGCTCCACCGCCCGCCGCCGGCGCCGTTCCGCCGCCACTCCAGTACCCCATCGGGGAATGGCTGTGTCCTGAGGGACACACCGGATCCCCAATCACTTTCTTCTCCTCTGAATATCTTAATTAGGCTTGCAAAATTGTAGCTTCACTACAAGTTCACATTTGCATTGTGACACATCATTTGCACTTCAATCAGGGTTTTTTTATTTTTCCTTTTTTTTTCTCCTAGTTTTGGGATCTAGCCAGCAGTCATCTAACACTTATTACTTACTACCAAGTATCAGATACACTTTCAATGTTTTTTTCTTTTATACATATATTTCTATGGAATAATACATTTTTTATAGAATCTCATATGGATGGCAAGCTGTGTTATATTTACTACTATGGAGATCTCAATTTCTCCTGCAGTGCTCGCAAATGTGCCTTGCGTTGTTGGGTTACTCCCTCAGTTCCCAGTATAGACATCACCATATGGCCCTTTATATCACACGCCACAAGTACAAGCTAAATTGTGAGCTGAAGTCTTGAAGAGCACTAATTTATTTGGTCTCTCTAAATATTTGTATTTTCTGTTTATTACTCTACTTTACTGTTGTCTAAATGATCACTGTAGATATGCTGATTGCATATGCTCCAAGTCCTGAGGAAGTGGAATCCCACAAATGCGCCGCGCAGTAAGGATGCAATCTTTTCGTTACATATAGAAAAGGAGAAACACTGCGCTAACTAAAAGTAAAGTTAAATGAAAAGATGAGCGGCTACAAAAGTAATGTGACAAAAATTGGATGAGGAATAGTGAATAAATAAGTAGCGCTACAAAAACACTTAAAACAAGTGAAAATTAAATAGAAAACACTCTGGATAATTATAATTGAACCACATTGATGTGTAAATGAGTGTCCATTAATTGATAAAGGGAACATCAAAAACACAAGTCAATCAGTAATAGGTGTATGACCACATCATCGTCATGAAGGGGACACTCTGCACGTTAACACGGGAGTAGATGGAATACTCTTACCGGATAGCGTTGATCTACTTGTCAGTGACAATAGATCGTAAGCGCATGAAAAAGACAAGATTGGTATCCTCTCAGAATAAAACACACTCATGGAGTATGAAAGACTTGGAATCCGGGGCCCCAGTTGAAGTACATTAGGACGAAATGCGTCGGGCTAGGTACACCTAACTCCCATATTGCTTTTATCCTTTTTATATGCTACAGTGATCACTTTTATGTTTATTTGGTTTTTATAAATAAAAAACTTTTTTCTCTTCTCTCTCTTTTTCTTTCTCTTCTCTTTTTTCTCTTTTCTTTTTTCTCTTTTTTACCTGCACCATCGGAGCATGTTTTTTGTTTTCTTTGCATGATCTGCCCGGATACCAAGTCTTTCATACTCCATGAGTGTGTTTTATTTTGAGAGGATACCAATCTTGTCTCCACCATCGACTGTCGCTCTGGAACAAGCAGACCTCCATGTTTTTTTGCCTTCCAATCTCAATCTGTGCTAACCAATCCACGGTGAGGTTCCAGTCCAGGATTACAGCCAACCATTTGGATACCCTGTGTGGAGTCTACTATTGGGTGTTTATTCAGCTGAGCAGATTCGAGTGGAGTCTTTTTCATGCGCTTACGATCCATTGTCACTGACAAGTAGATCAACGGTATGCGGTAAGAGTATTCCATCTACTCCCATGTTAACGTGCAGAGTGTCCCCTTCATGACTATGATGTGGTCATACACCTTTTACTGATGGACTTGCGTTTTTGATGTTCCCTTTATCAATTAATGGACACTCATTTACACATCACTGTGGATCAATTATAATTATCCAGAGTGTTTTCTATTTAATTTTCACTTGTTTTAAGTGTTTTTATAGCGCTACTTATTTATTCACTAATATTTTCGTTACAGTCATACTTTTTGATTTGTGATGCCACTATGTCATATGTGCATTCATTGTAACGGTGACCCCTTACGTTATCAGCTTTACATCCCACATTTTTATGTTAGTGTGGAATGGCTTTATCCTCCTAGAATGTAAATATTATACTGCATGTAGGCCATTTAATAAAAATACTTGATCTTATTAATATGATTTTTTTTCATGTGTATTCATGAGCCTTTATTTTATTCATATGTAACATTTACTATCAACTGGTGATGACGCACCTCATTCAAAGTCCCAACCCATTTTTCTTGTTCATATAACAGGGATGGAGGCACAAAGATCTTGTGCCTCATTTAAAGTCCCAAACAAATAACTCCACCCCCCTTTTCCATTTAAATGTTATCTAGTTAGGATTTAGATCTGCTGATCTGAGAACTGTAGTGGGGACTTATTATGGCAACTATAATCACAGGTAGTAATACTCACTGTGTCTCTGGCATTGTGGTGTCTCACAGCAGTCAGCTGACCACCAGGTTGAGAACCACTGCTATAGAGATACTCTTGATGAAAATGAGAATTGGCTTTCCTGTCAAAAATTTAAATGATATGCACCTTCCAAACAGGTGCGAAAAATGGGTGTTAAGTGTGCCCATGAAACCTAAACCAAATCATTTCTTTAGGATGAAATCAACACCCGCAAACCTAGGCAGCCTAAACAGTCTTTCAGTGATTCAAGAGCCAGAAAGCACTTAATCAGTGACATTGGGGGCTTGATAGCTGCTGCTAAACCAGGACTGATTAGGCTCTCTTATCTGTCACAAAACCTTTGGAAGCACTGAATGCCCTTTCGGAAAACATGCTGGATGCAGGGCAGCCAAGCAGCTCAATTGCATACTGGGCAAGTTCAGGCCAGTGTTCTCATGACCCAGTAACCTAGTGGATCATCAACTGGAAATCTCTCTGTGTCTGTTTTCACCCCTAGATAATCTTTCACCATATGATGCAGATGCTGCCAATGGGATATGAAAGCTGACAGCCCTGGGCACTAAGGACTAAACATTTTTTGAAATGCATCACTGAGGTGGCCCCCTTCTCTATTGCTCTAGAAAACAGCTCAAACAAATCCGATCCTTAAGCAGTAAGTCTCATCCAAGGGGACTGGACGAAGTAAGTTATTACGAAACGGACATAGGGCGGAGCGGTGTACTGACGTCACCTCGAGCTCCATACGTTTCCCCAGTAGGACGGGTGTCTGTGTTTTGTGTACCGGCTGGCACACCAGACTTTAAGGCCTATTTTCCTGCAACATTTGTAAGTGTATTACCAAAATTATTTTTAATATTTTTAATATTTTTAATAAAACATTTTATATGTTTAATGCACTAAGTAGAGCATTGATTATCTTTTACATATTGTGTATATCTACTGGTGATTTGTGTCTGGCATTGGATGAGAGTTACTGCCTAAGGATCGGATTTGTTTGAACTGTTTTCTGGATTGAGAACTTTTTGATTACATGCACATAGTGATCCTCTGTCATAGGCGATCATGGCAAGCTGGTAAGAAGTAATTTCTGTTTATTGGTGGAGGATTCATCGTGTTTTTTGGACACGATAGTCATCAGCTTATGGACTTTTTCTGCACTGAGCACTGGTGTTTATTATTTGGTGTTCATTGACATCAAACATTTATGGACTGTATTATAATTTTTAGGGATTTCTTTTGAATTACACATATTAGTCACTACCATATTACTATTATTTTATTAATTGTCATGAGACCATTATTATTATGGTAATTGATGTATTTATGGTAGCTGTCACAAGTTATTCATTAGTTTATTGCTAGCCTGTTCTGGGTTATACTTATATATTTTGGTGATTGAATTTTTCAAAATATTAATTATACCATAATGTTAGGGGGTAGCACGATTTATTTATCCTTATTTATCCTTCATCAGCAGCCATTAGCGTGGGGGAAAAAAAGCCGAACTGGCCTGAGCCTGCTGTTGCGCCATACTCACACAGGTACTCATTGAGTGCCCTGTTCTGCATGCGCAGGTGCCGCAGCATTGCAAAAGTCGAGTTCCACCTGGTGGGCATGTCAAAAATCAGGCGGGTTTACAGGCAGGTGGAATTCCTGCTGAATTTCAGCCAATCGAGCACTGGCTGTGTATGACTGCCTGAAATGGGTACAGACTCTTCTGGATTGCTTTAGCAGATTTTCCAACCCTGAGTACCTATTTAAGACATGCTGCACCACCAAGCAGAGAACATGTGCCAGGCATGGCACATGTGTCAACTTTCCCTGTCCAAGGACAGACAGGAGGTTTGTGACATTATCGCACACCACCATTCCTGACTCCAGATGACGTGGCCTGAACCACCTCTGTGCCAGCCACTACAGAGCTGCAAGAATCTCTGCTCTGGTGTGGGTTCTGTCTCCTAGACAGAACAGCTGAAGCAATGCATGGCACATTTTAGCCTGACTCATTGAATCGCCCCTTGAACACCAAGGGGGTACTTGTGGTTCATAGGACAATTCAACAGGAGGGACATAGAGGAGGAGAATAAAGAGGGGGTAAAACTGACAAATCTTGCATCATCACCACTATCTGTATGGAGACATAGCTGCACAACAAGCAACAGCACTGAGTCCTTTCCTGCGTCCTTCCGAGTTACCCAGTGTGCTGTGAATGAAATATATCGTCCCTGACTATGCTTGCTGGACCACATATCTGCAGTAACGTGGACCTTGCAGCTGACTGCCTTGCCCAATGATGCCACAACATTGCCTTCCATGTGATTGTAGAATGCTGGAATTGCCATACATGAAAAGAAATAATGACTGATAACCTGACATCGTGCACATTCTGCAAATTCACGGAAGAAGGCAGAATCCACCAGACAGAAAGGCGAGAGTTGTAAAGCAAGCAGCTTTGCCAAGATTGAATTTTGATGCTGGGCATGTGGGTGGCAGTGCCTGTATTTTTTTCCACTGCAGCAGATGGGGCAGAATTTTTTTACGCCTATAATCTACAGCTGGTGATTATCTTTACTGTCAGATGTGCTGCAAGGACCTGGGAAACCCTGTGCGATACTATCATCCCTGTGAGTGGAGGCTGCTGAGAGGTCATTAGGTATAGCGGTGGTAGACCAGAAATATAAGAAGTGAGGAGGGGCAGAATTGCATCCCTTTTGTGTGGCTTTCAGATGCTCTTGCCAATGGGCTAAGTGGTAGGAGGTTAAATGCCTTTTTAAGCATGTGGTACACAAATGGCCAGTGTTCTTGGCCATGCTTGATCTGCGTGAGTCAAAGTTTGCAAATTGCAACAGTACGATTGGCTGCACATGTGCTAAAAAAAGTCACAACAGCTGAAATGTAGGAAGTGGCCTGGGAGATAACAGCTCCACAATCTGATGGAATAGGGTAACTACTCTCTATTCTTTCATGATGGTTGCCCCTTTGGGGTTGTGCCTCACCCTCACTTTCCTCCCCTGCTCTATCCGGCACCCAAGTCACATCAGTGACGTCATTTTCATCATTCCATCCATCCTCATTATCACTGGAGACAACTTGGCAAAACTTTTGATCAGAGTCGTTTGGGTAGTTTCTGTTGCCATTATGATTTAAAAAGAGTAAACAGAGTTGATAATAAATGACTTCAGCCAAACACTAACCATGAGTGAAAGAAAAGTTTTTGTGTTATTATTCATATTCTCTTAAAAATGGCCAAGAAATCATAAATTCTGCCAGGATATGTTAACTTATGAGCACAACTGTAAATAACTTGATCTAAAAACTCTGATGATGTGCAAACAAAATAATCATTCAATTAATGTGAAATCTCCCCCCCCCCAAAAAAAAAATCATAAACTCTAATTTACAAATGTGCAAAAAATAATGACAGTCCCAAATGAATGCCAAATCACCTCAATACTGTTAAAAATATCACGTGAAATCAAATCTTCACCATAAGTACACACGGTCGGACCAAAATCACATCGGAATTCCGACGGAATTCCATTGGAGTAAAAGAGAACATGTTCTCTATCTAAACTTTGATGGAATTCATTGCAATTTCCGATGGGGCATACACACGGTCAGAATTTCCGATGGAAAAAGTCTGTCTGACTTTTTCCGTCGGAAATTCCAATCATGTGTATGGGGCTTTACTGGAACAGATACACCCTATTACAGAGTCAAATAGCCTGTAAATGATAGCCTTGTCATGAAAGAGTTCAACCCATGCTGCTTGGCTGGAATTCTGCAATGTCTCCCACTCTCCAGTGTATGTTAAAATCAATGGCAAGCCATATACCAGTATTTTACGACATCCACTGCTGTACTGATAGAAGTGAAACTTCTTATGCCTTGTACACACGGTCAGACTTTTGACTGTGCAAAAGTCTGCCGTGAGTACGTCGGAAGTCTGACGGAAAGAGAACAGATTTTCTATGTAAGGTCCATCGGACTTCAGACAAAAAAAGCCAGTCGGGCCATGCGAGGCATAAGGCCCCATACACACGAGCGGACAGATTTGAACAAATCTGTCCGTCCGACAGATTTGAACAAATCTGTCTGCTGGGATTTTGGTTTGCTCGCGTGTACACACGAGCAAACCAAAATCCCTGCCAGCAGAGAGCGCGCTGACGTGTCGGTGACGTGGCGGTGACGTTGACGCCGCCACGTCACCGCACCAGGAAGTAAAACACTTCCGCGCATGCGCCGAATCCATTCGGCGGCGGTGCGGCGGCGGCGGAGCGGGACGACATGTCTGCTGGTAAGTGTACTAACCAGCAGACATGTCGGGCGGACAGATTCCCACCGGATAGATTTCAAAGCATGCTTTGAAATCTGTCGGGTGGACAAATCTGTCCGCTAGCCCATACACACGATCGGAGATGTCTGCTGAAACGGTCCATCGGACCGTTTTCAGCGGACAAATTCGATCGTGTGTACGAGGCCTAAGAGGCAATGATAGAAGTGAAACTTCTATCAGTGCAGCAGTGGATTTTTATGAAAAATCTGTGTATGAGTTTTGTTTTTTGAAATCCACATTAATTGATTATTTTGATTGCACAGTTTAGTGTGTCAATTTTTTTTTTTTCATTTGTTCCCTTTAAAGAGCATGGCATCCAGTAATTTTGAAGTAATAGAGCAACAAGTAGAAAAATAGACAAACAACTGTCAAGTGTTCCCACACCTAAAAAATGCATAGTATTGAAAAGTGCAGCGCAACAGTGTAAATAACTGTAAAAAAATAAAAAAAATTACAAAAGTATCAAACACTTAGTGAAAAGTCCTTTGCTAAATAAAGTCCATAAATATCTGATCAAACGAGTTATTCACAGTGTTGCGCTGCACTTTTTGATGTTATGCAGTTAAGCATAACTGGGAAAATGAAGAGTGCATGCCAAATATGTTACAAGTAGAATACAAGTTAATATGTACTTTGGTTAGCTGTTAAAGATATCTCTTTAAGCCTTCTGTTATGTTAATCTGTAAAAATAATGGACTCTCTTCTTTTATTTGACACAAAATTACCAACTATTTTACCCAGTTAAATTGTGTCCACGAAAGATTTTGTAAATTTTTATTTTCTGTAATACATTTTGTAATGTTCAGCTGGAATCCCTCTGATTATTAAATAGGCAATATATATGGGGCATGGTTGTCTGTGGAGCTGCTTGGACATGTCTGAGTGAGCTCTGGCTTCTAGGGGTGCTTACAGGAGACTTTTCACACTCCATGCTGAAGAGCAGGATGTCCTAGAGCCTCATCCACGATTGCTGGTGTCTGATATTCAGCTGTTTTTTGTCCCTCTGGCATTGGCTGTACCAGCACAGCTTGATCCCAACACGGTGCCTTCTTAGGCCCAGATTCACAGAGCAATTACGCCTGTCTAACTGGTGTTAGACAGGAGTAATTTCAAATTTTGCGCGCCATATCACTAGTTTGAATCCTCAAACCATGATACGGCGGCTTCGGGCTTCGATCCGAGAGGCTTACGTTCTCGTAAGCCTTCGGATCTACACTGCGATATTTTTGCGGCCGCTGGGAGGAGTTTGCGTCGTTTTCATGCGTCGGGATATGCAAATTAGTTTTTACGGCGATCCACGAAGGTACGAGTGTCCCTCGCAATCGCCTACGTCATTTTTTGGCTACGTAATGTTAGAGGAGCTTTTTGCTGGTCTAACAGTGCGTAACCCATGTAAAGTATGGCCGTCGTTCCCGCGACGATTTGAAAATATATATATTTTTTTTAACGTAACTCGTTCGGGAATAGGAATGTACGTAAACGACGCTACTACGACGTGACGACGTGTTTTCGCGCAATGCACGGCGGATGCGCAGTTCGATCGCCACGGAAACGCGCCTATTTTAAATGCTTCACGCCCCCTACTCGCGTGGATGGATTGCGACGGGAGAAATACACTACGCCGCCATCGTTTACTGGACAAAATCTACCTGGATTCCATGTAGAGCCAGGTAAAAAACTGCGGCGTAGTGTATTTCTGATACTAATCTAATTCTCTGTGAATCTGCCCCTTAGTCTTCATTACTGAAGGCAGGGAGACGCCAATACAACACTTCAGTGTCTAGTTCTCTTCACTCTCCTGCTATCTCTAAAAGCTCTGGTGCCTCCGTTATTGAATTGCTGCATCTGCAGGCTCTCGAACATAATGGTCATGCTTGCCATATTGCCCACCAGGCTGGAGTTATATCAATGAGCAACACTCATTGAAACCTTTCTGAAAGGTGAGGTTGAGACCAAGAAGTCTGAAGTAGCTGACAACGAAACTAAACTAACAGCACTGGACTCTTGGCCAAATGTCCAGGGCTTTCGCATCTCATCCCTGAAGTCGGCCACAAAGTACTTATACAGAAGGCTCACAAACCTTCAGCTGTGGGTGGAGGACAGTAAAAACAGAAGCAACATAGGACACTGTGGCATCCCAGAGGCTACCTTGGTGTCTAATCTCAAACCAAGGCAATTGCGAATCGAATCCTGGACTGGGACCCTGAGATGGAATTAGAACTAGATTGTGTGCACTGAGTCTCAGGTCCTAAGAAAGCCCAAATGGGCTTTTCCAAGGGATGTATTACACAGGGTGCAATTTTTCATGATGAAGAAAATTATGCAGAAGACTTGGCACCACGGGCCATTGAAATTTGATGGCGATACCGTCCAGCTGTTACCAGATCAGCTCCTGGAGCTCTTTCCCTATCTAATAATCCCTCCAATTTCAGTCCGAAATCAGTTGGTGGCTGCTGATAAAGCTGCAGGCCGGCTACGCTGAGTGTTCCCTTTAGTGAACGAACCCTATCAAGATTCTCCCCCCATTTAGCAGGTCTCCTTGGTTTTAGGTAGTTCATTATTTGTGGGTGAGTGGTCAAGTTTTTACCATTCTAATTTATGGTACCCACTGGCTTATACTACATTAAATGTTAATTTTCAACTGCCCCTAGGCCTATCTCCATAGGTCTTGTGGGCTTCCCTAGGGGCAGCCACCTCTATTATGTTTGACAAGAGATGTGGGTCCCCATTATGGGAGTTTGCCTAATTATATGTCTGTGTATCTATTTAGACTACCTGCCATTGTGGTCCTCATGCTTTTGGTTCCTGACCCAGTGGGGTCCATTATTAAGTCTATGATTATGAAGCAATTATTATGACTCTTTACATGTTGTATTTGTTCTTCTTTTTTTGACATGCCAATTAGGCTGGGACTCTAAAAGGTATTCCTTCTCCTTTTGCCAACATTCTTTTTTGGGAGTCTGATGGGTGCACGATGGTTGAATATGTGATGCCCTTCCTCCCATGCACTCCTCATCAAGCCACTAAGCAGCCCTGGGTTTAATATAAAGGCAGTATAATGTACCAATATAGGGTCCGGGCACCTTAATGCAGTTTCTGCTTTCCCCTTACACAGACCTTGGTCCTACCTGAGGTATTCAATACAAGATGCATTTGATTACTGTACATCTCTGCTCTTCATACCCTCTCTCCCTTGTCTTTCAGAGTTGTAGAAACAAAATTAAGTGAGTGCAGTTTAGAAATAAGCAGCTTAGCACACAAAGTGAATATACAGTATCTGACAAAAGTGAGTACACCCCTCACTTTTTTGTAAATATGTTATTATATCTTTTCATCTTTTCATGTGACAACACTGAAGACACTTTGCTACAATGTAAATTAGTGAGTGTACAGCTTGTATAACAGTGTACATTTTCTGTCCCCTCAAAATAACTCAACACACAGTCATTAATGTCTAAAGTGAAAATTTCCAAATTGGACCCAAAGTGTCAATATTTTGTGTGGCCACCAATATTTTCGATCACTGCCTTAACCCTCTTGGACATAGAGTTCATCAGAGCTTCACAGGTTGCCACTGGAGTCCTCTTCCACTCCTTCATGATAACATCACGGAACTGGTGGATGTAAGAGACCTTGCACTCCTCCACCTTCCACTTGAGGATGCCCCACAGATGCTTAATAGGGTTTAGGTCTAGAGACAGGCTTGGCCAGTCCATCACCTTTACACTCAGGCCTCGTACACACGATCAAATCTGTCCGCTGGAAATGGTCCGCTGGACCGTTTCAGCAGACAGATTCGATCGTGTGTACGGCCGAGCCGACGGATTTGGCCACCCGACAGATTTCAAAGCATGCTTTGAAATCTATCGGGTAGGAAACCGTCCGCCCGACATGTCTGCTGGTTAGTACACTTACCAGCAGACATGTCGTCCCGCAGCGCGGAAGTGTTTTACTTCCTGGTGCGGTGACGTGGCGGCGTCAACGTCACCGCCACGTCACCGACACGTCAGCGCGCTCTCTGCTGGCGGGGATTTTGGTTTGCTCGTGTGTACACGCGAGCAAACCAAAATCCCAGCAGACAGATTTGTTCAAATCTGTCGGACGGACAGATTTGAACAAATCTGTCTGCTCGTGTGTACGAGGCCTCAGAGTCTATAATAAGGCAGTGGTTGTCTTGGAGGTGTCTTTGGGGTCATTATCATTTTGGAATACTGCCTTGCAGCCCAGTCTCCAAAGGGAGGGGATCGTGTTCTGCTTCAGTATGTCACAGTACATGTTGGCATTCATGGTTCCCTCAATGAACTGTGGCTCCCAAGTTCTGGCAGCTTTCATGCAGCCCCAGACCATGATACTCCCACCACCATGCTTGACTGTAGGCAAGACACACTTGTCTTTGTACTCCTCACCTGGTTGCCGCCACACATGCTTGACACCATCTGAACCAAATGAGTTCATCTTGGTCTCATCAGACCACAGGACATGGTCCCAGTAATCCATGTCCTTGGTCTGCTTGTCTTCAGCAAACTTTGCAGGCTTTCTTGTGCATCATCTTTAGAAGGGGCTTCCTTCTGGGATGACAGCCTTGCAGACCAATTTGATGCAGTGTGTGCGGCATATGGTCTGAGCACTGACAGGCTGACCCCCCACCCCTTCAACCTCTGCAGCAATGCTGGCAGCACTCATATGTCTATTTACAAAGACAACCTCTGGATATGACGCTAAACACGTGCACTCAACTTCTTTGGTTGACCATGGCAAGGCCTGTTCTGAGTGGAACCTGTCCTGTTAAACCGCTGCATGGTCTTGGCCATCATGCTGCAGCTCAGATTCAGGGACCTGGCAATCTTCTTATAGCCTATGCCATCTTTATGTAGAGCAACAATTTTTTTTTTTTAGATCTTCAGAAAGTTCTTTTTTATGAAGTGCCATGTTAAACTTCCAGTGACCAGTATGATAGCGTGAGAGTTATAACACCAAATTTAATACACCTGCTCCCCATTCACACATGAAACCTTGTACAACCAAGTCACATGGCACCAGGGAGGACAAATAGCTAATTGGGCCCAATTTTGACATTTTCACTTAGGGGTGTACTCCACTTTTGTGAGGTACTGTACAGGCTTCAATAACTAATAAAGCAGAACATGGTGTGCAGCGCTCAACTATGAAAAACATATAAAAGTTTTAATAAGTACAGAGGTCAGTTTCGGGGGTTAATGAGTCTTTCTTGGGCATTTATCTGGGGCGGGGGGTCGGGTGGGATTCAGCCCTTCGGCACAGCAAGTTCCCTGTGGGGGTGCTGGGGGGAGGGGAGCCCATTGTGCCCGTCCGCTGGAGGGTTTGGGACATCTGTGGCTGTCCTGGGGTTCACTGATACTGCAGTTTATGACATGCCTTGAGGGGGATTTGCTTCCCTTCTATACACTCTACTGGTTATCCACTCATTTGTTTTATTTTGTTTTCCCTGTTGGGTCTATATTCAGTGTTTGGATGGCCTGTATACATTGCTTTTTTTTGTATAATTTTTTGTCTGTTTTATCCTATTTTGTAATTGGGCTTTAAGATGATGTCTCGTCTTTGCAATTAAATTTTTTTTGTCACTCTGTATCTTGTTCTTCTTTGAGAATGAAAATAAAATCTTTTGAAAGTAAAAGTATTAATAAGTGATGTATAATAAAAAACTCAGAAATGAATAAATCTGTGACATGATTGAAGAAAAACTTCTGTGTGTTCAAAATAATTCCAATGAGAGGTGTGTTGTGTCCGAAACACTCACCAGAAAGCAAATAATAACAAGCATCAAATGAAACACACTTCACCCAACATGTAAAGGATTTGGACAGCCACGACCGTGCACCTCCATCAATCTAGACACTCACCAGATAGAGGACATCAATGAGCCTAGAATTATTGCTGTGAAGCAAAGTGGCCTCCTGTTCAGATATTGTAATGCACGTTCTCAAGGGATCTGCCTATCCGATCAAAGGATGCCTTGAGAATGTGCACGGCCAAGAAACACATGGGGAGGGGCTGACTTCATTGCCGCCAAGTCTTTGTAGCACAAACGACAGCTACTTTTTGTTTTCTATGCTTCAGCAACAGACTGTAATTGATTTTTATTCATTTATCAATAAAATACTACACTATGTGAGCATCATTTGGGCTTCCCGAAGAAAGATTTTTTTATACAGTGTATGGCTCCTTTGGATATCATCACCTGATCGTTACACAAGGGCAAGAGGCCATTATGCTTCATAGCAAGTTATAATTGTACATTGATGTTCACCATTCGTGGATAATCCCTCAGGAATTCACCATCTGATTACAACATCTGAACAGGAGGACACTTTACTTCACAGCAATAATTCTAGGCTCATTGATATCTGCTATCTGGTGAGTGTCTAGATTAGTGGAGGTGCACCGTCATGGCTGTCCAAATCCTTTACATGTTGGGTGAAGTGTGTTTCATTTGATGCTTGTTATTATTTGCTTTCTGGTGAGTGTTTTGGACACAACGCACATCATTGAAAGAAATCATTTTGAACACACAGAAGTTTTTCTTCAATCACATCACGGATTTATTAAATTTCAGAACATTATTTATACACCACTTATTAAGACTTTTATATGTTTGTCATAGTTAAAGCGGAATTTCACCCTAAATATAAGCCCTCCCATGTGATCCAGCATACTGGCGTCAGCGCCAGTATGCTGTTTTTTTTTTTTAAATCCATGTACTTACTGTCTTATGCAGAATTTTATTTTTTTTACCCCGCGGTGGACGGCGCCAGTATAGCGCGTCACATCTTACGAAAGTACCCGAAAAGGACTCGGGTAATCTCGGCGAAAATGCGGCGCCTGCGCACAGACCTAGGAGCTGACTGCGCAGGCGCCGTATTTCTCCGAGTCCTACGGCTATGGCGCGTCACGCCCTCCGAAAAACGCCGAAATAGGACTCGGAGAAATACGGCGCCTGCGCAGTCAGCTCCTAGGTCTGTGCGCAGGCGCCACATTTTCACCGCGATTACCCGAGTCCTTTTCGGGTACTTTCGTAAGATGTGACGCGCTATACTGGTGCCGTCCACCGCGGGGTAAAAAAAAAAAAATTCTGCATAAGACAGTAAGTACATGGATTTAAAAAAAAAAAACAGCATACTGGCGCTGACGCCAGTATGCTGGATCACATGGGAGGGCTTATATTTAGGGTGAAATTCCGCTTTAAGCGCTGTACACCATTTTCTGGTTTATATATCAGAGTTGCTTGACTGACTGACGGTGGAAAGCATGCTTATCTCAAGGATAGCTCAATGGTCCTTCTCAGTGTTGAATGAGCTTAGTAGGTTCCTCTTCCTTAAAGTGATTGTTATTTTTATTGAAAACAAAAAACTTTACAAACATGTTATACTTACCTCTGTGTGGTGGATTTGCGCAAAGCAGCCCAGATCCCCCTCTTCTCAGGTCCCTCGTCACTTCTCCTGGCCCCTCCCTGAAGTCGAGTGCCCCCACCC
The DNA here is from genome assembly GCA_029574335.1 of Rana kukunoris. Lineage (NCBI taxonomy): Eukaryota > Metazoa > Chordata > Amphibia > Anura > Ranidae > Rana > Rana kukunoris. The sequence continues at coordinate 212,600,369 of CM056050.1, read as the reverse complement.
GAGCCAAGTCACAACTTACTGTGTCTATTCAGACATGGAGCTTCGGCCTGGCCCTGCCCTTCTCTCTCCTGATTGGCTGGCTGACTTTGATTGACAGCAGTGGGAGCCAATGGCGCTGCTGTGTCTCAGCCAATCAGGAGGGAGAGTCTTAGACAGCCGAGACACTCGTGGACATCGCTGGACAGAGATTAGGCTCAAGTAAGTATTAGGGGGGTAAGGGAGGCTGCTGCACACAGAAGGCTTTTTATCTTAATGCATAAAATGCATTAAGATAAAAAAACCTTCTGACTTTACAATTACTTTAAGGGCAGCATCTCGGGTCAAAAAGTTACCCTCACTAACATCTTCTTAGACCCTCCGGTGAATGTTTCCAGGGGCCTTTACATTTTTTCCTAGTGCCCATTGGTGCAGCGTTTTTGTGAAAGGGTCCAGACAGTTATATTTGGGGGTGACCCGAGTCAACTAAGGGATCAACCCGATGTGTATTGTGTATTTGCTACACCTTATGCCTAAGTCAAAGAAGCGCTATAAGAAACTTCTTCTGGTCCATTTATTTAATGCCGTCAGAGTATGCATACCTCCCTTGTGGAAGTGTGCTCACCCCCTCTCCCTTCACTGATGTGATAATGAACGTTCACAGTATTTCCCCGCAGGGATGTAGTCCCAAGGGAAGGGGCAAAAAAACTGACTAACCCCCAGACAGAACGGCTCGGATGATGGGGGCAAGCTTACTGAAAAGGAACAGGAAGTGAAAAAGGAAGAAAAAAAACATTTAGAAGGGAAATGGAAGGAAAAGGTAAGTGAACCAACAATGCACTAGCTTAAAGGAACCTATTTAAAAAATAAAAAACAAACCTTTACAACCCCTTTAACACCTGGGATACTCTTATAATGTACACTGATGTTTTGGGGTCTGAATTAAAGGAATTCTTTCAGAACAGAAATAAAGGAGATGTCACTATTATGCTGCAAACACACAACCAAAAAATTCAGTCTGACTTCTCCCATCTGAAATTCCCACAGAGTGTATGCGGCATTAAACACCTTCTGAAAACATGCTTGCAGTCCTGCTATTCCTGTGGCTTCAACCATGAAGTTTAGGAGCTCAGACTTTATTCTGACTTCACTAAGGCCCCTTTTACACGGGGCAGTGGAGATGCGGAGCCGGTATAGCGCCGCTATGCCGTCGGAATTGCTGCAGCATTCGGCCGCTAGCGGTGCGGTATTAACCCCAGCTAGCGGCCGATAAAGGGTTAATACCACCCGCAATTTGCCTCAGCAGAGGCGCATTGCGGGCGGTATTACCGCGGTTTCCCATTGTTTTAAATGGGAAGGAGTGGTGAAGGAGCGGTATACATATCGCTCCCCTCACCGCTTCAAAGATGCTGCTTGCAGGAGATTTTTTTTCTCTCCTGCCAGCCCATCGCCTCAGTGTGAAAGCCCTCAAGACTGCAGAGAAGACCCCAATATCAAGGGGATTCGGGTCGGCGAAGAGGAACATAAACTATCGGCGTTCGCCGACGATGTATTGTTCTATATCACTGATCCGGTAAACACTATCCCTAAGCTATCTCAGACCCTGCAACAATACGGCCTCATCTCTAATTTCAAGATCAATGTGGCAAAATCGGAAATACTAAATATAAACCTGAATAAAATCGAAGTAGGGCGGGTGAAAGGTATATGCGATTTCCCCTGGCGAAAAGAAGTAAAGTACCTAGGCATCAAGCTAGCTAATACGGTCAAGAAGATCTACAAGAGCAACTACGTCCCCCTGTTAAATGAAATTAAAAATGAATAAAAAAAAAAACAATAAATAAACCTATTTCCTGGGCGGGACGTATAAACATGCTAAAAATGATATATGTCCCCAAGATTCTATACAAATTTCAACTAATTTCAATTGCGCTATCCCCTCAATATCTAAGGACTTTAAATTCCTTACTAATGAACTATGTATGGAAAAACAAAAAGCATAGAATATCTTTGTTAACCCTTAAACAAGACAAGCTAGATGTAGGTCTGGCGGTCCCTGATATCAAAAGCTACTATATAGCAGCAGTTCTTTCTCAGGCGGTGGAGTGGGCCTGAGACAAGCATGGGAAAACATGGTTACAAATTGAAAAAGCACAAGACATGACGCAATTGAGTAAAATTTTATGGATGCCTACACAACACAGAGCACTGAAGCACAATATATATGAAATGACGAAAAGCACTTTGAGAATGTGGGATAGGGTACAGATACTACTCAATAGTAAATTCAATTCTCCACTTATTAATTTAAAAGAAAACGCATATTTCACACCGGGTGAATTAAAAACTGGGGGAAATTGGATTAAAAAGTATAGAGTGTACTTAGGGGACATTATAAGGAGTAGGGAGTTGGCCACCTTCGAGGAGCTGAAGTCCAGATGTGATACATGGAATCTCGATAGGTGGCACTACACGCAGTTACGTCACTTTGTGCAGCAACTCCCCCATCCATTAAGGATGGGGACCGAGCTGACACCATTAGAGAAGGTTTGCACTGGGGAGAATATTAAGGGCACTATTTCGAAATTATATAAGATACTTATAAAGATCGGGGCACGGGGAGCAACACCCCTAGTGGAAAAATGGGAAAGGGAGTTGGGAATCTCTAGGGGGGCTGACACGGTTAATAAGATATTGTCTCTGGTCCACTCCTCCGCTTCGGATATGCGAACTGCGGAGATGAATTATAAGTGCATCTCCGGGTGGTATATCACCCCGGCTAAACTGAGTAAATTTAAAACTGGTTAGTCCGCGGAGTGTTGGCGCAGGTGCCCCGATAGCGGCATGATGGCACACTTGTGGTGGACTTGTCCCATAATTCAGAAATACTGGGACTCCATACTGCGTCAAGTAAAGGAAATTACGGGCTTGGAGGTAAAAAAAGACCCGTGGGTAGTCTTATTTCATGGGAGCTGTGAGGGAACTAAAAAATATAAGCAGTCAATACTCCCCCATCTATTGAATGCGGCGAAAAGGCTCATACCCAAAAAATGGCAAGAAACCGGAAGCCCACAGATATGGGAGTGGGTGGCGGCAGTGGAAGAAACTTACAGGATGGAGCAGCTGAGGGAAAATACCTTAGAAACTAAGAATGACTTTGAGAGTAAATGGCAAAAGTGGAAGGTGTATAAAAAAACATGGAATTATGTTGAGAATTTAAGAGCACCATCATGAGGGACCCCGCAGCACCCACGCGAGAAACGGAGCCCTGGAGGAGGGGAGATTAAGAGTATACCATTCACAAACAAGTGCCTTATAAAAAAGAGATGCAGATATAGAAATTTTTTGATGGAGAATAGTTAGAATGGAGTACTGGGGGCCACAGGGGGAGGGGGGTAGGTGTCGGGAGGGTGAAAAGGGCGGTATCTAGTAAGCACTGTAGATGTAAGGATGGGGTGCAGCCAATACCGGATGCACCGAGTCATCACTGTTAGATGATGTAATAGAGCAATTTTCTTTTTACATACCTACAAAAAAAAAAACCTACAAGGCAAACGATTTCGGAATAGTTTCACAGATGATGCAAAACCGCAAATAGAGACGATCGAAGCACCATACTATGAGCGGGACTCTAAAGTTTGGTAATAGCTGATGTGAAAAAAAAAAAAAAGGGAAATGGAAGGAAAAGGTAAGTGAACCAACAATGCACTAGCTTAAAGGAACCTATTTAAAAAATAAAAAACAAACCTTTACAACCCCTTTAACACCTGGGATACTCTTATAATGTACATTGATGTTTTGGGGTCTGAATTAAAGGAATTCTTTCAGAACAGAAATAAAGGAGATGTCACTATTATGCTGCAAACACACGACCAAAAAATTCAGTCTGACTTCCATCTGAAAATCCCACAGTGTGTATGCGGCATTAAACAACTTCTGAAAACATGCTTGCAGTCCTGCTATTCCTGTGGCTTTGGCCGCTAGCGGTGCGGTATTAACCCCCGCTAGCGGTCGATAAAGGGTTAATACCACCCTCAATTTGCCTCTCCACCAGCAATGGTTTCCCATTGTTTTAAATGGGAAGGAGCGGTGAAGGAGCGGTATACATATCGCTCCCCTCACCGCTTCAAAGATGCTGCTTGCAGGAAATTTTTTTCTCTCCTGCCAGTCCATCGCCTCAGTGTGAAAGCCCTCAAGACTGCAGAGAATTTTATTGTAAGATTCGTCCAAATTGAGGGAAAGGGCATGATGGGTGGTGAAAAAAGAGGTGCTCCACTCCAACCCCCACAGCTCTCATTCAGCTGCTTGGGTACTTAGAAGAATCGGGGACTGGATCTCGTACTGGATCAGTCAGTCAGTCAGTTAGTTAGGCAGCGGAGTAGCAGCAGGAGCCCCCATCGGCACTCGCTCCTAGGAGTAGGAGCGTGCTGCTTTAGCTCCAGGCAGGCGTAGGCAGCAGGCAGGCAGGGTCTCCCTCAGTCCTTCCAGCCTCAGCTCCTACTGTACCACCTACCTGCATCTGGATCCGGATCTCCTTCAGGCTCCTCCGGGCCTCCTCCAGCCTCTCTCCATCAAACCTACTCTGGACTCCATCTGGCAGGTAAAACCTGCCCCCCCCCCCTGGAATCAAGGGCGGCCGTCCTTTTCAGGACAAGCTGCAGCTTGTTTTTAGCCAGGAATCAGCCCACACTCACCACAGACCACAACCGAGGCACCCCCCCTCGCCACCCCTCCCCCGCAGCAAATTTTTGTCCTTTTCGGCGGTCCGCACCAGCCTATCCTAGGTCCGCGGCATCCACGGCTCAGGAAAGTCCGCGGCTTCAACCGCGGCCTACCGGCGCACCGCAACATCGCTCGGGATCACCCCCAGATTCACCTGGCATACCCCCCCTCACGCCTGGAAGACCCTAACCATCCCCGATTCACCCAACCAGCCCTCTCTGGCGGTCTCCAGCCAGTGTTAGCTCCCCAGCCTGGGGCCTCTGTCGGTGGCCATCTTGGTACACCTCCCCTTCCCCAGCTTTAGCAATACCTTTCACCCCAGCCCCTCGCAATCATATCAGCATTTGATCCAGGGTTTGTGCCGATCGCCTCTTAGGGATCAGGAAGGAATTTTTTCTCCCTGCCCAGCACATTGGCTTAGCTGGGCCAGGGTGTTTTTTGCCTTCCTCTGGACCAAATAAAAAATAGCTGGGAGAGAGGATTCAAGGATTCCTCTCCCCACCACCAGCTGATCATCGCCACCAAAAGGAACGACTTTTCTCCCCGGTGAATGGCGACCATGGCTAATCTGCGGTACTCCGCAGAAACCATTGGGAATTTGAGGCATTTCGCCGCAATACTGCCAGCCATCACCAAAAAGACCCTAAGAATTGAGCACCTTTTGAGGATCGATCGACGATCGACCGTCAAAATTTTTAGCCGTTTACCCCAACCTAAGCACATTTCATGTGCTCTGATCAACACAAGATCGGCAGTAAAACACCGACTTGAAATCCATGATTTCATTCTACAACACGACCTAGACTGCCTCTTTATTACAGAGAGCTGGCTCACAGCCGACTGTAACACCATTCTAGGAGAATTGGTGCCAGAAAACTACCGTATTATCACGGAAAACAGAATAGGGCAAAGAGGAGGAGGACTGGCAGTGATCCATAAGACGCGTCTTGCGATCACAAAACCAAGCCTCCAAAACCCTCTTCCGTTCATGGAAACCCTTACTCTTCAACTGCAAGTAAACGGCCAGAAGACCGTCTGGATTCTACTCTGCTATAGGCCACCTGGCCCCAAGTCGCAGCTGCTCCCATCTTTGACGGACTTTGTCTCCACCTATACCCTGAATAGCAAACACCTTTTGCTGTTTGGGGACTTCAACCTTTGGGCCAACTCCCCGCAAGACCCCATTGCCGACGCCTGCATCGACCACCTGGAAGGATTAGGGCTTCAGCAATTAGTATGTGGGCCCACACATGCTTCAGGTCATACGCTCGATCTTATTTTCAGACAAGATCTGGAAATAAAAATCTTGGAAAATGAACCATTGCCATGGACAGATCACCATGCAATTAAATTCATTATTTCCGAATTCCCCCCCTTAACAAAAACATCAAATCCAGTGACAACACACTGGACCAGATGTCAGAAGAAGCTCCACTCGGAACTCTTCAAAACCACGTTAGGGGAAAAAATAAACACAATTCAGCCGCACCAAACAGCGGAAGAAACACTAGAGGCCATGAACACAGCACTATTGCAGTCAGCTGACTTGATAGCGCCGAAACGAAAGACCCAGATCAGGAAACATAACTCCGGCTGGTTCAACAACCAGCTGGCGTTACTGAAGCAAGAGCGCAGAAGGGCAGAAGCAGCCTGGAAGAGAAGCTCCTCAGATGAGAACCTCGCGATTTACAAGGCAATAACCAGAAAATACTACAAGCAAATCTTCGAAGCCAAGAAAAATTATTTTTCTGAGGCTATCAACGGTGCCCTAAATCGCCCCCGCGAACTCTTCAAGCTGGTCACTCAGACCATGAATCCAGGATGTCTTGAAGCCCCCAACTCGGATACACAAGAATTTTGCGATGAGTTATCGGATTGCTTCATTAACAAAATTGAGGCAATCCGGCAAAGCATTCAGCGGAACAATTGCCTTCCCAGCCCCCCCCGTAGTCATTTACACAGCACCGGCAACAATTCACCACAGTTTGGTGAGTTCACGCTGGAACCCATCTCCATTCAGACCACTAAAAATATCATCAGCACTCTGCGCAACAGCACGGCGCCAAATGATATTATCCCCACCAAACTGCTGAAGGAATGCGCCGATATCCTGGCACCTCCTGTCACGCAGCTCATTAACCAATCCTTCAGGGAGGGCATAATGCCCTCCCAGCTGAAGGAGGGCTTCATTCAACCCATCTTGAAGAAAGCCACCCTGGATCCTAAGGATCCACTCAACTGGCGCCCCATAACAGGCTTAAATGTTCTCTCCAAGGTATTGGAGAAAGCAGTGGTACAGCAGCTGCAACAGCATCTAGATACCCACAACTTACTCGACCCATTGCAATCAGGATTCCGTCCCGGACACGGGACGGAAACAGCATTGCTTAAGATATGGGACGACGTTCTTGAGGCCGCAGACGAAGGAGAATCTTCTCTTCTGGTTCTGCTGGACCTAAGCGCAGCCTTTGATACAGTTGATCACAAGCTGTTATTGACTCGGCTGGCTAAAATAGCCAAAGTCGCAGAAAGCGATCTATCTTGGTTCTCCTCTTTTTTGGAAAACCGATCGCAAATAGTCAAGCAAGGATCATTCACTTCGGAACAACGCACATTATCGTGCGGGGTCCCTCAGGGATCTCCCCTGTCGCCGATGTTATTCAACATCTATCTGCGTCCTCTTTTTGAAATCATCAGCAGCCAAAAACTGCTATATCACTCTTACGCAGACGACACGCAATTGTACTTCCGCATTAGCAATAAAAAGGATCACCACCTCGATCTAGAGACATGCCTCTCTTTGATAGAGGATTGGATGACAAAGAGTTATCTCAAACTCAACGGAGCGAAAACAGAACTTCTTCTGTTTCACGCCAAGCGTAGGAATCAACCGATAACAACCTGGATCCCCCCGCCCATTCTGGGCAAAGTCATCACCCCTAGCGCCAAAGTCAAAAGTCTTGGGGTCATCTTTGACTCCGACATGACAATGAACACACAAATAGGGGCAGTAGTCAGCGGATCTCACTATCTGCTGCGCCTACTACGCAGACTCACGCCTTTTATTCCGAAGAAGGACATAGCGGTCGTGGTGGGAGCAGTTGTAAACTCCAGATTGGACTATGCAAATGCCCTTTACCTCGGACTCCCCAAGTACCAAATCGCTCGTCTTCAAGTCGTTCAAAATACGGCCGCCAGACTTGTGACTGGGAAAAAACCCTGGGAATCAATCTCACCTTCGTTGAGATCCCTTCACTGGCTACCAGTCAATGACAGAATCACTTTTAAAGCACTCTGTCTAACGCATAGATGTATCCATGGGAATGCTCCCCATTATCTATGCGAAAAATTAAAAATGTACAATCCCAATCGTATTCTACGATCCAACAATCAAAATCGGCTTCAAATACCGAAAGCCAGATACAAGTCCAAAGGAGACAGGAGATTCGCTGTCCAAGGTCCCAGACTATGGAACGCCTTACCAGTCAGCATTAGACTGGAGGAGAACTACTTGGTCTTCAGGAGAAAGATTAAGACGCATCTCTTTTGATCTCAAAGGAGACAGGAACAACAAGCGCCCAGAGGCGATTTACTTCGCATGTGCTGCGCTATACAAGTTCTTCATTCATTCATTCATTCATTCATTCATATGCATTTCTCCCAATAGGACTCCAGGCATGTAAAGAGTCTCCCCCACCATGTCACTTAAAGTTGGAGGGAAAGGTGGCTGCAGAAACACATTGGGGTCAATTCACAAAGCTTAATTTTCAGATTGCGAGTGTTATTTTAACGATTTTGCACGTTATTGAAGCTAGTTCAATTCACTAAACGATTTAACGCTTTGAAAAATCATCAAATAACGTTTCCCTACACAGAACCAATATTTTAAGGTGTGGATCCGTATTAAAGAGTCAAATCGTTATTTTAAAGATTCAAAACGTTATTTTAAAGAGTCAAATCGTTAAATATGTACAGAAGTGCAATTCACAAAGATTTTTTTGACAGTTATCAATCGTTAAGCAATCGTTAAATTAACACCTCCCTCAGGGTGGCGTTATGACATTTCCCAGGCGATATTTTGTTGTTAGAGGAAGCTTTTGGCGATTTTTGTAGTGTAGTGTAGTGTTGGGCAAGCTAGAACCGTGTCTATTAGAACTTAAAATTATCCAGAGGCGAAGAAGAACATGTTAGAATGTTGTTCAGATTTATAAACGTGTATTCCCTTCACATACTATTTTGGATGACTTTTCTGAAACCCAGGTGATAGCTAAATTCCGATTATCATCTCCCATGATTTATTCTCTGTATGAGGAAATACACATGGCTTTAGAAAAACACACACTAGAAGTTTTGCACATCACATGCTCAATCTCCATGTGTATTGCTTGTGTGTCTCTCTCTCTCTCTCTGTATCTGCTCTTTTCCACATGCAGCTGTTCTCCTCCCCTTCTGCTCCCAGAATGCATCTCTCCAGCATTATTTAAAGATCTTAAGAGTTATTTTAACGTCCCAAATGTTAATAATAACGTCTGAGTAGTTAGCATAACGTTTGGATAAAGAGTCAGTTGAAAACCATAACGACTATGTTAAATAACGATTATAGCTTTCGTGAATACCATGTTTGCTAGCGTTAAATAAGGAGTGCTAATTTAACACCTGAAGAAAACCAATAACGTTTCTCTTTGTGAATTGACCCCATTGGCTGTTGAGGTAACCAGTGAGCATGCTTGACTCCACCTTAGGATGTGTGAGTGGGCAGGAGGAGGATCGATTTGAACCATTGATGAGGAGCACAGCAGTCTAATAGGGGGTGCACTGTCAGTGAAAGCAGTAATGTGGACAAGCCAATTACAGGGATAGAAGAACAGGCACTTGAGTAGGCTGAATTGTCAGATCTGTTATGTTGTATTGGTCCTGTACAGAAGGAGAACAGGTACTTAAGACAGTAGTGGTTTAGAAGGTGTAACTGATCAGAAGTTTGCTTAGCATTTTTGCTAGTGTAACTAGTTAATAGTGTGAAAGAGGTGGGAAAAGGATAAGGAAGGAGGAGAAATCACTACTAAAGGCAGTATCTCCCACTGTTAAAATGACAAATTAATTAAAAATTAAGATTTTGGCATGATTCTTGATAGAAAAACAAAAGTTTGCAAAAAATAAATAAAAAATAGCTCTAACTGGGCTTTTATATAATTAAAGGATTGAATAGTCTGACTTCATTTTCAAGATATCATTGCACCAAAAGTTCAAATACTTAATCAATACGTTTTTTGAGATATTGAAATGTTATAATACAGCTTATGACTTAGCAGCTGTCGTTTGTTGACATTTAAAACCATTCATGTAAAAATGTAATAAGTTTCTAAGGCTTCACAAAGAACTATAAAAGGAATCTGTTCTTGACACTTCAGAAAATTATAAATGGTACATACTCTGTATACGCTCATATTCTTAAGCGCTAGTATCTAACGGAAGCATCCATTAGCAACCAATTAGAATTATTTCTTCATAAATTAGACCTGTACTAGCTGGATAGGTAATAATTGCCATGGGTAACTCTTCTTAAGGATTAACCCTTCAAAAAAAGAAATGTGTATTGTAAAAGGCCACATACTGTATAATAACTCCAGCACAAAGAAGCTTATATTATAATGACTTAAGGGTGGCTAAAAAGTGTTGGTCCATTGAGTGAACCAAAACTTATATTTGGAAAGATGATGTTCATTATCCAAGGAATTAAAAAAAAAAACACAAAGCTGTTTGTTTGCAATGCAAAAGGTATAAAAACAAACATGGCATTTAACCTAATTAAAATTGATACCTGTTAAATGAGATTGTTAAATATGGTTTGAAAACAATCAGAATCAAAAAAGATTCTTTGACTCTATGAAAGCATTTATGAAAAAATATCAAAGTCAAGGCACTTCACATACAATAACAGCAGCACATACCATGCCTCTTTGTTTCTCTGTTGTTCTTCTCTAGCTTTTCCTCTTTTTGTATGCAAGTCCGTCTGCCTTTGTCTGGCTTCTTCCTGCGATGCCTTGCAGTGGTTGAAAGATTACAGAAGCAGCAGCCAGCCCAGTTCCATGCTCTGCAGCTGACATGAAGGTAGGAAGTGGGCAATGTTCACAGGGTGCTGCTGACCTCCCATAACTAGTTAGCCCCCCACCCCAGAAAAAACAATTACTAGAAATACAACAATAACACCAATCACAACAGCTCCTCCCAACATATACATATGGTGAGATGGCAAACACCTAGGATTCTGACACGCATAACAGGTGACATTACAAACAGTACAATGAATTCAAATGTTGCATCCTTGCCTCCGGTATTCCTAAATATGGTTAATTAGCATTTCTAATCACGCCAAGAACACTGCTAGGAAATCCTAAACTGATGCTACACGTGATAAAGTGAAACAAATCAATTTATGCCTGTCATGACTCTAATGTTTAGAAATCCATTACAAATCTAATTGTTAATTACACTGATTGCCATTTGTGTTAGAACCATTTCTATTACAGGCACCCTGGATAATGGGAAATATCTATGACAAATGCTGGAGACTTCCACTTATGTCAAAGTGTTTCAAAGTGTTTTTCTCTACTCCTATGCCATCAGATTATCATTTGTGATGCTTGGGTCAGTTGTGTTAGTTGTAATTGTTTCGCTGTCTAAGTTAACCATTAACCAACAGGTATACGTTCTATGTTGCCTGTTTAGCTCCTCTGTTTACCAGAACACAATGGTACAAGGTATATGTTGTTTTCTTTGAATCTACATCAATTGATAGCTGCTCAAAGACTATATCAGTCTTCCGCTGTCACCTCCCTATCAATAGTTCTTGGATTATGTCATTTATGTTGTCACTAAAACCCCAGTACTGTTTGCAACCACAGCTGTTTATCAAGCTGTTAGGCCCTATAAGATTGTATCCTTTGGGTTAGTGTGTTGTTATTGGTTAAAATGTGCAATTAGCACTGAAAGGCCCCCACTAATGCTCCTAGAGTAGCAATTACAGTTTCACTTGGCAAATGCACAAATCAAATTTCCATGGCTTAGATAATATGTGTGATAAGCAAAGGTTTGGAAAGTCTGGTTCCATTCATTCTCCAACATTTAGCTCAACTTCTATTTGGCAAAAACATCACCATTATGCAACCCAGTTTAAATAAAAGAATACAAATGAAATGTGTGAAATGTATTTAAAACTGATTATTGAGACATGTTTTCGGATTTTAGGCCCTGGGAAGCGTGACTATTTTAATGGTTGGGTTGGAAAAACAAAGTATTAGAAAACATTTTCGATCAGGTTTAAAGCAGTAGATGAATGGAAAGCCCACCACACTGCTCTAAAACCTAAATACTTTATTTTGAAAATTGTGAAACCAATTGGTACCACATTTTACCCTAACAAACATGAAATACGTCATATGTTTTCTACATATAATGCTGTACCACCGTTTTCTATTCATCTGTTGTATCGGAACTGGTGAAAGCCCCTTTGCCTGCAACTGCTCAGAGGATTTTCTGCCAGCTGTGACCAAAGGATCTTTGATCATGTTGTATGGTGCAATACAGAAAATACCGGTATATTTGCTTGTGATTAGTACAAATGCATGTAAAAGGTCACCAAACAACTGCTTTAAAAAGTAACTCCACTTTTGTTGCAGTAATGTAAAAGGAAAAGATTCATAAGCCGCTGATCATGAAGCCTCAGCACAGACTCCAGCCAGGTCATGCCTCCAATACATTTTGCTCCACCCCCTGGAGTTTAATGATGGGGATCATGATTAAGCTCTAAGGGGCAGAGCGAAATGTGGGCTGAGGTTGCCATTTATCTCACTTCATGCACATGGGCCTGCTTCATGATGTGCAGCTTATGGAACTTTTCCTTTGACATTTAATCAGTTCTACTACATTGCAAATGAATAGTCTTTTTTTTTTTTATGTAAATGCAACATACAAGGGGCCTGATGGGTGTTTGGGACGCTGTCGTCTCCCCGCAGGAATGTAGTCACAAGGGAGGGAGCGAGCACACTGACTAACCCCCAGCCAGAACAACTCGGATGATGGGGGCAAACTTACTGTGGAGCTTGCTATTACGCTAACATGTTAAATATTAAATATGATTTTAGAGATGGAGTTTAGAACCACTTTTAACCACTTCCCGCCCGGCCAATAGCAAATTTACGGCCGGGAAGTGGTTATGAAATCGTGACTGGCCGTTCTCAAACGTCCAGCACGATTTCATGCCGCGCGCGCCCGTGGGGGTGCGCAGCGCGGCGATCACTGATGCGGGGTGTCAGTCTGACACCCTGCATCACCAATCTCGGTAACGAGTCTCCGGCGGAGGCTCGCTACCATGTGATCAGCCGTGTCCAATCACGGCTGATCACGATGTAAACAGGAAGAGCCGCCGACGGCTCTTCCTCACTCGCGTCTGACAGACGCGAGTACAGGAGAGCCGATCGGTGGCTCTCCTGACAGTGGTGGTTCGCGCTGATTGTTTATCAGCGCGGCCCCCCCTCGTATGCCCACACTAGACCACCAGGGATGCCCACACTGGCAGGGCAAAAAAAAAAAAGGATAAAAAAAAAAAATTCAGGTTAAAAAAAAAAAGAAAGATGCCAGTCAGTGCCCACACATGGGCACTGACTGGCAACATATACATCAGTGCCACCCCTCAAAGTACATCAGTGCCACCCCACAGTGTCCTTCAGTGCCACCCCTCCGTGCCAATCCATGCCCAGTGCCCACCTATCAGAGCCCATCTAAGTACCCATAAGTACCCATCAGTGCCACCCATAAGTGCCACCCATGAGTGCCATTCTGTGCCACCCATGAGTGCCATTCTGTGCCGCCTATGAGTGCCCATCAGTGCCGCCTATGAGTGCCCATCAGTGCCACCTATGAGTGCCCATCAGTGCCACCTATGAGTGCCCATCAGTGCCGCATACCAGCGCCGCCTATCAGTGCCCATCAGTGCCACCTCATCGGTGCCCATCAGTACTACCTCATCAGTGCCCATTAGTGCCGCCATATAAGTGCCCGTAATTGAAAGAGAAAACATACTTATTTACTAAAAAGTTAACAGAAAAAAATAAAAATGTAGTTTTTTTTCTAAATTTTCAGTCTTTTATTAGTTGTTGCGCAAAAAATAAAAACCGCAGAGGTGATCAAATACCACCAAAAGAAAGCTCTATTTGTGGGGAAAAAAGGACGCCAATTTTGTTTGGGTACAGTGTAGCATGACCGCGCAATTGTCATTCAAAGTGCGACAGTGCTGAAAGCTGAAAATTGGCTTGGGCGGGAAGGTGCGTAAGTGCCTGGTATGGAAGTGGTTAATTAAGAGACATAGGATATAAATTAAAAATATAATTATTTTGCCTGGATTTATATTTTACGATACAAAAAATCTTCCTTACATTGTTAAGATGTGTTATCAAGACATGCAATGACCTAATTAGCTTTAACATATATAATGACTGTGTAGTAAAAATCTTGGAGAAACTTTGAGAACTTGTTTATAGTACAACCTAGGGCAACATAACATATTTTAAATGACTAAGAATTGTGTTTAAGATGATTAATCTTCCATTTGTCACTTTCTTTTATTAAGAAATACAGTAGTCCTCTTGCAGACAGTCAAAGAGTTTTAACATAAAGGATAAGTAGTATTTCTTTTTCACTGTGAGGTGTAATCAGGGGAGCCATCAGAAATTTTGTGGGCCCCTTACACAGCTTCATGCCTGGGCCCTCCGTGGTCTGACCACCAATATTCCCCTGGGCCCGCACACTGGCCATCCCACTCAGTCCTTCGGTGCTCCCAGTTTTATTTTAACACTTCCAACTCCGCCCAGCATTATTCATCCCTCTCCACAATATATCCTCACCTCCGCCCAGCATCATCCATCCCTCTCCACAATATATCCCCACCTCTGCCCAGCATCATCCATCCCTAAATATTTTGTGGAGAGGAATGGATGATGCTGGGCAGAGGTGGGGATATATTGTGGAGAGGGATGGATGATGCTGGGCAGAGGTGGGGATATATTGTGGAGAGGGATGGATGATGCTGGGCAGAGGTGGGGATATATTGTGGAGAGGGATGGATGATGCTGGGCAGAGGTGGGGATATATTGTGAAGAGGGATGGATGATGCTGGGCGTGGATGAGAATACACTGTGGAGAGGGATGAGGATGACTGGGTGGGGATGAGAGTTACATAGTGAAGAGGCTCTCCACAATGCAACTCTCATCTCCACCCAGAGTCATCCTCATCCATTTTCACAATGCAGCTCAAACATGCTAGCTTGTCAGCCTCAGGTGTCCCTGTTTCATCCATGGATTAATTGTGGCCCCCACATCTACAGCACAGGGGGCACAGCAGTACACACTATCTCTCTGTGACTTACACTCCACACTGCTCTGTCGTATTTGCATGCACCTGAGAAGGCTGGGTCCTCTTTAAATGCTAACAAACTGCCCACATTCCCTGCCCAAGTACTGGCCAATGTAATTGCAACCTAGCAGTAGCATCAGCAGGGAAGGAAGCAAAGTGAGTGCCAGCTGCAATCAGCGCTGGGGGGGTTGGGATGTGCTAGTGAAAAGTGGCAGGGGTGGAGGCCAAGGCTTGGATTCTCTATTGTTGTCCATTGCAAGCACCACGCGGGCCAGTGGCTGGCATTAGATGACAGTTTATTTTTATGTGAGGGGATTCGGGAAGCTGGCCCACTGCCGGGCCCCTTGAGATGCTCGAGCCCCTTTCATGAGTACTGCCTGTACCCCCCTGATGGTGGCCCCAGTCGTAATAGTACAATTGCACAATACTTTGGAACAATACTTTTTTATTTGTACAAACAGGACACCTTCTTCAAAGTCCAAGCAGTACTAAACACACAAAAAAGTTTAGCAAAAAATACATAGGAGGTTTACATTTAACAAACTTTAGTGCACCAGAACTACTGTGTTTAGCAACGGGGCTGACTTACTAAAGAAGCAGGGACTGTTCACATTGAAAAGTCAAACATAGTAAATAGGGTTGACCATAGAGGAGTCATTTTTTTTGTTCCCCTATCCACACAATCGATATGGATGAGAGAATCCTCAACACTGAGCTACGGTATTGTATTCTGACAGCGGGGAGACTTCCCCACAATCAGAATACACTAATCAGCGTGCTGCCAGCCTTGTTGAAATTGTTTCACCAAGTGAGCAGAAAAATTCAACAGGGCAGTTGTACAAGTCAATCAGTAGATCAACCTGTATACAACCACCCTTTCCATACATGGTTTGAAATTCGGTCGGTCCCTGCTGATCCGGCAAAATTTCGATCCGGCATGTATTCACTATAAATAACCAACCAATCAAGTGAACACAGCTGCACCTTATCTATTAAGCTCAGAAAATGTTTACATCATAAATAGTCCCCTTTAGTAAATCACCCCCACTATGTCTGTCTAAAGTCTGGTACACACTATGGGCCAGATTCAGGTACATCAGTGCATTATTGGACCGGCGTAGCGCACCGCCTTTACGTTAGACTTGCCCAAATTTAGCCGCGCAATCACCCTATTCTCGTCGCTTTTACCCAAAAAATTGCGCATGCGTAACGTTATTTCAGAGGCGTAAGGTAGAGTAATACAAATTGGGAAGGACGTGAGCGTGTTACATTGAAATGAGCTGTGACCCCATGCAAATAAAGGGCCGGCCGGCTTGCGCATGCGCGCTTGAAGCAGACCATGGTCAGCACCTCTGTGCGCATGCTCACAACTCGGGAACGGCGCAATCAGTGAAATTGGAAGTGGACTAGGGCAACTTAGTGAACTACGCAGACAGCATAAATAGACAGACACAAACGCACTTCCTTTGCAAAAGTACATCCCTTTGTATCCATTTCTATACAGCAAGGTGCTTTTGTTCTGTTGTTTATTAGCGTTTGTTTGTTTGTTTGTGACGTGTCTTTGAGATATTTGGGGACTGTTTTGCAGAGTGATTTTTGTCTTTTATGTGTTTTCTTTGTTGTTATTTTGTTTAAATTATATTTTTGCTGGGCATTTTTTATTTTTGCTTGTCATTTTTTTTTTTTGTTCTGTTTGTGTATGATTTTGGAATGTGGGGGTGACATTCCTGCTGGAAAAGGGGTGTCACCCTCATTTGTGGTGGAGAAGTGAAACCCAGGTCTGTGTGAATGGTGTATGAATGTACAGTGACATAATTGGAGCCGTGGCATGGCATTGCTGCTCACAAGTCCTGCATGGTGGGCTTGTGCCAATCCAATGTGATGAGGATGTGGTGTGTGTGTGCTAGGGACCACAGTGGTGTGCATGCATGCATTCTCATTGTGCCATGATTAATGTGTGTGTTTAACGTGCAAAGATGCATAATGTGAGCTGGCATGAGATGGGGTCATGAGATGGGGTCCCAGTGCATATGCAGAGTCACCTTGAAGGGAAAAGACAGGAGGATGTTAGTCGTGCATGTGCCCCTTGTGATGTGTGCATCATGGGGGGGGACAGTCATGCCTGCCACCCATGTCACTCACCAACCAGCCAGCTGTCCCCATACATGTTCTGTTCGAAATCTGTGGGGATGGGGCTCTGATTGTATATGTAGCTGTCATGGGTGTCATGGGTAGTGTCATGTGTTGGGCTGGTGATGTCCTCCTGCAGGTTTGTGGTTAATTCCATGATGGCATGAGGGGTGAATCTGAAGATGCGATACACCTCAGAATCACTCATGCCATAGATGTCTATGCATGTGTGATATATCAAGTGAAGAGTGAGGGGCTTGTATCAGATAAGAATATTGTATTAGATCAGATTAAATGGTAAAGTTTATATAAGCAAAAAAAAGTAAAAAAATAAAAATAAATCCCGTGCCCTCCTCAGTGCCCTCTTCAGTGCCCTCCTCCTTCTTTGCTCATCTAAAGTCAGTAGTATAGCTATGCACGACGATGCCCCTGGCATGTTGGCATACAGATTGTTGTGCAACACGTGTGACTGCTGAGCTCCTCACTAACAGTGTTGCTTTATCTGACATGTAGACGATTTTTCTTTTTTTAGACCAGCTTTTATATGGTCTTATTTTAGACAGGACATTTTGCTGTTGCGCACACCGCGTAGCCTGCGCTGCCCCAACGTTCTTTTGTGGATCCCCGTAAGTCCCTCATTAGCATATTTGACTAGCAAATCAATGGTTTGTCTAGCGCAGTATTGCGCGGACGGATGCGCCTGTCTAACGAAATTACGCTGGACCAAAAAAATTAGATTTCTTGCGTATCTCGTTTTGGGGATGCCGTGCATCGAAACGCACGCGCACAATTAGACTTACGCCGCGCATCTCCTGTTACGCCGGCGTAATCGCTCTGTGAATCTGGCCCTATGAGTTTTTTGTTTAACCTGATGGGTTGAAATAAAAAAAAAAAAAACTATGCAAAGTTAGTATAGTGATCTCCCCTGCTGAACTATTGTGTTCCAACAGGGGGATGCCCCCTCCGCCAAAATACCCTGATCAGAACTCTCCACCATTAGCTGAGAGCGCTGATTGGGACTCGGTCGGCTGTTGGCTTTCTAGCATGCTCGTCCAACAGAAGCCAGCCAAATGGCGGACCTCTGTCAAACAGATCGAAATACACACGGGCCGAATGTCAGCTTTTTTTTCTAACTGGCCAATGTCTCTCAACATTCGGCCCATGCGTACGGGGCTTTAAGGGAAAAATAAAAATCATCACACTAATAATGGAAAAGCATAGACTAACAACCCAGAGCATGTTATAATCAATATGGCAATTGTAGAAACAGCCATAATGCAGAAAAAAAACGAATATTATCCATGGAAAAACGAATTCTGTGTATCACTTAGAAAGCATTTGGAATCAAACTAATTTGCTATGCCCACCTACTTGATATTCTTGAACATCTCACTTCCCAGGAAATTGAGATTAGCAATTAATCACTAGTGAGCCTTAAAAATCCAGCTACAATTTATTTTTAACAATTTACTAAAGGATGTTAAATTTACAAAATTTGATTAAAGTGTTATGTTTACTGCTGATTTGTTTATATATTGTTAATGTCTAAGTGCTTGGATATCAGGTTCATCATAAATTTGCTTTCTCACTTCTTTATAAAGCATATTAGCTGTTATTAATCACCAACATATCCACCTTTTAAAAAAAAAAATCCTATCATTTGCCACTGTAATATGGCAAATACAAATGATTTCTATGAAGACATGTCTAAGTTTATTTCAGTGCAAATTAGTCATGCCTTCACCCAACACCTTCTTTCGCATTTGTTGCCACTCATCTTTGCAAAACATTTACCAGAAAGCTTTACAAATGTGTTAGATGACTGGCAGAAAATCCAGACAGGTGAATGTGCCACGTTAAATGGCCTCTTCAGAGAAGCATTGGGAAGAAGCTGAGTGAATAAAGAACATGCTAGTGGGCTAATAACATCCAGGCTTCTAACACTAAAATGATCTTTAATTATGTAGAGGTAGGTTTTAAACTGGCCACAACAGGCTTAATGTTGCTTCCAGCATCAGAAAATATAGTGATAGACCAACATAAAGTGGCACATAATTGTGAAGTGGAAGGAAAATGATGAATTGTTTTCAAAGTTTTTTTTACAAATAAATACCTGAAAAGTGTGACGTGCATTTGTACTCAGCCCCCTGAATCAGTTTTCCGCCAGACATAGTGTTTTGCATTTAGGCCATAAAGTTCAATTTTTGTCTCATCTGACCAAAGCTTCATCTTCGACCTGTTTTCTGGGTCCCCCACGTGGCTTCTTGCAAACTGAAAACTGGACTTCTTATGGTTTTCTTTCAACAATGGCTTCCTTCTGGTCACTCTTCCATAAAGAGGAGATTTGTGGCGTGCCTGACTTATAGTTGTTCTGTGAACAGATTCTCCCACCTGAGCTGTGGATCTCTGCATCTCCTCCAGGGTTACCGTGGGCCTATTGGCTGCTTTTCTGGTTAATATTCTCCTTGTCCGGCCTGTCAGTTTAGGTGGATGGTCATGTCTTAGTAGGTTTACAGTTGTGTATACTCTTTCCATTTTCGGATGATGGATTGAACAGTGCTCCATGAGATGTTCAAAGCTTGGGATGTGTTTTTATAACCTAACCCTGCTTTAAAACTTTTCCACAACTTTATCCCTGACCTGTCTGGTGTGTTCCTTGGCCTTCATGATCCTCTTTGTTCACGAAGGTCCTCTAACAAACCTCTGAGGGCTTCACAGAACAGCTGTATTTATACTGAGATTAAATTACACACAGGTGGACTCTATTTACTAATCAGGTGACTTCTGAAGACAATTGTTTCTACTAGATTTTAGTTAGGGGTATCAGAGTAAAGGGGACTGAATACAAATGCACGCCATACTTTTCACATATTTATTTGTAAAAAAAAAATAAAAAATTGAAACCCCGTCAGGCCTAAAAGTTCTACCAAAGCTAAGCTAAAGAGATCCAGGTGCTGAATCCTGTGGCAGAGGATTCCGGATCAAAGTTTCTCCTCATAAAGGAAGGTCTGTGGAAGAGACTGTACTTTACGTTGTGCACCATCCCGGCTGCTAGGCCAGTGAGAGGAAACTATTCGGGTGAGCAATACCCACTCTGGCTAGAGTGGCGACAATAACTATTTGCTGGAAGCAGGAGTGTTTTCTCTATTTGTGACTATGCAACTGAACCTATCTACATTTCCACCCATTACCCTTCTTTTCAATTAAAGTTCTGAAAAATAAACCCAAGAAAAATAAGTGCATTGTGTGGGCATTGAAATTCTTTAGGCTCTCTTTTCACCCTGGACAGCAAGAACATAGAGGTAACGTGCCACCCAAAAATAACCAGCAACTCCTACGGGGTAGTTTTACACTAATACTGTTCAATGTTTCCATTTTGTCCCTAGACTTCGGCTATAAAAGAGTGCTAGGAATGGGGTTTGAATTTCTGTTCACAATGTTTGGACTTTACAATGAGTTTTATGACTGACCTGCAAAATGAGCCCAAGCACGTGGCAACTTATATGGGTTGTCTTGACTATAAAAACTACAAAAAAAAACTGTACAGGCCAGCATTGCAAAACAGAATTTTGGAGACAGGAAAGGAGCTTTGTGAGAAAATCAAAGATAAACAAGCTATAATATAAAAACGGCTTTAATGGATTTCCAAAACAGCAAGAAGTGAAAAGTAATAAGAACAATAAATCTCCTTGGGGTAAGATAATATTGGTTTCCAAGCTAGTCTTTAGGTTCTGGCCAAAGGAACCTATAGACTATGCTATATGATGGTAATATAGCCTAACAGACTTCAGGAATAATTTGAATCCAACTAATTCGTCAGATAGTAATTTTAAAATAGTCAGGCAGAATGTACATACATAATATGAACATTACATGTCCTATTTACGAATTACGTAGATTTCAACTGTCTTGGGTTTGTTGGGACAGTCCTACATCGAGGTGCATTGTGCTAATGATCCTGCACCCTAAGATTACAGCATTACCTTTATTTAAGTTACTGAGCATGCGCAATAACTCAAATGAGATGATTGCTGAGGGAATTGCAACTGAGTGTGCGGTTCCAGTATAACTTGGGGGCAGAGCCACCCACAAATTAGGTGTGATCTGTGCAGTACCTTCCAGAAGGAAGGCATGAGATGTGTGGATCATAGGTGGGGGTGAACATGTCCCAGAGACTGAGACAAGATATTGGCAAGTATGGAATTATACTACTGTTTTTTAATGACATTTGCAAATGGCTAGACTAAATTTAGACTAAAGGCAAATCCACTTTGCACTATAAGAGCAAACTACAAGTGCAAAGTGCACTTAAAATTGCACTGAAAGTGCACTTGGATGTTCAGTCTCTGTAGACCTGAGGGGGACATGCAAGGAAAAAAAAAACAGCATTTTAGCTTGTACATGATTGGATAATAAAATCAGCAGAGCTTCCCCTCATTTCAGATCTACCCCTCAGATTTAAAGCGACTGCACTTCCAAGTGCACTTTCATTGCAATTTCAAGTGCACTTTGCACCTGTAGTTTGCACTTGCAGTGCAAAGTGGATTTGCCTTTAGTAAATAACCCCCCATTGTGTGCTTTTTTTCAATGGTGTGTTTACATTTATAACTACCAGACAATAGGTGCAGGAACTTCCTCTTTCCGAGTCACCCCTTTTTTCCACCCTTACCCACCTCCCAGTACCGTCCCTTTTAGAGAATATAGAACCAAGTATAATTTTGTGGTGCTAAGTAATTTGTATGGAATTTGGTAATGATATCAAGAAAAGCAGTAAAATCCCCTGCAGACAGCAACAATAGATCCCCCTAACAACAATGGACCACCCATAACAAACCCTCCCCCCCCCAGCAACAATAGATTTCCGGCAGCATCAACAGATCTCCGCACAGCCAGCATTAATAGATTTTCTGGCTGCCATCAACAATAGACCCACCAGCAACATAAGACTCCCCAGAAACAATAGACCCCACTGCAAAAATAGATCCCAGCAGTGAGCATGAATACCCTGCAACACACCCCAGCACCCCTTGCCATTACATACAGTCAGTCCAGGAGGTGCCGGAATTGCGTTCCCCCGCATTCCGGCTGAAAAAAAGCCCTAATAACTACCATACACGTAGGTGTCTATTTACTAACCAGTGATCTGGCCTGTCTTTATAGAGTACATTGTGGCTATTTACTGTGCATAAAGCCATCAGAGGACAACATGTTTATTACCAATTGTACTCCTATTCTCTGACTGAGAACAGAAGTGAATGGAATACATGGTAAATGGCTACGCTGTGTAGTGTAAATGAGAATTGATATCTGTGCCAATGATTTTATCTTGTGAGATCAAGAGCTCAAATACTCCTCAATAAAAATGTAAATATAAAAAAAATATAGCAAAAAAAAAAACATAAAATGAATAAAAAAAAAAATATTGGAGAGGGGACCATAGACAAATAATTGTGTTTTTATTTATATTACGTCAATCCTGTCAACTGTCAATCCTGTCAACAGTCAACTGTATTTGTATAGCCATAAATACACTTGGTTACAATTGTCACAAACATGTCTTGATATATATTAAACAATTTTTAATGCATGGTCCCTCTCAAATAGATCTTTTATTAACTTGCATTGCTGTTATTTTTACTACCTTCATGTAACAAAAATATACTGGGGGTCTAGTATGGGAATATAGGCATTATACCCAAGGGAATATAGAGAACAGGATTCCCTCAGCACCAGGCCATTTTTAGTGTACACAAAACCCTACCTTTTATAAGCCATTGTGATTTTGGAGGGTGGCCCTATACATACATGTATATCAATACAGGCAAGGTACAGCACAGAGAGAATAATGTATTTTTCCTATTAAAGAATAATCCAGTAACTTCAAGCATCCCTGTCCTTTCAATGACTTAACTACGCTCTAGAGTAGGGAACAAGATATGTCTGTGCTCAAGTGCATACATACAACAAATGAGATGTAACCACAGGTCAACCCTTACATATTCATTGCAAACTATAACAGAGAATCTTGATTTGTATATAGCTCAATACAGTATGTGTTTAAACTGACCAACTGCATCAAAGTTATCCCTCTCTAGCCAGTCTTGAGGGTTTCTCAATCAGGGTTCCATGGTACCCTAAGGTTCCTTCAGAGGTTGCTAGGGGTTCATTGAGCAACGAGCATGTTCTGCCTCTGAGATAAGTTCCCACTGATACCACTGATCTTTTTAGCTATTTGTAAGGGTGGCATTCTTTCCACTGACCATCACACTAATATTATGAGTTGTACATACAGTAAATTTTTAGCAAGGATTCCCTGAGACCGGAAGGTTATTTCAAGAATTTCGTGTTTGCTCTCCTAAATCCCTATCGGATTTATTTACATTATAGCAGTCAGGAATATGGTCAATGACATCATCAAGGATCTTCGGTGCTGTCTACATCACAAAAGCACCAGGGATTCAGTATGTAGCGGCCTGCTCCTGTTGAACGGGCGCTGCTCTAAATTTAGTGGGGATCTGAGCTGTTGTTTGGCTCAGACTGGTGTAATTAAGGGCAAATTTAGCCTCTGTTCCAGCCATGGCTGTGCTGGGAGTTCCACTATTGTTCGCCTGGGGGTGTCATTACCACCCCAGGCCAAGGGTGGCAGCAGTAAGGTCAAGGTGTATTGAGTGTCCCCCTCGGCAGTGAATCAGTGGGAGTGGTTGCCTCGCTGTGCATGCTGGGGAGGGGTACTTAAGTAGCAGACACCATTGGCGTGGAGTCCGTTGTTCGCGTCTCATTGCCCGCCTGGCCTGGGGTTGAGTGTTGCTGAATCCTGGCTCCAGGACCACGTTGGTCTGGGGTTGCGGCTTTGCCTGGGAGGCTCAGTAGTCAGACTGGGGCCTGCCCTTTTCAGAGGTGATCCTGTGCTGTCCGTCCTGCGGGAGGAAACCGCTTGATGAAGCCAGGGGAGGACCTATCCTGGAGAGGACCATGCAAGAGGCTGGTATCTTGGGAGAAGGCCTGGAAACTTCATTGAAGGATGCACGGTGCACTAAGAGGCTTGACAGTGTCGCCTGTTGGGTCTAAAGTTCTACTGAAGTTAATCTGGAGAGATCTGGGTGCTGAATCCTGTGGCAGGGGATTTTGGACCAAAATTGTCTCCTTATAAAGGAAGGTCTGTGGCAGAGACTGTACTTTATTCCGTGCGCCATCCTGGTTGATAGGCCAGTGAGAGGGACCTATCCGGATGAGCAATACCCATTCTGGATAGAGTGGCGACGAGAACTTATTTGTCTGCTAGATCTCAAAATTTACCGGAAACATGTGTTAAAGAAGCTATGTCTTGTGAAGTTACGCCTTTAGGTTTCTATTTGTCCGCTTCGGTCAAAGAAAAAAATTGGCGGGGAGAATTAGTTGACATCTTATCTTTACTCCCGTCAGCTAGGGATTTCATTACCAAAGCGGACAAAAAGGATGACGAAGTAAGGCGTAGACCAGTACAAAAATCTTTTAATAATTGGTTACAGGCTTTCTGTATTTTCTCAGGAACTTAATGTGAAAAGTTTCCTGAGAAAAGCACTGGTTTATTCCAACATCTGGACATCATTATTCAGGCTTTTAGGATTTTTTTTGGTATAGCATGGTATATTTATGACAAAGCTTTTTGTCAGAAACTATCGGTGCACCCTCTTTAAAATGGGGAGTTAAAGATGTAGACCTTTGGTTGAACCTTTTTCTACCCCAAAGGCCAGTCTTTAACAGACCTATCACTGGTTCGCAGTCTACAAGTACCTCCGGTTACAAGAAGGGACTCTGCTTTAACTTCAACGATAGCCAGTGTAGATGGCCAAACTCATGCAAATATAGACATGAGTGTGCATTCTGCGCAAGTTCTCATGCAGTTTCAAAGTGTTTCAAGAAAATTTCTGCAACAAACCAGCAGCCAGGTCCTTTTTCAAAAAGCAGTCACGCCAGTGATGCTTCAAAATATGCTCCTATGGCTCCGGTTGTATCCAGACCGGTTGAAAGCACAACTTCTCATTGAAGGTTTTAGTGATGGTTTTATGTTGCCGATTTTTTCTGGTCAGGGCTGCCGTATAGTCAATAATCTTAAATCTGTTGGTGAATTTCCCCGATGTAGTCCTTAAAAAAATGAATATAGAAATATTGGAAGGTAGGGTGGAAGGTCCATTTTCCTCCCCTCCTTTTAATAATTTCAGGATCTCTCCTTTAGGTATTGTCCCAAAAAAATAAAATAATTCATTTAGATTAATAAATCATCTGTCGTTCCTCAAGGGCCATTCCCTCAATGATGAAATCGAGGATAGCTTATCTTCCGTATCGTATGCCTCTTTTGAGAATTCCCCTAATAAATTGAGACGCCTCAGTAAAGGTTCTCTTATGACAAAAGCTGATATCAAATTGGCTTTTCGCCTTCTCCCTATCAACCCTTTATGTTTTAACTCTCTAGGTTTTTATTTTGACAAGTGCCTACCAATGGGCTGTTCTCTTTCTTGCTTTTATTTTGAATTTTTTTCTTCCTTTCTAGAGTGGGTGGTCTTTTTTGAATCTGGTTCTGACTTTTGGATACATTACTTAGATGATTTTTTATTTTTGGCCCTTCCAATTCTTCAGATTGTTCTATATTATTGGACACATTTTTTAGAATTTGTCGACGTTTCGGTGTTCCTTTAGCCATTGAAAAGACAGTTTGGCCTTCCACATGTCTGGAATTTCTAGGTATCGTTATTGACACCGAACAAATGGAATTCAGACTTCCTGAGTCAAAGATTAAAAACAAATCTCTGATTTTATCTTTAATTCGAAAGAAGAAGGTACTATTGAAGGAGATTCAGTCCCTTTTAGGTTCTTTGGCCTTCGCCACTAGGATCATGCCTGTGGGGAATTTTTTTTCAAGAAGACTTTATTTGTCTATCTCCGGTTTTAAAATCCCCTTTCTCTCATGTTCGTATGTCTCACAATATGAAGGAAGACCTGTTGGTCTGGCTTCAGTTTCTCTCCCATTTCAACGGCAGAGCAGTATGAGGATGGCAAGAGGATTTTATTCTGGACAAGGAGTTTTTTCTTTTCACAGACGCCGCAGGTTCCTTAGGCTTTGCTGCAATTTGGCAAACCAAATTTGGAGTCCAACCTGGCAGGGAAAATAACTGGTTAACGCCCGCCGCATGTATATGTATGTCCACAGAATGGCACGTACAGGCAGATGGGCGTACATGTACGTCCCTGCCTCCATGCGGCGGGCGTCTTACCTGTGGGAGCGATCCGGGATGATGGGGGGCGGCTGTTCGTTTTTGTCCACCCCCTCGTGATCACTCCCAGCCAATCCCCTGAGCCTCCGCCATGTGACTTCCTCTGCCTGTATAATGTAAACACAGGCAGAGGAAGTGATGTCAGCTCTCCTCTCGGTGGTATTTTCAATCCGACGAGAGAAGAGAAGACATCACAGTAAGTTGCACCAACACTACACTGACACCACACACATAGACACATTTAACCCCTTCCGATCACCCCCCCCCCCCCAGCCCCATCACAGTGTCACTGATTGCATATATTTACTGATCACTGCATTTAATGTCAGTGTGACAGTTAGTGTAAAAGGCAGTTAGTGTTAGGTCCAGGGTAGCCCCGTACCCCCCCTAATAAAGTTTTAACCCCTTGATCACCGCCCTAGTTAACCCTTTCACCCCCTATTGCCAGCGTCACTAAGCGATCGTTTTTCTGATCGATGTATTAGTGTCGCTGTTGCCGCTAGGTAGCTATTTTTTTTTTTTTTTTTGTGGCTGAATACATTTTGGCCTAAATGTTTGACTAAAATGTAGTTTATTTGATTTTTCTTATAGTAGCGCACAGATTGCTGCTGGTACAATTTGACAAATGTATTTGCACAGGAATTGATCTTGAATTCCATGGCTGAAACCCCTAGCATAATATAGAAGAAATTAAAACAAATTTCTGTTTGGATATTTTAGACCTAATGCAATGCAGGAATCTGTATACCTGATGCATCAGCCATGGAATTCAAGATCAATTCCTGTGCAAATACATTTGTCAAATTGTACCAGCAGCAATCTGTGCGCTACTATTATATTATTTAATAAACACAACAGTCTAGATTTTTGTCATTCCAGTACACATTGTACATATCGATTAGACCACTTTCTGTTCCGGGTTGTCCCCGCCTCGCCCTGGAGGGGTGGGGTCCCTCCCCTTAGGGTCTCCCGACAGTGGGGTGAAGGGTTGACTTTCTCGCCTCGGTTCTGCATTGGGGGATTTTTCCCTCATACGCCGATGCGAGCCCCACTGCCGGCGGCGTCCCTTGATCCTCTCTGGACGTCGGGCTGGTGTGCGCGGACGGGAACCCCGGCGCACGTACACGTCATGACGTCACGCAACTTGCGGCAGAGAGGACGACTATTGTCGGGGCTTCCCAGCCTTCCGGGACGCCGGAGGGGCCTCACGCGGTCTCCACATGGGGACCGCAACGCCGCCCCCCCCCTTGGCGGATGGGAGGAGCCGCAAGCCTGCTTTGTTTCACCCTGATTGCCACCTCAGGGCACTATATATGGTTGGCCTTGGGGGAACACACACTATCCCCTACAGACCCGCTTGGATGTTATTGCATCCATACCGTCTCGGCATTCCGCTCATGCCTGTCCTGCAAATCTTTGCTGTCAGGCTTCCAATGACCCATTACTTATACCTATTTCAAACATACCAGCACACCAGGTAACTATTTGCCTTTTTAGTATATAATTACCAACATATTACTAATATTATTTACTTTATTATTGTTTGCACATATATATACTTTATATATATCATATAACTTTTATTCACCTTAATTGGGAACACATAACTGCTCCCACACATTCACCCTTTTGATTTATTTAACTCACATATTTGTTTTCACAATAGAACCATCATCTGCTCTCTTTACTTGCAGTATGCTACTTACTTTCTTGTTGCACTATCACCACCATCACACACTTCATTTATATCACACCTATGCACTTGTGTATGCTTCATATCAAGGTCTCATCCCCATTTAACTAATTTTCGATTACACTTATATCATCCCACCCTTCTACTTTCTCCTAAGAATGCCCTGTCCAACATCTCATATATATTGGCAACATATCGGTTTGCCATTGCCCATTATCCTCCACATACGTATACATATTAGCGATCCCTTTGTTTGGTTTGCCTATATTTTTCTACCCAATTATCTAACTGTGGCCTTCACTGGGTGTTCATTTCAGGCGGTGGCTCCTCCCCCACCAGTGGGGCGTCATGTCCGAGGCCCCCTGTAGGCCCTTTCCGGTTGGACCTCCTACTCTCGGGTGTGTGGGGGATCTCCCAGGTTCCTTCGGAGCATTTAGTGGCTTTCCAAGTTTCCCATTCCATGGGTAGCGGTAATTATACTCCTTGTCATAATCTCTTGGACATACACCGATATGCTTTTTTACTTTTTTTCTTATTCATACCTCTGTGATATATTTTGTAGAGACAATCATCCCCCTGAGGAGACCCCACAGGTCGAAACGCGTCGGGGATCAACATTGTACATTGATATGTAATATTTAATGAACATGTAATGAATTATGATATGTAATGATTTTATCGTATGTACCATGGAATGTGATATTTTGCCATTATATTTTTTTTATTTTTTTACATTGTTACCCAGATTCAGTACCATACTTAGCCTCTTTCCGAGCTAATAAACATCCTTTTTATACTAATACCAGTATCTTACTGCTTTGACATTGCTGCCTAAAAGTCCCACTTACGGGGAAACCTTTCCATTATCCTTTGCGGGAAGAAAAGGGTGCAAATTTTGTTTGGGAGCCACGTCGCACGACCGCGCAATTGTCTGTTACAGCGACGCAGTGCCGAATTGTAAAAACGCATCTGGGCATTTAGCAGCATATTGGTCCGGGACTTAAGTGGTTAAAAAACATTGTTCTTTTAGAAATATTCCCAATCATAGTGGCTCTCGAAATTTGGGAATTTTTCTTTCAGAACAAAAGAATATTAGTACGTACAGATAATAAAAGATGTTATGTATGCCATAAATTGCCTAACTTCTTAGGCCGCGTACACACGATCGAACATGTCCGCTGAAACTGGTCCACAGACCAGTTTCAGCGGACAGATTTGATCGTGTGTATGGCCTAGCGGACAGGTTTCCTGCGGACAAAAGTTTTAAAACATGCTTTAAAACTTGTCCGCTGGAAACATGTCCATTCGACGCATGCAGGGGATTTCTGTCCGCTGGTTAGTCGTACTAACCAGCGGACAGAAATCCCCTGCATGCGTCGAATGGACATGATTCTAGCGGACAAGTTTTAAAGCATTTTGGAAGCATTTTATTTCCTGGTTTGGTGACGTGGCGGCGTCAACCTCACTGCCACGTCACCGCGTTCTCTGTCCGAGGGGATTTTCGTCCGATGGTGTGTACACCAAAATCCTGCAGACCAGTCATTGTCCTTTTAAGATATATGGTTTTTAAATGTTTAAGCCTAAATGTTTGGATAAAAGCAGTACATGTGGCAGGAAGAGACAATGACTTGGCGGATTCTTTATCTCGTTTGCAGATGGAGCGTTTTTTCCAGCTATTCCCAGAGGCAGACAAGGTGGGAATGTTATGTCCGCCTTTACTATGGGACCTGGTTTAAGGCCCATATCTGAGTATATCGTTAACTCAGTGGCCCCTTCAACCTGGGCGGGATATCAGTCAGCCTGGCTGTTGTACTTAAGTTTTCTGAATATAATTCAGGAACCAGGACCGAGCATTATGTTTTTTGAGTTTTCTTTTTGCTAAGCAATATTCCTGGTTCTATGTCCAGAAGACCTTATCGGGAATTTCATTTTTTCTTAAAATTAATAACTTACAGTACCTTCGTTCATGCAGTATTTTTCGGTGAAACAGGCTTTAAAAGGTTACAAGAAAGAAAATGTTTTAGTTGATGCTCGCAAACCGATTACTCCAAAGATTTTAGGCGATCTATGTATGGTCACTGATAAGGTATGTTTTTCGGCTTTTGAATCCGTGCTTTTTCAAAAAAAAATTTCCGTTATGTTTTTTGCGGCGCCCAGGGTCTCCGAGCTAATTTCCATCAAAGCAGAGGACATTGTTATCACAGATAGGTCTATTAAAATTGTAAGCTGTAAGTCTAAAACCGATCAATTTGGGAGAGGGTCCTGGTTGCAATTGGATTATTGGGACAGTTCTATGATTTGCCCTGTCCATCTAATTAAAAAGTACTTTTCCATCAGGCCTATAGGGAGTGAAAACATTTTTATTCATGAGTCTGGCCGGTCACTTACAAAATTTCAGTTCACTAGTGTGCTTAAGAAATGTTTAAAGTTGTTGAATTTGGATCAAGCTCATGGTATGGTATGGTAAAAAAGATAGGTGGATGGAAATCTAAGCTATTTGTTATATGTTCGCCCTAATCATTCTTTTGAATCGTTTCAGGGCACTTACGAATTGTGTAATTTGTCGAACATTCATTCGTTCATTGGGCGCATCTAAGGCACACGAGGAGACAAATCCGATGAAACCGGTCCGACAGAACGTTTTCATCGGACATGTCTCCTGGGTTGTTTTGGTTTGATCAGTGTACACACGATTAAACCAAAATCCCCGCGGACAGACAGCACGTTGACGTGGCGGTGACGAATCCATTTGACGTATGCGGGGGATTTCTGTCCGCTGGTTAGGCGTACTAACCAGCGGACATATCCGACAGACGGCTTTCCAGCAGACAAGCTTTTGTCTGCTGAAAACCTGTCTGCTAGCCCGTACACACGATCGAATCTGTCCGCTGAAACCAGTTTTAGCAGATATATTCGATCGTGTGTACGCGACGCGGCCTAAGAGCTCAGCAAAGAATTTACACGGTCAACTTAGGTTTAGATGTTGATAAGTTTAAGGTTTATTGGAGTGGGAGGAGGGGCATGTTATGGTCTGATCTCAATGCAGAATTGTCTAAGCTTATTCGTCATTTCCCTCCACCATTTCCCTCCAACATCATTTGGGGGAAATGATGTTGGTCAGCGCAAAACATTGGACATCATTTTTAGCATCAAGGATGATTTGCATAGGTTTCAGCTGATTTTTCCTCAATCCATGATAATATTTTCCACGGTTTGGTTTGGTTTTCCCCCCTACCTAGGCACCCGTTGGAAAAAATTAGGAAAAGGATAAATAGGGCAGTCTCTAAATTACTTTCTGGCCTGGGGATGTTTTCCTTTAGGCACACGGAGTTGGAAGGGGGTGTTACGGGTCTGTATAGATCCGATGGTATCCATTTGTCCAATATTGGGTTAGACATTTTTAATGCAGACTTAGGTTCCTGTGTGGATTTGGCCGTGAGGTGGGTACTGTGGCATGTGGCAGGTGGTCTTAAAACCACCTGCCTTGTGGGTAATTTGTGTTTGTAGCCTGAGCCGTAGTGGCTAGGCTTGCTAAAACGTATTTATATCTTTAATTTATTTGAATGCTTACCCACTATGGGCCAGATTCAGCAAAGGTTACGCTGGCGGATCGAGTGATCCGCCAGCGTAACAGTGGCTTTGAGCCGGCGTTTCTGTTTTCTGTAACCAGAAAACAAGAAACGCCGGGTTGAAGTTCCGATGCGGTGAGCGTAACTGAGTTTCGCCATCGCATCGTTACTTCAACTTAAAGGGCCAGATTCACGTAGTCCAGAGCATCTTTGCTCTGGAGTAACGCTTCTCATTTGCGTTGCGCTGCCGATTTTTTAGGAGCAAGTGCTGTCATTCATGAAGCACTTGCTCCTAAAGTTGCGGCAGCGCATCACAAATGAGCCGGCGGAATTCAAATTGGGCGGGTACGGGGCGTGTAGTATGCTAACTACGCGCGATCCCGCCGCCGACGTACTGCGCATGCGTCGAGTGTCAAAACATCCCCGTGCGCATGCTCCAAAATCTGTGAATGAACGTCAATGACGTCACATTCCCATTCATGACCGTTTTACGCAAGCGACGTTTTTTTTTTTTTTCCCGACGCGATGACGACGCCTATACCTAACATAGGATACGCCAGCCCCATGTAGGTATAACTATGCGCCGCGTATCCCGTCCGGAAACGTCGTAACGTCACTGCGTCGCGCCGGATTTCGATCGTGAATTGCCGATTTCCGCTCATTAACATATTTTTTGAGCGTAAATCGGCGGGAACGCCCCCGGCGCCATTTTTAAGTTGAAGTAACGATGCGATGGCGAAACTCAGTTACGCTCACCGCATCGGAACTTCAACCCGGCGTTTCTTGTTTTCTGGTTACAGAAAACAGAAACGCCGGCTCAAAGCCACTGTTACGCTGGCGGATCACTCGATCCGCCAGCGTAACCTTTGCTGAATCTGGCCCAAAAATGGCGCCGGGGGCGTTCCCGCCGATTTACGCTCAAAAAATATGTTAATGAGCGGAAATCGGCAATTCACGATCGAAATCCGGCGCGACGCAGTGACGTTACGACGTTTCCGGACGGGATACGCGGCGCATAGTTATACCTACATGGGGCTGGCGTATCCTATGTTAGGTATAGGCGTCGTCATCGCGTCGGGAAAAAAAAAAAAAACGTCGCTTACGTAAAACGGTCATGAATGGGAATGTGACGTCATTGACGTTCATTCACAGATTTTGGAGCATGCGCACGGGGATGTTTTGACACTCGACGCATGCGCAGTACGTCGGCGGCGGGATCGCGCGTAGTTAGCATACTACACGCCCCGTACCCGCCCAATTTGAATTCCGCCGGCTCATTTGTGATGCGCTGCCGCAACTTTAGGAGCAAGTGCTTCATGAATGACAGCACTTGCTCCTAAAAAATCGGCAGCGCAACGCAAATGAGAAGCGTTACTCCAGAGCAAAGATGCTCTGGACTACGTGAATCTGGCCCTATTTGTTTTAAAACCAATAAACAACCGCGGCCTTTAATATCCACTAAGTTGTCTGCTGTCTTTTTTCTATTTATTAAGGTTAAGAAAATGTTGCATTTAAAATACCGTCTGCTTTCCCATGGGGGGAAAAGGGAGAAGGCAGTCTCTTTTCCTCATGGGAAAGCGGCGGGAGGACAGTTTCAAGTTCCCCCTGGGGAGCCTGCTGCTCTCAGGGGGAATAGAGCTGGGCTCACGTGTCTGGGGAGAGAAATACAGGTGATCTCTCCCTGGGCTTGTGCAAAGCTCACGAAAAGAAGGTTTAAACCAGTTAGGAACCAGCTTGTTTTGGGCTATAAATTGAGGGTTCCGTGACTGGGAGCTCATTCGCCTCATAGGGCAGGAGCTGCGGTCTTCTCCCCCACCCCCCCCTATTTAATTCATTGTCGTGGCTGCTATGTGGTAGGATCACCTTTGTATATAAAACAAAGTAGGACTAGCTATTGGCTGATGTTTAAAAAAAAAAAAAAAGGAATACAGTTTTATTTTATTTATATGTGTGGTTATATTTATTACATAACTTTATTGTTTGAGTTGGAGTTGGGTAATTTTGTGTTTGCAGCCTGAGCCGTAGTGGCTAGGCTTGCTAAAGCTTATTTATATCTTTAATTTATTTGAATGCTTACCCACTATTTGTTTTAAAACCAATAATAAACAACCGCGGACTTTAATATCCACCAAGTTGTCCGCTGTCTTTTTTCTATTTATTAAGGTTAACCAGTTAAGGACCGCCGCATGTACATTTACGTCGGCAGAATGGCACCGACAGGCACATCAACGTATATATACGTTGGTGCCTTGAGGGGGTTCGGGGGTCCGATCGGACCCCCCCCCCGTACATGCGGCGGTTCCTTTAGCTCCGGGAGCGATCCGGGATGAGGGGGCGGCTACTCGTTTTCAGCCACCCCCTCGCGATCGCTCCCAGCCAATGCGCGCGCCCGCCAGCCTCTTCCTGTGCTAAGTGTAAACACAGGAAGAGGGAAGTGCTGTGTTCCTCCTCGTGTCGGTCTTTTCGTCCGACGCTGAGGAGAGAACACATCACACAGTAAGTTGCACCAAGCATCACACTGACACAGGTACACATAGGCACACTTAACCCCTTCCTGTCACCGCCGATCGCCCCCCCCAGTCCACTGTAACATTGTGTCACTGAATACAGTTATCATTTATTTCTGATAACTGCATTTAGTGTCAGTGTTGCAGTAAAAAGTATCAGGGCAGTTAGTCTTAGCCCCCTTTAGGTCTAGGGTAGCCCCCTACCCCCCCTAATAAAGGTTTAACCCCTTGATCACTGCCCTAGTTAACCCTTTCACCCCCTATTGCCAGTGTCACTAAGCGATCGATTTTCTGATCGCTGTATTAGTGTCACTGTTGCCGCTAGGCAGTTAGTTTTTTTTGAGGTTCGCCGCCAGGTTTATATAGCGCTAGGTACCCCCATAAATAAAGTTTTTAACCCCTGATTGCCCCTAGAGTTAACCCTTTCACCAGTGATCACCATATAAGTGTCACTGGTGACGCAGGTTAGCCAGTTAGTTATTTAGGTTTTTAGAAAGCGTTAGGTACCCCCATATATTACCATACAAAGGTTTTAACCCCCTGATTGCCCCTTAGTTAACCCTTTCACCAGTGATCACCGTATAAGTGTTACGGTTGACGCTGGTTACTTAGTTTGCTGTTTATAGCATCAGCGCACCCGCCGTATATTACCCAATAAAGGTTTAACCCCCTGATCGCCCGGCGGGTGATTTAAATTAAATTTTAGCGCCAGTTAGGGTGTGCATCGCCCCAGGCAGTGTTCGGTTAGTGCCAGTAACGCTTACACCCACTCGCAAAGCATACACCCCCCTTAGTGGTATAGTATCTGAACAGATCTATACCTGATCTGATCAGATCTATACTAGCGTACCCAGCAGTTTAGGGTACCCAAAAACGCATTGTTAGCGGAATCAGTCCAGATACCCGCTAGCACTTGCGTTTTGCCCCTCTGCCCAGCCCAACCCACCCAAGTGCAGTATCGATCGATCACTGTCACTTCAAAAACACATCACACACAACTGCAGCGTTCGCAGAGACAGGCCTGATCCCTGCGATCGCTAACAGTTTTTTTGAAGCGTTTTCTACATTTGCCTTTCTATAGCCAGGTGCTTTTTTTACCCGTGAATCATCACCAGTCTACAACTAAATTTAGAGCCCAAAATGGCAAAGCGGATGTACAGTGGTGAAGAGGCTGTTAGGTTCATGTGCATGTCGTCAGATGATGATGAGGAGGTCACGCATCTGACAGATTCGGGCTCAGAATATGATCCTGTTTACGACAGCGGCTCCATGTCAGATAGCTCGGACGACGGAGTAGTGGTCCCTGCTAAGGCCAGGCGCACCCGACCCCGTTCTAAGGTTGTTGAGGAGCAAGAACCGCAGGACCCTTGTATGGAGCAGAGAGCGAGTACTAGCGCCGCTATTCCTTTTGGTGGATTGGCAAGCACCAGCGGCCTAGTACACCCTGGTCGTTCATCCAGCACTGCAGTATCACGTGGTGACGTGGCGAGTCCCATAAGTGCAGTTCAAGCTGGCGAGGTGGCAAGCACAAGTAGTGACCCGCTGCCACCAAGAAGAAAACAAAGACAGGCCCGTCGTGCCCATAGTGCCCTTCCTGCAGAATTCGCCTATCCTGATTGGGTCCCCACCACTTCTGCAGCACCCGTACTTCCCCCATTCACTGGCAAACCCGGAATTCAGGTGGATACAGCGAATTTTATGCCACTTGATTTTTATTCGCTGTATTTCACAGAAGATCTCTATAGATCTATTGTGGACCAGACTAATTTATATGCTGGTACCTACATCGCCGCTAATCCCCAGACCCTCCTTGCCAAAGAATGGAAACCTCTTGAGGTTTCCGAATTTAAGACCTTTCTGGGCCTTACCCTCAATATGGGCATACACAAATTTCCTCAATTGCGCATGTATTGGTCCACAGAGCCAATTGACCAAATGCCCATATTCTCTGCTCACATGGCCAGGAAACGATACGAGACGATCCTGCGGTTCCTGCATTTCAGCGACAATGCACTCTGTCGTCCACGTGGAGACCCTGAATTTGACCGGCTCTACAAAATTCGGCCCCTCATAAACCATTTCAACGAACGTTATGCAGCCTTGTTTAATCCCCAGCAAGTTGTCTGCGTTGACGAGTCCCTGGTTAAATTTGCTGGCCGCTTGTCTTTCAAGCAGTTCCTTCCCAGCAAGCGTGCCAGATACGGGGTCAAGCTCTATAAGCTCTGTGACAGGGCAACAGGCTACACATGGAGCTTTAGGGTTTATGAGGGCAAAGATAGTCACGTAGAGCCGGAAGGATGCCCAGATTACATGGGGAGCGCTGGCAAGATTGTCTGGGACTTGGTGTCACCCTTATTCGGAAAGGGGTACCACTTGTATGTGGACAATTATTACAGCAGCGTGCCACTTTTTAGTCACTTGTTTGATCATCAGATTGGAGCATGTGGCACCGTGCGACCTAATCGCCGGGGCTTTCCCCAGCAGCTTGTAGATGCCCGTATAAAGCTGGGGGCGAGAGCCTGCTGCAGATGTAATAATTTGCTCGCTGTGAAGTGGCGGGACAATAAGAATGTTTTCCTTCTTACCACCCTTCACGCAGACACGACAGTACAAATTCGTACGGCGACTGGTGTTGTGGAGAAACCCCTCTGTGTCCACGAATATAACCAAAATATGGGAGGGGTGGACCTCAACGACCAGTTGATGGCGCCGTATCATATTGCCCGTAAATCGAGACGCTGGTACAAAAAAGTGTCTCTACATTTATTCCAATTGACTTTGCTGAATGCTTTTGTCTTATACAAAACTTCAGGACAGAATGTATCCTTCCTCCAATTCCAGAAGGATATCATCAACGGACTCCTGTATCCAGGAGGTTTTCCACCTCACCATCCCCTACCAAATGCAGTAAGCCGACTGCATGAGAGGCATTTTATATATGCCCTCGAGAGTACCCCTACCCAACGAGCCCCCCAAAGAAGATGTCGTGTCTGTAGCAAGCGCGGATTTAGGTGTGACACCCGTTATTTTTGTCCCCGATGTCCTGCCGATCCTGGTCTTTGTATTGGCAAATGTTTTGAACGCTTCCACACACTAGTGAAGTATTAGCGTAGGGCAAAACATATCACAGGCTAGGCACACGTACACAGGGTCTCCCAAGATGCCATCGCATTTTGAGAGACCCAAACCTGGAACAGAAAAGTTGAACAGTTACAGTTACAAAAAAAAGTGTAAAAAAAAAAAAAAAGTAAAAAGTAAAAAAACACAAAAAAAATATAAAATAAAAAAAACAAAAATAGTTGTCGTTTTTATTGTTCTCTCCCTCTCTATTCTCTCTCTATTGTTCTGCTCTTTTTTACTCTATTTTATTCTGCAAAGTTTTATTGTTATGTTTTTTCATGCTTGCTTTTCAGGTAAGTAATTTACTTTACTGTTTTCAGGTACGCCATTCAGCTGTTGCGCGGACTTATTTATCTTGACAGCAACGGCGTTTGCTCCCACGATATATAAAGCCGTGACTCCAGTGCTGTAGGAGGTGATTTCACCACCACAGTTAAAAAAAGAGCATATATGCCGAAGCATGGGGGCACTAGGGGTGGAGGAGTGATTTTGCTCCTAATGCCGCGTACATACGGTTGACATTCCTACGGAGGCTTTCCCGTGGAAAAGTCTGATCATGTGTACACGGCATAGAAAAGTCTGACCATGTGTACACGGCATAGAAAAGTCCAACCGTGTGTACGCGGCATAACTTTTTTGCGGGAGGATGCCCCCATGCTTCGGCATATATATATATATATATATATATATATATATTAGGCACAGGTTGCGTTAAAAAAAATGTTTTATTTTTTACTATGTTTTTTTTATTGGTATTTGCTTTGCAGGTATGGTATGATCCTTCTGTTATACTGTAATGTTACTTTGTTTTAATGTTAACCATCATTTGCTTAGCAGGTACGCCATTCAGTTGCAGCGCGGATTTATTTAGCGTGACAGCAACAGCGTTTGCTCCCACGATATATATAAAGCTGCGACTCCAACGCTGTAGGAGGTGATTTCACCACCACAGTCCAAAAAAGAGCATATATGCCGAAGCATGGGGGCATTAGGGGCGGAGGAGCGATTTTGCTCCTAATGCCGCGTACATACGGTTGACCCACCTACGGAGGCCTTACCCGTGGAAAAGTCTGACCATGTGTACACGGCATAGAAAAGTCCGACCGTGTGTACGCGGCATAGAAAAGTCCGACCGTGTGTACGCGGCATAACTTTTTTGCGGGAGGATGCCCCCATGCTTCGGCATATATAAATTCACTCCTCACTACCTATCACAGTTTCGAAGGCCATAAAATGTCAAAATAGCACAAAAAAAAAACAAATGACCCCATTTTGGAAAGTAGACACCCCAAGGAAACTACTGAGAGGCATGTTGAGTCCATAGATTTTTTTTTTTTGTCCAAAGTGATTGAATAATGACAAAAAAATAAATAAAAAATAAAAAATTTGCCACTAAATGATATATTGCTCACACATGCCATGGTTATATGTGGAGTTGCACCCTAAAATACATTCTGCTACCTTTCCTGAGTACGGGGATACCACATGTGTGGGACTTTTTGGGAGCCTAGCCGCGTACGGGACCCCGAAAACCAAGCACCGGCTTCAGCATTTCTAAGGACGCAAATTTTTGATTTCACTCCGCACTACCTATCACAGTTTCGAAGGCCATAAAATGCCAAAATGGCACAAAACCCCCCCAAATGACCCCATTTTGGAAAGTAGACACCCCAAGCTATTTGTTGAGAGGCATATTGAGTCCATGGAATATTTTTTTTTTTGCCCCAAGTGATTGAATAATGACCAAAAAAAATAATAAAAAAAAAAAATGTACAAAACATTGTCACTAAATGATATATTTCTCACACATGCCATGGTTATATGTGGAATTGCACCCCAAAATACATTCTGCTGCTTCTCCTGAGTACGGGGATACCACATGTGTGGGACTTTTTGGGAGCCTAGCCGCGTATGAGACCCCGAAAACCAATCACCGCCTTCAAGATTTCTAAGGACATAAATTTTTGATTTCACTCACACAAATCTTGAAGGCAGTGCTTGGATTTCGGGGCCCCGTACGCGGATAGGCTCCCAAAAAGTCCCACACATGTGGTATCCCTGTACTCAGGAGAAGCAGCAGAATGTATTTTGGGGTGCAATTCCACATATGCCCATGGCATGTGTGAGAAATATATCATTTAGTGACAAAGTTTTGTAATTTTTTTTTTTTGGTCATTATTCAATGACTTGGGACCAAAAAAAAAAATATTCCATGGACTCAACATGCCTCTCAGCAAATAGCTTGGGGTGTCTTCTTTCCAAAATGGGGTCATTTGGGGGGGTTGTGTGCCATCTTGGCATTTTATGGCCTTCAAAACTGTGATAGGTAGTGAGGAGTGAAATCAAAAATGTATGCCCTTAGAAAGCCTGAGGCGGTGATTGGTTTTCGGGGCCCCGTACGCGGCTAGGCTCCCAAAAAGTCCCACACATGTGGTATCCCCGTACTCAGGAGAAGCAGCAGAATGTATTTTGGGGTGCAATTCCACATATGCCCATGGCATGTGTGAGAAATATATCATTTAGTGACAACGTTTTGTAATTTTTTTTTTTTGGTCATTATTCAATGACTTGGGACCAAAAAAAAAAATATTCCATGGACTCAACATGCCTCTCAGCAAATAGCTTGGGGTGTCTTCTTTCCAAAATGGGGTCATTTGGGGGGGTTGTGTGCCATCTTGGCATTTTATGGCCTTCAAAACTGTGATAGGTAGTGAGGAGTGAAATCAAAAATGTATGCCCTTAGAAAGCCTGAGGCGGTGATTGGTTTTCGGGGCCCCGTACGCAGCTAGGCTTCCAAAAAGTCCCACACATGTGGTATCCCCGTACTCAGGAGAAGCAGCAGAATGTATTTTGGGGTGCAATTCCACATATGCCCATGGCATGTGTGAGAAATATATCATTTAGTGACAACGTTTTGTAATTTTTTTTTTTTGGTCATTATTCAATGACTTGGGACCAAAAAAAAAAATATTCACTGGACTCAACATGCCTCTTAGCAGTTTCCTTGGGGTGTCTACTTTCCAAAATGGGGTCATTTGGGGGGGTTTTGTGCTATTTTGGCATTTTATGGCCTTCGAAACTGTGATAGGTAGTGAGGAGTGAAATCAAAAATTTGCGCCCTTAGAAATGCTGAAGGCGGTGCTTGGTTTTTGGGGTCCCGTATGCGGCTAAGCTCCCAAAAAGTCCCAAACATGTGGTATCCCCATACTCAGGAGAAGCAGCAGAATGTATTTTGGGGTGCAATTCCACATATAACCATATCATGTGTGAGCAATATATCATTTAGTGACAACTTTTTGTAAACATTGTTTATTTTAATTTTTTTTGTCATTATTCAATCACTTGGGACCAAAAAAAAAAATATTCAATGGACTCAACATGCCTCTCAGCAGTTTCCTTGGGGTGTCTACTTTCCAAAATGGGGTCATTTGGGGGGGTTTTGTACTGCCCTGCCATTTTAGCACCTCAAGAAATGAGATGGGCAGTCATAAAATAAAAGCTGTGTAAATTCCAGAAAATGTACCCTAGTTTGTAGACGCTATAACTTTTGCGAAAACCAATAAATATACGCTTATTGCGATTTTTTTTACTAAAGACATGTGGCTGAATACATTTTGGCCTAAATGTTTGACTAAAATTTAGTTTATTCGATATTTTTTACTTGTTGTTATAAGAAAAATCTTTTTTTTTCAAAATTTTCGGTCTTTTTCCGTTTATATCGCAAAAAATAAAAATCGCAGAGGCAATCAAATACCATCAAAAGAAAGCTCTATTTGTGGGAAGAAAAGGACGCAAATTTCGTTTCGATAGAACATTGCATGACCGCACAATTACCAGTTAAAGCAGCGCACTGACAAATTGTAAAAACACCTTGGGTCTTTAGCCTGCATATTGGTCCGGGTCTTAAGTGGTTAAGAAAATGTTTTATTTAAAATACCGTCTGCTTTCCCATGTCAGAACCAAGAGTATCAGAGTTGTTGAAGGACTTGCACAAGGTCAGGGCAACCTGTAGGGTACAGATTCTTAGGGCAGCCCTCATGGGGGTAGTGCCACATTTGAGGGCTTGTCCGAGAGACCCCTTATGGGATGCTCAAGCAAGTCATGTGATGAGTTCAGGACTGAAGAGAGAATTGACTCAATTACCGTCACTGACTGGGGCAGAGAGCATGGGGGTTGACTGGAGTTAACTACAGTTGGAAGAATGCCTGAAGTTGGATGAGCTGAAAGAGATACTGCAGCTTGTTAGGAAGGCTGTGCCGTTGCAAGGGTCCTACCTTGTGCAAATGTGAACCAAGCCGAGGCAAATTGCACTAACGCCCTATTAGAATAGCTACATATGCCTGTATTTTACTGTTCATCAATCAATGTTTACAGCATATTTCTGAGGAAGTGACTGTAGTCACGAAAGGCATCATTGGTGTTTTATTAAATATTTAAATGTCAAGCTTACTTCTGCTATCAGAATCATTTTCTTTTTATACAGTATAGTCACGGAGTACACCTATACCACCCCTCAATGGACTCTTCTGTGGCCCACACACCACTCCCAGCCTTTTTACATTGATTAAGTTTACTCTGCCATCCCAATGTGTCCCAGATGGACTTTGGACCAAACCTCTCTGAACATCTAAAGCAACTGTCTCAACATCTGCATTGAGACAGTCTCCACAAGAGTTACATCCAGGTTGCTGTCATCATCACTAAATACTATGCCATAAGGGCTCTCCCACACTCTCCTTTCCACTTTTTTTCTTGTGCTTAGTACATACTTAGTAAAAACCTATACATTTAAAAAAGGTCAACACAAATTAAAAGTACAAGTATCTGTAAAACAAATATCTCAATCAGTACAAGGTATTTTTTTGTCAATAAAAATATATAATATACAATAAACTTTGTACCTAGCAATTTTTGCAGGGTCAGGCCAATATAAATATTGTATTGTTTACATTTATTCTGTCTACATCTCTACTGCAAACAAGGAGTGACAACAATGTAGGCATCTGCTGCACATGTCTGTTTGATTCAGGTCTAGTAAAAATGAGTTATTTCTTTTTTCTATGTTGCACTGCACTCTTGTAACTATAGCTAAGCTAAGGCTGGCTCCTGTTCTGTAGTGATGAAACATGTTTGGTGAGGTTTGAGTGGCTGACACCATTACGCTTGATGGCAAACAGAATTTGACTAATAGATATTTTGCTTTTTTCTCACTTGAGTACCCATTGGTGTCTTTTGTAATAAACCGGTGTGACCATATTGTACAGAGTCTGACGTTTTTCTTTATCCATGGTTCACTTATGATGCCTGCCTGAGGGTGTTTATCTGACAATTACCCTGGATAGTCCTCATGCATGTATGAGCTTTATGTTACAGGTCTGATATATCTGATACGAGGCTGTGTTTGGTGTTGGAGCACAGGAGTGTTCACATGTGACTTGTTTATTATGTTATTATATTTGTTTGTGATTTTGGTGTAGGAAAAAATAATTTTATATTTATGCATTTCATTGACGGATTTGTTTACCGTTGGGCTGGGTTCACACTGTTTGCGAATTAGATTTGAATTTCTCTGCATCCAATTTGCATAGCAGAATATTGCGACCGGCTCTTTAGGGAGGCGGGTCACATATCTCCGCAGCGGCTCAGGTTCGAATTGCACAGGAGTCCTGTGTATCTTTTGGTTTGTTTTAGGTCTGAATTCAGCCTGAAAATTCGGGCTGAAATCAGACTTGAAACGGTGAATGGGGATGCACACCGGACACCTGCTGTGAGCAGGAGCATGCTGCACTGGGCCGATCCTAGGCAGGGTGCACAGGGTGCATTACACCCGGGCGCCTGCAGAGATGGGAGAGACTGTCGAACAGAAGCCCTCTCTGTGTCCATCAGAGAGGCCCCCCTTCAGGTCCCAATAA
The DNA here is from genome assembly GCA_029574335.1 of Rana kukunoris. Lineage (NCBI taxonomy): Eukaryota > Metazoa > Chordata > Amphibia > Anura > Ranidae > Rana > Rana kukunoris. Next base: position 212,557,081 of record CM056050.1, on the reverse strand, counting down.
AGTACTCTGCTTTTCTTCCTGTATTTTGTTTATTGTTAAGAGATCATGTAAGGATCCCAGGGTAATTAAGACTTTGTGGGGGAGCATCTCTGTGGTTGAGGGGAGGAGTTAGTAAAATGACGACGCCCATGTGGGGGCACCAGAAATATTTCTGCACCCAGGCCCCTGTGACCCTAGGATCGGCCCTGATGCTGTAGTGTGAATCCAGCCTTACTGTGTATATTAATTGAGACATTGGGGTTGATTTACTAAGGGCAAATGGACTGTGCACTTTTGAAAGTGCAGTTGCAGTCTGCAAGTGCAGTTGCTCCAGAGCTTAGTAAATGAGGTAAAACTTCACTTTACAAAAAAAACAACAAATCACATACAAGGAAAATAAAAGAACAGCATTTTTTCTTGCACATGATTGGATGATGGAAGTCAGCAGAGCTTTTGCTCATTTACTAAGCTCTGGAGCAACTGCACTTGCAAAGTGAAACTTCACCTTCAAAAAGTGCACAGTAAATTTGACATTAGTAAATCAACCCCATTATGTATTAAGTAATGGTATAATTTGGTTATCCATTACAGGAAGTCCCACTCCTCCTAAAGCCCCCACTCCCTCACAAAAAAAAAAAAATGACATGCCTAATGTGACATGCAAGGTGGTGAGGAGTGGGTTAAGCGGAAGTTCAATTTTTGAGTGGAACTCCGCTTTAAATGGCCCAATAACTGGACATTTAGAGAAGTTAGTCCACTCAGTATAAAAGACAGGGAGGCACACAGAGCAGCCATAGGGTTTGATTTTCTAAAGGTAAATAGTCTTTGCATTGTAAGTGCATCCACAAGTGCACTGCTAGAGATGGGCCGAACACCCCCATGTTCGCAGCAGAACTCCCGAACAGGGAAAAAGTTTTAACCCGAATGGCAAACCCCATTGAAGTCTACGAGAGCGAACAGGAAAAATCAAAAGTGCCCACTTTGAAGGCTTATATGCAAGTTATTGGGCATAAAAGGGGTATGTGGATCTGGGAACTGTCCTGGGAACATGTATCAATGCAAAATTCCTTAAAATATAGTGCCTGGGAGGTCCCCTTAGTCTTGCAGTTGCGATTGCTGGCACCTGGCTATTGAAAAAGAATAAAGAAAAACTCTCTACCCCAAAGCACCTTGTACCCATTTTGATTAGGACAAGGGCCTTATCCCCACAACCATGGCCGGTGGTTGTGGGGGCATGCGGGCAGGGGGCTTATCAGAATCTAGAAGCCCCCTATAACAAGGGCCCAACACTACAAATCAGCCAATCAGAGGAAGCTTTGTATTTATCCACAAGATACAGAGCTTTCTGACCTTTATTTTGTTCAAGGTGTGAGAAGGATATCCATCCTAGTGTTATGGACAACTCACTTAGTTAAGCCCATAAACTAAGTCCCCCTGATATACAGTAAATCTGCTATAGGGCAGTTGTTAAGTGGGTATGTAGCTGAAACATACTGCTCACACAGTGCTTAGAGTCACTGTGGCACTAAGTGAAGAAAATAAACAAACTGAACTACTTCCAGACTGCCCGCCATCTATATACTTCGGTCCTTTGACATTAAATACTGTTGTCATGGCAGCAGATAGCTGCCATAACCCCAAGTTTTCTTCAATGGCAGTCTGCTTTAAGATAAAAGTGATCATTTTAGTGTAAATGTGACATCTGAGGACTTTTTGACCCCCAGATCTCAGATCTCACATTAAAGATATCCTGTCATGCTTTTTTCTATTACAAGGGATGTTTACATTCCTTGTAATAGAAATAAAAGTTTTTTTTTTTTTTTTTAAAGGACAGTGTAAGAATAAAAAGTAACAAGTAAAATAAAAGAAAAAAAAAACTTCACTGTGCACCACCACATTTAAATTTCTAATTTCTGTTTGTCTCCTCTCTTATCAGAAGGTCATAAAAATTCTAACTAATTTCCCAATAAGCCTCTGAATGCTGTCAGATCACTAATGTCTCAACCTCCCGGCACGTTTCAGAATAATGACAAAACAAAAGTAAAAGCTTCTCCCATATCTGTGCTAAAACCATCCCAATTATTAGATGTGAACAAAGCAAGGCAGACTTGCCATCAGGGCCGATCCTAGACGTGGTGCGAGAGGTGCAGTGCACCCAGGCGCCACAGAGGTGGAGGCGCTCAAGCGCCATAGTGCTTCTCTCCCTCTGCCTTCTCATCCTCCATGTCGGTGTCCAGTGGCGCTCTCTCCGCTGGTCACCACCTCCGCCACTGTTTCCTGGCTAGCTGCCTAAGTCTGTCCCCCTTCGCCCTGTCAGAGATCGGAGCGGCTCACTGTATCTGTTTGGGGGCGCAGCATTTAGTGCCAGTGTTACTTGCGCTCCAGCCGCCTTGTTGCGGCTCAGGGATGGATGGGCAGCGGCTGCACGGTGATTGGAGGTGTCATGTGCGGTGGCAGAGGCTGGGTTGTTCTGGTAGTCCCGCCTGAGCGCCTCTGCCTCGCTATGTGGAGTCACCGCCATCATCCTCTCCTCCTCCACGCCAGACTGGATCTCCCCTTTCCCCTATTGTGGCATACAGTCTGGGACTGTAAGGAGGTCAGTAAGATTTATCCTATGTTTGTAAAACCTGCTGGAGAGGAACTTCCGAACCTTGAACTCTACAAGTATTCATTTACTCTGTTTTTATGCAGTAATCACAAGGAATAATGTATAGTCTTTTACATGTAAAATAAACTCAATAACTTTTACTTTTAAGTGTATTGTGCTTGTTGATACTGATACTGTCTATTTTTCTCTATTCCCAGTGGTAAACAGCTTTAGCAATTGTCTCCACTTCCCTCCTTTACCCCCATCTGTCCCCCCAATGTTCCTTCTGCCACCCCACTTTTCCGCAATGTCCCTCTATCCCCCACTTATCTGCAATTTCCCTCTGTCCCCCAATGCTTCTCCTGTCCCCCCACTTATCCGCAATGTCCCTCCCCCAATGCTCCTCCTGTTCCCCCACTTATCCACAATGTCCCTCTGTCCCCCCAATGTTCCTCCTGCCACCCCACTTATCCGCAATGTCCCTCTGTCCCCCACTTACCTGCAATGTCCCTCTGTCCCCCAATGCTTCTCCTGTCCCCCCACTTATCCGCAATGTCCCTCCTTCCCCCCCAATGCTCCTCCTGTTCCCCCACTTATCCGCAATGTCCCTTCTGTCCCCCCACTTATCTGCAATGTCCCTCTCTCCCCCCAATGCTTCTCCTGCCACCCCACTTATCCGCAATGTCCCTCTGTCCCCCACTTATCTGCAATTTCCCTCTGTCCCCCCAATGCTTCTCCTGTCCCCCCACTTATCTGCAATGTCCCTCCTTCCCCTCAATGCTCCTCCTGTCCCCCTACTTATCCGCAAAGTCCCTTCTGTCCCCCCACTTATGCGCAATGTCCCTCATGTCCCCCCAATTATCCCCAATGCTCCTCCTGTCCCTCCAATTTTGGTGTGTTTTTGTGCATTAGTCAGGCTAATTAGTGGCCCCTTTCACAAGCACTAGTGTGTGTTGTGTTAAGGCAATCTATTTATTTGAATGAGCTAATGCACCAACAGACACCAAAAATGGCATGCAGCATTTATGTCAGTGCACAGCAAAATATAACCTAACACGGCCCCAAGTTCTGACACTGCTGTAGCAGGATTGCAGTCTTCAACCCCAAGACGAAGTTGCCATTTGGGCAGCTCCTGACCTGTTAGTTCACAAGTCAATCTCACTGTTATGTTGTGTGATGCCCTGAGATCACCCTTCACAATGATGCTGCACCTGATACCCTAACTCGTGAGTCCTCCTACACTCTCACTATTCACGTGACCTTTATCCTACCCCTTGTTCTTACCCTGCTCTCATGCATAACTGCATTCCACTATTCTTATTACTGTGCCTACAGCTTGGCCTCTGCAACCCCCACCCTCACCAGACAGCTGTGGTTGACACCTTAACACCCCCTCCCCCCTCGGTGTCACCACTCCACTCCCCCATGCCTGACCCTCTACTGCCTCATTCACCTAGCCTTTGCTGACACACACACATCCCTCCCCAGTCAAATGCCTTATCGTCTGCTGAGACACATACATTTAACTTTCTCCAGCCAGAAACCTCAACTGCCTCCGCATCCATTCCTTGATGGAAGCCTTACCTGCAGCTAACATCGATACTCCTGCCGGGCACATCACTCCCCACACCTCCCTCTCTAAAGATACTCATCTCCTCCTCAGTTTACTTGCACCATTACATTTTAAATAAATTGTAAAATCCTCCAACCTTGTCTGTCCTGGAACTATAACTTTTGCTAGTTATACATATAGGCCCGGATTCACAAAGCACTTACGCCGACATATCTCCAGATACGCCGCGTAAAAACAAATATGCGCAGTCGTATCTGTGCCCCGGACCCACAAACTACGCCTAAAAACTGACTTCATCCCACCGACGTAACTTGCCTACGCCGGCGTAGAGTGGGCACATATTTACGCTGGACGCATGTGGCTTTCCCATTGATTTTCTATTCAAATATGCAAATGAGGGAGATACGCCGCTTCACGAACATACTTGCAAACTGATTTAAGCAGTTTGCGTAAGTTTTAGGTTCGGCGTAAAGTTATTTCCCATAGATGAGGCGCAACCCATGCAAAGGTATGGACCAGGGAACACAAGCCTACGTATTGTACGTTGGACGTCTGTGAATATGGGCTGATGTGGGTCTGGCTGCGCGTAGGTTACGTTCATGATGTACACAGTGATCCGGCGTATCTTCGGCAGTTGTTCCGACGTGGTTGTAAGCATACGCACAGGGATACGTCCACGTCTCGACGCATGTGCAGTTCATTTTAAGTGCTTGTCTGGCGCATTGGTTCACGCTTCATTAACATTGATCACACCCACTTCCGCTTACGCCTACGAAATATACGCTACGCCGGCGCAGAGTTGGGAGCATTTGTTTAGTGAATTCCATGCTTGCCTCTCCGCTCTGCGCCGGCGTAGCGTAAAAGAGATTCGCTACGGTGGCATAAATAGGCGCCGATGTCTGTGAATCCGGGCCATAAAGTATAACAAAATTAATTGTTAATTCAATAGGCTTTTGTTCACAGGCTATGAAATTACAAAACATAAAGGATACTTTCACCTTTCATAACATTTTACATATTACATCCATATTCAGGGTGTAACGTGTTATGAAAGGACAAATCTCGCTCGGGGGGATACAGATGGTGTACAGAATGCCCCCAGAAATGTTTTTTGCCTACTTGTGTGATTAGCTTACCAAATTTCCCTGTATGCACTAAGATATAAATTAGATTTTGAGCATCCCCTGCAACAAAAAAAAATGTTTTCCCCAAAAGGGAAATCACCCTGCACTTTTATTAGAGCCCTGCATGTGCAGCAGCCGATTGATAATTATAAAACCACTCCCATACAGATGCACATGAACACAGACAAACAGCTATTTCTTCAGAACAACAAAAGGTAGGAATCTGCAACAGCATTTGTTAAAATCCCTGCAATGTACATAGATCACCCAGAGGGGAATGTTTTGTTTTCCAATTTTTTTTTTTAAAGCTGCCGTGTTACATACATCAGGAGATGAATAGCAGCCCCTATGAGATGAGTCACTGAGCTCGGGAACACGTGACTGCATTATAGGAAATCCCTAAAAGGGTATTGAAAGATAAAAAAAAAAAATCCAAATATAAACACTGATAATTTTTTAAACAAAAGTTTTACAATGCGGCTTTACATTGCTGGCTTTACAACTACTTTAAAGCGGGGGTTCACCCTAAAACATTTTTCTAACAGTACTTTTAACAATGACAGTATGATTTATTTTTTTCGCTATACATACCTTTGTACAGCTATTACCCCCCCCCCGGCTTCCGGGTAGTGAATCCCGTGGGACTGGGCATTCCTATCCAGCAGGCAAGTGATTGACGTGATGACAAACACTACCCCCGTTACATAAGGAGTTTCACGAGTTGCCAAAAGAAGCCGAACGGCGAGTCGACGCTATACGGCACCTGCACACCGACGTTCGGCTTCTTTCGAAAAAAAACGCATACTGTCATTGATAAAAGTGAGCACAATGTAAGGTTAGAAAAATGTTTTAGGGTGAACCCCCGCTTTAATGTGTTATTAAAGCCTCGATTTATTTTTTTAATAAAATAATAAACGTGTCATACTGTACTTACCTGCTCTGTGCAATGGTTTTGCACAGAGCAGAGGGGATGTGTCATATAAAATGTGCTATCACATAGGCATAGGGGCTTATTAGCACCCTTGTCATAGTAAGAAAATAAAGCGAAAACAAAAGATAAAGTCTAATGAAAATAATATTAAATGCTGTTTATGGTATTTTCCAAACTAACGAGTCGAAAACATTTTTTAAAGCACTGCCTATGGACAATTTGGATTATCATTTTTTGCTGTTTTATGCGTGTGCACATTTTTAGGGATTTACATTTTTATGTTGTCAATTTACCCAACACAGTATCCTCTAAATTTTACAAAAGCAAACTCATACTGTATGGTGAATTTCTTTACACTAAAATAATTTTAGTGTAAGTTGCACTGATGGTTTTGATAAACAATTACGCTCACATAAAAATTTGCAACTACCATTTTTTTATTCCACAGGTTTTCCACTTTCAGAAAATATATAACGTTTTAGGGTTAAGTATTTATCAGGCCTAATGCTCAACACACGGTACCATTTTTCTGTACAATCGCTGTTAGATTTAGCAACAATGTAATGCAGGGGTCTGTCTGATATACAAATTGATTGGAGTAAGTACGTCCTCCTATTACTAACTTTTGGTAAATCTAAAAATGTTATCATCAGTTTGACCACAAGGCTCTTCACACACACACAATATATAATCTCACTGTATAATCAACTTAAATCTGCCAAAACTATGTACAAAGAGAACCTGTCTAAACTGTATAATCAGTTTGTATGCAATTAGGCAGACTTTACACTACATACTTGCTGGTAGAACTAACAGAGGTTGTACAATCAGACTGTAATGTGTGTGGCCTTAAATGTAAAGCTGGACTTTAAGAATGATCTATTTTTTTTTTTTTTTTTTTACTTGTATCGGCCCAGTTTGGTTAAATTATAATGCCACATTCAGGAACCACTGGGAATACAGAAATTCCTTACAGTCATCTATGCTATATATAGTAAGTGCTGGACTCCATCAGGTGCTGCTCAAATATAAATAACCTTCTTTATGCTGACTAAGGCCCCTTCCACATTGGGCAGACTCTGCCAGGAGTCAGCGTGCTCAACAGGGGATCTGTCCACTGATCCTGGCTAAGCAGGTGGATGACTGGTCCATGTCTGCTCCACTTATGCAGACCGGACACAGACACAGCCCGCTGTCCTTTATGGTGGCCGGATGTAAACAGACTGGGCCAGATTCTCAGAGGCGATACGACGGTGTATCTCAGATACACCGTCGTATCTCAATGGGTATCTATGCGTGTGATTCTTAGAATCACTTACGCATAGATACACTAAAAATCCGACAGGTGTAAAAGAATTACACCGTCGGATCATAGATGTAATGACAACGCTGGCCGCTAGGTGGCCATAACGTTGTTTTCTCATTTGCCTATGCAAATGAGCCTAATACGCCGATTCCCAAACGATTTTACGCCGCCCCATCAAAGTTTACGTCGTTTCCGTAAGGTTTGCGCTGCGTAAAGATAAAGCAGCCCGAAGGTGACGCATCCTATGTTAAGTATTGCCGTCATTCCCGCGTCGCCATTTGAAAATTTTACGTCGTTTGCGTAAGACGTCCGTGAATGGGGCTGGACGCCATTAACGTACAAGTCTAAAACACTGACGTCCTTGCAACGTCATTTTGCGCAATGCACGTCGGGAAGTTTTTGGGACGGCGCATGCACAGTACGTTCGGCGCGTGAACGCGCCTAATTTAAATGCTCTACGCCCCCTACCCGGCTCATTTGAATTACGCGGGCTTGCGCCTGGGGATTTTCGCTACGCCGCCGCAACTTTACAGGTAAGTGCTTTGAGAATAAAGCACTTGCTCTAGTACGTTGCGGCGGAGTAGTGTAAATGCCTAACGCTACGCCGCCGGGGATTCTTTGAGAAGTCTGCCCATTTACACCAGTCTGCCATCTGATCCAATCTGCTAGATAAAAGGGGATCAGATCCCCATCCACCTATTTTTAGTGGATCAGATCAGATTGGATGTAAGTAGGTGTAAGTGTGGGTACAAATATCCATATACACTTGCCTCTCCATAGAGGAGAAAAATAGAACTTTTTGTACCCACCGTAAAATCCTTTTCTCTGTCGTCCATGGATGGACACAGCGTCATTAAATCTCGACTTGTGGGTTATGTTCCTGTTCTATAGGAGAGGGCTAGGCAGAACATGTTAGATATTTAAATACATGTTACTTTAAACAGAGTTGAACAGCCCTGCCCAGGGGGCGGTCCCTCCAGACATAACCCTCCGCCCTGCAGTCAGCAGCTCAGATCGTAAAAAGCAGTACAAATTTAAAAAGGAGGGGTGGGTGCTGTGTCCGTCCATGGATAACAGAGAAAAGGATTTCACGGTGAGTACAAAAAATCCTATTTTCTCTTTTCGTCCATGGACGGACACAGCCTCCTTAAATCTTGACTTGTGGGATGTCCCCAAGCAGTGTCAAAAAAACGAGGAGTTGGAACAGAAATCAAAAAACGAACTTCACCCCAAACAAAGAGAGCTCCTCAACGGAGGAGTTGCAACTTTAAACAGCCGCCTGCAAAACCTTGCGGCCGAAGTAAGCATCTGAAGATGCACCCACATCAACCTTGTAAGATTTGGAAAATGTGTGAACGGACGACCAAGTCGCTGCCTTAGACACCTGTGAGACAGATGCACCAATAGCCCTCGTTGAATTCGCTGTAAGATCCAAGATTGGGGCAGACTCCGTCCTTCTTTGGGACCACAAACAGATTTGAGTAGAATCCCTGAAACCTTTCTTGTAGTGGCACAGGTAAAATTACTTCGCACCTCAGTAAGTCCTGTACTGCCCCCATTAAGGCAGTCCGACGAGTTGGGGGAAAGAGGAAGATTTGAGGGAAAGAATATGTTTGGGGGATAGGAAAGAAACTCTATCTTGTACCCAGAAGTGACCACCTCGCAGACCCACTGGTCGGCGAGCAGTGAGGTCCCCCCACCCATGAGTCAGGCGGGGCAAAACTTCATGCGGTAGTAGTCTTGTTAGCCAGCCTGTTTGGCTTGCACACCCAGGGACGCTTCTGTCCCCCAGCTGGACCTTTGTCAGCCTGGGAGGATCTGGCCGCGGGCCCTGACTGACAAAAATCCTGCTTCTGCGTGGAAAAGGAAGGTCCCGGCTTACTGCGTGGCTCCTTCCCCTTGGAGGACTGAGGGAGAAGTATGCTCTTACCTCCAGTGACATCTTTAATAATGTCGTCCAGCGAGGTACCAAAAAGCCTCCCACCTTTGAAAGGAAGATCTGCCAGAGCTTTTTTGGATGCTGGTCAGCGGACCAGCATTTCAGCCAAATAAGGCGGCGCAATACCACCGCAGATACAGAGGCTCTGGAGAAAAAAGGGGGCCACATCCAGAGGGGCATCACAGACATACACAAGGCCCTGTACCAATTGGTCAGCCAGCCTTACGCACTATGGAGGAAGCTGATGCTCCTCTACTTTCTATTGCAAAATCTTTACCCATTCAGTGAGTGTCTGAGACACCAAAGTCTCAGGCAATATAGGTCGCAACGTGAACATGGAACAGCTCAGCGATTCAGACCTCCTATCAGTAGGGTCCTTAAACGCAGGGGTCCCTTCTACCGGGAGAGTGGTTACTTTAGTTAAGCGAGTGACCGGGAGGGTCAACAACCGGAGGAGAAGGCCATTTTTTCAAAAGGCTCTCCTCAAAAGGATAATGGACCACCATGCGCTGAGGGACCACAAAGGACCTCTGCGGCGGTTCCCATTCCTTATCTTTGAACTTATCAAAGAAAGACACATAAGGAAAAACTTTAACAGTAATTTGTTTTGTGCGACCCAAATGAGACAGAGCCCTGCATGGATGTCTCAGCTGTATCCTCCAGCTTGAGAGAGTCACTCACAGCATTGATAAGTGCACTCACAAGTGCCCAGCCTTGCGCTGACCCGGACAAGCGATCCTCCTCACCGGGAAGGTCCTGGTCCTCACCCTTTGACAGTCCAAAACCAGGGTCCTGTGCCGCAGCCAGGCCTGAATCTGAGTCAGAGCATTCCCCAGAAGATGGCGGGGAGGGGGAGCTTTTTACCCCCCTTATGCCCACACACCACTCAGACCCTGGCCACAAATGACTCCAGGACTGCCGACAGCAAATCCATGGTAACCAAAGGTGCAGGGGCACCAGTTGTTGCCTCAGGAATGTTTGGGAAAGCAAGGTCAGCCACTGACTCCATGTTGCCCACTGACAGCCCTTAGGGAAACCCTGTGAGGTGAATTGCGCCATTCAGGAAGCTAGTCTAGCACAAGAGGCCAAAATCCACTCCAAAATGGCCGCCAAACCACCTCAGAGAAAAGGGTGCGGAACACAAGAAAATGTCCGCTTGCAATGCCAACCTGCTTCACAGCGCGGCCACAACAAAATGGCTGCCAATGGGAAATTCAATAATAAACACAGGCCACAGAAAAATGGCGCCCGAATAGAGTGATGTTGACGAGAAGGCCGCGGTGGAGGCTTCCCACTAAAAAGACTACACCCCACCGAGAGTGGGCCTGGACCCCCCAACAGACCATAACTGGGACCTGGAGACCCAGAAAGGTATTCCCCCGGAGCCCTGCAAGGAAAGGAGGAAAAAGGGGACAGAGGGAGAGGAAGAGGGGGACAGTAGAACCCCCTTCCCGGGAATGCCCGAGGCAGGAGGAACTGTCCCTGCGAGGATCTGCTGGTGCGTTCCTGACAGACCTTCAACCGAGTAGTACGGGAGTAGCTTTTGGCCCGGTCCACTTTGACTGAGACAGCAAGCAGCCCAGTCATATGTAAACCCTGGAGCATATAGCTCACCGGCCATCCCTGGAGCCATGGGGTATGTCGTGGCCGACCCAGCGTGTAGGCCTGCTCACGCTCGATGGCCGGACTGGGGGGACTACAAGGATCTATATTATCCAGCCTGTCACCCAGACGGCAGTTGATAGAAGATTCTTCTAAATAAAATAATAATAAAAAATAATAATAATAATAAAAAATGTCTTTAGGACCCTGAGTCCAAAAGGGAACCAGATCCTACTCCTCTACTAGGCAGAAAAAACTGAGCTGCTGACTGCAGGGCACAGGATTATGTCTGGAGGGACCACCCACTGGGCGCGGCTGTTCAACTCTGTTTAAAGTAACATGTATTTAAATATCTAGCATGTTCTGCTTTGTCCTCTCCTATAGAATAGGAACATAACCCATAAGTCAAGATTTAAGGAAGCTGTGTCCATCCATGGACGAAAAGAGAAAGAGGGTCCGATCGGGTTCGCCTAAAAAACTGATAGGTTGACCCGATCGGTCTGCTCATGTGAAAGGGGCCTACAGGGGGTTGCTCACTGCGCACCTCCACAATCAGAGAACATTTTGTGTTTTTTTTATGAATATTAATTAAAGACATTCTCAAATTTGTTGAGTCAGAGATTGTGAAGTCATCGGCCCCTCTGCCTCATCCAGTCAGAGAACACCTTGCATTTATTAAAAAAATTATTTCCTTTTTCTTTACATACTTATTTTAGTCTTTTTTCCTCCTTTGGTGCACTTCTATGCTTCCGATCTCCTACAGCCACTTCCTGTCTACATTATGTACTCCAGCAATGGCTACATAGCATTTCTTAGTAGAGGGACAACAGCAGACCATGTCTGCCTAATGTGTAACGAAAGAGCCGTCTCCATCCGATGTCTGTGTACCAGGGTAACAACACAGGAGTACAATTAGGAGACAGGGACAACAGTACCTGACATGAAAGGATCATGGATTCAAGGTATTGATATAATGAAAGCAGCAGATTTTTAAAAAACATTGAAAATAATTGTTAAATGATTATTGAAATGATATGAACATGTTAAAGCTTATATGAGATTTTAGTAATTGGGTTCACATATACTGTGGAAGATATAGTTCCTATATAGATACAGTTTCTTTATACAAATGGTAACATATGTTAAAAGATTTCTACTTTACTATTTGAGTATAACTACTTTTTTATACATTTGGATAGAGTGGGCAAGGGAACCCCGTCTGTCTGTGTCCCTGTTACGGTAGCCAAACATGCTGCATTTTTTTTATGCGATCAATGTGTGAATTAAAATAATGCAAACAGTTGAAGAGCCATAACTCCCCTTCCCATCGATTTAGACCTAGTTTTGATAGAATTCGATTAAAATTGAGTTTATCAGCCAGAGCAGAAAATTATGGATCATTTTACATCAAGTGGCTGCAACCCCTTTCACACTGAGGCGTTTTTCAGGCGCTTTTGGCCTAAAAATATTGCATGTAAAGCGCCTAAAAAACACCTCCCCTGCAGTCCCAGTGTGAAAGCCAGAGTGCCTTCACCATGGGGCGCTGTGCTGGCAGGACGTTAAAAACAAGTCCTGCAAGCAGCATCGTTGGGGTGGTGAAGAAGCAGTGTACACACCACTCCTCCACCGCTCCTGCCTATTGGAAGGAATGGGCACTCCTGCCAAAGTGCCTGCAAAGGGCCTCGGCAGCGGCGCTACACAGGCACATTTAACCCTTTATTCGGCCACTAGCGAGGGTTAAAAGCCCCCCCAGTGGCCGAATAGTGCTGCTAAAATGGCAGTAAAGCGGCGCTAAAACTAGCAGCATTTTACCATCAACGCCAGCCCGACCGAGTGTGAAAGCAGCCTTAGATAATTTCTTCATGATCATCATCATAGAGAGACATCTTCAGAGATGTAATTGATAACTTATAATTATAAATTATGATCATATCTTAACTATTGATCAAAATTCACTTTCCTATGTGTGATCGAAAGGGTTGTCAACTATAGATCAAATATTTCTTTCAGGATTATTCAAGCGTGTATGGCTACGATTAGGGAGGTTCACGTTTGTCCCGTTTGCATTATCACTCAGGCCGGAATCACACTTGTGCAGTTCGAATTTCAGCTCTGTAATCTCTGCAGATAGATAAGAGAAGTGTTCAGCAGATCCATTGCGTTTAAGCTGTGAATTTGGAGACCTGGGAGAAGTTCCGGGTGAGAGGAGAGTGGGGGAGAAGTGTATTGAGATGAATGAGAGAAATTCCTGAAGAGAACTGAACACATCTGCGAATCAGCTGAGCGCCCTTAGAAAATAATGGGACTGAATTTGCACCTGAGCCGCACCGCAAGGCATAAAATCCGCACACATTTTTTCTGCAATGCGCAGTGCGAATGCATCGCACATATGTGAACCAGCCTCATTGAAAACAATGTATTTAGAAATGTTCTGCGTATTAGATGCAGTTTAAGCCGCAACCAATTCGCATAGGTGTGAAGTCCCAAATTTTTAGTGGTTACCAGAACAGAAATAGAGGGGAAATCTACCAGTGAGAATACTAGTTCCGGTGACAAGGAGTGATTTCCCTCACTTTGGATTGATTTCCTCTTACATCCTATTGTGGCAATGGGACATTAAAAGGAGAAGTCCAGCCTAAGCTCGTTTGGCGGGACTTCTCTTATGGATCACAGGATTGCAATTGGTTTTGCACTTCTGTGACCCATTTTTAGAAAAGAGTGGACTCACAGATATCAGTCCAGGCACTGCGTCATCCCGACAATAAAGTTGGGATCCGCCAGGTGCCTGGACTGACACCCGGCTCAGCTTCTTAGTGAGCTGCTGAGAGTGAGATGGCTCGTTCCGCCCCTCCACAGCTCAGCGCTCCAAAGAGCACAAAGTGACATGAGCAGAGAGACGTGACTGACAGTCTGCAGCTCTCTGCTCACGGAGCTCTGAAAACCGAGCGGTCGGCAGTGTTCAATCATCAGGTTTTCAGTGTAGAGGCACCGGGGACCGATGCTGCATCCACCTAGGTAAGTATGATTAGGGGAAAACCCCAAACCCATACTTCTCTTTTAAGTGAAGGGAAATATCCTCAATGAAATACAGATGACAAAAACAAAAAAATAATAGCCGGATTCAGAAAGCACTTACGCAGATGTATCTACAGATACGCCACGTAAGTGCACGGATGCGCCGTCGTGTCCATGCGCCTGATTCTGTTAGCAAGATACGCCTGAAATTTTGGCTTCATAGGACCTATGTAAGTGTCCTACGCCGTTGTATCTTAGGCGCATATTTACGCTGGACGCAATCGGCGTACCCATTATAAATATGCAAATGAGTAAGATATGCCCATTCACGAACGTAGATGCGGCAGGCGGAAAAGATATGCGGTTTGCGTAAGGCTTACGTCCGGCGTAAAGTTACCCCTCATAAAGCAGGGGTAAGTCATGCAAAGGTATGGACGAGGGAACAGCCGTCGTATTGTACGTCGTTTACGTAGTACTACGTAAATAGGGCTGTGCGTAGGTTATGTTCAGTGATTCGACGTATCTTAGGTGTTTGTCCCTACGTGATTCTGCGCATGCGTACTGGGATGCGTCCAAGAGCCGACGCATGCGCAGTTAGTTTTTTTGAAGCTCAGCCCATCATTTGCATTAGGGGTCACGCTTCATTATATCGCGCCCACTTCCAGCTAATTTGACTTACGTTGGCTTACGTCGACAACTATACGCTATGCCGGCGCAACGTTGAGTGCATATTCTTTGTGAATAGCAGGCTTGCTTCTCGAACGTTGCGCTGGCGTAGGGTAAAGAAGATATGCTACGGCGGCATAAAGATGCGACGTTCTACGTGAATCTCTCCTTAATATTTAGGAATAAAGCTGGCCATACACTAGTAAATGTTTGAACAAAAGTTGATATCATTGGAAAGTATTTTCCTGGACAAAAACGTGCTCACACTGTTAGAAATTTGTTTAGAGAAAAATATGCCACCACTGCGGTTGAAAAACGAACACCAATTTGACCCCCTCCACTAACAATTCGCAAAATTTGTTCTTGAAAAGAAAAATTCTACTGCCCTCATGTTGTAAACGCTGCTCAAACTGTTGGCGCTATGTAAATCCTGTATAATAATAATAATAATAACTAGCTTTAAGCCGGCCATAGATGGATCACATCTTGACTGGTTCAGCAGAAACCAGCTCAAGATTTGATGCACGTATGGACAGGCTGGTTGTACTGAAGTCGATCGATCCATTGATTGACTTCAGTACAACCAGCCTGTCAGGTTTTTTTCATGCAATCACTGCTGGCGGATCATTGTGGTCTAAAGGCAAGGAAGGCTCCCTGCTGTCAGAACAAAAATAACAATGTATGAGCAGCTTTTCCAAAATTAGAAATAATAAAAAGTTTGTCTCTAGTTCTAATTAAACTTTGCCACACTTGGTACAATTTTTCTGTACAATCTCCTTTAGATCTACCAGCAACATAATGTACAAGGGCATGTCTGATTGGAAAGAGATTGACTGGATCATTTGGATAGGTCCTCATATTACACATACCTCCCAACATTCTGAGATGGAAACGAGGGACACCAGTCAGCAAATGTATGTAAGCATAGGACACACTCCCCTGCCACGCCCCCTTAAAGGAGAATTGTACAATAAAAAATTGCTTAAACCCACAAGTGCTTTTTTTTACCACTACTATTCCATTATAGTAGCTTATGGAAATTACAAATGCAGCAATTTAGAGATTGAATAAAAGGTTTAACACTGTGAAACACTGTTTGATAGATAAAAAGTGAATTTTATATACAACTATATAGATCAGACCAAAATGAGGGACGAATTAGCAAAGAGGGACAGAGGGACATTGCTCTAAATCATGGAGAGTCCCTCCAAATTATGGACAGTTGGGAGCTATGTATTATATCGTTTTAGTAACTGTGAATTTGATTGCACAGTCAGTCTGCAACATGTATGGTGACTTTTATTTACGTCGCAGTAGCATATCTATGATTTTTAGGTGCTGATTTGCTATAATTGTGTATTTTACTGCCATTAAACTCGTCTATATAGTAAAAAAAAGTCGATATACCTGCCTACCTGGTCTCTTCCGTGTTTGCCTGTGTACATGTGAACCTTGGACTCTCCTACATCTCCCATTCACCTCCTCCTCCTCCTCATTGATAAGTAGGATGCTGCAGCTGGCAGCCTCATCACCATGACAACCCCTGTCATTTGGGGGAGGGGACCAAAGCACTGTATCCTTCATCTCTATAAGCTGTGCACACACATATTATCTGAACCATAGAAATGGAAGAGATATACGCCACACAAAAACGTACAAATGAGCTGTAGATATAAATACTGAAGTGGCTCGATGTGCATGTCATTGATGAGCTTCTACGAAATGGGCGGAAATATTCTCTGCATATCATGTAGACGTAAAGCATTACAAAGACAAACAAATGGCCTGCTTGGCTGCTTCGACGTCCCACGGCCCCCCCAGACACCCCAAGCCATAAAGCAGCAGCCAACACTTGCAGCAGCAGATACCCAGCAGCAGAGGATGGGGGGGGGACACAGCAAGGGGGGGGGGGGGGGGCAGAGATAGGAGATGAACAATACAACAACATGGAGCGAGATCACGACCTACCTATTGCACTGCCTTTGCCTTCATTTGCATGGAAGTTTAGCCTGCATCTCTAGCTTCTATTCATTCTCACTGGCTGCTTGTAGTGTGTGCAGAGAGGATGGAGATGAGTGATTGTGCTGGTCCTTCCTCCTTAGAGGTGGCAGATAAGGGAGACACAGGCATGCACGCAGGAAGAGCTGCACACACTCTACGGCAGCCAGGGAGGCAACAGTGCCTTTGATGGAGAGATTCTGCTCACTGCTGCTGCTGGCTGCTTCCTGGTTTCCTGTCATCACCCATTCCAGGGACAATTCCTATCAACCATGAGCACTTTACAGTAAGGTGACCAGATTTTTTAAATGAAATCCAGGGACATATTTTTTTTTTTTTTATTGACAAATGGTAAACACTATTTTCTTCGAATTATATATGCAGTAAGTGGTGTAGCGTGGCTTGTCAGTGCCCAGGATGAGGCAAGAATTTGCACCCCCCGCCAGACTTTTTGCACTCCCGAGTACCTTCCACTAGTACAGTAGTACTGACCAACTTGATTTCCACAGTGACCTACCTGACCACTGCAATAACCTACCCGATTCCTACACTGACCAACCTGATGCCTACTAGACATGTGCAGACTGGAATATTTTGTTTCGTTTTTTCGTTTTCGTTTGGAAAATAAATTTATTTAGTTACTCCCGAAAATCGTTCTGATTTATTTAGTTTTTCGTTGGGGAATAGCTTTCGTCCGAAAATCCAATAATACTTGGTTTCTGTCGAATGGGCAAAAAAAAAAAAAAAAAAGATTCGACGGGAACGTCAAATATTTTGGTTACTGGTGGATATCAAAGAATATTCGACGGAACGTCAAATCTTTACGTCTCATAAATCAAAATCTATTCTCTGAAATGTTGAATCTATTATTTCTATAGTGTCGAATCTTTTCTCTATGATGTCAAATCTTTTCCCTATAATGTCGAATCTCTCTATATCGAATTTTTACCGCAACGAAAACGAAAATAAAGCATTTTTTTATGTCAGATCTTTCAGTTTTCGTTTCTTGCACTTTCGTTATCGATTGTTAATACAATAACGAAAAAAACTGATTTTCGGACGAAAATGCATTCTAACGAAAACGAATGCACATGTCTAATGCCTACACTGACTTACCTTATCCCTACACTAACCTACCTGATTCCTATACTATCCACTACACTGACCTACCTGATTCCTATATGGACCACTACACTAAACTACCTGAATCCTACACTGACTTACCTGATTCCTATACACTACAGTGACCTACCTGATTCCTACACTGACCACTACACTGACCTAACTGACCACTACAGTTCTATACTGACCACTACACTGATCTACCGGATTCCTGCAATACTCACCCCCCCACATGAACAGTGTAGATCGGTTGGCTTTGCTCACCTCTCCATGGCCTCCATGATAATCCATCGGAGCAGGGCTCTTTCCAGCACCAGGTACTGTTCCCAACACCCAACCACTCTTCAATATCCATTGCCAAGAGCTTCTCAAATAGCCGCTGTATGCTCTGTACCGGCCCTCTCCTCCGCCGTTCCCACACACACATGGGCCACCGGCACCAGAGGGATCATTGGGGACAGGCTGGGCCATAGGATTCCCTGGGTGGGGGGGAGCAACACAGCACAGTTGGGGGGCACAGCAATGATCTTGTACCCCCTAAATGCTGCACCCGGGGTGAGAGTACCAGATGCCCCCCCCCCCCATGTCCTCCATACAGGGACTGTCCCTGCGAACCAGGGATGTCTGGTCATCCTACTTTACAGGAGTATAGCTGCTAACTGTCAATGCTGTGAGATCCTCTCAGATTTTGGTTTGTCCCTGGAAATAATATATACAATAAACAAAGTTGTATGTTTCTGCTTAAAAAGGCCACATCCCTATTAGATAGAGAAAGAAATCTCTTCGCACACAACCTTCCCTACCTGCTCCGCTTTGAAGCCCAACGGGGCAGAGGGACTCCCCTATGAGGGAGTGAGAGGATCTAGCCCGCTCAGTCAGCCCTGTTAGTCCTTCGCCTCTCTTTTTAAAAGAAATTAACAGTATAAAACATACATTCGAAAGACATAAAAAATGTGGTCTGTGGCCAAAAGGCAAAAAAAAATACTGAATGATAGTACAATTGTTGTATATAAACCAATTGGCAACACGTTTCAGAGTCCTTAACCGCTTGCCTACCGCCCACCGTCGATTGATGGCGGTAGAATTGCACTCCTGGGCAAAACGTGGGCGACATAGGAGCTTGTGCGCCTGGCCAGGAGCCCCATTGGCCGCCGGCTACTCGAGATTGCTCCTGTGGAGAGAACAAAGATCTGTTAATGTAAACAGACAGATCTCCATTCTGTCAGGGGTGAGCAGAGCGAACTGTTGTTTCTAATGCTTAGGAACAATGATTGGTCTCCTCACTTAGGCAGTCCCATCCCCCCACAGTTAGAATCACTCCCTAAGTAACACAATTTACCCCTTGACCGCCCCCCTAGTGTTAACCCCTTCCCTGCCAATGACATTTATACAGTAATCAGTGGCTATTTATAGCTCTGATCGCTGTATAAATGTCAATAGTCCCAGGGGCTGAAGTGGTTAAAGCTCCTTCTTCAGGGAAGGTTTTAATAATCGTAGTACATATGATCTATAAAACAAAACATACATTAGTGCATTCATCATCATTCACATATGCATGACATGGTCCGGGTGGGACAAGGGAATGGGTACTTAAAATGCCTTGATGAAAACACAGCCAACAATATCCCAGGAAAAAGCCTTGTACACACGGCCGGGAATCTTGTCAGGAAAAAAAATGTGTTTTTCCTGACAAGATTCCTGACAAGCTGAGTGTACACACGGCCATTCAAAAGAACCACCGTTCTTTTGAATGGCAAGAACGCAGTGACGTCATCGACTACGACAAGCTTGCACTTGTCACATTCAGTTGCCGCCATCTTGCTACACCCTACACTATGCCTTGGAAACTACTGCGCATACGCCAAAGTCTCATCGAGCATCCACGGGTTTCCATGGAGGCAGGTAAGTATACAGACACTCTGTATGGTTTCTCGTCAGGAAAACACTGCCAAGAATCACGACAAGAAAATAGAGAGCAGGTTCTCTATTTTTCTCGTCGAGATTCCAGGCAGTTTTCTTGACGAGAAACCATACACACGCACATTTTTTTCCGGTAAAAAGCTCTGGCAGCAGTTTTCTTGCCGTTTCTGGCTGAGAAAACTGTGTGTGTGTACGAGGCTAAAGGCTGCAATCATGTGAAGAACCAAACATAAAGGCAATCCCCCAGCTGAGACATGAGCCACGTGTGTGCAGCAATAATGTGCAGCGTTTTTCCATAGATGTTCCATTAAAAATATTTACTCATCATGTATAACTAATGTATGTGTTGCTACCTACTCCACTATTCCAGCGTACCATAGTTACCTCACTTCCAGCAACGTCATGAAACCCCACTGGCACATAACGTGAGTGTCATAGGTGTCCTAAATGAACTATTTCCTTCCCCACACCTAGTGATCAAGCCTTAGATCTCTGTGTCTGCTCCCAGTGACCAGAGGAGATGAACAGCTAGGGAAGGCGTCACAATGCCAACCCCCTCGCTACCGGGAGGACCTGTCACCTGGTACCACACCCAAATGCTGTAGCTGTTCTGTATTTCGGTTACCCTTGGCAACTACCTCCTCTTCTAGCCTTGCAAGTGAACCTTTTGTAGCACTGTTACACATACCCCATTAGGGATGAGCTGAACACCCCCCGGTTCGGTTCGCAGACAAAATATTTGTTAGAACACACAAACACTGTTAAAGTCTATGGTAAACGAACATGAAAAATCAAAAGTGCTAATTTTAAAGGCGAATATGCAAATTATTGTCATAGAAAGTGTTTGGGAACTGGGATCTGGAGGTCCCCTTTGTTAAAGGGGGCTTCCAGATTCCAATCAGCCCCCCGCCCGCAGACTCCCACAACCACCGGGCAAGGGTTGTGGGGATGAGGCCCTTGTCCCCATCAACATGGGGACATCCTCCCCATGTTGAGGGCATGTGGCCTGCTATTGTTCAGGAGGAGGGGTGCTATCTTGTCCCCCCTCTTTTCCTGTGGCCTGCCAGGTTGCGTGCTCGAATTAGGGTCTGGCATGGATTTGTGGGGGGAACCCCATGCCATTTTTTTTTATTTGGTGCAGGGCTCCCCTTAATATCCATACCAGACCTGAAGGGCCTGGTAATGGAATTTGGGGGGACCCCCACGCATTTTTTATTTATTTTTTGATTCAGGGTTCCCCTTAATATTCATACCAGACCCAAAGGGCCTGGTAATGGACTGGGGGGGGGGAATACGTCCCCTGGGGCAGGACCCAGGTCCCCAAACACTTTTTATGAGAATAAGTTGCATATCAACTTTTAAAATGAGCACTTTTGATTTATCCCATAGACTTTTAAAGGGTGTTCCACTGCTTTTCGAATTCGCCATGAACACCCCAAATTGTTCGCTATTCAGTGAACAGGCGAACAAACAGTTCGACCCAAACATAAAGCTCATCCCTATACCCCATAGTGCTGTAACAGACCCAGGTTCTTTAGGAATACTCCAGGACCCAACCTGCACTACTTAAATGACTTCAGACCAGGCTTAAAGCAGTTGAAAAAACATTTACTGAGAATTCAGCAGAACATGTATAATATAAATAAACATCCGTTACATAACTTGCTCTAGTTGTGGCTGGCCCAGCATACCTGAAACGGTGAAGTCCTTTTGTGAAAAGTCCAATATTGGAAGAGAAGTAGAGATGTCCATAGTCGTATGAGTTCTGAAAAGTCACGTTCCGTAGTTGCACCACAGGTCCCAGCAAGCTTCTTTAATGTTCCCATTCACATACCCACTATTTACAGTAGCTCCTGGGATCCAAAGCTCTTTCTTTTATATTACACGGAAGGGAGGCTAAACACCAAAAAAAGCCCACAAACATGATCAGGGAAGGCAGCAAGAAACATTAACCCCCTTCTTCCTGACCTGGGCAGGAACATATAACTATTTGCCAGGTCTATGACTTGCATAGTTTATTGGATTGGTGTGTCAGAAATCGGCCTTGGTCATTTAGTTATTTCAGGATGCCTTTCAATGAATTTCAGTCAATATTAACTGAAGTACATTAATATGTACAATACATTAATATATACATTAATATGTATGTATGTGCTTTATAGAGGACATATGAAAATGGGTGAACAAACGTTTTTTAAAAATATAAAATCAGGGGAATCGGAAACCTTTAGGAAGGGATGCATCCTAGAAGATAATTATAACAATATGATAATTTGTTTAAAAAGAAAAGTTCATAAGCAACCCTGGGAAATAATTTTCTAGAAGTATTTACAAATGATATGTATGTATGTATGTATGTATGTGTATATATATATATATATATATATATATATATATATATATACACATACATACACATACATACATACATACACACACACAATATGCCTCATGGCCCTATGCTTTGTGTAATCTGATCTTTAGCGACAAAAGAGGTTGGATGCCCTGACTGCTCATATGTTACATTGTAAATCTAAGGTTTAGAAGTCAGTTAGTGCCTGGCTCACCTAGATTAGTCTATTATCTCCTGTTTTTTTTTTTTTTTTTTAATCTTTACATTTGTTCTGATATGGTAGCCTCATATGTTACATTGTAAATCTAATGTCAACACGTGTCTGGTTCACTCTGCACATGACAGCAGAATATATGCAATATTTCTTGGTCATACTATGGTGTCACTACTTATTGGAAAGATTTATTAGGCAATTTTGAGAACCAGTCGGGCACTTTCACACTGCAAATGACAGCTGCAAGTCATTTTTCAATTAATTTAAAACTTTTTTTTTTTTCCTGCAACGTCTGCACCGCCTTGCAATCTGAAGTCTGTTAAAATAATCTGCCCATTTTTAATCTAGTTGGGACCAATATGTCATCCACAATATTTTCCCTTCAAAGCCAGGTGCTACCTGATTGGAGGCAACATTATTTCTGACCACTAGAAGGGGAGTTGTTCGAAGCTGAGACGAGCCACACATCACCCTTGCTCTACATGGACTCTGTCAGTAAAAGTCTTGTTAAAGCTAAACTACAGCCCTACCTTTAGGCTAGATTCACACATATGCAATGTGGGAACCAACGCGATTCCAGTGAATGTCTCTACCCTATGCAAACTGCTGTGGGTGTCAATACAAAGTTAATGACACCCCCAGATAGGGTTGCTACTAGGGTTGCCACCTGTCACCCATCACTCAGAAGGAAATTCACAGTGACATGGGACTGCAGGCCACACTACCCACCCCCTCAGACCTAACACTTCCAATGAACAAAAAAACAAACAACTGTATGGCACCTTTATTGGTTTAATCAAAATAATATATAATATTCCATATCTATTTAATCAAATATACCGTATTGATAATAAATCTTTAATAATGCAAAATTCCCTGCTCAGTCCTAGGACTCGAGCAGCTAAACTTGAACAAACTGTAAAGTCCCCCCCCCCCCCATTCGGGGGTGACAAACCACATAATTGTGCCAACGACAGGGGGTGGGGGGATGGGGAGCAAAGTCTCCAGTACCCAGCCAACAGCCCTGAGCAGCAGCAGCTGCAACCTTATATAGGGTCCAGATGGTTCCAGAACCTTCCAGCTGATCACCTTGCTCTACCTGGACCAGTCAGAGCACACCTTTTCACAGGTACCTGAAACGATATTCAATAGCAAAGGCACACACATACACCAGGTGTTTTTTTTGTCAGCAGAAAGCCAAGCATAAGGGGGGAGGGGGTGGCCGCAGGACCCATGTGCATGGGCCCAAATGAATTGTGCCCTATTATGCCATTCTAGGGCAAAGCGAATGACCGCACTCCAAAAATAAGGAAAAAAAACGTTTTATTGTGTAAAAAGCATCACATGTGAAATAATATTTACAGCAACATGGCACGCACAGAGGGGAGCATGGTTGATGAGTTTCATGAATTTCTTTGTATAACCACTTACAATACAGGGTACTTATACACCAGAACAATGTTCAGCTTTCAGTGCTCTCATACTTTGAATGACAATTACTCAGTCATGCTACACGGTATCCAAACAAAATGTTTTTAATGCTTTTCTCAGAAATAAAGCTTTCTTTTTGTGGTATTTAATCACTACTGGTACCACATGTGTGAGACTTTTACACAGACTGGCCACCTACAGAGATCCAAGTAGCACCTCCAGGCATTCTAGGAGCAAAATCATGAAGACATATCTCACTTTTGAAGGCCCTGGAGCACCAGAACAATGGAATAGCCCACACAATGACACCATTTTGGAAAGAAATCACCCCAATGTATATTCTATGAGGCATTATGAGTCTTTTGAACTTTTTATTTTTTTCCACAAGTTTTTTTTTTTACACAAAGTTGTCCATTTATATGATATTTCCAACACATACTGTAGCATGTACATAGCAAAAATAACACCCAAAAATGCATTCTGCTACTATAGCGATAACACATGTGTGAAACTTTTACACAGCCTGGACATATACAGAGGCCCAACATCCAAGTAGCAGCTCCAAGTGTTCTACGAGCATAAATTACACATAACATTTTCTGACTACAGATCCCATTTTTGAAGGCCTTTCATATTTCTAAAATATAGCATGTACATACCAAATAACAAAAGATTACCTGTGGTTTTAGTAGTGCAGCGGTCCACAGAGGAGAGCATTGGTCCAGGCAGCAGGCAGGGATGTGGTCAGCGAAAGCAAAAGCAATCATCCAGGCAGCAGGCAGGAATATTGTCCATAGTTAGTACAGGCAGAGATACTGTCACCACAGCCAAAGCACAGCCAAAACAGCCAAAGCATTGGTCCAGGTAGCAGGCAGAGATGTCCAGGCAGAAATATTGTCCATAATCAGTGGAGATAGCAGGCAGAAATATGGTCAACACAGCCAAACTATTGGTCCAGGCAGCAGAAAGAAACATGGTCCATAAAGTTCTGGGTCATTACAGGCAGCAACATGGTCAGCACAGCCAAAGTATTGGTCCAGGCAGCAGGAAGCACCATCAAGCTTAGGGCCAGGAGGACAGGGGTAGAGGTTTCTTCCACCCAAATCTCTTTGAAGCCTCCGGGCAAACCAGATCCTGTTCTGGGAACACAGAAAACCAAAAACAGATTTTCTCAACTAAGATCACTATTCTGAAGCCCCTCACATATGTGAGACCCCTATGTACTAAAGTAGAAGGGCAAAAGATCAGTCCAAATGGCAGGCAAAAACATGGTCGATTAACAGGCTGAGGTGGGTGCTTGTGGAAGTCAGAAACATAGTTAAAATGGCAGGCAAAGGCATCGTCGGTAAACAGGCTGAGGTTGGTGCACGTGGAAGTCAGGAATGTGCTTAAAACGGCAGGCAAAAGACATCATCGGTAAATAGGCCAGGGTCAATTAACATGAAAGGTAGAAACATGGTAATAGGCAAATGATTCACACAGGTATTTGAAACGAGTAAATGGCAGTCTGTTAATAATAAGGAAACAAGAGGAGCTGTGGTGGCTCAACGTGATTGGCACTGCGCTGACAAGCCATTCACCTCTGCAGCCAAGGGTTCGGATCCCGGTCTCGGCTACATGTGAATTGAGTTTGGTGGTCTCAGCCCGGCTCCCGGTGGGTGTGCTATGCAAGGTACGCCTGTGCTTAGTACGCCCACCCCCCCCCCCCACAAAAACCACCACACTTGCACGCACACAAAATTGGTTTAAAAAACACATGCACTTTGGCCATGCGGTCTCTTAAAATAAAGAGAGGCGAAGGACCTACGGGGCTGGCTGGGTGGGCTAGGCCCCCTCACTCCCTCATAGGGGGAGTCCCTCTGCCCCATTGGGGTCCCGTTGGGCCCCAGTTGGGCTCCCAAGAGGAGCAGGTAGGGCGGGGTGAGTGGGAGGCCCCCCTTCACACCCGCCATTGCCACCAGGGGCATGGAGAAGGATGGCGATTGCCTCCGGGGGGAGGGTCTGCCTACTCCCAACTCCTGCAGTCCGGCTCCTCTCTCTCGAGTTCACGCACAAAAAATACACTTTAAAAAAAAAAAAAAAAAAAAATAATAAGGAAACAAGGAAAGAAAACGCCTCTAAGTAATCTGTATTTTAATAATTACAAAAGCAAGTATCCAACACTTACATCCAATATAGCAGTGGTGAAGTCTGGGATACTGGTAAAAGTAGTCATGGAGCCAGGGTCGAGACTGGTACGCCTTAAGCCAGTATGGATCATCCGCTCGGAGCCGGGGGGAGCAGACTTCCACGATCGTGTACGAGCGCTTGTTACGCTGACTGCTCGTTTGCTGGTCCGTGACGTCAGAAGGACGGTGGTCGGGAGGGATCATAACGCGTTTCAGAGCGTGCGCTGTTCGGAAGATAGACCTGCGCGCTCCTTTCTCAAGTGAAGCCAGGAAGGGAATTAGGTGATATAAGAGGATGTCATACGACGGTACACCAACCAATAAGAAGGCTTAAAATACGATCGACCAGAGGACTGGTTGACTGTCGAAGATTAGAGAGGCAATTATACAACTAATAGATAGAAAATAGATAATGGATAATAATTAAATATATGATATCACAGTGCTAGTGTCACGTACCTGGAGGCTGAGCCCAACGTGCAGGAAGTGGCAGCCGTTACTCCTCTGATCCCGGGACCCCTGGTAGAGTAGACAGGGGGTACGGGAATACAGAGTCGCACAAGCGCCTGGTATGATGCTGGTGCAGGGTCTGGGTGATGCTTCTGTGGATTCCGAGGGAGTCTCTGGATAGCAAGTGCAGCCGGTGGGGAAGGTGTCCTGTAGTTCAGGCAGCAACAGGTCCCAGCAAGTCAGTGATGAACTCGTACAGCGGATCAGGAGCAGGTAAGGATGATAGAGTGGTGGTTCTAGCCCGGTCAGCAACGGGCGGGTAGCAGGAGTACCAGGGATGAGGCAGAGGTATGGTCAGAACTAGCCGAGGTCAGGGCAGGCGGAAAGCAGGATCAGACAGGAACAAGCCAGGTGTCAGGATCTGGTTCAAGCAGAGGTAACAGGTGCAGGTGATCACGCGTACCTGAGCGCCATTGCCGCGAATGCGCGCGCCCCGTGCGCGCCGCTAGCGCCATCTGGTGGCCGAAGTTGTTTGTGACAGCTAGTTATCCACGCCCCACCAGCTAGTGAGCCATAGGTGACAGTGGATGGGAGTAAATAAATAAATAATATTGGGAAAACATATAGCACTGGTTATACACACCCTGCAAGATAGTGGGTCATAGGAGACTGTGGGGCCAGGATCGCTGCTCCCTGCACACACGAGAGAAAAGTGCTAGTGCTGGACGATTTTTACACAAGATGAAATTGGGAGAAATTTATATATCTATATTATTACATATAAGAAGACACATATATATAATAGAAAAACAATAATAATCATAATATTATTAAAGAATTTGGTGTAAAATAACCCAATAATATGGGTAAAAAACTTAATGGAAGTGATGGACTAATCATGATAATTATAGGATGATAATAGAAAATATATGATATATATATATATATATATATATATATATATATAAAAAATGAAATAAAAAATGAAGGATGTTAAAAACACACATACGATCAATTAAAAGGGTGTTTTTTAAAAAGGATTTTTGAGGGGATTTTTTAAGAGATAGTATATATAATCAATAAAGGTAGTATATTGTATATACATGAATTCTTTTTTTTGTTTACAAAGGTTTTTTATTGAGGTATTTGCAAAAGAAAAACATATATAAACAGTAGAGGTACAAAATCTGAAAGTCATCTGTCACATACAGTAGCAAACATAAACTGTTAAGGTATATAAGGAAGAGCAACTTTATACGTCCAGATACATAATGAACAGTTATTGAAAAATGGAAATATGAGTGAGGGTGGGTTCAGAGTGTTAAAGACCAGTAAGACCATTTGGCGTTAAAAATATGTAAGGTGTCATTAAGGGTGTGGCAGATCCTATCTGAGAGTTTTAGCATTTCCATTCTGTCTAAAACTTGTGACCATAATAAAGTATTGGATCTCCAATTAAGAGCAATCATCCATTGGATGGAGCTACATAGCGAATGAAACAGCCTGTTGCAGGGGGGAGGAACGTTTGGAATATTAGCATATAGTAAACAGATCTGGGGGGTGAGAGTAAATTTGTGCTTAGAGGATCTTTCAAACCTGTTTGAAGCTTCCACCCAAATTTGGTCTAGGTGAGAGCAGCTCCAAAAGATATGAAGTAATGTACCTTCCACCTGGCAACCTCTAAAGCAGTTAGGGGGGATAATTGGATAGAAGGAGTGGATTCTGGAGGGAGTAAGGTACCAACGGGAGAACAATTTTAGTGGTGTCTCTCTGTAGGAGATTGCCCTATTACTCTTCCGAAGGTTCTCCGACATAGAATACCAGGTTTCCGGAGGAATGTTAAGGTTTAAATCAGATTCCCATTGTAGCATAGGTTTTGATTTGTCAGGGGTAGAGAAGTCGTTGAGGGAGTGATATAGTTTAGAGACTATACCCTTGTCTCTAGAAGAGGAAAGGCATACTCTCTCAAATGGTGTGTTGATTGGTTGAATGGAAAGAGAGAAGTGGGCGGAAAAGAAGGTTTTTATTTGTAGGTATCTCTCATGTTCTGTGGACGGGAAATTATTTACTTTTTGAAGGAAATCAAAGGGTTTGAATTTCCATTTATATTGAAGTGAGCCTAGTGTGGTAATATTAGAATGCAACCAGCAAGAAAATGAGGATCTATCGGAGTATGCCGAAGCTAGTCTAGGGTCTCCCAGGAATGAGGTCAGTGGTGAGATAGGTGACGCTAACTGGTATGTATCTTTAATTTTGAGCCATAATTGAAATAAATGAGCTACTATTATGTTAAGTTTAATGAGATTTCGGTAGAGGACATAATTGGACCACAAAATCCCTTGAAGATGAAAAGGGGATATGGAAGAAGATTCAAATCTTTTCCATGGGATGTCTTGTGAGTGGGAAAACCACTGTGACATTTGGGAGAGTCTAGCAGCTAAAAAATAGCCTAGTCCACCCTTGGATTGGGGTCTATGCAATAAAGCATAGCTATATCTGGGTTTTTTATTTGTCCAGATAAATTTATTAATAAGTCTTTGGATGGAGTCTAGTTTAGATTTGGAGATATTAATTGGGAGAGAACGGAAGTAATACAGGAGCTTCGGGATAATGTTCATTTTGATAGCACAGATTCTGCCAAGGAAGGATATGTGGTATGTGGACCAGGTGTTAAGGAGAGAGTTAATTTGAGAGAAAAGGGGGGTATAGTTGGCATGAAATAAATCTTTGTGGTTGGGAGTGATGTTGACACCTAGGTATTTAATGGAGCAAGAGTTCCAATTAAAGGGGAAGTTAAGTTGAAGCTGGTTAAGAATATTTTGCGGGATGTTTATGGGCAAGGCCGAGCATTTATTTAAATTGATCTTGAGTCCTGAGATATCATGAAAATGATTTAGTTCTTTAAGAAGGACCGGGACAGAAGTAAGCGGGTTTGTGAGGTAAAGTAGTGCATCATCAGCGTATAGGCTGATTTTGTATTCTGTAAGGTCCTTATGGTATCCCCTGATATCAGTATTATTTCTTATGGCTTGAGCTAGTGGTTCAATGGCTAGGGCGAACAGGAGTGGGGATAGGGGACAGCCCTGTCTAGTTCCTCTACCCAAGGAAAAAAAATCTGAGTTGTACCCAGGAATTTTAATACGAGTTTGTGGGGCCTGGTATAAGGCATTAAAGCCTTGTAAGAATTTGCCTGTGATCCCAAACCTGGGTAAAAGATGGTTCAGGTAAGACCAGCTGACACTATCAAATGCCTTGTGTATATCAAGGCTAAGTAGGCATGTCTGACGTGTGTGGAGGTTGGCGTCTTGTATGATATTGGTTACTAGTCTGATGTTATCTGTGATCTGCCTGTTGGGGATGAAGCCTGACTGATCTATATGTATGAGGGGTGAAATGACCTTAGCAAGTCTGTCGGCAAGCATCCGACCGAATATCTTGAGGTCATTGTTCAATACCGAGATCGGGCGGAAGTTCTGAGGGAGGGTATGATCCTTACCAGGTTTGGGGATAAGAGATAGGGAAATTGTTGCCTTCTAGAATGTAGTTAAATAGTGTCTTTAGGTTGGGGGCTATTAGTGTTGCAAATTTTTTGTAATATAATGATGTGTATCCATCAGGGCCGGGGGCGGTAGAGGATTTGAGAGATTTTATGATCTGAGTAATTTCATCAATTGTACAAGGAGAATTGAGGGAATCGGTTTGTTGTTGAGTTAGAGAGGGGAGGGTTAATGCTTCAAGCCAAGATTTAGAAATGTTGCTCGGTGCATTTTTGGGGTCTGACATAAGTTCCTTGTAGAACGAGGTGAAGATTTTCAGTACCTCTTGTGGGTGAGTAACGAGATCTCCTTTATTGTCTCTGAGTTTGTATATATGGGTGGGCCTACAATCTTGGTTAAGCTTCCTAGCGAACATCGTTGAAGTAGTGTTGCTGTGTAGCATGAACTTGGCCTTGGAAAATCTAAGGGATTTCTCCGTATTGGCTGACAGTATAAGATCTAGAGCTTTGCGTTTTTCTTGGATCTGCTGGGTGATATTAGGGGATGTAGTATGTTGTAGTTTATTATATAGATGATGTAAGTCATTGGTAAGGCGTTTAATGTCAGCCTGTCTCTCTTTGTTTTTTGTCGCTGCTAAATTAATAATGTGACCTCTTAGAACCGCTTTGTGGGCAACCCACACCGAGGAGGGTGATGTGTCATCATTAACATTTTCCGTGAAGTAATTGTCTAAGTGTGCGGAGATAGTCGAGATGTTAGTCGGGTCGGTAAGGAGGGAGTCATTGAGACGCCAGTTATAGGGGGAGGGAGCAAGACCAATATATGAAGTTTCAAACATTACAATGTTGTGATCAGACCAGGGGCATGGGAGAATTTGTGCCTTAGTGGAGTTGGCCATCAGAATTGGGGTGCAGTATATATAGTCCAACCTGGAGTAGCAATCGTGTGGGTGTGAATAGTGGGTGTATGCTTTAATGCCCGTGTTATGGGCTCTCCATGAGTCACTGAGCTGCAGCTTATTGATGAGACGGTTAATGGTCTTGGAGAAGGATTTGGTGTGAGGGGAGGTTTTGCTTCTGTCTAATATTGGATGAGAGGCTAGGTTAAAATCACCTCCAATCACCAAGTGAGGGGAATGATATTTATCAATGGATTCAAAGAATTTGGTGAAGAAGGAGGTATGTGAGTCATTTGGGGCGTAGACCGAGGCAATGGTGATGGCCCGATTATTAATGCTCCCTTTTAGAATAATATAACGACTGTCTGGGTCCTTAAAGATGTTGTGGATGTCAAAGATTAGAGAGTTACGGATAAGGATGGCGACCCCCCTAGTCTTATTAGTGAATGTGGTAAAATAGACTTGGTTGTATGATTTGTGAAAATACTTAGGGTGGTTGGATGAGACAAAATGTTCGTTTGTTGGGGGAATTGAAACCATTTGTGTTGTGGGAAATTATTTTAAGACCCATCATGAATATTAAGTCGAGATATCAGCAGAACATACCACCATAAAATATCTAGAGTAGCAATAATGCAGGGAGATATTATATTGGTGTAATTCAGAATGAAGTTTGTACCATTTTTCTTTACCATTTCTAACAACAAACAGACATAGATTAAGAAAGTTGAAAATACCTTTAAAAGTGCAACGTAACAAAATATAACATTTGGTAATGGTTATGTATCTGCGGGCCCCGAGGGCCAAAAATAATTTGTCAGCGGGTATGTTGGTATGAACCAACAACACTGAGATATGAGTAGATCTGTGAAAACAGAAATATAGAAAATAAAATAAAAGAAAAAATAAAGGACCAAAAAAAAGATCCTTATCCTGCTGCATGTTCATAGTGAACAACAGTGGCCCAGTAGCACTACAGAGCCTGCAAGCAGGAGTGGGGTCAATCCAACAACGGCGGATGTTCCCAGTCATTAGTGCAGTAATAAGTATAATAACAAACATAATTAGAATGAGATAGGTTAGGAGCATGGTGATCACATGAGACATAACCAAAGGATTATGTCTATATGGAACTCATATATGAGTAGTCAACAACAGCAGCATTTGTATACAATCTTATTGAAGCTCAAGTGCCTAAAAAGGATGATAAGGTGACGCAAGAGCAAAGTCTACATAGCTAGCAAATAATGTGGGGTTATTCTAGGAGAAAAAAAAAACAATCAAACAGAAAAACCCATTGAGAGAAATAAAAAAAAAAAAAAAAAAAATATTATCTGCCAGAATGTAATGAGAAGAGATGTGTTACTTGCTTGAAGGAGTGAGATCTACATTTTCTTGTTCAGAAGAGGAAGCAGTCTTTCAGGGACCTGAGAAAACAGGCAGGGCCTGGAGAATGTCAGGGGTGCATAAGGAATGTTAGACTGGTTGATTCTGGAAGGAGTTGAATAGTCTTCTTTGGTCCCTCTGGTTACGTCTAGTGGAGGGAGTAGACCATATTGGTGAGGGTCTTGGAGTGGGAGGGGGGCGACCCTGAGGTTCCTGTGGAAGTAGGCCCAGCTTAATCAGGAGCTCTTTGCCCTCAATTATATTGAAGACCGTATAGGTAGAGCCATTGTGTGGGATAGTAAGCTTGAAGGGAAAACCCCAGCGATATCTTATTCTGGCAGCTTGTAATACAGAGGTAACCTCTTTCATCCTGCGTCTCCTGTCTAATGTGGCCGGTGATATGTCAGGGTAAATCTGGATTCTTCTTCCTTCATATGAGATGTTAGGGGTATTCCTGGATGCCCTCATAATCTCCTCTTTCACCAAGAAGTCTTTCATACACATAATGATATCTCTGGGGGGGTTGTCTGGAGTGGGTTTTGGGCGAAGGGCTCTGTGGATTCTGTCGCAGGTATATGCTGTTACAGGTTTGTCTGGGAGAAGGCTATGAAATATTTTTGACACAGCAGGCATTAATTCAGTAACCGTCTCTGGGACGCCGCGTATCCTAATATTTTGTCTGCGATTTCTGTTGTCTAAATCTTCGACTTGAGCCTGCATAAATGCAAAATTATCAGCAAGGTTCTCAAAGTCTCTCCTCAGGTCATTATGAGCAAGAGAAAGCTCATCATGTTTGGTCTCAAGAAGATCTGTGCGAGTGCCTATATTAGCAATCTCCTGTGAAAGAGCAGCAGTAGAGCTGTGTACTTCTTTCTCAATCTTTTCAACTAATTTGTTGAAGATAGTAGTTAGGCTTGCATCCAGATCTGCCTTTGATAGGGGGGGGTTGTACTCACGATTGTCCTGGATGTCGGGAGACTGTGAGGCTGGTTCCCCTTCTCCCCCTCCCCACACGAGGCCGCCGGCGCCATCTTGGGACGCTTTACTGCTTCTTTGCTCCATGTCCAGGAGAAAGTTGGTAAGGCTGTGTTTCGGCTGCTTGCTCCGTTTCTTTTTAGCGTATGGCATGCACGCTGTGTTCCCGCGGGGGTGCTTATGCTTTTCGGCTCGATTTGAGGTGTGTAGCCCTGGGGATAGGCACTAAGAGGACCGGGTAGGACGGAGCTGCGCTCAGGCAAGTCCCATCAGCATCGCGCCGCGCATGCGCCCCCTATATACATGAATTCATCTACACAGAGGGAATTTTTAAAGGATAGTATTAACATCCAATTCCTCATTTAAGCCAAGGGGCGCAAGACAATTGAATGTAAAGATCCAAAAAGTCTCGCGCTCGCACAATCGCGAGAAGCGCTCAGCCTCAGATAGCTTTTTGGGTATGGATTCAATAACCCACACCCGCAAGCCATCAGTAGGGATGAGCTTTGCTTTCGATACGAACGTATGTTCGACTCGAACATTGTCTGTTCGTACGTTCGACGAAATTCGAATAAAAGGGGTCGTTCACGCCAAATTCGAGTGACGCAAAATGGCCCATAATTCACTGCGGCATTGCGCACCGATGATTGGCCAAGCATGCTGTATGTCCCGCATGCTTGGCCAATCACAGCGCGCAAAAAACGAAGAGCCATAATTGGCCAAAGCCTGGGTGGCTTTGGCCAATTATGGCTCAGGGCTTTAGCACACGCCCCACACTATATAAGGCCGCCTGCTGGGCGGCCTCGTGTAGTGTGTTCCGGCTTGTAAATGAGAGCAGTCAGAGAGACAGAGAGATTGTCTTTTTATATAGCTAGATAGAGAAGGCAGGCAGGCTAGTCAGTTTAGCTTAATTTACACACTGTATAGCTTAGATAGATCAGTTCTTCCTAATTTACTGGCAGGCAGGTGATTGTGCTATTTAAAAGACGTTATCAGACGTATAGACACCCAGCAGGTACAATATTTAAAGGAAGCAGTGATTTTAATAATGTTTAAATAAAAAAAAAATGAAAGATTCCTTTAAATATTGTACCTGCTGGGTGTCTATAGTTTGCCTGTGAAAATGTCTTTGAGAACCCGGGTCTTGCCTTTTCTAGTCCTGCTCCTGAAAAAAAACGACCGTTTTTTAAACTTTTTTCCATGGATACATGTTCCCTGGGGCAAGACCCAGGTTCTCAAAGACGTTTTCCAACAATAACTTGAATATTGGTCTTTAAAATTAGCGTTTTTTGAATTCAAACATTCGACTTCAATGGGGTTCTAAATGTTCACGCGAACGGTCAGTCTGTTCGATGGTTCTGGTGCGAGCCGAACGCGGGTATGTTCGGCTCATCCCTAGCCATCAGTAGACTGGTCGTGATGTTCGAGAAAATGGCATGGCACACTATGTTCATCACAGCCAGCTTCGACAAGACGTCGGTAAGTACCAAAACGCTGCCTAACCCTCCTAGCGGTATCCCCGAGTGTGACTCGGGGTGGATTTTCAATGTAAAAATCGGTAACCCCGAGTCACGCTCAGGGTGTATGTGCAGAGCCTGCAGCGCGCGCTGGCTTACCTTTTATCCAGACAGGGTACTGTACTTACCTTGTCCCTGGATCCAGCGATGCATCCCCGCTGTGTAAGCGAGCGGCGTCCTCGCTCGACTCACACAGTGCCTCCGTGTGCCGCCGATCTCTGTTCCCTGCGATGTAACGGCGCACGGGGGCAGGGACCGGCGCCAAATTCAAAAAAGTAAACAAACACATTACATACAGTACAATGTAATCTTATAGATTACAGTACTATATGTAAAAAAATACACATACCCCTTGTCCCTAGTGGTCTGCCCTGTGTCCTACATGTACTTTTATATAATAAAAACATTTTTTTTGTGCCTGCAAACTGTAGATTGTCAATAGCAATCAAAAGTGTCCTTTTATGTCAAAAGTGATTTTAGAGCAGCTGGAAAACAGCGATAATAAATTATAATCACTTGCGGAATTGAGCGATAGCGATTTGTGGAGAAATTTGTCATAAAAAAATAAAAGTAATGACAGCGACAATTCTGCAACTGAGCAAATTTCAGTGTTTTTGATTTGATTACATTATTGAATAATTTTTTATTATCATTACATTATTATTTGTTATAATTATTTATAGTTATTTATTATATTATAATTTTATGATTTTGTGTTTCAAACTTTATCATACCCGGGATGTCTACTAGACTCTGGTTTGGACAAATTTAAGTGAGTTATTCCTAAGAATTGCAGGCCTACAGTATAAAACGCCAAATTTCCATGCAAAAAATTGTACCGCTTTTGGTACGTAATTCCAGACAGAATCATACCGCCAGGGAGGCTAAGCGGATTAATTGTGCGACCAACATACAATAATTTACAAGGACACGTGAGGCAATATATAACATAGTCAGTAGAACAATTATAGAAGTTTTCTAAATGGTAGGTTTTATCTCTGTGGATAAAATCTTTTTGGCCATGGGTTACAAAGCGGCAAGTTTTACAACAAGGTTTATTACACCTGTACATCACTATAAGCGGGATCAGGCAGGTAACACTTGGTGATTTGGGGTCTTTTAGCCTACTAGGGGCTATTTTGTTTTTTAATGTAGGCGCCCTCCTGTAGGTGATTTGTGGCTTATCACACAGGGTGGTGACCAGATAGGGGTCTTGTTTCAGAATGTTCCAGTGTTTGGTCAGAATATGTTCAATTTTTTTGTATTGTTTATGGAACCCAGTTATAAAACGTACAACAGGTTTTTCAGGCGTTTTTTTCTGTTTTTACCTGAAAGGAAGGTCTATTAATGGTTCAGGGTATCCCTTTTCCAGGAATTTTTGTTTGAGGTATGCACTTTGAGCGATATAATCGCTATCTCTCGTACAATTTTGTCGGAGTCTACAAAATTGCCCCTTTGGTATATATTTTATCCATAACGGGTGATGACAACTATTATAATGTAGGTAAGAATTGCCGCAGTAGGTTTTGTATAGTTGCGGGCAATTATATGGTGATCTTCATGACTGAGCTCAAGATCAAGGAAGGCCAAACTATCCTGGTTCCACACAGAGGTAAAAGAGAGACCTAAATCATTAGCGTTACAATGATCAACAAATTGGTTTACTGCGGAGGAGGGGCCATCCCAAATGATGACTATATTATCGATATAACGGCCATAAAATATAATTTGCCGAGAAAAGGAGTTTTCTTTTCAGATAAATACATTTTCCCAGAAGCCCATCGTCAAATTGGCGTAAGACGGGGAAAATTTGGGCCCATAGCTGTGCCGTGGGTCTGAAGATAGAAATCTCCCTCAAAATGAAAAAAAAATATTCTCAAAACAAAAAGCAGTGGCCTCTAAAATGAAGGCCATCTGCCTAGAGTTGAGCATAGAATCAGACAACAGAAACTCTCGGACAGCCAACAAGCCTATGTCATGAGGGATGGAAGTATATAGGGAATTGGCTGTCCAAGGACAGCCAGGAATAGCCGTCTTGCCAGGTGTATGGAGATAGGAGTTCCATCAAGTGTATGGAATCTCGTATATAAGACGGAAGTTGTTGGGCTAGAGGTTGTAGAAATGAGTCGATATATAGCGAGAAACCACTAGTAATACTATTCATGGAGGCAACATGGGGCCTCCCTGGGGGGTGCAGTGAATCCCTATGTACCTTCCGTAGATGGTAAAAATAAGGTGTGCTGTAAAAGTCTTTCCGTAAGAAGGAAGCTTCATCTTTATCAATTACATGATCAGTTATGGCTTTTAGAATTAACGTCTCAGATTCCTTACGAAAAAGGGGGAGAGGATCATTAGGTAATTTTTTGTAGGTGTCCGAGTCTGCTAACAGTCTCAAGGCTTCAGATACATACAGTATGTTAGTCTATCTTGGATCACAATACCAGCCCCCTTGTCAGCAGGCTTGATGATGAGGTCGGGGTTATTGAGAAAATGTTTAAGAGACGCTCTTTCTCCTGGGCTCAGATTAGACTTGTGTTATTTACTACTAGTGGTGGACTGTTGACAAAGCTGTTGAAGTTCGGCAAAAACGACTCTATTGTAAGATTCTAGATAGGGACCTTTAGATTTAGTAGGATAGAATAACGATTTTGGTTTGAAAGGGGTATGTATGGTATGAGGAGAAGTTACAAGGTGCTGGGTGAGTAGATTGAGTTCTAACTCAGAATCAAACTCACCAGAATCTGGGAGCAATATACTGCTATGAGTTGTGTCATAGAGAGAGAGATCTGGAAGAGTGTCAATGGAGGCCAAAGATTGAGATGACTGATCCATTGGTACTAGTGTTTCTTTAAGAGATTGTATATGGAAGACTCTCTTGAGGGTGAGATTCCTAAATAATTTGTGTAGGTCCTTAAAGGGACACTAAAGTCAGGTTTTTTTTTTTTTTTAAAATAACAAACATGTTATACTTACCTCCACTGCGCAGTTCGTTTTGCACAGAGTGTCCCGGAAACCTGTCTTCTGGGGTCCCTCGGCGGCTGTCTGGGCTCCTCCTTGCAAAGGCTTTCCATCTTCATGCGAGGGCGCTTGCACGGTGGAAAGCTTTTGCGAGCGCGCTCCCGTGATACAGTGGCGGCCATAGCCGCCGACTGAATC
Organism: Rana kukunoris; assembly: GCA_029574335.1. NCBI lineage: Eukaryota > Metazoa > Chordata > Amphibia > Anura > Ranidae > Rana > Rana kukunoris. The sequence goes on along the minus strand of CM056050.1, from coordinate 212,519,274 downwards.
ACTCGGCCCCACCCCCGGCGCGCCGCATCATCCGCTGTGATTGACAGCAGCGCCAGCCAATGGCTGCACTGCTATCAATCTGCCCAGCCTAGCCAATCAACGGCCAGGCTGGGAACCGAAGAGGATGACGTGGACGCGCCCGGGAGTTTCGAATGGTAAGGTAAGTAAAACGGGGATCCGGGGGGGGGCGGGGCGGTGCTGTGAGATGTTTTTTTACCTTAATGCATAGGATGCATTAAGGTAAAAAAACTTTTACCTTTACAACCCCTTTAAATAATTGAAATTAATTAGGTTGTGTGGTGGGTGAGAATGTAAGGCCTCTACTTAACAGAGCTGAATCTTCAGATGAAAGTATGTGGGAAGATAAGTTGAATAACTTTATAGTTTTGGTTGTTTGGCGCTGAGGGTGTTGTTTTCTGCGTTCTCACCTACATCCTCTTCTATGCGTTTTCTTTTTTGTCAGTGTTTGGGGTGTGGGCCCTTTTCTAAAATAGGAGAAAACGAGGTTGAGAAAGATGGTATCCCATCTATATTAAAGTCTCCTAAGATGAGATCAAATAGGGCAGGGGGAAGGGCATCCGAAACAACAGGTATTTCACTTAGATTCAGAGGATGGGATGTAGAATTGGAGTTAGAGCTGGAATTAATGGTGCACATTAAGGAGGTACCAGGGGCGTTATTAGTTGAGGTGTTTAAGGGACTAGGTACAGGGGATGTTTCTTTATTCAGTGCAGGAACAGAATTAGTGACGGGTGGTGGCACAGTGGAACAGACCACAGGTTTGTTTCTGGGTCTGTGTATAGGATTTGTCCTTTAAGGTAACGGGCGGGCTCTATGAAGGATAGTATCATTACTGAGTGTAGGTTTTTCTGTATGTTTTGGCATAGTACATGGTGAAATTTATCCATGAGAAAATCTTTTTCTGGCGATAGTCATTGAGATCCCTGTGGAATTTGCCTAATTTGGTTTTGATAAGAAAGTTTTCATGAGATTTAGTATTCTTTTATAGGGTCTCTAGCCAGGTTGGTGGAAGTTTTTGTTGAAATGCTGTGATTTCTAATGAGATCATCTGTGTCTGATGTACTAATTCTTCATATTTAATATGTCTTTGACTGATGAGAATCCCTAATAATTTATTGGTACAAAACTCCGCTATTCCCTCCCATTCTGTGTTATGGGTCGTGTCTAAGATTCTCAAACCTCTAGGAGAAATGTTATATTCCAAATATTTTTTGAGAAAGAATTCATCCCACCATTGTGTGTTAACAAGCGCTCGTACACGATCGTGGAAGTCGGCTCCCCCCGGCTCCAAGCGTACCAGTCTCGACCCTGGCTCCATCTGACTACTTTTACCAGCATCCCAGACTTCACCACTGCTATATTGGATGTAAGTGTTGGATACTTGCTTTTGTAATTATTAAAATACAGATTACTCAGAGGCGCTTTCTTTCCTTGTTTCCTTCTATCCATGTTTCGAGCTGACTTCGCTAGTGGAGAGCAGCCCTGAGTACCTGCAAACACCTGCCCTGACTCTTCACTGCCGATGATAATATCTCAATGGCCCGGGTTCCTGGACCAAGTTTTATGGACTTTTAAACATAGTACTATTATACCACATGTGCAGCCCTTGTGCCCCTCTTTTTATTCATTATTACTAGTTTTTAATTCTACCTGTTTATTTCTCTTAATAGACACCCTGAGCGCTATGATCCTGTGTTATTTCTGTTAATAATAAGGGGAACTAATATCTGATGGATGTGTGATAATTTCTGAAGCAATCATCGATACACAGGCCGGGTTGGAAGGCAAATTTTGGACACTAATAGCTGGTATCTCTTCTAACTCCTCCACTGCTTGTCAGGTACCTACTTACCGATACCGAGGTGCTGAGGGCGGCTCACCTTTGTGACCCGGCTCGATCCGCCCCCTGGAGTTGGGACAGAGGGGGGGAAGGCGCAAGGAGGCACCGGTACCAGCAGCGGAACACAAGACTTGATATGAATTGTCAGACAGGAAGTAGCTGGTGGTGGTTTACTGGAGACAAGTTGTGGATCAAATAGCAACAGTTCAGGCACACAGAGCAGGAAGTCCGGGACAAGGGCTGAAGACAGGTCCGGGGTGCAAGCCGAAGGTCAAGGATTGGAGAAGGCAGAAAGTCCAGAGGTACAGGCCAGAGATCAAGGGCAGGAGAAAGCAGCAATCCAGGGACGTAAGCCAAAGGTCAGGTTCAGGAGTGAGAGCAGAGTTGTGAGGAAATCCGGGTCAAACAGGGAGGTTCAGTAACAGGAAGCATACACAGGAGCTGACGACAAACCAGCAACCTGCCAAAGGACAGGAGCTGGTTTCAATAGACCGGTCAGCCCTTTTGATTGGCTCTGGATGGTGCAGGCGCGTGAGCATGCCCGTGCGCGCGCTGCTGGACCGCGCATGCGCGCATGGCGCACAGGCATGCGCCATATATGGCTGTTTTACCGTGCATGTGCGGCATTCTGTGCCTGGCTGGGTTGGCTCCCTGACACTGCTGCATACAAGATCATCTCTTTTGACATCTTCTTCCGAAATTCTGCGGGGGGGAATGTTATAGGGAAAATGTTGCTTATGTAGTTGACTCACTCTATGAGAGAGAATGCTACCTAGGGCAGGTCCTTGCTGGTGAATCAGGGCAATAACAATGGGCCAGATTCAGGTAGGACTTACGCCGACGTATCTTGAGATACGTCGACGTAAGTCCAAATGTGCGCCGTTCTATCTTTACGGCAATTCCCGACACTAGATACGTCGAAAAAATAGGCTTCCTACGCCTGACGTAACTTGCCTACGGCGGCGTATCGTGGGCGCGTCGACGTGTTTACGAGTTGAATATGCAAATGACCGAGATACGCCGATTCACGAACGTACTAGCGTATATTTTGATACGCTACGCCCGCCTAAAGATGCGCCAATCTACCTGAATCTGGCCCCTAGTCTTCAATATATTTGAGGTAGGTGAGGGGTTGGTTTTTGGGTGATTTTTGATAGCAAACTAATTGAACAGGACCATATGAAACAGATAAAATGCAACTTTTATATACCAATAACGGGACTTTTGGGTTGACAAATATGGTTGTGGCATCCGATCCTTTAAATTCACCCCCTATGTACAAAATGTAGTCATGGACACATTTAAACCCCATACACACGATCCGAAAATTGTACTAAAAATGCCGCTTTCGAAACGATCGTACGATAATCGGATCGTTAGTACAGAGCTTCCGAGAGCCAATCAGGACAGTTCATCCGATTTTACTCTATCGGACATGCACGGAATTTTTTTTTCGTACGATGCTAGATTGTACGATTTTCGTATAATCAGTACAACTGTCGTTCGAAAATGCAATACAAATGCATTACAACACATGACATCACTTCCGATTTTTTTATTCTGCCATATGAGAATTTTCGTGACTTTAAAAACTCATCAGATTCGACATGAGATTAGCATACAAAAATAAAAGGAATATCGTTTGTCCGATAATCGGATTGTGTGTATCGAGGCATTAGGCTTTACAACAGGGCTACGTCTTCTCTGAATCTCCATCAAGGTGTCATTGTGGATTGTAGTCATCATGTGAACATCTTTCTTGTCCCGTCACTTCATGGCCAACACTTCCTCATTCCTCATGAATGCGGATAGCCCCTTTTGTAACCTTTTTGATGGTAAACTCTGTTGGAAGCCCTTCCTATTTTTTCAGAAGGTACCGTAGGCCAGGGTTTGTTTACAATACAGGTAACGGAAAAGGGGCAAGCTGCTCGCGCAATTCTGTACATATAAGTGGTACACGTTTTTGAAAAGGGAGTATGCAAGGACCCAGACAAATTTACCACTGGTTCCTATATATGTGGGGCACTCATGGGGCTGTAGCTGGGAGTCTTTGCCTTCCAAAATACAGAATGTGTACACCTATCCAGTGGCTCAATCACACAATTTATTCAAGTTAGACCCATACCTGGCTCCCTTACTTGGCATATACTGGTTGAACTGCAGCTGGCCAGTAAAGTGGATAAGAGATTCGACTACACAAATATTTTGGTCTGGGATAAACACTTCAGAAAAACATTTAGTAAAATTATTTATTGGGGGCGAATCTAAGGCCTCGTACACACGAGTAAATAGATTTGTTCAAAACGGTCTGTCCGACCGATTTGAACAAATCTGTCTGCTGGCATTTTGGTTTGCTCACGTGTACACACGAGCAAACCAAAATCCCCGCCAGCAGACAGCGCGCTGACGTGTCGGTGACGTGGCGGTGACGTTGACGCCGCCACGTCAGCGCACCAGGAAGTAAAACACTTCCGCGCATGCGTCGAAACCATTCGGCGCGTGTGCGAGAAGACATGTCTGCTGGTTAGCGTACTAACCAGAAGACATGTCGGGCGGACGGGTTCCCAGCCGACAGATTTCAAAGCATGCTTTGAAATCTGTCGGGTGGCCAAATCCGTCTGTTTGCCCGTACACACGATCGAATCTGTCTGCTGAAACGGTCTAGCAGACCGTTTCCAGCAGACAGATTTGATCGTGTGTACGAGGCCTTATACAATTTATCGTGGTTGGGATGATCTCGAGGAGGGTACTGCGAATTGATGTTGAAATGTAGGAAACGCATGATCATAGTGTGTCCTGGACATGACAGCAGAATATATCGGCATGTGGTGAATGGGGTTGGTGGACCAGTAGGCATGCAGTTCGTTCTTCTTTGTAAGGGCCATATTGAATGTAAGGCCCAAAAACAATTGAATTTGTCCAATGTGGGACATTGCCAATAAAACATACGGGCGTAGGACGAATTGGGGTTGGCAGCAATAAATTGCTCTGCATAGAGATTTGTTTGGTACTGCAACAAATCTTCAGGAAAAAAAATTGCAACAGCCGATCCAGTGGTAAACAGCCAATTTCTTTGGCTGTTTACCCTGATCTGGGGATGGGCTATGTTCAAGGGACACGTGCCCTCCCCAATCTGTGCTCTGCGAGCCTCCCGTGGTGCACATTGAGCACGCATCCTCTTTGTTTTGACATGTGACCGGCTGCTATTGGCTGTTTACCCAGATCTGGGATGTGCTGTGTCCGATGGACAAGCGTCATCCCTGGTCGCCCCGGTCCGCGCCCCCCGGGGGCGCGCAATAGTGGCGCATCCTGACTGACGCTATATGACGTCCAGTCAGGATAATTAAACCACTTTACGCACATAATTTTGTAATATGGCACTAGCAACCACATATCTTAAATAGTCGTAACACAGCTGAATGAGGAGATCATTATGACCTGGAGTGGTGTTTTCTGTTTGTTCATTGCATTCCTGTTGTGTCTACACCAGATTGTTCAGCATTTATCATCTTCAGAAATCATGTTAGAACTGCTATTACTAAAACCAAAGCAGGCCATAATTATTACAGCAAAATCCCCTTATTTTAATTACTCTTATCAGGTTGTCTGCACTGCAGCCCCTTCATTACATTTGATTGTAAGATGATCAAAAAATCTTTACTATCGACTATGCTAAATTCATTACCTTTCTTGGAGGACTCTTGGACAGCTAGACTAATAGTGTATACTTTCTCATCAAATCCACAACATCTAACGACAGATTGATATAGTTGTCAATTTTCTTCCACTTGTTTGCCCTAGGTCTCTTGCTACAGAATCTCATTACTAATGTGCCAATATTTAATATCGGGTTCCAGTTGTGAACTATTTGAAACAGGGTAAAAACCAGCATTGACAGGAAAAGCAGACTTTAAATACCATTCTCAAAAATCTTTAAACTGTTGTACTTTTTTTTTTGTATTCCTTTTTTGAAACTATTTGTTCAATTTTGCATAGAGTAGAGAACCATTAGAATCTCTGTCAAGTTTTTCCTGTGTCTGTATCCTTAAAGTGGAAAATTAAGTCCTGCTAGATCACTTCAGGCTGGCTCCTTTTGCTGTTATGTAAAACATTAAAAATACGTGTCTATACTGTTTAAAATCCAGTAATACACCGTCTCACCCTGCTCTGCACATGCTCAGTTGCTCTCCATTATTTAGCAATTTTTAGGCATTGATGAGTTTGTAGAGGCCGATCTGCTGACAGCTTTTAAGTGGAATTAAACCCCCCTAACCTTTTAGCCAAGGAAGCTGCTTATGTTTGCATTTGCAGCACCATGGCAGCTGCAGTTCAATCAGGTATGACACATCAAATCAAACAGTTTTTTTGAAATGGTGGGTTTAGTTCCACTTTGTGATTTACAGCTGGGGCTTTGGACTTAAGCAAAATGGCAGCCTCCAGCATGGAGAAACAGGAGCAATGCTGACAGCAATTTACAGAACACACTATTTTGGTAACATAATTAAAGGGGTTGTAAGGTTCAGCTATTTAAAAAAACAAAAACAAAGAAGTCATACTTACCTCCACTGTGCAGTTTGTTTTTCACAGAGTGGCCCCGATCATCCTCTTCTGGGGTCCCATGGTGTCTCTCGCGACTCCACCCTCCAAGAGCTAACCCCCTCTGGAAAGCTCTCTCCCGAGGGGGTTAGCTTGCGGGCACGCTCCTGTGCCATACAATCAGCGTCCATAACCACCAATTGTATGACTCGGTCCCACCCCCCGTCGGCTGCGTCATTGGATTTAATTGACAGCAGCGGAAGCCAATGACTGCGCTGCTCTCAATCTATCCAATGAAGAGCCGACAAGACCTAGGGGAAAGCAACGCGGGATTGCGCCCACGGAGATTCGGGGCTCAGGTAAGTAAAACAGGGGCTCGGGGGGGCAAGAGAGTGCAAGGTGTTTTTTCACCTTAATGCATAGGATGCAACTTTACAACCCCTTTAGCCACTTAAAGCGGAGGTTCACCCTAATTTGAAACTTAGCGTTAAACACAAGGGCTCAGTGTATGTATTCAAAGTTCGCTGTAAAAAAAAATTAAAAATGATTGCATACCTTTTTTCTCTCTCCTAAACCAGGCACTTCCTGGTTTGGCTCCCGCGGGACTGGGCATGTCGCTACGGTTGCGATCACCGCATTGATTCCTGGGATTACTCAGCAATGTCTCGTGACGCTGCCCAGGAGACAATTCTTTTGTCCAGCAGCAGAAGAACTCTTGCGTGATTTTACACGTCACATGACTCTTGCAGCCGGTCATGTGATGAGGGCGGATACAATTCCGCCATTTTAACTGATAGAAAACAGGTGTAAACTCCATTACATCCTGGTGGGCTTCAGAGTGCCCACAATCAAGATGGAAACGTCCATCTATGATTTTTATAAAATATATTTTCCGGGACAAAGACAAGGCTGGCGGCTAGAAGATTAGGAGACGTGATTTGCAGATTCACTAATTAACAGTGCAAGAATGATCTAAAAATAAAAAGACACATTTCCGCGGAAACCCCCACTTTAAGGACCGCCTCCTGCAGATATACGTTGGCAGAATGGCACGGCTGGGCACAAGCACGTACCTGTACGTCCTCTTTAAGTGCCCAGCCGTGGGTCGCGGGTGCACGCCCACAACCTGGGCCGAAGCTCCATTACCACAGAACCCACGGACCTGTTAGCTGCCGGAGTCCTGTGATCATTCCCCAGGAGCCGGAAAACGGGTAGAGCTGTGTGTAAACACAGCTTCCCTGTTCTTCACAGTGGCAGCTTCATTGATCGTGTGTTCCCTGATATAGGGAAACACAATCAATGACATCACACGTCCAGCCCCGCCCCCTACAGTTAGAAAAACATATGAGGTCACACATAACCCCTACAGCGCCCCCTAGTGGTTAACTCCCAAACTGCAATTGTAATTTTCACAGTAAACAATGCATTTTTATAGCATTTTTGCTGTGGAAATGACCATGGTCCCAAAAATGTGTCAAAATTGTCTGATGTGTCCGCCCTAATGTCGCAGTCACAAAAAAAAAAAAAAAAAAAGTTATTGCTGCCATTAGTAGTAAAAAAAAAGAAATTTATAAAATGCAATAAAACTATCTCCTATTTTGTAAACACTATAAATTTTGCGCAAACCAAATCGATAAACGCTTATTGCGATTTTCTTTTACCAAACATAGGTAGAAGAATAAGTATCGGCCTAAACTGAGGGGAAAAAAAGTTTTTTTATAAATTTTTGGGGGATATTTATTATAGCAAAAAGTTAAAAATACTGATTTTTTTTCAAAATTGTCGCTCTATTTTTGTTTATAGCGCAACAAATAAAGACCGCAGAGGTAATCAAACACCACCAAAAGAAAGCTCTATTTGTGGGGAAAAAAGGACGCCAATTTTGTTTGGAAGCCACATTGCATGACCGGGCAATTGTCAGTTAAAGCGACGCAGTGCTGAATCGCAAAAACTGGCCAGGTCCTTTACCTGCATAAAGATCTGGGTCTTAAGTGGTTAATAATGTAGAATGGATGCTCCATCCTAAAGAACATTATTTTTTTATCAAGTTGTTATGGGTAAAGTTCTGCTTTAATGGGGATAGTCAGAATCCCATTCTCTCTTTGTTTGTACTGCTGACCATTTTTACAAGGATCAAAAGTGATGGGTAATCCAAAATTATTATTTTCACTAGACCAGCAGATGGGTGGAAAATTTGTAATCAGGTAACCCGCTCCAGTGACAACAGTCTATTTTTTGTGTAGTGAACATCCAAAAAAATAGAGTAAAGTTGTAGTTTTTTTGGTTCTGCTTCAAAGCAGTTTTAGTTTTGCATGTATTAGTCTCCTGACTATAATACCGCGTACACATGATAATTTTTCGGCATGTAAAAAACAACATTTAAAAAAAATGTAATTTAAAACGATCGTGTGTTCACATCATTTTTCGGGTTCTGAAAAACGAAAAAAAAAAAATATTTCGAACATGCTGGATTTTTTTTTTCTTTAAATCATTTTTATTCGTTTTAAGAAAGCATACAAAGTACATAGATTAAAGTAGGACCATTCGTCCAGTGACAGCCAACATGGCTCTTGAGAAAAGTGTAAACCGACAGGTAACAAGTACAATACACTCCAACGAAATGCAGCTTAGGAAGTTTGTACACATACTTAAATATATACCCCATCATCAATATGTAGCCTGGGGTGTAGTAACCAATGGCCATGCAGGACCTTCCCGCCTTCCCGCCACCCCAAAAGGGGTCATGCTGTGGCAGGATCTCTGACCCCTCAATGTGAAGGATCTGAGGTGTAGAAGCGGTACCTGTCAAGACTGTCAAAAAAAGAAAAGCCAAATAAGCAAGTAAAAAAAAACAGAAAAAACAAGCTAAACTATTAGTGAAGCAGCAAGACAATTAATGCTAGTCGACCCCGTCCAATCCTGTAAGTAACCGAAGTTGACCCTTAGTCCTGATATTTTCCCACAGTCATCTAAAAGCCGGGTGATGATGGGGAGGGATATTAAAGGGAATGAAATGAAAAGGACTACGTCATCAGCAAAGAGCGCGTATTTATGGGATCTGGAGCCACATTGAATGCCGTGAATATCTGGATTGGTTCTGATAGCTATTGCTACCGTCTCTATTGATATGGCGAAGATCAGGGGCGAGAGAGGACAACCCTGTCTAGTCCCTCTAGAAATTTGGAAAGACTCAGAATAAAATCCCTGCAGACGTACCTGAGCCTCTGGGGTAGAATATAGAGCATGTAAAATGTTAATAAAAGATTCTCCGAAGCCCCAGCGCTTCAGGGTGGCAAAAATGTAGGGCTAGTAGATAGAGTCGAAGGCCTTTTGGAGGTCTAGTGAGAGAAGGCAGCCTTGTCGTGGTGAGTCATTATCCCAGTTGGAATTGAGAAGGGATATGATATCGATCGCTCGGCGGATTTGGTCTGGGCTCTGTCTACCAGGTATAAAGCCTACTTGATCCCTTTGAACATAAAGGCTAATGAAAGAGGATAAGCGGTCTGCAAGGATCTTAGTCAGAATCTTCAGATCATTATTTATGAGCGATATTGGTCTATAGTTGCCTACCAAGCTAGGGTCCTTCCCTGGTTTAGGAAGAACAGAGATATAAGCTGAATTACTCGCCCTATCAAGAGGATCTCCCGAGCGTAGAGCGTTGAAGAAGCGGGTCATATAGGGAGCAAGTTTTAGTGCAAAGGTTTTATAATAAGGGACGGAAAAGTCGTCTGCGCCCGGGGCCGAGTGAGACTTTAAGTTTTTAATAACCGCGCACACCTCGTCCGACGATATAGGGGCTTCTAATTTCAGGCGGTGTCTGTTTTCCAATCTGGGGATCTGGATTTTATTGAGGAATTGGTCTATCGAGTTTTGGGGGGGATGATCGCCCCCATTATATAGGGATTTGTAGAAGGTTTGGAATTCCTCCATAATACGTTGAGGGTTCTGGGAAAGTGTTCCGCCGTTAATTTTGATTTTGGGTATAGCAAAAGATCGAATTCTCGGGGTGAGTGTACCTGCAAGCATAGGACCTATTCTATCTCCTTGGCAGTAGAATCGTGCTCTGTTCCAACAAAGCCAATGTTCAGCTTTCGTAGTTAAGGCCAGATTCAGGGCCGTACGAGCTGAGTCTAGATCTGCAATGGGAACTGAGTTAGGATTGAGCCTTATGTTTTCTTGAAAGAGTCGCAAAGTCCTGCTCCAATTTACCTATGTCTTTTTTCCTGTCCTTGTGCATCTTGGAGGCTATTTGGATGAGCTTACCTCTGATCACCGCTTTCAGAGCAGCCCATAGACAGGAAGGTGTAGTGTCAGGGACATCATTCGTCTGAAAGTAATGTTCAAGAGCACTGTCTATCTCCCTCACTCTGATCGGGTCATTTAAGACAGACTCATTAAATCTCCAGCTCCCGTGTGGACGACTACCCGAAGGACGTTGTATAGTCAAAAAGACCATAGAGGGGTCTGACCAGGCCGCGTCTCTAATGTATGACTTAGTAGCCAGGGGTACTGCAGCGGTGGGAATGAAAATGTGGTCAATCCGAGCAAAGGAACTATGTGGACTAGAATAATGGGTGAAATCCTGCATTGTTGGGTTAATTTCCCTCCAAATGTCGACCAGGCCATGTTGGAAGATGAGTTTAGCGACATTCAGACTCTGTTTCGTAGGTCTAGTAAGGCGGCTGCCTGGCAGACAAGATTTGTCTAGGCCCTGGTCAAAAGCTGTGTTGGAGTCCCCTCCCATTATTGTCATTTAAGACAGACTGCATGACCGGGCAATTGTCAGTTAAAGCGACGCAGTGCTGAATCGCAAAAACTGGCCAGGTCCTTTACCTGCATAAAGATCTGGGTCTTAAGTGGTTAATAATGTAGAGTGGATGCTCCATCCTAAAGAACATTATTTTTTTATCAAGTTGTTATGGGTAAAGTTCTGCTTTAATGGGGATAGTCAGAATCCCATTCTCTCTTTGTTTGTACTGCTGACCATTTTTACAAGGATCAAAAGTGATGGGTAATCCAAAATTATTATTTTCACTAGACCAGCAGATGGGTGGAAAATGTGTAATCAGGTAACCCGCTCCAGTGACAACAGTCTATTTTTTGTGTAGTGAACATCTAAAAAAATAGAGTAAAGTTGTAGTTTTTTTGGTTCTGCTTCAAAGCAGTTTTAGTTTTGCATGTATTAGTCTCCTGACTATAATACCGCGTACACATGATCATTTTTCGGCATGTAAAAAACAACATTTAAAAAAAATGTCATTTAAAACGATCGTGTGTTCACATAATTTTTCGGGTTCTGAAAAACTAAAAAAAAAAATATTTCGAACATGCTGCATTTTTTTTTCTTTAAATCATTTTTATTCTTTTTTTTTTTATTCGTTTTAAGAAAGCATACAAAGTACATAGATTAAAGTAGGACCATTCGTCCGGTGACAGCCAACATGGCTCTTGAGAAAAGTGTAAACCGACAGGTAACAAGTACAATACCCTCCAACGAAATGCAGCTTAGGAAGTTTGTACACATACTTAAATATATACCCCATCATCAATATGTAGCCTGGGATGTAGTAACCAATGGCCATGCAAGACCTTCCCGCCACCCCAAAAGGGGTCATGCTGTGGCAGGATCTCTGACCCCTCAATGTCAAGGATCTGAGGTGTAGAAGCGGTACCTGTCAAGACTGTCAAAAAATGAAAAGCCAAATAAGCAAGTAAAAAAAAACAGAAAAAACAAGCTAAACTATTAGTGAAGCAGCAAGACAATTAATGCTAGTCGACCCCGTCCAATCCTGAATTGGACAGGTCGGTAAGGGTGTGGGCCTGAGACCACGACCCTTGGAGCGAAGAGATAGAAGAAGAGGAAAGAAGAAGGAGAAAAGAGAAAAAGTAACCGAGGAGATATATGAAGGGACCGACTATGAAGGGGCTGGAGACAGAGAGCGGGGTGGAAATGGGGTGTAATGAGACTTTAACGAAAGAGGCCCAGGGCTCCCAAACCTGTTTGAACGTCTCAGAACGGTCCACAATTACACTTGCAATTTTTTCTTGCGTCATAATTAGAGGTCGACCGATATATCGGTCGGCCGATATATCGGCCGATATTTGGCAGTTTTTATGAAATCGGCATCGGCCGATTATTGTAAAAAAATCGGCCGATTCACGGCAATCGCGGCTATTATAATAAACGGGTGACATGGCCGGCTGCCCTGCAGCAGCGTGTGTCCCTGAATTCTCCACCCGCACGGCCACCTCCAATAGCGAGGAAAGATTTTACTGGCATTGCATAGTACCGCCCGTCCCTGCTCCGCCCCCTTCCTCGGCGTGCTGTTTAGGATAGCGATCATTGGCCCTTTACAAGCATCTGCCACGTGACTTGCAGTACTGACCAGTGCTCTTGAAGCAATATATTCTTGAATCCTCCTCCCGCACGGCCACTATAGAGAAGCTAAGGAGAGATTTCACTGGCATTCATCGTACCGCCCCGCCCCCTTCCTCGGTGTGCTGTATTAGAGAAACAATCATTGGCTCTTTACAAGTATCTAATACAGCACGCAGAGGGAGGGGGCGGGGCGGTACGATGAATGCCAGTGAAATCTCTCCTTAGTTTCTCTATAGTGGCCGTGCGGGAGGAGGATTCAAGAATATATTGCATCAAGAGCACTGGTCAGTACTGAAAGTCAGGTGGCAGAGAAACCATCATTGGCCCTTTACAAGCATCTTACACCTGACATGTTAACTCCCCCCAGCAGGAGATCGTGGCCAGCACTAGCTCAGTGTCTTCCTCTCCTGCTGAGGTGGAGCCTGCTGGCTGCTTGTATTTTACTTGTGAATTGATTGGCTGGTCATCTCATCAGCATGCACCTAGCCTATCAGAGGTGCATGCAGATAGATACCAGCATGTATGGAGGGTATGTGCTACTGTACTGTGCCCCCTCCCCCCTGCAAACTTAATTGTATGTCTTTTTAAAGTGAAATCTGTCTGAGGCTGGCATTGAGAAAATGGATGAGGATGACTCTGGGTGCATATCAGTTACATTGTGGGGATCCTCTTCACAATGTAACTCTCATCCTCATTCATTTTCACAATGCATTGCAAATCAATCATCTTCATTGCCACAACGCACCACCACCCACCCCCTCCCCACAAGGCAGCACCACCCATCCCTCCCCACAACGCAGCACCACCCATCCCCCCCCACCATGCAGCAACACCCATCCCCCCCCACAACGTAGCGCCATCCATCCCCCCCCATCATGCAGCACCACCACCCACCCCCCCACAACGCAGCACCATCCACCCCCCCACAACGCAGCACCATCCACCCCCCCCACCATGCAGCACCATCCATCCCCCCCCCCATGCAGCACCACCCACCCCCCCCCCCCACAACGCAGCACCACCCATCCTTCCCCACAACGCAGCACCACCCGCGCCGATCAAAAAATAAAAAAAATCGGCCCAAAATATCGGCATTATATATCGGCCATCGGCCGCACAGATTTCTAAATATCGGCATCGGCATCGGCCATAGAAAAACCCATATCGGTCGACCTCTAGTCATAATCCAGGATATCTTTTTCTTAGCTACTAAGGCAGAAACCCCTGCCTCCTTCCAAGCTTTGGCCATAGTCAGTTTGGCTCCTAGGAGGAAAAAAAGGATCAGCCGTTGCGTATTCTTGGACATGTCCCTCACTGGAAAGTTAAGGAGGGCAATGAGCGGCGAAGTTGGGACAGGGGCTTTGGTAATTTTGCGTATCCAAGAGAATACTTTGTTCCAGAAACTTTGTATCCTGGGACAACCCCACCACACATGTAACATGTCTCCTTTAACCACTTCCATACCGGCCTATAGGGGAATCACGTCATGGTGATCCCCTTGCCGATGAGACAGGACGTTGCACAACGTCCTGTCTTCACGGCGTTCTAGGGCGCGCCCGCGGCACCACCCGCGATCCCGCGCGCGTGCCCGACGGCCGTGATTGCCGCCGGGCACCCGCGATTTCCGGAAATCACGGCAGGAGTGTGGATCTGTGTGTGTAAACACACAGATCCACCTCCTGTCAGCGGTGAGGAGACTGATGTGTGTTCCCAGTACAGAGGAACACACATCGATCTCCTCCCCCTGTGAGTCCCCCTCCCCCTACAGTTAGAACATACTTTAGGACACATTTTAACCCCTTCAGCGCCCCCTAGTGTTAACCCCTTCCCTGCCAGTCACATTTACACAGTAATTAGTGCAGTTTTATAGCAATAATCGCTGTGTAAATGTGAACGGTCCCAAAAACGTGTCAAAAGTGTCCGATATGTCCGCCGCAACGTCACGGTCACAAAAAAAAACGCAGATCCCCGCCATTACTAGTAAAAAAAATGTAATAAAAATGCCATAAATCTATCACCTATTTTGTAGACGCTATAACTTTTGCGCAAACCAATCAATATACGATTATTGCGGTTTTTTTTTACCAAAAATACGTAAAATACGTATCGGTCTAAACTGAGGGGAAAAAAAGTTTTTTTTAAAAAAAATATTGTGAGATGTATTAAATAAAAAGGAAAAAATATTGTGTTTTTTTTTAAATTGTCGCTCTTCTTTTGTTTATAGCGCAAAAAATAAAAACCGCAGAGATGATCAAATACCACCAAACGAAAGCTCTATTTGTGTGAGGAAAAAAACATAATGATTTCATTTGGGTACAGTATTGCCTGACCGCGCAATTGTCATTCAAAGTGCAACAGCGCTGAAAACTAAAAATTGGTCTGGGCAGGAAGGGGGTGAAAATGCCCTGTATGGAAGGGGTTAAGATTGCATCCCCGAAAACACAGAGGGGATGTCGCAGGGTATATCTTAGCCAATCTCGTGGGGACTAAATACCAACGGGAGATTACTTTTAAGCTAGCTTCTGCAAGGTTAGAATTGAGAATACCTTTGTATGACCTAAAAAAGTTTATATTCCAAGTCTCCAAACTCCATTGTTGAGAAAGATCGTCCTCCCAAGCCAACATAAAGGAGGTTTTGAAACGAGTGGACGATAGAGCCCTGTAGATTACCGTGATACCCCCCTTCTGCTCATCAGCCTGGCCGCACCATTGTTCATAAGAAGTGATTCGGGGTCTGTCGCCATGTGCTTTCCATAACTTGTGCAAGAAGTCAGAGATCTGAGTGTAACGAAAGAGTTCCGAAGAAGGCCAGTTTGAGGTCATTAATGTAATACGTTTTAGGGTGTGGGCCCGTAGGTCTAAGGAAGTGCCCTATTCTATATAAACCCTTGTCGATCCACCATCTGAATGCTGTTGTGTTTAGTCCGGGAGGAAATGCTGGGTTTTGGAATAAATATTTTAGGGGAGTAATGGGTGAAGTCAGTTGTTCGTTATCCCTTAAACTGTCCCAGAGAGCAAATGATTGGGAGAGTGTAGGGGACAAAATTGGTGGTCTCGATTTTTTCGGACACCACAAGAGATAGTCCAAGGTGTGAAGTGGGACTGCCTGTCATTCAATGTGTATCCAATCGGGTAGTTCCCAACGGGAGTATACCGCGGATATCTGGGCAAGTTGAGCCGCCTGATAATAATGAAGTAAGTTTGGGAGGCCCAACCCCCCCTCCTCCCTAGAGCGGAACAGGGTAGATTTAGAAAGCCTGTGGCCCCTACCTCCCCAAACAAATTTAATGATTTTGTTTTGAATTTTTTTAAGATGGGCCCTGATGAGGGGGACAGGAAGTGCCCTAAAGAAGTATAAAATACGTGGGAGTAATGTCATTTTTATCGCTGAGACTCTGCCCAGCCAGGACAATGATTGCCCCGACCAGACAGAGATGTCGGTCTCCAGTCTTTGGAAGAGCTGGGGGTAGTTGGCTTGGTAAAGAAGTTCGATTTTGGGGGTTAACTGGATCCCCAGGTACTGGATGGACTTGTTACTCCAGGGAAATCGGAAACTCTCGCTAAGCCTAGTGATCAGAGTGCCAGGGATATTGATGTTGAGTGCCTGAGATTTATCGAAGTTGACCCTTAGTCCTGATATTTTCCCAAAGTCATCTAAAAGCCGGGTGATGATGGGGAGGGATATTAAAGGGAATGAAATGAAAAGGACTATGTCATCAGCAAAGAGCGCAAATTTTTGGGATCTGGAGCCACATTGAATGCCGTGAATATCTGGATTGGTTCTGATAGCTATTGCTAGCGTCTTTATTGATATGGCGAAGATCAGGGGCGAGAGAGGACAACCCTGTCTAGTCCCTCTAGAAATTTGGAAAGACTCAGAATAAAATCCCTGCAGACGTACCTGAGCCTCTGGGGTAGAATATAGAGCATGTAAAATGTTAATAAAAGATTCTCCGAAGCCCCAGCACTTCAGGGTGGCAAAAATGTAGGGCTAGTAGACAGAGTCGAAGGCCTTTTGGAGGTCTAGTGAGAGAAGGCAGCCTTGTCGTGGTGAGTCATTATCCCAGTTGGAATTGAGAAGGGATATGATATCGATCGCTCGGCGGATTTGGTCTGGGCCCTGTCTACCAGGTATAAAGCCTACTTGATCCCTTTGAACATAAAGGCTAATGAAAGAGGATAAGCGGTCTGCAAGGATCTTAGTCAGAATCTTCAGATCATTATTTATGAGCGATATTGGTCTATAGTTGCCTACCGAGCTAGGGTCCTTCCCTGGTTTAGGAAGAACAGAGATATAAGCTGAATTACTCGCCCTATCAAGAGAATCTACCGAGCGTAGAGCGTTGAAGAAGCGGGTCATATAGGGAGCAAGTTTTAGTGCAAAGGTTTTATAATAAGGGACGGAAAAGTCGTCTGCGCCCGAGGCCGAGTGAGACTTTAAGTTTTTAATAACCGTGCACACCTCGTCCGACGATATAGGGGCTTCTAATTTCAGGCGGTGTCTGTTTTCCAATATGGGGATCTGGATTTTATTGAGGAATTGGTCTATCGAGTTTTGGGGGGGATGATCGCCCCCATTATATAGGGATTTGTAGAAGGTTTGGAATTTCTCCATAATACGTTGAGGGTTCTGGGAAAGTGTTCCGCCGTTAATTTTGATTTTGGGTATAGCAAAAGATCGAATTCTCGGGGTGAGTGTACCTGCAAGCATAGGACCTATTCTATCTCCTTGGCAGTAGAATCGTGCTCTGTTCCAACAAAGCCAATGTTCAGCTTTCGTAGTTAAGGCCAGATTCAGGGCCGTACGAGCTGAGTCTAGATCTGCAATGGGAACTGAGTTAGGATTCGCCTTATGTTTTCTTGAAAGAGTTGCAAAGTCCTGCTCCAATTTACCTATGTCTCTTTTCCTGTCCTTGTGCATCTGGGAGGCTATTTGGATGAGCTTACCTCTGATCACCGCTTTATGAGCAGCCCATAGACAGGAAGGTGTAGTGTTAGGGACATCATTCGTCTGAAAGTAATGTTCAAGAGCACTGTCTATCTCCCTCACTCTGATCGGGTCATTTAAGACAGACTCATTAAATCTCCAGCTCCCGTGTGGACGACTACCCGAAAGACGTTGTATAGTCAAAAAGACCATAGAGGGGTCTGACCAGGCCGCGTCTCTAATGTATGACTTAGTAGCCAGGGGTACTGCAGCGGTGGGAATGAAAATGTGGTCAATCCGAGCAAAGGAACTATGTGGACTAGAATAATGGGTGAAATCCTGCATTGTTGGGTTAATTTCCCTCCAAATGTCGACCAGGCCATGTTGGAAGATGAGTTTAGCGACATTCAGACTCTGTTTCGTAGGTCTAGTAAGGCAGCTTCCTGGCAGACAAGATTTGTCTAGGCCCTGGTCAAAAGCTGTGTTGGAGTCCCCTCCCATTATAACCGTGCCCTCCATAAGGGGGGTTAAGGTCCTCAACATGGTTTGAAAAAAGGAGAGTTGACCCCTGTTGGGGGCGTAATATGAGAGGAAAGAGTAGGTTTGGTCCTCCAGTACCCCAACAACCATGATATATCTACCTTCTGGGTCTGCATGTTCTGATTTTAGGGAGAATTTACATTTGTGAGAGAATAAAATGCCCACCCCTTTTGTTTTATCATCTGCATTGGACAGGTAAAAGGTGGGGAATTTAGAGTGGAGAAACTTTGGGCGGTAACTTTTAGGAAAGTGAGTTTCCTGTAAAAGGACTACATCTACTTTCTGGGAGTGTAGGTGTTGTAGAACTTTTCTTCTTTTGGACGGAGAATTTAGGCCCTGGACATTGTGAGACACAACTTTTAGGGGTTGCGGTATTGGGGGCCCGTCAGCCATAGAGCAGAAGGGTGAACCATGCCAGTAAACCCAGAGCACTTACCTTTGAATCTCCACAAGCTCCAAAGCGCTCATATTGCAGCCAGGCAACCTCCCCACCCAATTGTAGAAAACTCGGGGTCCCTCCATAGTCGGTCACTATAAAAGAAAAAACATTAGAAAGGTACAGGAAGAAAAAGGAGCAGAAAGGAAAGCGAGAGCCGAGAAACAAGAGTGTTTCCCGGAGAGTGGAGGAAAGAGAGGCCTCCATCTACAAGGTGAATCAAATTGGGGTTCCCTTCTGGAAGGAAGGGAACAAACCTGTCGAGAGATAGGCACAAAAACCGATCAGCAAGACAGGTTAAGGTGCATGAGCACCACTCCAGCCACGAGGCTAACTAAATAGATAGACAAGAATGGTGGAAGAGGGCCTAGTGCCCTCAACCAAGTCGAGCACCCCTAGTGAACATGAAATTATAACCATTAACCTGAGAGCAAAGAAAATAATAAAAAATAAAAAAAAATTCATACAGCCAGAGGGGAAAGTGTCCTGAGATTGCCTCAGCCGAGGCTTGGAAGACCATACTAGGTAAGTTATCTCAAAGAGAACCTAATGGTAGTCCAGATGGTCCCAGCCGACAGGGAAAAATAGGGAGGATCAAGAGTTCCAGGCATTTCAGGTCGGGGGGGTTTCCTTGGACTTCTTGGACCTGGCGGATTCCCAAACTGGTTGAAGAGGGCTAGTAAGGAGCTGCCTTTTCGATGAGACGGAAGCATGGCCAGATTGCGGTATATTAGGGTCGTGCCCAATGAGGCCTAGAGTCAGTAGAAGTTTTTCTCCCTCCAGCAGGGATGCAAACGTATAGGGCTTCCCCTTAAAGATGAACTTGAGTTGGAATGGAAACAACCACCAGTACTTGATTTCCTTTTCAATCAAAATGTTGAGCAGAGGTTTAAGGGCTCTCCTCTTTTGAATGGTTGATGGAGACAGGTCAGCGAAAATTTGGAGCTCATGGCCTTGAAACGAGATCTTAGGCAGCGCTCGTGATTTGCGCATAACCTCTTCCTTGACCGCATAGAAATGTGGTATGTCCCTTGGGAGGCTATCAGATCTTGGTGGTCTCAGGGCTCTATGGGCCCGGTCCAGCTCCAGTCTGTGATGAGGGATATCAGGAATCAGGTCCTCTATCAGGGTGCGAATGGCGTCGGGAACATCCTTATAGGATTCTGGGAGACCTCTCACCCTAAAATTGTAGTGCCTGTTCCTGTCTTCAAGTTCATCAATTTTGGCATTAGCACTCTCGAGTTGTTCTTGGAGGGTCTGGATACAGTTGGTATTTTGGTTTGTTCTGGCAATGGTGACGTCCAGATTACTTTCAATTATCTCTATGCGGGAACCTATATTGTGGAGGTCAGTTTTTATCTCATTAGTGATCCGAGTGGCAGTATTCTGAAGGCCCCTGTCCAGGAGTACAGCAAATGTATTAAACATATCAGCCACTGTAGTGGGGAGGATAAGGCCTGAATCCCCGGGCTGTAGTGATTGCTGGGGCTGAGGAGGACCAGCTTCCATGGGAGCAAGACCCAGCTCTTCCAGGTTCTGTTCTAGTAAGGATTCCGTTGAGGCAGGGGACACAGGGCACAGAGAGGGAGAACTCACATGCAGGCTTGTCATCCACGCGGGAGCGGCCGCTCCACACACTGTTGTGTTTTTCGGGTTGTAAAAAATGATTGTGTGTAGGCTTAAATGACGTGAAAAACCCGCTCATGCTCAGAAGCAAGCTATGAGATGGGAGCGCTCGTTCTGGTAAAACTACCGTTCGTAATGGAGTAAGCACATTCATCATGCTGTAACAGACTGAAAAGCGCAAATCGTCTTTTACTAACACAAAATCAGCAGAAGCAGCCCCAAGGGTGGCGTCATCCGCATGGAACTGCCCCTTTATAGTACCGTCGTACGTGTTGTACGTCACCGTGCTTTGCTAGAGCATTTTTTTTAACGATCGTGTGTGGGCAACGCCGTTTTAATGATGAAGTTGGGCTGAAGAGTTGTTTTTTACAAGCCAAAAAATAATCATGTGTACGCGGCATAAAAAACATTTGACCTTAAAAAAGTTGACAATAAAAGTTTTTTTTTATGTTTTTGTAGCACTACCCCCGAAGGAGCTGTTGGTTAGAATTGGGATGGCATGTTACCTCTATAGCTCCGCCGTCTAGGGTAGTTGATGAGAGCAGAAATGATGAATTGTCCAAACAGCAGGTGTCTTTTATCTTTTGCTTTTATTTACCCAACATGGTAAATGGTAAAACGTACAGTGAAGGGAAAAGATGTATAAGAAGAAGAAATAGCAGGTTTAGTTGTAACGATGAGGAAGTCAGTCCTGCCTCCAACAGCACCCTATCTTCTTCACCACTCCAGCCAGAGTGGGTTTTATATACCCGGACAGGCCTCTGCCACAGGCCTGGCAGCCGGAGCATCGCTCAGAGAACTTTGAGAGAACGGACATCTGCCACAGGCCCTCTTTAGAACTTAGATCACGGAGATAATCCTCCTCAATGAAATTTAACCATGAGTCACTTCAGGTAGTTTTGTAGTTAAGTTGCTGACTGACCGGCGACCGACGTCCAGCCTATCAGTGTCCAGCCACCTTCATCCCCAATAGATCCTAGGGACCCCGTCGATCACTGGGTCCAGCCACGACTACAGATGCTCCGAACCAAAAAACTGAAAAACTACCGAACCTGTCAATAATTTCGAGGGCCACCACCAGGGACCGGGAGTCATCACCGAGGTATAGAAGGGTATAATCAGCATAAAGTGACACATGTTCTGTCAATGGCCCTACCTCAAGTCCCTTCACCTCATTCGTTGAGCGGAGTAGCATAGCCATGGGTTCAATGGCCAGGGCAAATAGCCCTGAAGACAGTGGGCATCCCTGCCTCGTCCCTCTGCATAAACGAAAGGGGGAGGGATGGCACCCCCGGTGCGCACCCTAGCCATGGGCGATTCATACAATAACCTGATCCAGCTAACAAATTTAGCGCCAAACCCAAATTTGTCCATCACTCGCCACAAGAAGCCCCACTGCACAGAGTCAAAAAGGCCTTCTCTGCGTCGAGCAAGGCCACCGCCCCACAATTGTTTTGTTCACTGAAAGATGCTATATTGGTGTGGAGCCTACGGATATTTATGTCTGTGCCTTTTTCAGGCATAAACACTGTTTAGTCACCAGGAGAGTATCACTGTGTTCAACCGATTGGCCAGAATCTTAGTGAAGATTTTAGTGTCCACGTTTATTAATGACATGGGCCGATAAGACGAACACAGCTCCGGATCCTTCCCGGACTTAGGTATCACGACAATCACGGCCATCATGGAAGCTGGAAGGCTCCGTTGCTCCAGCGCTACAGTGAGCGTGGAGTGAAAACGTGGGCCCACCACCTCCAGGTTAGTCTTAAAAAACTCAGTGGCAAGAGGCAGCCCGAAGAAGTGCCAGCTCCCTGTAGGCAGTGAGCATATCAGCATGTGAGCCCTGGTCAGGAAACTCTGCATATCGAGCCTCCAGCCTCAGAGCCCGCCTCTCTGCATCAGACAGTTCTAACCTGGATTCTTTCTTAACCTTGGAAATGTTAAACTGGTATATACCCCTAGCATAGGCTTTAAATGCATCCCATACTACCTCTGGGGGAGCCGAAAGATCATTATGGGTCCAATAGTCCCCAAGTTCCGTCAGAATTTGAAGCAGGGTAGCCGCGATCAGGGCCTGTATCTGCATCTATGCCTAGGAAGCTACCGCGTATGCGTCAAAGTCATTTTGAGCATGTGCGGGTTTCCACGGCGACCAGGTAAGTATACACACTCTTGGGTTTCTTGGCAGGAAAACTGCCGAGAATCTCAAGACAAGAAAATAGAGAACATGTTCTCTATTTTTCTCGTCTAGATTCTGGGCAGTTTTCTTGTCGAGAAACCTGAAAGCCTCGTACACACGCTCGGTGTACTCAGCAAGAAAGCTCTGCCAGCAGTTTTCTTGCTGGTTCTTACCGAGTACACCGAGCGTGTGTACGAGGCTTTAGACACAAATCTGGAAAAAAGCAACCTAAATATGCAAGGCATAAGAAAAAGCTCTTGGTCAGTGTGCTTGTTCTGGGTCACTGACTTGAAAAATACAGAAGCCATTGGAAACGCATGACAGATAAGAGTCACCAACAGTAGAAATTCTTTAATTTCCCAGTATAGGTTTCCAGTAAATAAAAAATGACATGCAGTTCCTTTTTAGATTTAATGCAGTCATAGTACTGACCATCATACAATCAGACCATAATAATTTATTTTTCTGTAAAATTTGATACCAGTTGTACAGCAATGTGTCAATACTCGCTGTAGCTATCTGTTCAAAACTCCAGGTGGGGCAAGACTTCTTTGAAAGAGTAAAAGGTGAATGTGGAACAAAGCACATTTTTGTTTTCTACTCATACGCACTTGTTATTTGACATGAGTCAATGTCATATTTGTTAAGGTAATTATATGCAAAGTAAATGGCCACAGCTCATGGAAATGCAGAAAAGTGTGAAGCCTGAGAATAAATACATTTATAATTTTGTTTTCAATCCATTTTTTTGTGGAGTAGAAGTGATTTGACTAAAATACTTTTTTGCAGACCCATGAATACATAGTTGGATTATTTCTTAGGATAACTACAACTACCACACAAGAAAACTTGGACTCACTATATGAAGGTCTATTATAAAGTATTTAGCATGTATGAAGCATGCTTAGGATTCACAGGTAATTTTGTACACCAATCACCATTGCATTAGAGCAGACAATATTAGATTATGATGCCTCTATTGAAAGTTGTGTTGGAACGCATTTATTCAAATCTAATGGCACAAAATTGTTAAGATAACAAAAAAAATAGCATAAATTAAACTGATGT
This sequence comes from Rana kukunoris, assembly GCA_029574335.1. Lineage (NCBI taxonomy): Eukaryota > Metazoa > Chordata > Amphibia > Anura > Ranidae > Rana > Rana kukunoris. Next base: position 212,495,722 of record CM056050.1, on the reverse strand, counting down.
TCAAGCTCAATTTTTTAGATTTAAGTGGAAGCTTTTTTTTTTTTTTACCACTAAGATAAGGCTTCCTTCTATAACTTTAAGACAAAGAGATGACCCTTTACATAAATACATAAATGCATAAATACAGAACATATGGTATATCCATGTATAAATAACATATATGGATAGATAATGGGCTTTTAAAAGAACCTGCCTAAAGTACCGTATTCAGGGCCGCTTATAGAAATCACGGGGCCCCGTACAGCCTACCTGACGGGGCCCCTGTGCACAAATTTCCAAACAAAAATCCCCCTCCTAGCACAACCCCTTCTAAATTACCCCCCTGCCCCCCCCCCCCCCGTCTCTCCTCCCAGCACATATGCCCCCATTCTTCCTCATATCGCCCTCCCCAAATCACTATTACATTTGCCAACACAGCCATGAAGAGGTGTGCTGTGTTTTGTTCTCCCCTCCTGTCAGAAGAGTGCTGGTCTTTATAGTACATAAGACCGGATCGCTCTTACTGTAGATTGCATTGCACTGTACACACACAGCGCCCCTATCTCCTCCAAAGGCTGCTCAGTGCTCACCTCCCAGCAGCAACAGGTGTGTGTACCAGGGGCGGATCCAGAGTCTAGTTTCGGTAGGGGCACTCCCGGAAAATAAGGTGTTGCTTACAGAACTGTATTTAACATATTTAACGTATCATACAGTCTCCTAACCTTGTTTACAACAGTGACACTGTTTTAAAGTGTTACATGCATCTGATCACAATGCCGGTATCATATTTAATCCTACTGAGACACACAACCACTTTATCCCAATATGACATGCTGGTGCAGGTCCCTGAACGCACCCTGCATGCATTCTGGGATCCGCACGCATGACATATTGGGATATAGCGGCTGTGTGTCTCAGTAGAAATAAATGGGATGCTGGCATTGGGATGCATGTAACACTTTAAACATCCCCAAGCCAGTAAAAGACAGCTCTGCGTGCTAGACAGCACATGTCTGCAGCATGCCCTGTGTGAATGAAGCCTAAAGATGAATTTTTCTGTCATTCTATATAATCATTATTATCATGATAATCACACAATACAGGTGCTGTGGCTCAATGCACCTGTACTGTGTGATGATCATAATGATAATGATTGGTAATTGTAATATGGCACATGGAGGGGGTTAATGTACTCTCTGACCAGTGATAAATAATTAACCCCTTTGTGCTGCATTAGTGCCAATGTTTATAAGCCCCTTCATGCTGTAGTATAAAAGGGGTTAATTAACACTGATGGTGGTGCCAATGACTGTCATTAATGCAGCCAGGGCTGATCTCAGACGGGGTGCAGAGGGTGTACTGCACCCAGGCGCCAGAGGGGAGGGGGCGCTAAAGTGTCAGGAGCACCGTTGGTTGGCATTGTGTGCTTTCCCTTCAGAATCCGGTCGCAGCAGCTGCCCCTGGTTGTGAATAGCGCTGAGAACCGGGGGGACGTCCTAGACGAGTCACGAGCGCATATCAGAGAGGGCGCCGTGACCTCGTCCATTGCTGCCTACCTCCGCCGTCCACATCCCCGCCTGGCACCCGCTGTGTCAGTAGAACGAGGCAAGTTAGGTCCGCCTCACCTCCTCCCCATGTCCCTCCTGTGCCCGCCCACAACCCCTTGTGCAGCCAATCTGTGCCTGGAAAGGGGTGTGGACGGGAGATTTCAAAGCAGACACACACTGATCTGATGTCGCTGGACACCTCTCCTCCAAGCCTCCTCTCTGCTCTAGTATCAGCAGTCAGTGAGGATAAGAACGAGTGGGAGGCGCAGCTACCAGGGAGCTGCTGCAAGAAGCAGCAGAGCAGGTACTTGGCATCATACATGGACACAGATCTTCAGATACACAGGGCTAGGGATCTCTCAGCCGTCCTCTCTCTGTCAGCACCCCTCTCTGTACACTATCCTCTCTCTGAGCCCATCTCTCTCTCTCTCTGCCTCACCCCCCCCTCTCTCTCTCTCTCTGTCTCACCCCTCTCTCTCTCTGCCTCACCCCCTCTCTCTCTGCCTCGCCCCTCCCTCTCTCTCTGCCTCGCCCCCTCTCTCTCTCTCTCTGCCTCACACCTCTCTCTCTCTCTGCCTCACCCCCTCTCTCTCTCTCTCTCTGCCTCACCCCTCTCTGCCTCACCTCACTCTCTCTCTCTGCCTCACCCCTCTCTCTGCCTCACCCCCCTCTCTCTCTCTCTCTGCCTCACCCCTCTCTCTCTCTCTCTCTCTCTCTCTGTCTTACTCCTCTCTCTGCCTCACCCCTCTCTCTCTCTCTGCCTCACCCCTCTCTCTCTCTCTGCCTCACCCCTCTCTCTCTCTGCCTCACCCCTCTCTCTCTCTCTCTGCCTCACCCCTCTCTCTCTCTACCTCACCCCCCCCTCTCTCTCTCTCTCTGCCCCACCCTCTCTCTCTCTCTCTCTCTGCCTCACCCCCTCTCTCTCTGCCTCACCCCCCCTCTCTCTCTCTCTGCCTCATCCCTCTCTCTCTCTCTCTCTGCCTCACCCCTCTCTTTCTCTCTCTCTCTCAGCCTGACCTCCTTTCACTCAACCCCCTTCTCTTTCCACCTCCATCTCTTTTAGCCCCACCTCTCTCTCTGAGCCGGATCTCTCTTTCAGCCCCCAATGAGGGTAGGTGTATCTGGGGAGGTGTGATCAGGGTGGGGGGTACATGGGGGTATAGTCAGTATAATCAGTGTGATGTGTACCATAGGAGTCGCGAGCCGGGCGTATCAAATCCAAGCTCTGTGACAGCAGGATATTGCTCTTCTCTGTGATCCAGGGGCACTGGTAGGCTGAAATTGGTGAGCAATTATAAGGCTGCATTTGGTGGGCACTGGTAGGCTGCATTAATCTCCTGTACCATGTCTGCAGTCTCTGACCATCTCCTGTACCATGTCTGCAGCCTCTGACCATCTCCTGTACTATGTCTGCAGCCTCTGACCATCTCCTGTACTATGTCTGCAGCCTCTGACCATCTCCTGTACTATGTCTGTAGTCTCTGACCATCTCCTGTATTATGTCTGGGGGCTCTTTCTAAACAAACTCTCTAACAGAGGCCCTCTCTGTGTCCATTAGAGAGACCCCCTCTCCAGGTCCAATTAGAGTACTCTGCTAATCTTTCTGTATATTGTTTATTGTTGAGAGATCGTGGGAGGATCCCAGTGTAAGCATAACTCCTTAGGGGAACATCTCTGTGTTTGAATCGTTGCCATAGTAACATTTGTAATGGGGAGGAGCTAGTAAGGTGGCCACGCCCTTGTAGGGGCGCCAGAAATATTTCTGCACCCAGGCGCATGTGACCCTAGGATCGGCCCTGAATGCAGCACACAAAGGGATCAATTGCCACAGGTCAATAATACTTAGGTGAGTACATTAACCCCCTCCAGGCTTCATATGCTATATTACAATTTGCATTGTAAATGATTTAACCCCCCTCCCCCAAAGCATTAACCACTTCACATATCTAAGACAGAGGTGTTAAATAAGGCATTGTTATGCAAATGAGCTACGTGATTACTCACTTGCAGACACTGAGACACTGAGCTCTGGCTACAGGTCCTGACTCTTGCCAGAATCTTCTTTTCAATCCCACGCTCCCAGCCTCTGAATCATGACGTCAGACCAGCCGGGACTAGGAAGCTCCTGTCGGGTGGAGATCACTCCGCTTGACAGGGAAGTGAAGCAACACTCGCACCGTTCTGCTGCTACTCTGCAGGTGTGTAACAGTGTAGCATCGGTCTTGGTGTCACCGCAATCCCCACCCCTATAGTGACACTACTGGGCCCCTCTGAACTGATGGGGCCCGGGGAATATATCTTAGGCCACCTGGGAGCCGGGGGGAGCAGAAAAATAGTCCCTTCAGATGATGCCTCGTAACGTCAATCTGCAATTGGCAATTGCCCCGTTGCCACCCCCTGGATCCGCCCCTGGTGTGTACAGTGCCATGTGATCTACAGTAAGAGCGATCCGGTCTCATGTACTGTAAAGACCAGCGCTCTTCTGACCGGAGGGGAGAACAAAACACAGCACACCTCCCGCCAGCACTTCTTCTCTCACCGCTCCAGGGCCAGGCTCCAAGCTGCCGTCTCCGCGTTTCAGCTGTGAGTGCGGGCGGAGGAAGCAGCTCAGCAGGAGCGGGGGGGCATAACAACCCACTCCGGCATCCCCTAAATCCAGCCCTGTGTCTCTCACCTAGCATCTGAAAGCCGCAGGAGTGAGATGGAGAGAAACCGGCTTTGAGTTGCTGGGTATGAGACGCTGTCATTCTCTGCTCCACCGATCCTCCTGCTGTCCAGGCCCCCTGTGTGCCCGGGCCTCCTACAGGAGGGCTGGTGGCCCCCCCCCCCTATCAGCGGCCCTGACCATATTTATCGGCATATACCGCACACTTTTTTCCCCCTAAAATAAGGGAAAAATCGTGGGTGCGCGATATACACCCATACCCGCTTCCCGCGCCTAGTTTGAACGCCGCCGCTGACATATACCGAGCGCGGTACACTCGGGTACATTTGGCCAGGCTTGGCTTCACTCGCGGTCATGTCCTAGCCTTTATGCGTGAGAAGCGGAGCGTGGCCGAGCGTGCCCGAGTGTACTGCGCTCGGTATATGTTGGCGGCGGCGACGTTCAAACACAGCGTGGGAAGTGGGGATTCGACTGAGAGACAGCGCGGGAGAAGCAGGGAGGACACCACCGTGGCCACAGACGGATGCCGGACCGGACAAGGCCGCCGATGGACGCCGGGCAAGACACAGACGAGGGGCATCTAAACTTTAAGTATTTTCTTTTTTTTCAGGATTTTACCTTCTAGGTTGGGGGTGCGCGCTATACGCCGGAGCGCGGTATACGAAGATAAATACGGTATATTACACTGAGCAAATGCAAACTTTTGACTGCAAAAGTGATGCACTTTCTTCACTGCACATCAACCCCACTAGATTCTAAAACTTCACCTATAATTCAAATAAAATAATTCAACTAGCAAAAAATAAGAAAAATAAATACATATGCTTCAATTTTTTTTCTCATAGAGAGAGGTTTACTGACAGCACAATGCAGGGAAGAAATATTTTAGTAGTATACAGCCTTGAGGAGATTGTCAATGAGTGGATTAACACATCAGTAAACTTCCATTCTATAAGCCATCTCTCACATTTCAAAAAATAATTCTCCCTGATCTCCTCTAACAATGAATAGTTCCATTTCCAAATCCTTGCACTCGCAGGTTAGAAATAAATAACCCACTCTCAAAATCCCAACATGTTTTGCCGAATGAGGGCTTTGTCAGGGGTACACTGGTATAACACAAAGTGAATAAAAGTTTTCTTTTATTCACAATACATGTTATTTATGTATTTTACTGAAGTACTATACAGTGTAAGGATTTTGTAATGGAACAATCTATTCAGGGTGAGTTTCTATTTTGTGATGGTTTATTTTATTTTACTAGAGTCTTAAACTTTTTTTTTTTTGGGACTCTGGCAGTGAAACACATTCACGTATACTTATGCAGTATATATAGAGGAGTGCACAAAGAAAAAAAGAAGGGGACAACAGCAGAGAAATCCACTGTGCACTTCCCGGCGCCAAGGACAGGTATTACTTGAACTAAGAGTTGGTTAAATCCAAGGAGTAGACCAACCGTATATAGTATATAAAATAAAATAAAAATAAAAATAATAAAAATAACATATACAAATCTCAAGAAAATTAAATCTCTACTGAGAGCAATCAAGCATTATATGTTACTGTGAGCAGCTGTTTAAAATAAGATAAATAAATTCATCTATTAAAAAATAAAACAAAGTATCAAACAAATTAACCACTAGAAAAAACTTATTAAAAAATGATAAAACAGCGCATAAAGAGTCCAATGTAGATTAAGGTGTCAGACTTCAACAGAGGGCGCCCTCTGTTGAATGTTTTATGTACGTAGATAAGATGCGGGGCGGCGTTATATGGGTATTTTTTCTTTAATTAAAACAGTATTACACTATATGGTGCTTCTGTTTTCCTTTATGATCCATATGTATTGGAGCTCTACAAATTAACCCCTGCTGCCCCGTGACTGATGTTGGAGGTCTGGTCAGGAAGATCTATTGATATACAAGGCTTGTTCTTTTGTATTTTGTGGTGAGTTTGAACCCCTGAGGGGGCGTGTGCCTCACGTTTTGGTGGAAATTGGAGATCGGTGGAGGGTACATCACCATTTGTTCCCAAGCATTCCTCACGCTATTTCAGCTTTGTCTACACTTACTGATATATGGACCTTATCTGACACCTTAATCTACATTGGACTCTTTATGCGCTGTTTTATCATTTTTTAATCAGTTTTTTTCTAGTGGTTAATTTGTTTGATACTTTGTTTTACTTATGCAGTATAGTTGTGAGCAAAAAAGTGTTCCTTAGCTGCTATTCATTTTTTAACCCTTTCATGCCTAAGCCTATTTCTGACATTTGTTGTTTACAAGTTAAAATCCATAATTACAAATCCAGTTACAGAGGAGGTCTAGGGCTAGAATTATTGATCTCGCTCTGACAATCGCGGCAATACCTCACATGTGTGATTTGAACACCGTTTACATATGCGGGTGCGACTTTCGTATGCTGCGTGAGCTTGCGCTTTAAAAAATGTTTTTCCTTTTTCTTTTATATTATTAAATTGTGTTTCTTTTTTAAATTGATCATTTTTATTGCTGTCACAATGTAAACATCCCTTGTGACATTATTAGGTGGTGACAGGCATTCTTTATAGAGGGATCGGGGGTCTAGAAGACCCCCAATCCCTCCTTTGCACTTCAAAGTATTCAGATTGCCGAAAACAGCGATTCTGAATACTGTATATTTTTTTAATTCTGGCGCCATCGGCAGCCGAGTAAACCGGAAGTGACGTCAGGGCGTTGCTTCTGTGTTTACATTCAGGAGATTGGAACAAAGCTGTTTATGGCTTTGTTCCAGTCTGTGACTAGGCGCCGGAAGGGACACATCGTGGATCGGGTCTCCCGGTAGGACGGGAGGCCCGATAAGAGTGGCGAAGGCGGCGGGAGGGGGGTCACCTTCCATTCCTCCAGAATAACAACCAATGCGGCTAAAAGCACTAATCACTGGAAAGTCGAAAAAAACGGCATCATCCCGGTATAAACCCCGAAAGCTGAGGACAGGGCCGGTCAAGGCAGGGGCGGAGTGGGCGAGTGCCCTGGGCGCTACCATTTTGTATAGGAGGGGGGCACAGTTCTGACACACAGACAGTCACAGTACACTTGTGTCTGTGTGTCATCATCGACTACTCAGCGCGGGCAGCGGCAGTGGCACTGTGCAAATTGTGTGCCTCCTGCATCTGGGACCGTCCGACCGTCACCTCCCGGCTCCCTTTTCTGTTTGTTTACTCCCCCTATGGAGGAGTAAGTTGGTCCATTCCAGCGGCGTGAGCCGCGTGACGTCACGGCCGGAGGCGAGGTAAGAGAGGGAGGACTGAGTGTCGGCGCTGCTGAGCTTGCAACTGCAACTGCAAGGACTAGTCACAAGGAGCCACGAGGAGCCTGCCTGCATACAGTCACAGTGCCTAGGAACCAGCAGTGTGCTACTGCAAAGAAGAAGTCTGAACTTGCCTAAACTAAAAAGTAAGCAGAACAGAACATGTTAGAGAAAATAATTATGGCTGTTTTGGGGGGGAATTGTGGCTGACTGAGGTGACCAGCACAAAAAATGTTTTTGAGCTATGCTTGCCCAGTTGCCTTCTCTGACTAGCAAAACAAAAAAAAACATCAATTGCAGCCTCACTATGCCATCAAACGCAGCCACTGTGCCAACACACGCAGCCACTGTGCCATCACATGCAGCCATTGTGCCAACACACGCAGCCACTGTGCCATCACATGCAGCCACTGTGCCAACACACGCAGCCACTGTGCCATCACATGCAGCCACTGTGCCAACACATGCAACCACTGTGCCAACACACACAGCCACTGCCATCAAATGTAGCCACTCTGCCCATCAAACGCAGCCACTGTGCCCATAAAACTCAGCCACTGTGCCCATCAAACGCAGCCACTGTGCCCATCACACACAGCCACTGTGCCCATCAAACGCAGCCACTGTGCCCATCAAACACAGCCACTGTGCCCATCACATGCAGCCACTGTGCCCATCACATGCAGCCACTGTGCCATCACATGCAGCCACTGTGCCAACACATGCAGCCACTGTGCCAACACAAGCAACCACTGTGCCATCAATTGTCACCACTGTGCCCATCAAACGCAGCCACTGTGCCCATCAAATGCAGCCACTGTGCCCATCACACGCAGCCACTGTGCCATCAATTGGCACCACTGTGCCCATCAAATGCAGCCACTGTGCCATCACATGCAGCCACTTTTCTATCAATTGTTGCCACTGTGCCCATAAAAAGCAGCCACTGTGCCCATAAAAAGCAGCCACTGTGCCATCAAACACAGCTACTGTGCCATCAAACACAGCCACTGTGCCATCAATTGTCGCCACTGTGCCCATCAAACGCAGCCACTGTGCCATTAATTGTCCCCACTGTGCCCATCAAACGCAGCCACTGTGCCCATCACACGCAGCCACTGTGCCAATTAAACACAGCCACTGTGCCAATTAAACGCAGCCACTGTGCCCATCACACACAGCCACTGTGCCCATCAAATGCAGCCACTGTGCCAACACACACAGCCACTGTAACCATCAATTGTTGCCAGTTTGCCCCATCAATTGCCGCCAGTGTGCCCATCAATTGCCTTGAGGGTGCTGCCAGTTTGCCCTATCAATTGCCACCAGATTCTTTCTTAAAAACGGGGGGGGGGGGGTGCGCAGTTTGCCATCTTCGCCCTGGGCACCAAATGGCCTTGTCCCAGCACTGGCTGAGGACACATATGTGCGTACGCTCGGCGGCAAGGGGTTAAAGAAATGTACAGAGAGGCATTTCATTTTTTTTAATAGTTATCATATTTTTAATTTCTTTTTCTTTCTTTCTTTTTCTTGCCCTGCCCAAGCAACCAAAAGAAGGGATGGCAATGCAAACTGTTTACTACCTTTATAACAATGAAAGTCCTATACCAAAAAAACTATACAATAATAAGAAAGTACAGTACACCTGTCTTTCCCCAACTCAGGGGGTTGGGCAGGCAAGAGCAGATGGAGGGGTAACATTTTATGACCGAGGGGGAAAGACAGGCAGCCTTGAATCCTACAGCCATAGGCTACCCGACCTTCCAACATTTTTTCTCAGGGGGGCACTGCTGATTGGCATTCTCAATTCCACAGATATATTATAGCCCTTTCCTGTTTTATACAGTTCAACTACCTTTTCCCACAGATTCTTTTGACAATTCTTTTGCTTTCCCCATAACTCAGAATCCAAAAACCATCAGTGCAGCACTGGTTGAAAGATGCAAGGATCTGTCAGTCTAGAGAGTCCAGAAACGCATTGACCTTTAATACACACAAACAAATTACAAGGAAACAGATCACAGGGGAGGATGGTTACCTTTAACCTCCCTGGCAGTATGATTCTTTCTGATTTTAGGTGCTGAAAGCGGTACCATTATTTGCAAGGAAATTTAGCGTTTTATACTGTAGGCTTGTAATTCTTAGGAAAAACTCACTTAAATCTGACCAAACAAGAGTCTAATAGGCATCCCGGGTATGACATTTTTTTTTTTAAATGAAATTATAAATTATAATATAATAAATAATTATAAATAATTATAACAAATGATACTATAATTATAATAAAAAATATTCAATAATGTAATCAACTCAAAATCACTGACATTTCCTCAGTTGCAGAATTGTCGCTCATTACTTTTTTTTTTTTTTTTTAAACGAATTTCCCCACAAATCGCTATTGCTCAATTCTGCAAGTGATTATAAATTATTATCGCTGTTTTTAGCTGCTCTAAAACCATTTTTGACATAAAGGGACACTTTTGGTTGCTATAGACAATCTACAGTTTACAGGCAGAAAGAACAGTTTTTATTTTATAAAAAAACATGTAGTGCACTGGGCAGACCACTAGGGACAAGGGGGGTGTGTATTTTTTACATACAGTACTGTAATGTATAGTGTTTGTTTACTTTTTTTAATTTGGCACCGATCTCCGCCCCCGTGCGTCGTAACGTCACAGGGAACGGAGACCGACGGCACACGGAGGCACTGTGTGAATCGAGCGAGCACCCGCTCGGTGACACAGCGCGGATGCATCGCTGGATCTAGGAACAAGGTAAGTAAACCCTGCCTGTGGACAATGCGAGGCGAGCCCGAGTCAGACTCGGGGTTACCGATCGCAGCATGAAAATGTAACCCCGAGTCAGACTCGGGGGGTTAATAGCCATTCAAACCCCTTTATGTCAACTTGTGTGCATGTCATCAGGCCAAAATCACTAGGGTATGTAAACTTTTGATCAGGGTAATTTGGATAGTTGCTGTTGCCATTAGGATTTAAAAAGAGTAAACACAGTTAAATGATAATAAATGGCTTCAGTCAAACACCAACCATGAGTGAAAGTGAAAGAAAAGTTTTTGTGTTATCATTCACTCTAAAAAATTAGCAAGAAATCATAAATTCTGCCAGCGTATGTAAACTTATAAGCACAACTGTGTTTATGTGTATGTATATATATATATATATATATATATATGTATGTAGAGGGGTATCGCGCTTTTGATGTGATATAAAAGGCTACCATTGCTGATTGTGAAGGATCTCAGCTCCCTCCTGTGGCCGAGTTGGGTTAGAGCCACCTGTTTACATTTCATTCTGGTACCGCAGAGAATGTTGGGGAATTGAGTTCAGGAGGAGAAGAGACTCCATTTGCCCTGGCTTGTAATAAAACTACATTACCCAGAGAGCAGCTGTACAACCCCAAGATGCTTTACACCTGTTAGGGGAGGTAATTTAAGGGAGAGGACGTGTTTGACCGCCTCTTCAACCCAGGAGGACACTGACAAGAGTGTCTCCACAGGGAGTAGGCTGCAGCTGAGGCCTGCATACGCCCGGGCGGAGCAGCTTTGAGAAGAAGAGACAGAGCCTCTGCTAGGGTCATCGGACGAGTTCCCAGTAACCCTGTGACCTGTCTGAGGACCGTAGACTGCTGGCTAACCGGAATGTTACTGCCAATCGGGGACAGAGTGCCGTGGAAGGACAAGGCCTGAACCGGTTGGGTGAGACGGGCACTTGCCTGAAAGTACTGTTTGTCTTGTCTTGCGGGAGGGGGGGATTGTTGATATCCATCTTTTCGGTTTGACTATTCAGGAAACTTTCAACAGTTTACTATTACCCCTTTGGATTATAAATTGCGCGCCACCGCAAGTGCATGAACTATTAGCAGAAGACTGTGTTGAAGTTGGGCCTGGGACGCTAGGTCATACTGATTAGCTATAGTTATAGTATTTAAGGGTTATCTATTTAGTGTTGTATATTGACGATATTCATTTCATTGCTTGTTGATCGAGTAATTAATTCTATGACTGTTGCTCCCCTCCTCATTCCTCCCCCCCCTCTCCATGTGGGGCGGGTGCCGCTATTTCCACAGGCTTCCCGACACGGCGGGGAGACGTGTTATTATTCACAATTCTCCCCATTGCTATGCTGCCATTAGGATGTGCCACTCCACCTGTGGCCACTCGGGGGAGCATTACCGCGTTGGCGGCATTCCTTGATTACCTCCAGAATTGCCATGACCCTGCATGCATGCGTGGCCTCGGCCCTGCGTGCGTTTTTGCGTCATGACACCACGCGATTGTGATGGAGGTGATGGCAGTGGCCCAAGTACAGGAACGCCGAGGGAGTAAAGGGTTAGCCAGCATGGGGATGTGGTTGATTAGGGGGTGGGAAAAGACGACACCTGGCACTAATTGGCTTAGATCCTATTTAATGTGCCCAATTTTCTCGGGTCTGTTTGCTATCCCGGAAGAGCTCCCTCCACATACACTGACAGGATGCGAGCCCATGTGAGTACCAGATCCAGCATACTACATATATTCATTTTGGTTTTGCACATTATACTACAATCTGTAGTTACTTAGCAATATCATTACTGCTTTAAAATACATATATATCTACATTTATTTGCAAACACCAGCACTGGGACATGAAATCACACTAACCTTCACCATTCACACATACTTTATTTTACTTTTTACTTTTGACATTTTTAATTTTCTGTTCATGTCACCTGATTGGTTAGTCCTTCTTGTTTTGTTTTTTTCCCTTTTCACTACACACATTGCTCTCTCTCTCTCCTCACTTTTTCTCTCTCTTTTTTTTTGCACATTATTGTACACACATTTGTACTCCTAAATCCATACACGGTGCATTAACATGCACTCTGTACCTTTACACCCATTCACACACACACACACGCACACACTACTCCTGCAACACACATTTTCTGTCATTTTTTTCAATCACTTCATCCACCAGCAGCATGTTCACTCTGCATTCACTTATATATTATACCTACCATGTCTATGGTTCTGGTATATTTAATAACAACAATAACATGATATTCCAATTTTAGTATCAACAATACCTTTACACTCTACCATATTCCTTTATACATATTTATGCCAAGATCTTTAGTACACAATGACTTTATATTCTTATTATAAATACATATTGAATCATTATGGGTGTCGTCTGTTTTTCCTAGCCCCCCTCCCCCCTCTCGCAGGTCTACACCCAAGACTCCCTGCAAGCCTTGGTTTGGTTGACTCCCGCCTGGTGAGATGGGGGACGTTTATCATGGGGATATTGGGATCCTTTGTCTGCACTACGGCCATAATCTCTGGTTACATGTCATCTTCTATATGCTTCGAGCGGTAAATATATCCCCACTACCTGTACTATGGGTGCCAGCATTTTTCTTGAATGTTTTTGACATCTTTCCAAAATACAAATCCCCTGAAGAAGACCAAATTGTGGTTGAAACGCGTCGGTGTATTCTTATGGAAGATACTATATCAACTGCACTATATATTTATTCCAATGTATCATTTAATATTCTATCATTGTTGAGATTGGTCTCAAACTGTCTGTAACCTGAATGTATTTATTATTACAACCATCTGCATCTGCATTACCCGTGATACAGAAACCTATTAAAGATTTATTTTTATATGTCTTTGAATTTAATATACTTTACACAGTATGTCGCTTAAAAGCCCCCGGGGGGAATTTCACAATTTTTGTCTTTAAAACTTTTTAGGGCGTGCGGCCCTTGGACTCTCAATATATGCGTTTTTTCTTGTCTCAAATTCTATGACTTTACAGTATTGTCGAGTATTGTCGAGAGCCGGGTGAGGCTTGGCAAGAGGGCGTTTCAATGTGTATGTTTTGTTGAAGGGGTCCCTCTTTCTGTGTGCTTACACAGGTCTGCATGACATTGTAGTCTAGCTTACACTTAAGCTTTAATAATGTTATCGATACTGCAGGGACCTGCAAATAGAGTATCACTGTTTTATTCATGTTCTTTTGTTTCCACTTTAAGTAAAGCATTACTTTTGTTATCTTTCAAAATTTTATATACCTTCTATTTAAGGTAACCCCTTTTATTTGCATAATCGGTTATAGTGAACAGCATATTGTGTTTCCTACAAGTTACTGGGGTCCACAACTCCCAGGTGTGTCAAGGGAGGGTTTTGAAACACTTTAAGGGGTTGATCACAAAGCGTAGACCCAAAACAAACCAGCAGCTCCTCCGGGGGTAGTGCTATTATATATATATATATATATATATATATATATACACACACACACACACAGTGGATCAATAAAAAATTCAAATGTGAATGATGTAATGCCAGCCAATCAAGAAGATATAAAGGACCTAAAAGGTCAGCAGAGGTGGATACTGCTAGAAAGCAACAACATGGTGGAATCAGATGAATGGGATTAAATAGTGCATTGCCTTGCAGAAAAAAATATCTGACATTCAACTGGAAGAAGTAAGGTAATTGACTACAAAAACTGCCACTTCATAGGTGACAGTAAGGAGAGGAATGTCTCTAATGAGTTAAAAAGACCATTTCTAAATTTCAAACCTCGTACATACGCTGGGTTTACTCAGCAAGAACCAGCAAGAAAACTGCTGGCAGAGCTGTCTTGCCAAATATACCGTGCGTGTGTATGAGGCTTTCAGGTTTCTCGTCAAGATCTCGATGAGAAAAATAGAGAACATGTTCGTCATGATTCTCGGCAGCGTTTTCCAGCCGAGAAACCCAAGAGTGTGTATATTTACCTGTCGCCGTGGAAACCCGCGGATGCTCAAATGACTTTGACGCATGCACTATAGCTTCCTAGGCATAGGTAGGGTGCAAAAAACGTGTTACTGTGCTGATCCAAGACAAAATTGATTGCAATTAAGAAAAATGCAATTCATGAGATGCTATTAGACTGAGTGTTAAATTATGTGCAGATGCTGCAAATAACGTGCTAGATTAAGTGCAAAGTTGTTAATAAATATGCTTCTACGCGTTTTGCAGTTATTGCGTCATCAGGAAAGCTATATACAATAATTGCGAAACACGTAGAAGCTGTGAGGATACACACGGAGAGGAAGTGCATTGCGCATTAAGATTGTCTGTCAAAACGCAGGGCAATAGACTCGTGAAACGCAAGCCGCTCGAGGAGCAAAAAACAAACGCTGGTGAGCGGCTATAACGCTCGACACTGCCAAGGGAACTCAGTGCCGGTCAAAGGCACTTTTCTTTTAAGTGTATCACTGTTTTATTATTTTTATTAAAAATCCTTTTGACCTACTACACCATGATGAGCCCCTTGTTTTTGAGACATTAAGGAATCCGTTGTGAGAGGGAGGAAGAGGACAAACCCAGTGGCTATCAAAAAAGCAATAATTTGGGGCCTTTTATTGTGTGGGGTCTGGTGAGTGTTCAATCTAGCATTTGGTGATGGTGGCACGTGTTTATCGGGTGGAAGAAACAGTTGCACCTTTAACAACTCGGGCGGCAAGAGATTTGTGCCAAGAATCTCGTCAGGAAAAACTATGTGGTCCGTATGTACAGGGCTTGAGAGAGAGAACCAGAAAAAATGAGTAGTAGATCCTCTAGTATTTGCATGTTGAAGAATATGTGAGCCTTTTACATTTCTGAGACACCTATTCTAAGCACACACACACCACATGCCTCAAGGAGTGATGGACTTTCCTAAATTGTGTTCCAGGTTGCGACCCACTGAAACACCTTTGCAGATGGCTGATAACCAGGAATAAAACCAGGAAAAAATAAATAATAATAATAATCATTTAAAATATTGTTGCAGAAAAAAATTATAGTGGACCCCCTCTGGTATCTGCACATTGGAGAGGATATGAGAAATTGACTTTCATAGTAGGTGTAGCAGGTTGACACTGACCAGGAATAGAACTAGGGTGTGGTATGCAGTCAACAGGCAATATCAGAAACAAGTACAGGTACAAAGGTAGGGCAGATGGCAAACAAGTGTAGTCAGATACAAGCTAAAGTTGGTAAAAAGAAAAACAGGAATGCGGGAAATAACATGGATTGAGACGTGGGGGTTATTTACTAAAGGTAAAAACACTTTGCACTACAAGTGCACTGCAAGTGCTTTTGAAAGTGCACTTGTAAGTGCAGTCGCTGTAAATTGCTGTATATCTGAGGGGAAGCTCTGAAGGGGACACACTGCTGATTTTATCGGCCAATCATGTGCAAGCAAAAATTATGTTTTTTATTTTCCTTGCATGTCCCCCTCAGATCTACAGCGACTGCATTTTCAGTACACTTTCAAGTGCACTTGCAGTGCACTTGTAGTGCAAAGTGAATTTGCCTTTCGTAAATAACCTACTAGGTGTTGGTCTGAGCACAGTAAACTAGTAAACTCGAATGAGAGGCTAACCCTCTAGATGTCATCAAAATCAGCATTTGTATTCTGCCAAGGATTATACTGTCCATCCCAGTCCTGGCAAACCATTTTGTAAAAGGAAGGAGTGCTATGAGAATGCCAGTACAATCACAAATTAACAGATCTGCTTTACTGCTGATATGTGACACAGAATATTTCTTAGTAAAAGAAGTGAGAGACCAACATGTTTTTGAGCGAGATAGAGAGGGAATAAATGTGGCGCCTTCACACTGTAATCTTATAGAGGTGCTCTTGATGAAAGCTAGAATTGACCTTGCTGTGAAACATTGCAATGATATGCACTTGTCAAACAGGTGCAGACAAATTGGTCTTTGGGTGTCGTTAGCGCCTTCACATCGTAACCCTATAGAGCATAGAGGTATTCTTGATGAAAGCAAGAATTGGTCTTGCTGTGAAAAATTTTAATGATACGCACCTGTCAAACAGGTGTGGAAAAATTGTGCCCATAAAACCTACATCAAAAAAATTATTTCAGATGAAATCAACAACCATAAAGCTAGGAAGCCTAGAAGTCCTGCAGAGATTCCACATCCTAAGAATACTTAATCAGCGACATCGGCATCAGGCCTTTCATAGCTGCTGGTAATCCAGAACTGATTCATTTTGATAAATGTCAGACGGTCCACCGAGTCTGTGGACAGACATGTTCTATTATCAGTAACAAATCCTCCAGAAGTAACAAATGCCCTTCCAGAAAGCAAGCTGAATGCAGGACAGCCAAGCAGTTCAATTGCATACTGGGCAAGTTTTGGCCAGTGGTCTATTCTCATGACCAAATAAGCCAGTGGATTGTCGACTGGAAAGCTCTCCATATCTGTGTTAGGTCCTAGATAATCATCCACAGTGTGATGCAGACGCTGATGATGGACTGTGGAAATTGACAGCCCTGAGCAGCGAGTACTAAAAATTGTGAAATGCATCACTTAGGCAGCCGCTTCTCCACCGCTCCTCTCTTGACCTACACAAGCCTCAAAACAACGTTTTCATCACACTGTAACACCAGGAGGACTCCATTGCCGCCCCACTTGTATAAAAGCGCATTTTATCTCAGCCAAATGTAAGTTTGACAGCTGTAATAAACCTTTTTATTTATCCATACGGTATCACGCTATGTGGCCACTTTTTTCTTTCTTCCTTTATACTTTCAACTATTTATGAGACCACCAGCCCAGGGAATATTATCTCCTGCATAGCTTCCCATTCACTTCCATTCATCCATCCTGGAGAGGAGTTGATCATCTGTGATATTATCACTATAAGCCTTTTTAGACTTTTGGTGGCGTATGTTACCTTAAGTCCATTGGCTTTGGTAAGCCTGCATTACTTTCGGTGATGGGATTACTGCACACTTGAAGAAAGTCACCTGTTATATTCCATTCATTTATTCACTTGATTGTTCTGGATTCTTATGGACTTTATTATATTCTATATCGCTATAAAAATGCCAATGGTCCCAAAAATGTGTCAAAAGTGTCCGAAGTGTCCGCCATAATGTTACAGTACTGAAAAAAAACGCTGATCGCCGCCATTACTAGTAGAAAAAAAATGCCATAAAACTACCCCCTATTTTGTAAATGCTATAACTTTTGCGCAAACCAATAAATAAATGCTAATTGCGATTTTTTTTTGTGAAAAATATGTAGAAGAATGCGTATTGGCCTAAATTGAGGAAAAAAAATTTTCTTTATATATTTTTTGGGGATATTTTTTATAGCAAAATGTAAAAAATAATGCATTTTTTTCAAAATTGTCGCTCTATTTTTGTTTATAGCACAAAAAATAAAAACCGCAGAGATGATCAAATACCACCAAAAGAAAGCTCTATTTGTGGGAAAAAAAAGGACGCCAATTTTGTTTGGGAGCCACGTTGCACAACTGTGCAATTGTCAGTTAAAATGACGCAGTGCCAAATCACAAAAAGTGCTCTGGTCTTTGGGCAGCAATATGGTCCGGGGCTTAAGTGGTTAATTCACAATGTTTTTTCATAATTAGCATTGTGTAAGCGCTACACACTCACGCTCTTTGGCTTTTTTGGTTTTACTTCATAAAAACCGTGTTAGTAGCTATTACATTTCATCTTGGCAGCGCAGTGTATCCACCACCTTGTAACCTACCAGAGTTGGGAAAAGCATTAGATAAACCCCTCTTTAAGGTGTTCTTAAAAAATCTCATCTTTTGCACTCTTTGTGGGGACAGGGCGAGTTCTGAGACTTTTCCTTTGTAGAGGTGGTCAAGGAAGGTTGCCAACCAATAGTGATTCTTCTCCTTTACCGCGAGTATTCTTGGGTGCTGACGCAACTTTTTCTGTCTAAGGGTGGACAGGAGGTTTGTGCCATTGTCACACACCACTATTCCTGGCTCCAGCTGGCGTAGCGTGAACCACCTCTGTGCCTGTCCCTGCAGAGCTGCAAGAATCTCTGCTCTTGGGGTGGTTCCTGTCCCCATAGGCACACCAGCTGCAGCACTGCATGGCACCTTTTAGCAGGACTCATTAAATTTCCCCTTGAACGCCCAGGGGGTACTTGTGGTTTATAGGACAATTCAGCAGAGGAGGGCATGGAGGCGGAGGAGAAGGAGGAGGGGGTAGAGCTGAAAAATCTGGCATCATCACCACTGCATGCTGTGGCTGGACAGCACAGGTAACATCTCTAAACAGAGGAAATAATGCCCTGCCTGAGGACTGACCATGTCCACCTTTACCTCTGGACCCATAAGCTTCTGCCCCCCCCCCCATCATGATGGGGGGTGCTTATTAACACAATGTAATATAGATGTGGAAATGTGTACGTGGATGCACTTTAATCACTGCACTGACACACTGCAATATACTGTGCCAAATGTGCACCAACGACCCAAAAATGTACTGCATTTAAAGGAAGATAATGCACTGTATTATACGGCGTTAACATTGCAGTAACGCACGGAACTGTACTGCATTAAACATAAGATAAAGCACTGAAATATACAGAGTTAAACTTTCAGTAACGCACTGAAATAAACTGCGTTAAGTGTGCATTAACCACTTAAGACCCGGACCAATACGCTGGTAAATGACCCAAGGTGTTTTTGCGATTCGGCACTGCGTCGCTTTAACAGACAATTGCGCGGTCGTGCGACGTGGCTCCCAAACAAAATTTGCGTCCTTTTCTTCCCACAAATAGAGCTTACTTTTGGTGGTATTTGATCACCTCTGCGATTTTTATTTTTTGCGCTATATACAAAAATAGAGCGACATTTTTGAAAAAAAAAACACTATTTTTTACTTTTTGTTAAAAAAAAATCAAATAAACTAAATTTTAGTCAAACATTTAGGCCAAAATTTATTTAGCCACATGTCTTTAGTAAAAAAAAAAATCGCAATAAAAAAAAATAGCTACCTAGCGGGAACAGCGACACTAATACAGCGATCAGAAAAATGATCGCTTAGTGACGCTGGCAATAGGGAGTGAAAGGGTTAACTAGGGCGGTGATCAGGGGGTTAAAACTTTATTAGGGGGGGTGGGGGGGCTATCCTGAACCTAACACTAACTGTTTTTTACACTGCCTGTCACACTGACACTAAATGCAGTGATTAGATCACTGCATTCAGTGACACTGTGACAGGGGGGTGGGGGGGGGCGATCAAAAGGGGTTAATATGCCTATGTGAGTGTGTGTCAGTGTTGTGTTGGTGCACACTTACTTGTGATGTCTTCTCTCATCAGCAGCGCTGGGAAACAGCGCTGCGATGAGAGGTGACATCATTTCCTCCTTCCTGTGTAAACACAGGAGGAGGAACTGACAGGATGGGAGCGCGCTCCCATTGGCTGGGAGCGATCGCGGGGGGGCGGGTAAGCGCCGACATCCGCCCGCTGATCCCGGATCGCTCCCGGAGCCAGGGGGACCCCCGCACGCCGCGGAGGGGGTCCCGATGGGACCCCCGAACCGCACTTAGGCGGGGACGTAAATTTACGCCCTTGTGCCTGTACGTGCCATTCTGTGGCCGTATATGTGCGTGCGGGGGTCCTTAAGTGGTTAATGCACAGAAATGTACTGTGTTAAGCGGCATGCAACGCACTGAAATATATGGCGTTAAACTTGCAGTAACGCACACTGAACTGTACTGCATTAAAACGGCATATAACACACTGCAATATATGGCGTTAAACTTGCAGTAACGCATTGAACTGTTAAAAAACATATTTAGTGGCAAATATAATTTTTTCTTTGTAAATGTACTTTTCGCTTGTGTACATCCTTGCTTAGAAAACAAAAGTTTAAAACAACTTAAATATTGTATACATTCCTATCTATTTACTAATGCTAGCAGCATGAAGATTAAAAATAGTCAATAGTAGTGATTGAGATATTTTTGCATTTTTCCGATACAATATTTTTTATTAAAGTATGTATATGTATAGAAAAAGGAGGAAAAACAGACAACAAGTTCCCACACAGGGGATATGGACATAAAACATAAGCATACATAAAAGCACATAATAAAATATAAATTAATTATAAATTAATACCGTCTCCCCAGCTGGGGCCGGGGGGCAGTGTGTTATGGCTGAGCCAGAAGACCCAGGGACCAAGGCAGATGAAAAGGGGGGGCGGAGTTATCCGCAAAACAGGAAAAAAAAAGGGGGGCAGAAGTATAAGATAAAATAAACCAACAAAAATAATAAAAGAAGAAGAAAAAGAGAGAAGAAGAAAAAAAAAAAAAAAAACATGCAACAGAGGGAAAAGAACAAAGGAATAGAGCAGAGCAGCAAGCAAAAGCTCAGAAACAAAGAAAGAGAAAGAAAGAACCCTCAGGCTGGAAGTAGGGACATATTAATTTTTTTTTTTTTAATATGTTTTATTGGTATTTAAGATATATAAGTACACATAAAGCAATAACATAAAGCACAACATCATACAACAGGTATAAGCAAATAACAGGTGATGCTATATAAGAGCATAAATACAAGAGCACAATAAATCAGTGAATAGGTAGTAATCAAACAAGAAGTACTTAGGGGGATGGGCAAGAGTAGGGATAAATACATGTGGTTGCGATATAACAATATTACGAGCATTTAGAATATACAAAGACATACCCAAAAAAAGGGGGGAAAGAAGAAGATAAAAGAATGGTAAAGAACGTCTTCTCAAATCCAAACTTGGTTAAGTATGCATCAACATCTTATAATCATTAGATTTCGTGAACTGAGTCCAACAAGCCCACTTCTCACTATATTTTCTTGAAGTGTCTCTAGATTGTGAAATCAACTCTTCCATCTTAGCAATATGGTCAACTTTACGTAAGCAGTCTAAGGCCTCGTACACACGATGAGATATGTCCGCTCAAACTTGTCCGACAGACAGTTTAGAGCGGACATGTCTCATCGGATTTCGGTCCGATGGCGTGTACACACCATCGGATCAAAATCCACGCCGGCGGACAGCGTGGTGATGCGGCGGTGACGTTGACGCCGCCACGTCACTGCTACGTCACGCACCAGGAAGTAAACACTTCCGCGCGCATGCGTCGGATCCATTCACAGGATACGACGCATGTGCGGGAGGATATGTCCGCTGGTTTCCCGTACTAACCAGCAGACATATCCGACGGACAGGTTTGTAGCAGACAAATTTCAAAGCATGCTTTGAAATTTGTCCGATGGACAAATCTGTCCGCTAGCCCGTACACACGATCGGATTTGTCTGCTGAAACGGTCCATCGGACCGTTTTCAGCGGACAAATTCGATCGTGTGTACGCGCCCTTCGACTCTAGGAGGAGATGTTTGGGACCACTTGTTGGGGACACATAATTTGGCCGCATTAATTAGATGAACGATAATAGAATTTTTATAGACCGAGTTAGGTAAAGAAGATAGGTGTAGCAAGTACTGTCCGGCTGTAAAATCTGGGGTGTAAGAAGTAATTGAAGAAATGAGCTTGTGAATATCAGTCCAGAATGGTGAGATGAGAGGACATTCCCACCATATGTGGAGAAGCGAACCGGGGTTAGTTTTACACAGGGCTTTTTTTCTGGGGGAACTTGGGGGAACTCAGTTCCACCACCTTTGGCCCAGACCCTTTGGTGCTTGCTCACCACAATCACTTGTAAACACAGAAGTCTGGTTTCTGTGTTTACAAGTGACAGCTCTGCACTCTGTGTGTAACTCCCCTGAACTCTGCACTCTGTATGTAGTGAAATTCTGGTATTTAAAGCCCCTTTAAGACCCTTCTACTGTTTGTGAAATCTGAACGGGGTCGTGGTTGAGTTCCTGCACCTATTTTCTGAGAAAAAAAGCTCTGGTTTTACATCTCCAAAACATTGGGGAGGGACATATTAAATTTAAAGCCCCAGACTTGACGGGCGCAAACTAGGAAGTGTGTAGAACCACCACGGGGCCCATACCTTAAGAAATTTAGCATGAGAGTCGTGGAGGACGCTAGACATCTTCTCATGGATCATAAGAGTCGTCAGGGTATTCTTGACCTCTGGGAATGAAACAGAGGGGTTTTTCCAGGCCCTCGCTATTGTCCGCTTGGCAGCGATAAACAGATATGTGGCTAATTTCCGCTGATGAGAGAAGAGGCCCGGGATTAGGCAATGGAGTAATGCATATTTGGCGTCCTTGTGGAAGGGGACATGAAATAGGGAGGATAATAGGCCAAAGACCTTTGACCAAAATCTAACTAGGCGGGGGCAGTACCACCATGTATGCAGTTCATCTCCTCGTTGACCATAACCTCGAAAGCACCTGTCTGTACACGAAGAGCTTGACTTGACAATGTGAGGTGGGACCCAGTACTAGCGTAAGAGGACCTTATAAGCTGCCTCCAACGTGGCAGTTTTGAAGGAACATTTTGCTATTCTGGACCAGGCCTTACTTCAATCTGCAATATCTATAGGGGAGAGGTCACGCTCCCATTTAAGCACATAAGTAAGGGTAGTAGAAGAGCTACCGGAAGCCAGTAAAGAATAGATCATAGAGATAGTGCCGCGATGCTGACAAATGTGCTCAAAGGCAGTTAGTTGGTATGGGAAGGAGCCAAGGCGCCAAAGGGAGGTTATCCAGTGTCACAGCTGAATATAGCGAAATAATTCGGTAGACGGAGCATCATGGGTCTCACGGATCGAAGACCACAAGGGAAAGACTCGGGTGTGAAGAAAGTGATGAACCAATGAGAACCCATGAGAAAGCGTGGGGAGTTCTGAGCCCGGCGGGAACATGGGATTATTCAGGAGGGGGAGTAGAGGCCGGAATGGAGACATAAGTTTGCCCGAGTACCGAATCGCATCCCATAGTTTCAGACTGTGAAGCATAAGGTGGCCAACAGTGGATTTTTTTATCAGTCCTGTGGGGGGTGTTGGTGACATGTCAGGGGTCTAAATAGAGACCCCTGACGTCTCCCATTTGAGAGAGAGAGAGAAAGGGACAGAGGACATTCATTCCCCAGTCCTTTTCTCTGCACAGAAGATGAATGGAGAGAAGACAGCGTCTCCCCTCCATTCATAAACTGAGCAGAGTAACACAGGTTACTCTGCTGAGTTGTCACAGGACACAGAGCGCTCGGTAACAAACTCTCTGTGTCCCATTCAGAAAAGAAAGGAGACGGTAATTTGCCCCTTCCTCCGCTCTCCATCCTGACAGTTTATCACCCCTCCCTTTCGCAGCCCGCGGGAGAGGGAAGCCATCAGCTGCGAGGGAGAGGGGGGATGGAGGGCATATCTTCCATCAGTTGTTTAGGGGGGGGATTGTTGGTGCTGCCGCAGGACCCCGTTTTTTAAAATCCTGCAATCAAACTTGTTGAGGGGGGGGGCGGGGTTTGTGCTGCCGGGACAGCACTGAACTTGCAAAGAAGCCGTGCTTATTGGGATAAGAACAAAGGGGGGGCTCTGGAGGAGGCAGACACGGAGGACAGTCGGGGATGATTTGTGTAGCAGGGACAGCAGTGAACACAGCGATCCCCCATGCATGACTTTTCAGGTAAAAGCCGCGGGAGGGAGAGAAGGAGAAGCAGCGGATGAAAACCATGCATGGGGGATCGCGGTGTTCATGTTCACAGCTGTCCCTGCTACACCGATCATCCCCCGACTGTCCCTGGACATTCACGTGTGCACTGTGCAGGAATGACAGGGGCCGTGAGCGTGCTCTGCTTCTTCACAGAATGCTCAATCACTCCTGCACGTGCACGCCAGTCACAACAGGCACAAGGCTCGTCCTCGCAACGCTGGCTAGCCGTGGGAGTGTAGTGGTGGGCGGAGGAGTCCTGTGACGTCACGACTCCGGCCACCGAGTGCCAGGAAAAAAACGCCTACAGATTCTGCAATTTTGCAGGGCTTCTGACAGGTGAGGGGCTGACATTTAGAATATATAGATACATGCAGGAGGCATGTATAGCATTATAGATTACAATGCTATAAATGATTCAAATTTGATGTCAGTGGGTTTACATCCACTTTAACCCCCCTGGCGGTATTCCAGAGTCTGACTCTGGGTTACATTTCTGTGCTGCGATCGGTAACCCCGAGTCTCGGCTCGCCTCGCAGAATCCACAGGCAAGGTTTACTTACCTTGTTCCTGGATCCAGCGATGCATCCACGCTGTGTGAGCGAGCGGGTGCTCGCTCGATTCACACAGTGTCCCCATGTGCCGCTGAGCTCCGTCCCCTGCGACATTACGACGCCATATTCAAAAATGTAAACAAACACATTACATACAGTATACTGTAATCTTATAGATTACAGTACTGTATGTAAAAAATACACACACCCCTTGTCCCTAGTGGTCTGCCCAGTGTCCTACATGTTTTTTTGTATAATAAAAACTGTTCTTTCTGCCTGCAAACTGTAGATTGCCCACAGCAACCAAAAGTGTCCCTTGATGTCAAAAATGGTTTTAGAGCAGCTAGAATCACTTGCAGAATTGAGTGATAGTGATTTGTGGGGAAAGTCGTAAAAAAATAAAAATAATGACAGCGACAATTCTGCAAATGAGCAAATTTCAGTGATTTTGATTTGATTACATTATTGAATAATTTTTATTATAATTATATTATTATTTGTTATAATTATTTATAATTATTTATTATATTATAATTTATAATTTTGTTTTAAAAAAAATGTCATACCCGGGATGCCTATTAGACTCTTGTTTGGTTAGATTTAAGTGAGTTAAGTGAGTTATTCCTAAGGCCGCGTACACACAATGAAATTTATCAGATGAAAACGGTCTGACAGACCGTTTTCATCAGATATGTCTGCTGGGCTATTTTGGTTTGATCAGTGTACACACGATTAAACCAAAATCCCCACCGGCAGACATCGCGGTGACGTGGCGGTGACGTTAATGCCGCCACGTCACCGAACTAGGAAGTAAAATACTTCCACGCATGCGTCAAATCCATTAGTTAGTACACTAACCAGCAGACATGTCGGACAGATGGGTGTCCAGCAGACAGATTTTAAAGCATGCTTTACAATTTGTCTGCTGAAAAAAACTGTCTGCTCGCCCGTACACACGATCGGATATGTCTGCTGAAATGGTCCGTCGGACCGGTTTCAGCAGATAAATTCGATCGTGTGTACGCAGCCTAAGAATTACAAGCCCACAGTATAAAACGCCAAATTTCCATGCAAATAATGGTACCGCTTTCAGCACCTAAAATCTGAAAGAATCATACCGCCAGGAGGTTAAGCTTTCTGTGAGTGTGTTCCTGATTCCTGTGTTTGACCTCTGATCTTGACCCTGCTTACTCCTGACTATCCCCATCTGCTACCTGCCCTGTCAGGTAAGTACTTACCGAGGCCGAGATGCCGAGAGCGGTTCGTCCTTGCGGCTAGGTACACTCCAGCCCCTGGAGGTGATACAGAGAGTGAGTGGCACGAAGAGGCACAGGCTACCAGCAGGTAGGGTAAGACTTGAGAGATGGTCTTGGTAGAGCTGGGCAGCTGTGCAGTGACAGGTGGGTAGGATGGCCCGCTGGAAGATTCTCTAACAAAAGTCCAGAACAGGCTGAGGGTCAAACACTGGAGAATGAAGTTATTTCCAGATCGCTGGCTGAGACACAAATGTTCAGGCCACAAGTAGAGGATCAAGGCCAGGAGGCAGGTCCGGGTTACAGGCAGAGGGTCTAGTACTGGAGACAAGTGGCAGATCTGGGACACAAGCAGAGGGTCAAGGACTGGAGACAAGAGGCAGGTCCGGGTCACAGGCAGAGGGTAAAACACAGGCAGAGTCCATTAAGCAGGCTGAAGGTCAGGTCCAGCAGAAGAGCAGAGTAGTCAGGGCCATTTCGGGTCACAACAGGAAATCAGATACAGGAAACAGGAATCAAGCTCAAACAGGAAGCTGAAGACAAACCAGCAACCTGTCAGAGCACCTGAGCAGCATTATATAGGCCAGCCAGAGCGTCAATTGAGCGTGCGCCATTCCATCGGGCCACAAACTCGCAAGCACCGGAGCACCGTTCTGCCGCGCATGCACGCAGGGACACGGCTTGGCGCGGCTGACTTGGTTGTTTCTCTGGCACTTTGTTTTCCCCCGGGATTCAGCATTTGCCTTCTGCTCTTGTTTGATCCACTTCTGCCCTTGCTTGTGACCCGAGTGTTCTGCAGTCTTTGCCTGATCTGCCTGCCAGTTATCAGCATGGCTCGTCTGATCCTGCATCCAGTCTTTGCAGCCTGCTACAGCTTCTTTCAGTGAGATCATTATCTTTGGCATTCTGCCTCGTGCTGCACATTCACAGTCTGTCATCTGCCAAGCTCTGTGCCAGCCTCCAGACATCCTGCTGTCTCCTGGCACCCTTCCAATGAAGTATCGACTACTATCAGTACAGACTACTGGACTGATAATAGGTGCTCATAGCTCATCGTGCTCTTGCAATTACTAACTCACTATCCGTGGCCTTGAGCCAGAGCTTTACAAGAGGCCTTCCTATGCCAGTTAGGCTCAATGAGCAGGTGTGTGACAGTTTCACTTTAAACTATTTTAAAGGATAAGTCCACCCTAACACTAAAATCGCTACATCTACAGACATGCATGATATAAACCTGACCTATCTAGCCCTATAAAGAAGAAATCAGTATACATACATTTTTTTAAGCCAATCTGGTCCGGTATCCAGCAGAAAAAGCTCTGCAGAGGACACAGCTGACAATGGCTGTGAAATAAATGGGGAGTGACGTCACCCATAGACAGGGGCGGACTGACAACTCATGGGGCCCCCGGGCAATAGAAGATTATGGGGCCACCAGGCTTACAGATGGCCACCAAGCCAGGTGGCAGTACAGAGGCAGGGCAGCTAAAATCTCAGGATTTTCACATCAAAAGAATGTAGGTTTTGGACATATCAGGGACAGATGTAAAAAAACACAGATTTTTACATACTGTCCCTGGTTTTAATGAGCCTGGCAACCCTGATGGGGCCCCCTAGTGGCATGGGGCCCTCGGGCAGTGCCCGGGTTCCTCAATGGGCAGTCCGCACCTGCCCATAGAATTACAATGGGGCTCCTGTTGTCGGCTGTATCCTCTGCAACCTCCTCCACAGTAAAGCTGACAGCTGATTGTGGGATCGGGTCGGATCAGCGTTAAAAAAAAAGTACTTATAGCAATTCCTTCTTTACAGGGTAAGATCATTTTAAAAAATTGTCATGCATTAGTACATGCCCCCCAGGGCAGCGTCCATCTTCCTATGCCCTTTGTTTGACAATCTTTAGCGTAATAGCCTAACAAATTGCCAGATCTCATTTTAAGGTTCTGTTCCTATTGATTTCAATAGGGTTTAAATTAATGCTTATGTAGAAACACAAAGTAGCCAAAGTGCAGGGATGAAAAAAAAACATTGTATCATTTATTAAACCAAATAAAAAAGGTGCTGCTGCACCTTCTTTAGGCCAGGTACTAGTAGTGGTGGTGTCACATTCATCACAGAGAAGTAGGGCCATCCCACATGTTGTATCATTGAGAGGAGTAGCAGAATGTGTTTTGAGGTGTAATACGTATTTCTAAGCTGTGTGTTAGAAATGTCAAACAGATGACATATCCAAAAGACATGCCTCATAAAAAATACATTGGGGTGATTGCTTTCCAAAATGTGATAATTGTGTGGGTGTTTCCACTGCCTGGGTGCTCCAGGGCCTCCAAAAATGGGATAAGTAGTCAGGAAATTGGATGTGTAATTTATGCTCCTAGAATGCCTGAAGGTGATCCTTGGACGTTGGGCCTCTCTATGTAGCTAGGCTTTAAAAAAGCCTCACATGTGTGGTAATGCCATACTTAGGGGCAAAGACATGTAGCAGATTAAATGTTGGCCCACATTTATGAATAAAGATTATTTTCAAATTTTTATAACCGAAACTAAGAAAAACACTTATTTTTTTCATTTATTTTGCATAAAAAAAAAAAAACAGTGGTGATTAAAACACTTTGCCGCTGAACGTACATATGTGGCCTCGATGCCCGCAGCTGCAGGCATCATCCCGGTATCATTTTTTAGAGCCGTCGATTGACTTTCCAGGGATAACAACCGATGCGGCTAAAAGCTGCTTGGTTGTTATGCCGGGGGAGCGGGAGGGGCCACCCCCCTCCCGTTGCCTCCGTAGCTCTTACTGGGCCTCCAGTCCCACCGAGAGACTCGACCCATGATCCGTCGCCTCCAGTGCTCAGTGAAAGACTGAAACGAAGCCGCGAATGGCTTTGATTCAGTCTCTTCAGTGTAAACACGGAAGTGACGTCATGACGTCACTCCTGGGTTACTCGGCTGCCAATGGCGCCGGTTTAAAAAAAATACACAGTATTCAGAATCGCAGTTTTCGGTGATCTGAATACTTTGAGGTGCACAGTAGGGATTGGGGGTCTTTTAGACCCCCGATCTTTCCATAAAGAGTACCTGTCACCACCTATTACTGTCACAAGGTTTGTTTACATTCCTTGTGACAGCAATAAAAGTGATCACAGTTTTTTTTTTTTAAAACACAATTTTATATTATTAAAATAATAACGTCCCTGCGGGCTCGTGCAGCAAATAAAATGCATACAGAAGTTGTACCTGCATATGTAAATGGTGTTCAAATTACACATGTGAGGTATTGCCGCGATCATCAGAGTGAGAGCAATAATTCTAGCCATAGACCTCCTCTGTAACTTTATCACTTTCATCACGTCCACACGATACGGAATACACAGCACGGAGCCCTAACGCACAGGAACGAAGGAGAGGAGACGCCGCATCCTTCATTTATTACTTGCGCTGCACCAACTATCAGATTGTGAGTGCAATTTCATTTATTCATTAAACCCCTTTACCTACATACTACACCATGGGTTGTTTTTTGTTTTTGTTTCTTTTCCCATGAGTTTGTGACGCATCCTCATACCCCATTCAACATATGCTGTGGAGCCATCATATGCTTTGCCTGTTGCTTTGGAGAAGTCTGCCTGGGAAGACCATAAACATCCCTAAGCCTATTTGACCGCTATCCTTACGGTCAATCTTTGCGGTAAGGAGACAACCTATTCACTGGGTGGCCCTTTGGTGGAAGAAGATTTTGTTGTGTCCATTTGTTTCACTGATTATGGACTTTATCTTTTGGATCACTCTTGATTTTCATTTCACATGATCACTAATTATGCAAACATTTATTTAGCGCTGTACCTTAATTTTTTGTATTTTCTGTGGGTTACTTTGGTTTAAGTAATTGGTACTGGCAGCTTTTTGATTTTTTTTGCACATTTATTTATATCAACGTTAGCGCAGTGTTTTTTCTCCTTTTTGGAGGCAATCGACATCCTTCTCCATGCCCCCGGTGGCAATGGCGGTGGGAGGGGGGCCTCCCACTCACCCCGCCCTACCTGCTCCACTTGGGAGCCCGACTGGGGCCCAACGGGACCCCAACGGGGCAGAGGGACTCCCCCCTATGAGGGAGTGAGGGGGTCTAGCCCACCCAGCCAGCCCCGTAGGTCCTTCACCTCTCTTTATTTTGGGGGGGGGGGTGGGCATACTAAGCACAGGCGTACCTTGCATAGCACACCCACCGGGAGCCGGGCTGAGACCACCAAACTCAATTCACAAGCCGAGACCGGGATCCGAACCCTAGGCTGCAGAGGTGAACGGCTTGTCAGCGCAGTGCCAATCACGTTGAGCCACCACTGCTCCCACGATATATATATTTTTTTTAACTGGTAACTGTAAAAAAAATGTAAGCGTCACCTATGGAGATTTTTAGGTACCGTAGTTTGTCGCCATTCCACGAGTGCGTGCAATTATAAAGCGTGACATGTTTAGTATCAATTTACTCGGCGTAGCATCATCTTTCACATTATACAAAAAATTGGGCTAACTTTACTTTTTCATTTTTTTTTAAATTCATGAAAAAAAAAAAATTCCAAAAAAGTTGCATTTAAATCACCACTGCACAAATACTGTGACATAAAATATTGCAACATTTGCATTTTATTCTCTAGATTCTCTGCTAAAAAATATATATATAATGTTTGTGGGTTCTGAGTAATTTTCTAGTGAAAAATATGGGCCCAGATTCATAAAGCAATTACGCCTGTCTAACTGGTGTTAGACAGGAGTAATTTCAAATTTCGCGCGCCGTATCACTAGTTTGAATCCTCAAACCATGATACGGCGGCTTCGGGCTTCGATCCGAGAGGCTAACGTCTTCGTAAGCCTTCGGATCTACGCTGCGATATTTTTGCGGCCGCTGGGAGGAGTTTGCGTCGTTTTCATGCGTCGGGATATGCAAATGTGTTTTTACGGCGATCCACGAAGATACGAGCGGTCTTCGCAATCGCTTACGTCTGTTTTTTTTTACGTACAGTTAGACCAGCTTTTTGCTGGTCTAACGGTGCGTAGCCCATGTTAAGTATGGCCGTCGTTCCCGCGTCGAATTTACATTTTTTATTTTTTTTTGCGTAACTTGTTCGGGAATAGAAATGTCCGTAAACGACGCTACTCAAACAACGAATGACGTAACGACGTGATTTCGCGCAATGCACGGCGGGAAATTTGCGAACGGAGCATGCGCAGTTCGATCAACGCGGGAACGCGCCTATTTTAAATCCTTCACGCCCCCTACTCGTCTAGATGGATTGCGACGGGAGAAATACACTACGCCGCCATCGTTTACTGGACAAAATCTACCTGGATTCCACGTAGAGCCAGGTAAAAAACGGCGGCGTAGTGTATTTCTGATACGCTACGAGAATCCAATTCTCTCTGAATCTGGGCCATGGATTTTAACTTGTAAACACCAAATGTCAGAAATAGGCTTAGTCATGAAGGGTTATATACCAGCAAAAGAAAGCTCTACGTGTCTCAAAAAAATTATAACATATCCTTTGGATAACTGAGTAATTTTCATTTAACCAATGATCCGGCCACTTTTTTCTATACGCCACTGCATCGATTTAACTGACAATTACGCGGTTGTGTGATGCTGTACACAAACAACATTTACGTCCTTTTTTCCCCACAAATAGAGCTTTCTTTTGGTGGTATTTGATCATCTCTGCAGTCTTTATTTTTTGCGCTACAAAAAAAGAGCAACAATTATATAAAAAAAAAAAAAACACAGTATTTTGTACTTTTTTTCCCCTCAGTTTAGGCCGATATGTATTCTTCTACACATTTTTTGGTAAAAAAAAAATCACAATAGGCGTATATAGATTTGTTTTGCACAAAAGTTATAGCGTCTACAAAGTAGGGGATAGATTTATGACATTATTATTATTATTTTTTAATAGTAATGGCGAAGATCTGCGATTTTTATCAGGAATGTGATATTAACCACTTCGTTACTGGGCACTTAAACCCCCTTCGTTCCCGGACCAATTTTCAGCTTTCGGTGCTCTCTCAATTTGAATGTCAATAACTCAGTCATACAACATTGCATCCAAATGATTTTTTTGTCCTTTTTTTCATACATACAGAGCTTTCTTTTGGTGGTATTTGATCACCTCTGCGGTTTTTATTTTTTGCGCTATAAATGAAAAAAGACGGAAAATTTTGAAAAAAAAAGAATTTCTTAGTTTATGCGATAAAATTTAGCAAAATATTAATTTTTCTTCATAAATTTTGGCCACAATTTATACTGCTACATATCTTTGGTAAAAATAACCCAAATTAGTGGGTATTATTTGCTCTTTGTGAAAGTTAGAGAGTCTACAAGCTATGGTGCAAATCATAAAAAAATTATCACACCTGTTGTACCGCTGCCTATCTCATTTCTTGCGACCCGAACACGCCAGGAAAGTACAAATACCCCCCAAATGACCCCTTTTTAGAAAGTAGACATTCCAAGGTATTTAGTAAGATGCATGATGAGGTTTTTGATGTTGTAATTTTTTCCCACAATTCTTTGCAAAATGAA
Organism: Rana kukunoris; assembly: GCA_029574335.1. NCBI lineage: Eukaryota > Metazoa > Chordata > Amphibia > Anura > Ranidae > Rana > Rana kukunoris. The sequence continues at coordinate 212,463,436 of CM056050.1, read as the reverse complement.
TATTTTTTTTATTTTTTTTTTCCCCCTCACAAAATTGTCATTGTAATAGGTTATTTCTCTCACATGGCATGTGTATACCACAAATCACACCCGGAAATACATTCTGCTACTCCTCCTGAGTATGGCGATACCACATGTGTGGGACTTTTTCACAGCCTGGCCACATAACTTGTTGACTACCTATAACACTTTTGAAGGCCCTGGAGCATCTGGACAATGGAAATTCCCACAAAGTGACCCCATTTTGGAAAGCTAACGCCCCAACGTATAATCTATAAGGCATAATGAGTCTTTTGAACGATTCATTTTTTTCTAAACGTTTTTGGAAAATGTGAAAAAAAAATGGAAACACAATTTTTTATGCAAAGTTGTCTATTTATAAGATATTGCCAACACATGTCATGTACATAGCAAAAATTACACCCCAAAATACATTCTGCTACTCCTCCTGAGTATGGCAATACCACATGTGTGGGACTTTTTCACAGCCTGGCCACATACAGAGGCTCAATATGCAGGGAGCACCATCAGGTGTTCTAGGAGCATAAATTACACATCTAACTTGTTGACTACCTATTACACTTGTGAAGGCCCTGGAGCACCAGGAAAATGGAAACGCCCACAAATTGACCCCATTTTGGAAAGCTAACACCCCAACGTATAATCTATGAGGCATAATGAGTCTTTTGAAGAATTCATTTTTTTCCAGAAGTTTTTGGAAAATGTGGAAAAAAATGAAAACGCTATTTTTGTATGTAAAGTTGTCCATTTATGAGATATTGCCAACACATAGCATGTACATAGCAAAAATGACACCCCAAAATACATTCTGCTACTCCTCCTGAGTATGGCGATACCACATGTGTGGGACTTTTTCACAGCCTGACCACATACAGAGGCCCAAAATGCAAGGAACACCAAAAGGTGTTCTAGGGACACATAGCATGCACATGGCAAGAATTACACCCCAAAATACATTATGCTAAGCAAAGGGTAAACAAAAACATTTACCTGTGGTTTTAGTAGCGCAGTTGTCCACAGGACAATAGCACTGGTCCAGGCAGCAGGCAGGGACTTGGTCAGCAGGCATGATGGCATAGGTCCTACAGGCAGCAGGCAGAAGTAGGGCCTCGTTCAGGACAGAGTTGGGACAGGGGTAGAGGCTTCTCTCACCCAAATCTCTTTGAAGCCTCCGGGCAACCAGACTCTAATCTAGAATGAGAAAACAAAAACAATTGTTTTCTTCATCCAGAAAAACAATTCTGGAGCCCCTGACACATGTGAGACCCCTGTGCTATGAATCCCACTAGTCCACTGGCAGGGTAAAAGATCAGTCCAAGAGGCAGGCAAAAAGAATGGTCAAACAGTCCAGGGTCAGTTCCAGATCAGGCAGAGGTATAAACAGAATCGGTAGGCATAAGCGTGGTCAAATAACAGTCCAGGGTCAGTTCCAGATCAGGCAGAGGTATAAACAGAATCGGTAGGCAGAATCGTGGTCAAATAACAAGCCGGGGTCATAAGCAGAGGTATAAGGGGTGTGAAGGTAAATGGCAGGAAGTGACTAATAATTTAGTGAGGTATGGTAACGGGCGAAACAACCAACTATGCAGAGGCCTGGTTGGGAAGGGCATTTAGGACAATAAAAAGTGGTGTCTCTTCTCACTCCTGCTTTGGAGCACACCTTGGGAGGGATTTTATCTGGAAAGTGGCGCTCGTTGAGTCGGCTAACCACATCGGATCGAATGTTTGCTGGTGGGTTGCTTGCTGGGGTTAAAAGGGCAGTGGTGATTTCCTCCTGGTAGAAAAGGTAGGATTTGGGTCTTGGAGTGGATTTACGATATATCACATAAGTATTGTATGTGGCCAAATTGAACAAATAAATTGAAACTTTTTTTATACCACTGGTATGATCTTCTTGTGGAAAGGTAGGGTTCCAGCATCTGGTCGTTCAAATCGACACCCCCCATGAACTTATTGTATTCTTGAATACATTTTGGCTTCTGGATTCGCCCATTCCTCGTTCTGGTCTCAACGAATGTGTCAATCGGGGCAAAATTTTCTGTATCCACCTTGACTCCTGGCTGGGCAGTGAAAGGGGGAATGTTGGTTTCTCCTGAATTAGGAGGAAGCCACAGGGGGTACTGAAGGGAATAGGGAAGGCTGGCATGGGACCTAACCCTTTGGGACTGAGGTGACACCCCACTGGTACGTGACCTTGCTTGCCGAGGTATTGCGGTTCTGGTGGATGGCACAGTGGTTCTGGTGGATGGCACAGCGGTGCTGGTGGATGGCACTGCCTCCTTAGCAATACACCTTCGTCTCGCGGGTGGACCCTCCTCTTCTTCTTCTTCTTCTTCCTCTTCCTCCTCTTCCTCCTCTTCATCCTTTTCCCATCCTTTTCCTCCTCTTCTTCCTCTTCCTCTTCCTCCTCTTCTTCCTTTTCCTCCTCTTCCTCCTTCTCCTCCTCCTCCTCCTCCTCGGATGTCTCTGCTCCACTGCTAACTATCGGGTCATAGTTAATGTCAGATTCGTTGTCCGAATTATCAGGGGAATCTGAATCGCAGAGCTCCCCGTTGCTCCCGTCAGCCGCAATAATTTCAAACGCCTCCTCCAATGAAAATTATATTTTAGCCATTGTTGGCACTGATGACACTGACAGGTGGCACTGACGGCAAATGGCACGGGCAGATGGCACGGCAGATGGCACTGATGGCAGGTAGCACTAATGGCAGGTAGCACTAATGGCAGGTGGCACTGATGGCAGGTGGCACTGATAGCAGATGGCACTGATGGCAGATGGCACTGATGGCAGATTGCACTGATGGCACGGGCAGACGGGCAGATGGCAGGTGGCACTGATGCAGGGGCAGGTGGCACTGATGGCAGGGGCAGGTGGCACTGATGGCAGGGGCAGGTGGCACTGATGGCAGGGGCAGATGGCAGGGGCACTGATAATATCCTGCAAGGTGGCACTGGCAAGGTGGCACTGCTTTTTCATTTTGTTTTCGAATGTTCAACTCACTGTAATCACTGTACTGTTTCTCTCCTCACACGCTGTCTATGTGTGAGGAGAGAAAGCCGGCGATGAGAGATGATCTAATTTGTTTACATTTCAGATCATCTCTCATTGGACGGCGGGATCGAGTGCTGAATGGCCTCTGCGATTGGCCATTCAGCTCGATCTGTGATTGGCTGTGTCCTAGGGACACGGCCAAAACAGTTTTTTCCCGATGCGCGCTCGCGGGAACGCACAGGGAGACGAACGGAAAATCACATCCAAAGACGTCAGGTTGGCGCCTCAGATCCGCGCTGTTGACGTAATCTGTCAATAGCGCGGGTCTGAAGTGGTTAAGGCAGACACATCGGACACTTTTGCCACATTTTTGAGACCATTGATAATTATACAGCGATTAGTGCTATAAAAATGCTCTGATTACTGTATAAATGTCACTGGCAGGGAAGGGGTTAACACTAGGGGCGATCAATGGGTTAACTGTGTTCCCTCATTGTGTTCTAACTGTAGGGGGGATGGTACTAACTAGGGGAAGAGAGATATCGGTGTTCATACATTACACTACGCCGACGCAGCGCAGAGAGGCAAGCATGGAATTCACAAAGCAAATGCTCCCAACTCTGCGCCGGCGTAGCGTACATTTCGTAGGCAAAAGTGGAATTATGTGGAAGTGGGCTGGAAGTGGGTGTGATCCATGGTAATGAAGCGTGACCCTATGCAAATGATGGGCCGGGTGCCAGACAAGTACTTAAAACGAACTGCGCATGTGTCGAGACGTGAACGTATCCCTGTGCTCATGCGCACAACCACGTCGAAACAACTGCCTAAGATACGCCGGATCACTGTTTACGCCTGGGCAGGAATGGGGTAAAAGTGTATTAAAGTGGTTAAAGGGGTTGTAAAAGTTCTAAATTGGTTCCTAGTGCATTGTTGGTTCACTTACCTTTTCATTTGATTTCCCTTCTAAATGTTTTTTTTTTCTTTGTTTGAATTTCTCACTTCCTGTTTCTCCTCAGTAAGCTTTCCACCATCATCCGAGCTGTGGAAAGTCATTTAGAACAGCTTACTGAACAGCTTACTGAGGAGGAACAGGAAGTGAAAAATTTAGACAAAGAAAACAAAGAACAAAAACATTTAGAAGGGAAATTAAAGGAAAAGGTAAATGAACCAACAATGCACTAGCTTAAAGTAACCTATTTAGAAAATAAAAAACAATCCTTTACAACCCCTTTAAAGACTATTGCACTGCTTAACACACATTTTATTACCAATGACACCCCAATACACCTTGGCAATGGATGTGCTTAGCAGCAGAACAGATGTTGTGGGGTGCTGCCGAAAAATGCTACATGTACCTTTTTTGGTACATTGAGCAGTCCATTCAAATGAAGGAGCTGCATTACCCCAAAGCTCGGCATAACACATGTCCTAATGCAGCACAATAGTGTGAATGGGCCCTTAAATTGCTGGGAGCTGTAAGTACAATGTTATCTACTTTTGCTCTGTTTGATCTTCATGAATTCTGACTAAACATTCGCTCTATCGTTAGCTGTGTCTGCACCCGAAAGGGTTAACCTGCTGTTAGCACTGGTCGCCAGATGACTGCTCCTCTTAAAACACAAGGCTTATTTATACAGATGCAAGGTGGGATTTTCTTTCCCCATCCACCAAGTTGTTATTCCAAAAAGCTTCTCACCATCTACTAAATTGTTCATGAATTTGTTTCTTAAACTATAATATTTTTATAGGAGCGATTGCATACTTTAGTGCTGCACGTGGAATGGTGTTTTGAAGCAATATGTTTTCTGCAGGTATTTCAAGTATGAACGTGTCTGCACAAGGAAGATAAAAGACATCTGTAAAGGGTACTTTGTGTGTCAGAATCAAACATCTGGATTTACAACTGTTTCTAATTACTTGACTGGCTAGACTGTAAACTTAGGCTCTGGCATTAGAGTCCCTCCTAGAGAGCTGCCCAAATCCTTACAGGCAGCTAATCAAAGGCACTGTGCAGGAGGATAGCTTGTGAGCCGGTTTTGGCCAGCTTTGAGCCCTGGAGCTCCAGTGTGAGCTGTGCTTTAGAAAAGAAGACCTGCAAGTGCTGTCTGGAGTCTGTAGAAAACTCTTCTCACTAGATCAAGTATGCATGCTGGAGCTTTGGTCAACTTTGTGTGGGCTTCTGTCTTCTTCAGCGTTGTAGCCGCTGTGCCGCAGAACCTCAAGTAAGTGCTTATTCTCTCTGAGGTTTGCTGATTACATACTAAACATACTCGAGATGTGTTTTTTGGAGTAATCTAGGACTCTGAATTAGGATCTGATGTCTGTGATTGCTTGTTTGTTTGCATACGGTAGTCCACAGCTGTCTACGGCTTTTTAAAGTAACACCAGGCCTGGTCTTGTGTTTATATAATTTGCATTTGTGGATTCATTAGTAAACCTTGAAACAATACAATATCATTTACCACATTTTTCTATAAGGATCTGTGTACGCACAAAGAACAGTCAATAATACAAATTTGACAATAATGAGCAAAATAAAGGGTATGTGTAATAAATTATACGTTTTAAAACACATGGTTAAAAGTTTCATTTGTGCTGTAGTTATGAATTTGTTTTACAAGTCCCCCTTTTTATCAGAATTCAACACCTTCAATTTAAGCATCTCTATCTAATGGTGTGATTTATATTTTAATATGTGTTCTCTATGTCTATTCATACTTTTGTCCAAGTGTCTTTTGTTTCATTGTTCTGCTTTTGTATACTTGCATGAACTTTCAATATGTACTTTCAATATCCTAAAGAGAACCTGTTAGATTTCTGTTATTTGTCACTGCCCAAGCTCATATCCAGCATTCAAATAAGCACTCAGAATTACTATACTAGACAGGGATGACATAGCACATGATGCTACAGAAGTTTTATTGGCCCCAGAACTTGTATTATTTGCAGGAGTTGGGCAGTGACAGCCTCTAGAACAGGGGTCTCCAAGCTTTCTAAACAAAGGGCCAGTTTACTGTCCTTCAAATTTTAGGAGGACTGGGCTGTGGCCAGCGGGAGTAGAAATGTTCTGCTGTCAGTGGGAGTAAACAGTATCCCCTTTTTGATATTAGAGGGAGGAATAGTATTCCATCATTGCTGTCCATGGGAGAAATATTTCCCCATCATTGGTGTTAGTGGGAGAAATACTTCCCCCATCATTGGTGTTAGTGGGAGAAATACTCCCCCATTATTGTTGTCAGTGGGTGGAATAGTGTCCCATATTATTAGGGGGAGGAATAGGGACCCATCCTGTGTCAGTATGAGCAATAGTGTCCCATCAATAGTGCCAGTGGGAGGAATAGTGTCCCATCATTGGTGTCAGTGGGAGGAATAGTGTCCCATCATTGATGTCAATGGGAGGAATAAGTGTCTCATCATTGATGTCAATGGGAGGAATAACTGTCCCATCATTGGTGTCAGTGGGAGGAATAGTGTCCCATAATTGGTGTCAGTGGGAGGAATAGTGTCCCATAATTGGTGTCAGTGGGAGGAATAGTACCCTATTGTCAGCATCAGTGGCGGGAACTATGCCCCTCTGTTGCTAACAGTGGGGGGGAATAATGCCTCAAAGGCAAGATAAAATCAAGCAAAGGGCCACATCCAACGTTACTACCCTAGAACTTAGGAGACTTGACAACTTCTCTTTAAAACTTAACTCTAGACATAAACAAAATCATAAAATATATTCCTCAGTAGCCACAAAGGATGTAAATTCATTTTGTACAACAAAAAGAAATACCCCCAAAGTGGGACTTTAAGGGCCAAACACAGAGTCAGTATACACGATGTTTATTATTGGGACCAAGAAATCTGTTGGTATTTGTTTACAAATATGCACTTGACACCTAAATGCATATAAAAAGACAACATATGCATGTATTTGTACATATACATTAAACATCACCAGGGGCATGTGTGTACCGAGTGTGACAAAAGAGGGGGGGGGGGAACAAGACACTATATATAACATAAAATAAAACACTCTCCAAGAAATGATGGAAATGCCTGACGCGTTTCTGACTTTTCAACAAAACCGTCATCAGGGGCTGCAGGAGTGAGTAGTTACAAATTTTCATTCACTTGTGAATAGAGTGAGAACCTCCTCAAATAAGCTTTGGGCTCATAATAAAATCCTTCATGCCAGGCAGATGGACCTTTGAACTTCCAATGGCGAATAGTCCTGGAATAGGGGGGTTTTAATAAACCCAGAACCTGCTGGTATGAATCCAGTTAGGGATAATCCTATCTAGGTGCCTCTGGATGTCCCAGGGTGAGTGAGCTACATTGGTCAAATGGACCATTAATGTGGTAAGAGGGGGAGCATAGTGGCGTTAGCCCCGGTGTGTATAATGTGCCAATAATAAACATCTTTTATACTGACTCTGTGTTTGGCCTTTAAAGTCCCACTTTGGAGGTATTTCTTTTTGTTGTACATTTATCAGGGATATGTGGCCATTTTCACAAAGTATGGATTTATGAGTACCTCTTCTTATATCTAAATTCCTTTTGTGTTCACCAAATGCCTTACAAAAATTGGTATTAGCTTTTAAAATAAGTGGTGACATCATCACCTTTCTGCACAAACCTGTGCAATGATCAGAATTGTGGAAGGGGCCCAACAAGTCCAACCACTATAGAAAACTAGAGGAGTGGGCGATTACAAGACCAATCACCCTGCAGGGGAATAGAGAGCAGTAGAGACTGGTCTAGATTAACGGAAGCTCCAACACAGAGGCAAAGTTTCAAACCATTTTATCAGACAGATCCAGAAAAATATACAAATCCAACCAATCAAGTAAGAATACACAAGCCTCTTGTATTTAGACAACATTTGCTTATCCCATTTTTCAGGATTAAATTAATTCTGTGGTTCCATCCAGTCCCACCATTGGAAAATGCAGCATGCTGTCAGTCAGAAAGGGGCACTTTGATTGTGTTATGTAGTTAGGCCTGGTTCACACTATTGCGGGTGGTTGCAGGTGCGGGAATCTCAGCAATTCCTGCACCCGCAACCACTCGAAGTCAAAACGCACTGCTGTTCGAAAACATGCTGGACTGACATTCATTTTATTCTTAATGGAACCCCCGCAGATCTAAAAACATGGTGTGTTTGCAGGTGCGGAAACCACAGGAAAATTGCATGGTGTAAAGGTGTTTTTAAAGTGCTGCAGGATCCTTAAAATTAATAGGCTTCTGGGCCTGCGCAAACGTGGGCCACAAACCCAGTGGTGTGAACCAGACCTTAGATCGGATCCCTTTACTGCCAACAAATATTTAAAAATAACTAAATATTTGGTACCTTTTTGCCAAGATGTACCTATGCTATACACAGAAATGTATTTTGTGTGCCTTGATAGTCCCAAAAACCCAGGTATACCATAGACCTAGAACTGAAGCCACATCCCAGGCTCCCACAAACCAATGAAAGTGCTAATATACTCAGATAAAGGCTTTCTTATTCGTTTTTTTTGGGGGGTGGAGTTGTTACAGAAAAATTGTGGGCATAGATTAAGCTCTGAACCAGTGCTAAATCAATATTGTGGTAAAAATCATGGGGCTTCCTGCATGGAAGAGGCCTTTTAATATAAAAGGTAAACTTCTAGGCACATACACTTATTGACTAGATGAGACAAGGTTACCTGCAGATTTGGCATATAACATTAAAATGCAACCCCTGACCTTCAATACTTTTATGATAAATTTAAGAAAATAATAACTTTCTAAACAATATTCAGCATTGTATTATTTTCTACAACTTCTGCACAAGCATTTGAGGCATCTAGTGTGGGCAATGAAAATTGTTCATATTTTGTAATATGCTGTGTGATCACTTACTGTAAGCTTTTCTAACAGACTTTACTGTTTTTATTGTAGCAACCAACTAATAGGAGATACAATTTGTTTTATCTTACAGAAGTATATCCTCACCCACAAAATGTAGATTCTCAACTTCTGCTTCAGAAAGCCGTTGCAGGACTACAGATGGCTTAATTTGCAGTGGCCGAGGAAAATGTGATTGTGGGGTATGCATATGTGAAGTGAAAGAACCTGGAAAATATTATGGGCCTTTATGCGAGTGCCATGACTGGGTCTGCCACACTTATGATGGACACGTTTGTGGAGGTAAGATCATTTAACACAGCAACATCAATGAATAGTCAGAAGTGTGTCTCATACTATAAGACACTGGAAAACAATACAGTTCATCAAGTTCTAGAAAGGCCAGGGCTTGAAATCTATTAACCATGTGCCAGAAGGTCTAATGTTTGTTAAAACACTTGTCCTGACAATTTCAAGTGGTACCAAAAATGTCTGCAGTAGTTTCATTTAGATATCGTATTTATCGGGGTATTGCGCGCTCCGGCGTATAGCGCGCACCCCTAATGTGGATCTGTAAAAAAAAAACATTTTAGTACTTTTAGTACTTACAGTTTTGGTGTCTTGGGCGGCATCCATCGGCGGCCTTGTCCGGTCCGGCGTCCGTCTTCGGCATCAGTGGTGTCCTCCCGGCTTCTCCAGCGTGCGCCTCGAGTCGAATCCCCGCTTCCTACGCTCAGTTTGAACGCCTCCGCCGACATATACCGAGTGCAGTACACTCGGGTAGATTCGGCTAGGCTCGGCTTCGCTCGTGCTCATGCTCTGTGACGTTTATGCGTGAGCACGAGCGAAGCCGAGCCTGGCCGAATGTACCCGAGTGTACTGCACTCGGTATATGTCGATGGCTCACTTCAAACTGAGCGCGGGAAGCGGGTATCGGCGAATATCGCACACCCACGATTTTACCCTTATTTTAAGGGGAAAAAAGTGTGTGGTATACGCCGATAAATACGGTACTTTAGACCTTAAGGTTTCATATTGGAGTTGCTACTTACTTATATACTGTACATTCATGCTAAAAGAGAAAGTTAAAAAAAAAATTTATTCTGATCTTTTCCTAGGCATTGTACAGGAATCTGAGTAACTGGGTCTGGTAATTTTTATTGTGTTTATATTATAAACAATAGTAGTAGAATAGTAGTAGTAGTATAAGGTGTGCAACATATGGAAGGCAGCTTACTAAAGAAAGTAGAACAAAGCTCTCCAATTTATACATGTTCAATCTTATTATCAGGGCAGCCATCAGAAATTTTGGAGCCCCTTACAGCTTCAGGCCTGCCCACTGAATCCGCTCACTGGCCATCCCATGAGTCCTTCAGTGCACCTACTTTTATTTTAACACGCTTACAACTAAATATATAAAAATGAATCCATATCAGCAAAGTGACATCCCCATATATTCAGCAAAGAGACAGTCACAGAACAGGCCTGCATCCAGCAACTTTGTCAGTCAATTTACCATTGGGATGTCCAACAACTTTTCTCCAGGCCAGGGCACCTTGAGCACTAAGGAGAAATGCAGGCAACACACAGCACAGCTTTTCCACATGGCTGAGCTGTGACTGGTGTGGTGCCCAAATCAGCATCCGGCCGATGGGTCCCTTGGGATGCCTGGCCCCCCTAAATGTGTATGGGCTCAACAATTCATACCCTGAATAGTCTAAGGTTTATGCCAAGGTTTAGTTTTGGGACCCTTAAGAAGGCCATACATGGTCGAATTTCAAACAATTTTTTTTTTCAAAATCAGAAAGTTTTTTTTTTTTTGTGATCCGATTATGCCACAATTAATTTTCGAAATTCGGCCGACAAAACCTTCATGTTGCCGGGAATATTCGTTTTCTCTCCGGGAATATTCTTTTCTTGCACATGCATATTTTTTTTCTATTACATTTCTCGTACGATTCTCCCATCATTGATCCGAAAATCCCCTTTAAATCATGGCATTGTGGGCATGCGTGCACCGGCTGAGTCATACACGCGCACTCACAGCTTGCTCTGTGACCATGCCCTCGGAACCCGCGGACTCAATGTCCGCCAGTGTCCCGCAATCGGTCACGGAGAGGCAGGACAGGGAGATGCCTTTGTAAACAAGGTATTTCCCTGTTCTGCCTAGTGACAGGACAGTGATCTACTGCTCCCTGTGATCGGGAGCATTGATCACAGTCATGTCACTGATAGCCCAGCCCCCACACAGTTAGAATCACTCCCTAGGACACACCTAATCACTTCATCGCCGCCTATAGTTTAACCCCTTCCCTGCCAGTATAATTTATACAGTAATCAGTGGCCATTTATAGCACTGTTCGCTGTATAAATGACAATTGTCCCAAAGTAGCATCAAAAGTGTCCGATGTGTCGACCATACTTTTGCAGTCACGATAAAAAAAAAAAAACGCAGATCGCCACCATTACTAATAAAAAATAAATAATAATATAAAAAATGCCATAAAACTATCCCCTATTTTGTAGAGCTATAACTTTTGCGCAAACCAATCAATATACATTTATTGCAAAAAAAAAATTACCAAAAATATGTAGAAGAATACAAATCGGCCTAAATTGAGGGAAAACTTTTTTTATATATTTTTGGGGGATATTTATTATCGCAAAAAGTTAAAAATAAAGTCTTTTTTCAAAATTGACGCTCTTTTTGGTTTATAGCGCAAAAAAAAAAAAAAAAAAAAACGCAGAGATGATCAAATACCACCAAAAGGAAAAAAAAGGACATTAATTTTGTTTGGGTACAATGTCACACGACAGCGCAATTGTCAGTTAAAGTGACTCAGTGCCGAATCACAAAAAGTGCTCTGGTCAGGAAGGGTGTAAATTCTTCCGGGGATGAAATGGATGAAGACACCAGTCCATCCAGTTCAACCTGTGGTGTGTGTGTGTTTATCTCAATATTAAATCCAATATCCCTGTATGTTGCGATAGTTAAAATGCCCATCTAAAAGTTTTTTTAAACTAGCGACATTCCCTACTGATACCACTGCTTGTGGAAGAGAGTTCCGCATCCACACTGCTCTGACAGTAAAGGACCCTCTACACAGTTTAAAGTGGTTGTAGAGGTAGAAGTTTTCCTTTATCTTAATGCATTTAAGATAAATATCTGCAGCAGCCCCCTTAGCCCACCTAATACTTACCTGAGCTCAATCTAGATCCAGCGATGTTGCACTCCTCGTTGGCTGGGACAGCAACACTGCATCATTGGCTCCCGCTGCAGTCAAAGTCAGTCAGTCAATGAGGAGAGCAAGGGGGTGGGGCTGGGCCGTGGCTCCATGTCTGAATGGACACAGGGAGCAGTGGCTCAGTTTGGGTGCCCCTATAGCAAGCTGCTTGCTGTGGGGGCACTCAATTAAAGGGAGGGACAAAAGCACTGAAGAGGGACCTGAGAAGAGGAGAATCCGGGCTGCTCTGTTCAGAACCAGCACACAGAGCAGGCAAGTATAAAATGTTTGTTACTTTTAACTAAAAAACAAACAAAAAACAAGACTTTAGTATTACTTTAAACCGCTTCTCTTACAGTTTCAATAAATGGCCGCGTGCCTTTTTAAACTCACTCTCATTGAATTTTTTTTCCCTATGCTAGATTCACCAGTAAGGTATTTGAATTACATTACTTGTAATAGTGTACACTGTTTACATTGACTAAAAGTGACCCTTTTCAATAATAGTAAAAAAAAAGAGGTAACACGTCCTCTGTGCAATGATTGTTTACCAAAACAGTGCTTTACTCCTCTTTCAGCAGTCCCCGTTGGCACTGTAGGCTTCGTACCTCCTGCAAGAGGAAGTACTGCAGGACTTCAAGTGGCCAATGCCAAGTAAAAAAAATAATGTATAAATGATTACAGAGCTGCATTAGCCTTGTATACCTGCCAGAAATTTAACAAAAGCATTAACAGAACTGAATGTATTTGCCTTTCAGAAGAGTTAATTAAGAGGAATAAGAACATCTTGAATATATATATATATATATATATATATATATATATATATATATATATATATATATATATACATACATACATACATACATACATACATACATACATACACACACACACACACACACACACACACACACACACACACACACACACACACACACAGGGCTGTCTTAATGAGAGGGCACACCTGGGGGGCCCCTGTACTTTCCCCAAAGCAGGGTGTAGAGGGGTCAGAGTGCTGGGGGGATATCTGGGATGTAGTGGGGTCAGAGTGCTGGGGGATATATGGAGTGTAGTGGGGTCAGGGTGCTGAGGGGATATCTGGGGTGTAGAGGGGTCAGAGTGCTGGGGAAATATCTGGGGTGTAGAGGGGTCAGAGTGCTGGGGGGATATCTGATCTGTTTACCTGCGCTGTCTCCATTGTAGGGCCCCAGAGCATTACTTTGCCCAGGGGCCCATGATGCAAAAAGAGATTGTACAGTTTATCTAGTTTTTCCCTAATCTCAATTGGTTGTGCATTTCTCACTGTCACCAGTAGGTGTAACTGGTACCACAGGCCACTAGGTTGAGCTATGAATATTTATTGTTCTTCCAGTCAGCGCAGTAGGAGGCTCTTGGCCCCTGATGCATTCTGGGAATGGATATACATTTAGGGCTGGGCCATGTGCTTGCTCTCTTGCCTCAGATCCTCCTTGCCTGAGGATGTACTGCTTAGGTGAGCTCTGCAAGTAGGCCCAGAAGCCTGTCTGGTGCCTACTAATCCTGAGGTGGTCTTTAGGCTGTCTTACCTGATGTGGAAGAAGCCAAGTAATATAGAGAAGATCTAAGAGAGGACACTTCCTTGAGAGAGACAGGATGAAGGCTGGTCTCTCAGGAGGGCCTGGCGACTCTTTTGGAGGACACACCAACATCTATAAACGTGTTTGCAGTACCGCTGGGTCGGCTTAAAGGGGTTGTAAAAGGTAAAAAAAAAAAAAATCCCTAAATAGCTTCCTTTACCTTAGTGCAGTCCTCCTTCACTTACCTCATCCTTTGATTTTGCTTTTAAATGTACTTATTTCTTCTGAGAAATGCTCACTTCCTGTTCTTCTGTCTGTTACTACACACCGTAATGCAAGGCTTTCTCCCTGGTGCGAATAAAACCTCTTGAAGGGGGAGGGGGCGGGCAGGAGAGTCAGGACGCCCACTAACACACAGCTCCTTTCTCTATCTGCAAAGTAGAGAGCGTCCTGACTCTCCTGCTCTCCCCCTCAAGAGGCTTTCTTTACACCAGAGAGAAAGCCTTGCATTACTGCGTGGAGTTACAGACAGAAGAAAAGGGGAGGATTTCTCAGAAGAAATAAAGACATTTAAAAGCAAAATCGAAGGATGAGGTAAGTGAAGGAGGATTGCACTAAGGTAAAGGAAGCTAAGGATTTTTTTTTTTTTTTACCTTTACAACCCCTTTAAAGGTTCTGGTACCGTGAAGCTTCAGCTTTTCTGGATCCACGGAATATGGAAGTGATCTACTAATGGTATCTAGACATGTGCATTAGTTTTCGATAGAATGCATTTTCGTCCGAAAATCAGTTTTCTTCGTTATCGTTTTAACAAAGGATAACAAAAGCGCAAGAAACGAAAACCGAAAGATCCGACATAAAAAATGCTTTATTTTCGTTTTCGTTGCGGTAAAAATTCGATATAGAGAGATTCGACATTATAGGGAAAAGATTTGACATTATAGAAATAATAGATTCGACATTTCAGAGAATAGATTTCGATTTATGAGAAAATAGATTTGACATTATTACTAGTCATACAACATTAGAATTCTTGTAGGCGGAATATTCGAACGGAAATGTACGATTCGAATAAAGATTTGACGTTCCGTCGAATATTCTTTTCACCATTCGACAGAAACCAAGTATTATTGGATTTTCGGACGAAAGCTATTACCCAACGAAAAACGTAATAAATCAAAACGATTTTCGGGAGTAACTAAATAAATTTATTTTCCAAACGAAAACGAAAAAACGAAACAAAATATTCCAGTCTGCACATGTCTACTGGTATCTGAGACCCCTAACCCTCTCTCCTACTACCTTCTTTCAAGTTTCACATTAAAGCTTTGAAAGGGTCAAAAGTGACTGGCGCCCAATTTCTGTTCCAAACTGCCCATTATAGCTATGGACTCTGGAGGTCACACCCTGCTTTAAGTAGACCCAGGGGGGTGCTACATACAGTATATAAAATGACCTATACCCAAAATTCTGTGGAAAATTGTACACTTAAAGATCACTATGGCCACTCCTATGGACTTTAACAAAGGAAGTGTACAGTAACCTCTGCATAAAGGAAACTGTATGAGCTATGAAAAGGTAGAATTGTCTTTCCACAAGAAGTGGTTTTGGCAGGTGTCTACACATATTTATAATGAATGCACTGTATATTGTAGATCCAGGGAGTTATCCAAATCTTTTAATAGATCAGAAACTATTTTTCCCTTACTGGAGCAAATTGGATAATGTGTTATACAAGTTATTTTACCTCCATCTGTTTCACTTTGGTTTTCGGGGTCTGAGGTTGAAAATCTTTAGCCTATTTTTATTTTTTTTCTCTGGTGACTGAAGTCATGCACATGTCTTTAGTTAAAGAGGATGTAAACCCAAAAAAATATATATATTTTTTTAATGTCACAATGTAGAGTATAATATTTCCTATCATTTGTGCCCAGTCTTGCCACACAGAGTTAATCCAGCGCTGAGTTATCCTATTTTATGTTCAGTGAAAACGAACAGCCTTCCAGATAAAACCCTGCCTAAAGCAAAAGTCAGTTTTCTCTCTTTTTGCTTTGAGTGAGAGGTTATTTACAAATATAGCTAGGACATGTTTATCATATGTTATGTTTTGTTTATCATAACATGAGGTGATATAACATCATAACACATTCTAGTAATATACAATGAACTTTGGATCACCTCTTGTTATGATAAACATGTCCACGCTATATTTGTAAATAACCTGTTACTGAAAGCAAAAACAGAGAAACGGACTTAACCTAATTTGGCAAGTTTTTATCTGAAGTCCGGTTAATTTGCACTGGACTTTAAAAGAGGATTACTCAGCGCTGGATTAACTCTGTGTGGCAAGACTGGGCACAGATGATAGGAAATCTTATACTCTACATTGTGACATCAAAAAAAAAAAAAATTTTTTGGGGTTTACATCCACTTTAAGCTAACGATTTAAATATTAGAAGGGAGATCTTGCTACTGGAATCCCAAGGAGATGCAAAAACAAATATGTTATTAAGCGCACTGTATCTCTACCTGAAATATCACTTTTAGTGCCTTTAATGTTTATAAAATACTATTGGGTACTATTGGGTCCAAGGACTGATTCCATACTGCCACTGCTTAGGTTTGTGCACTATTTGTAGCACTACCCCTGGAGGAGCTGCTGGTTTGTTTTGGGTGGCACATTTACCTCATGGCTCTCCGAATTCCTAGGGGTGAATGGTGCGTATAGCAGTAGTAAAGGAATGTCCGCAACAAGTGTCTTTTCTGTGCTCTTTATTACCCAGCCGGATAAAAACAATGAACTGGTGATGAAAGGATAGAGTTGAAAGAAGGAGAACAGCAGATTCAGGCGTAGCATTTGGAACAGTCCTGCTCCCATATGTAACACTTTCGGTACCACTCCAGCCCGAGTGGGCTTAGTGTACCTGGACAGGCATCTCTTATTGACCTGGCAGCTGGAGTATCACTCAAACCTTTTTAGGATAAAGTCTCTGCCACAGACCCTCCTGAAATGAACTTGGACTTGAGGAAAAAGTCTCTGCCACAGACCCTCCTGAAATGGACGTCAGGGAGACACCTCTGCCACAGGCCCTCTCCGATTGCAGTTACGGAGGAAACTCTCCTTAGGTGAACTACACCTGGATTTCTTTCTTAACGTCGCCCAGGTACCGACTGACAGGTAATCAATCCTTCAGTGTCCGGCTACCTTGATCCCCGGTGGTTTGTCTAAATCCTTTTGGATCGCCAGCCTCTTATTGGCGCTCCTCAGGCGGAAATTCCCACTGAACAGCTATACCGCTTGGGATCCTCACAAGTGGGAACCCAGTCGATCAATGGGTCCCTGTCACTGCTCAAAATGTTCCTGGACCAAACACGCCCACCAGGTAGGCCATAATGCCGGGGAGCCATGATGTGGTCACCCTAAAGTTGGGTGCCACACTGGAAGAAGAACCCAGACTCAATGGCGTCTGTTCCATAAGTACCCTCTCCCAGCATGCCCAGCAAGGACACTCCATCCTGATTGACTGCTGGTAAAGGACACACAAGCCTCAACTCCTGGGGTGGGATAACACCCCACCAAAGTACAGCTAAGCTGAAACATAGACCCTACTCAAACATTGTAATTGGAATCAGAGTCATTCTGATCACCCTCTAAATTTCAATAGCACCGGTACTTGGAAGTACCCAGGCGCTACATATTAATTACTCTTGGACTTAGCATTAGCATTAGTAGCTGTTCTATGTGATTTATGATACATTTTATGGTCTCTTTTCTTCTCTGAGCCAGTGACGAGTGCAACTAGTACCAACTTTGGAAACTCCTTTGTATGTCAGTTCCTAAATAGAACATACAGTAAGCAGGGCCAGTGCTACCACTAAGCAAACTAGGCAGCCGCCTAGGGCGCCCGGACATTGGTGTTCCTACTCTCTTCCCTCTGCAGCAAGCAACTATGTCTCAGTATCAACAGGCAGCCTCAGCTCTGTTCGCACATAGTTTTAGAGGCACAATGGCGGCAGGGGACTGTGTCTGTGTCCCGACTTCCGAATGAATGGAAGAAAGAAAACTATTATTAATGGGCACTGGTGAGGCTGCATTGATGGGCGCTGGTGAGGCTGCATTGATGGGCACTGGTGAGGCTGCATTTGATGGGCGCTGGTAAGGCTGCATTTGATGGGCGCCGGTAGGCTGCTTTTGATGGGTGTTGGTGAGACTACATTGATGGGCGCTGGTGAGGCTGAATTTGATGGGCGCTGGTGAGGCTGAATTTGATGGGCGCTGGTAAGGCTGAATTTGATGGGCGCTGTTAAGGCTGAATTTGATGGGCGCTGGTAAGGCTGAATTTGATGGGCGCTGGTAAGGCTGAATTTGATGGGCGCTGGTAAGGCTGAATTTGATGGGCGCTGGTAAGGCTGAATTTGATGGGCGCTGGTAAGGCTGAATTTGATGGGCATTGGTAAGGCTAAATTTGATGGGCACTGGTAAGGCTAAATTTGATGGGCACTGGTAAGGCTAAATTTGATGGGCGCTGGTGTGGCTGCATTGATGGGCACTGGTGTGGCTGCATTGATGGGCACTGGTGTGGCTGCATTGATGGGCACTGGTGAGGCTGCATTGATGGGCACTGGTGAGGCTGCATTAATGGGCGTTGGTGAGGCTGAATTTGATGGGAGCTGGTGAGGCCAAATTTGATGGGCACTGGTGAGGCCGAATTTGATGGGCGCTGGTGAGGCCGAACTTGATGGGTGCTGGTGAGGCTGCATTTGATGGTCACATCATTAAAAAGGTAGGGTATACATGGGCAGGGGGTGGAGTCCGGGGTGGGGCCAAGGGGAGGGCGGCAAAATGAGGTTTCGCCTAGGGTGTCAAAAATCCTTCCACCAGCTCTGACAGTAAGCAAATTACCCAACTGAAAATCGGTTTTAATTGTCAAAGATTTCTGTTTTCTGCTGCTTTAAATAGTCTATACAATATTAGGTGTCATTTATTAACGAGAATGGGCCAGATTCAGAGAGAATTAGATTAGCGTAGAGTAACAGAAATACTCTACGCCGCCGTTTTTTACCTGGCTCTACGTGGAATCCCGGTAGATTTTGTCCAGTAAACGACGGCGGCGTAGTGTATTTCTCCCGGCGCAAGCCATCTACGCGAGTAGGGGGCGGAAAGCATTTAAAATAGGCGCGTTCCCGCAGCGATCGAACTGCGCATGCTCCGTTCAGAAATTTCCCGCCGTGCATTGCGCGAAATCACGTCGTTACGTCATTCGTTGTTTGAGTAGCGTCGTTTACGGACATTTCTAATACCGAACGACTTACGTAAAAAAATAAAAAAAAATTAAATTCGATGCGGGAACGATGGCCATACTTAACATGGGCTACGCACCGTTAGACCAGCAAAAAGCTGGTCTAACAGTACGTAAAAAAAAATAGACGTAAGCGATTGCGAAGACCGCTCGTATCTTCGTGGATCGCCGTAAAAACTCATTTGCATATCCCGACGCATGAAAACGACGCAAACTCCTCCCAGCGGCCGCAAAAATATCGCAGCGTAGATCCGAAGGCTTACGAAGACGTAAGCCTCTCGGATCGAAGCCCGAAGCCGCCGTATCATGGTTTGAGGATTCAAACTAGTGATACGGCGCGCAAAATTTGAAATTACTCCTGTCTAACACCAGTTAGACAGGCGTAATTGCTCTGTGAATCTGGGCCAATGTTTTTATTCCTGATAATTAAATGCAGGCTGGTGAACAATCGGTAAACTTTGAACCTCACTCCAAAAGAGTTCTCAGATAGAGATATGTGATTAGTGCTTCAGGGGTAGTTATTTTAGTAGTTCTAGAGGGTGGATAGTAATATTGAATGTGGAAAGAATTCCTTTTTTTTTGGGCTGCGGGGGAAGGGAGACCTAGGCATGTGTACTGAAAATTTCTAACTAGTTTCACACCAACGTGTCAGTTTCAAAAGCCAAAAACCACAATTAGATCAGCTTCAGTGTAAGAGGAATTCCACTAGGAAAGAAATAACTGCAAGACATTCCAGCCAAGGGATTGGCATAACTGCGTAGGAAAAATACATTTCCAGCAGAGACTTGACAAATCTTTCAGAGTCATGCAAATAAGGACAGTTAACATACATTATGCAGGATTTCTTTTGTACTTTGTGTATCTAAAACCTGAAACATACAATACACTAAAAGGTAACAAGTGATCAATCTGTAAATGTCTAATGCTGGGACAGTCCACTCTTTTGTTTGAAGTAATTGTACATGCTCATTTTTATTTTATTATAACAACAAAAATGTTATACTTGCCAAATACAAAAGTGCTAAAATGTACCGTCTGGAATCAAACATTTAAAATCAATTTATTCCCTATTAGACAGTTGCTGTTACAATGGTGCTTTGTCCCAGATAGAAAACAATATTCATAGTGCTATCTATATTAACCCTTTCATGACTAATGCCGCGTACACACGGTCGTTTTTTGCGATGAAAAACGTTGTTTTTTAAAACTTCATTTAAATTGATCGTGTGTGGGCAAAACGTCGTTTTTTGTCTTCAAAAAAACGACCCAAAAAAAATTCCAACATGCTTGAATTTTTTGTGTTGTTTTTCAAAACGTCGTTTTTTGTTTCACAAAAAGTCACCGTGTGTAGCAAAAAAGTCGTTTAAAACAACGTTTTTCAACCCGCGCATGCCCAGAAGCTAGTTATGAAGCGAGCTTCAATTGAAAAGATTGGTGAACGTAACCTCGCTTTTTGTGAAAAAAACGATTGTGTGTATGCAACATCGTCTTTGAAAAGTGACGTTTCAAAAACGTTGTTTTTTACTTCACAGAAAACGTCGTTTGTTTTCATCACAAAAAATGATCGTGTGTACGCGGCATTAGCCTATTTCTGACATTTGGTGTTTACAAGTTAAAATCTGTATTTTTTGCTAGAAAATTACTTGGAACCCCCAAACATTATATATATATATATATATATATATATATATATATATATATATATATATATATATATTTAGCAGAGAATCTAGAGAATAAAATGGTGATTGTTGCAATATTTTATGTCACGCGGTATTTGTGCAGCGGTGTTTTAAACACAAATTTTTGGGAAAAATTTACTTTCGTGAATTTAAAAAAATTAAAAAGTAAAGTTAGGGCTATTTTTTTTTTTTGTATAATGTGAAAGATGATGTTACGCGGAGTAAATAGATACCAAACATATCATGCTTTATAATTTCACTCACTCATGGAATGGCGACAAACTACGGTACCTAAAAATCTCCATAGGTGACGCTTTAAACTTTTTTTACGGTTACCAGGTTAGAGTTACAGAGAAGGTCTAGTGTTAGAATTATTGCTCTCACTCTGATGATGGCCGCGATGCCTCACATGTATGAGTTAAACACCGTTTACATATGCGGGCACGATTTACGTATGCGTTTTCTTTGTTGCGCGAGCTTGCGGGGAGGGGGCGCTTTTCTTATTTATTTTTATAATATTAAATTGTGTTTTTTTTTTAAAAAAAAAACATTTTTTATCACTTTTATTGCTGTCACAAGGAATCTAAACATCCCTTGTGACAGGTACTTTTTATGGAGGGATCGGCTTCTCTGGCATAACAACCATGCGACTTTTAGCCTCATGGGTTGTTATGCCTGGATAGCCAATCGCCGGCTCTAAACAACAGTACCGGGCATCATCCCGGTATAACCCCAGAATCCCGAGGCTGCATATATGCATACGCTCAGCGGGAAAGGGTTAAAAACCTCACAATAAAATAACTATGTAGATGCAACAATAATATTCTGTGTCAAAAAATTGTGCTGCAATAATATCGCAATAAACCCCTGTGACAAAACAATGCTCAATGATAAGTCTGCATCTACATGGGGATTTGATTGGGAAATTTATAGCATAATATAGATAGCGCTGTAATTTTTTTTATATATATATATGTTTTAATTACTGGCTCGATGCATCCTCCTCTTCTTGGGTCCCCTGCTGGCTTTCCCACCTCCTCCTCTCTCTGAGTGACTCCATAGCAAGTCGCTTGCTCTGGGGGCACTTGTGCATTCTCACTCCTGAGCCCCTGAGCCAATGGAGCCTGCTGCTGTCTCTGAGCTAATGAGGAGGGAGAGAGCTAAGAGGGATGCTGCTCTTGTGCACATCCCTAGATCGAGATTGGGCTCAGGTAAGTATAAGGGGGCTGCAGAGAATACATTAAGATAAAAAAAAAAAAAAAATCTGCTTTTAGAACCACTTTAAAGTATAACTATAGGCAAAATAAAAAAATACATACGGTATATGATACATATATGATGCTGTATTTTTCTAGCATAAGCACAGCATTTTTTTTCCCTTAGCCCCCCTTCCATACCATTGTTTTATTACCTGTTGATCCTGCCAGTAGAGGCTTTATTCCCTTAGGCCACTTTCACACTGAGGTGCTGGCCACGTTGACGGTAAAGAGTCAGTAGTTTTAGTAGCGTTTTAGCGGCACTAAAGGGTTCAAAGCGTTGATGCCAAAGCGATTTGCAGGCACTTCGGCAGCGCTTGCCATTGATTTCAATGACAGGGGCGGTTTAGAAGCAGTGTGTGCACCGCCCCAAAAATGCTGCTTTGGCAGAACTTTTTTTCCTGTCCTGCAAACGCACCGCCCCAGTGTAAAAGAACTCAGGCATTCACACTGGGGCTGCCGTTTACAGGCACTTTTCAGCTATTTTTAGCAAGAAAACACCTGTAAAACGCCTCAGTGTGAAAGTGGCCTTACTGTTACAGGGTGATACTGAGCATTCTGCAGTTAAATTGCATCGTGCTGTCCCCTATGGAAAAGGGTAGCCTGAAGCCTCATACACACGATCGGACTTCCATCAGACTTTTCCGTGGATTTTTCTCTTAAGGGCATTGTCCGTGAACTTGTTCTGCATACACACGGCAGAACTTTTTCAGCTAACTTTCACCAAATCATGTGGTTTTTCAGCTCTATACCGCCACCCTGTGGGCAACTTCTGCTATTGTTGTCTGATCTTTAGCATTGTTTCTGAGCATGCGTGTTTGTACTTTGGACTTTAGACCGATGGACTGGTGTATACACAATCAGATTAGCCTCCATCTGACATTTGTTGTCGGAAAGTTTGTCTGTTTGCACAGCAAACATTTGTCTGATGAAAAACACAAAAAGTTTGTCTAATGGAGCGTACACACGGATGGATTGTCCGATCAAACAGGTCCGTCCGAGATTTGTTGTCAAAAAGTCAGGTTGTGTGTATGGGCCTTTAGACAGTAGTTTTGAACTTTCTAAATACAAGAGGCATATGTACTGTATTCCTTCTTTTTTTTTTAATTCTTTATTTTATCCTTTTCCTTTCCTTAGTTCATTTACAAACATAATAACAATCCAACTTGAGATACACAGACAACATTTCCTTTTACCAGTACATCTCGTTAATAGTTTACTGTATAATCAGCAGGTACTATAATTACCCTTGCCCCCCCCCCCCCCGCCAGGTCTACCTCCTGGTTGATTCCCTTGGTCGCCCCCAGAAACACCAAAAAAAAAAAAATTACGCGCATCAAAAAATGTGCCTCAATATATCCTTCTCTCCCTGTCTCTCCCTCCCCCCTCATGGGTTCTGCTCCCTATAGTTGATATAGGGCTCCCATACTCGTCTATATTTCTCCTCCTGTTCTCTCATTCCCATTGTCAAGTATTCCATCAATTGGATTTCTGTTACTCTATTAAGCCAATGTTGTCGCGTCGGGGATGTCGTGCTTTTCCATAAAGATGGAATACAGGCCTTAGCTGCTGTAAGCAAATGCCTAAGCAGTGAGTTTTTATATTTTGCCGTTGACATTGGGAAATCATTCAGTAATAGTGCCGCTGGGTTGTCTCTCAAGTTCACTTTGGTAATTACCTCTATTGTTTCGGCTACCATTTCCCAGTATTCCTTTAATTTCGAGCATTCCCAGAATAAATGTATCATGGTGCCTCTTGCTTCCCCACATCGCCAACATTGATCTGACACCTGGGGGAACATTCGTTTTAACACCTCCGGAGTCCTGTACCATCTAGTTAGGATTTTGTATCCCCCCTCTTGGTATCTAGTCGCCAGTGAGGCCTTGTGGGTAAACCTAAAAAATGTTTCTTTCTGGTTCTCCGAGAATCTGATCTCTAAATCTCTTTCCCATGCCTGGATAAATAATAGGTCTTGCGGGGCTTCTGATTCTACTAAGAGGCTATACATATATGATAGGCTATGTCTCACTGGGTCGCCTTTATTACATACTTTTTCGAAAACAGATAGCTCCCGAGTTATCTCCCCCTGTGGTCTAATTGCTTGAATAGCCGCTTTCAATTGTAGTTGTCTCATTGCATCTAGCGTATTTCCTAATCTCTCCTCCCTCTCTGCTGCGTTTCCACCCTGGCTATGATTCGTGAAATGAATAAGTCTACTCAGTCCTCCCCGTCTTAAATTATTAAAATGGGTATCCGTCAAACCTAATTCAAATCTAGGGTTCCCTAGTACTGGTATTAGTGGACTTGGATATTTAGAGATTTTTGTTTTTCCAAATATCCTCTTTATGGCCCGTATTGTGGCCCCTGCTGTGGGATGTTTCTTCACCTCTTGTGGGATATCTGACTCTGAGATCCATGCCATTCCCTCTAGAGGGATGTTCGTTATTTTCTGTTCTATATGGATCCAAGGTTTATCCTTCTGGTGTATACACCACTCTACCACTCTTGCCATATGGCAGGCATCATAGTAGCTCATTGGATCTGGGAATCCCACTCCTCCCTTCTCTTTAGGTAGAGTCAGGACCTCCCTCCTTATTCTCGCTGGTTTTCCTGCCCAAATAAATTTAATAAATCTAGATCTTAGATCTCTCAAAAAGCCAAGAGGGATTTTTACTGGTAGGGTCTGAATCAAATAGAGCAACCTCGGCATTACGTTCATTTTAATAATATTAATTCTCCCAAACCAGGTAAAAATCTCCTTGTCCCATCTCTGTAGATCGGTTTTAATCACTCTTGTTAGTGGGGTAAAATTTAATTCAAAAATCCTATTTAGGTTTCTTGGCATCTTGGTTCCCAGATATACTATGTGGGAATCTGTCCAGCTGAAGGAAAACTGTGTTGCCAATAATTGTTGTGTTTGTTCGTTGACCTCCACGCCCATCGCCTCCGATTTATTATAGTTTACCTTAAAGTTGGACAGGTCTCCATATTCCCTTATCTCTTTTAATAGAACTGGTAGGGATAGGCCTGGGCTTGTTAAGGAAAACAGTAGATCATCTGCAAATGCCGCAACCTTGTACTCGTCTCCCCTCACTCTGATACCTCTAATGTCTCTATTTGCCCGTATTGTTCTCAGGAAGGGTTCCAAGGCCAGGATGAAGATAAACGGCGAGAGTGGGCACCCTTGTCTTGTGCCATTCCTTATTGGGAAGGGATCAGACATTATTTCGTTTATCTTTACTCTGGCCGTCGGACACGAGTACAAGCCCATGATCCAGTTCCACATCCCCTCTCCCAGTCCTATATGTGAAAGGATCGCTTTCAAGAATCCCCAATCCACCCTATCGAAAGCTTTCTCTGCATCGGTTGCCACCAATACCGATGGATTTTTGTAAAGCTGTGATAGGTAGATGGTACTTAATACTCTTTGTGTGTTTTCCCTCCCCTCTCTTCCTGGTGTAAACCCAACCTGGTCGGGGTGTATCAGAAGGGGGATATAGGTGGCAAGCCTATTAGCCAGGATTTTCGAAAAGATCTTCAGATCTACATTCAACAGAGAGATCGGTCTATAACTGCTACATTGCGCAGGGTCTTTCCCTTCTTTAGGAATTACAGCTATGTGGGCTGCTAGTGTGTCTCTTAACATCTGTTGTCCTTCTCTTAATGAGTTAAATGCAATCAAAAATTGAGGTGCCAACTTTTCATAAAAGGTTTTGTAATACAACAGGGTGTAACCATCTGGTCCTGGAGATTTGCCTGGCTTCATTTCTTTAATTGCCTCTACTAATTCCTCTACTGTTATTGGGCCCTCAATGGTCGCAATTTTTTCGTCCGGTATTTTAGGCATCCCTGAGGCCGAGATGTATGCCTTTATTCGTTCTTCTCTACTCTGACTTCCTGCTTTATCCGATTGTTTATCCAATTGATATAACTTACTATAGTACTCTCTAAAGGCCTTTGCTATTAGTTGTGGGGAACTGACTAAGATGTCTCCTTGTGTTTTTATTTTTTCAATATGGTTCTTTGCTCTTGACTCTCTCAGTGCGTTTGCCAGCATCCTACTTGGCTTGTTCCCATATTCATAGTACACCCTCCTGCACCGACTTAATTTGGCCTTGGCCTTATCCATTAATAATAGATTCAACTTATCCCGTAGAGTCATTAATCTCTCTTCGACATGTAATCTTTGTGTTTGTTTATGTTCGTTCTCTAATATACGGATCTCGCCAAGTAGGCTGTCTAGCTTTGCATTCAAAGAGCGTTTTCGCTGTGTTCCTAGAGAGATGAGGATTCCCCTCATATAACACTTGTGTGTCTCCCACTTGATCAGCGGGGCCACGCCATCCGAATCGTTTGTCAGAAAAAAGGTTTCTATTTCTTGGTCTATCTTACTCTCATATATAGGATCTTTTAATAATGTTTCATTGATCTTCCAGTTCCATTCCCTCGGACCTGTCTCCCCCCACTCCAGGCAGCAACTCACGGGGGCGTGGTCTGATATTGTAAAAGATCCCATTGAAGATTCTCTCAGATTCCCCAATATACTTTGGTCTACAAATATATAATCGAGTCTTGTATATGTTTTATATTTAGCTGAGTAGAAGCTGTAATCTCTCTCGTGGGCATGTAGAATCCTCCAGCTGTCTATTAGCTGTAATTCTTGGAGCATTCTCCTCGCTTTGCGCAATTTTATATTTGATATATGGTAGGATCCCTTTGAGGTATCCAGATTAGGTTCTAAGACCATATTTAGGTCTCCTCCCACGATTAGGGCCCCTTCTTTATTCTGGTTTATTAAATCCAGATATTTTTCTAATGCAAATACTGGGTTCTCATTTGGTAGATATATGTTCGCTAAAGTAATTTTTTGTTCATTCAGCGTCCCTTTCACAAGAAGAAAGCGTCCTTCCTCATCAGTTATTACTTTGGATTCCTTCCATATTATCTTTTTAGCCAACAAAATTGCTACCCCGTTTGCCTTTGAGGTCTGAGAGGCACCATGATACACCACCGGGAATCTTGAACTCTTGAACTTTGGTACCTTATCCTTCCTGAAGTGTGTTTCTTGCAAAAAAATGATTTGTGATTTGAGTCTCCCCAATTCCATTAATATTTTTGCTCTTTTTTCTGGGATATTTAACCCCTTCACATTGTATGTAGTGACATTTACTCTGCTCATCCTGTGTTCCATCTTTTATCCTATCTTTTATTGACCTCTCGGGAGAAAGGCGATGTGTAGAGGCACCAGGGGAGAGAGTGAAAGCTTCCCCTCTGACAACCCAAGGAGGGGGAGAGAGAGAGAGAAGGAGAGAGAAAAAAAAAAAAAACAACCCCAATGCCTCGGGTCCTAGTCCTCCGTCCAAGTCCCCAAGTATTAACTTCGTTTCCCTACTCCCTCTTGGGCCTCAGTCCCACCTTGTTTGTGGGTTCCCAATATATTTAGGGGAAGAAAGGGAGAGAGAAAAAAAAAAAAAAACACAATTCAGCGTCTCCGACTTCCCTCCACTTGGAGGAGAGACGCTCTGGTGGGGGTACGTGTATGAGCACTGCGGAGAGTCTCGCCTGAGTGCTGCCTCCGGTGCACCCCTTCTAATCTTCCAATCTTCAACTTTGCGTCTTGTCCCCTTTTTCCTTCCCCAGCCCTCCCTGTCCCAGTCCCAGTCCCCTTCATCTCCGCCTCCTCTTAAGGCGGGAAGGGGGAAGGGGGCTCCAATAGAGTAAAAAAAAAAAAAAAAGGCCTCCATGGAGCCCTCTGACCCCTTTTACACATAGTAACACAGATACAGTCACACAGTAACCCAATTAAAGTTAACCAGCTAAATAACCACATTTCTATCTGTACATCGGATAAACATTCTAGAAAGGCAAAAAAAAAAAAAGACACATATTCTCCTCTTCATTCTATTCTATCCTCCTGAAGTTTCTAACTTTTATGTTACACAGTATATTATATTCTTGGCCTTCCCAGTGCTTTCTCCCTGCTATCGGTCTAGTTCGGAACTATTCCCTACCCTTGATCTCCAGCCCCCTAAAAAAAAAAAAAAGTGTTCAATGATCTTACTCAGTGTCTGTGTATGTGTGTGCTAATTATTTATATGAGTGACATATAAGTGCATCTGGAATGTTATTTATGCGTTATTTACATTGTGGCGTGTGTTTATTATCGACCTAATTCTTGATTTATGTGTATTTGTGTGTGTATATATGCGTGACCCTTGCGTGACCCTTTTTCCCATGTGATATTGGGTGTTATAAGAAAAAAAAGAAAAAAGAGAGATAGAGAAAAACAAGAAAAAAAAAAAAAATATGAGCAAGTATATAAAAATAGATTGAAGAAAAAAAAAAAAAAAAAAAGAGAACCCCCCCCCACTCTACCCAATCCCCCCTCCCCCACACTCAAGAGTATATATATTCCTCACCTCCCTCCCCTCCCTTCTCCCTCCCTATCCCTACTCCTCCCTCCCCCAAAAAAATAAAAAAAAATAAAAAAAAAATATAAAAAAATATTTATATATAGGGGCCAGATATACTTAAGGTAGGGCACAGGAAAAAAAAAAAAAAAAAGAGAACAGGAGATAAGTGGGGAGGGGGGGGGGGGGGGAGGCAGGGACACAATCGCCCCTCATACACGATCATTTCTACTGTTTAATCTCCCAAGTACTCAACCCTCCCCCACTCCCCCCTCCCTCCAGAAATGCCCCATCGAATCCTACAATGTGGTATCTCTCTTCTGTGTTATTATATATTACTATGTTCTGTTATGATATATATAGTATATAGTACCCCCCCACCCATTTCTAATCTCTCTTCACATTCATTCAAATGGTCTTCTTAATGTTCATTGATATCAACTACTTGACTAATCTGTTCAGCTATTGGGACCTCGCTCTCTTATTCCAGGCAGTTCCAACCAGTCTGGGACCTCTATAGGGTCTGAACCCAGAAAATCAAAAAGTTGCGGGAGCTGTGATGGCTCCCTCAGATTAAAGCTCCTTTCTTCCTTTTTAACAGTAACAGCTAGTGGGTACCCCCAGCGATATGTAGCGCCCTTGTTACGTATAAGGTCTAATAGAGGTTTTAACAGGCGCCTTCGAGTTCTGGTCTGCCAGCAGAGATCAGGGAATACTTGGATGTTCATGTCCTCCCAGAGTATTCTTCCCTCCTTCCATGCTGCCCTTAGTATCTCCTCCTTTACTCTGTAGAAGTGGACTCTACATAATACATCACGAGGATTGGGCAGTTCAAGGTTCTTCACTGTGGGGACCTTATGTACTCTGTCCAGCTCCAGGGAAGTTTCGGGGGGGTTCTTTAAAATTTTATTCAATATAGATGTGACCGTTTCTCTTAATGCCAGTCCCTCAAAACTCTCTGGTATCCCCTTAATCCGCAAGTTGTTTCTTCTGCTCCTATTATCCGCCTCTTCTGCGTATAGTTGTAGCCTAATCATATGTTGTTGCTGCCTCTCCAGTTTGTCTTCAAGGGCTAACAGTCTGGAATCTGTCTTCTCCAGGTGCTTCTCCACCCCCGCTACTTTCTGTTCCCCCTCCTCCACTTTTATGCGTACCTCATTAATTTCTTCCCTTAGTATGCCTGTTATATTCATTAATATAGTCTGAATATCATCCTTAGTTGGCAAAGCCTGTATGAGCATACTGAGTTGTCTAATGTCCAGGTTTGATCCTGTGGGGGTTTTCTGCATGTCCCCGTGTATACCCTGTGTGCTAGGTAAACATACCTGGTCTGTTCTTTCTGTTCTTTCCAAGGCAGAGATGGGGTTAGTTTCTCCATTTCTATTCATGTCCTCCCACCGATCACGTGTCTCTGGTAGTAGTTCAGATGTCTCCCGGAGCGGATAGAATGTCTGGGTAATAGAGGGGTTTGTAGCGGGGGTTGAAGTAGTCTCTACGTGGATTTGCCGTCTCTCTCTGCACTGCTCGCGGCTCTCAACCGTGGTAGATTTCTCCGTCTCCACTGTGCTTGCTGCTCTCTCCTCCCTTCCCCGTAACTCTATATGCTCTATATCTCTGGGAGTTTCTGCTATCCGGATTTGCAGGACAGCCGGCTCTATCAGATCGCTCGTTCGTTCCTTTCCACCGCTATTAGAGTTGCAGCTAAGGATGGGAGGCGCCGTTTGTGTCACCGCTGCCGCTGGAAGAGAGCTTTCTATTAGAGATTCCCTCCGCAGACTTCTCCCGGCGTCGGCGTCTCCTTGCTGTGTCTTTACCACCATGTAGCGGGTGATATATGAATGGCTGGGCGGGTGAGTTCCCCCGGATTTTCTTCCAGCACTCCTAGTTCGCCGCGACATCCGCTGTTCGCACCCGTCGCCGGGAGGAGGGTGTCAGGGGCTGGGGCTATGGGGCCGCCGTTCTCCTGGAGGGGTGCACCGTATCGCTATTAGACTCTCCTTCTCATCTCGAGCTCACTCCGCCATGCTCAACACACTCCCCCGGAAGCGGAAGTCCTAGTGTGTCTCGATATCCCCCCTGTATTCCTTCTTGGTGCACCTATTTATTTTATTTATTTTTTCCAGATTTGTGCAGCAAGATTTTTGTTAGTGTCCAGGATTTTCCGTAATAAAGATCAGTCAGTCCTGTTTTCTCTTTATGCAGGATAACTGGTCGTGTATATGTCCCCCTGTTGTTTTCTGCAGGCAGCCTGTTAAGGGTGAAACCTGCTACTACAGTATGTGCAGCTTAGTGATGCAGTCACTTCTACTTTTAAAAAGGTAATAACTGGGTTTGTGTCATGAATCAGATGTGATCAGAACTGTGTGTACTACACAAAGTGAACCAGACTTATATAGGTGAAGAAAGTAATCATTTTTTAAGAAACATGAATAATATGTAAACGCAACCACCTCCAATATCACACAGTGCACAGCAAACCAATATTAGACAAGACCCCAAAATAACAATAATCAGACGGGTGTATATATATATATATATATATATATATATATATATATAGCCAAAAGGGAATACCGGAATCGTAGTCTCAGCCAAGCCAGGGTCATAACAGAAGATGGGGGACAATGAGCAACGGACAGGGAGGGGTGAAAGGGATCAGACAACAGAGCAGGGATACAGGGCTGACAGGAACAGGTACAAAAAGGTTTAGGATCAGAGTCAGGTTCAGGATCAAGGTTCAGATCAGGGCACAAGACGAAGCAAATGCAAAGTGTGTTTGAACCTGTCAGGTTTTTTATACCAGTACCTGCTATCAGGTTCAGGTGATTCCTAACTGCAGTAGGAGATATCTGCTCCATACTGCCAGGATCCACCCGCTGGTGGACGCCAGTACTGCGGCCCAAAGATCACAGGGAAAGTCTCTCCTGACAGTTCCAAACTGCCAGGAGACACCTGCTGGTGGACATCAGTACTGCACGCCAAATATCAGATAGTATTACCAGCGGGTGGAACCTTTCCTGACAGTTTGCAAAGGCATTTTGTGCACACAAAGTGGAATATATTTATCAATATATAATATAATTATGTTTTGCGCCTGGAGTGAACTTTTAACCACTTCAGCCCCGGACCAAATTGCTGTTCAAATGACCAGGCCACTTTTTGCGATTCGGCACTGCGTCGCTTTTTACCGCTTAACGACCGCCGCATGTATATATACGTCCACAGAATGGCACGTACAGGCAGATGGACGTGCCGGCACGTCCCTGCCTAGAAGTGGGTCAGGGGTCCGATCGGGTACATGCGCAGTCGGTAAGTCTCTGGGAGCGATCCGGGATGAGGGGGCGGCTGTTCGTTTCTGTCCACCCCCTCGTGATCGCTCCCAGCGAATCCGCTTTCCCGAACCAGGCAGTAAAATACTTCCACGCATGCGTCGAATCCATTCGACGCATGTGCGGACAGATATGTCCGCTGGTAAGTGTACTAACCAGCAGACAAGTCGGATGGATGGGTTCCCAGCAGACAGATTTTAAAGCATGCTTTAAAATTTGTCTGCTGGAAAAACCTGTCTGTCCGCCCGTACACACGATCAAATTTGTCTGCTGAAACGGTCCATCGGACCGTTTTCAGCAGATAAATTAGATCGTGTGTACGCGGCCTGACAGTTAAACGTTGCAGGGCAGTTAGTCTTTAGGTCCAGGGTAGCCCCCTACCCCCCCCTAATAAAGGTTTAACCCCTTGATCAGCGCCCTAGTTAACCCTTTCACCCCCTATTGCCAGTTTAACTAAGCGATCGGTCTTCTGATCGCTGTATTAGTGTCACTGTTGCCGCTAGGTAGCTAGTTTTTTTTTATATTGTATTTTTTTTTTTTTTTTTTTTTACTAAAGACATGTGGCTGAATACATTTTGGCCTAAATGTTTGACTAAAATTTAGTTTATTCAATTTTTCTTATAACAAAAAGTAGAAAATATCATTTTTTTTCAAAATTTTCGGTCTTTTTCCATTTATATCGCAAAAAAAATTAAAATCGCAGAGGCAATCAAATACCATCAAAAGAAAGCTCTATTTGTGGGAAGAAAAGGACGCAAATTTTGTTTTGGTACAACATTGCATGACCACGCAATTACCAATTAAAGCAGCACAGTGCCAAATTGTAAAAACACCTTTGGGCATTTAACAGCAAATTGGTCCGGGGCTTAAGTGGTTAACTGACAATTTTTTATTTTTTGCTATAATAAATATTCCCCAAAAATATATAAAAAAAAAAATGTTTCCCTCAGTTTAGGCCGATACGTATTCTTATACATATTTTTCGTAAAAAAATTGCAATAAGCGTTTATTGATTGGTTTGCGCAAAAGTTATAGCGTTTACAAAATAGGGGATAGTTTAATGGCATTTTTATTAATATTTTTTTTTACCAGTAATGACTGCTGTTAAATCGATTTTTATCAGGTACTGCGACATTATGGCGGACACTTCGGACACTTTTGACACATTTTTGGGACCATTGGCATTTTTATAGCGATCAGTGCTATAAAAATGCATTGATTACTATAAGAATGCCACTGGCAGGGAAGGGGTTAACACTAGAGGGCGAGCAAGGGGTTAATCATGTTCCCTGGGTATGTTCTAACTGAAGGGGGGGTGGTACTGACATGGGGAAATGACAAATCGCTGTTCATACATTGTATGAACAGGCGATCGGTCATTTCTCCCCCTGACAGGACAGGGAGCTGTGTGTTTACACACACAGCTCCTGGTTCTCACTCTGTAGCGAGCGATTGCGGATGCCCGGCGTTGATCACAACCACCGGGCACGCGCTTCGGGGTCAGGGGAGAGTGGGCGGCGCACGCCCCTATTGGCTGAATGGTGAGATGACCTATAGCTACGTGATCTCGCCCAGCCTTGCCGACCTGCCGCCGTATAACTGTGGCGGCTGGTCAGCAAGTAGTTAAGTAAAAGACAACAAAATAAAGCACAACATGATAAAACTTTTTACACTTTTAATTGACACTTTTACTAGACAACTTGACCTGTTACAGGAAGTGTAAAATAATAGCTATAATATCAGGATCAACAGGTAATAAATAAGATTTACAGAACTGTGAAAACAAAGCTGTTGTGTTAGGCTACTGACATACTGCATCAAGTATGTATTTATTTTATTTTGCAAGACTTCCCACATTCATTTTAGTCTCGGCTGCAGCCTCCCATGATTCTGGGAAAACTCTCTCTCAGTCTCTACTGTAGAAGGGAGAGGATGCAGTAGACTTAAGGTGGGTACACACTTGCACAAAAAAAAAAAAAACTATCAGCTCCGGTTAGAGATAATGTGCTAACCATGCAGGGTTAGTCCAGCAAGCTGTTGTGTTCTGGCAGGGGGGCGCTGATCAGCGCTCATCTGCTATTGGCTGAGAGTGATGATCGTGAGTCGATTGCTTGCTGGTTTTCCAGCATGCACATCTGACAAAACCTGGCTCAAAAGCTGGCTTCTGTTGGACAGACTGACATACACCCGGCAGAATTTTTTTTTGAACCTGCAAATGTCTTCCAACATTCTGCCCGTGTGTATGGGGCTTTAGAGAACACATTGTCACTCACTTATTTAGGCTCATATTCAAAAAGATGAGAATGCTGTTATTTGGAAAATGTTGTTGACTGGTCAGCTAGGTGTAGATATTAAATATCAGTTTGAAAATTAGAACTATTTAATGATTGTAGTGCTACTGTTCTGCCCTCACAATGTGTTTAAAGTACTTGGCAGACAGCTAACAGCTTCCCAGAAAAGAGGAAGGGCTAATAGTTGTAATCTTTACTTAGAATACATTTTTTGTAAAACTGCAAAACACAAATTATAAAAATATACATTAGCATTTAACATTACATCACAAAATGCTAATAGTAACAGGTATGCTACAATACTGTTAAGGCACTAGCTAGCAGAAAATGTGGTCTAGCTGAATGAACTTCCTGACAGAAACATCCCACCAAACACACATATAAAATGTAGTTGAATTAGTAGAACATATACTAATTCATTGAAAACTAATGGCAGCCTACTTACAGACTTATGCTTCCAAGGACAGTATTAGGGCCCTTTCACACTAGCGGACGAACGGTCCGCTAATTACAAGTCCATTAACGGACTTGTAATGCTTCCCTATGGGAGCGGATCCGTTAGCGGATGATGCATCCGCTAACGTCCGCTAGATCCGCATCCGTTTTTGCGGACGGAAGAATGTCCTATTTTTCTTTCGTCCGGCCAAACGGATCGGATGCAAACGGACAGACGGTCCGTTTCCATCCGACTCCCCATAGGGGAGAGCGGAGGAGAGACGGGGCGGTCCCTGCACAGTGTGCGGGGACCGCCCCGTCCGCCGACAGCTGAGCGGAGACCCCCCCGCTGAGCTGACGGGCACACGGAGCGGACCGAAAAACGGTCCGCTCTGTGTGAAAGGACCCTTAAGAAATAGTGGAGGTCTTTACATGCTTCCTTCACTGTAGAAAGGCTACCTAATATGTCTGCTGGGCAGGAAGTGGGCGTAATATACTACAGTTCCTGTTGGTAATGGATGCCAATTTAAAGCAACATTAAGATCAGTAAATATATACCTTATGATGATCAGAACAGCTACCCCTAGAGGAGCCGCTGAATTGTTTTGTGATTTCTCTGCACACCTAAAGAAACAGTCACCCAGCACTTACCGACACACCATGAGGTGTTTAAAATTATTTATTAGGCTAAGCATAGCCAAAATGAAGAGATAATTAGCAAGTGAACATATACTATCACTATGTCATCAACATTACTCTAAGGCCACATACACACGATCGTACATGCCCGCTGAAACTGGTCCGCAGGCCAGTTTCAGCGGACATGTTCGATGGTGTGTACGGCCTATCGGACCGTTTTCCAGCGGACCAAAGTTTCAAAACATGCTTGAAAACATGTCTGCTGGAAACCTGTCCGTCGGACAGGTTCGATGGTTAGTACACAAAATCATCGGACCAAAAACTGCTCAGAATCAAGTTGACGCATGCTTGGAAGCATTGAACTTCGTTTTTTCATCACGTCGTTGTGTTCTATGTCACCGCGTTCTGGTCCGAGGGGATTTTGGTCCGATGGTGTGTACACACATCAGACCAACAGACCACTTCAGCGTGGTCCGATGAAAACGGTCCGTCGGACATGTCTGATCGTGTGTACGCGGCCTGAGAGATAAGGTTTAACACCTGAAGATTTCTGACTATCAGTAAAAGAGTATCTCATGCGGGACATTAAAGATTTAAACAGTATCACGCTATGGTGTTTTGTTTTGATGTCATTTGCATGATCTCACTGGATCCTTTTATATGCGCCTTGTATGACGGTGTAAGGAGGTTCAAAAGGGAGGAGGAAGGTCTTTGTTTTCAAGGCTCTATACGCTTATCCTTGGGGTAAGTGCATCCCCGAGAGGGGCTTTCATGCGGTGCTGTATGGGGAAACGGTGGATTGTGAAGAAGATCCTTTCATCATTTTCACTAACGAACTGAACTTTCTTGAGCATGTGTCACTTTCCTGTCACGCTCTGTTAATTTCCTTTATGAGGATTAACACATAAAGAAGTCTGTTTATTTCAATGGAAAGCGCTACTACAATATCTATTGGACATTGATTGCTCTCTATTTATTGTTTTTCATACATCTTTTACATTTTAAGTGGCTTCTATATTTATAAGTGTAATTAAGAGTATTTATTACAGTGTATGACTACACTATCACCGATACCTTGACACTCTAATAGGAGAGCCAATTTAGCATTTTCTACAAAATGAAGAGATAATTAGCAAGTGAACATATACAATCACTATGACATCTACATTACTCTGATGCCGCGTACACACGATCACTTTTCGGCATGAAAAAAAAATCTAATTTCTCAGCATGTCCAAAAAACAACGTGTTTCCAACTTCATCATTAAAAACGATGTTGCCCACACACCATCATTTTTGAAAAAATATGAACAAAGCTCGGTGATGTACAACACGTACGACGGCACTCTAAAGGGGAAGTTCTATTCGCCTTTGTGCTGCTTTTAGATGATTCCTTGTTAGTAAAAGACGATTCGCGCTTTTTTGTCTGTTACAGCGTGATGAATGTGCTTACTCCATTATGAATGGTAGTTTTACCTGAACTCCTGTCTCATAACTTGCTTCTGTGCATGCGCGGGTTTAAAACGTTGTTTTAGCCCACGCACGATCATTTTAAATGACGTTTTTAAAAATGTCATTTTATTTCATCACAAAAAACGACTGTGTGTACGCGACATGAGAGATAAGGTTTAACACCTGAAAATTTCTGACTATCAGTAATTAACAGAACTGAACTGCATATACCTAGCAACAGTATATAAAGACAGTCCTATCTTGCTATAACAATCCCATTTTTACTAATAATTTATTTTTTTACTCGTAATGACGGTGATCAGCGATTTTTTTCGTGACTGCGACATTATGGCAGACACAGCGGACACTTTTGAGACATTTGGACACATTTGGAAGGTTTGTTTACACTCACCTCTCCCGTTCTTCAGCTTCTGTGACCCGATCACGGGACACCGGTGGCGATGGGGTTCGCGGGTGCGGTCACGGAGCTTCGGACTGGGTCGCAAGCGTGGCGGCGGTGCGCTTGAGACCCAAGGCTG
This sequence comes from Rana kukunoris, assembly GCA_029574335.1. Lineage (NCBI taxonomy): Eukaryota > Metazoa > Chordata > Amphibia > Anura > Ranidae > Rana > Rana kukunoris. The sequence continues at coordinate 212,426,448 of CM056050.1, read as the reverse complement.
AGTTCTTAAAGGGGACATACATGTACGCCCTCGTGCCCAGCCATTCCATTCTGTCAACGTATATCGTCGCGCAGCGGTCCTTAAGTGGTTAAATAAAGTGTATTTCATGTAACAATAATCCACAACAAAAGTCCAAACAAAAAAATTAAATAATAATCTCCGTGATCACAAATGAAAAATCAAGTGTAAAATGTTCTCTCAGGTGTAAAGGGTCATGATAATGCATATGGACCACAAGGGTTTGCTATGTAACGTAGACAGCATACACTGGGTGGGATACTCCAATAGGACACCAGTAAAGGGTAAAGTAGAAATTCCAACTCACCGGACGTTGTTGACCTTCTTTGCCATATAGCAAGTGGAATCAAATCAAGCTTAATGGTCTCCGTGACCGGGGAAGGAAGAGTAGCTGACCAGTCCTCATGCCCTCTCCTCACGGTGACTCGTAATATTGGTAGGAAGGATCTCTTAGTAAGCAGGATGAGAAAGAAGGGACCCGAAGATCTTCATAAACTATTTAAAAAAAATGTGTGTTTGCTTTTCAAAATGGTGTGTTTTCACTGTCCTGGTGCTCCAGGACCTTAAACAATGTAATAGGTTGCCAAGAAATTAAATGCGTAATTTATGCATATTTATGCCTTTGGATTGCCTGAAGGTGCTCCTTGGATTTTGGACCCTTCTATGCATCTAGGCTGTGAAAAAGTCTCACGCATGGGGTATCCCTATACCCCAGGCATATAAAAATGCTTTTTGCGTTGTAATTGCAAGTATGCCTATGCTGTGTGTGAGAAATAGCTTGTTAAAAAACACAACTTTTTGAAAAAAACAAACATTTTATTTTAATTCTTAAATTTCAAAAAACTGTGACAGAAAATGACAACTTAAAAAAAACTCACCATGCCTCATATACCTTAAACAGTCTAAATTTCCAAAAAGGGGTCATTTGGGAGGTATTTGTGCTGTCATGGCATTTTAGGGTCTCAAGAAATGATAAGCAGTCAGTACATCAAGACTGATCAATTTTCAAAATATATACCCTAGTTTGTAAACGCTATAACATTCACACAAACTAAATATACACCACTTTGGGTTTCCCAACCAAAGCTCTCATGGCAGTTTTCCTGTCAGGAAACCCGGTCGTGTGTAGGGGGAAAAAGTTACCGAGCACATTTTCGGTTTTCCCCTCGTGTTTCCCGGCTGACTTTTTACCGCCGGAAATGCCGTATGCGTGTATGATGCTTTAGGCTGGAACATGGTAATATATTTGTCTCATGATATGTCTCACTGCTCCTTTTTAACATGGCTTTGCCTTGCAACAGGATTGATAAAAAGTCCCCCTATGGGCCAGATTCAGGTAGATGAGAGTATCTTTCCTCTGGAGTAACGCTTCTCATTTACGTTACTCTGAAGACCCTTTCAGCGCAATTCCTGTAATTCACATAGCAGTTGCGCGTAAACTTGCGCCAGAGTAACGATAATGCGCTGGCGTAACCCGACGCAAGTGGAAGTGGGTGTGATCATATGTAAATGATGGGCGGAGCCCGGCGCAGAGGCTTACGTTCAGCGCATCATCCACGGAGCATGCGCAGTGAGTGCGGCTCCCCTCGCCCCCTTGTGCGCATGCTCACAACTTCCGTCGGCACCACTTCCTGGGAAACGTCAGCGCAATGCGTTCCGCTGGGCGCTTAAAAGCGCTGGCGGAAACGCCATTCCGGCGCAAAAGTAGTTCCGTTTCCCCCCACCCCAGGGAAGATACTTTTGCTCTGTGATGGCTGCTCCCGCTACCCCCAGAGAGAGGAGGAACCTCAATTTTAATACCCAGGAGGTCTCTGTCATTATATCGGCTATGGAGACGGAGAATGAATTTCTCCATGGCAAAAAAAGCCGCAAGACCAGCCGGGAGAGGAAGCAGGGCATCCTGGAGTCCATTGCTGCCAGGGTCAATGTCCTGGGCTACTCCACCCGGACTGCTGGGGACATACAAAAGAAAATCAATGACCTGCGGCGCAAGGTGAGGGACAAGGTGGCCTCCATCAGGAGGTATGAGAGGGGCACAGGTGGTGGTCCCCCATGTCCTGTCACCCTGACCGCAGAGGAGGAGGTGGTCGCTCGGTGCCTGGAGAGGGAGCAGGTGGAGGGGGTCGCAGGCTATGACTCCGTGGAGGAAGGCACAAGGACAGGTAAGTGTTTTATAATCCCCTATTTGATGTTTTGCATTTGGGGGGGGGGGGTACATGTGCCAAGTGTGTGGGACCACCAACATGTGTCTGCTTTGTGTCATCCACAGATGACGGAGCTGGGCCATCATCTGTCAGCCTGCATTCCACCCCATCCCCCCCACGCCATCATGTGCCCGAGCCACTGGGTGGTGAAGAGGTTGTTGAGGAGGAGAGTGGCCACACCACACCTGCCGAGGTGGTTGTGGAAGATCCTGCTGTGGCAGAGCAGGACTTTTCTTTGGTCTTGTCGGTCTCCTCCCCTTCTCCTGGCCCGTCTGTCGTCCCCTCCCCCATCCTTGGAAGCCCCTCAAGGGCGACACCTTCCACCCGAGGACATACATCTTCTGGCCCCAGGAAGGCGACCCAGAAGACCAGGGGGGTGTCTGATGGTGTCCAGGACCAGTTGGCAAGGGATCACGCCAGACAGACAGAACAGATGGGGGCCATAGCGGACCACTTGCAGAAAGTCTCTGACAGCCTGGGCTCCGTTGCCAACATCAGCAACGCAGTGCAGGATGTCAGCTCTAACTGCGCTGCAGTGGTCACCACTTTGGGGGAGGTGCAGGGGGATATCCAGCACCTCACTGCAGCCGTCCAGGCCAACACTGCTGCCATCCATGGTAACAGTGCTGCCATCCGGGAGCAGGGGAGGCTGAGTCGGCGGGCCCAGCATTACCAGGTGACCCGTCAGCTCCGGATGCAGGCCCAGACCAACAGTTATCTTGGACGGATAGCCAGGGCCTTGGAGGGCACGCAGGCCACACCTGCCAGGAGTGGCCCACCTGGGGATCAGCCACCTCCAGATGCCCCCCCACCCACTCCATCCAGGCAGCTGCGGAGCCAGAGAGGGGCCCCCAGAAGAAGCCCCCGGCATCCCCGATGAGGCCTTTTTTTTGGTGCTGGTTTTATATTATTATTTTTGACATACTCAGGTCATGAGTTTATTTTATTTTTTTCTCAGGTTATGAGATTATTTTTCTTTTATTGGTCAGGATATGATCTTTCTAATTTATTTTTGTACTGCACACGGTCAGGAGTGCAGGGGACAGTGTGAATGGTGTGTGAATGTGAGAGGGTGGCACTCCTGAAAGTAAGGGGTGTCACCCTCGGCCGTGGTGGTGAAGTGAACCCCACGGCTGAATGAATGATGTGTGAAAGGTGTGTGAATGGACAGTGACATCATTGGGGCCTTGACGCGGCGTTACTGCTCCCAACTCCTACATGCTGGACTTGGGCTAATCCAATGCGATGTGCATGTGGTGTGTGTGATCTAGGGACATCAGTGGTGTACACGCGTGCACTGTCTGTGTTATTAATGTTTTGGTTTAGTGTCCAAAGATGCCTACGGCGAGGACCCTCCTGACTGCTCTTCCATCAGCAGACTGGGTGTCCTCTGGCAGGGGGGGACTGTGTGGGTCGGGGGTCAGGTCATCACGTATGTCAATATGCAGGCCTTTTTTCATAGCAAAGTTATGTAGTATGCAACATGCACCGATGATCTGACACACAAAGGTAGGGGAATACAATAGGGCCCCCCCAGACTTATCCAGGCATCGGAAACGGGACTTCAGGAGCCCGAATGTTTGCTCCACCACTGCACGGGTTTTGATGTGTGCTTCATTGTATCTTCTCTCTCCTCTGGTTTGGGGGTTCCGGAAAGGAGTCATTAGATGGGGTCCCAATGCATATGCAGAGTCACCTGTAAGGTAAAAGACAGGAGAATGTTAGTCATGCATGTGCGATTTCTGTTGTGCATGACGGGAGGGGATAGTCATGCCTGACTCCCATGTCACTCACCAACCAGCCAGCTGTCCCCATACATGTTCTGGTTAAATTCTGCTGGGATGGGGCTCTGACGGTATATGAAGCTGTCATGGCTGGACCCGGGGTGTTTGGCACGGACGTGCCATATGAGGCGTTGGGCATCGGCTATCACCTGTACGTTGATGGAATGCCAATGCTTCCGATTGCGGTATATGTGCTCTGTGGCACTGGGGGGCTGTAGGGCCACATGTGTGCAATCAATGGCCCCCACAGTGCGTGGGAATCTGGCAATGTTGTAGAAATCTGTCATTGCCTTCTGCCGCAGCTCCTCAGTGGTTGGTCTGATGAACTGGTTGGACATGCGTCTGAGGATTGCAGGGACAACCTGGTGCACACATCTGCTTATGGAGGACTGTGACATCCCAGCCACCACTCCACTTGTACGCTGGAATGATCCACTGGCAAGGAAATGGAGTGTTGCCAGTACCTTCACCAGTGGCTGCACTGCTTGTGATCGGTGTGTTGGGCTGGTGATGTCCTCCTGCAGGGTTGTGGTTAGTTCAAGTATTGCATCTGGGCTGAATCTGAATAGGCGATACACCTCCTCATCCCCCATGCCAAAGAGGTTCATACGTGTGCGGTATATCCTCTCACGTGCCCGCCTTCTTGGTTCCAGGGGACCCATCAGTAGTTCTAGGACCACGAGTGCCCCTGGCATGTTGGCACACAGAGGTGTTGTCCTTGCAAGTGGGGGTGCTCAGCTAGCTCTTATCGTCGGTAACGCTGCTGTAGCTGCTCTCCTGCTGACCTGTGACCGTCTGGAGTAAAGATAAAGCAGCCTTTTGTAGAAATAACTTTGCGCTGGACGGATCAGATACGCGCGGCGCATGTAGCCAGCGTATGGTGCTAATCCGTTCGTGAATTGGGAAATCTCCCTCATTTGCATATTTGCAGGGGAAATCAATGGGCGCGACTGATGCGGCCAGCGAAAATAAACGCTGACGATACTCTGGCGTCGGAACGTTCCGCCGGTCGCAAATGAGCCGTTATTGGGCGCATCTAGTTTGGTGGGTACGGGCACATAGAAACGTCGGCGCATCAGCACAGTTACGCGGCGCATATCCAAATACTCCAGCGCAAGTGTTCGTGAATCTGGCCCTATGTCTCTTCTGCTATGAAAGATTCTCACCTGCCTGTTCACAATACACACTGAACAGTGCAGGCAGAGATAAATGTTTAATGTCAGCATGCACAAGGGTTACATCATTCCAGTGTGGCCAATCAAGCTGGTTGAAAATTCCACATCTGAAAAAAGACCAAGTGAAGATGGTGGCTGCTTGACAGGGAGCTCACAGACAGTGATTTTAGTGTTAATAAAACCTACCTATTATGAGCACATGATACATTTCAATGTTAGAATAAGGGAAAACCTGTAGAAAAGCAATGAACCATTACATGACCAGGATATTACCTTTCTCAGAACACCCGGTATTCATATTTGAATTATTTACCCCATCCTAGAAATAAAAGCTGGTGGTAGACTAAAAGGAAAGGTCAGTTTTAATAATGTTAAATGGTTTGTGTAGCAATTAGAGCTATCTTACAGCACACAGCATGCATGTGGTGTGTATAATGCAGGTCAATACATTTCTATGTAATTCTAAGTGATGCAGTCTGTTGCAAGGCTTTATAGCAGATTTAAAGGGCTGCACTGCAGAAAAATAGAACATGTCCTTTTTTTTTAGCTCACACCAACGTGGCGCACTGGTGTGCTTTGAAACCATATGGCATTCAGCGAATTGCCTTGTTCTTTCGTCCAAACTATGCTGGGCAAAGCATCCAGTGCTGCTCATGTACACAAACCCTTAGTATATATATATATATATATATATATATATATATATATATATATATATATATATATATATATATATATGTGTGTATGTGTGTGTGTGTATATATATATATATATATATATATATATATAGTACAGACCAAAAGTTTGGACACACCTCATTCCAAGAGTTTTCTTTATTTTCATGAATATGAAAATTGTAGATTCACACTGAATTCATCAAAACTATGAATTAACACATGTTGATTTATATACATAACAAAAAAGTGTGAAACAACTGAAAAAATGTCATATTCTAGGTTCTTCAAAGTAGCCACCTTTTGCTTTGATTACTGCTTTGCACACTCTTGGCATTCTCTTGATGAGCTTCAAGAGGTAGTCACCTGAAATGGTCTTCCAACAGTCTTGAAGGAGTTCCCAGAGATGCTTAGCACTTGTTGGCCCTTTTGCCTTCACTCTGTGGCCCAGCTCACCCCAAACCATCTTGATTGGGTTCAGGTCCAGTGACTGTGGAGGCCAGGTCATCTGGCGCAGCACCCCATCACTTTCCTTCTTGGTCAAATAGCCCTTACACAGCCTGGAGGTGTGTTTGGGGTCATTGTCCTGTTAAAAAATAAATGATGGTCCAACTAAACGCAAACCGGATGGAATAGCATGCCACTGCAAGATGCTGTGGTAGCCATGCTCGTTCAGTGTGCCTTCAATTTTGAATAAATACCCAACAGTGTCACCAGCAAAGCACCCCCACACCATCACACCTCCTCCTCCATGCTTCACAGTGGGAACCAGGCATGTAGAGTCCATCCGTTCACCTTTTCTGCGTCGCACAAAGACACGGTGGTTGGAACCAAAGATCTCAAATTTGGACTTATCAGACCAAAGCACAGATTTCCACTGGTCTAATGTCCATTCCTTGTGTTCTTTAGCCCAAACAAGTCTCTTCTGCTTGTTGCCTTTCTTTAGCAGTGGTTTCCTAGCAGATATTCTACCATGAAGGCCTGATTCACACAGTCTCCTCTTAACAGTTGTTCTAGAGATGTGTCTGCTGCAAAAGGGGGCTACTTTAAAGAACCTAGAATATGACATATATTTTCAGTTGTTTCACACTTTTTTGTTTTGTATATAATTCCACATGTGTTAATTCATAGTTGTAATGCCTCCAGTGTGACTCTACAATTTTCATAGTCTTGAAAATAAATAAATCTCTTGGAATGAGAAGGTGTGTCCAAACTTTTGGTCTGTATATATACAATTTTGTGAAAAAAGCAGAACATAAAAACAGTAACAATAAAAAGTGTAGCATTAAAAAAATAAAAATTTTGCTGCAAAAAAACATCTTCAGTCTTGAGCTGCCCCCCATGATACTTTCCTTTCTGCCAATGGATTATTTTAGTCTTCTGGGTTCACAGCAAGCATTTTTAACCCCACTTCCTCTGATACCAGGCTGTTATGGACCTGTCTCCTGCCTGTGAGTGGAAAGTGAGGTAAAAACAGCACAGTGGTGGTGAGCTCATCTCTGTTTCACTCTGCTTTCACCTCTTATCAGTATGGTCCTTGTCAGCAACTTATTAGCTACTTGTGCTGTTTCTTTCTCTCCCACCACTGAGCTCTGCTGCACAGGGACTGTCAAATGCCGGTACTTACATAGCTTGCATTAAAAACAAAAAACAAAAAAAAAATCTAATGGAGTGTTAATGATTATAAAGCTGCATTCTTTTATATCTGTTTAGAATTCTGCTTTAAATGTTAAAAAAAATTTAAAAAAATAAGGTTTTCCTTCTGTTAGTCTTGTGTAACATTACTACCCCTACTATTTGCTCAAGTGTATTACATAAAATGCTACAGACATTAAAGGGTACAAAAGTGTTTTATTGGCAAACTGTCACAGGCAGCCATAATGACAATTGTTACAATTACATTGCTAGCAGCGACTAGTTACAGTATTTATTGGCGTATAACACGCACTCTAACTTTAAGAGGGACGTTTCAGGAAAAAAAATTCCACAGCCCCCTGCGTACTGTATAACACGCAGGCACAGTTTACACTCTATTTTCAGGGTCAAAAAGTGAGTATTATAGGACAACAAATACAGTATTTATTTTCATAGCCATAGTGTATGTGTTATGGTCAGGGCTTTTTTTCAGGTGGAACTTCATCTGGCTCAGACCCTTTGGTGCCTGCTCACCACAATTAGTATTTTGTGTTTACAAGCGACAGTTCTGCATGTGTTAATACAATCCTGATATTTCATGCCCCTTTAAGACCCTCCTATTGTTTGTGAAATTTTTCTGACCACACCCACTATTTAATGTGATTTACAGGTTGTGTGTGGGTGGAGGGGTTTTGGGGGGGACATGGTTGAGTCCCAGCACCTGTTGTTTGAGAAAAAAGCCCTGGTTATGGTCAGGTGTCAACCGCTTTTGTTTATACAGCCTACCCCCAAGAAGATGTTACCCCACTTTTTGGTTTGGAGTTACAGCTTTCTTTTGTTTGTTCTTCCTACCATCTGCCCACTGACTAATGAAGTATCATCATCACGTGATGGGCAGAAGTTTTTGATTTGCTGGACGTTTTGTAAAAAGTAGACATTTAGGTAAAATGTTACAACTTTGATGAAAATAATTGGAGCCTGAGAATAGCTAAACTAAAGTTTTTTTTTTCCCTAAATGTTGTGAATTGTGATCTACATCTCAACTTTGGGGTTAAGGTTAGCATTGGGATTGGCTTCCTTAATAAACAAAGCCAATGGTCATCACTATGTTGGCACTGAGGTAAAGGTAAACATTGGGGTAGATTTACTAAAACTGGAGCACTCCGAATCTAGTGCAGTTGTGCACGGTAGCCAGTCAGCTTCTAACTTCAGGTTGTTCAACTTGGCTTTGACAAGAAAACTTGGAAGCTGGTTGGTTACTTTGCAGAGCTGCACAAGATGTTGCACTCTTGAGTTTTAATAAATAACCCCATTGTTAGGAAACAAATCCATGTGATTTATTTTTTATTATTATTCAAGTTTCACCTAAGGAGCCTGTATGAAGACATTTGAGGCTAATTTTGATAACATTTTGCTGAAGGTGAAATCAGCAGTTTCACTGCAATACTAGTTTTTACAGCAACACTCCACTCATTCCTATGCATTATTAATTTAGGTAGCTGAAAAGTCAACTAATGTTTACCTAGTCTTGTAATTCACACAGTTTTGCTACAATGCAAGTGACACCACTATTTCCTTTTTCAGCTTTGACATGGCTGCTCATTGATAAAAGTTTTGTGCTGATGCAATATATAAAAGACACACACTACACAGATAACAGGGTATCTCTTGTGTTCCCCCTTTAAAGTCAATCTGTACTATTATAATATCCCTACACTGACTATCCTGCTTTCTTTATTGCATAATAATCTAGCACTTACCCCCAAAGGAGCTGCTGGTTTGTTTTGGGTGGCATGTTACCTCATGTATCTCTGCCGTCTAGGGTACTTGATGAGAGTTGTAGTAAATGGAATGTCTTTTCTGTGCCTTTATTGCCTAGCCAGGAGAACTTGCCAAACAATAGAACTTGGTGAAGAGTAGAGAAATAGTAGCAATGGAATAACAGATTCAGGTGTATGGAGAAGGGAAACAGTCCTGCTTCCAACGACAACTTCTGTTTCACCACTCCAGCCAGAGTGGGTAGAGCGCACCAGGACAGGCCTCTCTCACAAGCCCGGGAGCCAGAATGTCACTCGGAGACTTGGGGATAGGTCTCTGCCACAGACCCTCCCAATGGTTGAAAATAATGGAGATAGTAATGGTCCAAAATCCTCCTTGACAGATTCAACACCCGGATCTCCTTCAGGTAGTTAAGGTAGATTACCAAATGATAGGCGACCGACATCCAGCCTCTCAGTACCCGGTTACATTGGTCCCCGGTGGATGGTCAGAACCCTATTGGAACACCAGGCTCTCTTGGTACTCCTCAGGCAGATTCTCCACCGAACAGCTTCCTCTAGCAGGACTAACGCTTAGGACCTCCTCAGATTGGTGACCAAGTCGATCACTGGTAGTGATGAGCGGAATACGCCATATTCGATTTCGCGATATCATTTTCGCTTTCGCATATGCGAAATTTCGCATATGTGAAATTTCGCTATTTTTTTTTTTTTGATAAAATATCACGAATATTCGATATTTACGAATATTCGCTATATTTTATAAAAAAAAAAAAAAGCGAAATTTCGCATATGCGAAAGCGAAAATGATTGCGAAATTTCGCTATTTTTTTGGGATAAAATATAGCGAATATTCGTAAATATCGAATATTCGTGATATTTTATAAAAAAAAAAAAAAATTGCGAATATTTTTATTTATTTTTTATAAAATATCACGAATATTTACGAATATTCGCTATATTTTATTAAAAAAAAAAATTGCGAAATTTCGCTAGTGCGAATGCGAAATTGATTGCGAAATTGATTGCGAAATTTTAAAAAATACGAATATTCGAAATAGCGAATATTCGCCGCGATATTCGAGTTAATCGCGAATACTCGAATATGCAATATTCGTAGCGAATATTCGCAATGCGAATATTCGTGAGCAACACTAATCACTGGGCCCCAGCCACAGCTCAAATGTTCCAGGCCAACATGGTCCCGGTACATGGAACACCTGTAGCACGCACACCCCGGCCCGGAAGGCCATTTTGCCGGGGGGCCGTGGTATGGCTACTCTGAAGGTGGGCGCCACACGTGAAGAAGACCCAGGAAAAATGGCATCTGCCTCATAAATACCCCCTCCCAGCATGCCCAGCGAGGAAAACCTCCTCCTGATAGGCTGCTGGGGAGAAATATCTATAATCCTTGACTCCACTGCTGCCACCCGCCGGCCTGGGGTGTGATCAGCACCCCAGAAACGACAGCATGAACCCACAGCACAGCCAAAGCTGAGACAGAGACTCAAAAATTTGATCAGAGTTACTTAACTCTCTAAACCCCTCTAAATTTACACTAGCACCAGTTCTAAAAAGTAACCAGGCGCTACAATAAAAAAAGATTCCTCCATTAAATTATGCTTTAAAAGCTGGTGATGTAAAGAAGCATCAGATCATGGAACATGAGATCTATTTTACAGAAGCTTGTAAAAGTGTTTAGGAACTGCCCAGTCATCATATTTGCCTAAAGGCTAAGGCCCAGATTCAGAGAGAATTAGATTATCGTAGAGTATGAGAAATACACTACGCCGCCGTTTCTTACCTGGCTCTACGTGGAATCCAGGTAGATTTTGTCCAGTAAACGACGGCGGCGTAGTGTATTTCTCCCGTCGCAATCCATCTACGCGAGTAGGGGGCGTGAATGATTTAAAATAGGCGCGTTCCCGCGGCGATCGAACTGCGCATGCTCCGTTCGCAAATTTCCCGCCGTGCATTGCGCGAAATCACGTCGTTACGTCATTCGTTGTTTGAGTAGCGTCGTTTACGGACATTTCTATTCCCGAACGAGTTACGCAAAAAAAAAATTTAAATTCGACGCGGGAACGACGGCCATACTTAACATGGGCTACGCACCGTTAGACCAGCAAAAAGCTGGTCTAACAGTACGTAAAAAAAAATAGACGTAAGCGATTGCGAAGACCGCTCGTATCTTTGTGGATCGCCGTAAAAACACATTTGCATATCCCGACGCATCAAAACGACGCAAACTCCTCCCAGCGGCCGCAAAAATATCGCAGCGTAGATCTGAAGGCTTACGAAGACGTAAGCCTCTCGGATCGAAGCCCGAAGCCGCCGTATCATGGTTTGAGGATTCAAACTAGTGATACAGCGCGCGAAATTTGAAATTACTCCTGTCTAACACCAGTTAGACAGGCGTAATTGCTTTATGAATCTGGGCCTAAGACTTGAACAAAGACTACAACGCTTAGGCAGGCCATACACAGAGCTAGCTGTGGTTACAGGAAAGAAATGTGCATGATTCCATTAACACAGACATCAACACAGACGGTTCTGACAGGGGAATCCCTCCTGCCGAGCAATTCTCGCAGGGAAAGGACAGTGATTATCGTTAGCGGCTATAGTAGACTCTAGCGATAATTGTAAGAGAAGCCGGCAGGCTGGTTGTACCTAATGTAAGTTAATTGATCAATTAACTTGGCACATTCAGCCTGCCTATTAACAGTTTGAATATTGCCCAGTTCCTGCTGGACCGGCCGAGATTCTAATAGTTTATTAGTTTATAGCTAGTCTTACAAATTGCTCCTGCAATCTACTTAACATTTTAACCACTTAATCACCGCCTTATAGACGAAATACGTCACGTGTGTAAACAAACCCGGCGTGCGTCAGATCCGCGCGCCCGAGCGGGCGCGCACACGCGGTCACGGCGCTCGGCGGGTCCATGGGACCTGCAGCATCAGTGATCTCGGTAAGAAGCCAATGGCAGCGGCTCTTTACCACGTGATCGCGCCGTCCAATGATGGCCCGTTCACAAATTGTAAACAAACAGGGTAGTGTAGGTCACCTCTCTCCTCTCCTCACACCATTGCAGCGTGAGAGAAGAGGACAGAGATTAGTGCCCAGCAGTGCCACATCTGTGCCCCAGCAGTGCCACCAGTGCCCCCCAGTGCCACCTGTGCCCCACCCAGTGCCCCCCAGTGCCACCTGTGCCCCACCCAGTGCCACATGTGCCCCACCAGTGCCACCTGTGCCCCACCTGTGCCCCACCAGTGCCACCTGTGCCCTACCAGTGCCACAACACTGCCACATCAGTGCCACCTGTGCCCATCAGTGCCACCTGTGCCCATCAGTGCCAATCAGTGCCGCCTGTGCCCACGAGTGCCGCCTGTGCCCCACCAGTGCCGCCTGTGCCCCACCTGTGCCGCCTGTGCCCCACCTGTGCCCATCAGTGCCGCCTGTGCCCATCAGTGCCACCTGTGCCCATCAGTGCCAATCGGTGCTCATCTGCACCCCACCAGTGCTGCCTGTGCCCCACCAGTGCTGCCTGTGCCCCACCAGTGCTGCCTGTGCCCACCAGTGCCATCTGTGCCCACCAGTGCCACACCAGTTACACCTGCACCACTGCAGTGCCGCCTGTTGGCTTGTTAGGGTCTCAAGAAATGAGAGAAGCTGTCAGTACATCAGATGTGATCAAATTGATCAATTTTCAGAAATTGGTACCATAGCTTGTAGACCCTATAACTTTCACCCAGACTAAATAATATCCAATTTTTTTTTTTTACCAAAAATATGTAGCAGTATACATTTTAGGCCAAATTTATGAGGAAAAATTACTTTTTTTACAAAATGTTATGATAGAAATGAAGAAAAATTCATATTTTTACAAAATTTTCGTTCTTTTTTCAATAAAAGCAAAAAAAATAAAAACCGCAGAGGTGATCAAATACCACCAAAAGAAAGCTCTATTTGTGGAAAAAAAAGGACAAAAAATGTATTTGGCTACAGTGTTGTATGACTGAGTAATTGTCATTCAAAATGTAAGAGCACCGAAAGCTGAAAATTGGTCTGGTTATTAAGGGGGTTTAAGTGCCCAGTGGTCAAGTGGTTAATTCTAATTTGCAAATCATGTTTTATAATGCATAGTTGCCAACAGTCCCGATTTTCGCAGGACAATCCGGACTTTGCTTTGCGCTCCAAATTTTTCGGTTTTCCTATGCCACGCCTACAAATTAATGCACCACCCCCTAATTATAGCAAGGCTCCACCTACATGCAAAAAAGGGTCCCTGCATTTTTTTTTACAATGTTGGCAACTATGATAATGGGCCTTTCTGTTTTGTGGAAAACCAGTTCAAAATGTTTTCCTGTTGTGCTATACTACTTGTAATTAGAAATGGTGTAGTCTATCTAGCTAATGTTATAGCTGAAGTGGTAAGAATGAATACTTATAGAAATGCTCTGAATGATTTGACCAAGAGGCCATTATGTATGCCTTACATTTACTAAATAATTTTTAATTAATTTGACCCTAAAGCCCTCAAATCCAATCAATAGTGACTCAGTGATTTAAAATCATAAAAAGGCGATGCTTAGGCGGCGTACACACGAGGGGATATGTCCGCTGAAAACGGTCCGATGGACCGTTTCAGCAGACATCTCCGCTCGTGTGTATGGGCTAGCGGACAGATTTCTCCACCCGACAGATTTCAAAGCAAGCTTTGAAATCTATCCGGTGGGAATCTGTCCGCCCGACATGTCTGCTGGTTAGTACACTTACCAGCAGACATGTCGGCCCCCACCGCCGCCGCACCGCTGCCGAATGGATTCGGCGCATGCGCGGAAGTGTTTTACTTCCTGGTGCGGTGACGTGGCGGTGACGCGGCGGCGTCAACGTCACCGCCGCGTCACCGCCACGTCACCGCGCCGTCCGGCGGCGGGGAATTTGATCCGATGGTGTGTACACGCCATCGGATCAAACTCCCGATCGGACATATCCGATGGAAATGGTCCGCGGACCGTTTTCATCGGATATGTCCGATCGTGTGTACGCCGCCTTAGACTTTAGTCAGGAGTGGTGTTCTTTTACCAAAAACGATGGATCTTAGATTTTAAAGCAGCTATCGGGCCAGATTCAGAGAGCGATTACGCCTGTCTAACTGGTGTTAGACAGGAGTAATTTCAAATTTCGCGCGCCGTATCACTAGTTTGAATCCTCAAACCATGATACGGCGGCTTCGGGCTTCGATCCGAGAGGCTTACGTCTTCGTAAGCCTTCGGATCTACGCTGCAATATTTTTGCGGCCGCTGGGAGGAGTCCGCGTCGTTTTCAGCGTCGGGATATGCAAATTAGTTTTTACGGCGATCCACGAAGATACGAGCGGTCTTCGCAAACGCTTTCGTCTATTTTTTTCTACGTACTGTTAGACCAGCTTAACATGGTGCGTAGCCCATGTTAAGTATGGCCGTCGTTCCCGCGTCGAATTTAATTATTTTTTTTACGTAACTCGTTCGGGAATAAGAATGTCCGTAAAGGACGCTACTCAAAAAAAAAATGACGTAACGACGTGATTTCGCACAATGCACAGCGGGAAATTTCTGAACGGAGCATCGCCGCGGGAACACGCCTATTTTAAATGCTTCACGCCCCCTACTCGCGTAGATGGCTTGCGCCGGGAGAAATACACTACGCCGCCGTCGTTTACTGGACAAAATCTACGTAGAGCCAGGTAAAATACGGCGGCGTAGTGTATTTCTGATACTCTACGCAAATCTAATTGTATCTGAATCTGGCCCATCATTTCTAACTTAAGACTATTTTATGTAAGAATTAGAGAGCCTCAAAAGTAAGGGAATTATTCAAACATCTTTTTTTGCCAGTATATCAAAAAACCTTGCCATTCAATAATCTTTTGGAATTAAAACAATTCTCAAAATTAGTGTATTGATCACATAAATGGTCTCTCAAACCACAGTGTCGTGATCTGCTATAGTGCTAGGCTAGAAAAAAATTATAGAAAGCAATGTGCCCTGTGTCAAAAAGTCCCTTCACTAAGAGCAGCTTTATCCACAATTGAACTTGGCATTGCATGCAGTCCAGGTCAACTAGAACAAATTGCAGCTAGGCAGTCCTATATGCAAATAAGCACAATGCGAGGTCCATAGATTGTTAGCTCGCTGAAGTGAATCAAGTTTAGGACAGTCAAGATGACCATGTTCCACAGGACATTACTTATCATTCCACTGCTCCGTATGATCTGAGTTCAGTATCACCGCAATTCCTCCATATATGCTCTCTTTTTGGGTCTTTTCTGCTGGAGTGAAAGCAGACCACCAAGGGACTTCTAGATTTGCTGCCCTCACTACCACAGTCAAAACAAGCTGATGTGTTTCCTGACCATTTTTGCATTCAGCCTGTTCTATCATGCTAAATGAATTTTAGATCAGTATAAATGTATTTGTTTGGTGTTAGCAGTGTGTTCAGTTCCTACCATCCTTGTGTCCATCTAAGACAGTGGTTCTCAACTCCTGTCCTCAGGACAGACATACATTGCAGGTGATATCATTTTCTGCTCAGTGGTTGCAGTATTCCCCAAGCATTTCCACAAGATAATACCTAAACTCTGGCCTGTTAGTGGGTCCTGAGGACAAGAGCTGAGAACCACTGCTCTAAGGTCGCGTACACACGAGGAGACATATCCAATGAAAACGGTCCGACAGACCGTTTTCATCGGACATGTCTCCTGGAATGTTTTGGTTTGATGTGTGTACACAAGATCAAACCAAAATCCCCGCGGACAGACAGCGCGGTGACGCCACGTCACCAAACCAGGAAGTAAAATACTTCCACACATGCATCGAATCCATTCGACGCATGCGGGAGATTTCAGTCCACTGGGTAGGCGTACTAACCAGCGGACATATCTGACAGACTGCTTTCCAGCAGACAAGTTTTAAAGCATGCTTTAAAACTTTTGTCTGCTGGAAACCTGTCTGCTAGCCCGTACACACAATCGGATATGTCCGCTGGAACTGATCTGTGGACCAGTTTCAGCAGATATGTTTGGTCGTGTGTACGCGGCCTTAGAAGTTGCTCAAGAATCTGTTTGGGGTAGATGGAACACCCACTAATTTAAAATAAGTTTACACTAACCTTAGGAAAGTTTTGCATACTAGCCTACCTATTCTTTTTTTGCTTGCATAATTTATATCAACAACTCTGCAGTTTCTATTCTCCTAGCTTAAGAAGGTTTTACTCAGGGGACAATTCTTTTCTTTGATCCTGATGAATCCTGAAAACGTTTGCCAAAGTTGGCTCAAAAGTTGTCCAGAGACACTTCTTTGGTTTAGTAAGATCCTCTTTCAGAATCTTTCAGAATCATGAGAGATGCCAATCAAAGTTTACTGGGGAGCACAGGTCCAAGACGATTTATGCTAGTGATAAGGTGGTGAAAATAACTTTTTTATCAAACCAATGAGAACACCTGGTGACATGGATAATACAGCAACAGATTCCAGAAGACATATTTTTGTATATATTCATACAACATACTGACAGTAGCTTTAGTCTTGGAAACAGTATGAAATTCACAGTCTGTCCCTACTTTTTATGTCTCATTGAATCTTCTATAGTTATTTCGGGCTCTTAGACAGGATGATCAGGGGTTCAGAGGTGCATATACAATCACCACTCTGAAATTGTAGCTCATTCACATGAAGCTACTCTTTAAGCACGTAAACAAGCAAGGTAAAACCTAACTCCAGGCCTAAGCCACTCCTGGCTCCTCTATTTCTGTGAGTGCCCCCAAAGCAAGCTGCTTGCTATGAGAACACTTGTGCAGGCTTAATCCAGAGCAGCGATGCCTGTTTCCATAAACACAATCCGTGCGGCTTGGCCCCCCCCCCCCCCCATTCTTTCATCACAGGATTTGACTGACAGCAGTGGAAGTCAATGGGTCCAGATGCCTCAGCAAAGCCAGTGTGAGCAGAGAGAATGGGCAGAGCTGCTGCACAGCACTGGATCGAGTGAGGACTCAGGTAAGTATAAGGGAGGATGAGGAGGCGATACTGATACCTAAACATTTTTTACCTTAAGAACAAGCAAACATGCCAAATGTAAATTTTGTTTATGAGTAAGATCCTTTTCACACTGGGCGTTTTTCTGGTACTTTAGTGTTGTAAAAAAGCACCTGAAATAAGCCTGATCTGCAATCCCAACGTGAAAGTCTGAGTGCTTTCACACGAAGGCGCAGCGCTGGCAGGGTGTCAAAAAAGGTCCTGCAAGCAGCTTCTTTGCAGCGCTTTAGGACCGGTGAATACACCACTCCTAACGTGCCCCTTCCAATTAGAGCACTTTTTTAACACAAAAATAACCTGAAAAACACCCAGTGTGAAAAGGGTCTTAGTGGAGCTTTACCATCATTTTTTGGGCACTGGCAGTGTGAAAGGGCAGATGAGGCTTCTTTCAGGCGCTTTACAGGTGCTTTTTTTTTGCGCTAAAGCGCATGTAAAGCGCCCCAGTGTGAAAGGGGTCTTATGTGGAATAATAATGCAAAAGTAACTGTAGGTGTAATAATATATATATTTTTTTTATCTCTTGTACATATCTGGTTTGTAGAGATGTTCAAATCACTGTGTTAGTTTGCTATTTGAAGTGACACAATGTCACTGGGGAATATTTGTGTTTTGGAAATCCTGTGTGAGTGTATGAAAATAAAACATGTTTTTTGCTTTATAGATTCATTGTAGTATTTCCCCGTTTGCTGCTGTCACAAGTGTATGTGTTCACTGTTTGAGTGAAGAGTAAACATTGGTATTCCTATTAATGGTTAAGTATGTTGCATCTCCCACAAGATTCTCACACAGTATTCTTATTTCTAAAAGCATTTCCCGTGCTTTAACAGAGAAAATCATAGCTAAAGTATTTTACTTTCTACTTTGGTAATGGATTTATTGTCAATGTATTATTTTAATGTTAACTGACAAGTGCCTGAGTTTATTGTATATCATTTTGGTTTTAGAACTTTAGTTGGTTTTAGCAATAAGAGAAGGAAAATCATATAGGCCCAGATTCACAGAGCGATTACGCCTGCGCAACTGGTGTTGCGCGTGCGTAAGTCTAAATGTGCGCGTGCGTTAAGATGCGCGCGATTCAGAAAACGAATTACGCCAGAAATCAACTTTTTTTTGTCCGGCGTAATTTCGTTAGACAGACGCATCCGTCCGCGCAAAAATGCGCTAGACACACCATTGATTTGCTAGTCAAATATGCTAATGAGGGAGTTGCGGGGGTTCCACAAAAAAACGCAGTTGCTGCGCAGGCTACGCGATGTGCGCAACAGCAAAATGTCCTGTCTAAAGTTAGAGCACCTAAAAGCTGGTCTAAAAAATGAAAAAAAGTCTACTTGTCAGATAAAGCAACACTGTTAGTGAGGAGTTCAGCAGTCACACGTGTTGCCCAACAATCTGTATGCCAACATGCCAGGTGCATCGTCGCGCATAGCTATACTACTGACTTTAGATGAACAAAGAAGGATGAGGGCACGGAGGATGGCACTAAGGAGGGCACGGGAGATGTTTTTTTATTTTTTTTATTTGCTTATATAAAATTTACAATTTAAATTAATCTAATACAATATTCTTATCTGATACAAGCCCCTCACTCTTCACTTGATATATCACACACGCATAGACATCTTTGGCATGAGTGATTCTGAGGTGTCTCGCATCTTCAGATTCACCCCTCATGCCATCATGGAATTACCACAACCTTGCAGGAGGACATCACCAGCCCAACACATGGCACCACCCATGACACCCATGACAGCTACATATACAATCAGAGCCCCATCCCCACAGATTTCGAACAGAACATGTATGGGGACAGCTGGCTGGTTGGTGAGTGACATGGGTGGCAGGCATGACTATCCCCTCCCGTGATGCACACCTCACAAGTGGCACATGCATGACTAACATCCTCCTGTCTTTTCCCTTCAAGGTGACTCTGCATATGCACTGGTACCCCATCTCATGACCCCATCTCATGGCAGCTCACATTATGCATCTTTGCACGTTAAACACACACATTAATCATGGCACAATGAGAATGCATGCATGCACACCACTGTGGTCCCTAGCACACACACCCCACATCCTCATCACATTGGATTGGCACCAGTCCACCATGCAGGACTTGTGAGCTGCAACGCCATGCCACGGCTCCAATTATGTCACTGTACATTCATACACCATTCACACAGACCTGGGGATCACTTCTCCACCACAAATGAGGGTGACACCCCTTTTCCCGCAGGAATATCACCCCCACATTCCAAAATCATACACAAACAGAACCAAAAAAATTAAATAAATGACGAGCAAAAAAAAAAAAATGCCCAGCAAAAATATAATTTAAACAAAATAACAACAAAGAAAACACATAAAAGACAAAAATCACTCTGCAAAACAGTCCCCAAATATCTCAAAGACACGTCACAAACAAACAAAAGCACCTTGCTGTAGAGGGAGGGATACAAAGGGATGTATTTTTGCAAAGGAAGTGCATTTGTGTCTGTCTATTTATGCTGTCTGCGTAGTTCATAAAGTTGCCCTAGTCCATTTCCAATTTCACTGATTGCGCCGCTCCCGAGTTGTGAGCATGCGCACATCGGAGCTGACCATGGTCTCCTTCAAGCGCGCATGCGCGAGCCGGCCGGCCCTTCATTTGCATGGGGTCACGGCTCATTTCAATGTAACACGCCCACGTCCCTCCCAATTTGTATTACTCCTCCTTACGCCTCTGGAAAAAATCTTACGCTTGCGCAATTTCCTGCGCAAAAGCTACGTGAATCGGGGGATTACGCGGCTAGATGGCGCAAGTCTAACGTAATGGCGGTGCGCTACGCTGGACCGATAATGCGCCGATGTACGTGAATCTGGGCCATAGTGTCTGTGCGACTCATGTAAAGCATCAAATTAATGAAAACGGACTGAAGTTTGTTTTCATCGGTCTTCATCGGTTTTCATCGGTCCAAACCGATCTTGTGTAGGTCCCATCGGTCCGTTATCCTTCGGTCCAAAAACAGATGGCTTGCTTTAAAATTGAACCGATGAGCGGCTAACCGATCATTAGTAAGCAGGAGCATCGGTTAAAAATCAATGCATGCTCATAATCAAGTCGACGCATGCTTGGAAGCATTCGGCTGCATTCACACCTGAGCGTCGGTCGTTCGGTCGTTTTTTCGGGCATTTTTTGCTGGCGTTTTGTCGTGTGTATTCAAGCTTACAGCGTCGTCCGACGTTTTTGTACTTCGACGTTTTTTATTTTAGCCAATAGGAAAAATTATCATCTTTTCATCACTTGTTGCTATGTTGGTAGATTTTTTTTATCTTCTGCCTGGGTGAAAAGTTCTATTGATTAAAGCGACAAAACGCCCGTAGCAAACGCTCGTTGTCGCGCAAGTCACTTGAATCGAGCGTTTTCATTACTTTCTATGGGAAATGGAAACGCTCAAATACGCCCAAACCGCCCGATAAGCACGACAAAAAAAGGTCCGGGACTTGTTTGAGCTTCACGCGATCGGCGTTTCGGCGTTCGGCGTTAAGATGTGAACAGTCACCATAGACAATAATGTTATTTCATCCCTCAAGCGTATTGTAGCGTCGCGCTTCAGGCGTTAAAACGCCTAGGTGTGAATGCAGCCTTCAACTTTGTTTTTTTTCATCACGTCGCTGTGTTTTACGTCACCGCATTCTGACACGATCGGACCGTTCTCATCGCATGGACCGATCATGTGTACAGGGCTTAAGGTTTGAATTATTTGGTGCTCGTAGAGCCATTTAGGTCAATGACTTTGGAAACATACGGTTTGAACATTTCTTAACGCTAATATCAAATAAAACATTATTTTGTGCAGTATTTATTTTTTCTTCCTTAGACAGTCCTACAAATTACTAGCATATGATACTTCACTTGTTTGGCATAAAGTTGTCAGATTTTTGCCCCAGATATTTTTTTGTATTGATTGATCCAAACAGCCAGCTCTCAATCCAGGTCAACTCAAACTCTTTATTAACTACAAATTATAAAAGCTCACTTCCACGCTAACTTGTTTTGGCCAGTCATGGCCTTAGTTATGCCTGTCAGCACATCCCCATCCTCTTAGGCCGCGTACACACGATCAGTCAAAACCGATGAAAATGGACTGAAGGACCGTTTCATTGGTCCAAACCGATCGTGTTTGGGCCCTATCGGTCAGTTATCCTTCGGTCAAAAAAAAGAGAACTTGCTTTAAAATTTGACCGATGGACGCCTTGCGATGGGTCAAAACCGATCGTTAGTATGCAAAAGCATTGGTTAAAAGGCCGCGCATGCTCAGAATAAAGTCGATGCGTGCTTGGAAGCATTGATCTTCGTTTTTTTCAGTACGTCGTTGTGTCATATGGAACAACGATCAGTGATGTCACACATCCAGCCACGCCCCCCTACAGTAAGAAACACACAATAGGACACACTTAACCCCTTTAGTGCCCCCTAGTGGTTAACCCCTTCACTGCCAGTGCCATTTTCACAGTAATCCGTGCATTTTTATAGCACTTTTCCCAAAAATGTGTCAAAAGTGTCCGCCATAATGTCGCAGTCATCGCTGATCACCGCTATTACTAGTTAAAAAAAATGCCATAAAACTATCCCCTATTATGTAAACGCTATAACTTTTGCGCAAACCAATCAAACGCTTATTGCCATTTTTTTTTTTTCAAAAATATGTAGAAGAATATGTATCGGCCTAAACTAAGGAAAATATATATATATATATATATATATATATATATATAAATATTTTTTTTTTTCTGGGGATATTTATTAGAGCAAAAAGTAAAAAATATTGTTTTTTTCAAAAAATTGTCGCTCTGTTTTTGTTTATAGCGCAAAAAATAAAAACCGCAGAGGTGATCAAATACCACCAAAAGAAAGCTCTATGGGAAAAAACGGACACCAATTTTGTTTGAGAGCCACGTCGCACGACGGCGCAATTGTGATGAAGCTGACTGATGGTCTGATGTGTCTACACACCATCGGTTAAAAAAAATGATCGTGTTAGAATGCAGCAACGTTTACGTGTTTTAACACAACGACGTGCTGAAAAAAACAAAGTTCAATGCTTCCAAGCATGCGTCGACTTGATTCTGAGCATGCGCGGCCTTTTAACTAATGCTTTTGCATACTAACGATCAGTTTTGACCCATCGGTCAGGCGTCCATCGGTCAAATTTTAAATCAAATTCTCTTTTTTTTGACCGAAGGATAACTGACCGATGGGGCCCACAGTTTGGATCGATGAAACGGTCCTTCAGTCCATTTTCATCGGATTTGACCGATCGTGTGTACGCGGCCTTACTCTTTTTTTTAAAAAGTAAATGTATTCTGCATAACCATATCCTTACTTGTATACATTTTTGGTGCTGGTGATAAAAATCAAATATTAATAAAACTTGGCTTCTTTTGGATAGTTTGTGGTCAGTAATTTGATTATATATGACTTTTTGTTGATATTTCCTGTAGTAGCATTTAAAACCTGACAGCTGTACCTTGCTCTATTCAAAACTAAAAAAAAAAAAATATTTGAAAGATGGGTTGATTGTGTTCTGAAAAAGTATAAAACATAGTGACTTAAAAATATTTGTTTAGATACAGTCTAGTGAATGTAACAGCATTTTATCATTATTCATTTTTTGACATGTACTCCTGCAGAGTACACTTAAAACTTTCGATCCCTTTGAGGATTTTATAAGAAACAAGTAGCATAGTAAAATAAAAAAATGAAAGGGATATAAAGTTTTAAATGGGAAATCTGTGCAGCCATATTAGACAAACACCATGCATCACCATGCATTAAGATATACAGTATCCCAGTTAACAAAATCACATGTACCCTTTACCCCAGAAAAAGCAGCTGATTTATGAGTCTCCTGGTTCCGGCTGACAATGACCCTTCTAGCAATACCACACTCTCTGCCACACCAAGGTTAAATGCTAAAGAAGAGCGATTTGCAAAATATTCACAACAACGGCAGTAAAAACAGAACCGCAATAGCAATAAATAATAATGGATAACAAACATGTACAACACTAGAAACAATGAGAGGACAACATGTCTTTGCACCTGAACCCTGAAACTTGGGAGGTTCTAACTAAAGCTAAAAGATTCTTCAGTCCCTCCAAACTCCACCCACTGGCCAGTATATTTTTAATCTTTTGGGCCCAGATTTCCTGCATTGTAACACTTAGGCTTAGGGATTAAGTACACAAATTATACCCAAAGTTGAGGGTGACACTGTCCCTTAGAGAGCAAGCACAAAAGTTGTGGCCAGCATCCCCTCACCACCAATTAATCTGTGATTATGCCTCCTAACACATTTAGGAGATCTCTCATAGAATCAGAGATGCCCCTTTATTCCAGTTTACTGGACCTTTCTAACAGATGTGCCCTCTGTGAAGATGTGGCAGACTAGTCCCTATCCTACACTGTGGCAAACACTCACGACAGGCAGCCCACTCTAATGGTCACCATTCAATTTACTCACAAGACCGCTCAAGCTCTGCCTTTTTTCTTCTCCTGACACTCTCTGTTCTCCTGGGACTTTTAATCTTATCCAGTACTTGGCTTGATAGAGGCTATCTCAGGTGACTATCTCTCCCATAGTTCAGTGAGGCTCCTAGCAGTCTTTGCCATCTCCCAGGCTGCACAGAAGACAATCAGAGTGTCCTCTGTACCCTGGGATATTGGACAAAGCCCTCATCCAGCTAACTGTGGGTGCAATCTGAGCCCTGCTATAACATCCTGTGGCCATCTCTTTCTTCTCTTTCTCCCACACAGCTACTCCTTCACTCACTGGTGGCTGGTGAGAGAAACTGTGTGCATGCCTGTGGCATTCCTAAAGACACCCCATGTTTTGCAACAGTGAGCAGAGAGTGTTGAGGACTGGGGCAACCCATGCACAGTGAGAGTTTAAAGACTGCTTAAAAAAATATACCCAATATGGTATAACAAACAGTTTTGCTAGAAGGAAACCCAGTTTATTTTACCCAGACAAAGCTCCCACCATCATGTCTTAGTCAGAGTCTGATGAAATCTCTCTCTCTCTTTATACTCTTTATTTTTTGAGCTCCAGGGATGACTAAAGATGAGCTCCGGGGATGACTAAGCAAGCACCTTGAACCATACCAGTCCACATGCCCTCAACCTTGTGTGTGTGTGTGTGTGTGTATATATATATATATATATATATATATATATATATATATATATAAACACACAGGGCTTTTTTTCAGGTAGAACTCATCCACCACCTCTGGCCCAGACCCTCTGCTACCTGTTCACCACCATTACTTGAAATATGCTTACAAGTGACAGCTTGTTCCCCAACAGCTCCTACAGATCAGATCTCCTGAGTGGCTCCCACTGAGCGAAGGATGGAGACAAGGGAGAAGCAGGTACATGGGGTGCAGTGAAAATGCCAACATCACCACTGGATGATCTCCCCACAAGTGAGAGAGGTGGAGTCAACTACAGTAACCGGTACTAGAGCCAGCTGGGTGCTTCAGCTTAATACAGCAACAAGAATAAGACATGTGGAAGATCGTGGAGCTTTTAAGGGGATGGGGAGAAGGTGGGGGCAGTCAAGGGGGGTTGCATGCAGAGGTCTGAGTTGAAGAGGTGTAAACGTGAGATGTGGATGGGGGTGCAGAGTTAGGCAGCTGTGGAAGAAGGCTGAATTCTGCACTTTGTGTGTAGCACACGCTGAATTCTGCACTCCTGTTATTTATTGACCCTGTTAAAGGGGTGTTCCAGCCACATTTAGTGTTTATTAAAAGTCAGCAGCTACAAAAAGTGTAGCTGCTGGCTTTTAATAAACACACACTCACCTGCTTCACGATCCAGCGACGCGCCGGCCGGGGTGTCTGCTCATCTCCCCCCCTCCCTGGCCAGCGTCTTCATCCTAGGTGTGGGCACTCGACCGTGACAGCCTTTGGCTTCACGGCCGGGCACCCACTGCGCATGCGTGAGCGGCACTGCGAATGCGTGAGCGGCGCGGCCAGCCGCTGATTGGACAGGCGATCGCATGGGACCTGTCAGTGTGCCATGCGATCGCCTACATGGAGGGGCTGCTGTAGGCGATTAAGCTTAATCGCCTAACCAGCCCCTCGGCGGAAGCAGGAAGTGGGACAGGAAGTCCCACTCCTCCTGAAGCCCCCACTCCCCCCCCAAAAAAAATTACATGCGAAATGTGGCAAGTAAGGGGGTGAGGAATGGGATTAACGGAAGTTCCGAATTTGGGTGGAACTCTACTTTAAGACCCTCCCACTGTTAGTGAATTTTGACCACACCCACTATATGATGCGGTTTGGAGGATGTGTGTAAGGGGGGGTCATGATTGAGTTCCTGTACCTTGTTTCAGATAAAAGAAGCCCTGTGTGTATGTGTATGTACAGTATATATATATATATATATATATATATATTGTAATGTCGGGGGTTATTTAGCATCTGTGTAGAGCATACCAGTGAGCAGAGTCCACGCCAGTTGTGCTTTTTGTTGACCCACTTTTATTAATAGAAAGAAAAACATCCATCCAGAATTTCCCACGCAGGGGGTTTTTAAGTTGCTACAGCAATAAAGAAATAGTCAACCGAAAATGCCGAGCCACCTGGCTCTCTTCAGAAATACAGCCCCTTAGGCTTACACTTCAGCCCACTTGGCCACGTACCAAAGTACCTGTACAATCACTGTACCTTCTCTCAGCTTCTGTGCTGCTCAGCCCACAGCTTTGGGTCCTCTGTCTATACCATGCAGACATGCATGCTTCTCCCTTGCTTGCCTGGACTCCTCGGGAGGGTGGAGTCCAGAACACTGGTCCTGACTCTACTATAAGCCAAGGAACCACCTGTTCAATCAACCAGCCAGACTGCTGGCTGTTTCCAAAACCTGGTCCCAGGATTGGAGATTCCATCCCACCCATATCACTATAGAATCTCTAGGCTCCAGGTCCCCAAGTGGATTTTATAAACATTGGAGGAAAATGATCAAACAGATTCCTCCACATTAAATAACCCTGGAGCCTCTTAACCACCCTATTTGAGAATCCTGGGCAACCGTTACCAGGACAGGGAACTGTACTATCACAATATATATATATATATATATATATATATATATATATATATATATATATATATATTTATAATAAACTTCCTGCATGCCACTTACTAACCTGCCTAATCTAGCTCAATTTCTCCTCCCCACGTTATTATCACACTATACATGGCCGCCGTGTAAGCAGCCGTATATAGGGTGGGGCGTGGAATTTGCCCCCTGAGCCATGATTGGCCAAAGGCACCCTTTTTTTTGGAGAAACATGGCTCTCCCAGCAGATTGTACTGTGATTCGCCAAGGCATGCAGGTCAGGTGCATGCTTTGGCCAATCAGCAGCCGTCAATGCACTGCGATCTCGCAGTGCATTATGTAGCGCTCTGCGGCGCTCAAATTTACCACAAACGCCCCGTATGTTTGATTTGTTTATGGTCAAACGAACACCCAATGTTTGAGTTGAACTTACGTTTGATTCTAACATTGGGACCATCTCTAATGCTTAACATGAAAATGCTACCTGCAGAGGCGAGCGACTTGTAAATCCTACTGTTTTGTCTTCATGATTTGAAAACTCGACTGTAGGGCAGAATTGTTACTGTAAAGAAGAATCAATTCACATTGGTGCACAAAAAAAATACTTTTCTATGTAATTCCTTTAGGTGGGCACTGAGAGACTGTAGTTTGTATAAAAATAAATTCAGACATAAGCATAGTTTATACAAGACACTGTGCCTACATTACATTTATTGAAAAGTTCCTACATAATTATATTGAATATGTTACTTAACTGAATTTTTCTAAAGTGCTTAAGTAGTCAGGCACATTTAGTTAAAATTCAAGCGGAAGGACAATTCAGTGCTTTTATACTTAGACATGAATTATTTTGTTCCAAGAAAACTTAGGATGTAGAACTAACCTAGAAAACTTTTTTTTCCCTTTTAAAGGATTGTTTGATGTGTTTGGCTGAAAAGATTCACATATAACCAGACATAGTATATCTTAACTACTTCAATACTGGGCACTTTCACCCCCTTCCTGTCCAGACCAATTTTCAGTTTTCAGTGCTGTCGCACTTTGAATGACAATTTCGCGGTCATGCTACACTGTACTCATATGACATTTTTATCAGTTTTTTGGGACAGATAGAGATTATCTTCAGTGTAAACAGTGTGCTGAGAGCATTGCCAGTTATCAGCACTCCTTTCCTCACAGAGACACATCGGTGGGGAAAGGACTGCTGATAACCGGCAAGTCTGTTAACATGGGATCAGCTGTGATTGAACACAGCTGATCACATGGTAAAGGGGCCTTTACCCCTATATGTGACTCAGCAGTCACAGAGCGCACCCAATGCATGCTGAAGGGGGCAGGGTTCTGGGGGGGGAAGTCTATGAACCCCCCCCCAGAACTATAGTACCGCGCTGTATCCGTCTTTTGGCAATAACATGGTACTGAAGTGGTTAATAAGTATATATATGTTTTTTTTTTTTTTACTGTACTGTTCCATTATTACTGTTTTCTGATCTATTTTAATTTGGATAGGGATTCGCTTTTTTTTATTATAGTTATAGGTGTGTGGCGCAAATTGCCCCTACTGCCCAGGCCTCCCCGTGCCCCCTCCCTATGCAGTGAAGCCCTGCCAATTTCCCTTCTCTCCCACTGGCTGCTGCTGCAGGAAAACAGGGAATGTTTCAGGATAGAGAGTTGAGGAAGAGGCCAGTAAATTACATATTTTCTGAATAAACACAGTGAGTGATCAGTATTACTGTGCTCATTCATAACTGAAGTATAGTAAACTTTGTTTACTTTGCTTCAGTTTGTGAATAAACTGGAAGCCACTCAGAACAGAGCACTTTCTTTTCATTCAGAAAAAGGGACTGGGAAATGTCTGCCTTTAGTCCCTTTTTTTGTCTCAAAAGCCACCCCCCCATGGGGCTCCTAAAAATCATGTCAAGTCATGTTGGAACAGGAAGGGGCCACCCCCAAAATGTTACCACAAAGTTGGGAGCAAGAAATTGTCCAAAATGTATTGGTATGCTGACGCTTTAAGAGTTCCCTTCACTGGAATTTAGGGGCCACACCCGACCCCTGAAAAACAACCCCACACCATAATCCCCCTCCAGTCCTTCTAACTGGGGGGTGGATGGGCTTACTGGGACATGACAGAGATCACTGTTCCTGACCACTGGGAACAGTTGATCCCTATCTTGTCACCTATCAAAACATAGAAATGCCTTCTTTTCCCCGTTCTGCCTGTGTACAAATCAATCGCGGGCCGCTGGAGGACTTGTACTCCCGACCCGAGCGTGCCCCCCCCCGCAGCTGAACCTGCACGAGCCACCATACAGCTAAGTCGATTAGCGCAAGAGAGCCATTGTGCTGGTCTTAAAGTGGTTAAATGGTCAACAGTGCATTTAAAATAACCTGTATGTCTTTCTGTCACACCAGGATAGGGCCTACATGTGGCGCCTTTATGCTACCTGACTGCCGTAACACCCATGTTTGGAGGTTGCCTGCTTGGGAAATCTTTAATGTGATTTTACTGTGGACAATATGTGCACTTCTATTATTTCTACAAAAATGTGCACTTGTACAGATTTTATAAACACATTGCGCTATGAGATGTGGTTTTCTTGCTTTGCATTACATTGCTGGAAGAGCTCACAGCAAGAGGCTGAGAAGTCACAAGAAGACATCCTGGTTATTTTAAATGCGCTCAGGGGCGGACTGAAAATTCGGGCATTCGGGCACTGCCCGAGGGCACCATGCCACTAGTTGGCCCCATCAGGGTTGCCAGCCTCAGTAAAACCAGGTACAGTATGTAAAAATCTGTGTTTTTTTTTTTTTACATATGTCCCTGAAATGTCCCTTACCGACATCATTTTGGTCTAAAAATCCCAAGATTATAGCTGCCCTGCCTCTCCAGTACCTTCTCAGTGTGTTTATATACTGTGTGTGTATATTGTGTGTATACTGTGTATGTATACTGTATGTGTGTATACAATACTGTGTGGCCCCATAACCTATTGCCCGAGGGCCCCATAATCTCCTATTTCCCGCGGGCCCCATGAGTTGTTAGTCCGCCCCTGAATGCGCTGTTAACCATTTAATATGGTCTACACTATCTGGTAAGGAGCCAACCTTATCTATGTCTCCTGCTGCCACTAACAACACTCCAAATCTACAGGTACTACTGATAGCAATGGCTCCTGCTGTGTCTGTACAGTCGGCATCCAAATCCATCAGTTATGATTGTGGGGAAACCCATGTCAACTGACCTCTTGTCCGCAGCAACAGTTAGACCCCATTTGTGCCATATTTGCAGGAACTTATTGCTTGCCAATTTGCCAGGACAAAATAATATCTAGGCAGATTTTTCCAGACAGCCAGTACATATATATTTATGCAAAGAGAGACAGTTCAAGCATAGTAAACAGTTGTCTACCTTTCTTAAGACAACAAACAGAAGGAAAGGATGAGTTTGGACCTTTCCCTAAACTATAGCTAAGGCCCTGCTATATTTGGCACCAGGAAATATAAACAAGGAGAACATTTCTGTTTAATTGTCATTTACCTTTGAGCAGTACACTAATTTACATTAATTGTGCGTTATATGCCAGAATTCATTATGTGTCTGTGATGCAGTGCCACTTAAATGTATGTCTATGAGAATAACAGCATGAAGTGGCTGATTAATTAAATTATGCCACCCACTCACACCCATTGTTTTTTAAGGTTGCAAAAAAGATGCACAGTGCTACTGAATAAAAATAAAACAATCTGTTCCACTTTATTTAGGTATTTTCCTTTGGTAGACCATAGCTGATCTGTTTCTTATTTTAACAATTGAAAATCTATCCAGTTCAAACAAAAATTATTTCTTTTTTGAGATCATTTTAAAATTGTCCATGGATTGTAAAAGGTGTCAGTTGATACATAAAGGTGATATGTTACTCCCCTTGCCAGATATAAACACAGTCAGTGCATAAATCAATAATAGATTTTAGTCGAACGTTTCATGAAACCATTTTCTTTTCTTTCAAAAAGTGCATTAAATAGATAATACAGACAAAGGGGAAAGCAAAGTTTCGAGGTACCCAGGACGAGATTTGATCATTTTTTTAAAACCATTTTATTTAAAGCACATTAAAATATATTGCTCTCAAACACTATATGGTACAGTACTGCAATATTTGTTATCTTGCCTATCCAACACATATTAGCTGTCTGTCTAATAATAGTAGTCACATGGCTCAGCATTGTATCAAGAGAGGTATCTAAGATGGCTAATGAGGGAGTGGAGTGAAGGTTTCTCAATGTGTTTCCCAGGATGTAAACTCCACTTCTTCAGAAGCACAATCAAGGCTATTTCTAAAATGAACCCCAACTCCTGGTTGGAACCATGAGGGGTTACAGATAACTCCGGGAGCCGGAAATCTTTTTCCTGTTGTCCCTGTGCTCACCCTGGGGATGCCTTGTTAGTGGCCTTGCTCTATCAAAGTCAACAGCCACTGAAGCATGGAAAAATGTTATGTGGAATTATGAGAATTGGTGAAATAACAATTATGCTTATTATATACAGAATTGTTTTATGTTCATTATAAAAACAGCTTCAATTGTTCTGCTGAAGAATCACATTGAGAAACTCTGTCGTGGTGCTGCTGGTGGAGCTCATGTTGCAGGGAGAGGACGTGGCCGATCTGTGCCAGCTACACACACAAGTGAAACACCTTCCTCAAGTGCGAGTAGGTGACAGAGCCTGCAGCGGTATTTGGTGGGGCCTAATCCGGCTCTACGAATGTTGAGGCCAGGAGCAGAACAGGCGATAGTAGATTGGGTTGATGACAGTGCCTCCAGTTCCTTCTCATTGTCTCCCAACCAGTCTTGTGCTGAAAGATCGGAGTTAACACCTGCAGCTGATGTCCATCAGTCTTTCTCCTCACCCCCTTGCAAATCAGCCAAGCAGTCTGAGCCCCAAATCATGCAGCAGTCTCTTCTGCTTTTTGATGACTCTGTTAGCATGTTTTCCCAGGGCCATCCACCTAGCACTGTCCCAGAAGTGGAAGAGATTGAGTGCACGGATGCCCAACTACTTATGTTTCAAGATGAGTACATGGGGGGACCATCACAGCACGTCTCGGATGATGAAGAAACACAGTTGGCAACTGCTGCTGCTTTTGCAATTGTGCAGACCGGCAAAGAGAGCAGTGGTGAAGACTGGGTGGAAGATGGTGTGGAGGACGATGAGGTCCTCAACCCCACATGGAATCAACGTCATGCAGGTAACCTGTGTAGTTCGGAGTAAGAGGCGGTGGCCGCACAGAGCCACCAGCACAGCAGAGAGGGAGGGAGCAGGGTGCAAAAGCGGAGTGTCCGTCCCCTAGACAGTACGCCTGCTACTGCCCAATGCAGCAAGGGACCGAGCACACCAAAGCCAGGTCCAAGGAGTTCCCTAGCGTGGCAGTTATTTACACAATGTGCTGATGACAATACACAAGTGGTTTGCACGCTGTGCAATCAGAGGCTGAAGCGAGGCATAAACATTCTCAACCTGAGCACAAACTGCATGACCAGGCATCTAAGTGCAAAGCACGAGCTGCAGTGGAGTAGACACCTCAAAAACCAAGAAAGGTCTCTGGCTCCTCCTGCTTCCTCTTCTGCTTAAGTCTCGGCCTCTTCATCCACCTCTGTAGTGACAGTGGCACCTGCCACCCCGCAATCAGAGGATCGGCAAGCAACACTACCACCTGGGTCACCAAACATCTCCACAATGTGCCATGGAAGCGTTCAGCTCTCTATCTCCCAAACACTGGAGCGGAAGAGGAAGTACCCCCCTACCAACCCGCGATCCCTGGCCCTGAATGCCAGCATTTCAAAATTCCTGGCCTTTGAAATGCTGTCATTCCGTCTGGTGGAGACGCAGAGTTTTAACAGCCTGACGGCATTGGCTGTCCCACAGTACGTCGTTCCCAGCCGCAACTACTTTTCCAGGCGAGCCATCCCTTTCCTGCAAAACCAAGTGGGGGACTAAATCAGGTGTGCACTGCGCAACGCCATCTGTGGCAAGGTCCACCTAACTACGGTTACGTGGACAAATAAGCACGGTCAGGGACGTTGTATCTCCCTAAAAACGCACTGGGTATATGTAGTGGCGGCTGAGCCTAAAGGGGATAGCAGTTTGGCGCATGTCCTTCCACCACCGAATATTGCAGGGCGCTTCAGTTTGCCTCCTGTTGCTAACTCCTCCTACTCCGCTTCCTCATCCTCTACCACCTCCTCATCCGGTCAGCGTAACACATTCACCACCAACTTCAGCACAGCCATGGGTAAACAACAGCAGACAGTTTTAAAACTTTCCTGTTTGGGGGAAAAAAAAGTGTGGGCCGTCTGTGCGCACTTTCGGCGTTCTCACCCTGCTGCTCGCCTGGCAGCACTGCAGCGTAACTTCGGCCTTCCCGCTCACCGCCTCATATGTGACGTGCCCATGCTGGCCAGCAGCAGGCGATAGTGGAGTTTCAGCTGCAGCACGCACGCGTGAGTCACTCTGCGGAACAGAACTACTTCACCACCAATATGGGACGACGCTCTCGAGGCCGCAGACGAAGGAGAATCTTGTCTTCTGGTTCTGTTGGACCTAAGCGCAGCCTTCGACACAGTAGACCACAAGCTTTTATTGACTCAGCTAGCTGAAGTAGCCAAAGTCGCAGAAGGCGATTTATCTTGGTTCTCCTCTTTTCTGGAAAACCGATCGCAAATAGTGAAGTTATGACCTTTCACTTCTGAGAAACGCACATTATCGTGCGGAGTCCCTCAAGGATCCCCTCTGTCGCCGGTGTTATTCAACATCTATCTTTGTCCTCTTTTTGAAATCATCAGCAGCCAAAAACTGCTCTATCACTCATATGCAGACGACACGCAACTGTATTTCCGCATTTGCAATAAAAAGGATCACCACCTCAATCTAGAAACATGCCTCTCTTTGATAGAGGACTGGATGACAAAGAGTTATCTTAAACTCAACGGAGCGAAAACAGAACTTCTCCTGTTCCGCGCCAAGTGCATGAATCAACCTGCAACAACTTGGACACCCCCACCCATTCTGGGCAAAATCATCACCCCTAGCGCCAAAGTCAAAAGTCTCGGGGTCATCTTCGACTCCTACATGACAATGGACGCACAAATAGGGTCAGTAGTCAGCGGATCTCACCATCTGCTGCGCCTACTACGCAGACTCCTTTTATTCCCAAAGAAGACATAGCGCTTGTGGTGGAAGCAATTGTAAACTCAAGATTGGACTATGCAAATGCCCTTTACCTCGGACTCCCCAAGTACCAAATTGCTCGTCTACAAGTCGTTCAAAATACGGCCGCTAGACTTGTGACTGGGAAAAAACCTTGGGAATCAATCTCACCTTTACTGAGAACCCTTCACTGGTTACCAGTAAAATACAGAATCACTTTTAAAGCACTCTGTTCAAAGCATAGATGTATCCATGGGAATGCTCCCCATTATCTATGCGAAAAAATAAAAGCTCATAATCCCAATCGCGTTCTACGATCCACCAATCAAATTCTACTCCAGATACCGAAAGCCAACTACAAGTCCAAAGGAGATAGAAGATTTGCAGTCCAAGGTCCCAGACTATTTTCAGGGCAGTCATTCACAAGTGGCTCCGAGGGTGGGTTCCTGCACCAACAAACGCCAGGTCCACAATTGTCCAGCAAGGGCACAGTTCTGAAGGATGACGAGGTGGAGGATGAGGAGGAGGAGATGGAGGAGCAGGAACCATGTTCACAGCAGGGTGGCACCCAGACCAGCTCATGGCCATCACTGGTGCATGGCTGGGGGATACAGAGGACACAAACGATACACCTCCCACAGAGGACAGCTTTTCGTTGCCTCTGGGCAGCCTGGCACACATGAGCCATTACATGCTACAGTGTCTGTGCAACGACCGCCGTGTTGCCCATATTTTAACAGGTGCTTACTACTGGGTGGCCACGCTGCTAGATCCCCGTTACAAGGACAATGTACCATCCTTAATTCCCTCACTGAATTGTGATCGCAAGATGCGCGAGTACAAGTGAATGCTGGTAGACGCGCTGCTGGTGAAATTCCCACCTGACAGTGGGGGCACAGTGGAAGCACAAGGCGAGTGCAGAGGAGGAGGAAGAGGTCGCCAACGCAGCCGGGGCACCACCAGTACCTCAGAAAGCAGGGTTAGAATGGCCGAAATGTGGAAAAGCTTTGTCAGCATGCCACAACAAACAGCACCACCAGCTGATATGGAACGTTTTAGCAGGAGGCAGCATTTCACCAACATGGTGGAGCAGTATGTGTGCACACGCCTACACGTACTGAATGACGGGTCTGCCCCCTTAAACTTCTGGGTCTCCAAATTGGGGACATGGCATGAGCTTGCCCTTTACAACTTGGAGGTGCTGGCTTGCCCTGCAGCCAGTGTATTATCGGAACGTGTATTTAGCACGGCAGGGGGTGTTATCACAGACAAGCGCAGCCACCTGTCAAGAGCCAATGTGGACAATCTTGCGTTCATTAAAATGAACCAGGCATGGATCCCACAGGACTTGTCCGTACCTTGTGCAGAATAAACACGTATACTGGTCTTACCCAGCCATTCTTGTATTTCTGATCTTTCTCACTCTTTTGGGGTGTACCCTAATTTTTTTTTTGTAAATGTATTTTTATTCATTTTATACATTCAAACAAACACAGCAGCCGACCCAGCAAGACACTGGGCCAGTGATAGGCCAACATGGCCGAAGTACACTACCTGTACAGGTACTACCAGCTATCTAGCAGTAATACAGACTAAACAATTAAGAACAAAAACAAGGTAAGAACCCATCCCCCCCTCTTGCTCAGCTCCCACTCTCCTCTCCCTTAAAACCACTGGAAACCTCTCCAGAATTCAAATTTGACACCCCACATTACTCGGCCGCGCCCCCCCCCCCCCAACAACGTCACGATGAAGTACCAAGAAACCCACCTCCGTTGTCAGGCTCTATCCAGCAGTCAGATCAGATTTGAACCAGGCCTGCCAAACCCTGTCAATTTTTTTCCCACAACCTCTAGAAAGGTATGTAGCCTTATAGTATGGCATCATTGAATTGACTAGGCCCTTCCAAAATCGCAAATCCAGTGCCCCCGGCTTGCGCCATTTTAACAGAATGGCCTCCCTTCCATAAAACAAAAGGATGTTGAGAAAGGTCCTATGAGCCCTGGACGGCACAACATCCTCCACCAACCCCAGTAAACATACTCTAATTGTCATCGGAATAGGAACCTTCAAAATCCGAGGGCAATTCCAAAACACATGCTCAGCTGCCGCAGGAGCAAAAGCACATCTCCAGCAGTAGGCTGGCACTGATGGGTAGATAGCCGCCAGCCTGGCTGACGTATTGTAAATCCTATGTAAGAGCTTAAAATGGATTAACCTATCCCTGGCTGCCACCAGATGTTTGAACGGATGTGTCCACATGTCGTCCCAGTCCTCCCCCTGCATATCAGATACCTCCACCACCCACCTGTCTCTGCAACAGGCAACTGCCTCTGGACTGGCGGTAAACAGTTTTTTATACAAAACGCATGCTGCAATTGAATATAGCGAAAAAATTGAGCGTTTGGCAGATCATGTCTAGCTTTAAGTTGGTCAAAAGTTAGTAACACCCCATTCATCGTGACGTCCTTAAGTGTCTTCATTCCCCTTGTCTCCCAGCCCATGGGGTCCTCAAAAGAGTAGAATTTAGGATTCATCCACAGTGGAGTGGATGGAGAAAATCCCCTATAACTGGGATGAGCCAGAGCCACCGCTTCCCCCCATGCCTTAATCGATGCCTTCATCGAAGCAGTAAGTGGAAGGTCAATCTTGACTCCCCTATGAATGGCTGAATGGCCATCCGCAGAGTTTCATAAGAACCCAAATGCGCTGCTTCCAACACCGTGGCCGAGTCCCCCCCGTCTGAAGTTAACCACCGATGAAAGAACACCAACTGTCCAGCCAAGTAATATTTCCCCCAGTCTGGCAATGCCAGCCCCCCTCTCTCCAGGGTTCCTGCAATACCCTCAATCCCATCCTGGGCTGTTTGGAAGCCCACAAAAAGGTGCTTGTGAGCCCATCTAGCTTATTAAAAAAGGATTTGGGGATCCAGGTGGGAGAATTCCTCAAGAAATACAAGAATTTTAATTTTTAGCAAATTAATCCGACCTATAAGGAAGTTTCTGCCAGGCCTGAATCTTCTGCTTAAAAAAGAGCAGAAGTGGTGCCAGATTTAGGGGCATGTGATCTCCCACCTCCGCCGTAATCTTGACCACAAGATATGTAAGTTGCGTAACCCACTGTAGCGGCAAGGCCGGGTCAGCAATGTCCCTGGCCCCAGCGGCAAGATAGACGATTTGGTCCAATTCACCTTCAACCCAGAAAATTGAGAAAATGTGTTTAAAATGCACAGCGCTTCCTCTAATGACTCCTTGGGGTCTTGCAAAAATAGCAACATGTCATCTGCATAGAGTGCCAGACTCTCATCTATGGTCCCTACCTTGATCGCCTGAATCTCCCCAGCCGCTCTTAATGCAACCGCAATAGGTTCCATCATAAGCGAAAATAAGAAGGGCGACAGGGGACAGCCCTGTCGAGTACCCCTACCTATATGGAAAAATGGAGAAGTGTGAGAACCTATGCGGACCGACGTCCTGGGGTTGCTGTAGAGCATTAAGGTCTACTTTCTCCAAGACTGCCTGCATATAGTGCCAGTCAATAGAGTCTTTTAAGTGTATTTGTGCGTGTACTCGAGAGAGGAGCCGGACTGCAGGAGTTGGGAGTAAGTAGGCCACCCCCAGAGGCAATCTGCCATCTTTCTCCATGCCCCCGGGTGGCAATGGCGGGTGTGAGGGGGCCTTCCACACAGCCCGCCCTACCTGCTCCGCTTTGAAGCCCAACGGGGCAGAGGGACTCCCCTCTCATTTTTAGAGACCGCGTGGCCAAAGTGCGTGCATGGTAATCCAATTTCGAGTGCATGTAAGTGTGGTGGTTTTGTGGGAGGGGGTGGGTGTACTAAGCGCAGGCTTACCTCGCATAGCACACCCACCGGGAGCCGGGCTGAGACCACCAAACTCAATTCACATGCCACCGAGACCGGGATTCGAACCTTTAGCTGCAGAGGTGAACGGCTTGTCAGGGCAGTGCCAATCGCGTTGAGCCACCACAGCTCCCTTCTATTACTGTTTTAGAGACATTTTAGTAGTCAAAAATTCGGGTCCCCATTGACTTCAATGGGGTTTGGGTTCGGGGTCAAGTTCGGGTCCCGAACCCAGACTTTTTCCGAAATTCGGCCAAACCTGCAAACATGAAACATCCAGGTGTCCGCTCAACTCTACTCACATGTTCATGGACATACCTTTACATATATTGTTTGTGTTCATGTGTTTACATACAGTATATTGTTATTTACATATATTTTTACTTATTTATTCAAATATGACTTTCCTTTGGGAGTCCAATTATTTTTGGATATATATATATATATATATATATATATATATATACACACACTCTTCTACCTTATCCCCTGT
The DNA here is from genome assembly GCA_029574335.1 of Rana kukunoris. Lineage (NCBI taxonomy): Eukaryota > Metazoa > Chordata > Amphibia > Anura > Ranidae > Rana > Rana kukunoris. Next base: position 212,388,440 of record CM056050.1, on the reverse strand, counting down.
GTCAGTATTGGTGAGGAGGGAAGGAAAGCCATATTATGCTGTACATTGTCGACTCTGATCCATAGCAGGGTTGTGTGTGTATATGAAGTCCGTGCCGTCCACACCATCCACGCCATCCACGCTGTCCATGCTGTCTGCGCTGTCCACTGTAACAAAGCTCCGCCTCCTCCTTGTCACAGACGGACGAGGTGGGACTTCCTATACATATGAATCAGGGGACAATGTACAGTGTAATCAGGTTTCCTTCCCTCCACATCAAGACTTACATGACGGCTTTTTCAGCACAAAAAAATGTGCTGAAAAACTTGGCTTATACTCAAGTATATACAGTATTTAATAGTGCATCAGCTTTTTTCCCTTGTGTTTTCAGTGGTCCATAGGTATTTTTGTTAATTCCTGGATTCTTTGCCATCCATAGTTCCATAGTTCTGCATTCTCCAGCTAGCGCTGCTGTCTCTAGCAGGTGGGTTTCCTTGCTGGCCACTGTTTTCATAAAGGGCATGTTGCCAGCAGGATGGTTTGAGAAAGAGGCTTTACCGCCTTAAAACACATAGCCACACCCCTTCCCGTCTTCTGGTGTGTGACCTCATCAGCCAATTTCCTATGGTGTCAGATTAACTCCAGAACCTGAATTTTCTCTCTTATTGGCAGTTTCTGCTCCCTGCTCTTCTCTCTATTATCTTTGCACTGCCTCTGTTTCTGGATGATGGCAACAGAGACACTTTTTATTCTACTGCATGTGAGTGATTTATTTGCTTTTCATTAATAAATTGATCTTACAGTACATACTGCACTTAGAGGCGCCCTCATGTGTTCCTTTGCATAGCTACAGATATTCCTTCTATCTGCTGAGGAGCTGCACTAAGTATTACTGTATTGTAGCCAGCTGAGCCTATTTGTTATACAGCCTTTGTGGTCATTCTGAACTTTTCAGTTTCCACTTCATCACTCTGAAGGCTACTGGCTTGTTTTGTGCGGTTTTATTTTGCAAATCTTGCCACTGAAACCCTATATTTTTAGTATTCTGGTAGATTATATACTAAGAAAACAAAATCAAGCAGTGCATACTCAATGTAAACCATGCAAAAGTAGTTGCAAAGCATTCAAAGCATTCTTCTTGAGAAAAATATAGGAGCAGCCTTTACTACCTTTTTTTAAGTTGGCTAAATAAAATAAAAACATTTTGCTACTGGGGTTCCTTTAACACCACCAAGACCAAACATTTTCAGTACAATTCTGTTAATGTTAAGAATGCAACTTTAGATATAAAATATGTTTACCTAATAGTTCCTGATTTCAGGGACCTGAAATTATAAAATGTTCGGGATAAATGACATCATGTTATGCAGCCTACAATTATGGTCGCAGATTTTGATCTTTTAACTTACTTTTATGTGGCAAATTTGTTTTTCAGTGGCATAGTGTTGCAAAAACATCTTCCATGGTCCAAAGCACTGAGTTAAGTTGATTTTCTTAGAAGATAAAAGTAGCGCATGCATAAATTATGACATGAAACATGAATATAACAAGAATTATGTTCAAAAATCGCTAAGTTTAAATCTTTGTGAATTTTTGTGACCAGCATGTCACATGCTATGCTATGTTATGCTCACGTAAATCTGTAATTGTTCTCCGAACTCTATTTGTTCTTTATTTCAAAATCAATCATAAATCAAGCAACTATTAACCTATAAGTTAACGAGACAGCAACCTGCAATGCACCAATAAACCAAATCAAGTAGCCTTTAAAAAATGTGTGTTGAATTAATTATTAACCTCAAGTAGTTTACAACAAGATGTAACAATCCTACCTATTAAATAAAGCTAATGTTACGTGAAGTTAATAAATCTAACTGAAGAATTGTGCTGATCAAATAAATTAGCCAATAAAAAATAAAAGAATAAAAAATAAAATAAGTTAGCATATGTAAATAAATAATTATAAAACACCATTTACAGTATTAAACAAATTGAATTACTTAATAGACAAATAAATACTATCAAATCAGCTACAGTAATCAGGTAAATTACAAATGATATAAAAAAAAAAAATCTTATACAACTAATCAATTAATATACTAATTAAAACGAGCAAATGTATCAATTAAAAAAATAATAGGTTAATATAGATAATTAGGTCTGGTTCACATTAGTGTGATTTATGATGCAGCTTGAGTCTTGCAGAATTGCATGACAATGGAAGTCACATTATTCTGTATGGTGCTCATTGACATCAATGCAACACAGTGTGGCATGTTTTTTTTAAAGGGCCCTTTGCTACTTTTGTGCAGTTGCTGCACTATTTTGGCCCCATAGTCTTTAATGGAAATGCACCAAAAACCCATGTGCATGGGTTATTGGTGAATTTTTGCCTGCATTTTGTGCTGGTTAGGAGCTGGCACCTGCTGGCGTCCTAACAACCAGTGTCTTATTACTACTGTCAGCTGAGAATTCCTGGCTGACAGCAAAATGTAAAAAACAAAGCCCTGTCATTCGGGCTTGGAATGGAAGTCTTCTAGGCATGGAATGAACAAGTTGGCGACATATTGCAACATCTTTTTCCATTCTTCAGGAACTACCTCTAAAGCCTTGTACATACGAGCAAGAAACTTGTCAGGAAAAAAAACGTTTTTCCCCGACGAGAATCTTGGCAAGAATCTCTTGCCGCCCAAGTGTACAGACAGACTTTTCAAAAGAACCGCGGTTCTCTTGAAAGGCAAAAACGCTGTGACATCATTGCATATGACGAGCATACGCTCATCACATTCAATGCTGTCACCGCCATCTTGCTTCACCCTACCTATGCCGTGGAAGCTACTGCGCATGAGCTAAAGTCATTTCGAGCATGCACGGGTTTCCACGGTGACAGGTAAGTATACACACTCGTGGGTTTCTCGTCAGGAAACAGGCCGGCAAGAATCTCGACGAGAAAATAGAGAGCAGGTTCTCTATTTTTCTTGTCAAGATTCTGGCCAGATTTCCAGACGAGAAACCTGAAAGCCTTGTACACACACTCAGTTTACTCGGCAGTTTGCTCTGCCAGCAGTTTTCTTGCTGGTTCTTGCCGAGAAAACCAAGCGTGTATACGAGGCTTTAGAGCCTAGATGCTAAATTGAGAGTGATGCTCAACTTGTCTCTTCAGAATTCCCCATAGGGGAACATCGATTGTGTTCAGATCAGGAGACATACTTGACATACTTGGCCACTGAATTTTCTCTTATGCCGTGTACACACAACCGTTTTTCATGACGAGGAAAATGCAATTTTTTTAATTGGTCATGAGTCGTGTCGTGTGTATGCTCCAGAGCATTTTCCTCGACGAAAAAAATGGTCTGGATTTTTTTAGAACCTGCTGTATTTTTTCTCGTTGTTTTTCACAATGTGAAAAACGGTCGTGTGTACGCTTTTACGAGGGGGAAAAAAAGCACATGCTCAGAAGCAAGTTATGAGACAAGGAAATTAGCTAAAGCAGCATATCTTGCTCTCATCACTCCAGAATACAGAGTCCCAGTAGTCTTCTTTTTTATCATGGGCCCTGGCAAATTCTAGGGAGGCTTTTATGTGCATGGGCTTTAGGAGAGGCTTCCTTTGTGGACGACACTCATGGATACCATTCCTTCTGTGTATGCTGTATTGTGTAGCGGTAAACAATCACCCTAGTTTGTTTTGCCCTTCTTTAGCTAACTGCAGTAAACTTCCATGGCCATTTTCTTCAACCCTTCTCACCAAAAGACACTCCTGTCGAGGTGTTAACTTCTTTTTGATAATTTTTGCTACAGTATTCTGACTGATTAGTACAGCTTTGCTAATCTTCTTGTAGCCTTTCACCTTTTTTGTATAAAGAAATTATTTTCTTTCTTGGCCCTTGTGACATTTCTCTTCCATGTGGTGCCATTGCAGACGGCATGAATTGGGAAGGGGTTTTCTTTGTTAAATAACGCTCTTTTATAATCAACTTTCTGTTGGACATCTGTTTAATGAAACATCAGACTCCCCTGTAGTTGAATTCTTGTTAATTAGGATTTTGTTGTCTAAAATGTATCTGTACACACGACCATTTTTCACCATGTGAAAAATTACATTTTTTTTAATGTCATTAAAAACGATCGTGTCCAGGCTCCAGAGCATTTTCCGCAATGTTAAAAATTGGCATTACAAATTTGGAACATGCTCTAAATTTTTGCATCGTTTTTCACGTTGTCGTTTTTAACGTTGTAAAAAATGGTGGTGTGTAGGCTTTAACGACATGAAAAAAACGCGCATGCTCAGAAGCAAGTTATGAGACCGGAGCGCTCGTTCTGGTAAAACTAGCGTTCGTAATGGAGATAGCACATTCATCACGTCGTAACAGACTGAAAAGCAAGAATCGTCTCTCACCAAACTTTTACTAACACAAAATCAGCAAAAGCAGCCCCAAGGGTGGCGCCATCCGAATGGTACTTCCCTTTTATAGTGGTGTCGTACGTGTTGTACGTCATCGCGCTTTGCTCGAGCATTTTTTTTCACGATCGTGTGTAGGCTCGGCAGGCTTAACAATAATCGTGTTGAAAAAAAAACTTTGTTTTTTCTAGACCATTAAAAACGGTCGTGTGTAGGCGGCATAAGACTTTCATTGGGGTGTATTATTTTTTGAATGAATTTGTTAGGAAAAAAAACTTTTGTGTGTGCAAATTAACAAATATTGGTTCCAGTTAATGGCCCGGAATTGTGGGACAATTTTGTAGTATAGTGTCTCATAGAAAATGTTGATTCTGAAAAGAAAGTAAAGGTTTTCCGACAAATCTGTTGGGGTGTGCTCATTTATGCTGCGCACTGTTTGTTCAAACACACAATTTCAATTGACTTCTAATAATATCAAGTACCCCAGGGATAGTGGAGGAATTCCAGTGTCTCTTACTGCTAAATTTAGCAGAGAAGAAGATGTGGACTACCACTCTTCTGATCTTGAAAAGGATAGTATCTATGATGATATGTAAAATGGCCAGCTCAAGAAAGGGAGAGAGTGGTTAGGGTGTACATTTTGACATTCATTTGAAAACCTGATTCCAGAAAGATCTAAGAGATTCGCAACACCACAAAATATGAATTAGGGAGCCCACAGATCCACATTCCCTCCAATATTGTGCTGTGTTAACCAAAGATATTTTAGACAACATATATGAAGTAATATACTACCTATGTAGAACTTTTTGTAGCGGTTCCTAATGCACTGCACAAGGAGTAGAGCCATAAAACATAGAATCTGGGTAAACTAATGCAGCATTTAAAAAGTGGAGCATTTTAGAACTACCTGAATTCGGTGCACGGTTCGTTGACAGAACCAAAAAGTGTTGCAGATGGTTCATAAATTTGTTGCAATTTTTTTTTAGAAAGACTTCAATTGGATTAACTACCGTACAAAGTTTGCAAACTTTAAACCTAAAGCATGTTTACAAGACTCTTTGCAAACAGAATCCAGACACATTTGCTCATCCCTACTATACACATACTAAGTCACATACACAATGGTGCTATATAATGTGCACACAAGAGCATATTGCAAATGAAAAATAATGACTTTTTTTCCATGTCGACCCAGAGAACCATTCTAGGCAGCAATATGAAAATTGTACTATACAGCAAGTCCCCTTCAGCCTGATTAAAAATAAAGTGAACAAAGCTGTGATTTGATTAACCCCTTCAATACCGGCGTATAGTAAATTCGCGTCCGGAGGAACCCCTCGCCGATGAGAGTGGACGTTGCCCAACGTCCATCCCTTCTCGGCGCTATTGCGGGTTCCTCACAGATCTGAGGGCGGCGATCGGTGACACGGCGAGTTCCTCGGAGACAGCCCGTCCCGCATCGCGGTAAAGAGCCAATAGAATTGGCTCTTTTACCACGTGACCGGCTGTTTCCAATCACAGCCGGTCACTTACACAACAAGCTGGCGTGCGCTGTCCCGCGCGCGTGCAGCGCGGCGATCGTGCGCGCGAATTGCGGTGATCGGGCACGAGGCTCGTCCCCTGGACATTGCCTCGTCCCGATCTGGGTAAAGAGCCAATGAAATTTGGCTCTTTACCATGTGACCGGCTGTGTCGAATCACAGCCGGTCACAAATGTAAACAAACAGCGCTGTAACCGCTGTCTCTGGGCTCTTCTCCTCACACACGGATCCTGTGTGAGAAGGAGATATCAGAAACAGTGAGTTACAGTTAGTTACAGTGTAAAGTGAATAAAGAGTACCTGTCACCCCCCCATCAAAAGTACCCAAGTACCTGTCACCCCCCCCCATCAAGAGTACCTGTCACCCCCCCCATCAAGAGTACCTGTCACCCCCCCCCATCAAGAGTACCTGTCACCCCCCCATCAAGAGTACCTGTCACCCCCCCATCAAGAGTACCCGTCACTACCACCAAGAGTACCCGAGTACCCGTCACCCCCACCAAGAGTATCCGTCACTCCCCATCCTGTCGTCCCCCATCAGGAGTACTTGTCGCCTCCATCAGGACTACCTGAGTACCCGTCGCCTCCATCAGGAGTACCTGAGTACGCGTCACCCCCATCAAGGGTAATTGTCACCTCCATCAGGAGTACCTGAGTATCTGTCACCCCCATAAAAAAGGAGTACCTGTCACTCTCATCAGAAGTACCCGTCACCTCCATCAGGAGTACCTGAGTACCTGTCACCCACATCAAGAGCACCCGTCACCCCCATCAGAAGTACCCGAGTACCTGCCACCATGTCCAGAAAATTATTTTCCACAGAAGAGGCATACCAAATTATAGCCCAGAGCGATGAGAGCAGCGGGGAGCTCTCACCGCCCCATCACAGTACTGAGAACATTTTCGATTCAGGTTCGGAATACGAGCCCCCCCAAATCAGTACATCCGAATCGGAGGAGGAGGAAGTAGTCCATTCAAAAGTACCACGGTCTGAACCCCAGGCATCTACCAGCAGCGCCGGCCACCCCAGTGGCCAATCAGCAAATGCTAACGGCGCTATACCCCAGGAGGAAGGGTCCAGTACAAGCTCTGGAATTCCACGCCGAGGAAGTAGGTCCCAAACCCATCTACCAGATAGCTTGGCCAACCCGTTGTGGCTGCCTTCTAGCACAGGGTCAGCCACAATCCCCCCTTTCACAGCACAGCCAGGTGTGCAGGCCAACACCGAAGGTTTCTCTGAAATCGATTTTTTTAATTTATTTTTCCCTAATGTGTTCCTTCAAACCATCATAGACCAAACAAATCTTTTTGCACGTCAGTACATACAAAACAACCCCAACTCATGCTATGCCCACCCCTTTGTATGGAGACCCCTAACAATGGAGGATATGCGATTGTTTTTAGGCCTTACGCTGAATATGGAATAAAGTTCATTCGTATTGGTCTAAAAAGCCCATCCACCATATGCCCATTTTTTCAGCTACGATGTCCAGGTTCCGCTATGACATGATCATACGGTTCCTGCATTTCAGCGACAACTCGCAGTGCCCCCCCCAAAATCATACGGACCTTGATAGATTATATAAAATTCGCCCCCTAATATATTTTTTCAATAAGAAGTTTGCTGAACTTTACATCCCGGAACAGAACATCTCTGTGGACGAATCCCTGGTCCATTTCACTGGCCGGCTGGGAATAAAACAGTATATTCCCAGTAAGAGAGCGAGGTATGGCTTGAAGCTAAACAAGCTCTGTGAAAGCTCCTCCGGCTATGTGAATGCCTTTCGTGTGTACGAAGGCAGAGACTCCCATCTCCAGCCCCCTGAGTGTCCATCGTATATGGGAATAAGCGGGAAAATTGTATGGGAGTTGGCATTCCCACTCTTCCAAAAGGGGTATCACATATACGTGGACAATTACTATACCAGTCTGCCCCTTTTTCGCCACCTATTCCTGAATAAAACTTTGGCCTGTGGTACTGCACGTAAAAACAGGAAAGGCTTCCCACAGAGTTTAGTTACCAAAAACCTACAAAGGGGGCAATCGGCAAGCCTGAGGAACGAAGAAGTTTTGGCCGTGAAGTGGAGGGATAAGAAAGACGTTTACATCTTGTCGACTATCCACAATGACACCTCAGTGGAACTTCACAAGAGACGCCGTACTGTTCGAAAGCCTTGCTGTATCAACGAATATAATAAGTACATGAGGGGGGGTGGATCTAAACGATCAAATGCTGCAGCCCTATCTCTCAATACGAAAGACTCTTTTCGGGTACAAAAAAGTTGCAATATACTTCTTTCATATGGCCCTTTATAATTCATACGTCATTTATCAAAAATCAATTCAAAGGCCCATCCCCTTTATCAGATTCATAGAAAATGTCGTCACTGCCCTGATCTATCAGCAAGGCTCTGCCCCACAAAGAATTCGCTCTGATTGTGTCAGCAGACTGCACGAGCGCCATTTTCCTGACAGAATTCCACCATCAGCAACCGGAAGAAGACGCCAAAAAAAATGTCGGGTGTGCAGCAAACGTGGAATTAGGAAGGACACCAGTTGCTATTGCCCCGACTGTCCCGACCAACCTGGCCTATGTATGACACCATGCTTCAAGCGATATCACACTTTCGAAAATTATTAATCCAAAATTCCTAATAGACTGCCACTTCCCCGTTTTCAATTTCTGTGCTGATTTCCCTGCTGCCTCAACCAACCAACCTAGTGCCTCAACTCAACTGACCCTGGCCTGTTTATCGACTATGCCTCTGCCTGCCGTCTGCATTGTTTATCCGCCATGTTTCTGCTTTTCACATGAACTGACCCTGGACTATTGACTATGCCTCTGCCTGCCGCCTGCATTGTTTATCCGCTATGTTTCTGCCTTTCACGTGAACTGACCCTGGACTGCTTCTCGACTATGCCTCTGCCTGCCGTCTGCATTGTTTATCCGCCATGTTTCTACCTTTCACATGAACTGACCCTGGACTGTATCGACTATGCCTCTGCCTACCGCCTATTCCTGCCTTTTACCTGCACTGACCTCGGCTTGTTGACCATGTTTTTGCCTGCCCCTTGGACTGATCTTGCACCCTGCCACACAGGGGTCTCACATATGTGAGGGGCTCCAGAATAGTGTTCGGAGTCCAGAAAACCAGATTTTGGTTTTCTGTGTTCCTATAACAGGGTCTGGTTGCCCGGAGGCTTCAAAGCGATTTGGGTGGGAGAAGCCTCTACCCCTGTCCCCATTCTTTCCTGACCGAGGCCCTAAACTTGATGGTTCTGCCTGCTGCCTGGACCAATACTTTGGCTGCACTAACCATATCTCTGCCTGCTGCATGTACTATGGACAGTATTCCTGCATGCTGCATGGACGATCCTTTCGCTGATGCTGACCACATCTGCCTGCTACCTGGACCGATGCTCTCCTCTGTGGACCACTGCACCACCAAGACAGCAGGTAATCTTTTCTTTACTCTTTACTCAGAAGAATGTATTTTGGTTTGTAATTGGTATGTACAGTACATGCTATGGGTTAGAAATATGAAGGACCTTCAACAATGTCATAGGTTGGCAGGAATTTGTGTGTGTAATTTATGCTCCTAGAACGCCTGGAGGTGCTACTTGGATGTTGGGCCTCTGTATGTGGCCAGGCTGTGTAAAAGTCCCACACATGTGGTATTGCCATACTCAGGAGGAGTAGCAGAATATATTATGGGGTGTAATTTTTTCCATGTGCATGCTATGTGTTAGAAATATCTTATAAATTGACAACTTTGTGTAAAAAAAATGCGTTTTCATTTTTTTTCCACATATTCCAAAAACTTCTGGAAAAAAATTAACCGTTCAAAAGACTAATAATGCCTCAAAGATTATAGGTTGGGGTGTTAGCTTTCCAAAATGGGGTCATTTTGTGGGCGTTTCCATTGTCCTGGTGCTCCAGGGCCTTCAAAAGTGTAACTGGTAGTTGAGAGATTAGATGTGTAATTTATGCTCCTAGAACGCCTGAAGGTGCTACTTCAATGTTCGGCCTCTGTATGTGGCCAGGCTGTGTAAAAGTCCCACACATTTGGTATCCCCATACTCAGGAGGAGTAGCAGAATGTATTTTGGGGTGTCATTTTTGCTGTGTACATGCTATGTGTTGGAAATATTTTATAAATTGACAACTTTGTGTAAAAAAAATGCGTTTTCATTTTTTTTCCACATATTCCAAAAACTTCTGGAAAAAAATTAACCGTTCAAAAGACTAATAATGCCTCAAAGATTATAGGTTGGGGTGTTAGCTTTCCAAAATGGGGTCATTTTGTGGGCGTTTCCATTGTCCTGGTGCTCCAGGGCCTTCAAAAGTGTAACTGGTAGTTGAGAGATTAGATGTGTAATTTATGCTCCTAGAACGCCTGAAGGTGCTACTTCAATGTTCGGCCTCTGTATGTGGCCAGGCTGTGTAAAAGTCCCACACATTTGGTATCCCCATACTCAGGAGGAGTAGCAGAATGTATTTTGGGGTGTCATTTTTGCTGTGTACATGCTATGTGTTGGAAATATTTTATAAATTGACAACTTTGTGTAAAAAAAATGCGTTTTCATTTTTTTTCCACATATTCCAAAAACTTCTGGAAAAAAATTAACCGTTCAAAAGACTAATAATGCCTCAAAGATTATAGGTTGGGGTGTTAGCTTTCCAAAATGGGGTCATTTTGTGGGCGTTTCCATTGTCCTGGTGCTCCAGGGCCTTCAAAAGTGTAACTGGTAGTTGAGAGATTAGATGTGTAATTTATGCTCCTAGAACGCCTGAAGGTGCTACTTCAATGTTCGGCCTCTGTATGTGGCCAGGCTGTGTAAAAGTCCCACACATTTGGTATCCCCATACTCAGGAGGAGCAGCAGAATGTATTTTGGGGTGTCATTGTAAGTATGCATGTGCTGTGTGAGAGAACTAACTTGTTATTATGACAATTTTGTGTAAAAAAAAAAAAAATCCACCATGCCTCTTACTAAATACCTTGGAATGTCTACTTTCCAAAAAGGGGTAATTTGGGGGCTATTTGTACTTTTCTGGATTGTTAGGGTCTTAAGAAATGATAGGACGTCAGTACATCAGCTGTGATCAGATGTGATAATTTTTCAATCAATTGCACCATAGCTTGTAGACTCTATAACGTTCACAGAGACCAAATAATATCCACAAATTTTGGTTATTTTTATCAAAGACATGTAGCAGTATACATTTTGGTCCAAATTTCTGAAGAAAAATTATTTCTTTGCAAAATTTTAAGATAGAAACTTAAAAAAAGTGTTTTTTTTCAAAAATTTCTCTCTTTTTTTGCTTATATTGCAAAAAATAAAAAACCCAGCCGCGAATAAATACCTTCAAAAGAAAGCTCTGTTTGTGAGAACAAAATGATAAAAAATTTGTTTGGATACAATGTACCATGACTGAGTAATTGTCATTCAAAGCGTGAGAGAACTGAAAGCTGAAAATTGGTCTGGGCAGGAAGGGTATATTAATGCCCTGTATTGAAGTGGTTAATAGCTAAGTGAGGTTTTACACTTTTCTTTTGTTTTGGACAAAATAAGGAAGGTTTAAAATGCCTATCGGGTAACTTTTTGCTGTCTGTGTCCAGCTCGGGATATGTTACTTTACTTCCTGTCTGAAACAGGAAGTAAGAAGAATTCTCCCTAAAGTGAGGAAAACTGCTGTTTCTGTTTTAACAGCATGAGGCCTTTTTTTTTTTTTGCAGATTTTGCAAGCTTTGTCCAATGTCTTGTACACACAGTTTAAGTAAAATGATCTATTTATATACCCTATTTCTTCATGACTATCTTGTTATTGCTCCTATTTTTTTATATATTTTCAAGTATTTTATTTGAATTATGGTAGATCATTTGATATGTTCATAATGTACGCAGCAGGGATATTTTAAATAATCTCCAAAACTATGAGTCAATTAGATGTTAAGGATAGAGATGGCCTCATGCACACTGGTTTATTGTAAATACTGGTGAAAATCAGCATTACAAACTCACCTAAGCTGTGTTGTTTTCAAACCAGTTTAGGTGAGTTTTGCAGATTTTACCAGTGTTTGAGGATTGATTTATTTATTTCATTTAACCGGAATTTTTATTTATGCAGGCCATCAAAATAAATAAACTCAGAAGTGCTAAACATGCCTAGCGATTGGCGTGTTTAGCACTTTTAGTTTAGACGCATTTAGCCGAGTTTGGCATTTTTTCTGTCCGAAAGCTCCTTTCCTGAATGCGATTCTTCGGCATTTAGGAGAAGGAGCTTTTACTGCCTATAAACTCTGCTGCTCCTAAACTAATCTAAAACACCCTAATATTACATACAGTATATGGGTGACATAGTGATGTTGTGTTTGCCTGGAAAAATGGGATGGTTTTCAATTGTTTTCTTTTTTTTTTTCAAATAGTGTTTATTGGAAAGGTTTTATAAAGACCAAACAAGGTTATCACAGAGAAGTAATAATACATAGAAGCATTACCAAAACACAATACATAATATTTAGCCAAGGTAAGTATACCAGCCAGATAATAATTCGTAACCGTGAGAAACAAACGATGACAAGTGGGGCACAACCGTACATAAAGGAATACAAAAAGTTCGCTGAAGCGGCTATCATTAATACCTTGAAACCTTGGTAAGAGAATAAGTAGTATAGAGACGAGAGGAAGAAACAGAACGAGGGGGGGGGGGGTAAAAGGGGAAAGAGAAAATAGGAGGGAAAACAGAGTAGGGGAAGGAAGAAAAGAGGGGGGGAATCCGATCTGAACTCACGTAGGAGCAGGTAATGTATGGCAGTATAAGGCACATATAATCATCATAAACATAACAAAACAAGGAGCTGAAACATATAATTCCGAAAATAAAAGAGAAAAAGGAAAAAAGACAAAATAAGGACCCTAGGGCCCGGCCTTGTACCACAAGGTCCAGCTGGACCAATTGGAGTCAAATTTCGCTTTATTACCCCTTCTTTCCGCCAAAAGGGACTCATGAACATAGTTGGTTTGAACAATTTTCAGGACCTCCGAGACGTTAGGGGCCTTGTCCGTTTTCCAATGTTGAGTTATCAAGGACCTAGCAGCCAAGAGGATGTGGGTCACCAGCCCTCTAAAGTTGGGTGGGAAGATCTCAATTCCTAAATGTAATATCGCTAGACTGGGGTTGGGGCGCGTCAACATACCAGTAATCCTAGAGATCTGTGAGAAGATTGAGTTCCAGAAACTAGTGAGGTGTTTACAGGCCCAAAATACATGCAGCAAATTCCCTATCATCCTGCAGCTCCTCCAGCAAAGAGGAGAGTTGTCAGTACTAAATTTAGCAAGCCTGTACGGTGTTAGGTACCATCTCAGAGCAATCTTTTGAGATAGCTCCCAGTGGTTAACACAGCTTGAGGCTCTGTACAGGGAGCTGAAGGCCTTAAGCCACTGATCATCCGTAAAGGATTCCCCAAGTCACTTTCCCACTTCTGATAAGGAGGGGATTTTGTAAAACGTAGCTTGTCCTGGAAAAGGTTATAGAAGAGAGCAATTCCTTTGCAGGGAACGGGGGTATCAGTGTAGAACCACCATATTTCCTTTGGGAGAAATATTTGATGGGTTTTAATAGACCGTATAAAGTGGGCAATACGAGTGTAAGTGAATTGATCAGAAGGTGGTAGAGCAAACTTAGACTGTAAAATTTTCAAGGGGAGGAGCACGTTATTGTGAAACAAGTCTGAAACCAATTTAATTCCTTTAGTTTGCCAGCTGAGAAGGGACAAGTTAGGGATGGCCTGGGTCAGAGTGGCTAAGGGTATGGGAATTTCAATGAGGCAAGAGGGAGAAACTGTCCTAGCATACAACTCCCTCCACACCTCAATAGAGGCCCGTAGGGAGAGAGGGAGAGTCTGGGTTGGAAAGTGCTTCCATACGTCTGCAAGGAGGAAATCAGTGAGGTTAGTGGTGGAGCATAAATCTTTCTCTATAACTGTCCAAATAGCGACAGAGTTCGGGTCTATCCAGGGTCTAAGTTGTACCAGTATGGAGGCACGGAAATAATCCCTAATATCGACCAGACCCATGCCCCCAGCCAGTCTATGTTTAATTAGATACATTTTGGAACATCTTGGTCTTTTCTTTCGCCAGATAAATTTGGAGAGCAGGGCATTGAGGGTTTTAAAGTGTACAGAAGGGACAGGAACTGGGAGAGTTCTGAAAATGTAAAGGATCTGTGGGAGTAGTAGCATTTTAAAAGCCGCCAAATGGCCAGACCATGACAACTCAACATTGGCTAATCTGACAGATTCTTTGGAAAGCCTTTCGATCAGCGGTAGGTAATTATCGGGCACCAGGTGTTTAGGGTCTGCTGACATTTTTAATCCCAGGTAGGTAATAGTGGAGGGGCTCCAGGCATAGGGGTACATCTCTTGGAGATGTCTCTTCAGAGAGGGGGGGATCCCAAGGTCTAAAATGGTAGATTTTGTAAAGTTCACTTTATAATAGGATAACAAACTAAATTCTGATAAGATATCGTGGGCATTACGAAGGGAGATGGCGGGGGAAGTCAAAAAAAGGATTATATCGTCTGCAAAAAGGTTTACCGTATGGGTTGTGTCTTGGATACGGAAGCCCTCAATGTCTGGGTGGGACCTTATCCTCTCCGCCAGGGGCTCTATAAGCAAATTAAAAATTGAGGGGGACAGGGGGCAGCCCTGGCGGGTACCATTAGAGATTGAAAAGGTATCTGATAGAAGGCCGGAGGTATACACTTGAGCGCAAGGGGACGAATAGAGAGCCAGAATGGCTGAGAGGATAGGTTCCCCTAAATCCAAATCTCAGGAAAGTCTGACGCATATAGCCCCAATGTATCCTATCGAACGCCTTCTCCGCATCCAAAGACAGGAGCAGAGAAGGCGTTTGATGTTTCTTCGCGTATTGAACTATCCCCAACACCCGTCTCGTGGCATCTGACGCCTGTCTTCCAATGGTGAAGCCAGACTGATCAGGGGCAACGAGGGACGGGAGGATGGGTAGCAGTCTATGGGCCAAGATTTTTGCATATAGCTTAACATCTGAATTAAGGAGAGATATCGGACGGAAGTTAGCCGGGGTAACAGGGTCTTTACCTGGTTTAGGGATAGTAACAACATAGGCCTTCAACATCTCCGAGGGAAATGCGGCAGAGGACACGGCTCCTAGGAATACTTGTGTAAGAGTGGGAGTTAACAATTTGTGAAAGCTTTGGTAATATTTGTTAGGGAGGCCGTCAGGCCCAGGGGATTTGCCTTTAGGAAGTCGCTGAACAAGTCGTTCGATCTCCGAGCTTGTGAAAGGTGCGTTTAGAACGTCTAACTGGGAGGGGGAAAGCGATGGAAGTTTAATTTTTGTGAGAAAATCTTGGATGGATTGTTCTAACGGTTGAGGCGTGGCCGAGTCATTTTTCAGATTGTATAGATTTGAGTAGTAATGCGCAAAGGAGTCGGCAATCTCCTTGGGGTTGACAATCTTGTGGTTATCCACTGAGTGGAGCAGGTATGGAATTCTAGACTTGATTCTCGCAGCTTTAAGTCTGCGGGCAAGAAACTTGCCAGCCCGATTTCCAGAGGAATATTGGGCTAGTTTCAAATGTCGGAGATGTTTATCATAGTTTTCTATAAGAAGCAGTCGGAGATCGAAACGACATTTAGCGAGCTCTTGGGCTAGTAAGGCAGTGGGGGCAGATTTATTTTGGCATTCTAGGCTTTTAATATTGTCAAGAAGACGAGTGAGCCGTTGCGTCCTCTGCCTCCTCTCCCTCGCACAAATCTGTAAAATTATACCCTGGACAAACGCCTTATGGGCACACCATAGAGTAGTAGGGTCTGATACAGAGCCCTCATTCTCCGCAAAAAACAAAGATAAAGCATCACTAATAGCAGTAACATGAGTAGGCATTTGAAAAATCTTAGAGTTAGCTCTCCACACAGTAGGAGGCTTAGTAGCATGGCCCCCTAAAATAGTAAGCGAAACAGGTGCGTGGTCTGACCACAAAATGGTATGAATGGTAGAGGAAGAAACAGATTGCAGCAATAACTTATCTACAAAAATAAAGTCAATTCTTGAATAAGAATTGTGTCTGGAGGAGTGGTACGTATAATCACACTCAGTGGCATGGCAGCATCTCCAGGCGTCAAACAGTTCCTCAGAATTGAGCAAGTGTTGAAGTTGCGGTGGAGGACGTCGAGTGGTAGTAGAGGAATCCAGGGAGTGGTCAACAGTTAAATTATGGTCACCACAAACAATTAAGGAGCCTTGGTGGAGCAAAGCTACTTTAGAGTAGAGGCGGTTCAGGAAACGTAGCTGGTGGGAGTTGGGGGCGTAGAGATTGACAATGGTGAAAAGTCTGTTATTCAATTCCCCAATAAAAATAATGTACCTCCCCTCAGGGTCCGAGTGAACCTGCAGCACGTTGAGGGCAACAGAGTCTCTAATGGCTATTAGGACTCCTTTACGCTTAGCCGGGGCAGATGCTACAAAAATGTGTGGAAAGCAACTATGTTGGAACTTAGGCGGGGCGTCCGCCGAAAAGTGTGTCTCTTGCAGGCACAGAACATCTGCTCTTAAAGAGATAGCTCCTCTCCAAACTGAAGCCCTTTTAGCGGGATGGTTGAGACCGTTTACATTAAACAAAACTATATTGAGAGCCATGTTCAAAACAGTAGAATAGATGTTGATTGTACCTTAATTGCATGTAGAGGGTCAGAGATCTCCGCAGCTTCACGGCAATCATCCAATCATCACGAGGCAGGCGAGTCGGCACAGTCCACAGGTGAGTCAGATCAGGGGGGTGTACGAGGAGAAAAAAAAGTCAGTACATTGAAAAGAGAAGCAAAAAAAGTAAAAAAAAGGAGAAAACACAAGAAAAAAAAGGTTTTCAAAAACAAGCAACCAGGGGCAGCATTGCTGCCAAGAATCATGGAGGGTAACTCAAACTTGGATGGTGGCTCCAGACCACCTTGGAACATGTAAGATATATAGCCAATAGAAGAATAGAGAAACATTCAGGGCGTATGTTTCTTGCCGGACTTTTTCCTCGTCACTGTCTGCCACTCATGCTGTTGCCCCATTCTCATAGGGGGTGAGGACGAGGACAGGGACCCCGCAACTTGATCGTCTGGGAGGATATCCAGTGATCTGAGTAGGGTGATACCTGTGTCCAGGTCTGAAACTACAGTGTCCTTCCCATCGTGGGTGACAGTGATTTTGACTGGATAACCCCAGCGATAGGGAATGCCATGGTTGCGAAGTGCTTTAGTAACTGGAAGCAGCGACTTGCGTTTCTGCATGGTGAACTGTGAGAGATCAGCAAACAGTTGGACCTGGGCGTACTTTTCTGGGAGTTGTTGGGATTTCCTGAAGGAGGACATAAGTTGGTCTTTCACTTGAAAGAAGTGCACCCTCATCAGAACATCACGGGGTACATTATCAGGCAGATATGACGGTTTGGGCAACCTATGGATCCGATCAATTTGTAGTTCAGAGTCTGGGGTAGAGGGGAGGAACTGCTGCAATAGGTCTCTAGCATATTGTTGAAGCTGGGTCGGGAGGACAGACTCAGGAACCCCCCTAATTTTCACATTATTCCTCCTCGAGCAGTCCTCTAAATCTGCGACCTTTGCCCTTAACCATTCAATCTCTTCTGAATGCTCAGAATGGGCGTCTAATAGGGTGTTATGTGAGGTTGCGAACTCCCCCATTTTTTCTTCAACGTGAGCCACTCTGCTGCCCAGTTCACCCATGTCAGCTTTAAAGTTCTTCATGCATTGTAGCATGTCAGAGTGCATAGAACTACGGAGGGATACTAACATGTCCTTAAGTACAGTGTCAGACACGGCCGCGCCTGAGGTGGGGAAGGAGGTGAAAGGATCCACCAGCTCCCTCGTGTCATTAATAGAGTCATGCCCTGGGCTTACCTGGGCAGCAGGATTCTCAAGGTGCGGCTTGGACTTAGCTGGGCTACGAGACAGGGGTGTATTCAGTCCTGGGGTCCCTTGAAGAGATCCGTTCCTGTCTCCAGGGCTGGATGTAGTGGATTGCGATCCATGCGAGGAGGAGGCAGGTGAAGAGACAGCCACGCCGGCGCCATCTTGGCCCAGGCCTCGGCGCCGCGGCAGGTAGAAGTCATCTAGTTTCTTCGGCTTCACCGTCTCCTTCCGTTTGCGGGTCATGTCCGCGGGGTCCACGGATCCTACGGCACAGGCTCGGGTTGGAAAACTGCGGCTATGTCGCTGATGGAAGGCTCTGTTCCCGTGGCTGGAGCGGAGCAGCGTGATCACACAGCCATTCAGCTGCTCGGTAGCCACGCCCCCTCAATTGTTTTCTTATGCCGCGTACACACGATCAGTTTTCCCGTCGGAAAAAGTCAGATGTAAGCTTTTGGACAGGAATTCCGACGTTTTCTGGCAGAATTTCGGCCAGCAAAAGTTTGAGAGCAGGTTCTCTATTTTCCCAATGGAAAAAATTACTAGCGGAAAAACCGTTTGTCTGTATGGAATTCAAACGTGCAAAAAAACATGCATGCTCAGAATCAAGCAGAAGAGTCGAACTGCCTATTGAACTTCATTGATCTCGGCTCGTCGTACGTCTTGTACTTCACCGTGTTCTTGATGGGCGGAATTTGGTGTGACCATCCAAGGTTTTTCCAACGGGAAAACCGAATGTGTGTAGCGGCAGAAGTCAAGACATTTTAATAACTTATTCTACTGATTTTACTTATTCACCGCTCTGTTAAAGAGGAGCAAAATTCAGGAAGCTATGCCTAGGAAGAGGAAGGTAGAAGGCAATGAAACTGTAGGCAGTATTGTTTATAGCAGGGGTCTCCAATCTTTCTAAACAAACGATCGGTTTACTGTCCTTCAGACTCCGGGAGGGCCAGATTGTGGCCAGTGGGAGTGGATATTTTTTTGGCATCAGTAGGAGTAAACATCGCAACATTTGGTATTAGGTTAGAGGAAAAGTGCCCAATCGTTGATATCATAAAGAGGAATAGTGCCCAATAAGTAGTGTCAGTGGGAGAAATGGTACTCCATTGTTGGTGTTCGATGGCAGACTAGTGTCCTGTATCAATGGGAGGATCAGTGCCACAAGGGCCGGATAAAAGCAAGCAAGGGGCCGCATCCAGCCCCCAGGCCGCAGTTTGGAGATCCTTGGTTTATAGGTTCCCTGCAGCTGATCTTTTCCCCATTATTGATTGAGCATACTTTGTTCTACACTGTGTAGCTGTGAGCAACTTGGTAGAGGTACAGGGCTTAGCTTCATCATTTCAGAGCTCCCATGAGGCTAACAGAGGCAGAAATGCCTCAGATGATCTCACACTCTCACACAGATATACAGCTTTGAGGCTGTAGTGTAGTGCCTAGGCACACTTTTATACCAGGAAATGCCTAGATATTTTTCAAGCGAAATTTCAAACAAAGGGTACATTTTTAAGGTACTTCCTAGGCGCAATCAATAATTGTTTGTATTTGCGTCTTCTATTCCACTTTAAAATGGTTCTAAGAGCTGGGCGTTTTTAAAAAACACTATTTTCCTCTTTCACCCTCTAAACACTCACCTGAGGTTGTCAGCGATCCAGCGCTATGCCCTGCTGAAGTCTTCTTTCCCTTTTCCTCCTCTTCTTGCATGACTCAGGCAGCAGCAGGAGCCATTGGCTTCTGCTGCTGTCAATCAAATGATGTGAGGAGGAAGCAGCATGGCTTGGGAGCAAGTCTGCAGATGTGTCGTGTGCGCAAAGCTCTTGCTATGGGGGCACACAGAGCAGAGTAGAAGCTTGGAGTGATCCCAGAAGAGGACACCAGAAGAGGATTTTTGGGGCTGCTCCGTGCAAAACCAGTGCACAGAGCACATAAGTATAACATATCTGTTATTTTAATGAAAATAAATTCTAGGCTTTACAATCATATTACGTTAGGAGCATATGTCTGTACCACAACACTGTTAAAAATCACCACTCACAACTTTAAAAATAAATGTGTTTTTATGTGTTCACGTTTGTTATACTTTATGATGTGTGGCATGTTTTATGTTTAACTTGGGTGCATATTACTTTCCAAAAAAATCAGAACATGCTGTGACACTCAGTTTTCTCAGCCCATAATCATAATAAAACTGCTGTCTTGTGCAAGTGTTGTAAACTGTTTCAGGACCCTGTACCAGCTAATATGTTATTTCAGATTAATTCATGTTCTGAATTCTGAGAAATAAACATTCTAAGTAATAATTTCTACTAAAAAAAAAAAAAAAAATAGATGTGTCCTTAGAAGATAATGTGAATTGCTTTCTTTGACCACTTTTCATCCAGGGCAATTTTTTTTGCTACAAAATTGCTTTAAACCACCCAATAGTATATATTTGTGAAAGCAGAGACCATGTGGAATAAAATGATGGTGTTTTAAATTTTTTATGTTGGACAATATTTGAGCAGCTGTTTATCAAATGCATTTTGTCAGGAAAAAAATACTAACATTAATTTAAGTGCACACAAACACAATATACAATTTTTTATATAAAATATAACAACTTGGACAGTTGCTTTGTGCTGGGAGCGGGGATTTGTAATGTGAGGGGGAATTTGAGGTGGAAGAAGATTTATACTGGGTGAGGGGATTGGCAGGAGGGGAATAAAAGTATTTGTGCTAGAAAAGGGGGAGGGGATTTGACTGGGAGGGGGGCTGTGGAGTGGGAAGAGGTTTTGTGCTAGGAGGGCGATTTAGGGGCAAAATAAATCGGGCGGGAGGGGGGGTTTGGTATGTGTATAGGTTGGTGAGCAATGTGTACAGTACAGGGAGGGTGACAGTAAGTACAGATGAGGGAAACAGTGTGTTTGGGGTGGAAGGGGGGCAGTAAGTATAGGGACGGGGTAGTGTGTACAGGAAAAAGTGGGGACAGTTTGTACAAGTAGGGGAGTAGTGTAAAAAGTGGGTTGGGTCAGTTTGTGCAGGGGAAACAGGGGACAGTGGGTACAGGAAAGGTACAGGAAAGGTGACAGTATGTAAAGAGGGACAGTGTGTACAGTGGTTGAAGCTTTCATAATGTAACCACACCCACTTTTTGCCATAGCGTGATACGCACAGGTCAACATCTCCCTAAATTATCCCTCATTGTCAGGTTCAAAAGTTGGTAAGTATGCAGTAGTGACATTATTAAATCCTCTCCAGAAACTTCTAAAAGTAGCAGTCACCATCCCACACATGGGATACCTTTACTTGATCAACCGACTGAAAGCTAATATACTCTCTCGAAAAAATACACTTCACCATCGTCACTTGCACATTTAGGAGGGATGCACAGGGGCCTTGCCTTCTCCACCTGCCTTGTGTATCACTGTATGGGGTACTACAATGCATCTATCATAGACTCCGTACCTGTATACAGGTTGAGCCCCCTGATGGTGCAGATCTGTTCCCATAGTAGACAGATTACTGCCGAAGGAGTGCCAACAACATCTCCCTCGCTGCAAGAGGCTATTGCACCTGTCACTTCTTTAGTAACTTCAGACCAGGTAGAGGCAAAGTTTCAAAAGTTTTACTTGAATAAATGAATACGATGACAAAGAAGAATGACAGTTCAAAGCAAAAGTGCAGACATTTCCGTAACTCAGGATTGTGGCTGCCCCAGCATACTTACTGAAGAAAGTGTACATCTCTAGCAAAGTCCATAGCTGGCATGTTCAAGAGGGACCACAATCCCCTTCGATCCTCCTAGGTAGTGGAAACTCAGACTTCGGCACATTACTGAATTTCCCATGACCCATGTAAGACATTAGTTCAAAAGCACCTAGGTTTTTCCCCCTTGGCTCAAACCCCCTTTTCCTTTTATATCACACAAAACCAGTGGGTTAGACCCAGTGAAGTCCACCAAAAGAAAACCTGAGAACACAATTAATTCTCAACTTCCCGGCTGGGGCAGTGTCAAATAATACCTGCCTACACAGGTGTAAGCAGTAGGTGTAGCACCATGTAGGGTGGCAAAATGAAAGTGGCAGGTGGGTAGTTGGTTGTTACATCCTCTATGTTTCCCTCCTCACCAGGTGCCAAGCAAGGGTCACATGAGAAGCCTACCACGGGTGAGTTCTTCTAGGCTACGCTAGGTACTTTGGTTAGGGTCACTCAATGTAATACATATCACCACGGTCACATGCGCATTTAGGAGCAGGGCCGGGACAAGGGGTGGGCAGAAGGAATGGGTACCCTGGGCACTGTGGTATCATGTTGGGGGGGGGAGCAGGGTGGTCACCTCAAGGAGATTGCAGGGGTGGGAGAATGTGTGTTCAGAGGGGGAATTTGGAGGGTGGCAGAGGATAAGAATTGTTTTACGGGTGTAAATTAGGGGTGTGTGGTAGGAATGGTGATGTAGGGGGATTTGTGTTTGTGGGAGAAAAGAATTTGTGCTTGGTGGGGGATATTTGGGGAGTTTGTGCTAGAAGGGGAGTTTTTTTTTTTTTTTGGATGACCGTAAAATTTGTGCTAAGCTATTTAGGCTAGGAGGTGAAATTGGGGGCGAGGATTTGTGCTAGTAGAGGGGATTGGAGGGGGGATTTGTGCTGACAGGAGGGGGAATTTATGCTTGGGGTAAGCACGCAGATTAGTGCTTGACTTTTTGGGGAGGGGGGATTGGGGGGATTTTCGCTGACATATTATGCTCTAGGGAGGGTGTGTGTGTGTGCAGTCTAGTATGTTGGCCCTGGGCTCTATATGACCTTGTCCCGGCACTGTTTAGGAGGGACACACAGAGTTGTTGCCCTCTCCACCTGTCCAGCGTATTACCGCTACCTCACTCCCAGGAATGGTACGGTAGCAGGGACTCCATGCGTGCACTTGAGTTAACTCTTCCTTTTCTGTAACCATGCACAGGTTGAGCGCCCCAGCTATGCAGATCGATCTGTTCCCATTGCTAAGGTAGAAAGATCGCTGCCGAAGTAGTGTCGACAACATCTCCCTCGCTGCAAGATCTCAGCTGTCACATCTACATGCCTAATGACGGGCTGCTAGAGAAACATTTGGTAACCACTATAGCATCACACTATGAACTCTTGTACCGTTATCTTTATACCACAATGTTTTTAGTGACCTGAGTTGTAAATATATGTACCAGTTACTTGCATTACACTAGGCAGAGGCAAAGTTTCAAAAGTTTTACTTGTATAAGTTTTACTTGTATATTTCAACATGATGACTAACGACAATCCAAAACAAAGTGCAGACATTCTCTAACTTTCCTAATCCCTAACTCAGGCTTGTGGCTGCCCTAGCATGCCTGCAGAGGAAGAACCAGTGGGTTAAACCCAGTGCAGCCCACCAAAAGAAAACCCTGGAAGACAATTAACACTAAAACTTCCTGGCTGGGGCAGCATTAACTATTACCTGCCTACATATTGCTTAAGGACAAAAAACATTTCTAAGAGTCTGCTTTAACAGCAATTTTTCACTTTTTGAGTTAAATTTAAAATTTTTAAATTTTAACAGTCATTTTTATTTTTTTTTATGAATTTCTAACTCTCCAGTTTTCATTAAAATAATATCTAAAGATTCTGCTTTGAAGGTCCTTGTTTATATATCCTATTGTAGCACGTGGTTACTTCAAAGTACCGGTGCTATTTAAATTTAGAGGGAGATCAGAGTGTTAATTTAACTGTGATCCAGCTAATGTGTTTAAATTTGGGTCTCTGTCTCAGCTTGGGTCTCTTATTCTGTTGTTACTGGGGTGCCCTTCCCACCCCAGGACAGTAGGTGGCATCAGTGGAGTCAAGCTTTGGCTGCTCTTCCCCAGCAGCCAATCAGGAGGGTTGAGCTTCGCTGTGCATGCTGGGGAAGGGTATTTATGGGGCAGACGCCATTGGTTCTGGGTCTTCTTCTTCGAGTGCGGCACCCACCCTTAAGGTGACTGCACCACGGCGCCCCGGCGTTATAGCCTACCAGGCCGGGGCGTGCGTGCCACACGGTGTTCCTGGTTCTGGGACAATGTTGGTGCGGAACATTTGAGCTGTGGCAGGGAGCCCAGTGGTCGACTGGGTTCCCAATCCTGAAGATTCCAAGCGAGATAGCTGTTCAGTGGGGAGTCCATCTGAGGAGAGGCAATGAGAGGCTGGAGATCCAATAGAGTCTCGACAAACCACTGGGGATCGAGGTATCCAGACACTGAGAGGCTGGTCACCTGTCAGTCGGTACCTGAAAGCAACTTGAAGGAGATCCAGGCGTAATTCTATCAAGGAGGTTCATCTCTGTAACCACTATCAGGAGGGCCTGTGGCAGAGGTTTCTCTCTGAGTCCATTCCAGGTGGTTCTGTGGCAGAGAATTTTCCCTAAAGGTACCGGTTCATTGCAGGAGGGTCTTTGGCAGAGGCTTTTCCCTTAAAAGTTTGAGCGAAACTCTGGCTGCCAGGTCAGTGAGAGAGGCCTGTCCAGGTACGCTATTCCCACTCAAGCAGGAGTGGCGCAGAGAAGTTTTACACGTAAGAGCAGGATTGTTTCCCTATTGCTACGCCTGAATCTGCTGTTCTTCTACTCCTTTCAACTCTACCGTCTTCACCACAAGTTTTATTGTTTTTACCTGGCTGGGTAATAAAGAGCACAGAAAAGACACCTGCCGTGGATATTCCATTACTGCTATATGCACCATACACCCCTAAGACGGCGGAGGAGCCATGAGGTAACATGCCACCCAAAACAAACCAGCAGCTCCTCCGGGGGTAATGCTACACTATCATAAGATGACCACACTCTGGAGGTTATTTACTAAAATGGAAGAGTGTATACTCTGCATAGAAACCAATCTGCTTCCAGGTTTGATTGCCAAAGCATAAGTGCTAGTTCATACCAGACGCAGCTCCATGTGCTTTTTTTCTGCACTAAAAATGCATGCACAGTGTTTTCCATGTATTTCAATGGCTCTAGTTCACAGCACTGCAGTCAGTTGACCGAAACTGACTGTATTGGTGCACAAACAACGGAATTGCACGTAACTGCATCTGGTGTGAACTGGCCCTTCATGAACAAGCTGAAATTACAAGCTGATTGCCAATCATCAACCATGGGCGTCACGTTTTTTTGCACTGCGTATGCCGAAACGGCAACCCGTGTACTGACACGAGCAGAGCTTCTTTTTTATACATCCTTGCAACGAAATTGTCTGCAACTCTTTATAGAAAGTTTTTTTAGCTGCTATTAGGCCTCGTACACACGATCAAATCTGTCCGCTGGAAACGGTCCGCTGGACCGTTTCAGCAGACAGATTCGATCGTGTGTACGGCCGAGCCGACGGATTTGGCCACCCGACAGATTTCAAAGCATGCTTTGAAATCTATCGGGTGGGAATCCGTCCGCCCGACATGTTTGCTGGTTAGTACACTTACCAGCAGACATGTCGTCCCGCACCGCCGCCGCACCGCCGCCGAATGGATTCGGCGCATGCGCGGAAGCGTTTTACTTCCTGGTGCGGTGACGTGGCGGCGTCAACGTCACCGCCACGTCACCGACACGTCAGCGCGCCGTCTGCTGGCGGGGATTTTGGTTTGCTCGTGTGTACACGCGAGCAAACCAAAATCCCAGCAGACAGATTTGTTCAAATCTGTCGGACGGACAGATTTGAACAAATCTGTCTGCTCGTGTGTACGAGGCCTTATGCATTTTACAATACATTTTTATAACGTCTGCACTATTGGAAGCCTTCTCTCTTTTTTCCTATACCATTTGGCTTCACTAAATTTTAAAATCTGGATCACCATTGCTTCTCTTGTGCTGGAACACCTGTCACTGGAGCACCTGAGTGATTGCACTGACCATCGCTACAGAGGGGATAGATAAAGTATCATTCCAGGTCCACCCATAGCACAATTTCGGGGCTATGGGTGGCCCTGTTGGCACCGTGCGGCGCAACAAAAATCAATAAAAAAAAAAGAAAATTTTCTGCTAAACAGTGACTGCATCCAATCAAATGCACTCACTGTTTGAGTTTTTAGGCTAGTCTTTTTCAACCTGAGAAGCCTTTTGGATTCTTTAGGGGTGTTTTGGCAAAATGTCTAAAAAAACTGCTCAAAATTGTCCAGAAATTTTTAAAAGCTTACACAAACCCACAGCAATTTATATTGTGTAGCATTACAACCTTGACCATCCTAGGGACCAGCTTCCAGCTTACAGAAACAGTAGAATATTAGTCAGTACCAGTGTGCAAAGGTATATTGCATTGTAAGAATGAATAACCTCTAATGTTCCTTGTGTGTGGATGCTGCTGCCTTATGTAAAACTATTAGTTTAGTTATTTACATTTGTGAATGAGGTGCTTAAAGATTGTGTATAATTTTAAAGAGTGTCAAAAGGTTTAGATACACTGATTTAAGCAGACACAGGTGCTGCAGCTGTTTGAATACAATAGCCTTCAGTGCAGATACCTCCACCCACTCTATTTGCATGGATGGGGTAATCCATTGATTTTCTCATTAACAAGAGGAATGTAGCTGTATATGGCTAGATTTAGCGTCTGCATTTGAGTCACAGTCAAGCTGATAGGGTGTTCAAAAATAACAAAAACGTAAGTCTGGTAAAATTGTTTTATGCTTGTACACATTCTAAAAGGTAAAATGCATCTTTATGAAAACAAAATGAATACACATATTTTTGTTGAGGAAAAATACATTTTTCAGGGACCTGCAGTGTTTTGCACTCACGAACTGTGGAGCCTGCATTGTCTGGTTCGTGAAAACTCTTCCTCCAGCTCTCTGCCCTTTCCTTTGTACGGTCTGCTGCACCAATCAGGCCTGTATGGAAGAGTGGCCAGACAGATGCCCCGCTTCAGTAAAAGGCACATGACAGCCCATCTGGAGTTTACCAAACAGCACCTGAAGGACTCTCAGACCACGAGAAACAAAATTATCTGGTCTGATGAAACACAGATTGAACTATTTGGCCTGAATGGCAAGTGTCATATCTGGAGGACACCAGGCAACGCTCATCACCTGGCCAATACCATCCCTACAGTGAAGCATGGTACTGACAGCATCATGCTGTGAGGATGTTTTTCAGCGACAGGAACTGAGAGACTAGTCAGGATCGAGGGAAAGCAATGTACAGAGACATCCTTGATGAAAATCTACTCCAGTACCCTCTGGAACGCAGACTGGGGTGAAGGTTCATCTTCCAACAGGACAATCACCCTAAGCAAACAGCCATGATAACAAAGGAGTGGCTACAGGACAACTCTGTGAATGTCCTTGAGTGGCCCAGCCCAAGCCCAGACTTGAACCCAATTGAAAATTTCTGGAGAGATCTGGAAATGGCTGTGCACCAACGCTCCCCATCCAACCTGATGAAGCTTGAGAGGTCCTGCAAAGAAGAATGGGAGAGGCTGCTCAAAAACAGGTGTGCCAAGCTTGTAGCAACGTACTTAACAAGACTTGAGGCTGTAATTGGTGCCAAAGGTTATTCAACAAAATAGCGAGAAAAGGCTGTGAATAATTATATACATGGGATTTTTTATTTTTAATACATTTTTTATAATACAGATTTCAAACATACTTCTTTCACGTTGTCATTATGGGGCATTGTTTTTAGAATTTTGAGAAAAATTATAAATTTAATACATTTTGGAATTAGACTGTAACATAACAACATGTGGAAAAAGTGAAGCACTGTGAATACTTTCCGGATGCACTGCACTTGTCAAGTATGGGGGGGACAGTCTATTGACCGCTTTTGTGTTTTCCCACCTAAACGTAACTGTTCTCCAAGTCAAACTACTGCCCTCCTTCAAAGGTAGATCATACTCAGCACTTCCCTTCACTTATACACACAGACCCATACCTGTACCCATGAATGTGCATATTTGAATAACAATATTTTGTTAGTAAGGGTATTTGGTGCGTGCATGACTGTCACTATTGCATGCCTGTACCTAACTTTACACTAATCTAAGGACCCATTGACACCATTGCAATTTATGTGTACTACAACACAAGATCATAGCATGTTAAAAGCAATTGAAAATGAGTTGGTATTATAATTTATGAAGCTCTTCTCATTAGTTTTATGCATTAGAAGGCAATGTGTTACAACTTTGAATAATTCTGCTTGCTGTATCTTTTTGAGAGTTTTTGTAAAAATGTGCATTGCAATATAGTTGTGTTGTGCTGTGTCGGGACAAGTCCCATGTTGGGGAGCATGTCCTTCATCTGCACACCTATGTGATGGAGGAGCAGTACACTTTGAAAACTCACTTAAAGATAATAGGCATACAGGCTAGTATTTAAGTGTATTTGGTTTTGCATAGGTAGGGAAAGAGTTTACTGCTATCCAGGACTCTTCTAGGACTAAACTGTTCATTTTACAAAAAAGAAAGTCAGGGAAATCTGCAATAAAGAAAAGACAGCAATAAATTTTAAGCAGAGTTTCTAGTACTGCTTAAAGTAGAGCTATGTTCAAAACAGTTTTCTTCATTTTGAATAAAGCAAGGGAGGACTATGGTCTCCCTGTCAGATTTTTTTTTGCCATCTGCCAGAATAGATTTCAAATATACTAAAAAAAGGCATTAACAAATCAACTGGAATATAGGTATACATAAAATGTGTGTGTGTGAGTAAGCACACATAAGATTAGAACATTTGTTTAAAACATAATGTCCAAAAATGCTCCGAGATCTTGTATGAGGCAGCTCCCTTAGAGTGAAGCAATGGGCTCTGTGTAGAAATGGGAACAGAGAGGCGCCAGCATAAATCATATATTTAATAAAAACAAGTAGTAACTCACAGGTTAAATTCGATGAATTTAGTATGTGGTGAAAATTGCCAGTCCAGGAGTCTCATAAACGTCCTATTTAGGGTCCTGTTTTCCCTTTGCATGCCTACCAAAAAGGTCACTTCAGTGGCATACAATGGTTGAATAAAAATATTTTATTACAGAAAAAGGTGGTTCGCTTGGAAGAATTATGAAATTCAGTGTACAGGTTTTAATTATGTTCTCCCCCAACCCCCTTTTATCTAATTTCTAGTTACAGTACATCCTACAGAATGCTGGCCTGAGGTCCTCCTAGAAAATGGAAAAAAAAAATCATGGTGAACCTACCATAATTTTGCTTTTCTGGTGCATCCTTATGCCAGTTTGGCATTCCAGCTCTTATGCCCTGTACACACGATCAGTTTGTCTGATGAAAACGGTCTGCTGGATTTTTCCATCAGTTATCCGATGAAGCTGACTGATGATCAGTCGTGCCTACACACCATCAGTTAAAAAAATGATCGTGTCAGAACGCGGTAACGTAAAACACAACGACGTGCTAAAAAAAAATGAAGTTCAATTTTTTCTATAAGGTTTTTTAAATGATGGGGCCCACACACGATAGGTTAGTCTGATGAAAACGGTCCATCAGACCTCACGAGTTTAGCTAGGTTAACATCTGTACACTGGTAGGTTAGGAATTTAAAGGGCTAGTTAAGGGTTATCCCAGGAGGAACAATGGACACAGCTGACCCACAGTAGGCTAACTTGAGGATGCACCAGGAAAAAATGAAATACAGTAAGTACAGGATTTTCTAGAATCCTTTTAGTTGTTTGAAACTGTGTAGTATATCATCAATGGTTAAGCCCCTCTGCCATGAATCTTTCTAATTAATCAATCTCCTAAAGCTGACACAGTGTGAATGAGCTTAGTTAATTACAGAGTTCCTCTGTACTGGCAATGTCAATTCTATGCTTACCTATGGCTAGCCAAGGGATGCTATTGATATTATTTGACCGAGGCTTTGTGCACAGGGCTGAGAAAGAGGAAATGTGTCAAATACAAGAGCTTTGGGTGAGGATTCATGGAGGTCCTGACTATATTTAGATAGATTAAAAATTAAAAGGAATAACAACCAGACTTAAGCCGCGTACACACGATCAAATTTAACTGCTGGA
Source organism: Rana kukunoris (assembly GCA_029574335.1). Lineage (NCBI taxonomy): Eukaryota > Metazoa > Chordata > Amphibia > Anura > Ranidae > Rana > Rana kukunoris. The sequence goes on along the minus strand of CM056050.1, from coordinate 212,358,601 downwards.
AACGGTCCGACGGACCGTTTCAGCAGACAAATTCGATTGTGTGTACGGGCGGACAGACAGGTTTTTCCAGCAGACAAATTTTAAAGCATTCTTTAAAATCTGTCTGCTGGGAACCCGTCCGTCCGACATGTCTGCTGGTTAGTACACTAACCAGCGGACATATCTGCCTGCGCATGCGTCGAATGGATTCGACGCATGCGTGGAAGTTTTTTACTTCCTGGTGCGGTGACGTGGCGGCGTCAACGTCACCGCCACGTCACCGCGCTGTCTGCCGGCGGGGATTTTGGTTTGATCGTGTGTACACGATCAAACCAATATATCCCAGCAGACAAATCCGATCAAATCGGTCTGTCAGACCAATTTGATCGGATTTATTTAGTCGTGTGTACGCGGCCTTACAGATAGATAAATGTTCAGAACAATGTGATGAGAGGTTTGATATTAACATGTTTTACTTGGCTCATACATCTACAGATGTAACTCTCAAAAAGGCTCAAAATCAAGTAATCAAATAGGTCATGTAACATTGCACTTCTCATTATTTAACCTAGCGGTATGAAATCCACAAGATATTTAGACAGATGGTTTATGTCAGAAATAAGCTCCTGTTACCATTATAACTGAATTGCTGGTTGAAACTGCAAGTATCTGTGTCATTTCCATATGTTACACAATTCATGAGATGCCTCTCTTGGAACTGTCACATCCTGTTTAGTAAAACTAAAGTATCTTCCCCAATATTAAGGATATGATTTTGTGCCATGTTCTGCTGGATCATAATGAAAATGCATTTATATGGTTCTACTTTTTGCTCGACCAGATTTACCAAAATGTTCATCATTACGGACTTCGTTTTTTTTTTTTTTTTGTATTTATGCATATTAGCCTGTATCAGATAAAATAGCCTTGTTGGGTTTTTAGAAGAACCTGAACTGTGCCATGGTAAAAATATATTTTATTCAAAAATTGTCAAAAGTTTTCAGAGAACTGCAGTCATATAACAAGATGGGCTATCTAATGCAGTGGGAAGTGAATACGAGAGAGTAAATATATGTTACATACTGCCTTCCGTATACAGTGGTAGATAATGGCAGCACTGGTAGAATCTTCTCTGGCATTACCAGGTAACACAGACAGTAAAAAAAAAAAAGTTTTAGAGAAAATGTAGAAAGGTTAATTGTGCAAAAGCAGTACACTGAATAATGTACCTTTTGTCTTTGGCCAGTTTTTGCAATACAGCACTGCATCGCTTTAACTGACAATTAATCGTGCGACGTTGTACCCAAACAAAATGTATGTCCTTTTTTCCCTGAAAAAAGAGCTTTCTTTTAGGGGTATTTTATCACCTCTGCGTCTTTTTATTTTTTGGACTATAAACAAAAATGAGAGACAATTTTGAAAAAAACACAATATTTTGTACTTTTTGTTATAATAAATATCCAAAACAGAAAAAAAAATACAAATCTTCATCAGTTTAGACCGATATGTATTCTTCTACATATTTTTTGGTAAAAAAACTGAAATACGCGTATATTGATTGGTATGCGCAAAAGTTATAGCGTCTACAAAATATGGGGTAGATTTATGTAATTTTTATTATTGATATTTTTTTTTTTTACTAGTAATGATGGCGATCTGTGATTTTTATCAGGAATATTTTTATTAGGACCAATCACAGCACAGCTGGATCTCCGGTGGCATGCGGATGCGCCCCTACCCAGAGGGGTCAGATCATGTACTAGGTACATGATTTGGCTCAGAAGTGCCGCTCTGCCACCGTACATCTAAGTGATGCGATCAAAAAATGCACAATAGGGATGAATCAACGTTCCAATCAGGTTTGTCTGAAAAACTGACAGGTAGACCTAATCAGACACTTTATTTGAAAGGGCCCATAGTCAGCATAAAAGCCAGATTTCCTATACTATATTAGCAGATACATACAGATATTCCAAAGTGATTTCTACTATGAATCACTGCAGAGAGCTATCTCAAATTAAGGAATAGCATGGACATTTCATTCCAGCAGACCCTCATTCTTTTGCAAACAAATGAAAGGATGTCCAATAAAGATTTTTACCGATCCTGGGAAGCAGTGTAGTTATGTTGGTCTGTGGTCTCATCAGATTTGCTGAATACAAATAGAGTAAATAGAGAGTAATAACTGAACATAGGTTACAGTCTGACTGTAATGCAGCGTACACACGATCGGTTAAACTGATGAGAACGGTCTGATGGACCGCTTTCATCGGTCCAAACCGATCGTGTGTGGGCGCCATCGGTTATTTAACAATTGGTTATTTAACCGATGGATTCCTAATCAATAGAAAAAAAACGATCATTAGTAGGCACGACCATCGGTTAAAAATACACGCATGCTCAGAATCAAGTCGACGCATGCTTGGAAGCATTGAACTTAATTTTTTTCTGCACGCCGTGTTTTATGTCACCACGTTCTGACATGATCGTTTTTTTAACCGATGGTGTGTAGGCGCGACGGACCATCAGTCAGCTTCATCAGGTAACCGATGAAAACGGTCCATCAGACCGTTTTCACCGGATGGTCCGATCGTGTGTACGTGGCATTAGACAGATAGGAAGTTTCACAAATCTGTTACAGTATATCTGATATTACCCCGGCTTGTTTTGTACATTTATTTCAACACTTCACCTTAATGGCAGGTTCCATTGTTTGAATCTGACTGAATTGACCTGTGATGTGTCCCAGAAGCCTGTGGGAAAGGGGGGGGTGAACTTCTACTAAATCAATGAAATAGGAAGAAGTTCTGGACAGCCGCACTCCAAAAAATTGAAACATTTCACACTATCAAACAGTGCAAATGAAAAGTTTCTAAAAGTGGAAGAGGAGGGAAGGAGGTAGAACAATGGAACGTCCCCATTTGGGTGGAGTTCAACTTTAATTCCTATTGAAAAAAGGCAATAGCAGTCTCATGAAATTTGGAATGAGATTTGGTGATGTCACTACTGTGCTGTTCATGGTTTTACTTGTTTGAGGTTTTGACATAATGAAAAAAAGCCCTACCTCTACCAAGATGGCATCTTCCATGGCTGACACCATGCAGAACAAGGCTTTTGTAAAGCAGTATTGGGGAAAAATCCACAGGTAAACCACGAGCAACACTAGTGACTAGCCCTTTGTACAAATTATACCCTCTAGCATATTCAATTGTGTATTTTTATTTATTTTTAAATGTTACAATAAAGTCAAGAATAATTAATTCTCACTACATTGAAAATGTTTTTGTTTGTATTTACCAGGCCATGGAACTTGTGACTGTGGAAAATGTCAATGTGAAGCTGGATGGTCCGGAGAAGCTTGTCAGTACCCAACTACATGTGACCTGACACGAAAGCAAAGTAACGAGATGTGTAAGAATTCACAAGGAGTCATTTGTTCAAATGCAGGTCTGCATCCTTTTTATACTTGAAAAACAATGTTGCTTTTAAATGTAACTTCTAGGTCACTCAAACTTTTTTATGTGTTATTATCATTAAAATGTTTTCAAGACTAGTGCACAATGTACTTTTCAAAAAATGCCAAACTGCTACTACATACAGGTTATTCCAGTGCATATTATTCTGAAAGGAAACTCAGATACTGTAATGTAATAAGAAAAGTAACCGTGCTGAGCATTCTCTGGAACTGACATAAACTCCAGCTGTGCATATTTTTTAAATTCAAAAGATGTAGTAAGTACCTTTTTTTTTGAATGCATAATTCAGATAATCAGAGATGATATGTACCTGTTCTAAAAACGTATTTAAAGTTCTTTAATTTGTTATCTTTGGAATTTTAAATTATAACACAATGTAAATGTGATGTGTAATGTACATATTATATACAGTATACTATAATATACTCAGCTAATACAGACTTGTTTTACCATTTACATTATTCCTATAGCTGTAGTGGAGTCCCCATTTACTCACCAAGCACAGATGCAGAAGCCAACCCCTTTAACCCCCTTTTCCAACAACTCCCTAGGTTCCTGGACACTCCCAGAGAAGATAAGTTTTTCTGCTTCCCTCCCTCAGTAACTTAGAAAAGCCACACGTAATGAGGCAGAGATACAGTAGCTGAGCAAGTGATCTGCAGTCAAATGAAAAAACCTTCACTTCCAGAACTGAGGTGTGGGCAGCTGTGCCAGAGCCAAAAAGCACACAGCACACAGCTTCTCCAAAAGATCCAGATAATACGCTCAAATAACTCTCGAAAAAACGCCCCAGTGTGAAAGGGGCCTTAGGGGCATAGTCTACGATAATTTCAAGTAGCTCTGTTCTGTACTGTGTTACAGATTGTGTTGACTCTGTTGATAGAGTATTTTAGAGATTCTGCTATGCTACCCTACCACACGTTACCCTAATTGAACCTCAGAGACAATTCTGTCAAGAATACATTTTTGTGCAACCTTCATACATTTATGCAGCTTTCATTTTTCTTTAGTGTATGCATGTTTTTTGCCACCCTGAATTTGTTTTGCATTATTGCTTATAAATTTTAACCTCTTTAGTAAACTGCAAGTTACAGACAATCTCTGTTGATGCTGATCACTCAGTCTACTACCCCTACAGTAATGAACCCTATTCCTGGCAAGATTCCTGCTGCAACAATTACCTAAGTACACAAGATCAGGTCAGGTCTTGGTTGATTGGGTCAAGAGATTGCGGGGCCTAATCTGATCATAAGAAATCCCAGCAGGCTTCACTGACCATTAATGCCTTGGAAAGGCAAGCAAAATGGTTAATTCTTCACCTCCTAGCAGAAAACCGGGATTCCCTTAACAAGATAGTTAACCACTTAGAAGTGGTATATAGCCAAGTGGCAACAAAAGGGAACCTTAGGGCCTCCTTTGTTGGCAGAAAGCAAAAGGTGGGAAAACTCATTCCAGAATACTGTATGCACTGTAACTGCAAGATATAGCATCCAAGATAGGGCCAAGTAGGACAGCCAGACTGGAGTTATGGACTGGAGTTATACAGACAGATAGCTTTAAAAAAGTTTCTTAGATTTAGAGAAATATAGAAGCAATCCCAATCTGAAGTTCCACAAACTGTTTGAAGCAGCCATAGCATGTCAGGTGCAGTGATATAGAGGCTTGGTCACACCTAAGGCCATCATAGGTGGGAAATTGATAAACTCACCTTTAACCAGAAAGATACTTGGGAGGTGGCCATCCAGAAACTAACAGAAGGGATGGCTGCAGACAGTATTATCTGTGTTGAAGTGTAGAAGGTAAACTCCAGTGAGGGGCAAGAAAGGGGATCTCCCTAATGGAGAAGACAGACACTGCCTTAGAGGCAGCAAGGGTAGGTAAGTTTACCATCTCCATGCTGGAGCTAATACTAATAAGTTGGCCAGAGACTGCTGCAACCATGCACAGTGAACATAGAAGAACTCCCTTCTGCCAGGAGTCAAGCAGTGGGGCAGCAAAGTAGAATCATTTCCAACCCAAGAACTAAAGATGTGTATAAAGCAGCTGAAGAAATAGAATTACCTAACTTGACTATGGAAAAGGCCTCTGGTGAACCTCATCCATTTACTGGAAGAGTATAACTGGGCAGGTGCACAGTTCCAGTGGTTGCCCACCTAATAGCCTAATATAGCTGTTACAATTACTGTGGTGGCCCAGTCATTGGGGAAGGATCAAATTTACTACCAGAAGCCAAAAATTGCTGAGTGAGCAGTCCGATCTTGAATGATGTATACTGCATCACAGAATAATGTCCCACTATGACTCATCAGTGACCTGGCAGGTCATACTGTCAGAGGGGCTCAAGCCCTCATGGAAGCAGGACACTAGGGTGTCCATTAACGTTAACTTGGTTCAAGAGACAAGCTGTATGTGGGTCTGTTCAGGTTGTCTGAACAAGTCTGTCATCACTGTGTGGTGGGATCAGTGTGAAAGGGTGCTGATGCCTGAATTTAATCTCTGACTTGGCATACATTTGCCTCACTGGAAGCACTGTGTATCAATTTTATTACACTCACAACAATTCAGTAAATTGACCATTTTACCAAGCCGACCCACTGACACAACCTCCCAGATAGTGTGAAAGCACTTCTGACTTCCCCTTTGCTGTTAGTAGAGAATACATTCAGACAAGAAACCCTGTTTCAAAAGAAAGTTTTTCAGAGAATGGTGCAACTCACTAGGCATTAGAAAGTCTTACACTACACAGTAATGCACACAAGGCAATAAGGCATGTGAGATGTTCAGTCACACTCTGATCCAATCGCTTGGGGACTTGGCTCTTGAGAACAAAAGAAAATGGACCCAACTTGAGATGGACCCAACAAAAGAAAATAGGCCCATTTCTTAGCCAAAGTAATCAGAAAATACAACCCTACAGTACATTTATTGACAGGCAACTCACTCTATCATGTTTTGTATTACAGTACTCTTAGGGGGCCTACAGGCTGATGGGCCTCAGTGCCCTCAAAAGAATTTGTATTTGGGAATGAATACACTTGTCTGAAGTCTAATGTTTGTTAAAGACTGGTCATGGGTAAAGCAAGGAGAGTTGGAAGCATCAGACTTTGAACTTTAACCTGGGAACAGAGTGCTAGTCTAATGAAAGGAAAATTGTAAACATTTTGGGTATAAGTCACTGAAGTTGTTCTATAACAGTTTATTCCAGGTGTGCCAGTATATGAAATCAGAGAGAAAGAAGACAAGAAAAATCAGTGTCTACACCAAAAAAATAAAAAACCCAAACACATTGAGACCCAAAAAATTGTCCATAAGATGTTTTTTTAAAGAACCTAAATCTAAATTCATGAGCCACAAGCATCTTGGCCAGTGGCCACCAGAAATTCAATGGTGGCTTTCTCCTGCTTTTCCACCATTATCTCCAGGACCCTAGCAGAAGCCATGAATCCTGACAATATAACACAGCCTAATTAATGTTCACCCAGCTCTGGTCCTTGCTTCTGCTGTGGAGCCCTTTGAACAACCATTGACATTTCAGAAAACAGGGATGCATCGTCCCAGAAGATGGAACCAAGACTTAATCCCTGAGACCTAACTATGGTGACCCCTGTACACTTTGCACAGGATGAACTTGAATGGTCTTCTAGTGATAGAAGTGAAGTGTAGGGAAGTGTCAATTTACCCACCACACTCAGGTGCAGAACTGTTTCCTTTTCCCACAACTCCCTGGGTTCTTATAAACTCTTAGAGAAGATTATTTTTTTCTGTTTACCTCTCTCAGTAACTCAAAAAAGCCACACCTGGTTAGGCAGAGGTATCTGGGCAAATGATCTGCTTCCGGTTAGAGGTCCTCGTCCTCCTGTGCCTGAACAGGTGTGCAGGCAGCCAGTACAGAGCCTAATAGCACGCAACTTCTCCAGAAGACCCAACTATTTAAGGATTCCTACCAAAGTACTCCAGTTCCAGAGGGGTAATACTTTGTCCATGGATCGCCCAAGCTATCCACCTGTGTTACCACAGCTACTCTGAACTTCACTGTGAGGAACAGAGTCTATGAGGACAATTACAAGTAGCTGCATTATGTACTGTTTTATCTAAATAATGACTTACAGCTTACTGTCTGTTATAGAGCCTTTCACAGACTATGCTATACAGTCATTGATTTACAGAGACACTGCTGTGAAGAGTCATGTTTGTGCAGCTTTTATGCGTACAAGAACATGCTATGGTCAGTCCATCTTGAATACCCCTGATGAAGGGACCCTCAATAAGTCTCGAAACGCGTCCCGTGGATTACTAACTGCATCAAATGTCTCAATATTACATATTGTTGTATTTATGGAAATGTATTGTTGGTGCTGTTCACACCCTACAAACTTTTATATTTCTCATTAAATAATATTTATTAGTTAATTAGTCTATATGATTTATTATTGTTGTTGCCTTTAAAGTCCCATAATTCTCATCTTGGGGATATTTGCTTTCTTGTTGTTTCATGTGTACAGTATGTTTCATTTGCAGTGTATACTTGTCATTTTGCCATCAGGAAACTGTATTATGCCTTTTTATGGCTTATGGCTAACTTTGTACCTGTTTAGTAAACTACAAGTTGCAGTTACTCTGTCTTATCATTCAGCCGATTACCCATTCTGTATGTCACTGAGCCATAACTAAATTCTATTTATAAAAAACTATCTCATTTGCTTAGGTGTCCTAAATACGGACAGCCTAATACCTTCTTAGCTTGTGGCATTTGAGACTGCAAAGAAAGCACTATTCTTTTTTTCAGGAACAGTGATTAAACCACATAAATCAAGTCATACTCTTTCACATATCTACTTTACTTTTTACATTGATTAATTACAGTTTTGTTGTCTGTAAAAGGCTTATCCTATTAAACTGGATTAACTAGTTCTTACCATAAGTCCTTGATATTAAATCTACACTCGCTGATCTATCCAAAACAGAAGTGGTCTGCTAATAACACTTGTAGCACCCCCTAGCATTGCTAGAGTGCTAGTGTAGGAAAATTGTCAGGCTTGGCAGCCAAGCCTGTGTGTTTTTCTGGGTCAGGGTTGAGTGACTCAGGGAGGGCTGGTGTGACTCACAGGCAGCATCTCTGAAACCGCCCCCTACTTCTAAAAACAGCAGAAGGTTCTACAAAAATGAATGTGGAGGGGTGGAGGAGCTGCCTGAGGGCCTTGACAAATCCCCCAACAGATGTATTGGCAGGAGGCAGCCCCCTCAAATACTCAGGGTCAGCCCAGCTGGGGAAGTATGAGTTCGGATTGAAATGGAGAGTTAGGATGTTGGAGGCCTTTGAGAGTAACCCCCTAGTCTGGGGGAGGGGGGTAAACGTATGCCTGGGCTCAGGTGCAGAAGGGACAATTCTTCATTACAAGCAGGGGGTTCCTTATCAGGAAGCATGGGAGCAAGGAGAGGACAGCAGAGAACACTGCCAGGAAAATCTCCAGGGAGGAAGGCAGCCAGGATGGCTGGTGAGTGTTACAATCCAAGGACTGAAAGGCATGACTGAAGGGACTGGATAAAATCAGTCTGGGATGGATGCAGAGTTAGTCTGGGAGAACTGTGGAGAAGTAGCCAGGAGGGCTAGTGAAAGGGGCAGCTGCAGCCAGACTCAATAGGTGGTACTGGGCTGCAGCCAGACTCAATAGGTGGTACTGGGATCAGTAGCCACAGGAATATGACAGCTAAGCACCAAAGACCTTTTTCTACTACATTGCCAAAGGGACCCATGGTCCCTGCCTGCAAAAGGCATTTTCTCCGGATCTGAGTCGAGTTAAATTTGTCAGTGCTAGCTGGTCCTGGGAGATGTAGTTCTACAAGCAAGATTGTGCTGGAGGTAGAAAAGGAGAAGTGTATATATACTGGATGTATAGTTATGTACCTGAAGAGTTCCTTGTTGATCAAGTGGGCATCCCATAACAACCCTAATCCCATCCAAGTTCAATCCCCCTAAAAAAAATCAAATAAACAACAAACCGCAAGGACTGATTCCTGTCTCCAGAGTGTGTGGAAAATGCACGTGCCTGGCTTTGCAAGGTGGGAGATACCCATATTCTCCAGCGGCTCCTAGAGTGAGTGAGCGAGTGAGTGAGTAACTTGTATAGCGCTGCGAATGGGAACTGAATTGCCTCAAGGCGCTGTATCCAATGTTGTCGTCCAGCCACGCTTCAGTATAGATGGGTCTTAAGTTTTTTCTGAAGGCCCGAGGGTTCACTTCCATCCGAATGTCTGTAGGTAGAGCATTCCATAACCGTGGTCCTTGGACTGTGAATCTTCGTTCTCCTTTAGATTTGTAGCGGGACTTGGGGATGTAGAGGAGGTTCTGATTAGTTCCTAAGGGGGTAGCACTAAAAAATGCTCTGATAATTCCAATTCCCAATTTTATAGATAGATGTAAATCTTTCCTGTATTCTTTATGGGGTAAGTACTACAGCCAACTGTTCTGCATAATTAAAATGCAGCTCTCTGAAAGGAAACACAAAAAAAATGTTTTCTGTGTCCTGTTTGCAGTTTCTCTGTCACAGTCAGGGGACAGGAGACCAGTAGTTATAGTAGTATAAAGGCTCCCACCGACCAGTTGGGTAAGTACACAAGCAAGACACCCTGGTGGATGAGGTTGTCTCATCTGAGGTGCGGGTGGGTTCTTTCTGGGGTCTAGGGATACGACCCCGCATTTTTATGAAATAGAAATGAATGTAATGACATTCCAATAAAGTTTGAAAAAAGGGGGAACAGTGCCTTGTGCTGTGAAAACGCAAGGCATTGCCCCCACCCTTTGTTGGAAGCTGCGATCACTACCTGCAGAGACAATTGGAATGTAGAGTGATCCTACCCTTATGCCGCGTACACACGATCACTTTATGTGATAAAAAAAAACGTTTTCTGTGAAGTAAAAAACTACGTTTTTGAAACTTCAATTTTCAAAGACGATGTTGCCTACACACCATCGTTTTTTCACAATGCTCTAGCAAAGCGAGGTTACGTTCACCACTCTCTTCCATTGAAGCTCTCTTTATAACTAGCTTCTGGGCATGCGCGGGTTGAAAAACGCTGTTTTAAACAACGTTTTTTGCTACACACGGTGACTTTTTGTGAAACAAAAAACGACGTTTTGAAAAACGACACAAAAAAATGAAGCATGCTTCAATTTTTTTTGTCGTTTTTTTACAAGACATAAAACAACGTTTTCCCCTACACACGGTCATTGAAATTGACGTTTTTAAAAACGTCATTTTTTTTCATCACATAAAGTGATCGCGTGTACGCGGCATTAGATATTACAATCAAAAATACCAAGTGACTCGCATGGCCAGGGTTGTGGGGAAGAGACCTGATGTTATCAACAAGAAGACAAGGGGGTTGATTTACTAAAGGCAAACCCACTCTGCACTACAAGTGCACTATGTGCTCTATGTTTTTTGTTTTTGTTTTTTGTGTTAAGCCCCCCCTTTAAATCCATGCCACACTGAAGGGTCTGGTATAGAATTTTGGGACCTGCACCATTTTTTGGCCTGCGTTCCCTCTTAAAAATCATATCAGACTAGTGCAGCTTCACAGTCACCGGACATTGAACCCATGCCACACAGTGCGACTTTATCACGGCTTGAAAACAACTTCTCTAACAGAAGTCAATGCAAGTCACTCTGAAGTTGCCCCCAAGAAGTGCAGAAAACTTTTTCTAACTTAGAGCGACTTGAGTTGCTTAGGTTAGAATGGTTCCATTGCACTGAATGGGCCATGACTTGTCAGGGGACTAAGTCCCCTGACAGAAATTAGATATTTGCCAGCACACCATGGATCGACATAAAGTAGCGTCCAAACTGATAGTTAATTGCATGATCACAACACAAGAAGAGTGCAACATTTCAGAGACCCCTTCTTCAGGCATGTGACGAAACATTGCACTCTTCTTGTGTTGAGATCATGCAATAAACTATCCGTTTGGATATCTATATACTATACTATATACCTTAAAAAAAAAACATTCTGAAGTGCGTTTTTGAGAGGAGTTTTCAGGGAGAAAAAATGCTAAATGCCCATAAATGTGCATAAACACGGCTTTTAGAAGTCTTCAATGTTTTCAGGTGTACATTGAAAACAAGCAAAGGGAAATGTTTTGGGGAAAAAATACTTATAAAGCAAATGCCCATAAACTCTCCTAAACTCTTCTAAACTTTTGGACAATGCAAATTACTATGAGCCTTATTTATGCCGCTTTTTCTACTAGAGCTTCTGGACCTTTAGGTTGGGTTCACACCATTGCGGTACGGGTTCCCTGCATCCAATTCGCAATAGCAGGACATTTTGACCGGCTCTCTATGGAGCCGGTTCACATACAGTATCTCCACTGCGGTTCTGGTGAGAATTTGCACAGAGTCCTGTGTGTCTTTTGGTTAATTTCAGGTCCGAATTCACCCAAATATTCGGGCTGAAATAGGACCTAAAACGGTAAACCAGGAAGCACCGGACCCTTGCTGTGAGCCGCATGCGGCAATGGTGTGAACCCAGCCTAAATGAATGAGACTGAGTGACGTCACTGATTGCTAAGGCTGCAGTAAGTACAGGTGGGAGAAAAAAAACTATATTATATATGAATTTAGTTTCCACTGAGAGAGCTAAAAGTCTGGAGTTTGGACAAATGTCCAAATAAGTGTAATTCAGTACAAACAAAGCTCTATCCTACTCTTTACAATTAAACACAAAGATATGTTTTAGTTATCAGTTCTGGGTCATAAGTTCATATATTAGGTTTACACTTTTGTATGCTCTTTTTTGTCTTTCACACGCTCACTATCTCTTTCCTTGCAATTCTGTTGTTATTTTTGATTATTGTTATACAGGATTTATATAGCGTCAACAGTTTACACATCACTTTACAATACAGTTATAATACAATAAAATACAAGAGGATTAAGAGGGCCCTGCTCAGAAAAGCTAACAATCTAATAGGGTGGAGCAGGTAGTACAAAAGGTTGTAACTGTGGGGAATGAGCTGATGGAAGTGGTAAACGATTAGTTGGAGACGTGATAGGCTCAGCCTGAAGAGATGAGTTTTCAGGGATCGCCTGAAGGTAGCAAGAGTACGGGATAGCCAGACAGGTTGAGGTAGCGAGTTCCAAAGGATGGGAGAGGCTTTGGAGAAATCCTCAAGATGAGCATTGGAGGAGAAGATGAGGGAGCTTGAGAGTAGGAGGTCTTGAGAAGAGCAGAGAGGACAGTTTGGGTGATATTTGGATACAAGCCTTTGTAAGTTGTGGTTAGTATTTTGAATTTAATTTGCTGGGCGATCGGGAGCCAGTGTAGGGATTGGAGGAGAGGGTTGGCAGACACTGAGCGGTTGGTAAGGTGGATAAATCTGGCAGCAGCATTCATTATAGACTGAAGAGGGGATAGCCTATGGAGAGGAAGGCCAATGAGAAGGGAGTTGCAATAGTCAAGGCAAGAGATTGGTGGTTTCATTTGTTAAAAAAGGATGAATTTTAGAAATGTTTCGCAGGTAAATTCTACAAACTTTTGATAACGAAATCATGGTTAAAGATGGACTTACGATCAGGGCCATTTTTTTTATAAAGTACTCATTAAAGGGGTTGTAAACCTTCAGTTTTTTTCACCTTAATGCATCCTAGGTGAATAAACATCTCATAGTAACAGGCCCCCGAGCCCCCCGTTTTACTTACTGGAGGCCGGAATCTCCGTGGGCACAATGGTTTCCCCCAGCCCTTGTGGCCTCGCAATTGAATGATTGATAGCAGCACAGCTATTGTCTCCCGCTGCTGCCAATCAAATCAATGACGCGGCGCACCAGGGGTCGGGCCGAGTGATACACTTGGCGGCTATGGCCACCACTGTATCACATGGGAGCGCACCCGCAAGCTAACCCCTGCTTCCCAGAGGGGGTTAGCTCTTGCGGGGAGGAGCCGAGACAGCCGCCGAGGGACCTCAGAAGACGGGCCACTCTGTGCAAAACGAACTGCACAGTGGAGGTCAGTATGACATGTATAGTGCTCACCCCCGGATTGATGATGGATATATATATACCACGCACACACTCTTATAAATAAATGTCATTTTTTTAAATTAAAACCTGGACGGTGTTAGTAGGGCAGTGGGTGGTATCAGTAGAGAGCAGATGTTGGTGTCAGTAGCACTGTAGATAGTGTCAGTAGTTTTTTATATATTCTTTTTATTATTATTATTTATATTTTTTATAATATAGATTTTTTTATTTTATTTATTTTTAAATAGGAGCTTGTTAGGGGGCTTTGGTGAAATATCAGGGGAAAGCTGCACTGCACAGGGTAATTAGGGTGTGCCCAGGCACACCCAGCAAACACCCTGCTAGGGTTGTCCCGATACCACTTTTTTAGGACCGAGTACAAGTACCGATACTTTTTTTCAAGTAGTCGCCGATACAGAATACCGATACTTTTTTTAAACGTGTCCCCAAATGCAGCCATGTCCCCCACATATTGCAGGCATGTCATGTCCCCCACATATTGCAGCCATGTCATGTCCCCCACATATTGCAGCCATGTCATGTCCCCCACATATTGCAGCCATGTCATGTCCCCCACATATTGCAGCAATGCATGTCCCCCACATATTGCAGCCATGTCTGTCCCCCACATATTGCAGCCATGTCCTGTCCCCCACATATTGCAGCCATGTCATGTCCCCCACATATTGCAGCCATGTCCTGTGCCCCATATTGCAGCCATGTCATGTTCCCCACATATTGCAGCCATGTCATGTTCCCCACATATTGCAGCCATGTCATGTTCCCCACATATTGCAGCCATGTCATGTTCCCCACATATTGCAGCCATGTCATGTCCCCCACATATTGCAGCCATGTCATGTCCCCCACATATTGCAGCCATGTCATGTCCCCCACATATTGCAGCCATGTCATGTCCCCTACATATTGCAGCCATGTCCTGTGCTCCATATTGCAGCCATGTCATGTCCCCCATACCTCCAGCTCCTCTGATTTTTCCCGCCGCCGCAGCTGCTGCCGGGTTAATCCCCGTGCAACACAGCGAGCATTACAAGTTTTCGTTGGTAAACTTGTAATACCCGCGGCGCCATGTATAGACACGCGATTGGATGGATCCATCCAATCGCGAGCAAGGGGGGAGTGTCTATGCACGTATCCGTGTATAGAGACTCCCCCCTTGCTCGCGATTGGACGAATCCGTCCAATCGCATATCTATACATGGCGCCGCGGGTATTACAAGTTTACCATCGAAAACTTGTAAATGCCCGCTGTGTTGCACGGGGATAAGCGGCGGGTGGCGAGCGGCGGACGGCGGGGGGGGGGGAGTATTCTATTTCGGTATTGGGGGTATTTGCGGGAGTACAAGTACTCCCGCAAATACTCGGAATCGGTCCCGATACCGATACTGGTATCGGGACAACCCTACCCCCTGCGCACACCTATGACTGAGACACACCTCTTTCAGTGTAAATGACTTACACTATTTATTTATTTGTATATTGCTTGATATTTTTGATACTTTCGAACATATTGTTTATTATTAGCTCTGCACATTTTTACACTTTTTTCTTTACACAATTTTGTATTTGTTTGTGCCGGCTGCTTCACATACCAGATAGCGCGGTAATATCCTTTTATACACCAGATCAGTAATTGAACCAGGTATTCAGGTATTCAGTAATTGAACCAGGTATTAATCTAGAATGAAGATGACAGCCCCAGCACCTTCCATTTTGAAACAAGTCAGTAGTAGCAGCTCTAAGGCCCCGTACACACGAGCAGACAGATTTGTTCAAATCGGTCGGACAGACCGATTTGAACAAATCTGTCTGCTGGGATGTATTGGTTTGATCGTGTACACACGATCAGACCAAAATCCCCGCCGGCAGACGGCGCGCTGACGTGGCGGTGACATTGACGCCACCACGTCACCGCACCAGGAAGTGAATTACTTCCGTGCATGCGTCGAATCCATTCGACGCATGTGCGAGAAGATATGTCTGCTGGTTAGCGTACTAACCAGCAGACATATCGGGCGGACGGATTCTCGGCTCGCCCGTACACGCGATCGAATTCCGTCTGCTGGGACGGTCGGGCCGACCGTTTCCAGCAGATAGATTTGATCGTGTGTACGTGGCCTAATACTTCTATCCACACTGAACACTGCTAAATACTTGGCATGTCAGATCATACAGTATATCTGTAACAATGTATGACATGACTTTTTACAGTTTTTATCCTTATCCATATGTCCATTTTGCAGGTACCTGCCAGTGTGGTAGATGTAAATGTGGGAACTCAGAAAATAATGGACTCATCTATGGAAAATTTTGTGAATGTGATGACAGAGAATGCATTGATGATGAAACTGGAGAAATTTGCGGAGGTAGGTATTTTAAAACTGTTGTGTTTCACAATGTTTTTTCCACATTATCCCCAGCGACCAGCAAACAGAGTGATATCCAGCTATGTAATGTAAGCAAGAGAATGTGCAATATACATAGTTAATTTCCTGAGTAGATATAAATCCTGCAAGAGAAAAATGTGCTAGAAAAATGTGCTAGGTGAATGACAGGTCAGTGTCCGCTCTGCAAATGCAGAGCGGACACAGACACAGCCCACTGAGGCGGCGTACACACGACCGAGGTTCTCGCTGGAAACCAGCGAGAACCTCGCCGGAAGCTGCATTCCAGCGAGGACCTCGGCCGTGTGTACGCTCTCGGCGAGCATCCCGTCGGGAATCCCGTCGAGCAGAAATAGAGAGCACGCTCTCTATTTGCTCGACGGCCCGCCTGGATGAATGGCTGGTTGCCATTCCCGACGGGCGGGTCGCCGATTTCGACGGCCGGCAGAGAACCTCCACGGGCGGAACGATGTGTTCTGCCCGTCGAGGTTCTCTGCCGTGTGTACGCGGCCTAATACTCTATGGCCTCGTACACACGAGCAAATAGATTTGTTCAAATCGGTCGGACAGACAGATTTGAACAAATCTGTCTGCTGGGATGTATTGGTTTGATCGTGTACACACGATCAAACCAAAATCCCCGCCGGCAGACAGCGCGCTGACGTGTCGCTGACGTGGCGGTGACGTTGACGCCGCCACGTCACCGCACCCGGAAGTAAAACACTTCCGCGCATGCGTCGAATCCATTCGACGCATGTGCGAGAAGATATGTCTGCTGGTTAGCATACTAACCAGCAGACATGTCGGGCGGACGGGTTTGCAGCCGACAGATTTCAAAGCATTGAAATCTGTCGGGTGGCCAAATCCGTCTGTTTGCCTGTACACACGATCTAATCTGTCTGCTGAAACGGCCCGGATTTCAGCAGACAGATTTGATCGTGTGTACGCAGCCTATGTGTGATCCAATCCTCCCAGGTGGAATGGGATGGATTCCTTTTTGTTTTTTTTTAAGTGGATCGGATTGGAGGGAGGCAGGTGTAAACAGACACAAGTCATTTAAATCTGCTGCTCCATAGCTCCATGAATGGAAGGTCCGATTGGGTCTGACTGATTGTGTGAAAGGGGCCTAAGGCTGCATTCACACTGATGTGCTCTGGTTGTGCAGCGCAGTGTACCTGAGGCTGTCCTGTAGGTTAGTTGCACTTTGCCTTATACCCTGAACACACGATCGTTTCATCCGATTAAAACGGTCTGATGGATTTTTTCCTCAGATATCTGATGAAGCTGACTTTCATCAGTCTTGCCTACACACCATCAGTTAAAAAAAACGACTGTGTCAGAACGCGGTGACGTAAAACACAAAGACGTGCTGAGAAAAATGAAGTTCAGTGCTTCCGAGCATGCGTCGACTTGATTCTGAGCATGCGTTGATTTTTAACCGATGGATTTCCCAACAGACGATCGTTTTTTTTTCTATTGTTTTTTTAACCATCAGATAATTTTTAAACAGGTTCTACGTTTTTTCACCGATGGGAAAAAAACTGATGGGGCCCACACACGATCGGTTCGTCTGATGAAAACGTCCGTTTTCATCAGACGAACCGATCGTGTGTATGCGGCATTAGTTGTCCCCAAAACAAGTTTCCCCATTTGAATATGTCCCCTCACTTCCTGTTCTTTTTGTATACTGTAATCTTTTTAACACATTTTACAGAAGAATACAAATGCAAATATCATATCATCACAGTTTTTGCATAAATAATGTATTATGCAGCATACACACGATCGGGTTTCTCAGCGATAAAAACACCGGCGAGATACCCGATGGGAAAACTAAGGACCGGCTTGGTCACTTTTCCCCGTGTACACACAGCCGGTTTTCCCGACAGGTTTTCTTTTGGTTGAGAAAACCATCCATGTGTAGGCTCCCTAGCAGTGATTCCCTATAGGAAAACTGCAGAGAAAAAAAAACCGCTGCGATTCGCAATGAGAAAATTTAGAACATGTTCTAAATTTTCCTGTCGGGATTCTCTGCGGTTATCTCATCAGAAAAACTGCCGGAGAGCCTACACACGGCCGGTCGGTCCAAGAGAAAACATGACAGTTTTCCAGACGAGAAAACTGATGGTGGGTACGTGGCATAAAGTCTTTAGGAATATAAATATAAACTAATGCAGCAAAGAACCATATACAATCATTCTTCTTCCTTGCAATTCTTCTTCCTCTTATAATCACCATGTTTAATAGATATCTTTATACTGGTTAGTGTCCACAATGATATTGTGATGGATAATGGAGTTAGAAGGTCATATGGCAGATTAGGTATCAAAGAAAAATGGAAAAAAAAAGAGAAAAGAGTTTGGCCCGGATTCACATACATTGGCGCATATTTATACCACCTTAGCGTATCTAATATACGCTACACTGACGCAGCGGCAAGCTGGGTTTTGAAAGCGCAAGTCGTCGTAAGTGGAAGTGGGCGTGAGCAATACAAATGAGGCAAGACCCCATGCAATTTGATGGGCCGAGTGCCAGACAAGTACTTAAAACGAACGGCGCTGCCCCGTGGCCGCATCCCAGTGCGCATGCTCACAATCACGTCGAAACAACTGGCTGAGATACGCTGAATCACTGCCTACGGTGTGGACGTAACCTACGCCCAGCCCTATTCATGTACTATGTAAACAACGTAAAATACGACAGCTGTGTTCCCTGGTCCATACCTTTGCATGAGTTGCGCCTCATATATGGGGAATAACTTTACGCCGAACGTGCGACTTACTCAAACCGCATATATTATACGCCGGGCGCAAGTACGTTCGTGAATCGACGTATCTCCCTCATTTCCATATTTTAATAGGAAATCAATGGGAGTGCCAGATGCGTCCAGGGTAACCATGCGCCCACGATACGCCGGCGTAAACCTCCCTTTGAAAGTTGTACCTATAGGTAAGCCTATAATAAGGCTTGCCTATAGGTACTGTAAATATCTCCTGAATGTGCGCAGTTTATGAGATATTCACTGTATACTGCGCCAATGATGTCATCGGCGCATGCGCTGTGAAGAAACGGCCCCTTGAGCCGTTTCTTCATGAGCGAGTGCCGTGATCGGCGGCTCCTGCACGCATGTGTGGGAATGACGTCTCAGGGTTTTGGCCAGTCACAGAGCGAACATGGATGCGACCTGCAGCGGGGACGGTGCAGGCTTTGTTTTCAGGTAAGTTTTACATTATGTGCTAGTATGCGATGCATACCCATCAAGATAGATTAATGGACACCAGACACTTCTTGGATGCAAATAGATTTATTTTCTCTTGAACAGAACTGTGGGATAGAGGGTATAGGGCCAGGACATCATTTAGTAGTTGCAATGGTAATTAGCAGACTCAGATACTTCTATAGGTAGACAGCTATGCAGGGAAAGGCACCCAGCAGGACACCACATATGCATATGTAGGATTGCTGTCTCCTATAGCAACAGTCTTATAACAGTTTCTAACAATAGTTGTAACAAACATCTGTACTTCCTCTACAATCGATTCTTGTAGATCTTCACTCCACTGAGATCCCAGTCTCTCTCACTAGACTTGCTGATCCACTGCCACTGGATCTCCTGAGCTCTTCCAACCTTCTCACTGAGTATCTTCCTCAAGTGTCACCCCACTTCCCTGCTGGGTCCCTAACTTGGCACTCACAGATACTCCTCAAGTGTCACCCCACTAGCCTGTTTGGTCCCTGGCTTGGCACACAAGGCTGTTCTGCAAGCGTTACCTCTGCTGCCTGGGTCCCTGGCTTAACACCTGCTGAAGTTTCCCAATTCTTCACCTTCCCCAGTTGGTGAGAATACTGCTCCGGCACTTTCTTCAGCTTCTCGCTGTGGTCCCTGGTAAGAGGTGGTTGTTCCCTTAGTGGCAACAGCCTCCGATCATGACAGGTTCTCCGGCCGGCAGAATCATGACTTATGGTTGGACTGCAAGTTGCAGTCTCAACCCTGCACTGCTCTCCTGCTTCTGGATAGGCCCTCATGCCTAGCAGCCAGATGTTCCCAGGATAGGCCTCAGGCTCTGGCCTAGCAGCTAGGGGGAAATACAACACACGCTTACCCAGACAGCCATCCAGGTGGCACAGAACCCTGATCACATGACCTCTCCCAAATAAATAAGCTCTCCCAACAGGCCAAGGGACCCAAGAAGATTCCTGCCCATTGGCTGAGATACCCTATACATTTCTAATCTGTCCTTGCAATGCCACCAGATACCCAGACATCTAGTGACAGAAGAGAGAAGTGCAGCATTTCCAGAATTAGGGTGGAATCAATTGATTCCCTAACAACTGGCCAAGGCAATCATGTCTGGCAGGTAAACATACTAGCAACCCTGCCTAAACATCAGGGTGCTACAAACATATGGCATAAAATATGCCAAATTATCAGCCAAGTTGTGTGTGGAAACTTTACTAATCACAAGGATTTTCTGTTCTTGTACTATGTATCAGACAAACAGAGAGATTGTTGCAAAGCATAGATAATTATAGGCAGTGGATGTGAAAGGACAGGCTATTTTTACACATTCTCAGAACAATATAAAATACTCAACAATTTCCAACCACATAATCTTTAAAATATGTTTTGCTAGTTTTCTGAGGTGATTATTCTGTTATCATATAAAGTAACATTGTTGTAGGACCCTGCCATAAGGCAATATGAGGCAATCACATGCTGGCTTGTGATCCCCTACTTTTAACAGGGACAATTCCAAATAATGGTGTTTTTCCTTATCAAAATGTTTATACCTATGTTTTCATTTTGTTAATTCTAACATTTGTAGCAAGGTGCCACTCTTTGATATAGATAAAAGACTGCTGTTTGCAGATAAAGAAGGAACTCCGCTCGCTCCAGTGGCCAATTGTATTATAGCCACCTCCTGTTTGTTTTACCCTGGTACAGCAATGAATGTTGGGAAATTAAGTACAGGGAGATAAAGACTCCATTGCTCTGGTCAGTTGACAGACTACAATGTCCAGAGTGAAACTGTGCGATCCCAAAATACTTTGCGCCCTGCACAGCCTGCTGGGGGAAGGAATTTAAGAAGGAGGAAGTCCTTGGTTCGCTCTCTCTGGACCTCCTCTCCAAGCAACAAGGAGGCTTGTGTTGAGGCTTGTCTCCTGGAGCCTAGGCCTTAGAAGCCGGGGCCTATACACGCCTGTGCGGATCGCCAATCCTGTGAGGGGGATTCCTGACGGAGTGACTGGACCATGTCCAAGAGTAGCTGGTGACCTGTTCGATCAGCAGTGTGTGACGGCCGCGTGGAAGACTGGGAACTGTCGGTGACGGAAAGGACCAAGTGTCTGAGTTTTCGCTGACGGGGCAATCGAGAAAGGCCAGGCCTGGTTGGGTGAGACGGGCACCTGCCCAACAATATTTGGATTACAAATTACTCATTGCGCGCCACCGCATGCCAACGAGTATTTTCGTGAACTGTTGGAAATGATCGTATTGAGGTTTGGTATGATGTTTTAAAGACTGCCTGTTAGGAGTCAGATGTTGACACACACATACTGTATATACATACATATATACATACATATATATATATATATATATATATATATATATATACTCTTCTATCTAAAGTATTTGTTTATATTAAGTTGCACGGTGTTGCTGATAGTGAGAGCTGGGTGAGGCCTGGTGAAGAGGTGCTTCAGTATTGGACATATCTTACTGAAGGAATCCCTTTGCTGTGCGCTTACACAGGTCTGTCTTAAAGCGGGATTCCATTTTTTGTTTAAAGTCAGCAGCTACTAACAGTGTAGCTGCTGACTTTTAATAAGGACACTTACCTGTCCTACTCACCCGCACTGATGGTCCCTCCGATGCCGATCCCTTGATCGGTGCAGGTCCCGTGCTGCCATTCACACTAAGGGTAACTGTGCGTGTGCGAGTCTCGCACCGACACACAGTTCCCAGAAAGCAGCGCGCCCCATTCACTAGAATAAGAAGAAGATAGACCGCGGCTACGGAAGAGGCAGATTACAAACTTCTGCATAGCAACAGGTATTTCGGGTGAGTAGAAAAAAAAATACTATTTTTTTTTTTAGGATTTTTGGGCCAAAAGGGCCCTGTAAGCAGTCCACTAACTGTTCTACTGTCTTCTTTTTACTTTAATTGCTTACCAAGTAAAGTTTTCTTGGTTGAGTTTGAACCTGTGTGCTGTCTATCTATTATCCTGTGGGACCAGTACAACACAAGGTAACAGTTTATTTACAAATTTTACTGTGGTGTCATAGAGTTGTGTTTCCCTAACAGCCAGTGGGATCCACAATCCTTACCAATACCAGTTGTGCCAAGGGAGGGTTCGCTTCAAGCCATTTTAAGGGGTTAATAGCAGCTCCTTCGGGGGTAGTGCTACACCTTTCTGTATACTTTTTTTTTTTTTGCGCCATTAACCAATGTGTTTTCTGGTTTACCCACTCTAGACATCGCCACATGTAACTATCTATGAGAAAAACAATTTATTTCAGCACTGTTAAAGGTCATCCTTGGGGATTATCACACTGAATGGTAGTCACATAAGGGATTGTAGTCCAATAAATTGTATTAAGTCATTTGTAGTTAGTAATTGTATCCTTTGATTGGGCATTGTTTAAACTGCTTGACTTGACCATTGTGTTTGCTAAGGGTTCTTCTTATCACACACACCCAGTCACCATGCAGCATGCTATCACGCTGTTTTGCTCAGCTTTATACAGAGTAGCGAGAGAGAAAGCACATTTGCACATATTTACCTACAAAACAGTTAATTCTGGAGGATAGACAACGTTGTTGCCTGAGCATCCTAATTGCCCACAAAAACACGCACATCAAAAAGCACCTACAGTACCTCAGCAGTATACTAGAATAGGGTATTTCTGTGTGCTAAGGAATAGGTATAAGGCACTTCTGTAGTAGAGACGTTTGATGTTCTGAGTGTAGTAGAGGCATAAGCATCATGAGGTATCGGGCACTTTTCGATGGAAGGAAAATTAGGTGATATATATAGAAGAGAAGTATAAGGCACTGCATGTAGTAGAGTGGTATGTATGAGACACTGCACATAGTGGAGAGGTATGTGGTGCTTCTTGTAGTAGGAAGGTTTCATTTTCTACCCATAGAAGCATAACGTGCTGCCTGTAGTAGAGAAGTAAAAGGTACTAAGTGAAACAAAGAGGTATGAGGCAGTGTGTGCATGTGGGTCTGGAAATAGTAGAGCAGTATGAGGGTCTGCCTGTAGTAGAAAGAAATTAGGTTCTGCATGTAGCAGAGAGGTATGGGACACTGAATGCAGTAAACAGGAATGAAGGTCTGCATGTACAGTGCCTTGAAAAAAGTATTAATACCCCTTGAAATTGTTACAGCCAAAAATGTAAATGTATTTTATTGGGATTTTATGGGATAGATCAACTCAAAATATTTGTGGCATATACCTGTAATTGTGAAGTGGAATGAAAATGATAAATGTTTTTCAGATTTTTTACAAATAAATATCTGATACATGTGGCATGCATTTGTATTCAGCCCCCCTGAGTCAATACTTTGTAGAACCACCTTTTGCTGCAATTACATCCCCAAAAAGACTTGGAGCTGTATCTACCAGCTTTGCACACCCAGAGTGACTTTTTTGCCCATTCTTTTGTACAAGATAGCTCAAGCTCTGTCAGATTGGATGGGATTGGAGAGCGTCTGTGAACAGCAATTTTTAAGTCTTGCCACAGATTCTCAATTGGATTTAGGTC
This sequence comes from Rana kukunoris, assembly GCA_029574335.1. Lineage (NCBI taxonomy): Eukaryota > Metazoa > Chordata > Amphibia > Anura > Ranidae > Rana > Rana kukunoris. The sequence goes on along the minus strand of CM056050.1, from coordinate 212,334,947 downwards.
TGGACTTTGACTGGGTCATTCTGACACATGAATATGCTTTGATCTAAACCGTTCCATTGTTGCTTTGGCTGTATGTTTAGGGTCGGTGTCCTGCTGGAAGTTGCACCTCTGCCCCATTCTCAAGTCTTTTGCAAACTCTAATGCCGCGTACACACGGTCGTTTTTTGCGATGAAAAAAAACGACGTTTTCTGTGAAGTAAAAAACTACGTTTTTGAAACGTCACTTTTCAAAGACAATTTTGCATACACACCATCGTTTTTTTCACAAAAAGCAAGGTTACGTTCACCACTCTTTTCCATTGAAGCTCGCTTCATAACTAGCTTCTGGGCATGCGCGGGTTGAAAAACGTCGTTTTGAACGACGTTTTTGCTACACACGGTGACTTTTTGTGAAACAAAAAACGACGTTTTGAAAAACGACACAAAAAATTCAAGCATGTTGGAATTTTTTTTTGGTCGTTTTTTTTGAAGACAAAAAACGACGTTTTGCCCACACACGATCAATTTAAATGACGTTTTAAAAAACGTCGTTTTTTTTCATCGCAAAAAACGACCGTGTGTACGGGGCATTAGGCCGCGTACACACAGAGGGACATGTCCACTGAAACGGTCCGACGGACCGTTTCCAGCGGACATGTCTCCTCCGGATTTTCATCCAACGGCGTGTACACACCATCGGATCAAAATCCCCGCCGGCAGACAGCGCAGTGACGTGGCGGTGACGTTGATGCCGCCACATCACTGCACCAGGAAGTAAAAACCTTCCACGCATGCGTTGCATCCATTCGACGCTTGTGCTGGCAGATATGTCCGCTGGTTAGTGTACTAACCAGCGGACATAACCGACGGACATGTCTCCGGCAGACAAATTTTAAAGCAGGCTTTAAAGTTTGTCCGCCGGTCAGACATGTCCGCTAGCCCATACACACGATCGGATTTGTTTGCTGAACTGGTCCGTCAGACCAGTTTCAGCGGACAAATTTGATCGTGTGTACGCGGCCTAACAGGTTTTCTTCTAAGACTGTATTTAGCTCCTTCTTCCCATGGACTCTGACCGGTTTCCCTGTCCCTGCTGAACAAATGCATTTCTACAAAATGATGCTGCCACCACCATGTTTCACGGTGGGGATGTGCAGTGTTCAGGGTGATGTGCAGCTTTAGTTTTCCGCCACACATAGCATTTTGCTTTTTGGGCACAAAAGTTCAATTTTGGTCTCATCTGACCAGAGCACATTCTTCCACGTGTTTGCTGCGTCCCCCACAGGGCTTCTCACAAACTGCAAATGGGACTTCTTATGGCTTTCTTTGAACAATGGCTTTCTTCTCACCACTCTTGATTAAAGGCCAGATTTGTGGAGTGCACAACTAATAGTTTTACTATGGACTGATTCTCCTACCAGAGCTGTGGATCTCTGCAGCTCCTCCAGAGTCACCATGGGCCTTTTGGCTCTCTGGTTATTGCTCTTCTTGTCAATGTAGGTGGACAACCATGTCTTGGTAGGTTTGCAGTTGTGCCATACTCTTTCTATTTTCGGATCATGAATTGAACAGTGCTCTCTGAGATGTTCAAAGCTTGGGATATTGTGCTTTAAACTTCTACATTTTTTCTGACCTGTCTGGTGTGTTCCTTGGCCTTCATGATGCTGTTTGTTCACTAATGTTCTCTAACAAACCTCTGATGGCTTTACAGAACAGATTACATTTTTACTGAGATTAAATTACACACAGGTGTACTCTATTTACTAATTGGGTGACTTCTGAAGACAATTAGTTCCAATAGATTTTAATTAGGGGCATCAGAGTAAAGGAGGCTGAATACAAATGCACGCCACACTTTTCAGATATTTATTTGTAAAACATTTTGAAAAGCATTTATCATTTTCCTTCCACGTTACAATTATGTGCCACTTTGTGTTGGTCTATCACATAAAATCCCAATAGATACATTTCCGTTTTTGGTTGTAACACGACAGCATCCATCAAGAAACTTGGTGGCAGAGCTTTTTGCCAAGGAAAACGGTTGTGTGTATGTTTTTCGTCGAGAAAACTGTCGTGGAACTCGACGAGAAAAAAAAAGAACAAGTTATTTTTCCTCGTCGGGAGTCTCAATTTCCTCGTCGTGTTTCTCGTCGGGCTGGTTTATGACAAGAAACACGTTCGTGTGTAGGCTATAAACCCGCGCATGCTCAGAATAAAGTATGAGATGGGAGCGTGCCTTCGGTAAAAGTAGCGTTTATAATGGAGTTAGCACCTTCATCATCCTGTAACAGACTGAAAAGAGCGAATTGTCTCTCACCAAACTTTTACCTAACACGCAGTAACATGAGATTAGCAAAAGCAGCCCCAAGGGTTGTGCCAGTGGAATCAAACTTCCCCTTTACAGTGCCGTCATACGTGTTGTACATCACCACGTTTGAGAACGACGAGATTTTGCCGTGTGTACGAGGCTGGAGAGGGAGAGAGAGAGAGACAGAGAGGAGGAGGAGGAGATAGAGACATAGAGAGAGAGAGACTGTCACCCCCTAACATAAAGTGTCTTACAAAGAACCTTAGTGACAAGATCACCATGTATTATTCAAATGGAAAGTGGAGCTATAGAAAGCTTGAAATCATCATATAAAATTGCCAGAACATGAACTATTGTGTTAGATTTTAATTATTGGATTTAAAGGGGTTGTAAGGGTTTGTTTTTTTATTTTCTAAATCGGTTCCTTTAAGCTAGTGCATTGTTGGTTCACTTACCTTTTCCTTCGATTTCCCTTCTAAATGTTTTTTTTCCTTTGTCTGAATCTCTCACTTCCTGTTTCTTCTCAGTAAGCTTGTCCCCATCATCCATTGGGTTTAGTCAGCCAGAACAGCTTACTGAGGAGCAACAGCAAGTGAAACATTTAGACAAAGAAAACAAAGAAAAAAAAAACATTTAGAAGGGAAATCGAAGGAAAAGGTTAGTGAACCAACAATGCACTAGCTTAAAGAAACCTATTTAGAAAAAAAAACCGAACCTTTACAACCCCTTTAATACTGTTTTAATTAATTATATACATTGTACATGAATCGTTGCAAGTAAAACATTGCATAGATGAAGATAGCTTCATAGTAAAGGATAATAGGGCTGTAAACTCTGCAGATGAGCTTTTACCACTGGGGCAGCCCATCCATTCAGGGAGTACTGGCGGCGCCCCCCATTATCACACCACCACCCTTATGTAGAATGGATAGATTTATGCATAGCATAAATCTATCCGTGGCCGCCGTCCCCTTTTCGGATGCTGGGCACCTGAACTACAGCAATGTTTTTTATTTTTTTTAAACATCTGATTGGGCTTCAAAAAAGGTAGACTCGGAGCACAGAACATTGCGTTTGGACCCCACCCAGATGTGTTAGAAAAGCAAATGAATATTCGGTTTTCTAGCACTGAACCGCCTCTCCGACAATCAGGAAACGCAGGTCTAATATCTGTCACCTGATTGGCTGAAGGCATAGGCGATCCTATTGGACCCATAGCAGAAGGAAAAAAGAGACACACAGGAAGTATGTAGGACACAGGAGCCATCGCCTGACCTGCTGTCCGTCCCACAGCTTGCTGCCGTCACCCGCTACCTGACCCGCTACCAAGATGGGGTAAGTGCAAGTCAGACAGCGAGTGGGCTGGTGCTGAGGGGGCTCACAGTGAGGATGCATTTGATGGGCACAGTGGCTGCATATGATGGGCACAGTGGCTGCATTTGATGGAGCACAGTGGCTGCAAATGATGTTCACAGTGGCTTCATATGATCGGGTACCATGGCTGCATTTAACGGGGCACAATGGCTGCATTTAACTGGGCACAGTGGTTGCACGTGATGGGCACAGTGGCTGCATATGATAGGCACAGTGGCTGCATTTGATGGGGCACAGTGGCTGCATTTGATGGGGCACTGTGGCTGCATTTGATGGGGCACAGTGGCTGCATTTGATGGGGCACAGTGGCTGCATTTGATGGGGCACAGTGGCTGCATTTGATGGGGCACAGTGGCTGCATTTGATGGGGCACAGTGGCTGCATTTGATGGGGCACAGTGGCTACATTTGATGGGGCACAGTGGCTGCATATAAATGGGAAAAGTGGCTGCATATGATCGGGCATCATGGCTGCATTTAGAGGGACACAGTGGCTGCACATGATGGGCACAGTGGCTGCATGCATATGATGGGGCACAATGGCTGCATTTGATGGGGCACAGTAGCTGCATTTTATGGGGCACAGTGGATGCATTTGATGGCATAGTGAGGCTGCAGTTGGTGGTTTTGTTCTTTTAATATTTTTCAGTTTGTTTGCGCCCCCCCCAAAAAAAATTGAGCATCAGCCACCTCTGACTAAGATATATAAAGTCAACGGGTGATTACGCACCCCAGTATCTTCATATTACTTAAAAATATGCTTTTCTGGGCCTTTTTTTTTTATAGGTTTGTCTTTTTCTGTTTGCTGGATGGCTATCAAAAAAAAAAAAAAGTTATATTCTATTAACAGACTGAAAGACAAGCCAACCACAATAGCTTCACATGGCAGGAAAACCCAGCAAAAGCCAAATAAACAACACAGACAAAGTATTAGTCCCAGGGTAGATCAACTGTAAAGCTTTGCATGCCTTATTAAATACGGTGGTATGACAATATATCTTGTTGTTTGTTATCAACATCTGGAAATTGAAAAAAAAAAGTGTACCACCCCCTCCCCCTTCCCCCAAAGAGAACCAATTAATAATCAAGAGCGCAAACAATATTTAATCAAAGGATAACCATTCATCCATGAACCATCTATGGAATTAGCATATACAATTAATGCAATTGGAAAGCCCCATGATGCTGTTCCATGATTTAGAAGCATAACCACCTAGGGTGCAAATCAGGTGTGGAAAAAAAGGACCAGGAGATTTAGTTAATCAAGATGTGGAAAAAAACAAGTAGTTAGTACAAGGAATGTGCCAGAGTACCGTCACTAATGATAATACTAATGCAGTGTAAATCTAATTCATTTCTAACCATGATTAGCCACACTAACTTGAAAAAATTGTCAAATGCAGGGCAAAGAATAAACTGCATACAAGTATTTCATAATTTTAGTATCAGAAACAATTACGTATGTATGATAAAGAGAAACAAATCGTATTTAAAATACACATAAAAAGTGCTGAAAACTGTGGCCATTTCTGTAATATCTAAAATCCAAGTCCCATGGTAACTCTGGAGGAGCTGCCGAGATCCACAGCTCAGGTGGTAGAATCTGTCCACAGGACAACTATCAGTTGTGCACTCCACAAATCTAATCTTTATGGAAGAGTGGCAAAACGAAAGCCATTGTTGAAAGAAAGCCATAAGAAGTCCCGTTTGCAGTTTGCGAGAAGCCATGTGGAGGACACAGCAAACATGTGGAAGAAGGTGTTCTGGTCAGATGATTCTAAAGTTTAACTTTTTGACCTAAAAGTAAAACAATGTGTGACAGAAAACTAACACTGCACATCGCCCTGAACACACCATCTCCACTGTGAAACATGATGGTGGCAGTATCATGTTGTAGAAATGCTTTTCTTCAGCAGGGACATGGAAGCTGGTAAGAGTTGATGGAAAGATGGATGGAGCCAAATAAAGGGAAATCTTAGAAGAAAACCTGTTAGGCCGCGTACACACGATCAAATCTATCTGCTGGAAACTGTCAGCCCGACCGTCCCAGCAGACAGATTCGATCGTGTGCACGGGCAAGCAGACGGATTTGGCCAGCCGACAGATTTTAAAGCATGCTTTAAAATCTGTCGGCTGGGAACCCATCCGCCCGACATGTGTGCTGGTTAGTACGCTAACCAGCAGACATATCTTCTCGCACATGCGTCGAATGGATTCGACGCATGCGCGGAAGTAATTTACTTCCTGGTGCGGTGACGTGGCGGCGTCAACGTCACCGCCATGTCACCGGCGGGGATTTTGCCACGTCACGTCACGTCTGCTGGCGGGGATTTTGGTTTGATCGTGTGTACAGCGATCAAACCAAAATGGCCAGCAGACAGATTTGTTCAAATCGGTCGGTCTGACCGATTTGAACAAATATATTTGCTTGTGTGTACGGGGCCTTAGAGTCTGCAAAAGATGTAAGACTGGGGTGGAGGTTCACCTTCCAGCAGGACAACGACCCTAAACATACACTCAGAGCTCCAATGAAATGGTTTAGATCAAAGCATATTCATGTGTTAGAATGGCCCAGTCAAAGTTCAGACCTAAATCCAATTGAGAATCTGTAGCAAGACTTGAAAATTGCGGTTAACAGACGCTCTTCATCCAATCTGACAGATCTTGAGCTATTTTGCAAAGAAGAATTGGCAGTCCTATCACTCTCCAGATGTGCAAAGCTGGTAGAGACATCCCCAAAAAGATTTGCAGCTGTAATTGCAGTGAAAGGTGGTTCTGCAATATATTGACTCGGGGGGCTGAATACAAATGCACCACACTTTTTACATATTTATTTGTAAAAAAGAATTGAAAATAATTTTCCATCCACTTCACACTTCTGTGCCACTTTGTGTTGGTTGATCACATAAAATTCCAATAAAATACATTTAAGTTTTTGCTTGTAACACGGAAAAATGTAGAAAAATTCAAGGGGTATGAATACCCTTTCAAGGCACTGTATCCTAGTAACATAAATGAGTATTACTGCTATAGGATCAGAGATTTATTTTAAACCAACAACCGTGGTAAAGAAAAACTTCAGGCTTGGGACTCTAACCCTAACCCCCCAAAAAAGAACAAAAATATACACTGGCTGCATTTAACTGGGCACAGTGGTTGCACGTGATGGGCACAGTGGCTGCATATGATAGGCACAGTGGCTGCATTTGATGGGGCACAACAACAACTGTGGTAAAGAAAAACTTCAGGCTAGGGAATCTAACCCTAACCCCCCCAAAAAATAACAAAAATATACACTGTATATACATATCTTTTCACAGGCCCTATACTGTGTGAAAATCCTTAAAGCTAATTTATAGGCATTTATAATAGAAACAACTTGATGCAGCACTGAAATCTGTTGCACCTTTAAGTATATATTTTAAATGCAAGAAGTGTTAGTACCTGAATTTTTCAGAGCTGCTTTTATATTTTTTTAAGAGTCTAGGCAGCACATCTGTTTTTTTTTTTTTTTTTTTTTACGCAAGCTAGAGGTTTAAAATCAACTGGTAGCTTAACAGTACCTAGACCATTTTGTTGCCTGTCCTGAAATGTAAATACATTCTGTAGAATTACTTGCAGGAATTTTGATGTTTCACTAAAAAACAGTTATCATGATGTTTGTTTGGCTCAAGCACTTCAGCAGACATCTTACTTTTGTGAAAGCCACAGATTTTGTAGAAATTGCATGTGCCCAGTTTACTGGGTAACATTAACGAATTAGTGAATCACAGTTTTTAAATTAATTGCATAGATTTAGTTTGCCTTCAGTGTTCAAAGGCTGTATACAAAGTAACCTAATTAGCAAGCATACTACTTAGTACTTTGCGAGTGTAACAGAGGATGAGCAGTCTGGCACTCTTGTATTCAGTCACCCAAATTACAATCATTTTTTAATTATGCTCTTTGACCTGCATGGGGGGGGGGGGGGGGTTCACTGCATACAGCAAGCCAGAAGTGGTTTGGTAAAGTTTGGCCATTTTACTTGTTCACTTTGAGAAAAATGGTTTGACTTGCTCATGCAAATTGATTGACTTGATTGACCTATAATTAGTATTACAGTATAGCAAATCTAGTACGTACAAGCCTTTTGGACATACTACAACTGTGTGAATCCTGTTTGGTTCAGGCCAGCCATTTTTTTTCCTTTCTTTTTTTTTCTTTACGAAATAGCTGATGTAGTACCTTTCAGGCGGTGTATTAATATATATATATATATATATATATATATATATATATATATATATATATATATATATATATTGTAGTAGTCTGGTACCCCAGGGATGTGGTGACCCAGGGTTCTCAACCGGTCTGGTTGAGGGGCTCCAGGAAACTACTAGTTTACAGAGGAAACTGGCCTTCCAGTTTCCTCATTTGTTAATAAAGTCCAGTTTGGGACCTGGAGCCCGGGGATTTCACAGAAATCTGGGTGGGATGAAATCCCCAGTCCTGGGTCCAGATTTTCAAATAGATCAGCACACTGATTGTGCAGGTGTGTGTGGGCCTGATAGAAGACTCAGGACCAGCATTCTGGGCTCCACCCTCCCGAGGAGACCAGGCTTGTAAGGGAGAACCCAGAGAGTGCAGGTGTGCACTGAACAAGCTGGAGTGCAGGCTGCACTGTAATAGACCAGAGTCTAAGGTGGCTGACAGGAGTCAGGCTACTGCTGAGGAGAGCCAGGTGGCTCGGTATTTTCGTTGCATGGGTAAGCCAGGAGGCTGAACGTATCATTTTGCTTGGACAGTAAAGAACCCCTGTGTGGGAATACTCTGTTTGGATTTTTTTGTTTATTTTTGCCTTTTAAATAAAAGCGGGCCAACAAACCCTTAAACAGAGTTTTGGACTGACGTGAATCGCTTAAAATCTCACATCCCACTTGAGCTAAACACCCCAAATATTACATATATATATATATATATATATATATATATATATATATATATATATATATATATATATATATATATATATATATATATTTGTATGTATGTGTGTGTGTGTATATATATATATGTGTAGCACTGGATGTTTGGGTGGCACATTTACCTCATGGCTCCTCCGAATTCCTAGGGGTGAATGATGCATATTGCATATAGAAGAAGTAAAGGAATGTCCACAACAGGTGCTCTTTATTACCCAGCCCGGTAAAAACAGTAAACTTGTGGTGAGGAAAGTAAAATTAAAGAAGAAGGGAGAACAGCATATTCAGGCGTGATAATAGGGAAACAGTCCTGCTCCCAAGCGTTAGGCCCTGTACACACGATCAGACCAGTTCGATGGTGTGTATGGCCCATCAGACCGTTGTCCGTCAGACCAAAGTTTTAAAACATGCTTTAAAACCTGTCTGATGGACAGGTTCGATGGTTAGTACACAAAAGCATCGGACCAAAAACCCGCGCATGCTCAGAATCAAGTCCACACATGCTTGGAAGCATTGAACTTCATTTTTTCATCACGTCATTGTGTTCTACGTCACCGCGTTCTGGTCTGATCAGTGGCGGCTGGTGCTCAAAATTTTTGGGGGGGCGCAAACGAACAAAAAAAATATTGCAGCCTCACTGTGCCCATCACATGCAGCCACTGTGCCATGCCACCAAATGCAGCCACTGTGCCATCAATTGTCACCACTGTGCCATGCCATCAAACACAGAAACTGTGCCATCAATTGTCACTACTGCGCCATGCCACCAAATGCAGCCACTGTGCCATCAATTGTCACCACTGTGCCATGCCATCAAACACAGAAACTGTGCCATCAATTGTCACCACTGTGCCATGCCATCAAATGCAGCCACTGTGCCATCAATTGTCACCACTGTGCCATGCCATCAAATGCAGCCACTGTGCCATCAATTGTCACCAATGTGCCATGCAACACAGCAACTGTGCCATCAATTGTCACCACTGTGCCATGCCACCAAATGCAGCCACTGTGCCATCAATTGTCACCACTGTGCCATGCCATCAAACACAGCAACTGTGCCATCAGTTGTCACCACTGTGCCATACCACCAAATGCAGTCACTGTGCCATCAATTGTCACCACTGTGCAATGCCATCCAGGCCCGGACTGGGACAAAAAATAGGCCCGGCATTTTAGACTGAGCAGCCCAGGGGGGGGGGGGGGGGCACAGCGGGGGTTAATGACGGGATGTGGGGTGAGATAAAGAAAGATAGATAGATAAGATAGATAGATAGATAGATAGATAGATAGATAGATAGATAGATAGATAGATAGATAGATAGATAGATAGATAGATAGATAGAAAGGAAGGAAAATAAAGAAAGAAAGAAAGAAGGGAAGGAAGGAAGATAGATAGATAGATAGTTATTGTTGCCAGCTGCATCAGTGTGGGGCCTGAGCAACCTTTGGAAAGTGGCTGGAGCTCCATGGAGGCCAAAAGGCATGATCCTGTACTGGAATAGGCCATCAGGAGTGGCAAAGGTTGTCTTCTCTCGGGCACGCTTTGTCAATGGGATCTGCCAATAACCCTTTGTCAGATCCAACGTGGTGAAGAACCTATCTTTGGCTAATCGCTCTACTAGTTCATCCACCCTAGGCATGGGGTAGGCGTCAAACTTAGACACCTCGTTTAACTTCCTGAAGTCATTACAAAACCTGATGGACCCATCAGGTTTGGGCACTAGAACAATGGGGCTGCACCACTGGCTATGAGACTCCTCTATCACTCCAAGCTCAAGCATTTTCTTGACTTCCACCCTTACAGCTTCCCTCTTGGCCTCCGGAATGCGGTAAGACTTCACTCTTACGACCCCCTGGTTCTGTAATAATGTCATGGGTAATCTCTTGGGTTTGTCCAGGGTTGGGGGAGAAGACATCATTATTCCTCTCAACCAAGCCTCTAGCTTCTTTTATTTGCTCAGGTGTCAGCTCTGGAGAGATTGTCACCGAAGGACTAGGTGCCTGTGGACCAGGTGTGGTGTCCCCCACTGCGGCCATGCAGTCCTCTCTAGTCATCCATGGCTTAAGAAGGTTTATGTGGAACACGGCCTCCTTCTTCCGGGGTCCCGGCTGACTAACTTTATAATTTACTGGGCTCACTTTTTCCAAGACCTCATAGGGTCCCTGCCACTGTGCTAGAAGTTTGCTTTCTGCGGTGGGTACTAAAACCATTACTCTGTCTCCCCTTTCAAACTGTCTCACTAGGGCCCTCTGGTCATAGTAGGACTTCTGCCTAGTCTGCGCCTGCTCTATATGCTGGCGAACAAAAGGGGCAATCTGAGCCATACGCACCCGCATATCTTCCACATACTGGAGGACATTGGCCCCAGTTACCCCCTGCTCTTCCCAGGTTTCCTTTAGGATATCCAGTATACCCCTGGGATGCCTACCATACAAAAGCTCAAACGGGGAGAAGCCCGTAGAACTTTGGGGAACCTCTCGAACTGCAAACAACAGGTAAGGAAGTAACAAGTCCCAATCCTTCCCATCCCTGCTAACGACTTTTCTCAACCTCCCCTTTAGAGTCCGGTTAAACCTTTCTACCAACCCATCTGTCTGGGGGTGATACACTGACGTTCTCAGAGTCTGTACATTAAATAGCTGACATAGCTCTTTCATAATACGGGAGACAAACGGTGTCCCCTGATCTGTGAGCAATGTCCTGGGTATCCCCACCCATGTAAACATCTGAACCAACTCTTTTGCAATACTTTTAGCATTCGCCTTACGTAGTGGAATGGCCTCCGGGTATCTGGTGGCATAATCGACGATGACAAGGATGTACTGGTGCCCCCGAGCTGTTTTCTCTAAGGGACCCACTAGGTCCATGCCAATCCTCTCAAACGGAACGTCAACTATGAGGAGAGGTATGAGTGGGGCTCTCAACTTCGGTCTGGGAGATGCCAGCTGGCATTCCGGGCAAGAAGAATAATACCTTTTAATCCCCTCATATACCCCAGGCCAGAAAAACCTCCTGAGCACCCGTTCTTGGGTTTTCTCCACCCCTAAGTGTCCCCCCAGCAGATGAGAGTGAGAGTAATCCAGGATTTTTCGGGTGTATGATGAAGGCACAACCAGTTAGTCAAGCTCTTGTCCCTCATCGGAGGTTACTCTGTAAAGAAGATTTTTAAGGATACAATAGGGATAAGCCTTTCCGGTTACCCCTTCCACTGGTACCCCATTAACCTCTACAACATTACTCCTGGCTTCCTGCAACAGGGGATCATCTGTCTGGTCATGGCCAAAGCCACTACCCGAGATATCCAGGATATCTGTATCCCCCTCATCGCCTTCACTGGTAGCCTCTGGGGCGGGTTCTGGTTGACCAACCTCTGGCTCATCTTCTGTCTGTCGTGGGGCCCTGCCTCTCCTGGACTGCTCCCCACGCTGATTTAACAGGACTTCCTTGACAGCTCTATTAAATCTTAACTTGCTCTCCCTGCGTTCCCGTCTTGTTTTACCTCTTTTTGGATTAGAGATATACAAGTCAGGATGAGCAAAGGGAAATACTTCATGGACCCCTGTATTTCTCTGCTCCACTTCAGGTTCCCCTTGTTCTCCCATCACAGGGGGCTGCAACAGGGCGTGGAAATTAGGGAAATTCCTTCCTATTATCAAAGGATATGGTAGACGAGGAACTACCACTGCTACGATCCTTACCAAACTGCCCTGTACTGACACTTCTATGTTGGCAGTAGGATACCGCACAGTACACCCATGGATACACAATACCCCCATGGTTCTATGCTTCTGAATCCAACAAGGTTTTACCAATTTACTGGCTACCAAAGTCAGGGCACTGCCAGAGTCCACCAGGGCCACTGTCTCTTGTTTGTCCAGCAGGACAGGTACTCGGAAGGTATGTCCCCCTTCTACCAGGCCTGCTAAACAAATGAGCCCACAAAAGTCAGAGGAATCTTCCCCTAGTCCACACTGCATTGGCTCAGGAAGATTGGGGCATCTCGCCCTGACATGTCCTTTGGCGCCACACTCAAAACAAGTTATGGACTTTCTCCTAGGGTGGTCCTCTTTCCCAGGGTTTTGACTTCTAAAGTCTGTTTTGGAGAAACGGCTCCGGATCCGAAGTCTGCTTCCACTCCACTCCTCCGGTCTCCTGGTCTCTATATTTTCCCGATCGTCCTAGAGAGAGATCGATCCAAATTTTTGGTAGACAGGTACCGCTCTACTTGTGCGACCATACTATCACAGTCCAGGGGATTTCCCTGAGTGACCCACTCCCGGAGGCCATTTGGAAGCTCTCTCACGTAACGGTCCAGTACAAGTGCTTCTATAATCTGTGCAGGGGTTTGAGTCTCTGGTTTGAGCCACTTCCGAGCCAGATGAATTAAATCGAACATCTGGGATCTTGGTGCTTTTCCTTCTTTAAACCTCCAGTTGTAGAAACGCTGGGCCCTCACTGTGGAAGTCACCCCTAAGCGAGCCAGGATCTCTCCTTTCAGTTTGGGATAGTCTGCAGCAGCCACCTCATCCAGATCAAAATAGGCTTTCTGTGCTTCTCCCAGGAGGAAGGGTGCAATGATTCCAGCCCACTGTTCTGGGGCCCAGCCTTCTCGAGTGGCGGTACGTTCAAACGCCAGTAGGTAAGTCTCCACATCATCATCCGGTGTCATTTTCTGCAAACAGCTGCTTGCACGTATTTGGCTTACCCCCCTTGCTGGTGGGTTAGAAGACCCTTGGGTAGTCATCTGATCCAGGGTTGCTTTGAGAACAGCATGGTCTGACTTTTGTGCTTCAGTCAAAGCTTCAATCTTCAAAGTCAGGAGCCTGTTGGTCTCCTGTTGTACTGCAGCTGCAGCAGCTGCCTGTCTACTAATCTCTTGTGGCGCTACAGCTGCGGCAAATGCCTGTCTACTAACCTCTTGTTGTGCTGCAGCGGCTTGTCTGTCTACTTGTCTATTAGTCTCTTGCTGCACAGAGACAGCGTGTAACAGGGCTTTCATAATATCTTCCATTTTCTGGGTCCTGTACCTTTAAGGCCACTGTTACTGGAAATTTGACCGGTACAACAGCGAACATCCCACTTCCGACCACCACTTGTGACAAAGTCGCAGAAATAGCGGTAATGCAATGCAGCAAAGTCGCTGATCTTAAGCAATAAATACGGCTTTATTGCACTCAAAATAAATAATACAAAACAAAATGGCCTACTCCAATTTAGGAGGCTAACTGACAGTAGTGTCCCTCACTACACTGTACTGGAGGGGCTATTCCAGCCTCCAGTATAAAACAAACAGAATAACAGTCCAAATAAACAAATCTATGACAGACCTTGTTCCTTCAATGCAGACAGTTTCCAACCTGTCCGTCCAGCTCAGCCTACCTCTCACACTGAGCTCTCACTTTTCACTTCCTTACCAGGTGAGTGTTAATTAATAGGGGAAGAGAGGAGGTTTTACCTGTTGGCCAGGCTTAACCCCTTCCAGGGCAGGGAACGCTGACTTTTCCAGTCTCTCACTGGTGTACATACAATCGTGTACCCTGTCACAATATATACAGTCTTATATATGTAGCGCCCCCTTGCTTTTCGCATGGGAATTTTTTTCAAAAGCTAGTTTGACTGGGAGAGTTACATTGCTCCCAGTCGTGATTTGTCAGGGTTAATGATCTGTGTTATTCTGTAAAGGACCACTGGCTCGGACTGCATTCTGAGGATGTGAGTTCATTCTTGACCGGCAGTGGGAGCTAGAGGGATTTCTGGCAGATGGAATCTTCCCCAGCAGCCAATTAGAGAGGGTTTTCTCTCGCTGGGCATGATGGGGAGGGATATATCTGGGATGGAGGTCAGGTGTTTGGGGGCGTTTTGCGGCGTGGGGTCCCGGAGTCGGTGTGCGCATCCAGGGACCCTGCCGGCGTGGCCTACCTGGCCGGGCTTCAGGCCTTATCGAGTCTTAACTGGAGACAAAACTGTGGCTCACTGGGTTCCCGTTGCTGTGGAGAAGATCCGGGCAATGGACAGGTATGGTTTACTGTTACCCGGAGATCTTTTCTAAGGAGAAAGTTACTGGGAGGATTCGCTCTGTTCGGACGTTCTGAATCTTTTACATTTTATTGGCCCATGGCAGGGGCTTAGAGTCGAGTCAGAGAAACTCATTCCTCCCAGCTAGAATTTAAGGTGACGTCCTGGCTGCTGTCTGAGAGAGAGAGACCGGCCCGGGAGACACCTCGCCCACCCCAGGGCGCTGATTGGCGACGTGTGGGCTCCGTGTTCTTTTTCAAGAGCTAATCTCTGCTACACCTATATCCAGGCCTGACATCTAGAGTTCTTTCCTTCTCATCAACCTGTTCTTCCTTCATCGAGTTGATGTTCGGCAATGTTGGCCTGGAATTAAAGCATTGAGAAAACCTCTATTCACTGTGTGGACACTCGATCATTATCTGGTATTTCTGGTGCATCCGTAGACAAAAGTGAGAGTGACTTAATTTGCCGATTCCATCATCAAACCAGCGGCTCCTTCGGGGGTGAGCGATATATATATATATATATATATATATATATATATATATATATACATACATATACACACACAGGGCCAGATTCAGGTAGAGTTAGGCTGGAGTATCCAGTGATCCGCCAGCCTAACTGTCACTTTAAGCCGGCGTTTTTGTTTTCAGTAAGCAGAAAACAAGAAACGCCGGGTTGGAGTTCCGATGCGATCGGCGCAATTGAATTTCGCCATCGCATCGTTACTTCAACTTAAAAATGGCGCCGGGGGCGTTCCCGCTGATTAACGCTGAAAAAATATGTTAATCAGCGGGAGTCGGAAATTCACGATCTTTTTCGGGCGCGACGCAGTGACTTTACGACGTTTCCGGAAGCGATACGCGACGTAAAGATAAAGCAGCCTCCTAGCGGAGTATCCTATGTTAAGTATAGGCGTCGTCATCGCGTCGGAAAAAAAAATAATCGCGTTGCTTGCGTAAAACGTTCATGAATGGGGATGTGACGTCATTGACGTTCACTGACAGAATTTGGAGCATGCGCACTGGGATGCATTGACACTCGACGCATGCGCAGTACGTTCGCTGCGGGATCGCGCATAGTTTAAATAATACACGCCCCGTACCCGCCCAATTTGAATTCCGCCGGCTCATTTGCGATGCGCTGCCGCAACTTTAGGAGCAAGTGCTTCATGAATAACAGCACTTGCTCCTAAAATTTCGGCAGAGTAACGTAAATGAGAAGCGTTACTCCAGAGCAAAGATGCTCTCATCTACCTGAATCTGGCCCACACTCTGCATTCACTGTAGTCTATATAAACAGTGCATTCCTGGTGTAAAGTTTCTAATACACTTCAGGCAGTGTACACAATATAATGTAGTGTGGTGTTGCAAAACAAAAATACATCATGTCTGGAGCACCACAAGAAAGGGTAGACGCTCACAGAAGAGGGCAAGCAGCCTCTGTGTCTACAGTCAACATTGGTGGTTGTGGAGATCCTCTGCAGGTGGCTGTGGGACATGCTTGTCCTCTTTGGCCGTGTTATTGAGCCACAACATGCAGAAGTTGATGGAGTAGATAACAAAGCCATCCTCATCCTCCTCATCCTGTCAGCCAAGTTCAGAGCAGTTTGCCTTCTAACACAGCTGTCAAAGCGGCCTATTCCACCGGCTCCTTGTCCACAGGCACTACTTCCGTAGCCCCATCTTTATGCACGGAGGAGTCCCCAGAATTATTTGCCTACAGTATGGGTTATATGCTGCTGGAGGATGTGCAGCGATTTGAAAGCTCCGATGTTGGTTCACAGGTTAAGAAAGGAAGTAGCGTGAGCCTAGAGAGGGGGGGTGCCACGGAAGGACAAGAAACTGGCAGTCATGTTCCCCTAGCTGCAGCATACTGGCAAGTTTTCTCCAGTGACGAGGAGAGAGGGGATGATGAGGTCACAGACTGTACTTGGGTGCCTGAGAGAAGAGAGGTGGAGGTGGAGGAGAAGGAGAAAGAGGTGGCAGCGGCACAACTCCAAAATTACAGAATGTGATCCAGGGAGCAGCTTAAGGGCAGCCACCCTATTACATCACACCGCAGAGCTCAGCAGGTGCAGAGTGCTGCTGACTCCCTGCTGATTTTTAAAAGTTCCTTGGTGTGGGCCTTTTTCGACACATGTTTCCGCCTATCAACACGTTGCTGTTTGCAATCTATGTCTGAAGCGGATCAAGCATGGCCAGAACAGCATCCCCTTGGGCACCACATGCTTGACCAGACATACGAGGACCTGCCATGCAAACCTGTTATAAGCAAGCTAAACCCTCATTTAGAGTGCTTGTGATTGAGTGATTGTGTGTGACACATCTCTTGTTCCTGATCAAGCTCCATGTCTGTCTGTCTGCCCTGCTCTGCTAGATAGGAATTTCCCTGTGTATGACTTTGACCAGATTTTGCACTATTTCCTGAACCCTGCTTTACACACCTGTCCTAGCATGGTGGCCAGGCACTATAGCATTGTGTATAAGTCCTGGGGGCAACCGAATACCGGTAAGCCTGCTTGCCTTATGGGAAAGGGGGCTGCTATAGGTGAAGAACACAGTAGCCAGCTATAGTGTCTGGCCACCTGTGTTGGGGTAGACGTGACAAAACCATAAAACATCAAAAAATGTATTGTGATTATTTGATAAATAACAGAATAGATATTTGCAAGAGAAGCAGATTTTTAGGTCTTGAATCTGTCAAAGGTTAACTGAACAAGATGAGGTTAGAAGCTGGTTGGCTACCATGCACAGTCTTTGCACTCTTCAATTTTGGTAAATCAAACTAGTGTTTCTTTTAACACTCTGCTATACTTGAAAACTTGCATAAAGATGAAAGAAAAGGGGATTTTAAAGGAGAAGTACAACCAACGCTTGTTTGGCTGTACTTCCCCCGTGGATCACAGGATCCCCCGTGTAGCCCTCACAATGGGCTACAGAGAGCCTGAGCTGGCTGCTCCCATCCCCTCCATAGCCCAGCATTCCAGTGAGTGCAGGGGGCAGAGCAGACTGTCACAAGCTCCCTGCTTTACAGAGATTTGAGAACCAAG
Organism: Rana kukunoris; assembly: GCA_029574335.1. Classification (NCBI taxonomy): domain Eukaryota; kingdom Metazoa; phylum Chordata; class Amphibia; order Anura; family Ranidae; genus Rana; species Rana kukunoris. The sequence goes on along the minus strand of CM056050.1, from coordinate 212,317,249 downwards.
CAATCAGCTGTGTTTCATCGCTCAGTTTTCAGGGTTAGAGGCGCTGGGGGACAGATGCAGCATCGGGCCAAAGCTGCTTTTACCTAGGCAATTATGAATCTGAATCTTAACAAAAAAAAAACATACATCTCTTTTAACCTAATTCCAATCCCAGTTGACGCCTTCTGAGAGGAAACGCCTCAGGAGGAGCCAGCCATGACGTCAGTCCACACTGCAGGCAGCCGTGCCACCATGAAATTCTGTGCTAGATTCAGGCTAAGGCCTCGTACACACGAGGCAATAGATTTGTTCAAAACGGTCTGTCCGACCGATTTGAACAAATCTGTGTGTTTGGATTTTGGTTTGCTCGCGTGTACACACGAGCAAACCAAAATCCCCGCCAGCAGACGGCGCACTGACGTGTCGGTGACGTGGCGGTGACGTTGACGCCGCCACGTCACCACACCAGGAAGTAAAACACTTCCGCGCATGCGCCAAATCCATTCCGCACCGGTGCGAGACGACATGTCTGCTGGTAAGTGTACTAACCAGCAGACATGTCGGGCGGACGGGTTCCCACCCGATAGATTTCAAAGCATGCTTTGAAATCTGTCGGGTGGCCAAATCCGTCGGCTCGCCCGTACACACGATCGAATCTGTCTGCTGGGACAGTCTAGCAGACCGTTTCCAGCAGACAGATTTGATCGTGTGTACGCGGCCTAACAGTCTAAGTGCAATTTTTTCTATAAATGCAGGTTTTAAAGGATAATGTGCTATCGGTCCTCCTTTTCATTTCTATTCCTAGCTGTAAGATGGAAGCCTTTGACTGTCCAGCATTCAACAAAGAGGGCCATACAGATCAATGTGTCTCAGCTGAGAGCAGTGTATATGCCCATTGACCTTTGAGGTCTGCTTAGTGGCCATTCATTATTTGAGCATGTTGGTGATGCAAAAGGTTTTGAAATAGCATCCCTTCAGCACTTTACATTATTTGGGACTGTTTGATTAATTAAACTCGCAAAAGAGTTCTATTTGGGACTTTTATTCTATTTTGGATATCCACTTACACTATTTTTAATGTATATTCTCCCATGTTTTTGTACATGTCTCCTTTGTAGCTTAAGTTTGTTTACATTGTGTGCATTTTGAATTAATGTTGTATTGCATCACAATTTAAAAGGTACTAGCTCTAGCTGTACATGTTTTTTTTTTTAGAGAGCCCCAGTATTTGTGTTTGTAAGATATTGAGACGGCGGACTTTATTTTCTTTCACTAATGCAATTCTTTCATTGCACACATATCAAGCATTGCGTAAGTCAGTATGTGTTATTTTTTATTGATATTGAGCTCACATGACCCAATTAGGTATAAGGATATCTAAATATCTTTTCTTTATAGTTCTTTTTTTAACAATAATTAACTCAAGCAAGTTAGAGTAAAAAAAAAAAAAAAGGCTATACCTAGATACTGGGTAACAAATTTTAATGACTGTTTCAAACTCAAGGTGCTTATAAAATTATTATATTTTTTTTAATAACAAACATGTCATACTTAACTCTGTGCAGATGGTTTTGCACAGAGCAGCCCGTATCCTCCTCTTCTCAGGTCCCTCTTCTGTGTTTCTGGCCCCTCTCTCCTATCAAGTACCCCCACAGTTAGCAGCTTCTTATGGGGGCAACTGAGCCGAGTTACAGCTCCGTGTGTCCATTTAGACATGGAGCCCCGACCCGACCCGCACTTCTCTCCTCCGATTGGCTGACTAACTTTGATTCACAGCCATAGGAGCCAATGGCACCACTGCTGTGTCTCAGCTAATTAGGAGGAGCGTCCTTAGACATTCGTGGACATCGCTGGAGAGAGATGGGGCTCAGGTAAGTAATTAGAGGGGTGGCTGCTACACACAAAAGTTTTTTTTTTTATCTTAATGCATAAGATATAAAACCTGTCTTTACTACTACTTTGAAATATCCCATCTCCAAGTTAGATTTACACAAGTGCTCTTGGTCTACTTGTCATCAACACTTTAATACACTTTAGTTGGCTATAAAATGTGAACTGTCACTTTGCACAATTACTTCTCTATTAATGACGTTTTCTTTTCCTCTATAGTAGAGCTGCACGATTAATCATAAACATTAGAAATCGTGATCTTTTTCTCTTCCCGATCTTCAAAACTGCATGTCATGATCTTTCTAGCAAGTGCAGAGAGTTCTCACAGCTGTAAAAACTAAATCCAGGCAACCTGCTAAGTTTTAATCCAACACGCAAATAAGTGGAAACAAAGTATTTTTTCATTCTTTTATGAAAGGAAAAAACTATGGCGTGAAGAGGAAGGGAGCTTAAACCTTTACTGGCATTCATTGCTTACAAGTAAAAAATCATTATTTTCTGCTAGAAAATTGGAACACCCAAACATTATAGAATATATATATATATATATATATACAGTATAGTTTAGCAGAGACCCTAGAGCAGGGGTGGCAAACTCAAATTCATCGGGGGCCGCATCAGCAGTATGGTTACCCTTAAAGGGCCGGGTGCGCTACGTATACAGTGCATGGGTCAGGATTGCGCTACGTATACAGTGCATGGGTCAGGATTGCGCTACGTATACAGTGCAGGGGTCAGGATTGCGAATAAAAATTCCTCACATCTGTACTCTCTCCTACCTTCCTACCTGGCCCAGCTCTGGTAGCTCCCTGTATAGGTAGCTCCCTCCCTTTGTATTGTGCTATAGTACCTTTTTTGGGGGGACATGAGGGACATTGGATATAAGTGGGGGGACAGGAGGAGCATTGGGAGGACATGAGGGACATTGTGGATAAGTGGGGTGGTAGGAGGAACATTAGGGGGACAGGAGGAACATTGGGGGGACAGGAGGAACATTGGGGGGACAGGAGGGACATTGCGGATAAGTGGGGTGGCAGGAGGAACATTGGGGGACAGGAGGAACATTGGGGGGACATCAGGGACATTGGGGATAATTGGGGTGTAAGGAGGAACATTGGGGGGACAGGAGGAACATTGGGGGGACAGGAGGAACATTGTGGATAAGTGGGGTGGCAGGAGGAACATTGGGGGACAGGAGGAACATTGGGGGGACAGAAGGGACATTGGGGATAAGTGGGGTGGAAGGAGGAACATTGGGGGACAGGAGAAACATTGGGGGGACAGAAGGGACATTGGGGATAAGTGGGGTGGAAGGAGGAACATTGGGGGACAGGAGGAATATTGGGGGGACATGAGGGACATTGTGGATAAGTGGGGTGGCAGTAGGAACATTGGGGGGACAGGAGGAACATTGGGGGGACAGGGGGGACGTTGCAGATAAGTTGGGTGCAGGAGGAACATTGGGGGACAGGAGGAACATTGGGGGGACAGAAGGGACATTGGGGATAAGTGGGGTGTAAGGAGGAACATTGGGGGGACAGGAGGAACATTGGGGGGACAGAAGGGACATTGGGGATAAGTGGGGTGGAAGGAGGAACATTGGGGGACAGGAGGAACATTGGGGGGACAGAAGGGACATTGGGGATAAGTGGGGTGGAAGAAGGAACATTGGGGGACAGGAGGAACATTGGGGGGACATCGGGGACATTGGGGATAAGTGGGGTGTAAGGAGGAACATTGGGGGGACAGGAGGAAAATTGGGGGGACAGGAGGGACATTGCGGATAAGTGGGGTGGCAGGAGGAACATTGGGGGGGCAGGAGGGACATTGCGGATAAGTGGGGTGGCAGGAGGAACATTGGGGGACAGGAGGAACATTGGGGATAATTAGGGGGAACATTGAGAATAAGTGGGGGTAGGAGGAACATTGGGGGACAGGAGGGACATTGGGGGAGATGGTGATGCTCTGTGTGTGTAGTAGTGTACACTGTGTGAATGTACTGTGCATCTGTGTCACTGTCACGTACCACAGTTCACTTGGTCAGGATGGAAGATCCCTGGAGATGTCATTTCACCACATGTGCTGCCCTGTGGGGTAGAGCACTCGCCAGTGCACCAGTCCCAGACGTCACATTGAGGAAAGGGGAAATCCTGTCCGGTGCGGAGGAGGAGAAAATGATGGCCCCTGCCACCGCACATGACTCCCGTTTGTCCAATCATCAGGCAGCCGCTGCCAATCCCTGAGCCGCAACATGGCGGCTGGAGCGCAGCGAGTGGCACGGTCCATAGGAAGGAGTGACACAGGCACTGAATGCTGCACTGCCACGGCCCCCCCACGCTATGCCAGTGGGCGGAGACAAGAGCGGCATTGTAAGCCGACATGGGTGGAGACAGAGCGGAGGCGGCGGTGGAGGCTGAGGCAGTGCGGGGGCCAGAGATGCAGCCTAAGCCTAGATGGGTGGAGACACAGCGGTGGAGGCGGGGGCGGAGGCAGAGACAGAGCGGCACAGTAAGGGGAAGATGCCTGTGCTCAGACTGACTGGCCGCGCATGCGCTAATTTGCCGTGCCGCTCGCGGGACTGAGGGACTGGGATCTCAACCTGCCAAAATAAGGAGGCTGCTGTGCGGGCCACATTACAAGGTCCGGGAAGCCGGATTCGGCCCGCAGGCCTTGTGTTTGCCACCCCTGCCCTAGAGAATAAAATGGTGTTTGTTGCAATATTTTATGTCACACCGTTTGAAAGAATACACTTTAATAAATAAAATAAAAAAACGAAACAGCAAAAGTAGCCCAATTTTTTTTTGTATAATGTAAATGAAGATGTTACACCGCGAGAATAGTGATCTTTATTCTAAGCAAAAAAATTGTGCTTCTCATTTTGGCCAAAATCGTGCAACTCTACTTTATAGTAATGGCAGACAATTTCTGTGACTAAACAGTGTGTTAGATCTGATAAATAAAATAATCTTTCTATTATAAGTATGATCAGTGTTGTCATTTCTAGAGCACTGTAACCCTAGAGAGGAAGACTAACTAGTAGTAGAGAGAGGTGGAGGGTATTACAAGCTGGTCTCTTCGGCTGCGCAGTTATTTTGAACAATGATGCCTCTTGCTTTGCTGCTGTTGGCAGCCTGTCAGCTTCAGGCAACTCATTTAAAAGATTCGGAATTCTAAGTCAGGATCACAGACTTTATATAACTGCAGCTACACTGCTGGCTGAGAGATCATGGCACATTAAGTAGAGACACAATTCCCCAAGAGAAAAACTTCTAAAGGGTAAGGATGATGCATTCATTGTAGAAGTGACGCTTTAGATTCAAACTGTGCTGCAAGTCTGTTCTCTAAGGCTTTTTGAGTCCATTACTTTAGTACTAGCTCCTCTCCCTCTGTACACCTCCAAGCCTAGGTATTTCTTTGCTTTTTCATACTTTTACTGCTTTCTGAAGTATATTATGCCTTACCAACGCAGAGAATGTGAGTCTTTCATTGTCAAATGCAATAATAATCAGCTTACATTGAGCAGAGTGTACCAGCACAAATCATCATCTATAATGAAAATATTATGCTGTATTATGTTTTAAGCCCGCATCTGTCATTTAAAAACAGAAATTCTCTTGTTTTCTCACTGCATAAAATTTGTTTTGGGTGCAGGCCACGGGAAGTGTTACTGTGGAAACTGTTACTGCGAGGCTGGTTGGCATGGCGATAAATGTGAATTCCAGTGTGACATCAGCCCATGGGAGATTAAGAAAAGATGTACATCTCCAGATGGCAAAATCTGCAGCAACAGAGGTGTGTCATTATTAATGAACTTCACATCTGTATGTCTTTCAATTAGTTTTACGCAATAATTGTGTCTGTCTTTCTTTCATTTGTTAAAGTCTATAAATAAACCCTAGAACAGGCCTTAAAGGGAACCTGTCAGATTGAATGTTAACCATCAGAGCTGAGGCTGATATCCAGTCCTGAAGTTACTTTCTGACACACCGAGGGCCAGTTCTGGGGCATGAAGATCATGCGGTGCATGGCGATGCATAGATCGACTGTGCCTCAGAAGTAGTACAGCGCTTGGGAAGTAGGCAATCATAACTTTAGCTACTCAATGGAAACATCCACATTTGTGTAAGCATATTTCTTTTGAAGAATTGCAGGCAAATATAAAAAGAGCAACACCTGATACAATGTCTCGCTGTTTAGAAACATGACTGAATGCCTTAATTAGTTTTAAATACTGCTAAATCGGTATGAGCTTTCATTAATCCCTTGCACATCAAGGGATACTAGACTCAACAAAAAAGTATGATCATCTTGTTGTTTTTGTGGGAACTGCAAGAGATCACAACTGATTAATGGTGAAGCTCGAAATTCCTTTAGGCCGAAGTTCACACTTACAAAGCGGCTCACAGCAGGGGTACGATGACCTTTACTGTATCCGGTCAGATTCTGGAATTTTAGGCTGAATTCGGACCTAAACTGACCAAAAGATGCACAGGATTCCTGTATAATTTGCTTCGGCTCTGCTCTGAAGATGTGTGAACCGGCTCCGTAGAGAGCCAGTCACAATCGCCTGACATGCAAATTTGGATGCAGAGAAACCCACAGGTAAGACTTAATATAGGCCGCGTACACACGATCGAACATGTCCGCTGAAACTGGTCCGCAGACCAGTTTCAGCGGACATGTTTGATCGTGTGTACGGCCTATCAGACCGTTTTCCAGCGGACAAAAGTTTTCAAGCTTGCTTTGAAATCTGTCCGCTGGAAACCTGTCCGTCGGACAGGTTCGATGGTTAGTACACAAACCATCGGACCAAAATCTCCTGCATGCGCAGAATCAAGTCGACGCATGCTTGGAAGCATTGAACTTCGTTTTTTCATCACGTCGTTGTGTTCTACGTCACCACATTCTGGTCCGAGGGGATTTTGGTCCGATGGTGTGTACGCACATCAGACAAACAGACAATTCAGCCTTGCCAGATGAAAACGGTCCATCGGACATGTTTCCTCGGACATGTCTGATCGTGTGTACAGGGCTTAACTTGTCCCAGAGGGTTTACAACCACTTTAAGAAACCCATATCCAAATTATTAAAATATTTTTTGTGTCAAATAGAACTATCATTCTTAGTTCAAAAGTTTCTCTTTCCTGAATAGTTTTGAAATTGCCTTCAGAAGCTAAGACATTGAGGTCTCCCATAGTGTGGTCTGGTTGTGAGAAATAATGTCCTTTTGTTCAAATTTGGTATGAATGCGCAAATTCTTCCTCGCTTGCAACTTCTGTCCTGTTTCACCAACATAAGATCCTTTGCTACATCTTTTACATTGGATGAGGTGCAGAACATTACAGGATGTAGAGCTGTATGATCCCATAATACTGAAGGTTCCTTTTGTGTGTGTGTGACACTTTTTGCAGCATTCTTTTATTGCAGGGTTTGCTTCCATTATTTGAGACTTCATAACCCTGGGGAAAAATCCAAGTAACTAATGAGATCTTAAAGAGTCACCAATCATATTGCTTGTTTAATTCTCCCAGTGCAATATGACTGGAGGCTCTAAGCAACCCTTACATTTTACACCAAATTTTTCTACAAATCTACACCATGACTTTGATACCAGTTTCTACAAAATTCAAAAGGAAAGGACAATTCATTTTCTGAATTTGAAAGCCACTTGGTGTGATGGTAACTTGTAATATGACTTCAAATTCTTGAGCACTTTCCAAAAGCTATGTAATAGTCATTCTATTAGGTTTCCTTCTGCCTTTTCAATATTATAATCTAAATTATACAATTCATGAACACTGAAGATTTAAAGACATTGGCCCAGATTCACGTACATCTGCGCATTATTGGACCGGCGTAGCGCACCGCCTTTACGTTAGACTTGCGCAATTTTGTCGCGTAATCACCCTATTCTCGTAGCTTTTTCGCAGAAAATTGCGCATGCATAACGTTATTTCAGAGGCGTAAGGTGGAGTAATACAAATTGGGCGTGGGCGTGTTACATTGAAATGAGCCGTGACCCCATGCAAATGAAGGGCCGGCCGGCTCGCGCATGCGCGCTTGAAGGAGACCATGGTCAGCTCCGATGTGCGCATGCTCACAACTCGGTAGCGGCGCAATCAGTGAAATTGGAAATGGACTAGGGCAACTTTGTGAACTACGCAAACAGCATAAATAGACAGACACATATATTTCTGTTCGTTTGTTTTCTTGCTGATTTTTTGCTGTTTGTTTTTGTGACTGTTTCTTGCTGAGTGCTTGTGTGATTTTTTGGGTGTTAGTTTTCTCTTTGTGTGTGTTCTTGCTTGATTGGTTGTGCTTGTTTTTGTGACAGATTTTTGTTGACTGGGAGTGACTTTTTTTGGAAGTATGACAGAGAGAAAGCGAAAGCTCAATTTTACTGTGGGGGAAAAAAGAATTCTTGCCCGGGCCATTAGCGATTATGGGCGTTTCCTCCACGGCCCAGACAGTGCCAACACCACCCCGGCCAGGAGGAGGGAGATTTTGGACCTCATCACTGAGCAGGTCAATTCAGCGGGGGAGGGGGAGACACGGACCCGGTCTGGGATTGACAAAAAAATTAATGACCTCCGGTGTCTGGTCAAACAGAAGTTGGCCAGAATGCTTGCCCATGCCACAGGAGGGGGCCCACCATGCCGTATTAGGCTGACAGCAGAGTAGCGTGCGGTGGCCCTGACCTTTCATCGGCATGAAGTTGAGGGCCTGCCCGGCTTTGACTCAAGTCCGGAGCCCGTGGTGCCAGGTAAGTATTTTTTTTAATATCAGGTGTGTAGCATGTGTGGGGGAGGGGGTGAAAGGGAATATGTGGCAAGTGTGTGGATCCTCCAACCTGTGAATGTTTTGTGTCATCCACAGATGTGCAGGAGGGTGCAGGGCCATCTGGCCGGACCGCACCATCCCCAGGACAGCAGCCTAATGAGGCCCCCCCAACAAGGCCGGAGTCCGCGGAGGAGGTTCAAGAGGAGGAGGAGAATCATGAGGAGGAGGAGTCCATGTCAGGCACTGGACTTGTGGTTTTTGAGGACTCTTCCCCTCTGACTGGCAGCAGGCAGCCCTCCCTAAGGGGGAGCCCCCTCCCCTCCTCCCCCAACATGGCTCCCCTCCCAAGGGCCTCCCCTTCTCCCTGGCCACAAGCATCAGCTGGAGGCAGGATTTCGTCCCGGAACACCAGGGGGGTGGCCGATCTCCTGCCCGCCACTCTGAGAAGGGACCAGGCCCTTCAGACCCGCCATCTGGGACAGGTCAGCCAGACATTGGTGCGGATGGAGGAGAGCCTGTCCTCCATCAAGGATACGCTGGGGAACCTGGACTCCCACTCCCGGGCTTTCACAACCTGCCTAAACGACCAGCAGACTACATCAGCAGGCGTTGGGCAGGATGTGAGGGCCCTCACCCAGGCTATCCAGGCCAAAACGGCAACACTTGGTGCTGCCCTGGACAGAATAGCCGTGGCCTTGGAGGGCAGGCCGCCAGGTGGGCAGAGATCAGGGGCTGCTCCTCCTTCCCCGGTTTTACCCCTCCCCCATGAGTCTCCCCTGAGGAGCCGGGGCCGTGACCGGGGGCGCCTCAGGTGTGGCTCATGTAAAGGGCACTAATTTTTTTTTTTCCCCTTTTTTTTTGCTGGAAAATTTTTGATTTTGCTGGTAATTTTTTTTTTTTTGGGTTGTGAATGCTGTTTGAATGTGGGGGTGACATTCCTGCCGGAAAAGGGGTGTCACCCTCAATTTTGGTGGAGAAGGGTTCCCCAGGACCAGGGAGAAGTGATCCCCAGGTCCGTGTGAATGGTGTATGAATGTACAGTGACATAATTGGAGCCTTGGCGTGGCGTTGCTGCTCACAAGTCCTGCATGGTGGACTGGTGCCAATGCAATTTGATGTGGATGTGGGGTGTGTGTGCTAGGGACCACAGTGGTGTGCATGCATGCATCATTGTGCCATGATTAATGTGTGTGTTTAACGTACAAAGATGCCCAATGTGAGTTGTCTCCTGGCTGCTCTTCCCTCAGAAGACGGGGTAGCCTCGGTTAGGGGGGGATTGTCTGGTTCAGGGGTCATGTCATCACCTAGGTCAATCTGCAGGCCCTTTCTTACTGCGAAGTTGTGCAGCATGCAACATGCACCGATGATCTGGCACACAAAGTTTGGGGAATACAAGGGGGTCCCCCCAGACTTATCCAGGCATCGGAAACGTGACTTCAGGAGGCCAAAGGTGCGCTCCACCACTGCTCGTGTTTGGGCATGTGCTTGATTGTATCTTTCCTCTCCTGGGGTTTGGGGGTTCCGGATAGGAGTCATGAGATGGGGTCCCAGTGGATATGCAGAGTCACTTGTAAGGGAAAAGACAGGAGGATGTTAGTCATGCATGTGCCCCTTGTGATGTGTGCATCATGGGAGGGGATAGTCATGCCTGCCACCCATGTCACTCACCAACCAGCCAGGTGTCCCCATACACGTTCTGATCGAATTCCATTCGGATGTGGCATTGATTGTATATGTAGCTGTCATGGCTGGACCCTGGGTGTTTGGCACGGACGTGCCATATGAGGCCTTGGGCATCGACTATCACCTGTACGTTGATGGAGTGCCAATGCTTCCGATTGCGGTACATGTGCTCTGTCTCCTGGGGGGGCTGGAGTGCCACATGTGTGCAATCAATGGCCCCGATGGTGCGTGGGAATCTGGCAATTCTGTAGAAATCTGTCATTGCCTTCAGCCGCAGGTCCTTAGTGGTGGGTTTGATGATTTGGTTGGCCATGCATCTGAGGATTGCAGGGACAACCTGGTGCACACATCTGCTCATGGAGGATTGTGACATCCCAGCCACCACTCCACTTGTACGCTGAAAAGAGCCACTGGCAAGGACATGGAGTGTTGCCATGACCTTGACCAGTGGCTGCACTGCATGTGAGCGTTGTGTTCGGCTGGTGATGTCCTCCTGCAGGGTTGTGGTTAATTCCAGGATGACATGAGGGGTGAATCTGAAGATGCGATACATCTCAGAATCACTCATGCCAAACAGGTCTATGCGGGTGCGGTATATCCTCTCCCGTGCCATCCTCCGTGCCATGCTCCGTGCCCTCATCCTTCTTTGTTCATCTAAAGTCAGTAGTATAGCTATGTGCGACGATGCCCCTGGCATGTTGGCATACAGATTGTTGTGCAACACGTGTGACTGCTGAGCTCCTCACTAACAGTGTTGCTTTATCTAACAAGTAGACTTTTTTTCTCTTTTTAGACCAGCTTTTATATGGTCTAATTTTAGACAGGACATTTTGCTGTTGCGCACACTGCGTAGCCTGCGCTGCCCCAACGTTCTTTTGTGGATCCCCGTAGGTCCCTCATTAGCATATTTGACTAGCAAATCAATGGTCTGTCTAGCGCACTTTTGCGCGGACGGATGCGCCAGTCTAACGAAATTACGCGGGACAAAAAAAAGTAGATTTTTTGCGTATCTCGTTCTGGGGATGCCGTGCATCGAAACGCACGCGCACATTTAGACTTACGCCGCGCATCTCCTGTTGTGCAGGCGTAATCGCTCTGTGAATCTGGGCCCCTGTTCTTCTTGTTTTTTTCACCTATACATAACTCATTTTATTCAGTATGGTTTAGACATCATAATACATAAAGAAACAATCTGCAAAACAAACAGTTAAGCTGCAAATGTCTTTCCTCTGGCTGCTGTCCAAAACTACATTACTGTATAGCAAAAAAAAAAAAAAATGAAAGAACCCACTTTTAAATACATCTTCGCCGACAATGACTGCTATAGAATGAGCATCTAATTATCCGAAGAGCATTTAAAAGCTCTCTCCCTTCTTAATTATAGAAAAAGCTTGGCTTCTACACAGATTTAGTAGAACTATATTTAATATCAGGGCTCCACAAGGAGATGTTTTAAAAATACTGGAAGCTAAATATAAAATGATTATCCATTAAATTGGATGCTAATTATTTTAATAGTTTCTTTTTGGCACATTGGCATTTATGTTATGTTGCTTTCCGTTAATGTGAAATGTTAGTGACTGCATGGCTTACAAATATGCTATATATCTTTGTCTCTTAAAATGCTTGTCACATGACCTAAATGTGTTTTAATATTTACATTTATTCAAAATTATTATTTCTTGTACTGCATTTCCAAAACTGACAAAATAGATGTTTGATTACTAAAAAAAAAAAAAATTATCAGTGTCAAAATAAAATTTGTAGACATACTTTCTATGCTTTCTAAAAAAAAATGATATTCAAATTATGTATCACTTTTATTGTGAGCCATTGGGATAATTATGTATTATTGCTATCCAATAAAAAAATCACCAACAGTCTACAAATGTAGCTGATTAAAAGTTGTAAGCAGGTGCAGTTAGCTTGTCTGCCACTAGGCGGCTCTGCCTCAAAATAGTGTGATGATAGGGAAAAATGTAATTGGTTGTTAGGTGCCCTTTTAGACAAAGCCTACCTGTCATTATGTAATTGGTGGAATACGTATCCATATAAATGTAAGAAGGGGAGGAGCCTTTTGAGATGGAGCATGGTAGCTAAACACCCCAGAAGCCACATGGATGTAGTCAGCTACCGGCAAGGGTACTTAACAGGGCTGATGCCCTGGGTGTGGTAGTTTAACACTCAGAAGAACCAGCTGCAGTCACCCTGACTCTTGTAGTAGTCTGAAGTGGACTGTGATTAGGATTAAGTTTTCTCTGATGTGAGTTCTAGTACACCTGGGAGAGAGAGGAGAACATCAGCGAGTGAGCCTGGCTGGGTAAAGGAATGGGACTGGTATACTACAATAAAGCACCATGTTAAAGGGCTTGTAAAGGATATATATATTTATTAAATAACAAACATGTTATACTTACCTCCACTGTGCAGCTCGTTTTGCACAGAGTGGCCCCAAACCTGGTCTTTTGGGGTCCCTCAGCGGCTGTCTCGGCTCCTCCTTTATGGGAGCTCTCTTCCATGGGGGTTAGTTCTTGCGGGCGCACTCCCGTGATACAGCCGGCGGCTATAGCCACTCACTGTATCACTTGGCCCTGCCCCCTGGTGTGGCGCGTCATTGGATGTGTTTGACAGCAGCGTGGATGTTGGAGTTGTGGTCCGGATAAATCAAGTTAAGGTTACTTCAATCTGCTAACCACTGGATCCGGGTGAGGAGTATTTTTTAAATAAATATATAATAGTTTATGTTTATTTTTAATACAATATTAGAAGAGAAACACAAACATTGTGATAAATTATGTTAACTAATGTATGTGGAAACCTATTCACTAAAAACACAAATATGTTTTAGGATGATAATGTAATTTCAAAAGTGATTTTCAATATTTTCATATAAACAGCTTTCATAGAGATAATATCTAGTAATCCATCCAAGGAAGCCCTTATTCAGGTACTTTCTGTTTTGGGGTGACAACTTTATATCCCTGTAAGTCACCTACACATCTCTTTTGCCATACTTCCACATGGGAATCCGATGGAGCCTAAAATAACCATTGTTTGTGATTCAAGGTACTTTAGCAAACCTAAATGTAAAGTGGTTATAAAGGCAGAAGGTTTTTTTATTTTAATTGTAATTAAAATAAAAGGCCTTCTGTGTGCAGCAGCCCCCCTCAGCCCCCCTAATACTTGCCCGAGCCCATCTCTATCCAGCAATGTTACACAAGAGACTCGGCTGCCTGGGACTCTCCCCTCCTCATTGGCGGAGACAGCAGCGTAATTGGCTCCTGTTGCTGTCAATCAAAGTCAGTAAGCCAATGAGAAGAGAAAGGTGATGGAGCCAGGCTGTGGCTCTGTGTCTGAATGAACACACGGAGCTGCAGCTCAGCTCGGGTGCCCCCATAGCAAGCTGCTTGGAGCTCAGCAGGAGGGAGGGGCCAGGAGAGCCAAAGAGGACCCCAGCAGAGGAGAATTGGGGCTGCCCTGTGCAAAGCCACTGCACAGAGGAGGTAAGTATAATATGTTTGTAAAAAAAGCAAGACTTTAGCATCAGTTTAAGGTTTAGATCAATAACAGGATAGGTAATCAGCTGAATTATCAGAAAGGCTGTAATTTGCAGTTTGAATGGCAAAGAGCAAGCATAAACCGCAGAATAATACAAAGAAAGATTGTAAAATCTGCACAAAGACTCCTCACAGCAGTTTCGTTGTGGATCAATCAGGGTAACTTGTAACTGCATACCATAGTCTCTATAAAACTCTATAGCAACAGAGTCACTACTCCACTAAAACAGTTCTTTACACTTAGGCCACTTACACATGATTGGAAATTCCGATACGAAAACCATGTTTTTTTTTTCCGACATCATTTTGACTCAAACTTGAGTTGCATACACACAGTCACACAATTCTGACCGATAAGAATGCGGTGACGTACAACACTACGATGAGCAGAGAAAAATTAAGTTCAATGATTCCAAGCATGCTTCGACTTGATTCCGAGAATGCATTTTTTTTGTGCGTCGAAATGGCATACAGACGATCGTAATTTCCTACAATAGCTTTCCCCGTCGGAAAATTTGAAAACCAGCTCTCAATTTTTTTTGCTGTCGGAGATTCCGACATAAAAAGTTCGATGGGGCCTACACACGGTCGGAATTTTCGACCAAAATCGCACATCAAACTTTTCTTGTCGGAATTTCTGATCGTGTGTACGCAGCATTACAGCTACATGTGATTATTCTGATAAACAGCATCCCTCTCAGTAAAGTTCAGGATAGCTCTGGTAAGAAAGGTGTACAGCTGGAGTACTGAGGACAAAGGGCCATCTCACTGGAGCTAGAGCACTGCGATAACAATTGGGGATGATCTCCCCACAGTAGCCGGGTCCTCTAGAGACGCTGCATGCTATGATGCTATTGCCTGCACATCGGTACGGACAGTGGGGGGCTCTCATCTGGCTGTAAATCATTTGCCAAGCGAACACTGTCTGAGCTGCTAAAGGAGAGAAGCAGAGAAAAATTACTTCTGTGTCCAGGAACTCAGGGAAAGTAGTTAAAGGGGTGTAGTGCTATCCCCAAAGGGTCTAGAGGTAACAAGGTACACAGTCATAGTATAAATAGGCAGACTGTGCAGTCCAAGATTTTTCAGCTGAGGACCATAAGGTAAGTTGGTAGCACAAATAAGCAGACTGGAACAGTGCACACAACCATGGTTGAGGACCATGAATAGACTGTGGCACAGAGATTAGACACTACTCACAGATCCCAGAGCAGGAAATAGGGGAGGAGTCGATCAGCTAGTCCAGGAGAGTTCCAAGGGCAAACAACCCCCTGAAGCTCACAGACCATCTGACCAGTGGTCCAGGCAATTTACCACCTCTCTGACCACCTAGTGGGCACACCTCCCTAGGGGTTGGCCAGAGCATGGCAACTATTCATCCCATGCATTAGAATTGTCCACCCTAAGCTCTGGAAGGTTCTTTACAAAGGCAGGGAAACAATCAAATCCCCAGGCTGTGGAGCTATGAACAGACCCTGGCGATCAATTAGGAAGGTGCTACAGGGGCCTTAGCCTGCATCAACGCATAATGAATAGGTTGACATTCCACTACAGTTCTATTTTAAGCATGCTAGATTCTGATTTCAAAGATTAAAAGCTCTCAAAATACAGCAGTTTCATCAAAAGAACAAAACAGTTAACAAGCAAGTTACAATTAGTACCATTTGTCTATACATTTGTTTTTTAAAGTTAATTTCTTAATAAATGTAAACCACACTTTGTACTGGAAAAAAAATATACATTTTTTACATTAATATAATATTGCAACACTGATATTTAATATATTAGGCTATTTAGTATTTATAGTACATCATACATCTATGAATTTCTAACGGTTTTGTGATAAATGTATTAATAGACTTTATTATTGCTGTTTCATAATAAATAGCCTACCAACACCTTACCAATGTCGGCGTCCTCTGATGAAGCATAATGAAACTGTAACCGACAGCTATTATCAGTCATGGATCACAATCTATTCACCTAACAGAGCTGTTCTTTTCTCTGAATTAATAATCCAGATATCAGGGTCATTCCACTGTTTTGTGGCCATCTGAGTATTGTAAACGCACAAGACTATGTCATAAAGAGATTTACTCTATAGAACTCTACTTTATTAGGAGTCGGTAATTAAACACAAATGTAGAACATAACGTGAACATTGAAGTTATACCATTTATTTACATGTGATTTTCTTCTTTAGTAAAGAAGATATCCAAATGTTTTTATATTTATAGATTTCTGCCAGATCTTAACCTACTCAAGCCCAGACACTTTTACCCCCTTCTTGCCCAAACCATTTTTCAACTTTAAAAATGAGACTTACTTGAAAAAAACAAACAAACT
Source organism: Rana kukunoris (assembly GCA_029574335.1). Classification (NCBI taxonomy): domain Eukaryota; kingdom Metazoa; phylum Chordata; class Amphibia; order Anura; family Ranidae; genus Rana; species Rana kukunoris. Next base: position 212,301,017 of record CM056050.1, on the reverse strand, counting down.
GTTTCTTACTTTCTGGTATACAATTTTGCAAATAAATAAAATGTATTTATACATTTTGGCCTTATTGTAGTCTTCTACATTTCTTTGGCAAAAATAACCTAAACCCGAGGATCCCGAATTAAAACTAGTTTTAACCAGTTATTTTGAGGTAAGGAATGTGACCATATTAGATAAGGCCAGAAAGATCACAATATGCAGAAGAGAAGTTGCCAGCCATTTATAGTAATATAATATATATCAGGGCTCAAAATTTGAAGTCACGAGCCACTAGCCAGGCCTTGAAAGTTACTCGCCACCAGTTGCCCCACCCAACTCCTCCCCTGCCCTGCCCCTAAACACACCCTCATAAATTTTTTAATGAAATTACATTGTTAAATGTTTTATACAAAATTAAGTTACAAAAATAAATATTAAAATAAAGCATATCAGTAACCATCAGTGCAGCCTCACATTAATGCAAGCTTTACAGTTCCCAGAGGAGAAGAGAGTGAGGGGGGGAGAGAGAGGAGATAGGGAGAAGAGATGAGAGGGAAAGGGAGAGAGAGAGGGAGAGGGAAAGGGAGAGAGGGAGGGGGAAGGGGAGAGAGAGAGGGAGGAGGAAGGGGAAATAGGGAGGGGGAAGAGGAGAGAGGGAGGTGGAAGCTGAGAGAGGGAGGGGATCTCTAGCCCCATCCCTGTCTACAGCCACTCCTGTGTACCAGTCTGCAGTGCCTGTCTGTGGGAAGCTGTGTGTGATGCTTGGTACGGTACCTTTCATGACAGCAGGATGTTCATGACGGCCAGTAGCATTATTCTGGGTGGGGATAGCGTCCTGCTGTGAGATGGAGTGGTTTCCGGTCATATTTATTTTCCGCCCGTCAACTTTTTCCGGCCCCAGTCAGCCTGTCCTCCAGTCCTGGGAGGTCTTTAGAGCTCTTCTTCCTCCAGAACTATGCATCCTTGCAAGCCTCGCTGCTCAATTTGCCCGCCAGGCCCAGACTGGGACAAAAAATAGACTGAGCAGCCCATGATAGTGCTGCCTTCCCTGCTCCCCAGCCTGAGACCCCCACAGCAGCCAGAGGGAAAAGAGGGGGGAACCTAGCAGAGCTGCCAGGGAGTGAGGGGGCCAGAAAAGGGAACAGGGTGGAGGAGAGCACAGGAGTCAGGCTGAGAGCAGCAGACGGGGGGGGGGGGTGAGAGTGTGGAGGGCAAGAGCACTGGGGGAGTAGAGAGCAGGGGGGTGAAGAGCACTGGGGGGTGCACTGGCTGGAGTGGAGAGCCTGGCGGGTGCAGAGAAAACGGGAAGGTGATGGAGAGCATAGGGGCCAGAGAGCACCGGGGGAGCTGGATAGCACAATGTGGTGAAGAGCATGGGGGGAGCCAGGGAGCACATGGGGGTGGGGGTTGTTGTAAAGCACTGGGGGGCGCTGGATAGCATAGTGGGGTGGAGAGCATGGGGGGGAGCAAGGGAGGAGATTGGGGGCTGGAAAGCACAAGGGTGAGCTGGAGAGCACTGTGGGGGGAAGCTGGAGACCACAGGGCAAGTTGAAAGCACAGGGGGAGACAGGGAGTGCCGTGGGGCGGGGGGGGCAGAAAGCGCCTGGGGAGAACTGGACAGCATAGGGGGCAGAGAGCACTGGGGTGCAGGTAGAACTGGGAGGAGTTAGGGAGCATGTGGGGCTGGAGAGCTCTGGGAGGCTGGATATCAGTGTGGGGGAGCCAGGGAGCACAGAGCTATTGGGGGATGACAACTGGACAGTACAATGAGGGGGGAGAGCCAGGGAGCACAGAGGGGGAGCCAGGGAGCACAGGGGCCAGAGAGCACTGGGGAGGAGCCAAGGAGCAGATGGGATATGCAGGAGGAACTAGGGAGCACATTGGCAGTACAAAGTTGGATAGGAGGAGCTCCGGTGGATGGATCACATCCCGGCGCCTGCTGCAGCCTGGCCGACCATGCAGAGAGAAGGGGAGTACACGTCCATGCTGCCCTCCTGTGTGCCTGGATAGGAGGAGTGGCGGGGACAGCTCCACATGGAGGAATTGATCTTTCCATATTCCTCCTGCAGCCGCTAAATGACCGCTTCTTCTGCGGGCGTTCATTGGCTGCAGAAAAAATATGGAAAGATCAATTTCTCCATGTGCAGCTGTCCCCGCCGCTCCTGCTATCCAGGCACACAGGAGGGCGGCACGGATGTGTACTCCCCTTCTCTCTGAGTGGTCGGCCAGGCTGCAGCAAGCGCCGGTATGTGATCCATCCACCGGAGCTCCTCCTATCCAGGCACACAGGAGGAGGGTGGCATGGCCGGGCAATCACATTCTCGGCTGCAGAAGGCGCTGGGAGGGGATCCATCCACCGGAGCTCATCCGCAGTCCTTCCCCTTCGCAGACAGTCATATGGCAGGTATAGTTTGCACCGCCTTGCCCGACTCCTGACCCGAAAAGTTAGCCGGTCAGACGCAGAGAAGGCAGGTGAGCAGCGCAAGCTGAAGGAGCAGCTCAGCTGCTTTATGTGCCCTAAGCATATATTGATCAGGGAATCCCCCTCCGGCCACTCTGATGTCCTGTAAAAAAAAAAAAAAACTGCACTGCTTCTGCGAGAAGCGATCAGCCAGGAAGCTGTCAGACTGGTCCACCCCTTCTCATCACTCGCCCTGCACTAAATTCCACTCGCATTTTACGAGTAGGCGAGTGGAATTTTTGAGGGCTGATATATATAAACATACACAGAAATGATTACCTTTAAACTATCATAGTTAAAAACATAACTAATATCAAGTTCTTTGTAAATTACTAAATGCTACACTAAGTATGGCAATACTACATGTATGACTTTTTCCTTGTCTGGATTAATTATGTACCAAACAAGCCTAGCCTACAAGTACATGGCTGTCCCAGGATTGCCATGTTCAGTGGCCAATAGCCATGATCAGGGCTCAACATTTCAAGTCCTGAGCTACTAGCCAGGCCTCAAGAGTTACTCGCCACCAGTTGCCCCACCTAATTCATACACTGCCCTGCGCCTAATTGCACCCGTAAACATGTCCTCGTAGATTATCTCATGGAATGACACTGTTAAATGTTTTATGCAGAATCAAGTTACATAATTAAATAACAACTTTAACAAAATGGGACAGGGCATTGAGGGCTGACCAGAGGGACAGGGCACTGGGGGCAGACCAGAGGGACAGGGCACTGGGGGCAGACCAGAGGGACAGGGCACTAGAACTGGGTCTCTTCCCCATTCTCTTGCTGTCTCCTCTGCAACTCCCATCCATCCTCTCTCTCTCTCTCTCTCTCCTATTCATCTCATCATCAGGAGCCTGTGTGTGCGGCTCCACGCTTGCCTGTCCCCACTTCCCCCTTTTATTTATGCTGGCAGTGAGGAGAGGAGCTGAAGCACAGCGGGAGGGAGTAAAATCCAGCGCTGAGATCAACACAACTGCACAGCCATTGACACGATAGCACAGTGCACACTGACACCGCACAGCACAGCACACATTGAGACCAATCTGTTGACAGTGCTCAGGCTGAACTGTTGGACACTTACATAGAGCACAAGGAGAAGAAAATTGCACAAACTGGAAGGCTGCTGCTCTCAAGTCAAGGCAAATATAAGTGAGCTACATTGGTCGGGGGGAGAGGGGCAGGCTCAGAGAGGCCATACTGTTAGGTCCCAAGGCTTAATGAGAATTGTAAGGAGAGCTCCTGTGTACTGCTCTGCCTGTACGTGGCTCACCAGACTACTTTTCCGGAGTATGCACCTTTCCTCTTCGGCCGCCAATCTCATATGGAGTCTCTGTGTAGGCACGGATAGGAGGGAGATTGGTCATGCAGCCCTGTCATCACTCGCCCCCAGCTTAAATCCACTCGCCAAATGCTAGTAGGCGAGTGTAAATTTTGAGGCCTGGCCATGATGACTATGTAAGCAATCATTTCAGACAGATCTCAGCTGAATTCATTAGGCCATTGAGAACTACTGTAATAGATGTGATTGGCCACAGCTATCATGTGGTATAGAGCCGCTGTGATTGGCCCTGTACCATGTGACCACTGTGACCAATCACAGTAGTTCTCAATGACATCATGAATGACATCCATTATTTACTACTGGGCAAATGATCGCTGTGATTGGTCACATGGTACCTGGGCAGAGCACAGCTGTCAGGTACACCGATCCATGATCCGCTGTGTTCAATGTACACAGTGATCACAGATTATGCCGCTGCATGCCTTAGGGGGGCGTGCATGAGGCGCAGATACAGATAGGATTATAAACTTTGGCAGCTTCCAGGGGAATGTAAATACTGGCCCAGATTCACAAAGCACTTACGCCGACGTAAGTGGAAATATCATATCATATCTGTGCACCGGACCCACAAACCAACATACGCCTAAAAACTGGCCACCCTACGCCGACGTAGCTTACATACGCCGGCGTAACGGGGGCGCACTTTTTGACTGGACGCATGTTGCTGCTCCCATTGATTAGGCATTTAAATATGCAAATGAGGGAAATACGGCGATTCACAAACGTACGTGCGCCCGGCGCATGCTAGGCGAGGTGCGTGTAAGTTTTACGTCCGGCGTAAAGTTATTCCCCATAGATGAGGTGCAACCCAGCAATAGACATGCAAAGGTCTGCACCAGAGAACACAGGCTGGCGTATTGGGCGTACGTCACGGTTACGCCGTACGTGGTGATCCGGCGTAGCTTAGGCTATTGTGCCGGTGTGGTTGTGAGCATGCGCATAAGGGTGCTGTTTCATGTGTTCACGGCTACGTCATGGTGCATGCGCAGTTCGTGATACGCCAGGCATAAAACACTGCACCATGCTCGCACCATCATTTGCATGCTCACTCCCACTTCCACCTAGTAGCCCCTGGCTACATTTGATTTCCTTTTTTAAGTTCATGTGATTTTCTTTAAAGTTCTTCCACATTTAAATGCAGTTCAATCTGTCCAGAAAAAGTGACAGAGTTTGAGAAAATTGCAAAGGATGCTTACAGCCAATCAGGGGATTGAGGGGGCGGGCTCAGGATGGGGTTCCGTGTCTGAATGGAGATGTGATTCGGCTCCAGTGCCCCCATAGGAAGCTGCTGACTGTGGGGGCACTCGATAGGAGGGAGGGGCCAGGAGCAGCAAAGAGGGACCCGAAAAGAGGATGATCCGGGCTGCTTAAAAGGGTTGTAAAGGAGAAACAGGAAGTGAGAAATTTAGTCAAAGAAAAAAATTTTTTTAGAAGGGAAATCGAAGGAAAAGGTAAGTGAACCAACAATGCACTAGCTTTAAGGAACCTATTTAGAAAATAGAAAACTAACCTTTTTAACCCCTTTAAGCAGGTAAGTACAACATAGTCATTATTTTTTTATTATTATTTAAACCAGAAAAATAAAAGGCAACCATCATAAGCACTCCCAGCTGTGTTATAGTATGTACCAACCCATGTTACTGTCAATTCTCTAGACAAAACATGTGAAATAAAATAAATAAAAAAAACATATACTGAATATTATCATTACATAAAGAGTCTACTTATAGTGTGGTTTGTTCTGCTTTTTTTTGAAAAGTACCAGGTTCAGCACAGCTAAATCTGGAGAGCTTAGAAATCAATGGGTGGACTTTTCCTTCTTTCCTTCTGTCTGGGAAAGCCCCACCTTATTTGACAGTAAAGAATTTTTTTCTTTTTATTGAATATTAACAATGACAGAAAGCAATGACAATCGAAAAGCAAAGTGTATACATTCAATCACATATTGCATTTAGAGATCAAGTAGGAAAATCAAGGTAAGTACGGTAATAAGGGCCACAAAATAACAGAAAGGTGAGCAGAGCCTAAACCGACAAATCAACAAGACCAAGCAGGGGAGATCAGGTCAACAGGTCATCCCAGTCATTGCTCCATAATCCTACGCACTCCCATCCCCAAAGGGGGGGGGTGGGATCAGGAGGATAACCACCCACAAGGAGGGGGGAGGACCAAGGGAAGAGGGGGATACACCCACCCAAAAAGGGGGGGGGGGAGAAGGGGACCCATCACCAGACGGGGGAGGGGGGGCACCTAGCCAGAGGCATCGACGCAGGTGGACCAGATCTTGTCGAACTCCGTTGGACAGTTTCTGCTTTCGTATGTAATCTTGTACAGCGGCAGAACCCTCACAATTGCGGTCCTCCACGAGGATCCCGTGGGGAGCTCCGGGCCCCTCCAACGAAGAAGGATCTCCCTCCTTGCGTAAAAAACAAAGCAAAGGTAATGCAAAGTTTGACATATCTATCTCCCTCAATCTCGCCCAGATAACTAAGCAGGTATATGCGAGGATCCATAGCCAGGTCCACCCCACAGAGATCAGACAGGGTGTCAGCCACCTCCCACCTTATTTAAAAGAGTTTGGGCACCTTAAAATCCTGTTCGTTAATGACTGAATGAATTCATGAAGATAAATAAAGTGGTGGGTGCATTCCCATACACATCATTCATGTGAACTCAGATTTAAGGCAACCCTTTTCATTTACAGCTTAATCTATATCAATTTTCTTAGCTATGGTCACTATCAGTCACCAGCTCTCTGCTCTGCCTTGCAGTGCTGGGCTGTGAAGGGGGCAGCTCACGCTCTCAGTGGCCTGCTGAGAGGCTGAGCCAGGTGCCGACCCAGGCATGTCCTGGACCAGCTCTGTGATGTCAGCTGACTGCAGGCTTTACCCTGCTATCTGCTGAAAACAGGCCACAGGAGTGCAGAAAGAACTGCACTCCGGTGATCCACAGGAAAAGTACAGCCAAACCAGCTTTGCTGTACTTCTCCTTTATGGCAGGATCCACAGAGCCAAGGCATCATCACTGCCATACTGCAGCTTGTTCTTCATCCCCACTGTTGCTGAACAGCCAGGCAGAGGTAAGGAGTGGAAGGATGAAAAAATAAGCTCACCCTTCAGAAGGGGGACAGATCTGCTGGGGGAGAGAGGTGATTTGGGGTATATAGGCTGTGAAGGGGAAAGGACAGTGGACAGAGTTAGTGGAATTGGTTAGTAGCCTTTGGTCACCCTTCTGTGTTTTGAACTTCACTTAGGTCCCATTCACGCCTAACCATTTTGTAGCTCGAAGCTCCAAAGCGCTCAGAAAAAAATCAATTATTCTCAATGATGGTGGTTCACATCTCCATTCCATTAACACCTAAAGCCCAAAGGTTTTGCAGCTACTTTTTTAACTTGATTCGGGTAGATTTTTTAAGAATTGAAAAGCAGAAACACACTTGTAGCAACAAAGATGATCAATTGCACTATTGGCTAATACAAAAAATCCCAAAGCTCCAAAATGCTTTGAAAAGGCTGTATAAACATATGCATACAAACGTGTGACACAACACCCCAAAAAATTAGCAAAAACAAAAAGGACCTCCCCACACTCTGACTGTTGATTGTTTGCAATAACACCTTTACCCTTATGGATTAGAAATACAGTGGACCTCGGATTACGAGCATAATCCGTTCTAGGAGAATGCTTGTAATCCAAAGTACTCGCATATCAAAGCGAGTTTCACCATTGAAGTCAATGGAAATGGAAATAATTTGTTCCGCATTGACTTCAATGGCATGCAATTCCGCATGAGGCCAGAGGTGGGGGGGCGTCAGAGAGCCTCGGAAACATCAGGAAAGGCCCGAGGACACCTCAGCTGACCTCGGCAAACCTTGGAAAGACTCCATTCTCGAGGTTTGCAGAGGTCAGCCAAGCTGTCCTCGGGCCTTTCCATGCATTTCTGAACAGCACCAATCGGGTGCGATCTGTGCCTTTTGGCTCCACTCGGCTCCGCCGCCCCCCCCCCCACCTTTCCAGAAGTGCATTTGTGAGGTCAGGCACTGATTTTGGACGAAAAGGCCTGGCTCGCAGTGTCCGCTCTAATTTATTCCAAAGGTGTTCTATTGGGTTGAGGTCAGGACTCTGTGCAGGCCAGTCAATTTCCTCTAACCCGAACTCACTCATCCATGTCTTTATGGACCTTAAATAAAAAAGAAAATTGCGCTAACTAAGTATAAATAATAAAAATAAATTCAAAAAGGCGGCAGTAAGCGTGTAAATTACAATAACATAAGAAAAAAGTGAAGAATGAGACTGCAAACTTTAATACACCCAATGTAACATGCACTATATTGTCAAAAGTATCGGGACACCAAGGTGCCTTTACATGCACATGAAATTGAATGGCATCCCAGTCTTAGTCCACAGGGTTTAATATTGAGTTGGCCTACCCTGTGCAGGCATAACAGCTTGAGCTCTTTTTGGAAGGCTGTCCACAAGGTTTAGGAGTGTGTCTATGGGAATGTTTGACCGCATTTTTGAGGTCAGGCACTGATGCTGGGCCAGAAGGCCTGGCCACACAGTCTTTGTTCTAATACATCCCAAAGATATTGTATTGGGTTGACGTCAAGACTCTTTGCAGGCCAGTCGAGTTCCTCTTCCCTAAACTCACTCATTCATGTGTTTATGAACCTTGTTTGTGCACTGGTGCAGAATCATGTTGGAACAGAAAGGGGCCATCTCCAAACTATTCCCACAAATTTGGGAACATAACATTTTCCAACATGTCTTGGTATGTTGACGCCTTAAGAGTTCCCGTCACTGAAACTAAAGGGCCAAGTCCAACCCCTGAAAAACAACCCCACACCATAATCCCCCCTCCAGCAAATGATTTGGACCAGTGCACAAAGCAAGGTCCATAAAGAAAAAAGAAAAACTGCGCCAATATAGTCAATAAACACAGAACAGCAGAAGTCCTTGTGATTGAAGAGAAATATGTCCACATGGTAGTGGTTGAAAACAAACAACACCACCCAGGTGATGAATAAGATCCAGTGAACCGCCACCACATGGACAGAGGCTTACCAGCAGGTAACAGGAAATCAGCATATACTCCACAGCCGTAGGGGGACACAGGCAGATGACAATGGATTCAATCCAGGGGATAACCTCATAAGTGGTCCTCAGCACAGGTGCAGGTATCACAAACCATATAACGAAAGAATGGAGGGACCACACATAGTGTAAAACCATCAGGGAATTTAATAACAAATATAAAAAACTACTTACAAACTGAGATGAAATTCGATCGTAAAAAACAAATGCCGGCCGGCAACAAGAGGAGCCCTTCCTCGTAACGTAGAGCACGGTGGCGTCACTGCACGCCGTGTACCCAAACGCGTTTCGTCACAGAATGACGTTCTTAATGGGAATAGGGCCCTGCAGTGACCCAAGCCTCGCTCTGAATAACAGGAACCGGAACAGGAACTCCATTTTGAAAGTGGGAATTTCAGAAGAAACAGCAGCGGACTATATAGGGAGATCTATACTTCTTTATAAAAAGTAATAAAAACGCTAAAAGACTACCAATCTTAATCTAACTAATGGAACAAAGTGAAAGAGACCCAATCAAGGATCATTAAGTGTTATAAATTAGTAAGGCATATTAACCTCTAGACATATTTGTTATTAAATTCCCTGATGGTTTTACACTATGTGCGGTCCCTCCATTCTTTGGTTAAATGGTTTGTGATACCTGCACCTGTGCTGAGGACCACTTATGAGGTTATCCCCTGGATTGAATCCATTGTCATCTGCCTGTGTCCCCCTACGGCTGTGGAGTTGATATATGCTGATTTCCTGTTACCTGCTGGTAAGCCTCTGTCCATGTGGTGGCGGTTCACTGGATCTTATTCATCACCTGGGTGGTGTTGTTTGTTTTCAAACACTACCATGTGGACATATTTCTCTTCACTCACAAGGACTTCTGCTGTTCTGTGTTTATTGACTATATTGGCGCAGTTTTTCTTTTTTCTTTATGGACCTTGCTTTGTGCACTGGTCCAAATCATTTGCTGGAGGGGGGATTATGGTGTGGGGTTGTTTTTCAGGGGTTGGACTTGGCCCTTTAGTTTCAGTGACGGGAACTCTTAAGGCGTCAACATACCAAGACATGTTGGAAAATGTTATGTTCCCAAATTTGTGGGAATAGTTTGGAGATGGCCCCTTTCTGTTCCAACATGATTCTGCACCAGTGCACAAACAAGGTTCATAAACACATGAATGAGTGAGTTTAGGGAAGAGGAACTTGATTGGCCTGCAAAGAGTCTTGACCTCAACCCAATACAATATCTTTGGGATGTATTAGAGCAAAGACTGTGTGGCCAGGCCTTCTGGCCCAGCATCAGTGCCTGACCTCACAAATGCGCTTTTGGAAGAATGTGGACAGCCTTCCAAAAAGAGCTTAAGCTGTTATGCCTGCACAGGATGGGCCAACTCAATATTAGACATGTGCACAGAAAATTTTTGTTAAAATAGTCTGACCAAGTGTATGGGGCTTAACAATACTATTGTTAAGCCCCATACACTTGGTCAGACTATTTTAACAACAAACATAAAAACGATCCTTTTCCGATCGTTCTCAGAAAATTTGTTTGTTTTTAAACTGCATCAGAAAAACATTTTTGGGTTCAGAAGTCTGGCCAACTGATCTCCCTTCAGATGAAAATCCACAGAAAAGTTTATTAGGCTTTACTGTACAAGTGTACTCACTATTCTGCACAAAAGAGAAGCTGCTTTCAGTCACTGAGGCTGGCCATACATGTTCAATTTTCTTGTACAATTTTCTTTTAGATTTACCAAAAACCATATATGAGGTCAAACTAAACAACACTTTCAATTGTATGCAATCAGGCAGGCCCTTGCACTACATAGTTGAAGGTAAATCTAAAGAAAATTGCACAGAAAATTGTATCATGTATGGCCAGCCTAATGCCGCGTACACACGATCATTTTTTGTGATGAAAAAAAACGACGTTTTCTGTGAAGTAAAAAATTACGTTTTTGAAACGTCACTTTTCAAAGACAATGTTGCATACACACCATCGTTTTTTTCACAAAAAGTGAGGTTACGTTCACCACTCTTTTCCATTGAAGCTCTCTTCATAACTAGCTTCTGGGCATGCGCGGGTTGAAAAACGTCGTTTTAAACGACGTTTTTGCTACACACGGTGACTTTTTGTGAAACAAAAAACGAGGTTTTGAAAAACGACACAAAAAATTCAAGCATGTTGGAATTTTTTTTGGGTCGTTTTTTTTAAGACAAAAAACGACGTTTTGCCCACACACAGTCATTTTAAATGACGTTTTAAAAAACTTTGTTTTTTTTCATCGCAAAAAACGACCGTGTGTACGCGGCATAACTCTCTGGCCATTAAAAAAACATAAACAAAAGATTTGCATTTGAACACGTTTCTTTTGTTATTTTCGTATGTTGATATGACACCTATAACAAAAAATTTGCCTTCAGTATTTTGAATACACAGAAAAAAGAAAAAGGAATTCATTCAATATACATAATGAAATTCTTTTGTTATAGATGTCATTGAACAATGATCATACAACTGAAAACGAACACAAAACGGATTCAAACAAAATACACAGTGCAAACCTCTTGATACAGATTTCATTTTCGTTATTTTGCCATTTTCGTTTTGTCGTTTTTTCCCGTCGGATCGTTCGTTCGTATTTGCGGTCGTTCGTTATGCGGCTCATCCGTTATCCCGTCGTTTTCGTATTTTGGTGCTTTACTGTTTTCGTATGTACACATTATCCCACGGGTACGAAAATGAACATTTTCGTACGAAAATAACATTCGTACGAACGGGAATGCACATATCTACTCAATATTAAACCCCGTGAACTAAGACTGGGATGCCATTAAATTTCATGTGCATATAAAGGCACCTAGGTGTCCCAATACTTTTGACAATATAGTGCATGTTACATTGGGTGTATTAAAGTTTTCAGTCTCATTCTTCACTTGCCTAGTGTGTTTAAGTAGAAGGCCTCTCACAGGTGGCAAAGAAAACAAACTGCCATCCTATTCTTTTTATTGTGTTATTGTATTGTACGTATTTCTTTTTTCATAAAGCGCAAATATCACTATCAGCGTGTTGGTGTTGAGTATTGTTGGGTCCAATTACATGGAGAGCAGTCACTGGAAATGGTAGAAGAGCCCATCCTATGCCAGCACACTTCGATAGTGCATGCTACACTTGCTAGAGGTTTCCTTTTCAATAATCACACAATGGTATCTTTTAATCTATGTTGTCAAATCCTCATGTTCTTGTTGGTTCATTTGAGCAGAAAAAAGAATGAACATGTGTATTAACACTTCATAGTCCTATAGCACACAAAACATCTGAAAACAAGTCTGTCCAATGTAAGGGACCCATAGCCTGGAGTTAAATACCGCCAACACATTGAATTAATGCTTATCCTGCCTTATTTATAATAAAGAAATACTGTTATTGCAGTGTTCTATTTAACAGTGGCTATAAAACTTTAAAACTTTAAAAACTGCAGTACATTACAAAAGCTCAGTTTCTGTTGTTAAATACGGTATATTGTGTGATTCAGCTCGTTCTTATCACTTCCACAGATATTAATGTTTAGCTATGTCACTTAATGCCTGTCTGTGTTATCTCTGTAAATTCTAAGGGACAGCAAAACATATAATCCTGTTTCGCACAAGGAATTTTGTGCTTACAGGCAGAGTGTAAATAGAATCAGTGTCCAATAATGTGTTATAATATGTACTTTTACACATACCCAGGACAGTGGAAAGTTTCTTAATGCCTAGTTTACACCAAATTTATGCTTGGGGACTGATATAGAGCCAGCTCTCTAGAGTCTCTAAATGCTAACAGTGTATGCTGGGACTTGAAAGTGAAAGTGAAAGTGTCAGTGAAAAAACGGGGACCGCTTGGCTTTGTTTATAAAAACCTAATTAGTAAGATGGCTTTGTTTAATAACTGGGGTCCCATCTGGTGCAGCACCCCATCACTCTCCTTCTTGGTCAAATAGCCCTTACACAGCCTGGAGGTGTGTTTGGGGTCATTGTCCTGTTGAAAAATAAATGATGGTCCAACTAAATGCAAACCGGATGGAATAGCATGCCGCTGCAAGATGCTGTGGTAGCCATGCTGGTTCAGTATGCCTTCAATTTTGAATAAATCCCCAACAGTGTCACCAGCAAAGCACCCCCACACCATCACACCTCCTCCTCCATGCTTCACGGTGGGAACCAGGCATGTAGAGTCCATCCGTTCACCTTTTCTGCGTCGCACAAAGACACGGTGGTTGGAACCAATTTTGGACTCATCAGACCAAAGCACAGATTTCCACTGGTCTAATTTTCATTCCTTGTGTTCTTTAGCCCAAACAAGTCTCTTCTGCTTGTTGCCTTTCTTTAGCAGTGCTTTCCTAGCAGATATTCTACCATGAAGGCCTGATTCACACAGTCTCCTCTTAACAGTTGTTCTAGAGATGTGTCTTCTGCAAAAGGTGGCTACTTTGAAGAACCTAGAATATGACATATATTTTCAGTTGTTTCACAATTTTTTGTTATGTATATAATTCCACATGTGTTAATTCATAGTTTTGATGCCTTCAGTGTGACGCTACAATGTTCATAGTCATGAAAATAAAGAAAACTCTTGGAATGAGAAGGTGTGTCCAAACTTTTGGTCTGTACTGTATATAAAATGCACTTTTTATCTTTCAAAAAGTGTTTTCCAGGGCTAAACCTTTCATCTGATTTTTAAATTGCTGCATTTGTAAATTTCAAAAGCCAATATAAGGCTGGATTCACACCTATGCAGTTTTAGTGCTTTTTGCATTTTGCAGATTTGCACTACAGTCCCTTTAACTACTTCCCGCCCGGTCAATAGTCAATTGATGTCCGAGAAGTGGTTCTGTAATCCTGACTGGACATCTATTGACGTCCTGCAGGATTACATGCCGATTAAATTGCGACAGTGCTGAAAGCTGAAAATTGGCTTGGGCAGGAATGTGCGTAAGTGCCTGGTATGGAAGTGGTTAATAAGGTTTCCTATGGAACACGTTCTGTAGTGCAAATCTTCAAAATGCAAAAAGCACTAAAAATGCATAGGTGTGAATCCAGCCTTAAAGGAATAATAGTGGTAAAAAAGCACTTGTGGGTTTAACCAATCTTGTTTTTTTGTACAATTCTCCTTTAAGGGGGCGTGTCAAGAGGTGGGTCCTATGCCTGTATACTTTTGCTGATAGGTGTCCCTCATTTCTATCTCAGAAAGTTGGGAGGTATGGTGACACTCGTCAAAGGGTATATGTGCATTGCTCCCAAACCAATAGCTCCCTTCTCTACCATGTGCCAGGCAAAGAGCTTACCTTAAATGAGTACCTCGTACATTTTAGGAGGTCTAACTGTGCTTGATAGAAAGACAAGAAATAAATTCCTCTGCATCCATATTCGGATAGTGGACAAATATCATGTAGGGCTATAAGGAACCTTCCTTTCCAGCTCCAACTATGCATGTAACAAATGCAACAAGCACACCAAAACAGTGCTCTCCGTTTTATTTACTAATCATTACTATAATTACACACCTACAGGACAAAGCATAAATACACATCTTTTAAAAGATTAATCTCATCCATCCATCCAGCTTTGTTTGATACTTGTCCATCCAATGTTATGAAGCCAACTACGCCTATTTGCAGAGAGATCATCGGCCAGAAGATGCCAGTGTCTGCAGAGATCATCAGCCAAAGGCTGACAGTACTAGCCTGATGATGTCATCTAAGCTCCACCCCTTAGACATTGGGGCCCAGATTCAGAGAGCCATTACGCCTGTCTAACTGGTGTTAGACTGGAGTAATTTCAAATTACGCGCGTTTTCTAGCTAGTTGAAAACCTCAAACCATGAATAGACGGCTGCGGGCTTCAATTCGACTGGATTACGTGTTCATACGCCTTGGGATCTACGCTGCAATAAAATTGCGGCCACTGGGTGGACTTCCCGTCGTTTTCGGCGTCGGGGTATGCAAATGAGCTTTTGCCGGCGATCCCCGAAATTACGATCTTCAATCGCAATCTCTTACGGCACCTTTAGTCATCTTTTATTTGCGTAACACTATACCAGCTTTTTGCTGCTCTAATATTAGACAGCCCATGTTAAGTATGGCCGTCGTTCCCGCGTCGAATTTCAACCTTTTACCGACGTCTTTTTAACGTAAGTCGTCCGGGAATAGGAATGTTCGTAAACGCCGCTACTCAAACAACGAATGACGTAACGACGTGATTTCGCGCAATGCACGGCGGGAAATTTCTGAACGGAGCATGCGCAGTTCGATCGCCGCGGGGACGCGCTTAATTTAAATGCTTTACGCCCCCTAATCGCGTATTTTGATTACGCGGCGAGAAATAGACTACGCCGCCGTAGCGTACGGGAAAAAATCTACCAGGATTCGGTGTAGAGCCTGGTAAAATACGGCAGCGTAGAGTATTTCGATTACGCAGCGCAATATTAAGTGTATGTGAATCTGGGCCTGGGTCTGCAAGGGCTTCCTCAGAGGGTCCTTCTTTTGTGCTGCATCCATAAGGGCTTCCTCAGAGGGTTCTCCATGTGGATGCAACTCAAGTGGAGGTTCGTTGAGTAAAAACTGCCTTTTCAATCTGACATAATAGATATTTGAAGAACACATTTATGGTTATACAGAAAGGGCTAGATTCAGGTAGAATGTCGTATCTTTATTCTGGCGTAGCGTACTTTTACGGGCAAGTGCTGTATTCACAAAGCACTTGCTCCGTAAGTTGCGGCGGCGTAGTGTAAATGGGCCGGCGTAGCCCCGCGTAATTCAAATAGGGAAGGTAGGGGGCGTGTTGTATGTAAACTAAGTGTGACCCGACGTATTTGACGCACCGAACAAACTGCGCATGCGCTGGCTGTGAACGTAGCCCAGTGCGCATGCTCCAAATCACGTTGCAAATGGTCAATGAAAACAACGTGAACGTCACGCCCAGCCCCATTCTGAATCGACTTACGCAAACGACGTAAACGTTGTACAATACGACGCTGTCCCGGCGTTCATACTTAACATTGGCTGTGCCTCATATAGCAGGGGTAACTTTACGCCGGACTTACGCCTATGCAAACGACGTAAAAAAATATGCTACGTTCGTGAATCGGCGTATTTATCTCATTTGCATATTCGACGCGTAAATCGTCAGGAACGCCACCTAGCTGCCAGAGTAAATATGCAAGTTAGATACGACGGCGTAAGTGACTTACGCCAGTGGGATCTAAGGCAAATCTATGCGTAACTGATTCTAAGAATCAGGCGCATAGATAGGACTCCTCACGCACAGAGATACGACGGCGTATCTGGAGATACGCCGTCGTATCTTCATCCTAAATCTAGCCCAAAGAGTTTTGGTGAATTCCTTTAAAGAATCACAATTTTTATTTTTGTTTTCTGAATTTGTGTATGCAGATGTGGAAAATCGCATGCATATCTGAAAATTGCACAGATCTGAACCTGTTCAGTACTATTTAACATTTGTAGATCATTACAAAACAACATATGAGATTTGACACAATTGCTTTGCGCCAACGACAGAGATCTTCTTATATTAAAGAAGATTTCTTTTAATGATATATGTTTGGCTTCAGAATTGAAAGTGGTTGTATAGTCATTTTGTTAACTTTTACCTGTGCGGTACATACTAGCTCATTATGCCATTTGCCTTACAGTGTTCTTAAAAAAAAAAAAAGTTCAGCGGGTATATAACCGCTTTAAATTGATCCGGTTATGGTAGGGCAAAATGTAGAATAAAGCCCTCCACTAAAAAAAGCTACATTGAAAGTTTATAAGAAGTTAAAGCCATATATTTTTATTCTCTTTATTTTTTCTCTCCGTTCTTTATATACTATACATGTACAGTGGAACCTCGGATTGCGAGTAACGCGGTTAACGAGCATTTCGCAATACATGTTTTTTTTTCAAAAATCATGACTCGGTATTGCCAGTGTTGTCTCACAAAACAAGCAGGATTCAAGCCTCTGCGGTGTGCAGTACCGCATTTGGGCAGATGTGCAGGGGCGCCAGTGACACTCGGAGCTGTTTGAAAATACTCGGAAACACTCAGAAATACTCCATTCAAGAGTGTTTCTGAGTCTTTCCGAGGGTCTCTGACTGCATCCGAATGGTCTCTGAGTATTTCTGAGTATCTCCGGGTCTCTCCTGCGCCCCCCCCATCTCTGGCCACATGCGGTATTGCATGCAATAGAAGTCAATGCGGAACAAATTATCCTAATTTCCATTGACTTCTGTGACTTTGACTTTGATATGCAAGTGCTTTGGATTACAAGCATTCTCCAGGAACGGATTACGCTCGTAATACAAGGTTCCACTGCATATATTATCTATGCAATTAGTGAAGCAGAAAAGACACAACGAGGTAGAGTTCCTGAAAGAAGTTATTTACATTCAGCCAGACGTTCTGTAATGTTGAAGATGATATTCCAAAAAGTGCATTTGGCTGAAAAATGAGGGCCAGGCGACCTGCCAACTTTTTTTATACTGTATCCTGGAAACAACAGCAGTGAAATCTTCTTGTTACCATTTTGTCATTTTCCATCCCTTTTTTGAGTTTTGTGCATTTTGCTCATATTAGCCTATTCCCATTTATCCTTATGTATTCCCAATACTAAAAAACAATTACAAAGCAACATCAAGAGTGATCCTCCCACAGTGGCTGCAACAGGCTCTCTTTGTTACCCTATTCTCTCCTATCAGCAATTTCCTTGTTAGCACATTAGCACTGAAGTACAATTGACAGGCTATTTGTGCTGCTTTTTTCCTCCCCAGTCTGAGCTCTGCTGTTCAGGTGATTTTAAGGGGCTGATCTTAACTGTCAAAATAATTTTGTTTTATTTAATTTTTTCTTAAGGAACGTGTGTATGTGGCGAATGCACCTGCCATGATGTGGACCCAACAGGTGACTGGGGAGATATCCATGGTGACACCTGTGAGTGTGATGAAAGGAACTGTAAATCTGTGTATGACAGGTACTCTGATGACTTCTGCTCAGGTAAGGAACGTTCGCTTTAAAGTACAATAGCAATGTTTGAGCCAACAGCAAAATGTACAGTATGTGATAACATTGGGACATAATAAAGCAGATGTCTTCACAAAAAGTGAACCTCCGCTTTTCAAAACCCTCCACCCCTCCAGTGTCACATTTGGCACCTTTCGGGGGGGGGGGGTGCAGATACTTGTATAATACAGGTATTTGCACCCACTTCCGGGAATAGACTCCTGCGGGAGTCACGCCCCTTCGCGTGACCCTCGCTGCCTTCTGAGAAACACACAGGTCCCAGAAGACAGTGGGGACCAGTGAAGGCTTGCCGTGTGGATCGCGCATGCGTAGTAGGGAACTGGACAGTGAACCCGCAATGCTTCACTTTCTGATTCCCTCATGGATGGCGGCGAGGCAGCCCAGAGACGAGCGGTTGCTCGGCCTCGGCTGCTGACATCGCAGGCGTGCTGGAAAGGTAAGTGTCCAGCAGCTGCAGTATTTGTAGCTGCTGGCTTTTTAAAAAAAAATTGGGGTGGACCTCCGCTTTAACCATGAATTTTACTTTACAGAATTGCGCTTTTAATAACAACAGCAAGCTTTTAAACAATTCATAGTTTAAAGAAATTAAATTAACAGGAATATTGCTTCCTGTAGAGTTAATTGAGCAACACTGCAGGTATCCATCTGGAGTCTAAAAGAAGTGATAAAAATGTACATCTAAAAAAAAAAAAAAATTCTGCACCCTGTGTATGTGCTGAAATTGTCAGTGCTTTTCATTTGAATTGTCAGTTTATCACTGCCTTTTATAATAGAGCAGTCATACATACCCTTGAAAAAGTATTCATACCCCTTGAAATTTTCCACATTTTGTCATGTTCCAACCAAAAACCTAAATGTATTTTTTTGGGATTTTATGTGATAGACCAACACAAAGTGGCACATTATTTTGAAGTGGAAAGAAAATGATAAAGGGCTTTCAATTTTTTTTACAAATAAATATCTAAAAAGTGTACAGTAGCCTGCATTTGTATTCAGCCCCCTGTACTGCGATATCCCTAACTAAAATCTAATCAAACCAATTGCCTTCAGAAGCCACCTAATTAGTAAATAGAGTCCAAATGTGTGTAATTTAATTTCAGTATACATGCAGCTGTTCTGTGAAGCCCTCAGAGGTTAGTGAACAAACAGCCTCATGAAGGCTAACAACCTTACGCCTCGTACACACTTGCTTACTAACGGCACACAATTGTCAGCTAACAAACACGAACGTAGTCACATACTACGTGGAATTTCAGCTCTTGAGGGTCACCCTTTGGGCATCTTCTGCTAATGTGGCCTTTGGTGCACATTGATTCTGAGCATGCGTGTTTGTACTTTGGACTTTTGTGTGACGCACTTTTGTACAGACAATATGAAAATCTGACAACAGGCCGTTGTCCGTCGAAAAATTACTATTTACTACCATCCAACATTTGTTGGCTGAAAGTTGGACAACAATTGTCAAAAGGAGCGTATTAATGGTTGGATTTTAGGCCAACAGTCTATCATCAGACAATCCCCTGCCAACAATCAGATCGTGTGTACGAGGCTTTAGTGAACAAACAGCATTATGAAGGCCAAGGAACACACCAGAAAGGTCAGGGATGATTTTGTGGAGAAGTTTAAAGCAGGGTTAGGTTATAAAAACATATCCCAAGCTTTAAACATCTCATGGAGCACTGTTCAATTCATAATGTGAAAATGGAAAGAGTATGGCACAACTGCAAACCTACCAAGAAATGACTGTCCAGCTAAACTGACAGGCCAGGCAAGGAGAGCATTAATCAAAGAAGCAGCCAAGACCCATGGTAACTATGGAGGAGCTGCAGAGATACACAGCTCAGGTAGGAGAATCTGTCCACAGGACAACTATTAGTTGTGCACTCCACAAATCTGGCCTTTATGGAAGAGTGACAAGAAAAAAGCCATTGTTGAGAGAATGACATAACAAGCGGCAGCACAGTGGTGTAGTGGTTAGCACTTTCACCTAGCAGCAAAAGGGTCGCTGGTTCAAATCCCAACCACAACACCATCTGCCTGGAGTTTGCATGTTCTCCCTGTGTCTGTGTGGGTTTCCTCCAGGTACTCCGGTTTCCTTCCACACTCAAAAGACATGCTGGTAGGTTAATTGGATGCTGTCCAAATTGGCCCAGCATATGTGTGTGTACGACTGTGTATCCCAAGCGTGTCGAGATCCTACGGGGTAAATTACCGCACCACCCAGGAAGACACTGGCTGCAAAAAGTGCCTAGAGGTGATTCAGTTTGCATGTGTAGCGATATACAAGTCATTCATTCAAGTCCTGTCTGCAGTTTGCAAGAAGCCATGTGGAGGACACAGCAAACATGTGGAAGAAGGTAAAATGAGACCAAAATTGATCTTTTTGGCCTAAAAGAAAAACGCTGTGTGGAAAACTAACACTGCACTTCACCCTGAACACACCATCCCCACCTTGAAACATGGTAGTGGCAGCATCATGTTGTGGGGATGCTTTGCTTCAGCAGGGACAGGGAAGCTGGTCAGAGTTGATGGGAAGATGGAAGGAGCCAAATACAGGGCAATCTTAGAAGAAAACCTGCAAAAGACTTGAGACTGGGGTGGAGGTTCACCTTTCAGCAGGACAATGACCCTAAACATACAGTCAGAGCTACAATGGAATGATTTAGATCAAAGCATGATCATGTGTTAGAATAGTCAAAGTCCAGACCTAAATCCAATTGAGAATCTGTGGCAAGACTTGAAAATTGCTGTTCACAGACGCTCTCCATCCAAGCCGACAGTGTTTGAACTATTTTGCACAAAAGAATAACCAAAAATGTCACTCTGGATGTGCAAAGGTGTTAGAGACATCCCCAAAATGACTTGTAGCTGTAATTGAAGCGAAAGGTGGTTCTACAAAGTATTGACTCAGGAGGGCTGAATACAAATACACACCATACTTTTCACAAATTTATTTGTAAACATTTTTGAAAACTATAATTTCCTTACACTTCACTATTATGTACCACTCTGTGTTGGTCTATCACATAAAATCCCAATAAAATACATTTATATTTTTGGTTGTAACATGACAAAATGTGGAATGAATACGGTTTCAAGGCACTGTATTTAGGACAGCGGTTATGAGACCCTTGCACTGTGATTAGCTTGCAAGTTCCAAAAACAAAACAATGACTATATTGATATTTGTTTCAATGTAATTTGTAAAAAATCATATCATAGCCTATATTTCATGGCAAGGCAGCTCGGCTGCGCAAAGGATTGTACCTGTATGTTGGTCTGTGCTTGTGGTACTGCGAGCGCGAGTCTGGTGGACTTGATATCCGCCGGCCACCCACGATCGCGGTAAAGAGAGGCAGAACAGGGATCTGCCTATGTAAACAAGGTGGATCCCTGTTCTCACAGGGGAGGAGAGAGAGATCAGCTGTTCCTAGTCATCAGGAACAGTGATCTCTCTCTACTCCCAGTCAGTTTGTCCCACTTGACAGTTAGAAACACCTCTATAGGGAACACTTAACCCCGTAATCGCCCCCCAGAGTTAACCCTTGCCCTGCCAGTGGCATTTATATAGTGATCAGTGCATTTTTATAGCACTGATCACTGTATTGGTGTCACTGGTCACTAAAAAGTGTCACTTAGGATCAGATTTGTCTGCCGCAATGTTGCAATCCCACTAAAAATCGCTGACCCCCGCCATTACTAGTTAAACAATAAAAAAATATGAAAAGTCCCTAAATCGTACTCCTATTTTGAAGACGCCAAATCTTTTGCACAAAACAATCAATATACGCTTATTGCGATTTCTTTTTACAAATGTAGCAGAATACATATTGCCCTAAACGGATAAATAAATTTGTTTGTTTTTGTATATTTTTTTTTTGGATATGTATAATAGCAGAAAGTAAAAAATATTGTTATTTTTTTTTTTAAATTGTCTTTTTTTGTTTATAAAAATAAAAACCACGGAGGTGATCAAATATCACCAAAAGAAATCTCTATTTTTAGGGAAAAAAGAAAACACTTACAATTTTTGTGTTTGGGTACAGCGTCGTACGACCGTGCAATTTTTTAGTTAAAGTGACGCAGTCTTGTATCGCAAAAAATGGTTTGGCCATTAAGAGGATAAATCCTTCCGGGGGCTGAAGTGTTTAAACCTGTACTAGATGAGATATTCCAAACTGTAACCAAAAAGCTGCAACGGTGATAAAACTATCAGCCTGTCCGCTGTCCAAGAACATGTAGTTAATGGGCCCTGGACACAGGTTATCAAAAAGCAGATGAAATTATTACTTAAAGTGGAGTTTCCATCCCAATTTTTTTTTCATTATTGGGCTCATTAGATCTAAAAAAGAAAAAAAGTAAGTGCTTGTAGGCTTCACAATGCCCACAAGCAAAATGACAAGGGTGTAGACATAGTTTTATAAACTATCTTTTTTGAATAACTATGCGGAGCGGTGGCGGATTGTAAAACAGTAAGTGACAGGATTTATATTATAAAAACGCAGGATGAAAGGACATACATTTAAAAAATGCTAATTGTGGTTGGAACTCCGCTTTAAGACCATTTGGCTTGCATTTGTCAGCTTACTACAAAGATGAGGAGCCCCAGGAGAGGATGTTCATTTGAATTGCCAAATCCATGTATAATGGATCAAACAGAGCACCAAATGAAAGACCTTTAATAGTTCAAAGTCTTTATTATTTACCTGGTTACAACAAGCAGGGCAAAGAACAGCCAATGAGTTTTAGGGGACAAAAAATCCCCCTTCATCAGGGCTGGGGCACGGTCACTTTTGCCATGAACACCAGCATTGACTGTTGTTTATAACATCTTATTTATGCAGATCAGTCTGCTTAGGAGTATTTTTTAGTCCATTTAAAGGGGGGGGTTTGCCCCCCCCCCCCAAAACACCATGGCTGTACTTTCTTCTGCTTGTTGTAACCAGTTGAACAATTTTTTGGACTCTTAAGGATTTTTTTTTTTTAGTTGATCAATAAAGCCTTTGGACTCTAAAGCCCTGTACACACAATCGGTTTTTCCGTTGAGGTGATTGCGTTTTGGCACGGTCAGATTTTTGACTGATGGTGTGTAGGCAAGACTGATGAAAGTCAGCTTCATCGGTTATCCGACGAAAAAATCCAACGGATTAGATTCCATCAGATATCCGATCGTGTGTAAGTGAGTGAGTGAGAAACTTATATAGCGCTGCACATGCGAACTGAATGGCCTCTGGGCGCTTGGTGTCCATTTCTTTTTTTGTCCTCAGAAGAATCTGGTTTGGGTTTTGATCTGTCTTCTGAAGGCCAAGTGGTTCACCTCCAACCGGATGCTGGTTGGTAAAGCATTCCATAGTCTAGGTCCTTGGACCACAAATCTTCTTTCTCCTTTGGACTTGTATCTGGCTTTGGGTATCTGGAGTAGATTTTGGTTGGTGGATGGCAGAACGCGATTGGAGTTGTGAGCTTTTCGTTTTTCGCATAGATATTGGGGGACATTTCCTAGAATACACCTATGCATAAGACACAGTGCTTTGAACTGGCAACCAATGAAGGGTTGTCTTTTACTGGCAACCAATGAAGGGCTCGTAGTGACCGTGAGATTGATTTTCCAAGGTTTTTTTCCAGTCACAAGTCTAGCGGCCGTATTTTGAACGACTTGCAGACGAGTGATTTAGTACTTTGGGAGTCCAAGATAGAGGGCATTTGCATAGTCAAGTCTGGAGTTGATAATTGTTCCCACTACGACTGCTATGTACGGCTTTACGTTTTATTTTTTTTCTTTGTCGCTCTTTTTTACCCAATTTTATCTCTCCGAAGTAGAAATCTGTTGGAAGTGTCTCGGGTTTGGCTTAATTGAATTGCAGTCAGGTAACAGGCTAGACTTCAGAAAAATGTTGATAACCTTTAAATGTATGGTACTTGTGTATATCGTCTGCTAAATAGCAACAGTGCCTAAAATGTAACAGTTCTCTTGTAGTGGTGTCATTATACTGTATGTAACATAACAGCATGTTTTCTTTTGGTAATTTGGCCCATGCAGTGAAATTACTATGTCATTATTTAATTAGGTTGTCAGGCATATATTTTTAAGCTCTAAGATTTTGTATTTACAATTTTAGTTACAATGTTGTTTAACCTTAGTGGTGTGTAGAGGTTTCTATACTATTATTATATGCTGAATATTTTATGTTCACTAAAGCCTTTTCTTAGGTATACTTTTTTATACTATACTATACATGCAAAAATGAATCAGCTGGCAGAGGGTTGGGATAAAAAAGACCATCGTTGATGGAAATGAATGTCAAGGCATTGATAACAGGGCGGTAATTACTTTGTGTTATGCTGCTGACGTCACTGGACAGCAAGACCAAGACTTGAGCTGTCACATCACATCAGCAGAGCCATGGAAAGCAATTACAGGAGGCCATTATCAAAGGGCTATCTTTTATTGCACGTTTTAATCATTATTCAAAATCACTTCAGATGTAGTTTAAAATCTCGCAAGCAGGAAATACCCCAGAAAAAATGCTGTGAATACTTTGCACACACAACATGTCCATAGCAGGAGTTAGGTAATGTGTCATTAATATTGAGTAAATGCTTGATGCACATTATTAATTTATATTTCATTCGGCAGTCTGTAATGACAGACCCGTAGTCATTTTTTCTGAGGAAGCGAAATAAGGTGAAAGCTTTGACTGGCAACCTTTGGTGTTACTTTATGGAGATTATTTAGCGAAATAAGATGTAGCAATTCATAGTAATCATTTATATTTTAGTTTACTATAGTCACATCTGTGAAAGATTATTTCTGATTGGATGCTCATAAATGTTGCACTTTGCAAATCATCAGTGTTCTTTGTGTTAATGAATTAGGTCATAGATGCAGCTGCAACCTAGAAAATATTAATAAACTTACCGTTCTCAGTATTTATGTCTGTTCTTCTGAGAAGCAAATGGAACCAAAGATTTTATAATACAGGTACACAATTTGAGGAATTTAGGTTCCATTAAGATAGGTAGTTGCAAAGCTGGATTACTGTATGTCCTAATGAGACGTTGAGTAAGGCTTTGGACCTCTCTAATGCCTTACAGGGACAAGCAGTCTGGACATTTCATCTAAATAAGTATCTCTATACATGACATATTAAGCAATGCCTCATGGAAAACAAATATTAATTACTGGTTTCATCACTGAATGCATTGCTGCTGTGCATTGTAGTGTTTCATTAGAATAGCACTGATTGAATGTTAGTGGCTGGCAGGAGCCCATAAATACTGTCAATCATGTCAGCCCTTGTAGAAAATGCTGGAATGTGTGATCCTAATCATTATTATACCAGCAGCATGCACCAGCCACCTTGATTAAATTAACTTCTCCTCCATCCTGGTTCCTCCATGTGGAAGATCCCCCCACATTACGTCAGAGGTCCCCTACATGACCACCCATCACAATAAAGTCACCCCTATACATCAGAGGCTACCCATCACCACAGAGTCTCACAATCAAAAAGTCAGTAGCCCCCAGAGTCCCTTCTATCCATGAAAGCCCCTCATCCCATCATAATACCCTCATCACGGAGCCCCCTATCATATCAGAGTCCTTCATCACTACAGATTTCCCCATGGGAGTCCCCCCTATCCATCGTTGATCCAAGGTTAACTGGGTGTCATGCTTGAAGCACCCCTAGGGGACCCAAAGGGCTCCCTGGTTGAAAAACACTGTTACACACATATACATTGTGCATGCATTTGAGCATATACACACTCACACAAAGATAATAAAATACATTCCATTTTAAAAATAAACTATTTCTTTATCCACTTGGCAACCGCCTAACTGGGAATTTGCTGCAGCTAGATCCGGGTATATCCTTTTCCCTTGGGAGTATGGCTTTTATATAGGGATAACTTTTAGAAGTGGTGGGAAAGGTGTGCCCCCCCCCCCCCCTCTAGTCACATCCCGGTGGTTCCCAGGCTTACGTACCAATTGGTGAGCCTTGGAACCATCCGGCATAGAGATGGGATAGTATTTTCCCATAGAGATGAACAGTGAACAATGACAAGATGGCCATGCTCATCTCCAATGCCCTTGGAGGACCAGAGCAACGTCACTTCCGGTTCTCGTGCCACATTTTTTTTTCTCTTAAAGTAAAAGATAAAAAAAAATTATCTTTTTCTTTTAAGGGTAGAGGGGAGATTTGGGGTCTTTTAGACCCCAGATCTCTCCATAAAGAGAACCTGCCATTCCGTATTGTTATCTCAAGGGATGTTTAAACTTGTATTGCTATTGCAAAGAATGTAAAGGGACAGCGTAAAAATCATTAAAGCGCCACATGCCTGCATGCTCACACGCAGTAGTGAGAGCATACGTATTTCATGCCCACATATGTAAACAGTGTTTGCATCACACATGTGAGATATTGCTGTGAACGTCTGAGTGAGAGTAATAATTCTGGTGCAAACATTTCATGTGCTGGCCTTGGAGCCTGTCCATGTTCCATAATAATGCACTGGGAAGGAAGAAAGGTCATACACTGATGATGTCACTGGGCTAAATGAAATGTATTCGGCCATACAAGCAACGCAACTCCTCCCTTACGGACGTAATCATAGAGATGATTATGTTTTATCTGGTAGTTTAACAATCTCATCCTCTGTATTGAGAGGACATTATTCTGACCAAATTCCCAGCTTCATGTGCATTTATGCATCCTAAAAATATGCAAGGAACCTCTGTCATGTTTTAATGTTGCCTGATGACTCTCATCCGTCTACTGCTCTCCAGACCTTTAGCAATCAGACTGCCTTTTGTCATGCCTCATACACAACACGGCCAGTTTTCCTGTCAGGGAAAAAAAAATCCAACGTTTTTCCCGAAGCAATTCCTCTCCAGCCTGCCTTGCATACAGACGTTCCTGCCAAATCCCGCCTGACCAAAGCGCGATGACGTACAACTTGTATGACGGGACTATAAAAGGGAAGTTTCATTCAAATGGTACCACCCTTTGGGCTGCTTTTGCTGATCCTCGTGTTTGTAAAAGTTTGGTGAGAGACGATTTGTGCTTTTCATGTGCTGCATTAAACGATGCAGTTGATTTGTTGTTCAAGCCGTACATTTTCATTCCTTCAGTTTAGGTACTTTACTATTTATTGGTGCTTAAAACACTACTATAAAATACATTAACATTATGCATGAAGACCCTACTACCCAAATAATTTATATATATATATATATATATATATATATATATATATAGTAGCGTCTTCATACACATTTTTAATCTATTTTGGTCTGAAGATAAAGATCTTTAAAATAAAAAATTGTATTTAATCTTTAGATGGAATAGAAGCACTTGAGCAGCCCGCATTCCTGATTTGTATGCACACACAGTACTTCTCTGTTGCAAGCTCTCTGTGTACTGCACACGGCTACAATGCCTTGTAGTTCATCCTAACCAGACAAGAACTGATAAATAAACTATAGGGGCCAGATTCTCAGAAGAGATACGACGGCGTATCTCCAGATACGCCGTCGTATCTCTGTTTCTGAGGCTGTGTATCTATGCGACTGATTCTTAGAATCAGTTACGCATAGATTTGGTGAAGATCCGACTGGCGTAAGTCACTTACACCGTCGTATCTAAGTTGCAATTTTACGCTGACCGCTCGATTTCTGCGTCGAATATGCAAATGAGCTATATACGCCTATTCCCGAGCGTATTTACACCCCGTCATCGTAGTTTACATCGTTTGAGTAAGCGTAAGGTTACCCCTGCTATATGAGGGGTAACCTTGTGTAGGTTCGGAGTACGCCATGTTAAGTATGGACGGCGGGACAGCGTCGTGTTTTTCCATCGTTTACGTCATTTGTGTAACTCGTTCTCGAATAGGGCTTTGCGTAAGTCACGTTCACGTCGAAACCAATGTATTTGCGGCGTAGTTTGGAGCATACTCAGTGGAATACATCCACGGACGGCGCATGCCGACGCCCACCTCCTTCCTGCTTTGAATTACACGGGCTTACGCCGGCCCTTTTACGCTACGCCGCCGCAAGTTACGGAGCAAGTGCTTTGAGAATACAGCACTTGCCCGTAAAAGCTGCTGAGGCGTAGCGTAAAGAAAAATACGCCAATCTACGAGAATCTGGCCCTATGTATAAACTATTTTTGGTTACTGCCACTCTAGCTGCCTATGATTCATTAGACTTCGAATAGTTGCCATTGATCACAGAACAAAAGACAGTGGAAGAACTCATATCCAAACATATTGCAAGCATTTAGCATATATATAGCAGTTACTGAACAGTAGAGAAACAAGGCAAAATGTTTAGGCTGGGAGTTTTTTTAAACAAGGTTCATGACAGTACAATAATAACAGATGCAAACAGCTTTATTTCTCAAGATAAACCAACTTACAGGTAAATGCTTGTATTTCTTTTTGACTCTCCCATACTGTCCTTTCTGGCTTAAAAAGTTTATCAAAATCTATGCATGAACCTTTAAAGTTTGACAGCGAAGTTCTATTTTATGAATCAGCATGACATTACTTTATATATCAGTGTGACATTTCAAACATTTTTGTCTTTGTTTGCTTAGAGTAGGCATTGATTGAAGTTTGTGATTACCTGTACAGGTCATGGGCAATGTAACTGTGGGCGATGTGATTGCAAAGAAGGATGGACTGGAAGGAAATGTGAACACCCACGGTCCTGTGCTCTGTCGATAGATGAAAGCAAGAAAAAATGCCAGGGAAGCTCTTCTCAACCATGTTCTGGACGAGGTGAGTGGCTGTGACTGATGTTTACTAGATGGTATCTATATACAGTGCCTTGCGAAAGTATTCGGCCCCTTGAACTTTGCGACCTTTTGCCACATTTCAGGCTTCAAACATAAAGATATAAAACTGTAATTTTTATTTATTTTTTTAATTGTTTATTTATTAAAAACAGAAGGCCAGTCCACACGGACCGTATCAATAACAATACAACAGGTATGAAATAACAGGTGTAGTCATTCAAAGTACATACATATCGGAGTATTACATTCGGTTTGCGGCCGAAGCCATGGAGTACCATAGTGTGGGTAGTTCGTAGTCGGAAGCGAGGACACGGGCACCGGAGGGCACGCCCCCGTCTATACCATGTCCCCGCCTCCCCCCCGAACCGACCCCAGATCTGTCCATTGCATGTATGTCTCGACCTTTGCCAAGGTACTATGGGCCCGCGGGCCTAGCCCTCCTTGTTTTCCGTTTTCAAAGTTAGAGTGAGTAATAGAAGGAAGAATATCTAGCTAGATACTGCTCAGTGAGCAGAGGAGGAAGAGAAGGAGTGGGATAAGAAGAAAGAAGATAAAGAGGAAAGAAGGGGGGGGGGAGTGTACTCGGGCATGGACCTCCACGACTAGTTCGTCTTGTATCATAGGGGGCGGGTGTCATCAATACGATTCGTATTATCCAGTAAGGAAGGGGGTGTGTGTAGCCCAGAAGGGGGGGCGGGAGGGAAGGGGAGTCTTGATAGGTTGGTCAATCAGTTCCCCTAAGAGTCTGGCCCTCCTCCGAGTATTTGAACATTGTCCATAGTTGCCAGGTCTGGGAGTAAAGCTCGTTTTTGTCTTGTTTGGACAAAACCAGGTCTTCCATGGAGCTAATCTCGTCGACCTTCCGTAGCCACATGGCTAACGTCGGTGGGTGCGGAGACTTCCAACAAAGCGGGACGCAGGTCTTGGCCGCATCCAGCAAATGCCGGACAATGGACTTTTTATATACTCGTGCGGGAGTGCCCGTTGCATGTAGGAGGAAGTATGCTGGGTCATCAGGGACTATCCGGTCTGTAAATTTTTGTGTGATTCGTCTTATCTCTTCCCAGTACGGTCGAATGCGTGGGCATGACCAGAAGATGTGTAGCAAAGTGCCCTTATCTGTCTGGCATCTCCAGCAGGCGTCAGAAGTTGTCGGGAACAGTGTGTTCAATAGGGTCGGGGTCCTGTACCACCTCGTCAGAAGTTTATAATTGCTCTCCTGGATCTTGGCGCAGATCGAGGACTTATGTGTAAATGTGAGGATGTGTTGTCTCTCACTAGTCGAGAATCTATAGTTCAGGTCTTGTTCCCATTTATCCAGACTCGGAATTTGGTATCCCTCTGGGGGTGTAATCAGCAGGGCGTGTAGGAGCGACAGGGCGTGTGGTAGCGTTTCTGATCCCAGGCACATCTCTTCTAGGGGCGTGGGACTGTGGTTGGTCGGAGGGGGAGTCATGGTTCTAAGAAAATGGCTAAGTTGACCCGCTCTCAAAAAATCTAGTTGGTATGGTCCTGACTGGGTCATGAGCTCAGATAGCGTTTTCCATCTACCCGACTCGCTGAAATGGGAGGCCTGAAAATAGCCCGACTCGCGTAGGGTGGTAAATTTAATGTCTCTAAGTCCGGGTTCAAATCGGGGGTTTCCTAAGATTGGGCGGAGTGGTGATGTGTCCGTGGACAGGCGGGACCGTTTAAATAGACTACTACATACCTTGATGGTGTTGCCTATCAAGGGATGATGGAGTACGTCCCTTTGTTGTAGGTCGTGGCACCACGGGGCTCGGGGCAATAGAACTGCGCATTGCGGCTGCTCTATATGCGGCCATAGTTTCGTCAATCTGTGTCTGCACCATTCGATTAGACGATTAAGCTATGAAGCCTGGTAGTATGTTTTTATGTCCGGTAAGGCTAGGCCTCCGTGCTGCTTGGGTAGAGAAAGAACCTTCCTGTGTAGCCTGGGACGTTTCCCTGCCCACAAAAAAGTCCCAAGTATGGATTGCGTCTGCTTAAAGTAACTCATTGGGATATGTATGGGCAGGGCCTGAAGCAAGTATATAAATTTAGGCAGGATGGTCATCTTCAAGATACTGCATCTACCGAACCAGGAGTGTAGGCCAGTGGTCCAGCGATTTAGTAATTATTGAACTGTCTTAAGTAGGGGGGGGGGGGGAGTTGAGTTTGAACACATTGGATAGTCTCGGTGGGATACGTGTACCCAGGTATGTCAGGGCTGTGTCAGTCCATTTTAATTTGAAACTTTGTTTAAGTTGGGTCAGCAGTCGTTGAGGGATCCCCACTCCCATCGCCTCTGACTTCGTCAGGTTGATTTTTAGATTGGATAGTCTGCCGTATAAGTCAAATTCGTGCATCAGGTTTGGCAGGGAGGAAACCGGGTCAGTTAGGGAAAATAGCACGTCATCGGCGTAAGCTGAGACCTTGTATTGGTCATTCCCGATTGTCAGTCCCGATATGTCAGAGTTCTGTCGTACGTGGCGTAGGAAGGGTTCCAGGGACAAGGCAAATAGAAGGGGTGACAGCGGGCATCCCTGTCTAGTCCCATTGGTTATCGGGAACGGGTCTGAGAGGGTACTATTCGCCCGCACCCTGGCTGTCGGGCCAGTGTAGGCCGCTGTTATCCAGCGTAACATTTTCTGTCCCACCCCAACATGTCTCAAGGTGTCAAACATGAATTGCCAACTCACGCGATCAAACGCTTTTTCGGCGTCCGTCCCTATGAAGACACAGGGGGTCTTTATCTTGTTAGCCACATGGAGCAAGTTAAGTACCTTCGTTGTATTGTCCCTGGCCTCTCTGGTCGGGACAAAACCCACTTGGTCAAGGTGTATGAGACCAGGTAGATACTTCTGAAACCTAGTGGCAATCACTTTTGTAAATAATTTGATGTCGGAATTTAGCAGCGATATAGGTCGATAGCTGCCGCATTGACCCGGGTCCTTACCCTCCTTATGTATCACTGCTATCTGTGCATGTAGAGTGGATACGTGAAATGTGCCTCCTGTGCCTAGGGTGTTAAACAGGCCCGCTAGGTGGTTCCCCAGATACGGGAGCAGAGTCTTGTAGTAAGTGGTGGTAAGGCCGTCTGGGCCAGGTGCTTTGCCTGGTTTAGCGGATTTCAACGCTGCCTGGAATTCCGATACTGTGATCGGCTCCTCCATCAGCTCCCTCGCTTCCGTCGATAGGGTCGGCATGTGCGAATCATTAAGGTATTGGGATGTTTGGTCTGGGTCAGGGGTCGGGGACGGGGGGGGGAGATTGTATAGGGTGGTGTAGAAATGTTTGAATTCCTGAGAGATCTGCTGGGGAATGGACACCTTGCGTCCCTCCCGAGAGACTATGTGTGGTATGTACGTTGCTAGATTTTGTGCGCGTATCGTCTGGGCCAGCAGCTTCCCGCATTTGCTACCCGATTCGTACACGGCCCGTCTGCATATCTGCATTGCCGCTTTAGCTTTGTATTGTAGTAGGTCCGTGATCTGTTTGCGAGTGGTATTCAGGTCAGAACCTATCTGTAGCGTCTGGGTTTGTTTGTGTTGTGTTTCTAATGTCTGCAACTTTGCAAGTAACGCAGCTTCTTTAGGCGGGCCCCATGTTTAATGAGAATCCCTCTCACTACCGCCTTGTGAGCCTCCCACACCACCCCCGTGTCACTACCCTGGGTGTTGTTGGTGTTGGTGGCCTAATTCTCGCACTATTTCCGTCATGGTATCCGAGTCCTGTAGCAGGCTCTCATTGAGTCGCCAAGGTTTCCTCTGATTTGATTGGGTATCTGTTAGGGCATAGATTAGAGTGACCGGGGCGTGGTCAGACCACGTAATCGACCCAATCGAGACGTCCTTGACCGCCGAGAGGTGTCTATGGGGTATCAGGAAGTAATCTATCATTGAATAGGATGAGTGTGGTTTGGAGTAGAAGGTATAGTCCTTCTCTCCAGGGTGTAAGAGGCGCCAGATGTCAATCAACTGAGCCGAGTGTAGCGCCTTATGAATGCGTTTGCGTGAATCTCTCGATGTGGAGGACAACCCCGCCGAGGTGTCTTCTGACGGGACCAATGGAATTTTGAGGTCACCTCCTACCACTAGGTGGCCTTTTGCAAACCGTGTCAGCTGACCCAGTTGTCTGGACAGAAAGCTGTCTTGATGCTCGTTTGGAGCATAAAGATTTGCAAAGGTAATTTGAGTCTGGCATATCCGACCTTTTAGGAACAGATAGCGGCCTTCCGTGTCCATTTTAGTGTCCTCATGGGTCCAAGGGACCCTGGCGGAGATCAGTATAGAAACTCCCCTTGATTTTGTCGCTGTATAGTTGGAATGGTATACCGTAGGGTAGTACCTGTTTTTCAGCATAGGTAAATTTTTGTCTTTAAAGTATGTCTCCTGTAGCAATACTACATCCGCGCCCAGGCGTCGCATATCATGCAGGAGCATCCTCCTTTTTTCAGGGATGTTCAGCCCTTTGACGTTCAGCGAAACAACAGTCAGGCGGTCCATGCCCGTGTGTACCGAGGGACGGGCCTCTAGGGTCCGGAGAGGGGTGGGGTGTGTGGGAAGAGGACCAGCCTCTTAGGAGAGGGAATAGGGACAGACGGAAGGAGAGGGAGTGGGAGAGAAAGAGGGGACAAAATTAGATTAGGAAGCCAACACAAGAGCGTGTGGCCCAGTAAGAGATAGCTAAATTAGCCCAAGTGGCTGAGGCGCTCTCCGGTTTTAATCCGGGAACTGAGCGCAGTCCTAGGTGGGTGGGTGGGTAGACAGAACCAGCGGAGCGAGCACCCGGGTCCCCCCCCCCGGCTGTTAATGTTGGTGGGGCTCAGATCGGCATTACAACCAAAACAATAGGAGGTCACTCAAGTTTAAAGATAGCAGCACAAGGGATATAAGGAATACACATTGTGAGATAAAGGCAACTGTAACAACACAACATTACTTATGGAAATGCAGGCCTGCAGAGCGCTCCAGCACAATTCTCTAAAAAGTCCTGAGTCCCAGTGAGGCGTCTGCATGGCCCGTTCCGGTAACAAAATGAAGAGAGGGGAAAGAAGGAGGAGGACAGAGAGGAAGCAAACCAATCAGAGGTAGGCTCTGTGTCCCCGCAATAACATCAACATATAGATAAACAGGTTGCTGTTACTGGTCTCCTGTTAACAGAAGGAGGTAAGGGAACAGCCCGTAACATATACAGCAGCAACTGTTAGCCACATTGTTGCTAGAGACTTTTTCTGCCTCCTCTCTCCCCCCCCCCCCGTTCAAGCAATCCACCGTCCACCTAGTGGACATCTGCATAGCGCACCCTTTGACCCCCTCTGAAACATTTTGTATAACAACCCCATTCCACCCAACCTCCCCATCCAAGAAATCCCCTGTATGTCTCATAGTTACTTCACTGTGCATCACAACCATTGATGGCCAAAAAGAAAAAAAAAGAAACAACATCCCCCCTCCCGCCTCCCAGGTTCCCAGTAAAGTCTCGGATCTCTCAGGGCCCAATAAGTAAAGCCTGTCACAATATCACCAGGAAGTCCGGGCAGCTTCTCGTAAGGCAGGTACCCCCCTGTGTTTCCCGGGGTGGCGGTACATGAGGTCAGTTCAGCTCCGGGGAAGGGGCAGACCGCGGGATATGGCACAAGGAGAGGGCCCAGCCACCAGGGGAGATCTAGCAGCCTGCGTGAAGTATCTGAGCCAGATAGGTCTGAGGGCCAGTGCCTCGATAGTACACCCAGTCGCGCGGCCAGGGTTGGTTGCCATCCCCCTCTCTCCCACGGCTGGGGTCCAGGGTCCCTATTGCTATGTACTGGGCATCTCACTGGCAGTGGCCCCAAATCCTCCCCAAGGGATGATGTAAGACTGTTGGTCATCTGAGGAAGGGCATCTCAGTGTGGGCGAGCAACGGGCGGAGCAAGAGGGTTATGCAGGCAGGTCAGGCTCTAAGGGGGGTAAAACAGGTCGTTCAGCCGGGAGGGTCTTTTCCGCAACTCCGGGCCTCTCCGGCTCGGTAGGGAGCGTCCGGGGGCATTTCTGAGTCCTTGTAACTGGATGCGGCCTTCATCAAACGGCTAGGACTGGTTGCCAACCCCCTCCCTCCACCCCCCGGCACACAGCGCAGGACTGGGGGCCCGGGTTGTGGCCTAAGTTGGTCAGGGATCCCACCGCATCGCAACTCGCGGGGAGGGAAGGGGAGAAGTGGAGAAGATAACATATTAAACAGATAAACCAAGGGGGGGGGGGGCGTCAGGCATCCGGAGGATCTAGCTGCGGAGTGCGCTGAGGGGGTGAGGACATTCAGGGCGGCATCGGGGTTGTTTAAAACGGTGCTACAAAGTCAGAGGCAAGGGGGGGGGATCAGTCAGCAGTTAGTGGATTGTGGCCCAGGGCCTACTCACAGTTTAGTCACGTAACTCCCCTCCCGAGGGAGCTCTCCGACGTCTCCTTCCCTGCCTCTGTTGGCGCGGCTGTGCAGGCACTCTGAAGTTTGAGGGACCCGATCTTCCGACGGAGCGCGGTAGTAGCTGTAACCAGTCTGGTACTGGTATCTGGTCGGTTCCCAGGAACTGGAAGAGGCCGGGTAGGTCCGCCGGGGTCTGCAGGGTGTAGGCTCTTCCATCTTTTCTGAAGGTGACAGACAGAGGGTATCCCCATCTGTATGTGTAGCCATTTTATTTCGCCAGCTCCAGTATAGGCCGCAGCATCGCTCTGCGGCGCAATGTTGCCCTCGAGAGGTCCAGTAAGATTTTAATTTGGGAGCCGTCTATCTCCACCTCTCCTCTATCCCACGCCATCCGGAGTATATGCTCCTTTTGCGTGTACCTCAGCAGCCTGCATAAGATGTCTCGGGGCCTGTCCTGATCTGCGGCCCTGGGGCCTAGGGCCCTATGTGCCCTGTCCACCTCTACCTCCTCCGTCGGCTCCTCCAGGACGTCGCGGAACAGGCCCTGCAGCCTGCCATCCAGCGTCTCCGCTCCCACCGATTCCGGTACTCCCCGTATCCGCAGGTTGTTGCGGCGGCTTCGGTCTTCCACCTCTTCCAGGTGTAGCTGTAAGGCCATCGCCATGTCTCGTTGCTGGTCCCTGTCCCGCTCCAGGCCCGACACCCGCCGCTCCAGCTCTACCAACGATGTCTCGCCTGACGAGACTCTGTCCGTCAGGGTGGTCACCTCCGCTTTCACCTCCTGTCCAGGATATCACGACGGTGTGTCTCCTCCAGCCGCTGGATGAGGGCCTCAATGTCCGTATGTGTAGGTAGCGCCTGAAGAAGGGCGCAAATATCTTGGTCCGTCGAGGATCCTCCGGGGGAGGAGGTCGGGGACGCCATGTCCAGGTCCTCCGGTCTAGATGGTGTCTGCGGGCACAGGGGTGAGTCCGGCTCCGCAGGTAAAAGGTCCCACTCACTATGTTCAAGGTCCTCCGGCGGTACTCCACGTGGTGTGCCTCGTGGTGCCGTCGCCCGGGCCCCTGACGATTTCTGTTGGCGGGGCTGGAAGTAACGGTGTGAATCACCTGTGGCTGTTCCAGAACGGGTCACTCGGGTGTTAGGTTTGATGTTGCGTTTCTTGGTTGATTGCATGCTGATTTTTAGTCAAGTTTGGCCGGCAAAAGGGGGTTTAGGGCCGGGAGCTCTAAGAACAAGCAGCTTCACTCATCCATGTCCAGGCCACGCCCCCAAAAACTGTAATTTTTTGTGAAGAATCAACAACAAGTGGGACACAATCATGAAGTGGAACGAAATTTATTGGATATTTCAAACTTTTTTAACAAATAAAAAACTGAAAAATTGGGCGTGCAAAATTATTCAGCCCCCTTAAGTTAATTCTTTGTAGCGCCACCTTTTGTGGCGATTACAGCTGTAAGTCGCTTGGGGTATGTCTCTATCAGTTTTGCTCATCGAGAGAGTGACATTTTTGCCCATTCCTCCTTGCAAAACATCTCGAGCCCAGTGAGGTTGGACGGAGAGCGTTTGTGAACAGCAGTTTTCAGTTCTTTCCACAGATTCTCGATTGGATTTAGGTCTGGACTTTGAGTTGGCCATTCTAACACCTGGATATTTTTTTTTGTGAACCATTCCATTGTAGATGTTGCTTTATGTTTTGGATCATTGTCTTGTTGGAAGACAAATCTCTGTTCCAGTCTCAGGTATTTTGCAGACTCCACCAGGTTGTCTTCCAGAATGGTCCTGTATTTGGCTCCATCCATCTTCCCATCAATTTTAACCATCTTCCCTGTCCCTGCTGAAGAAAAGCAGCCCCAAACCATGATGCTGCCACCACCATGTTTCACAGTGGGGATGGTGTGTTCAGGGTGATGAGCTGTGTTGCTTTTACGCCAAACATAACGTTTTGCATTGTTGCCAAAAAGTTGGATTTTGGTTTCATCTGACCAGAGCACCTTCTTCCACATGTTTGGTGTGTCTCCCAGGTGGCTTGTGGCAAACTTTAAATTACACTTTTTATAGATATCTTTAAGAAATGGCTTTCTTCTTGCCACTCTTCCATAAAGGGCAAATTTGTGCAGTATACGACTGATTCTTGTCCTATGGACAGAGTCTCTCACCTCAGCTGTAGATCACTGCAGTTCATCCAGAGTGATCATGGGCCTCTTGGCTGCATCTCTGATCTGTCTTCTCCTTGTATGAGCTGAAAGTTTAGAGGGACGGCCAGGTCTTCGTAGATTTGCAGTGGTCTGATACTCCTTCAATATTATCGCTTGCTTTATACGGAGACTTGATTACACACAGGTGGATTCTATTTATCATCATTAGTCATTTAGGTCAACATTGGATCATTCAGAGATCCTCACTTAACTTCTGGAGAGAGTTTGCTGCACTGAAAGTAAAGGGGCTGAATAATTTTGCACGCCCAATTTTTCAGTTTTTTATTTGTTAACAAAGTTTGAAATATCCAATAAATTTCGTTCCACTTCATGATTGTGTCCCACTTGTTGTTGATGCTTCACAAAACATTACAGTTTTATATCTTTATGTTTGAAGCCTGAAATGTGGCAAAAGGTCGCAAAGTTCAAGGGGGGCGAATACTTTGGCAAGGCACTGTATAATATACACGCGCACACACATGCACCTTAAAGTAGTCAGTAATCCATGAAGTATTAATAAATGTTATTTTTATTTCCAAATATTTTCCATTCATTGAGACACAATGAAGACCACTACAGTGAATACAATTGAAGCTGACAAAATTGGTGACTGTTTATTATGTACGTCAATTTAAGTCAGTCTTTCTCAACTGGGGTGCAATGGCACCATGGGGTGCCACCTGGGTTTGTCAGGGGTGAGGCAGAATCCCGACTTAGAAAGTAGAAGCAGAGAAGCCCTAAACTGTGTGTCAGCATAGAGTGGGTACTCGATAAGGGCAACAGCAATGGGCACAGCATTTACAGTATGTGCCAATCAAGTCTAGGGTTGGGGCTAGAAGGTGCGGGGAGATTGCTTTTAGAGTCCTGACCTGCTTTGTCTCCAACCGCCACTATTTAGTACTGTATAAACAAAAATGTCACCTGGCAATGCAGGGGGCGAACGTTAACTTGAAAGACATCTTGGTCAGCCGTGTATAGTAAATCTGTGGTTTTGAAAAGGCTAAATGTATGTTTGTGAGTGTATGTAATGTATCTTTTGTATATGTGTGTATCTATCTAAATATGTGTGTATGTATGCATGTACGTTTATGTGTATGTGTGTGTATGTATGCATGTGTAAATTTATATGTATGCGTGTGTATATAGGCCCATACACACGGTTAGACTTTTTGCCAACAAACTTCAAAATTAGCAAGTTTTCAAAATAGTACGACCGTGTGTACGCTCCATCGGACAAAAAGTTTGTTCTGCAAACGGACAAACTTTACGTCAACAAGAGTCCGATGGTGCCTAGTCCGACTGTGTGTACAGCAAGCAATCAGACTTTTGGACAAAGTACAAATGCGCATGCTCAGAAGCAAAGACCAGCCGGAAGCTTTCTGTCTGGTAAAACTAGCGTTCGTATTTGAAAGAGCACATTCGTGACGCGGCAAGTTCTGAAATCAAGAAAAGCAGCGCACATTCTCTTCTTTATAATGTGATAATACTAAAAGCTGCTTTGCTGGTGATACTGACGGAGTAAAAACAAATATCTTTACTTTGGATTAGTGTATTTTAGTTACATGAATCAAACATATTTCTATATTTTTTTGTACATCAAGTTAGCACAACCCCATTGCACAACATGTCTGCTTAACGAAACAAACAAAATTGCACGAAACTGAAAATCGCGGATGCACACAGACGAAACCTCTACTAACTCTTGATTAGCAGAAGGAGCCCAAAGGGTGAGGCTGAAAATCTTCCCAGACGTGTTTCGTCATAGGACGTTGTCAATGGGATCATCCCATTGACAACGTCCTATGACGAAACGCGTCTGGGAAGATGTGCGGTGACGTCATCACGCTTTGGAGGAGGGTTTTCCAATGTGTTCGCCGGCTGGCAACATTAAGTTTTATATGCCTGTTTAACTCATCGCAAATGTGAGTATTCTAGTTTTTTATGCTTTTTAATATAAAGTCCCTGCGGGATTACGCTATGTCTGCCTTTATCATCATTTTACATATGTGATCAAACTGGTGGAGTTGCGGAGTGGAGCCCAGGTGTAGGCACTGCCCTAGGAATTGGGATTCGTTCGGTCTACCTCAAAGGCCGCGGTAACAGTTTTTCCTCCGGTAAGCTGCTTAGACCTCTGGTGGTGGGCCACACTGAAGAGAAACGTTTGAGTCATAGCACAGTGGTGATTACTACTTGTTTATCCTGAACCAAGATCAGCAGAGACTTTTTGAACTATTATATATTTTTTTCTGGCTGAAGGATTGTGCTATCTATACATGATTGGTATATGGACTCTTTGACTACACTGAGTCCGGGTGTTAAGGCGCAGCTCTAAATCTCTGTTTTCTTCCTATACTCATGTTATGATAAACATAACATAACATATGATAAACATGTCCAAGCTAGATATGTAAATAACCTGTCACTCAAAGCAAGAAGAGAGAAAACTGACTTTTTATTTAGGCAGGTTTTTATCTGGAAGGCTGTTCATTTTACTGAACATTGAAAAAGGATTACTCAGATCTGGATTAACTCTGTGTGGCAAGACTGGGCACAGATCATAGGAAATCTTATACTCTACATTGTGACATCACAGTCTGACTTTTTGCCAACAAACTTCAAAATGAGCAAGTTTTCCAAAAAATCCGACCGTGCGTACGCTCCATCGGACAAACTTTTTCGGTTTTCATCGGACAAAAGTTCGCTCTGCGATCGGACAAACTTTTCGGCAACAAAAGTCCGGCCAACTCCCTTTTGACAACAATCCACGGAAAAGTTTGTTTTGAAGTCTGATCATGTCTGCGGGGCTTTACACTGTCCAATGTGACTCAGCACAAAAGAGATAAGCTGATTGGCTAAGATATTAAGTAAGATACATCACCCACTAACTACACTGCCCATTCGAAAGAACGATTTGAATACACAAATTTACGAACAGACAAAGAAACGGATTTACAAAACACACAAATTAAAATACGAACATACGAATGAATATACGAAATTACAAACAAATTAAAATACGGAATGCAAATCGTTCGTTATAGATGTCATTTTCATTCTTTTGCTGTTTCGGTGTTTCGTATTTTAGTAACTTTGTCCAATCGTACGTTCGTATTTTCGCTTGTTCAGTATTTTGCTTATTCGTAATTTTCATATTTTAGTACTTTCAGCTATTCGGATGTTCGAATTGATCTGAATGTACGAATACTAACAAATTCGTACGAAAATCCATTCGTTGCGCACGGAATCGCACATGTCTACAAACGGTCGGATTTTCCAACAACAGCCTGCCATCACACAATTCCCATCAAAAAATCGTGTGTACGAGGCTTAAGGCATAAAGGAGTAAACCAAGAATCATTGAGGAATGCATCTGCTACTTTGTTTTAGCTTATTTATGGCATACAAATTATAAGTGCTTCTAAATCTATATAGTTCCTCATAAGAAGACCTATTCAACTGTGTTAATTGTCAGTTAATCCTTTTCAACACCTGAGGCTAAGGCTATTACCTTTTCTTTCTGGCAGCTTGTCACATTGCAGTTACTGTGCCTGTTAATATTTTATTGTATGTATGCATGATCTAAAATATTTAAAATCATCAAGTCGGGTCTGCAAGATCAGCTTAGTTGTAATCAGAAAATAACATTGATGAAATGATACTGTATAGCCAAATGTTGTTTTTTTTTTATACCAAGATCAACCATAGAATCCAAAAGTGAGAAAACAATTCATATACATATATGGAGTAATGAAGAAAAGTTAGAAGTTATCATGGATTTGAGTTTGACAAACAGCAGGGAGGGACAGGTGTTTTTAAAGATAAATTTCAGCACCAAAATGTTGACAGAGCTTCCATCAGAATACAACTACCAGTATCAGCAATCCACGGTCATTCTATTTGCACCATGGAGCTAGTAACTAAATGCTGCTGGCTCATGTAAACATTCTTATAGCATTTTTCACTAAGAAGCTTTGGGGAACGAAATTGACAAAATAACAGCTATACTCTCAAAGAGATCACAAGTGTTCATCCATGATTACTTTGTATGACAGTATTCTTTCTCTATGGACTGGTAATTTTAGCCATGGAGATTATACATCAGAAACATATTTAACAGAAGGGTTTATCCTAAGTTGTTTTGTGCAGAAATTGACGTTCATCTATACTGTATATTGGCAACTTTTGTAATACATATAAAAGAAAATCAATCAGCGCAATAAAAACACAAAATAATATAATAGTAAGCAGCTGAACACTAGGAATCAATTAGATAAGTTCCTGGAAAGATATAAACAAAGAATAGTGCAGCGCTATATAAAAGTCCATCCAAAGATCCTCCTTGTGATAATCCAATAGTGGTAAAATTCACACACATGCAGGTGATGAATCATGGATAGAAGAAAGACACCTCCACCAGTAGTAAAAATGGCCTCTCACCTCCCAGATCAGACCCTATAATGAGATCAGGGTCAATAGCGCTTTCCCATAAGGGATAAATCCAGGGGATGAAGTTGCCAGCTGACAAGCATGAAGCCAAAACAGATACACTCCGACCAGATGATTATTCATTCATATAAAAAAAGGAGATAACATAGTGTACTCTGTATGCGCACAAGGTTTAATAAAACAAATGTATAAAACTCACATTTTCAAGGCACTGATCCAGTGTCAGGGTAAACAGCGATAAAAAACATGTGTTGCTTGTGTTGCAGTGGCTGCGGGTGCCGTCATGTCCTTCCCTCCGAACGTTGCGTCCCTAGGACAGGACTTCTTCAGCGGAATGTACTTTTGTAATACTCCACAATATGGAGTGGATTTTACTGAAACCCATCATTCAGAGCTGATACAACTGTGCATTTCTAAAATCAAATACCACAATCTTTAGCATGCCTTGACAAAATTTTGGAAACATTGAATCAATATTTAATCCAATTTAATTACATCTATGATGTATAATTTATTACAATTTTAAACTGATATTTATGAATGTATAGGGAACTTGTATTGGTTTTAGTCAGTTTTATTTTAATGTTAAAGTGACACTAAATAATATCCATATTCTCCAAAAATAATTCATACACATCCTCTATTTAATGTCCTTGTAATCAAATTTTCATAAAATTATTTATTACTGTGCTTTTCTACCTCCTTGTAACATCCTCTGCGAGCTACTAAACCTCCCCTTTTCCCCTTAATTTCTAAATGTTTGGAACAAGCTTTGAATGTTACCTGCGATTATGTGCAATGCTCTATGCACACTACAAATCCCGTAGTCCTACCATGTTTCTCCTAAAATAAGACAGAGTCTTATATTAACCCTTTCCCGCCGAGTGTATACGCATATATGTGTCCTCGGCTTTCGGGTGTTATACCAGGATGATGCCCGCAGCTGCAGGCATCATACTGGTATCATTTTTTAGAGCCGCCGATTGGCTGTCCAGGGATAATGACCGATGTGGCTAAAAGTCGCTCGGTTGTTATCCTGGAGGAGCGGGAGGGGACATCCCCCTCCCGCCGCCTGCGCCACTCTTACCGGGCCTCCTGTTCCATCGGGAGACCCAATCCACAATGCGCCACCTCCGGCGCCTAGAGAGAGACTAAATCGAAGCCGCAAACAACTTTGATTCAGTCTCTTCAATGTAAACACAGAAGCGACGTCATGACGTCACTTCTGGGTTACTCAGCTGCCAATGGCGCCAGATTTTAAAAAATACACAGTATTCAGAATCGCAGTTTTCGGCGATCTGAATACTTTGAAGTGCAAAGGAGGGATTGGGGGTCTTTTTTTTTTAAAACACAATTTTATATTATAAAAATAAATACGATTTTTTTTTAAAGCGCCCCTGTCCCCGCGAGCTCGCTCAGCAAAGAAAAATGCATATGGCAGTCGTGCCCGCATATGTAAATGTGTTCAAATCATACAAGTGAGGTATCGCCGCAATAACTCTAACTGTAGACCTCCTCTGTAACTCTAACCTGGTAACCGTAAAAAAAAATGAAAGTGTCGCCTATGGAGATTTTTAGGTACCCTAGTTTGTCACCATTCCACAAGTGAGTGCAATTATAAAGCATGATATGTTTGGTATCTATTTACTCGGCGTAACATCATCTTTCACATTATACAAACAAATTGGGCTAACTTTACTTTTACATTTTTTTTTAAATTCATGAAAGTTAATTCTTCCAAAAAAGTTGCGTTTTAAACACCTCTGCACAAATACCGTGTAACGTAAAATATTGCAACAATCGCCATTTTATTCTCTAGATTCTCTGCTAAAAAAAAAAAAAAATATATATATATATATATATAATGTTTGGGGGTTCTAAGTAATTTTCTAGGAAAAAAATACGGATATTAACTTGTAAACACCAAATGTCAGAAATAGGCTTAGTCAAGAATGGGTTACGTTTGGCTACAAAAAATACTAGTGCTTATTTTTAGGGTATGCCTTATTTATTTACGGTATGTACAAAAAAGTTCCTGTGTCCCTTTTCTTCTCCCCCCCTCTCTCAGCTCAGAAGTCAGCATTAAGAAATTCTGTTAGCCTAAGAATAAATGTTAGTTAAAGTCCTTGTAAAATCATTTAATCCATTCTGTAAAAAGATCATAAAATGTGCACTGTATCTACTTGTGTAGCTCCATTGTGGAAAATCCCATATTTACAGTGCCGATGGGTGCTCACGTGACCCGTCAGAGTATTTCTTCCCTACTCTGAGCACTGAAGAGGGAGGGGCTGCTGACATCAGCCGGGGGGAGAGGAAAAAAGCTCCAGTGGGTCACGTAAGCACCCAGCGGCGTTGTAAATAAGGTATTTTCCACAAGGAGACACACTCCACATTATTTAATCTTTTTAGAGAACGGATTACATAATTTTACAAGGACTTTAACCACTTAAGACCCGGACCAAAATGCAGGTAAAGGACCTTGCCCCTTTTTGCGATTCGGCACTGCGTCGTTTTAACTGACAATTGCGCGGTCGTGCGACGTGGCTCCCAAACAAAATTGGCGTCCTTTTTTCCCCACAAATAGAGCTTTCTTTTGGTGGTATTTGATCACCTCTGCGGTTTTTATTTTTTGCGCTATAAACAAAAATAGAGCGACAATTTAAAAAAAAATGCAATATTTTT
The DNA here is from genome assembly GCA_029574335.1 of Rana kukunoris. NCBI lineage: Eukaryota > Metazoa > Chordata > Amphibia > Anura > Ranidae > Rana > Rana kukunoris. Next base: position 212,256,561 of record CM056050.1, on the reverse strand, counting down.
TACTTTTTGCTATAATAAATATCCCCCAAAAATATATATAAAAAAAAATAATGTTTCCTCAGTTTAGGCCGATACGTATTCTTCTACGTATTTTTGGTAAAAAAAATCGCAATAAGCGTTTATCGGTTGGTTTTCGCAAAATTTATAGCGTTTACAAAATAAGGGATAGTTTTATTGCATTTTTATTATTTTTTTTTTTTTTTACTACTAATAGCGACGATCAGCGATATTTTTTCATGACTGCGACAATATGGCGGACACTTCGGACAATTTTGACACATTTTTGGGACAATTGTCATTTTCACAGCAAAAAATGCATTTAAATTGTATTGTTTACTGTGGAAATGACAGTTGCAGTTTGGGAGTTAACCACAGGTGGCGCTGTAGGGGATGTGTGACTTAATGTGTGTGTTTACAACTGTAGGGGGGTGTGGCTGTAGGTGTGACGTCATCGATCGCGTCCCCCTATTACAGGGATGACGCGATTGATGCTACGGCCACAGAGAAGCACGGGGAAGCCGTGTGTGCACACGGCTCTCCCCGTTCTTCTGCTCCAGGGACGGATCGCCGCACTCCAGCGGCGATCGGGTCTGCGAATCCCGCGGTCCCGGTCCTGGAGCTTCGGATTGGGTCGCGGGCGCGCGTCCGCGGGCACGCGCCCGCGACCCACGGCTGGGAACTAAAATCAACGTATATATACGTTGATGTGCCCAGCCGTGCCATTCTGCCGACGTAAATGTGCAGTAGGTGGTCCTTAAGTGGTTAACCAGGGCTTATTTTCGGGGTAGGACTTGTATTGCAGCCATCCCAGAAACTCACGCTAAATCTCATTTTCGGCGCAGGGCGTATCTTTGTAAAACTGTATATCTATTTCAAGAGCGAGTAAGAGAGGTTGGTTATGTTCCTACATACAGTGGGACCATGGAGAACGCAGCAACATAGAAAAAAGGAATGTTGAAATTTGTAGAAGGCTGAGCGCAATAGAATGTACTTGTGTTAGTTAACCTCTTGGCGCCAGAAGCATGCAAATATGCAGCCTCTTGGTGAGTGGGCCTTGGTGCGGAGCGGTCGCATGTTTGCATGCAATATTGCAAACACAGCTGGGCCAAGAGCACACGCCCTGCATGCTCCTGGCACAGTTACTGGGAGCTAACTCAAATCTCCCGATTTCTGCTTGCGATGGGGAGCTTTCTGATCATGCAACCAGCATGACAGCCAATTATGGTGGTCACATGATCAGAAACTCCACCACCCAGCATCTGAAACCCCTTACAGGGTCGGGAGGTATTAAATGTAATTTTTTATAAGCCAGAGTTTAGTGTTTAGTATTTAATTTTATTTTTTCTGTGCATTTAAAATCTGTACTTTACGAGAAAACACAATATGCACCAATAACACTGATGGAATGGAGTCAGTTGAATAAGCATGGTCACCTTCAGAAAGGCATGGCATAAATGGATAATTATTGCTGGTAGGATCAAAAGGAATAATTAAACTAAACAAAAAAAAAAAGGAATTAAAAAAAGGATTAACAATTATGAATTTATAGGGACACAAGCAACAACATATTTAGGCTAAGTGTCTGGGTTTACAGTACATGTATATACACTAACAATAATACAATAAATAGTATCCTCAGCACAGGTCAGTAGTACATTAGTGGCTCCTGTACTAAGAGTCAAGATGATCCTCTGCTACATTGTCTGTAAAAATGTAAAAATTACAGACTTACAGGTTGAAATAAAAAAAAAGAAACCAAATGTAGCTACCACATTTAGGAATTGGTATGCTGCATTGCAATACATTTTTTTATTTTTTTTTGGGGTTTAATGCCACTTTAAGTGTTCTAAAATGATAGATAAAATAAATATATTGTGCTTGCCATACAGTAGGTGACCGCGATATTGTGTCAATCCCGCTCCCTTTCTCAGCGAGATTGACCACCTACGAGCCCCATCGCGGGAGCCAGCGCCGAGCTCAATTCAGTCAAGGTTTTTGTCTTTACTTTATGATCTCATCATAGTCAACTGTTAACAATGTTTAATTCACAAACTTGTTTCTTTGTGAATTTTTACATGAAATCAGGCTTTAACCATTAAAAGCTTTACTCTTTGCTTATCTTACACATTTTTTTATTACCACCTTAAATTGTTAATTCCCTTGATCTCCTAAATAGACTTCTCATAATCAGTAGTGTATTTAGGTTTTGTGCTGCCCTAGGCCTGACTAAACTTGTGCACCTCTAATTTAAAAATTACCCACCCCTTTCTGTCAAGGCTACACCCCTTGCTGTTTAAGACCCGCCCTGAAATTTTTGTGCGGTGACACTAGTTCTGAGGGGGAGGGCAATGAATTCCCTTAATTTGCATAAATTTCCTCTCACTTCCTGTTTGACTATGGGGCAGGAAGTGAAGGGAAATCTCTGCAATAGGACAGGGATGGTAAAAAAAATACACTGACCGGGGCTATAACCCTCCCTTACTCTATCCAAAATGGGAAAAAAAGTGTTGCCTATAGTTCTACTTTAAGCACACATTTCTGATAATTTTATGGAGAGGACTAACAAGATATAACCATTCCAATGGTGCAGCAGAAAACATATAGCACAGTGAAGAAAGTTTGTGCTCCAGGATGATAGGACGGTCAAAATCAGAAGCAGCGCTCCCCACAGTTGCAGAATGCCAGCCGGCCATCCGCATACCGAAAGCAGTGCGGCCGCTTTATGGGTGCACTACACTAATTTGCCTCTCAGCCCAGTCTGCCCCATAAGACTGGCGCTACACTAAGAGTGTAGGGAAAGCTGGTGGGGACTTTTTCCATGCTGCCCCCCTGCAAAGTGCTGCCCTAGGCCTGGGCATCAATATTACAATACTAATCTAAATGCAGTGGTATTTTAAAGTGCACCAGAATGTTTCCAATGTAATAACAGTGCTGAAATGCAGTTACTGTGTGCCAGATCCAGGCTGTGCATAAGGCATTAACGTCTTCCCAAACTGTGCTTCCTTTCATTCAACGGTCAAATGGTATAGCCTCTCTTGCCTATTGATGTTCTGGTGGGGCACATTGGCAGCATCTGATGGGGCACAGTAGCAAAAATTGATGGGCACACTGGCAGCATCTGATGGGGCACAGTAGCGGCAGTTGATGGGCACACTGGCAGCATTTTATGGGGCACACTGGCAGCAATTGATGGGCACAGTGTCAGCAATTGATGGGTATAGTGGCTGCGTTTGATGGCAAAGTGATTGATTTACAAACCAGCAAATGTTTGGCACAAGTCACATTTACCACTTTATAAATGTAGCCCTTTGTGTTGCTGTAGCAATTAAGTTTACAACTATAATGATTCTACAATAATACATTTGGGAACATTTTTTCCCCCCATGGCATTATCCCTTTGTGTTGTAGCCAACCATGTTTTCAATCTTATGTGTCCAGAAATATCCTGACCTTATCATTTTAGTGGAATAGCTACTCCAGACAGTTTTTACCCCATGCCGTCAGCTTTTGTTAAGGCTGAGAATGGATTACAGTTTTAGACTTTAGGAACTATTTTACACGTACTGCCCTTGTCTGAATTGCTTTAAGTACAGCTGAAGTTTGATTTAACCTGCTATGGCTATTGCAGCTTGTGTCTTACTTATAGTGGCAAATGTAATCCTTGAGACGAGACTTAAGAAAGAAAATAATTTATTGCTTGTTCTACAAGAGATGTTTTTTGTCTCTTACAGGATACATATACTTTTATCTGAGAGTCACAGCCAAAAAGAACTATACTTTGCACAAATCTGCAATTAGATCCCATTAGCACTTCTGAGAGCTGGAGTGTTTTTTTTTTCATTATTCGGCACTGCATGCTGCCCCTTTACTTTGTGCATGTACTGTGGCTTATAATAATGTCAACCATGAGTGTACCTCGTCCTTTGGAAAAGAGGAGGCTATCATTGAGCTATCACTTAAGCCTCGTACATATGACAGGAAAACTGCCAGGAGAGCATTTGGGAATATCAGCCATGTGTATGCTCCCTAGCAGTTTTCCGTCAGGAAAACAGCCAGGAAGCCCGACGGGAAAATGGAGAACCTGGCTGCCAGACCGTTTCAGCAGACAGATTCGATCGTGTGTACGGGCGGACAGACAGATTTGGCCAGCCGACAGATTTTAAAGTATGCTTTAAAATCTGTCGGCTGGGAATCTGTCCGTCCGACATATCTGCTGGTTAGTACGCTAACCAGCAGACATATCTGCTTGCACATGCGTCGAATGGATTCGACGCATGCGCGGAAGTGTTTTACTTCCTGGTGCGGTGACGTGGCAGCGTCAACGTCATCGCCACGTCACTGCGCTGTCTGCCGGCGGGGACTTTGGTTTGATCGTGTGTACACGATCAAACCAATACATCCCAGCAGACAAATCTGTTCAAATTGGTCTGTCAGACCGATTTGAACAGATGTATTTGGTCGTGTGTACGCGGCCTAATAGGTAGTCAGGAAATTGGTTGTGCAATTAATGCTCCAGAACGCCTGATGGTGCTCCCTGCATGTTGGGCCTCTGTATGTGGCCACGCTGTGTAAATTTGGTAAATTTTCAGAGATTGCCACCGTAGCTTGTGGACTTTGTGGGCCAGATTTAGTAACCAGTTACGTCGACGTATCTATATATACGCCGCGTAACTTCTAAGCAGCGCCGGCGTATCTGTTTTCTGTATTCATAAAACAAGATACGCCAGATTTCTGCTAAGATACGAGCGGCGTAAGTCACTTAAACTGTCGTATCTTAGTTGCATATTTACGCTGGCCGCTAGGTGGCGCTTCCGTCGTTTTACGCGTAAAATAAGCAAATGAGCTAGGTACGCTGATTCACGAACGTACTTGTGGCCGAGCGTCTAAGTTTACGTTGTTTGCGTAAGCGTTAGTCCAGCATAAAGTTACCCCTGCTATATGAGGCGCAGCCAATGTTAAGTATGGACATCGGGACAGCGTCGAATTGTACGTTGTTTGCGTAAATCATTCGGGAATGGAGCTGGACGTAATTTACGTTCGCGTCGCTTACATTGACAACTTGCAACGTGATTTCACGCATGCGCACTGGGATACGTCCACGGACGGCGCGTGCGCCGTTCAGAAAAAACGTAAATTACGTGGGGTCATGATTCATTTACATGAATCACACCACCACATTACTAATTTGAATTAGTCGCCCCTAACGCCGGCCACTTTACGCTACGCTGCCGCAACTTATGGAGCAAGTGCTTTCTGAATAAGGCACTTGCCCATAACAGTTGCGGAGGCGTAGTGTAAAGAGCGCCCCCCTTCTCTGAATCTGGCCCTATAACTTTCACACCGACCAAATAATATACAGCAATTTGGGTTATTTTCACCAAAGACATGTAGCAGTATACATTTTGGCTAAAATTTATGAAGAAAAATTACTAATTTGCAAAATTTTATAACAGAAACAAAGAAAAATTATTATATTATTATATTTTTTCTTTTATAGCGCAAAAAATTAAAAATAAACATTGGTGATTAACCACTTAAGACCCGGACCAATACGCTGGTAAATGACCCAAGGTGTTTTTGCGATTCGGCACTGCGTCGCTTTAACAGACAATTGCGCAGTCGTGCGACGTGGCTCCCAAACAAAATTTGCGTCCTTTTCTTCCCACAAATAGAGCTTTCTTTTGGTGGTATTTGATCACCTCTGCGATTTTTATTTTTTGCGCTATATACAAAAATAGAGCGACATTTTTGAAAAAAAAACACTATTTTTTACTTTTTGTTAAAAAAAAAATCAAATAAACTAAATTTTAGTCAAACATTTAGGCCAAAATTTATTTAGCCACATGTCTTTAGTAAAAAAAAAAATCGCAATAAAAAAAATAGCTACCTAGCGGGAACAGCGACACTAATACAGCGATCAGAAAAATGATCGCTTAGTGACGCTGGCAATAGGGAGTGAAAGGGTTAACTAGGGCGGTGATCAGGGGGTTAAAACTTTATTAGGGGGGGTGTGGGGGCTATCCTGAACCTAACACTAACTGTTTTTTACACTGCCTGTCACACTGACACTAAATGCAGTGATTAGATCACTGCATTCAGTGACACTGTGACAGGGGGGTGGGGGGGGCGATCACAAGGGGTTAATATGCCTATGTGAGTGTGTGTCAGTGTTGTGTTGGTGCACACTTACTTGTGATGTCTTCTCTCATCAGCAGCGCTGGGAAACAGCGCTGCGATGAGAGAATACATCATTTCCTCCTTCCTGTGTAAACACAGAAGGAGGAAGTGACAGGTTGGGAGCGCGCTCCCATTGGCTGGGAGCGATCGCGGGGGGGCGGGTATTCGCCGACATCCGCCCCCAGATCCCGGATCGCTCCCGGAGCCAGGGGGACCCCCGCACGCCGCGGAGGGGGTCCCGATGGGACCCCCGAACCGCACTTAGGCGGGGACGTAAATTTACGCCCTTGTGCCTGTACGTGCCATTCTGTGGCCGTATATGTGCGTGCGGGGGTCCTTAAGTGGTTAAATACCACCAAAAGAAAGCTCTATTTTTGGAAAAAAAGGGACAAAAAATTCATATGGGTACAGTGTTGCATGACTAATTGTCATTCAAATTGTGAGAGCACCGGAAGCTGAAAATTGGTCTGGTTAGGAAGGGGGTTTAAGTGCCCAGTGGTCAAGTGGTTAAAGAGCAACTACTCTGACCACCAACATAAAGCTGGACCAACCAGTTCTTACTCCCGGCCGCACATGCCAAAGGCTGTGCTGTGTATTACATAGGGTGCCCTAGGTCTTTAACAATTCTAGCAATGGCCCAAATGCTGTTGGTGCAAACAGACAATACCTGTAACTCTTGCCTTTTTACTTTACACCTGAGTTCAAACTTTTACAGCCATTTCAGTTATACAATTTTACTTTAAGCTTTACTTCTGCTAATTTCTAGTGATTTATGGTTTATATAAATACAAGATAATAGAGTTAATACTGGTTGAAATAATTATGATAAAAATTGATAATGACTGTCCATTATGGGCAGTGTAATTCACTTCCAAATCCTTTGGGCAATTAACTCATTAACTATGCAAATTATCATAAAATCCCATTTACTATACTAAACAGTATGCACTGAACCATCTAATGACATGCCTACTAGCATAAATGGTAAAATGAGAAACACCATTGTAGACCTATAGAGGAGTTTATCTATACCTGTAGATACAGTAGGGAAATTAATTACCAAAAAGAGGTGCTTTTCCATGAACAATACAATATTGTCTCTTAAATAGAAAGTAATTATTTCCTTTCTTTTTTGTTCTCTCTTATTAAATATTTTTTAATTTCCTTTTCCGTTTTTTACTTTTTTGTGTATTCTGCTTTTGAGCCAGCGGGTGTAACTTTAGGCAGTGTTTTACATATTTCTGTATCTCTTTACCTCCTATAGTTGTAAAATGTCTGTTTTGTGCAGAGCTTGAAATCTCAAGCTGAAATTTTGACATTCAAAATTTAAATGAGAACAGTTTCTTATCTCCCCCATTCTCTTACTTGGCTTCTCACCTTCCTAAAAGGGGGCAACTACTGCTCCGTCCAGGGTTCTTTAGTCTTTATCATGTAATAAGTTGATATACTATGTGTGTATATGTATATCACAAAAGTGAGTACACCCCTCACATTTAGGTATATAGTTTATTCTATCTTTCCATGTGACAACACTGAAGAAATTACACTTTGCTACAATGTAAAGTAGTGAGTGTACAGCTTGTATTGCAGTGTACATTTCCTGTCCCCTCAAATGTCTAAATGGCTGGCAAAAAAAAGTGAGTACACCCCTAAGTGAAAATGTCCAAATTGGGCCCAAAGTGTCAATATTTTGTGTGGCCACCATTATTTTCCAGCACTGCCTTAATCCTCTTCGGAATGGAGTTCACCAGAGCTTCACAGGTTGCTACTGGAGTCCTCTTTCACTCCTCCATGATGACATCACATAGCTGGTGGATGTTAGAGACCTTACTCTCCTCCACCTTCAGCTTGAGGATGCTCAATAGGGTTTAGGTCTAGAGACATGCTTGGGGCCGTTATCATGTTGGAATACTGCCTTGTGGCCCAGTCCCTGAAGGGAGGGGATCATGCCCATAATTGAGGTCTCATTTTAGTGGATAGCCATGGATATAGTGGGTCCCTTGGTAAAGTCGGCTCAAGGTCACTCCCACATACTGGTGATCCATGACTATCACCTGATATCCTGAGGTGCTACCCCTGCGGAATACCTCCTCTAAAGCTATTGCCCGGGAATTATTCCAGTTGTTTACACAGACTGGTTTTCCCAAGGAAATACTCACGGACCAGGGCACCCCATTTATGTTGAGGGTTATGGCCGATGTATGCAAGCTGTTCCGGATTAAACAGCTGCACACGTCGGTCTACCATCCCTAAACTGGTGGGTGGGTAGAATGCTTTAATAAGACCGTTAAGTCTATGCTCAAGAGAGTGGTACAAAGGGATAAAAAAGACTGGGACTGCATGTTACCAGCTCTCCTGTTTGCTATCCGGGAAATGCCAGGGCCTCTGTGGGGTTTTCATCCTTTGAGTTGGTGTATAAGCGGAGACATCGTGGAGTTCTTGAATTTATTAAAGAGGAATGGGAAAGTGAACATATTCAGTATAAGAATGTTCTTGAATATGTCTCCCAAGCGCAGGAACGGATCCTAACCGTGATGCCACTAGTCACTTTGCAAAAAGCCCAGGAGGCTCAACGATGGGTCTATAAATAGGGCTGCTAAAATAAGGCACTTCCAAGTGGGGGAATTGGGTAGCGGTGTTGATTCCCTCTGTGGAAAATAAATTCTTGGCCATATGGCAAGGTCCCTTTGAAGTTGTGAAAAAAATGGGAGATGAAAATTAGAGTCCACCAGCCAGGCAAGAGGAAACCGTATCAAATATTTCATGTAAACTGTTTAAAGCCTTGGACAGAGAGGGAACCAGTGACCTACCTGGCTAGTACAAGACTTGAGCCTCAGGTTGGGATGGAGAGTGTCCAAGTAGAAAATACCCTGTATAAAATCCAAAGTTAGCAGGCAAAGGAGTTTTTGCAGAGGAATAAAGAAAAAATGTCAGACTTGCCAGGGCAAACTAGTGTCATAGACCATGATATTATCACGGAACCTAGAGTCAAAATTTTTGTCCGGCCTTACCACATCCCAGAGGCTCAAAGGAAGGTCGTTTTCAGAGGAAGTGAAGAAGATGTTAGACTTGGAGATTATTGAAGAATGGCAGAGTGAGTGGTCGAGTCTGATTGTGTTGGTACCAAAGCCCAATAGGACGCTGTGATTCTGCAATGATTTCTGGAAACGTGATGAAGTTTCATGGTTCGATACCTACCCCATGCGCTCGGTAGATGAGCATAGTGAAAGTGAGAGACTAGATCCAGCCAAGTATATCGCTACATTAGACCTTACCAAGTTGGTTGCTAGAGAGAAAACTGCTTTTTCTACCGCAGAGGGGAGTTTTCAGTACAAAATAATGACTTTTGAACTACAAACTGCTCAAGCCATGTTCCAGCAATGGATAAGATTTTGCAACCTCGCCGGGAGTATTCCTTGTCATTTTTAGCAGAGACTGTAAATCACACTTGCCCAAAGTCCAGGCAGTGCTGGAAGGAGGTGCTTACAATAAACCCTGAAAAATGTGCTTTGGGAATGGAGGAGGTGAAATACCTGGGCTATATCATGGGTATAGGGGTGAAACCTCAGGTCAGCAAGCTAGAGGCTATACAGAAATGGCCCCGCCCCTAACAAAAAAGCAGGTACATGCATTCCTGGGCATAGTGAGATGCTACAGGAGGTTTGTACCCAACTTTGTCACATTGGCAGCTCCATTGACCGATCTGAAAAGGTTTTTTTTTGGAGCTCAAGTCGGTCCTGTGCCGACACACTGTCCTGATAGCACCCAATTTTTCAAAAGAGTAAGTTGTCCAGACTGATGATTCCGATGTAGGATTGGGAGCGGTGTTGTCACAGGTTGTTCATGGCGAGGAGCACTCGATAGTCTTCCTCAGTAGGAAGTTGACACCAGAGGAGAAAATACACGCTATAATTGAACGAGAGTGTCTGGCCATTAAGTGGGCTATGGAATCCCTCAGATATTTATCTCTTGGGGAGGAAGTTTAGGTTGATTTAGGACTATGCCCCTTTAACATGGATGAGACAAAGTAAAGGGACTAATGCCAGGATTACTTGTTGGTTCCTGGCACTCCAGGAATTTTAATTTGTAGTGGCGCATATGCCCGGAAGACTGCATCAAAATGAAGATGCCCTCTAACGAGTCTATTGTTTTAGCTCCACTGTTGCCTCCACCTCCTTGGCGTTGGGGCACAAGGGGGGGGGGGGATATGTACAGGACACCATGGCTGGGTCCTGGAGGGACACTATATTTCCCCTCTGTTTGAACTGTGGTCCCTTTAAGGGAACAAAAGGGTTAACTCACCTGTCAGAGGAAGTTGGTTTAAAACAAGACTTGAAGTTGTGGGTGGGTGTGGAGGAGTATAGTGGAGATGGTGGATAGTGGACAGTGAATAGCTGTGAAAGCGCACGGTAGTGTCCTGCCTGGAAACCTACTAAAGGGGAAAGTTACCTGCGATACAAATTAACGATTGTTTAACTGTGACAGCAGTTCTGAGCTCTGCAAGTCGGTGAGTCTAATATTTCTTTCTGTTGTTTTTGCTGTTGTGAAGCTATTTAAGTTTAATAAACCTCCTTTTGATTGAAAAGCATATGCCCTGCAATCTAGCTGTTTCCCCAAACTTTACAGGGTGTAGTCACTTTTGTTGCCAACGGGTTTAGACATTAATGGCTGTGTGTTGAGTTATTTTGAGGGGACAGCAAATGTACACTGGTATACAAGCTGTACACTCACTATTTTACATTGTAGCAAAGTGTCATTCCATCAGTGTTGTAAAGGTGTAATAAAATATTTACAAAAATGTGAGAGGTGTACTCACTTTTGTGAGATACTGCGTATATATATATATATATATATATACACATGAAATATATAGTGCGCTCCCATATGATGGCACAGAGATTGTTTGTGTTTTTTTAATAAAGTTTACAATAACTTGAGATTTGTTTTTATTTGCACTGCCTTACTGTGCAATTAGGGTGACCATGTGTCCCTGATTGCTCGGGACAGTCCCGCATTTTGCGGGTTTGTCCCGGGCACCCAGGGCCAGTACAAGGTAGGGGCGGAAGGGACGGATGCCGTGGGCGGTACCATTTGCGGGCGGGAGGGGGCGCAGGTGAAGTGCCGTCAATGTGCTTCACTGTACACACTAGCCGGCGCCACTAGCTGTACTGTAGTCATCTGTAACTTACTACTGTAATGTGCCGAGTGTGCTCCTGAACCTGGCACAAGCCTACACAGTCCACACCAGCCATACATGTCAGCACTGCCCCTTCTCTCCTCCTATGAAGGGACTTTGTAGTCCCGTCCAGGCAGCATGACATCACTCACAGCCGGAGGCGGAATAGGAGGAGAGGAGAGAGCTACTGCCGAAGCTGCGGGAGGAGCCGTCAAGGAGGAACCAACAGAAGTTCAGTAAGGAAGTGTGTGTATCACCAGGACTTTTTTCACCTCTGGCAGCCCTCTCCTCTCCTGGCTTTTCTGTGTTATCTCTGGGCACTCACAGCTGCTGCCCTCAAGCACAATTATGCTCCCAGCACTGTAAGCTAGTGATTCCAGAGGCAGCTTGTCCCTGCTTGCTGCTACTACTGATACATTGCAGCACGGAGCCAAGAAGCTCTGAAACTCCTCCTCGACTCTGTGCTACAGGCAGCAGGCAGAGCTCTCTGTTCTCAGCTGAATTAGGAAAACAAAAAAAGCCTGCGCATACCATAGAGACCGGTGGCCATCAGAAGAGGTGAGGGGTTGCCAAAGCCCGAGGTTCTGCAGAGAGAAGTGCACTGTAAAGGTGTGGGGGAGGGGGGAATATGTGCTGAGAGAGGGAACAGTGAAATGGGGGGTAGCAGAGAGAAGAGCTGGGGGGATGTGTGCAGAGAGGGGATCTGGGGTGATTTGCACAGAAAGGAGAGCTGGGGAATGTATGCAGAGGGGGGATCTAGAGGGATTTGTGCAGAGGGGGGATCTGGAGGGCTTTGTACATGGAGGAGATCTTATGAGATGTGTGCAGAGAGGGGATCTGGAGGGATTTGTACATGGAGCAGATCTGTGGGGATTTGTGCAGAGGGGGATCTGGAGGGCTTTGTACATGAAGGAGATCTGATGGGATGTGTGCAGAGAGGGGATCTGGAGGGATTTGTACATGGAGGAGATCAGGGGAGATCTGGAGGGATTCGTACATGGAGATCTGGGGGGATGTGTGCAGAGGGGGCATCTGGAGGGATTTGTACATGAAGGAGATCTGGGGGGATTTGTGCAGAGGGGGGATCTGGAGAGATTTGTACATGGAGGAGATCTGGAGGGATTTGTGCATGGAGGAGATCTGGGGGGATGTGTGTAGATAGGGGATCTGGAGGAATTTGTACATGGAGGAGATCTGGGGGGATATGTGCAGAGAGGGGATCTGGAGGGATTTGTACATGGAGGAGATCTGGAGGGATTTGTGTGTGTGCAGAGAGGAGGACTGGTTTCTAGGGTACTTTGTTTCAAAGTAGTGTAAAAAAAAAGAGCCCCTCATGTAAAATACAGGAGGAAAAAAGCATACAGTAACTACCAATGTTAGGGGTAGCAGGTGAGAAAATGTTCCATTCTTGCAAAAGCCCTTTATAAAGGAGAAGTACCTTTTAGCAATGGAAGGGTTCTAAATGGGCAAGAATACCTGCGGAAATCTCCACAGAGGCACAGATACTCACAGCGATGACGATAAACGACGACTATAATTGGGGGGGCGCAGCTTGCCTCCTTCGCCCTGGGCACCAAATGACCTTGCCCCAGCACTGCAGGCTTTAAGTCATAAATCCTGCCTCTTGTGTCCAGTCACTGTGCTGTGATTTGTTACAGCACAAGCTGATTTTTGGGAAGGGGGGAGTCCCTGAATGGTAGTGTGGAAATGTGGTCACCCTATGTGCAATAGATCTGATAAATCTCTCTCCCACTTCTGTTATGGAAAATGTTACAAATATTATTTTGAATTATAAGCTCTAACTGTAACTGATTGCTGCTGTTAGTGGTCTTAAAAGAAGCAATCAGAAAATATGATTTAACAAGAAACAGAATGCTAGTTTGAGTTGGAAGTGGCCTTTGCTTGCTTTCAGTTAATGCATAGCTTTCTCTACCTAAAAAGTTGAAGCTCCTCATTGGGGCATTTCAGGGAGCACCCTGGTCTTTTTGGTCTTCCTTCTAGAAGCCTGTAAATCACAAAGACACCCTGCATGCATTCTGGACATAGGCCTTTCAAATATGAACGTTTCAGACTACATCATGTATAATTCTAGCTCTCCTAGCAACAAACTTGTTCTGTAAACTGAAGAAGATCTGGTTCATCACTATGGTGACCAGAGTTAGTGCTACAACACATGCTTCTATTTTCAAACTGCTAGTCAACAACTGAAAAAAAAATGGAAAAAATAGTGATCTTGATGGGGCTTTGCTGGCTTTATGGCATAAAAACCCCTACATCAGATCTCTTATGCTAATTTAATGTTATCTGCAGTTTGTACTGCTGAAATGAATAAGGTCTCCCCCCTCCATGTTCACTATATATTTTATATCATCCTATGTGTTTCCTGAAGAGAAACTTCAATCTATTATGGAAATATTAAAAGTATTTGTAGCTGCTGACTAGGGATGAGCCGAACACCCCCGCGGTCGGTTCGCACCAGAACAGTCGAACGGACCGAACGTTCACGCGAACATTTAGAACCCCATTGAAGTCTATGGGACTTGAACGTTCGAATTCAAAAGTGCTCATTTTAAAGCCTAATATGCAAGTCATTGTCGTAAAACGTCTTTGAGAACCCGGGTCTTGCCCCAGGGAACATGTATCCTGGAAAAAAGTTTAAAAAACTGTATTTTTTTCAGGAGCAGAACTCCTGAAAAAATGACTGTTTTAAAAAAAATAATTCCATTGATACATGTTTCCTCGGGGCAAGACCCGGGTTCTCAAATACGTTTTCACAGGGAAACTATAGACACCCAGCAGGTACAATATTTAACCTCCCTGGCGGTATGATTCTTTCAGATTTTAGGTGCTTAAAGCGGTACCATTATTTGCAAGGGAATTTGGCGTTTTATACTGTAGGCTTGTAATTCTTAGGAATAACTCACTGAAATCTATCCAAACAAGAGTCTAATAGGCATCCCGGGTATGATTTTTTTTTATTTTTTTATTAAAAATTATAATATAATAAATAATTATAAAAAATTATAACAAATAATAATATAATTATAGTAAAAATTATTCAATAATGTAATCAAATCAAAATCACTGAAATTTGCTCAGTTGCAGAATTTTTGCTGTCATTATTTTTTTTTTTTTTATGACGAATTTCCCCACAAATCGCTATCGCTAAATTCTGCAAGTGATTCTGATTTATTATCGCTGTTTTTTAGCTGCTCTAAAAAAATTTTTGCCATAAAGGGACACTTTTGGTTGCTATGGGCAATCTACAGTTTGCAGGGAGAAAGAACAGTTTTTATTATATAAAATGACATGTAGTGTACAGGGCAGACCACTAGGGACATGGGGGGTGTGTATTTTTTACATACAGTACTGTAATCTATAAGATTACAGTGTACTGTATGTATAGTGTTTGTTTACATTTTTGAATTTGGCGCCGTTCCCCCCCCTACGTCGCGACGCTCGCAGGGAAGGGAATCGGCGGAACACACAGCATCAGGCGGACATCCGGCCGCCGTGTACTGCGGAGATTCATCGCTGGATCGCAGAGAAAAGGTAAGTAAACTTTTTTCTGCATCCAGCGAGGCAAGTCCGTGTGTGGCACGGGGTTACCGATCTTAGCTTAAAAATCTCACCCCGTGCCACACACGGGAAGACCGCCAGGGAGGTTAAAGGAATTTTTTTTTATTTAAGCATCATTAAATTTACTGCTCCAGGAGCAGTGATTTTAATGATGCTTAAATAAAAAAAATATATGAAAAATTCCTTTAAATATTGTACCTGCTGGGTGTCTATACGTGTGATAACGTCTTTAAATAGCACAATCACCTGCCTGCCAGTAAATTAGGAAGAACTGATCTAGCTAAGCTATACAGTGTATAAATATGTGTACAACTCCTGGGATATATATACTGTATATATATCCTCTACACACTGTAAATTTAACTAAATTGACTAGCCTGCCTGCTCTATCTATTTATCTAGTAATAAAGACACTGGGCCAGATTCAGATACACTTAATATTGTGCTGCGTAATCGAAATACTCTACGCTGCCGTATTTCACCAGGCTCTACACCGAATCCTGGTAGATTTTTGCCCGTACGCTGCGTCGGCGTAGTCTATTTCTCGCCGCGTAATCGAAATACGAGATTGGGGGGTGTGAAGCATTTAAATTAAGTGCGTCCCCGCGGCGATCGAACTGCGCATGCTCCGTTCAGAAATTTCCCGCCGTGCATTGCGCGAAATCACGTCGTTACGTCATTCGTTGTTTGAGTAGCGTCGTTTACGAACATTCCTATTCCCGGACGACTTACGTAAAAAATAATAAAAGACGTCGGAAAACGTAGAAATTCGACACGGGAACGACGGCCATACTTAACATGGGCTGTCTAATATTAGACCAGCAAAAAGCTGGTATAGTGTTACGTAAAAAAAAGATGACTAAAGGTGCCGTAAGAGATTGCGATTGAAGATCGTAATTTCTGGGATCGCCGGCAAAAGCTCATTAGCATACCCCAACGCGGAAAACGACGGGAAGTCCACCCAGTGGCCGCAATTTTATTGCAGCGTAGATCCGAAGGCGTACGAACACGTAATCCAGTCGAATTGAAGCCCGCAGCCGTCTATTCATGGTTTGAGGTTTCCGACTAGCTAAAAAACGTGAGTAATTTGAAATTACTCCAGTCTAAGACCAGTTGTAATCGCTCTGTGAATCTGGCCTACTGTCTCTCTCTCTCTACAGGACTTTAACAACGCCGCAACACACTACACAAGGCCGCCTTGCAGGCAGCCTTTTATAGTGTGGGGCGTGTACTAAACACCATGAGCCATAATTGGCCAAAGCCACCCTGGCTTTGGCCAATTATGGCTCTCCGTTTTTTGCGCACTGTGATTGGCCAAGCATGCAGGTCATAGAGCATGCTTGGCCGATCATCAGCGCGCAATGCCGCAGTAAATTATGGGCCGTGACGCGTCACTTGAATTTAGCGCGAACGACCCGTTTTGTTTGAATTTCGACAAACGTACGAACAGACGATGTTCGAGTCGAACATACGTTCGAATCGAACGCGGAGCTCATCCCTACTGCTGACATGTAATAAACAGATACTTACCAGCCAAATCGTTCACTGTCTTCAGCTACTCCTTCTCGGTGATGTGAATCCCCAGTGCTGCCATCTTGGATTTTGGAGCAGGCAGTTCCTAAGAGCAGGAGCAGGCAGTTCCTAATGAATGACAGCTGGCTCCCCACTATGCATGTGCAAGACCAAGCAGCACTGTTATGGCCCGTACACACGATCCGATTATCGGACTAAATCGATCATCCGAGAAAGAATCGTACGATTTTCGGATTGTGTGTACACTACTTTCGAGAGCCGATCATGACAGTTCATCCAATATTCATCGATCGGACAAGCACGAAAATTTTCCTCGTACGATGTTAGATCGTACGATTTTCGTTTAGTCAGTATAGTTGTCGTCCGAAAATACAATACAAATACATTACAACGCATGACATCACTTCCGATTATTTTTTTCGGTCGTACGAGAATGTTCGTGACTTTAATGACTTTAATAACCTATTTCATTTTACTTGCGACTATTAAGCGAAAAAAGTCGTACGATCCGTTGTCTGGTATTCGGATCCTGTGTACGGGCCATAAGGCCTTGTTCACATGTGCATCAATTCCCTGTGTTTAAGTGCCATTTAGGCAATGTTTTTAAACTGTTGTTCAATCTCTGCCATGTGGATTACAATGGGCACCACACAGTGCAGTACACACATGTGCAGTAGCGTTGTGATGTATTAAAAATTAGGAAGCATGTACCTTTCAGAAGGCATTACTGCTTATTAGCCGCCTTCATTAATTTCAATGATAAAGCACCATAATGGCACCTAAACAGCACCTATAGAATTTACGGCATGTTAGTGAAACATTTATAAAGTGTTAGCATGGTGCTGGGGTAGAGGCAGTGGAGGTTGTTGTATCCTAGAATGCAGGCCCAGTGCTACCACTAGGCAAACTAGGCAGCCGCCTAGAGTGAACTGCTGCCTAGGGCGCTCGGCAGCTGGTGTTCCTACTCTCTTCTCTCTGCAGCAAGCAACTAAGTCTCAACATCAGCAGGCAGCTCCGTTCACATATAGTGTCAGGCCGCGTACACACGAGGGGATATGTCCGCTGAAAACGGTCCGATGGACCGTTTCAGCAGACATCTCCGCTCGTGTGTATGGGCTAGCGGACAGATTTCTCCACCCGACAGATTTCAAAGCAAGCTTTGAAATCTATCCGGTGGGAATCTGTCCGCCCGACATGTCTGCTGGTTAGTACACTTACCAGCAGACATGTCGGCCCCCACCGCCGCCGCGCCGCTGCCGAATGGATTCGGCGCATGCGCGGAAGTGTTTTACTTCCTGGTGCGGTGACGTGGCGGTGACGCGGCGGCGTCAACGTCACCGCCACGTCACCGCGCCGTCCGGCGGCGGGGAATTTGATCCGATGGTGTGTACACGCCATCGGATCAAACTCCCGATCGGACATATCCGATGGAAATGGTCCGCGGACCGTTTTCATCGGATATGTCCGATCGTGTGTATGGGGCCTAAGAGGCGCAGCGGAGGACTGTGTCCTGAATGAATGAAAGCAAGCAAACATTCATTGATGGGCACTGGTAGGCTGTATTTGTTGGGCGCTGGTGAGGCTGCATTAAGGGGCGCTGGTGAGGCTGCATTTTGTGGGCGCTTTATTAAATAGGTGTGGTATACATGGGCAGGGCAAATGGAGTGGAGCCAATGGGGGGGATTAGGTTTTGCCTAGGCTGTCAAAAATCCTTACACAAGCCCTGATAGAATGCACTTGGGAAAAAAAAAATAAGAACTAGGACAAAGCAGCTACAGTCAATTCCTGTTTGTACAGAGCAGTCATATGATGATGCGACTTGCATTATCCACTAATTGCATTGTCCACTAATTCCACTAAAAAGCATTAAGCCAGCCAGCAGCTCTAATAGGTGCCCAAAAAGGTGAACAGCGGGCACCATGCTGGGCGTTTGCTGTTTACTCAGCTGTGTGTTAGCAAAGCGAAGGAATTCGCTTTGCTAACACTGAACCGCCTCACATCCAATCAGGTTGCCGGGTCTGTTACCTGTCACCTGATTGGCTGAAATGACAGGCACTGTGATTGGATGCCTGAGAGAGGACGGAAAAAGACATATAGGACATGAAGGACATCGCCGCTAACCTGCTGCAAGACAGGTAAGTGCTGGGCAGCATTTGATGGGGCACAGTAGTGGCAATTGATGGGCACACTGGCAACATTTGATGGGGCACAGTGTCAGCAATTGATGGGCACAGTGTCAGCAATTGATGGGCACAGCATTGGCAATTGATGGGCACAGTCTCGACAATTGATGGGCACACTGGCAGCAATTGATGGATACAGTGGCAGCGCTTGATGGGCACAGTGGCGGCGTTTGATGGGCACAGTGGCTGCAATTGATGTGGGGTTTTTTTCAGTTTGTTTGCGCTCCCCCAAAAATGTTGAGCACCAGCCTCCACTGCAGCCACCGGCGCACATTTATGCCGCCGTAGCATATCTCTTTTAACCGCCTAACGCCCGCCTCATGTATATGTACGTCCACAGAATGGCACGTACAGGCACATAGGCGTACATGTACGTCCCTGCCTTCTCGCGGGTTGGGGGTCCGTTTGGGACCCCCCGCTACATGCGGCGGGCGTCTTACCTCTGGTAGCGACCCGGGATGAGGGGGCACCCAGCCAATCCGCCGAACCTCCGGCCTGCACTTCCTCTGCCTGTGTAATGTAAACACTGGCAGAGGAAGTGATGTCAGCTCTCCTCTCGGCGGTATTTTCAATCCGACGAGAGGAGAGAAGGCATCACAAGTAAGTCGCACCAACACTACACTGACACCACACACATAGGCACACTTAACCCCTTCCGATCACCCCCTCCCCCCATGGTCATCAGATCAAACAGAGAAGATAAAACTGCTAGCTATTTCTTTATGTAGTCACTTATATATCCACTATTGGCAATATTATTGGAAAACCAATCATAAACTTGAACTAAACTCTTTTATTTAACAGTTTCCCAAAACAGTTTAATTCAAGGCATTCTGTGGATAATAACTGTAACAATTGTCTTTTCCGTCAATCCATTAAAAGGCTGATGTCATAACTGATCACATCCAGCACCATGGTAACTGCAGAGGGGTATAATAGACTAGACATGTGCAGACTGGAATATTTCGTTTCGTTTTTTCGTTTTCGTCCAGAAAATAAATGTATTTAGTTACTCCCGAAAATCGTTTTGATTTATTTCGTTTTCGTCGGGAAAATGTTTTCGTCCAACAAAGACGATTTTCGATGACTTTGTGAAATTGAAAGACGGAAATTCGACAACGCATCGAAAATCGTCGTTCTGAATACAGTGAATATACCTATTCACTGTATTCAGAACCACGATTTTCGATGACTGTGAAATTGAACGACGGAAATTCGACAAAGCATCGAAAATCGTCGGATCTGAACGAAAACGAAAATAAAGCATTTTTTATGTCGGATCTTTCGGTTTTTGTTTCTTGCGCTTTCGTTTTCGTTCGTTAAAACGATAACGAAAATACCCGATTTTCGGACGAAAATGCATTCTAACGAAAACGAATGCACATGTCTATAATAGACAAGATGTTATTGTTAGCAACACAGCAGGGATTATACCCTTATGGCTAACAGAGGCCAGTGTTCTAAAAAGACTGGAAAAACCTAATGTGAACAAATCACCAGGATGCACCTAAGATTTCTCAAGGAAGCCAGCCAGGTCATTGCTAGACCGCTATTTCTAATCTTTAAAGAAAACTTACCGACAGGAATGGTGCCAGCAGATTGACAAAAAGCAAATGCAGTACCAATATTTAAGAATAGGCCAAGATCTGTATCTGGAAACTACATAGCAGTCAGCCTAACATCAATAGTTTGTAAACTATTGGAGGGGGTGATAAAGGACCATATCCAAGAATTTGCTGATAAGAATAGTGTCGTTAGTAGTAACCAGCATGTGAGCTCTAAACTAGATAAAGGGAGTCATGTAGATGTGGGGTATCTAGACTTTGCAAAAGCATTTGACACGGTACCCCATAAACGCTTAATCCATAAATTGAGGTCTATTGGTGTTGATGATAGTACCTGCATACAAAACAGATTAAAGGGGCAGGTCCAGAGGGTGTTATAAATAGTGTATCTTCAGAATGGTCTAGTCTTCAACTCTGTGTATACAAAGCAGCTTGGGGGAGCGCATGTCCATAATAGGGATGTATTGACACAGCCCCAAATAATCCACGATGGATTAAATTGGAATGGTCGCGGGACTCCAGTGGCGATCAAGTCCGCGGGACCCGCGGTCCCGGAGCTTCGGACCGGGTCACGGGAACGCGCCATGGGCACGCGCCTGTGACCCACGGCTGGGAACTAGCACAGGACGTACCTGTATGTGCATGTGCCCAGCCGTGCCATTCTGCTGACGTATATGTGCAGGAGGCGGTCCTTAAGTGGTTAAGCAACAGACAGCATGGATTAATTAACCACTTAACGACTGCCGCATGTATATGTACGTCCACAGAATGGCACATACAGGCACATAGGCGTACATGTATGTCCCTGCCTTCTTGCGGGTCGGGGGTCCGATCAGGACCCCCCCCCCCACCGCTACATGTGGCGGTCGTTTTACCTGTGGGAGCGATCCGGGATGAGGGGGTGGCTGTTGGTTTCTGTCCACCCCCTCGTGATCGCTCCCAGCCAATCCGCAGAGCCTCCGCTCTGCACTTCCTCTGCCTGTGTAATGTAAACCCTGGCAGAGGAAGTGATGTCAGCTCTCCTCTCGGCGGTATTTGCGATCCGACGAGAGGAGAGAAGACATCACAAGTAGGTCGCATCAACAGCACACTGACACCACACACATTTACATTAGGCACATTAACCCCTTCAGATCACCCCCCCCCAGCCCCCTGTCACAGTGTCACTGATTGCAGTGATCATATATTTACTGATCACTGCATTTAGTGTCAGTGTGACAGTTAGTGTGACAGGCAGTTAGTGTTAGGTCCAGGGTAGCCCCGTACCCCCTCTAATAAAGGTTTAACCCCTTGATCACCATCTTAGTTAACCCTTTCACCCCCTATTGCCAGTGTCACTAAGCGATCGGTTTTCTGATCGCTGTATTAGTGTCACTGTTGCCGCTAGGTAGCTATTTTTTTTTTATATTGCAATTTTTTTTTTACTAAAGACATGTGGCTGAATACATTTTTGCCTAAATGTTTGACTAAAATTTAGTTTATTCGATTTTTCTTATAACAAAAACTTAAAAATATTGTTTTTTTCTTCAAAAATGTCGCTCTATTTTTGTTTATAGCAAAAAAAAAAAAAAAAAAATCGCAGAAGCAATCAAATACCATCAAAAGAAAGCTCTATTTGTGGGAAGAAAAGGGCGCAAATTTTGTTTGGGAGCCACGTCGCACGACCGCGCAATTCTCTGTTAAAGCGACGCAGTGCCGAATTGTAAAAACGCCTCTGGGCATATAGCAGCATATTGGTCCGGGGCTTAAGTGGTTAAGCTACGCCGACGCAGCCCAGAGAGGCAAGCATGGAATTCACAAAGCAAATGCTCCCAACGTTGCACCAGCGCGGCGTATATTTCATAGGCGTAAGCCGGTGGAAGTGGAAGTGGGCTGGAAGTGGGCGTGATCCATGCTAATGAAGCGTGGCCCCATGCAAATGATGGGCTGGGCGCCAGACAAGTACTTAAAACAAACTGCGCATGCGTCGAGATGTGGACGTATCCCCGTGCGCATGCGCACAACCACGTCAGAACAACTGCCTAAGATACGCCGGATAACTGTGTATGCCGTTAACGTAACCTACGCCCAGCCAGACCCACGTCGGCTTGTGTTCCCTGGTCCATACCTTTGCATGGGTTGAGCCTCATCTATGAGGAATAACTTTACGCCGAACGTAAAACTTACGCAAACCGCGTAAATCATGCGCCAGGCGCAAGTAGGTTTGTGAATCAGCATATCTCCCTCATTTGCATATTTGAATAGAAAATCAATGGGAGTGCCACATGCATCCAGCGTAAATATGCGGCCACTCTATGCCGGCGTAGGCAAGTTACGTCGGTGGGATGAAGTTTATTTTTAGGCGTATCTTAGTTTTTGGTTCCGGCGCACAGATACGACGGCGCATATTTGTACTTACGCGGCGTATCTGGAGATACGTCGGCGCAAGTGCTTTGTGAATCTGGGCCATTGTTTAGACATGACTTACTGCAAAATGAAAAAAAAATTCTGGTGACACTTCATATCCATTGTGGCTCATATAGGTTGGAGTCTATTAATCTCAAGAAGGGTTGATACCTACATGTGGGTATAATCAACTAACTTTTGAGCGCATGCCCACAATTTGTGGTAAAGAATACGAAACTGCTCTTTGGAAATTTTCTACAAGACTATGGGATTTACTTAATACTGGTACAACCCCCTCCTCTTTTTTCTTTGGACCATTCTTTTCATGATCTCTTGGGCTGGACCAAGCCAAGTGTCGAAGAGATCAAAGTATACAAATTGCAGAAAATTCACAAAAATGCCGCCATTACATCATAACACAACCACACCTCAAAGCAGATCATTTCGTATACATCACTATGCCCTTAAGAACTTTTCCTAGAAAAACAATACTTTCACAGGTTAACAAGATTTCTTGATGCTTTGTCAATAGTTAATGAACACATCACAAATGCTATGGGCATGTTAATGTGCACTGCTTCGTTCTTCACAATCGACACATGTGTGAACAAGCCCTTAGACTGGTCTCGCAGTCTCTTAGGATGTGTGATGTGATCCCAGAAGGCTGCGGTAAAGAGGAGGGTGAAGAGTACTGAGATAATGTCACCTTTACTTAAAGTGGAACTTCACTCTCTTGAACAATGACTATTTTTAATCCGTATGCTGTTAGAATTAGTAAATAGATAGGAAAGTATGTCATATTTACTTAATTTAAACAGTTTAATATATATTTATTATATATATATATATATATATATATATATATATATATATATATATATATATATATATATATATATATTTCTTTAGTTACTTCCTAGTTTGCATGCCTAGGCAAATAATGTCATACATCCAAGGTGTCTTCAGAAGGGGAGGAGGGATTTTCTCAGCTGAGCACACCCATCTGCCTGCCTGCATGTCTGAGCTAAGGGCAGATGGATTTAAGGAAGTAATTGCTTCACAAATCATTTGCCCTTACTCAAGATGTCTGTGGCCAGAAATGCTAGGAGGGTGTTTTTCGAAGTGATTTCTCAGCAAAATAAAGCATATGGATATGGATGCATGGGTGAGTTTGCCTTGAACAATAAAAATTAACTAAATAGCGCTTTTGATTTGTGGTGCTCAGATACAATGTAGTTCCGCTTTAAGGAGGAGCAGGGGTACCTGACTACCTGACTACCCCTTTACAAGCTCCCTCCCCCAAATAATAGGAAAGGAATGACAGCAACTTTCATTTTGGGTGAAGGTCTGCTTTAAAGTGGATGTAAACCCACTCTTATCCTTTCTAAACTACTGCCAGAGTGCTGATCTACTGTATAAGGATGTACATGCATCCTGCATTTATCCTTACCTGTCAAATATCTCCCGTCTGTCTGTTATAAGAACTGAAAAACTGCAGATTCAGTGGGTGGATTTGTTGTCTGGAGCTCTGTGGGTGGAGTTGTGATGTCAGTAGACTCCCCGCTCCTCCTCTACACTCCCCTTGTTAACATGCATTTTTTCCTATGTACACTAAATTCTGCTATGATCACTAACATCCAGTCAAAATCCAGAAAAGTAACTGCATAACTTCAGAAAAGGAGTGGGGATGGGATGGGAATTAAAAAATAATTAAAACAGTGAAAAATACTGCGCAGGTCTGATGTGAACCAAAAAATTGATTGGTAAGAAAATAAAATAAGATGAGTGCTGCTGCAGCAAAAATGTCAGATAAACAAATGTAAAGCAATATATATATGGTATGCAGCGCAGCATACCATATATAAATTAAAAAATAATGCCTGTCTCCAAGCTAGTGCATGAGATATGTAAATAACCTGTCACTCACAGCAAGGGGGCGGAACGGACTAAGGTTTTTCTCTGTAAGTCCGTTTTATTTCACTGAACAATAAAAGAGGATTGCTCAGAGCTGGATTAACTCTGTGTGGCAAGACTGGGCACAGATGATAGGAAATATGACATAAACAAAAAAAAAATCTGGTTTACATCCACTTTAAGTAATCCCCAAATCCTCCCACAATTATGGTACATGAGGTGGTGCCACTGAAAGTTAGCATGAGTTACTGTACTATAAAAAAAAGATTTTTCAGTTTGAAGTCTGCATTGTAGCAGAGTACATTTTATTCTGCAGAAGTGACTCTCTTACACTAGCTACAAGAAAGTCAGTTAAATAAAACATCTGAAATATAACTGCACATAATACAAGATGAACTGCCCATGACATCCTATTAGCATGTTAAAATGGTTTGCCAAATTGTACAAAAGGAGGTTTTCAGAAAGGTTACTTTCAAGTGAAATTGTGCTACTTATTTAACATGCCGACATATACAGGGAAAGTGAACTAATGGCTTGTGGCAAATGCTCTGCACAGTAAAGTATCATGTCTACACAGTCATAATCTCTTTTCTATTTTGCGATTTATGGTTCTGAATCTTTTTACATTTTAGATCAAAATTATTTTTCATACATTTTCTGTCAGAATGTACTGTCCAAAACAAAAACAAAAAAATAGCTGTTTAGGGTTAGAGATGAAAAAATCTTTCTACGTTCCGTTTGCAAATTTTTAGCCAATCTGTATTGAAGTCAATGTGGTGTGAGTCTTGAGATTCAATTTGTTCCTTTTGTAGGGCTAATAAACAATCTATTGTCTAAAAGGGGGTACTGCCATTGTGACCTGTGACCTGTACCAATACCAAAAAAAATAAAATAATTGCATATAAGAGAGAGAAGCTTTTTATGAGGCTTTGAAGACTACATTGAAAATACAGAAATTGAAAGAGAATATAAGACACAGAAATAAGGGATCAAGTGTGCATAAGCCACAGTGCAAAGGGGATCAAAAGTGTCTAATGCACAGAGTGCATGCCTCAAACTGCATAATGCACAGCGTGCAGCGGTCAGAAGTGTGTAAGGCACAGAGTAAAAATGTCAGGAGTGCAAAACAAACAGAGGGCAGTGATGATCAGTGGGTAACACATAGGGCCAGATTCAGGTAGATGCGCGCATCTTTTCGCCAGCGTAGCGCAACGCATATACGCTGCGCTGACGCAAACTAGCGAGTGAAGTACAGCATTCACCAAGCGCATGGCCGTTACTTTGCGACGGAGTAACGAAGATGCGTTGGCGCAACCCGACGCAAGTGGAAGTGGGTGTGATCATATGTAAATGATGGGCGGAGCCCAGCGCAGAGGCTTACGTTCAGCGCATCATCCACGGAGCATGCGCAGTGAGTGAGGCTTCACTCGGCCCCCTGTGCACATGCTCACAACTTCCGTCGGCACCACTTCACGGGAAACGTCAGCGCAATGTGTTCCGTTGCGTGTATAAAAGCGCCAGCGGAAGCGCCATTCCGGCGCAAAAGTATTTCCATTTCCCCCCACTCCAGGGAAGTTACTTTTGCACTGTGATGGCTGCTCCCGCTCCCCCCAAAGAGAGGAGGAGCCTCAATTTCAACTGCCAGGAGGTGTCTGTTATCATCTCGGCTATGGAGACTTTTAATGAGTTCCTCCACGGCAAAAAAAGTCGGAAGACCAGCCGGGAGAGGAAGCAGGGCATCCTGGAGACCATTGCTGGCAGGGTGAATGTTTTGGGGTACTCCACCCGGACTGCTGGCGATATCCAAAAAAAAAATAATGACCTGCGGTGCAAGGTCCGTGGCAAGGTGGCCACCATCAGGAGGCATGAGAGGGGCACGGGTGGTGGACCCCCATGTGTGGTCAGCCTGACCACGGAGGAGGAGGTGGTCGCCCGCTGCCTGTACAGGGTGAAGTTGGAGGGGGTCCCTGGATATGACTCAGTGGAGGAAGGCTCCAGGACACTTAAGTGATTTTTACCCCCTTTTTGGTGTGTTGCATATGGGGGGGGAGGGTACATGTGCCAAGTGTGTGGGACCACCCAACATGTGTCTGCTTTGTGTCATCCACAGATGACGGAGCTGGGCCATCATCTGTTGGCGGCCAGTCCACCCCATCCCCCCAACGGCATCTTGTGCCCGAGCCCATGGGTGGTGAAGAGACCGAGGTGGAGGAGAGTGCCCACACCTCACCTGCAGAGGTCGTTGAGGAGCAGCCTGTTGTGGCAGAGCAGGACATAATATTATTTTTGGAGGAGTCCTCCTCTTCTGCAGGGACCTCTCAGATCCCCTCCCCCATCATAGAAAGCCCCTCAAGGGCGACTCCATCCCCCCGGGGACAACCATCTACTGGCCCCAAGAAGGCCACCCGTAAGACCAGGGGGGTGTCTGATCTGGTTCAGGACCAGGTGGCGAGGGATCACGCCAGGCAGACGCAGCAAATGGGGGACATAGTTGGGCACCTGGACAGAGTGGCTGACAACCTGTGCTCCGTGGCCCAGATATCCAATGCAGTGCAGGATGTCAGCTGTAACTGCGCTGCAGTGGTGACCAGTCTGGGGGAGGTGCAGGGTGATATAAGGCACCTCACTGCAGCCGTCCAGGCAAACACTGCTGCCATCCGGGACCAGGGGAGGCAGAGTCGGCGGGCCCAGCATTACCAGGTCACCCGACAGCTCAGGATGCAGGCCCAGCAGCTCAGGGTGCAGGCCCAGACCAACTCGTACCTCGGCCGGATTGCCGTGGCCTTGGAGGGCATGCAGGCCACAACTGCCAGGAGTGGCCCACCCGGGGATCAGCCACCTCCAGATGCCCCCCCACCCCCACCCACTCCATCCAGGCAGCTGAGGAGCCAGAGAGGGGCCACCAGAAGGAGCCCCCGGCATCCCAGATGATTTTTTTTTTGTTTTTTTTTTAATGCTCAGGATATGAGATTTTTATTTTCTTGATTATTAATGCTCAGGACATGAGATTTTTATTTTATTCTTAATGCTTAGGTTATGAGTTTTTTTATTTGTGATTATGCTCAGGATATGAGATATTTTTTTTTTTTGATACTGCACACGTTGCAGTGTGAATGGTGTGTGAATGTGAGGGGGTGGCACTCCTGCCAGTAAGGGGTGTCACCCTCGGCCGTGGTGGAGACATTATCCCCACGGCTGTATGAATGACGTGTGAAAGGTGTATGAATGGACAGCGACATCATTGGGGCCTTGACGCTGGCGTTGCTGCTCCCAAGTCCTACATGTTGGACTTGGGCTAATCCAATGCGATGTGCATGTGGTGTGTGTGATCTAGGGACATCAGTGGTGTGCATGCGTGCATTGTCCATGTGATGATTGTATTTGTTTAGTGTCCAAAGATGCCTACGGCGAGGACCCTCCTGACTGCTCTTCCATCAGCTGAATGGGTCTCCTCTGGCAGGGGGGGGCTGTCTGGTTGGGGGTTCAGGTCATCACGTATGTCAATCTGCAGGCCTTTTCTCATGGCAAAGTTGTGCAGAATGCAACATGCACCGATGATCTGACACACGAAGGTAGGGGAATACAATAGGGCCCCCCCAGACTTATCCAGGCAGCGGAAACGGGACTTCAGGAGCCCAAATGTTTGTTCCACCACTGCACGGGTTTTGATGTGTGCTTCATTGTATTTTCTCTCTCCTCTGGTTTGGGGGTTCCGGAAAGGAGTCATGAGATGGGTTCCCAGTGCATATGCAGAGTCACCTGTAAGGGAAAAGACAGGAGGATGTTAGTCATGCATGTGCCCCTTGTGATGTGTGCATCATGGGAGGGGATAGTCATGCCTGCCACCCATGTCACTCACCAACCAGCCAGCTGTCCCCATACATGTTCTGCTCAAATTCTGCTGGGATGGGGCTCTGATTGTATATGAAGCTGTCATGGCTGGATCCGGGGTGTTTGGCACGGACGTGCCATATGAGGCGTTGGGCATCGGCTATCATCTGTACGTTGATGGAATGCCAATGCTTCCGATTGCGGTATATGTGCTCTGTGGCACTGGGGGGCTGTAGGGCCACATGTGTGCAATCAATGGCCCCCACAGTGCGTGGGAATCCTGCAATGTTGTAGAAATCTGTCATTGCCTTCAGCCGCAGCTCCTCAGTGGTGGGTCTGATGAACTGGTTGGACATGCGTCTGAGGATTGCAGGGACAACCTGGTGCACACATCTGCTCATGGAGGACTGTGACATCCCAGCCACCACTCCACTTGTACGCTGGAATGATCCACTGGCAAGGAAATGAAGTGTTGCCAGTACCTTCACCAGTGGCTGCACTGCTTGTGAGCGGTGTGTTGGGCTGGTGATGTCATCCTGCAGGGTTGTGGTTAGTTCAAGTATTGCATCAGGGCTGAATCTGAAGAGGCGATATACCTCCTCATCCCCCATGCCAAAGAGGCTCATGCGCGTGCGGTATATCCTCTCACGTGCCCGCCTCCTCCGTACCGGGGGACCCATTAGTAGTGCTAGGACCACGGCTGCCCGGCTGAAATTCCTGTCCGAATCGCATGTGGTTTCCCGCACAGCTCCTTTGTGAACCCAGGCTGAAGTCACAATGACAAACCTGGGTTCACACAGGAGCGGTGCTGTAAACTGCATGTGATTCGAACAGGAATCGCACCACATACCTGTTCAAATCACATGCGATTCTTTGCAGTGTCGTTTGAGCCCATTCATTTTGTATCTGCATCGGTCTTAGGTATCGAAGCATTTACACAAGTACAAATATTAATGCAAATGCTTAGCATCGCCACCGACACCAATATCGGTATCGTGAAACACTTTTGTAGATACCTTTAAAGGGGTTGAAAAGGTAAAAGTTTTTTTTAACCTTAATGCATTCTATGCATTAAGGTGAAAACATTTCCAAATATAACTCCCCCCCCCCCGTTATACTTACCTGACTCCTCGAACGTTCTGGGCTCGCCCCTAACATCCTCTTCGCTGCTCAGCCTGGGTGTTGATTGGCTAGAGCGGATGGACTGAAAGCAGCTCAACCATTGGCTGGCACTGCTGGCAATCACATCCAGTGACAGGGGCAGGGCAGAGTAATAGAGTGATACAGGGAGCGGCTATGGCCGCTCGCTGTATCACGGGAGCGCGGCCGCAAGGACTCCACACAATGCGCATGAATGTGTGGAGTTCTTGCCGGGAGGACCAGAGACAGCCGCCGAGGAACCCCAGAAGACGAGGTTAGGGGCCACTCTGTGCACAGTGGAGGTAAGTATAACATGTTTGTTATTTAAAAAATAATAATTCTTTACAACCCCTTTAATACATGACTCCAATTAAGTTATATTTTTCATGTAGTACCAAATTCTAAAACACATCGGACCAGATTCTCATATATTTTCGGCGGCGTAGCGTAAGCCATTTACACTACGCCGCCGCTGCGTGCTAGAGCAAGTGCTTTATTCTCAAAGCACTTGCTCCGTAGTTTGCGTTGGCGTCTCGTAAATCGCCAAGCGTAAACCCGCGCAATTCAAATGGGGCGGCTTGTATTTAAATTAAGCGCGCCCCCGCATCGAACGAACTGCGCATTCGCCGGCCGGGGAAAAAGCCCAGTGCGCATGCTCCAGTTCACGTCGGGAAGCGTCGTTGAAACCGACGTCAAAACGACGTGAGCGTCATTTACGGAAGTCCCTATTCGCAAACGAGTTAGTAAAACGACGTAAGCGACGGAAAAAGCCGACGCTGACCCGACGCCATACTTAACATGGCGTCCGACGGGACACGACGGCATCCGACGGGACCTCGTAAGGTTACTCCACATAGAAGCTGGGGTAACCTTACGCGAACGAAAACGACGTACGCGACGACGGGGCGTCGTAAAAGCGATCGAGAATCGGCGTACTACTTCATTTGCATATGCAAATGAAAAAACAACGTAAAGGCCACCTAGTGGCCGGAGTTGTCATTACACCTACGATCCGAAAGTGTAATGCTTTTACACTTGTCGGATGTAGAAGCGTATCTATGCAAAAGTGATGCTAAGCATCAGGCGCATAGATACGAGACAAAAAAAAAGGCGATACGACGGGGTATCTGAGATACTCCGTCGTAACGCCTCTGAGAATCTGGCCCATCATCTAAGTATTCATCTACAAAGCTAACAAACAGACAATTTGCTGTCTACTGCCCATTTAGAAAAGATTAGCTTGCAGTACATGAAAAGAATATGCAGAGCTGCCTGTAGCTGATATAGGCATTGTATTCTATTTTGGACTAATGTTTGAAAGATATACTGTACAAAGTTCACCAAATTGTTTAGCCCTCTGGCTCTTCACATTTTTCTTCATTATAATCAGAGCAATAGCAGTTAAGTACATGCAGGGATGCAGAACAGCAGCCAACACGTTTCCACATTTCTTGATACCTTTTCAGCTGAACAGCAGGTTTCTAAGCAATGGGAGTCCCCAAGCTCCTAAAGCAGCATCATTGTCTGCTGTTATTTAATGAGTAATAATAAGTGTGCACCCTAATGGCATTGATTTCTTTTTTCATATCTAACTCCTTTGGGTGCACATAAGGGATGGTAATTTATTATGATCTTGAGAATAGCTAGGAAGCTGTCACTTAACCCTGTGGGTATATTAGTTTGCCTCAACATAGTTAACTAAATGTTAATCTTTAAGAAAAAGTAATTTGTAGCAATGTGTATTGTGGCCTTTTTGAAACAATATAGCTGTAATAGTTATGATCTTTTAGGGGTAGGATCTTTTATATCAATACAACATTTTTGTATTAACCCCCCCCCCCCTCCAATGATTCACACTGTATTTGCCTTGTAAACTAAAATTCCTATATTTCTTTATATATCCTAAAGAGTTCTTCCCTTTGGAAACAAGGGCCCAGATTCAGATAGAATTAGATTATCGTAGAGTATCAGAAATACACTACGCCGCCGTTTTTTACCTGGCTCTACGTGGAATCCAGGTAGATTTTGTCCAGTAAACGACGGCGGCGTAGTGTATTTCTCCCGTCGCAATCCATCTACGCGAGTAGGGGGCGTGAAGCATTTAAAATAGGCACGTTCCCGCGGCGATCGAACTGCGCATGCTCCGTTCGCAAATTTCCCGCCGTGCATTGCGCGAAATCACGTGGTTACGCCATTTTTTCTTGAGTAGCGTCGTTTACGGAGATTCCTATTCCCGAACGAGTTACGTAAAAAAAAAATAATAATTTAAAATTCGACGCGGGAACGACGGCCATACTTAACATGGGCTATGCACCGTTAGACCAGCAAAAAGCTGGTCTAACATTACGTATAAAAAAATAGACAAAAGCGATTGCGAAGACCGCTCGTATCTTCGTGGATCGCCCGTAAAAACTCATTTGCATATCCCGACGCATGAAAACGACGCAAACTCCTCCCAGCGGCCGCAAAAATATCGCAGCGTAGATCCGAAGGCTTACGAAGACGTAAGCCTCTCGGATCGAAGCCTGAAGCCGCCGTATCATGGTTTGAGGATTCAAACTAGTGATACGGCGCGAAATTTGAAATTACTCCTGTCTAACACCAGTTAGACAGGCGTAATTGCTCTGTGAATCTGGGCCAAGGTATATTTCAATAATCTAAAATGGATCATACTGGTCCAGATTCAATACATGAAGGCAAATATCCGGACTACATGCTAAGGGATCAGTGTGGACCAGCAGGACTTGCATATTCAGTGGCACAAGCATCTACTAGATCAGGGGTCTCCAAACTTTTCAAACAAAGGGCCAGTTTATTGTCTTTCAGACTTTAGGAGGGCCGGATTGTGGATGTCAATGGCCCAGCATCAGTGAAAATAAATATGGCCCCCAGGCCTGGTGGTCAATAGGAAGAGGAGTAGTATCCCATCATTGGTATCAGTGAAAGATATAGTGCCCCATTGTTGGTGTCAGTGGAAGAAATATTGCCTCATATCAGTGGGAGGAATAGTGCCTCAAGGGCCAAATAAAGGCTCACAAAGGGCCACATCTGGCCCTCAGGCCGCAGTTTGGAGACCCCTGTACTAGATAGCTGTCAGCAAGGTGTTGACCAGGAAGTGCTTGGTCTTCATTAGAACCGCTAATAATGCTGGTGACAAAACATAAAATGATTTATTTGAATGATTTTCTCTCTATTCCTGATCCTACTGAACTAAAGGCAAAATTTTTTTTTTTAGTTGTGGACATAGTGGAGAGGGATTAGAACACCAGTCAGTTTGTTATTGCTGTCTGTGTCACAGTTAGGGAGATTAACCCTCTCTGTTTGTCCTGTTGACTATTATCACTAAGGCCTCGTACACACGATCAAATCTGTCCGCTGGAAACGGTCCCCCGGACCGTTTCAGCAGACAGATTCGATCGTGTGTACGGCCGAGCCGACGGATTTGGCCACCCGACAGATTTCAAAGCATGCTTTGAAATCTATCGGGTGGGAATCCGTCCGCCCGACATGTCTGCTGGTTAGTACACTTACCAGCAGACATGTCGTCCCGCACCACCGCCGCCGAATGGATTCGGCGCATGCGCGGAAGTGTTTTACTTACTGGTGCGGTGATGTGGCGGCGTCAACGTCACCGACACGTCGGCGCGCTCTCTGCTGGCGGGGATTTTGGTTTGCTCGTGTGTACACGCGAGCAAACCAAAATCCCAGCAGACAGATTTGTTCAAATCTGTCGGACGGACAGATTTGAACAAATCTGTCTGCTCGTGTGTATGGGGCCTAAGAGTAAAAGTGAAAGAAAACCCCAAATTTTAGGTTGTCACCCAGGATTCCCCCACTTTAGAGGGATTTCCTCCTACTTTTGGTTTTGGCTGCAGGACAAGAAGTAAAGGAAAATCTCCCCAGTGGGTAAAACCCAGATGGCAAAAGGGGTTAAAACCATCCTTTACGCCAGGGGTCTCCAAACTTTTCAAACACAGGGCCACTTTATTGACCTTCAGACTTTGAGAGGGCCGGATTGTGACCAGCGGTGGCAGAAACTGTCCCGGGCCCAGCACCGGTGAGAATAAATGTGGCCTCAGGTTTGGTGGTCAGTAGGAGGAGGAGTAGGGCTCCTATCAGTAGGAGGAATAGTATCCCATCATTGATATCAGTAGAAGAAATAGTGCCCCCTTGTTGGTGTCAGTTGAAAGAATAGTGCCTCATATCAGTTGGAGGAAGAGTGCCCCAAGGGCTGCATAAAGGCTAGCAAGGTCCACATCAGGCCCTCGGGCCGCAGTTTTGAGACCCCTGCTTTACGCTATCCAAAATGATATTTTTTTACTTTAATTGTACTGTATTTTAGTTTCAACATTACTTTCACTCTCAGTGACAAGGAACATCAGAACAGACAGAGGAAGTGAAATTGTAATAATAATTGATAGCTTTGAATCCTTGCATCTCCAACTACTACTGCCATATCAGGTGTTACTATGTAAGTTGAGAAGAGCACAATCATCATTGTAACAGATGGCAATGGTTGTCCTTGGTGCAGTTAGAATTTAGGGAATTAGGGAACATTTCAGTAGAGTGGGTTATAGTGAAGGTTTTGTTTGTTATTATGGAAGAAAGGAGAAGCTAATACCTTGGGATGTTGCATAAGGGGCAAGCAAATTGGGCTGAACTGCAGGTGTTAAGGTGGCCAGAGACCTTGGGGGATGAAGGAGAGGATGGCCATAGAGCAGTAGTTGGAGATTCTTGCGGGAAGTCGGTGAACTATGTTACAGAAGTAAGGACAAGGAGTAGGTAGTGCTGATGGAGCACAGTGATACTTGATAGGTAAGAGCATCATGTGAGTAAGGAAAATTGAGTCAAAGCAAGTCATTGTGGTTTAAATCCAAGAGAGAATTGGGAAAAGCAAAACATACAATCTTTGGGGCAGATTCACAAAGACGTAATATTCCGCTGCGTAATCGAAATACGGTACGCTGCCGTATTTCACCAGACTCTACACCGAATTCAGGTAGTTTTTTTGCGCGTACGCTATTGTGTCGTATTTTTTTTCCGCCGCGCAATCGAAATACGTGAATAGGGGGCGTGAAGCATTTAAATTAAGCGCGTCCCCGCGACGATCGAACTGCGCATGCTCTGTTCAGGAATTTCCCGCCGTGCATTGCGCGAAATCACGTCGTGACGTCATTCGTTGTTTGAGTAGCGGCGTTTACGAACATTCCTATTCCCGGACGACTTACGTTAAAAATAATAAAAGACATCGGAAAACGTTGAAATTCGACGCGGGAACGACGGCCATACTTAACATGGGCTGTCTAATATTAGAGCAGCAAAAAGCTGGTATAGTGAAACGGAAAAAAAAGATGACTAAAGGTGCCGTAAGAGATTGCGTTTAAAGTGCGAAATTTTGTGGATTGCAGGCAAAAGCTCATTAGCATACCCTGACGGCGAAAAACAACAGGAAGTCCGCCCAGTGGCCGCAATTTTCTTGCAGCGTAGATCTGAAGGCGTACTAACACGTAATACAGTCGAAATGAAGCCCGCAGGTGTCTTTTCATGGTTTGAGGATTTCGACTAGCGTAAAAACGCCCGTAAGTCGAAATTACTCCAGTCTAACAACATTTACACAGGCGTAATCGCTTTGTGAATCTAGGCCTTTTTGTTTGGTAAGAACAGTCTGACTCTTTTCTATCAGCAGCTTGCATTTGCCCTTTTTCTTTTTTAATCGTTTTTATTGTTTTTTTAGTATAAGAGCACACAAACAGATATCTGCACATCCTTTCTTATAATTTGCTCAAGATATACAGTAAAAGCTCAATTTAAAGTTAAGATGGACTAGCAAATCATCACATAAGGCACATGAAGGACTGCGTATCAATGGGTGAGGTTTGTATCTGACTGAATCATACACTCATATAAAATGTAAGCACCATACAATTTGTGATCAGATTGCCCATTGTACAGATGATCATTTCAAAGGATGGTACCCATTTGTTGCAGACAATGTGGTAATATATCATCTCTGGCAATCTTCTGGTCTGTATAGAACATCAGTTCTAAATAGTGAAACACAATGGAGAAGAGAAAAACTAAGCATCCCAAAGACCCAAGAAGCCCAGCTTCTTAAGGTAGCATTCTCCAGTAAATGTCTTTAAAGTGTCGCTAAACATAATTTTTTTTCTTTAAAACATGTTATATTTACCTGCTCTGTGCTATAGTTTTACTCAGAGCAGCCCTGCTCCTCCTCTTCTTGGGTCCCCCAATGGTGCTTCTGGCTCCTTCATAGCAAAACACTTGTTATGGAGGGCTCTCATGCAGGCTCGCTCCTAAGCCTCACTGTCTGTGTCTATTGACACAGACATCAGGACTCTACCCTGGCTCCGGCTCCTTCATCACTGGCTGTGGTTGACAATGGCTCCCGCTGCTGTCTCTGAGCCAATGAGGAGAGAGAGAGCAGACATAGCCTCTGCTCTCGTGCAAACTGCTGGATCAAGATTGGGCTAAGGTACGCTTTTAGGAGTGGCTGGGAGGGGTAGACTGCATGCAGAAGGCTTTTCACCTCAATGCATAGACTGCATTAGGGTAAAAAAAAAACTTTTGCGGTTAGAATAATTTTAAAGTGGATGTAAACATGATTCATTAAATTTGACCAAGGCACATCTATCTGCAGTGTTTTCTTATCTCTCTCCAAAGCCCCAAGTCCCGTGTGTTCTGCTGCTCCATTATTCTTTTATCAGCATGATAAATTCTCACAAGCTCTCTGACAACCAAGATAAAACCAGCCTGAAAGCTGGTCTATTCAAAGCACATTCCTTCCTCCCTCTGCCTGCCTATCTGTAGGGGGGTGTGTGCCTTTCCTCCAATCGGGTGTCACACAGTGTAAGCCAAGACTTCACTCCTAATGCTGAACAAGAAGAGAACATGTGCCCTTTCTAAAGAATATAGCAAGCTGAAGACAGCAGATATACAAGTAAAACTTGTGTAGGAAGATTTGTTTCATCCCTGTGTATTACATCCTCTTTAACTCCAGGTCCCTCCAGTCCCTCAGTCAGGCACATGCTAAGGCCTGATAACAGCTCTTCAGTAACATAGGCTGCCTTCCAGGGGCAGAGGCCCCAAAAGAAGAGAGACCTGATCAGACCCTCTCAAAGTTTTATCCTCTCCCCAGAAACTTCTTCCAGAGACAGGCTCTAAAAATTTTTGTTTTTAATGGTCTAGAAAAAGCAACATTTTTTTTCAACCTGATCATTAAAACGGCCTTGCCTACACACGATCGTGAAAAACAAATGCTCTAGCAAAACGCGGTGATGTACAACACGTACAACGGCACTATAAAGGTGATGTTCCATTCGGATGGCGCCACCATTGGGGCTGCTTTTGCTGATTTTGTGTTAGTAAAAGACGATTTGCGCTTTTCAGTCTGTTACTGCATGAAGAATGTGCTTACACCATTACGAACGCTAGTTTTACCAGAACGAGCGCTCCCATCTCATAACTTGCTTCTGAGCATGCACGTTTTTTTTCACGTCGTTAAAGCCCCCACACGACCATTTTTTACATCCTTAAATACGACAACGTTAAAAACATTGTAAAAAAATAGAGCATGTTCGAAATTTTTAATGCCCATTTTTTTAGATCGTGAAAAATGCCCTGGAGCACACACACGATAGTTTTTAATGACATTAAAAAAAAAAACATAATTTTTTAGAACCCGAAAAACGGCCATGTGTACGCGGCATAAAAGTCCTAATCAGCAAAAAAAAAGCAGCAAATTACAGGTAAATACAGTACTGTGACTTTTGTGTCTTGAGCGCTCCCATAATTCCTTTGCTTGCCAACAACTACAGTTTGTACACCAGTTGCTGCCTCCACACAGGAAATGTTTAGGTGTTACTTTGTAGAAATTGTTATTGGATGTAGCTGAAATTTGTGAAGTATGACGAGAAAGTTTTGGAGCTAAATTTTTTAATTCCGAGAGCCTGGCAGTGTCTCTAGGATATTCCACATAAATTGTGCAGAAGACCTAAAAATATGTACATTGGCATGTGGCATAAGTACCGTCCACACATCACAACTTATAGCTGGAATTTGTGTAAAACATATTTTTGGTGCCAAAATAAATAGAAAGCCTGACAAATGTGCTGAATTTATTTGAAGTTCCAGAACCACTATCACTGTGTTTGGAAATAGCTCACCTTTTTTGCTGAATATAGTTTTCTGTATATTAATTGCAGACCAAAGAGCCATTTAACTGCCAATTACTAAAGAACGAGAATAAATACAGAATTAAAGGATATGAGTCATCTCTCTATTCACAATTTTTTGATTGAAAGTTCAATTAATTGCCATGCATTTTAATGACTCTGAAACTAAACTACTATTTTCATCCATTCAGCTGTGTTTTAAATCCAGCACTGGGGATAGCTGGTTCTGTCATGAGAAGAATTATTTGACAGCTTATAATCTCTCCTTCTTCACATATCCATCAGAGACAAAAATAATGCATGCAAGCTGTAACAGTACATATTAATTACTGAGAAATCCACCTAGAGACAAACTATACCAAGGACAACTACTTGACAATCTTTGCTTCATAGGGGATCATGTAAATTATGACTCTGAAAGTAACAATTTTAGAAAAATGCAACTGGTAAAATATATCTTCAGTCTCCCCCCAAATACTGTAGCTGCTGACTTTTAATGTAGGGTCACTTACCTGTGCAGGATTCCAGCGCCATCCTCACCTGAGCTGATTCTTCAGTGGGCTTCAGGTCAGGGCCGTCTTACTTAGCAGGTATGACTGGGCACAGACTGGGGGCCCCACGTTCAACTGGGGCCCCAGAGATGGAAAATTGCCCCCCCCCCCAAGAATGTGGGTGAGAGAGTGGGCGGATCCATGGGTGGCTCTGTGGATGAGAGAGCGGGTGGCTGGGTGGCTCTTGGGTGAGTAGACAGCTGGCCAATCAGCATTTTTGCAGTGCAGGCAGCCAGGAAGCAGAGAGATGAAATCATCTCTGCTGCCTGGCTAGTTTTCTGCAAGAGACCACCTTAAAAAAGAAAAGTGACACATCCGCAACGTGTGGCAGGCAACGTGGCAAGTGGCAATCCTTGACGTGGCAAGTGACAATCCTCAATGTGTGGCAGGCGACGTGGCAAGTGACAATCTGTGATGTGGCAAGTGACAATCTGCAACATGTGGCAGGTGAGGTGGCAAGTGACAATCTGCAACACGCGGTGTCAGGGGACAGTAGCAAGTGACACTATGAATCTGGTGGCAGGGGACAGTAGCAAGTGACACGCTGTAAAGTAGAAATATTGTACTTTTATTCTTGAGAGTAGGTGCGTAAATCGGGGCAGACTTGTAGGGACCTCATAGCATTACTTTGCCCAGGGGCCCGTGATGATTTTAAGATGGCCCTGCTTAGGGAAACCAACTATTAAGCCTTGTGGCTTCACAGCTAGCTCCCCACTGCTCATACATGAGCCGTGATGCTTCTTGTGAATGGTCCTGTAGTATTCTGGGAGCGTTAAGCTGCAGGCAGAGGAGGGGAGCTGCACTTGGGAGTGGGTACCGGTCAAAACCAGGTGCCCGCTCCCCTCCCCAAAAGTGCCAAATGTTAATGTGGAAATGTAAACAAATGCAGCTTCCCATTTTTGCTGATGTCCTGCTTTAACTGGCAGTATAATAAACTTGTGCAATCAAATGTTTGTGCTCATAAAGATATAAAACACATTGGTACCACTTCTGACACTCTCTCTATAAAAAACAATTCTAAGGCCTCGTACACACGATCAAATCTGTCTGCTGGAAACGGTCTGCTAGACCGTTTCAGCAGACAGCTTCGATCGTGTGTACGGGCAAACAGACGGATTTGGCCACCCGACAGATTGGAAGGCATGCTTACCAATCTGTCGGCTGTGAACCCATCCGCCCGACATGTCTGCTGGTTAGTAAGCTAACCAGCAGACATGTCTTCTCGCACACGCGCCGAATGGTTTCGACGCATGCGCGGAAGTGTTTTACTTCCTGGTGCGGTGACGTGGTGGCGTCAACGTCACCGCCACGTCACCCCGCAGTCTGGCGGCGGGGATTTTGGTTTGATCGTGTGTACACGATCAAACCAATATGTCCCCAGCAGACAGATTTGTTCAAATCGGTCGGCCCGACCGATTTGAACAAATCTGTCTGCTCGTGTGTATGGGGCCTAAGAGAATATTAAACAATGTGATCTGCTTAGTAGATCACATAAAGGTTCCTTTTTTATTTTTTAAATAGGTTCCTTTAAGCTAGTGCATTGTTGGTTCACTTACCTTTTCCTTCAATTCCCCTTCTAAATGTTTTTTTTCTTTGTCTGAATTTCTCACTTCCTGTTCCTTCTCAGTAAGCTGTTCTGGATGACTAACCACCAATCGGATGATGGTGGCAAGCTTACTAAGGAGGAACAGGAAGTGAGAAGTTCAGACAAAGAAAAACATTTTTTAGAAGGGAAATGGAAGGAAAAGGTAAGTGTACCAACAATGCACTAGCTTAAAGGAACCTATTTAGAAAATAAAAAACAAACCTTTACAACCCCTTTAATGATGTCCTCTTCTATTTTGTCTGCATTCGCCATATTTTGTTTAACTACTTGTCCACCGCCCACCGTCAAATGACGGCGGGCGGAGGACTCCATTATCCTGACATCACGTCATATGACGTGATGTCTTTTTAAAGCCGCGCGCGCACCCGCCGCTCTGCTGGGATCCCGGCGCGAGTGCCCGGCGGCAACGATCGCCGCCGGGCACACGCGATTGCCCAGTAAATCAGCGGGGACGTGGAACTCTGTATGTAAACACAGAGCTCCACGTCCTGTCAGGGAGAGGAGACCGTTGCTGTGTCCCTTGTACATAGGGACACAATCGGTCACCTCCCCAGTCACCCCCCCTCCCCCTACAGTTAGAACACTCATAGGACACACATTTAACCCCTTCCCTGCCCCCTAGTGGTTAACCCCTTCACTGCCAGTCAGATTTATACAGTAATCAATGCATATTTATAGCATTGTTCACTGTATAAATGTAAATGGTCCCAAAAATGTCAGAAAAGTGTCCGAAGTGTCCGCCATAACGTCGCAGTCCCAATAAAAAAATCGCAGATCGCCGCCATTAATAGTAAAAAAATAAAATAAAAAAAATGCCATAAACTATCCCCTATTTTGTAAACACTATAAATTTTAGCGCAAACCAATCGATAAACGCTTATTGCATTTTTTTTTTTAACAAAAATATGTAGAAGAATATGTATCGGCCTAAACTGAGGAAAAAAAAATATTTTTTATATATTTTTTGGGGATATTTATTATAGCAAAAAGTAAAAAATATTGAATTTTTTTCAAAATTGACGCTCTATTTTTGTTTATAGCGCAAAAAATAAAAACCGCAGAGGTGATCAAATACCACCAAAAGAAAGCTCTATTTGTGGGAAAAAAAGGACGCCAATTTTGTTTGGGAGCCACGTCGCACGACCGCACAATTGTCAGTTAAAGCGACGCAGTGCCGGAAGCTTAAATTTTGTCTGGGCAGGAAGGGGGTGTAGGTGCACAGTAGGCAAGTGGTTAATAAAAATTGTCAGTTATAAAAAAAAAACTGTTAGAAAATTCTGTAAACTTTGAATATAAAACAGATACAAATTCACAGAATGCAATGTGATGTTGGTAAAACAAATTTAGATTAGCCTCTATGGGCCAGATTCAAGATGGCGAACGGTTCTTTGCGGCGGCGTAACGTTACCTATTTACATTATGCCGCCGCAACTTTACGCGTAAGTGCTGAATTCACAAAGCACTTGCGTGTAAAGTTGCGGCGGCGTAGCGTAAATTGGGCGGCCTAAATCAAATTGGGCGGGTAGGGGGCGTATGCTATTTAAATTAGGCGTGTCCTAAATGGGCATGCTCTGAATTATGACAGTGTTTTCGACGTGAACGTATTCAACGTAAATCCCGATTCACAGACGAGTTGCGCAAACGACGTAAAAATTTTCAAATTTCCCACGGTCACGACGTCCATACTTAACATAGGATGCGCCATCTTTTTGGTGCTTTATCTTCACGCCGGGAAACCCCTTACGGAAACGGCGTAAAGTCACTGCGTCGGGCGGGCGTACGTTCGGGAATTGGCGTATCTCGCTGATTTACATATTCTCTGCGTAAATCAGCGGGAACGCCCCAGGCAGCCATTTTAAAATTGCATTTAAGATCTGACGGCGTAATACAATTACACCTGTGAGATTATTCCTGCAAACCGGCGTATCTTGTTTTCTGAATACAGAAAACAGATATGCCGGGGCAAAGTCAGAGTTATGCCGGCGTATCACTGATACGCCGGCATAACTCTACCTGAATCTGGCCCTATATCTTTTCGTTGGTCCTAAAATGCTTTATAGACCATACAATATATACTAATAGATTTAAATTCTGCTGCATTTAAAATGGAGTTCCAGACTTTTGGTGTTATTTAAAGTCAGCAGCTACAAAAAGTGTAGCTGCTGACCTTTAATAAACAGACAATTACCTGCTCCATGGTCCAGCAACACGGCCGCCTGGAGCTCCGCTCCTCTCCCCCCACCCCTCTCTGGCCAGCACTTCCTTTCATAGTGTGGACACCTGGCCATGACAGGCTTCACGGCTGGGTACTCACTGCGCATGTGCGAGTCGCGCTGCGCTCTATGAATGAACAGGCAACTTCCTGGGACCTGTCACGTGTCCCTGGAGATCGCCTAAAGGGAGGGGCTGCTTAAGGTGAGAAGAGAAGTTACAAGGTGGTTCCTATGCAGAAGGAGGAAGTGGAACAGGAAGTCCCACTCCTACCGAAGCCCCCACCCCCCCCCCAAAAAAAAAATTCATGCCAAATCTCTCCTCCAGGCTTACAAGCATGAGATCGTAAAAAAAATTCACCGATCTCAGGCCGACAGCCGCGACTGCCGGCTTTGTTTACTTTCAGGTACCAGGCGTGACGTCATAAGGCGTGACGTCATGTAGCTGCAGGCATCATTCAGATATCGCCGCACAAATCGAGGACGTCCCAGGAGCGTCCTCGGTTATCAAGAGTTTAAAGGGAAACTTCTTTACATAGTTCATCAGGTTGAAAAAAGATCCAAGTTCATCCAGTTCAACAACAACAACAAAAAAAACATACAATCTCATATACACAATCCTTCACCCACAGTTGATCCAGAAGAAGGCAAAAAAAACCCAGCAAAGCATGATCTAATTTGCAATGGCAGGGGAAAGATTCCTTCCTGATCAATCAGGCAATCGGATTTACCCCGGATCATCTTTACCTATAAATGTTAGTACCCAGTTATATTATGTACATTAAGGAAAGAATCCAGGCCTTTTTTTAACCACTTAGCAACCACCTGCCGAAAAATAACGGCGGCAAGGTGGTTGCTTAACTCTGGGATCACGTTATATAACGTGATTCCAGAGTCGCGCTCCCGCGCGCCCCCTGGGGCGCGCACACGGGAATGTCCGTGACCGCCGGGTCCAGAGGACCCGGCGGGTCACGAATCACGGTAAATCGCCGCTGATAGCGGCGGTTTACCACGTGATCGCGCCGTCCAATGACGGCGCGATCAGATGTAAACAGACCGGCGTCATTTGATGACGCCGGTTCCTCCCTCCTCTCTCTGTACCGATCGGTACAGTGTGAGAGGAGAGGGGAGGGAGCGGATGGCAGCGCCAGTGCTGCGGGATGGATCTGTGACAAATGTAGTCACAGATCCATCCATCCATCCCTCCCTGCTCAGCCATCCCTGCTGCACATACTCTGCAATGCTGGGCAATACTCTGGGGGGGGGGGCAATACTCTGGGGGGGGGGGGCAATACTCTGGGGGGGGGGAATACTCTGGGGGGGGGGGAATACTCTGGGGGGGGGGAATACTCTGGGGGGGGGGAATACTCTGGGGGGGGGGGGGGAATACTCTGGGGGGGGGGGAATACTCTGGGGGGGGGGAATACTCTGGGGGGGGGAATACTCTGGGGGGGGGGGGAATACTCTGGGCATACTCCGCAATACTCTGGGCATACTCTGGTGGGCATACTCCGCAATACTCTGGGCATACTCTGGTGGGCATACTCTGGTGGGCATACTCCCGCAATACTCTGGGCATACTCCCGCAATACTCTGGGCATACTCCCGCAATACTCTGGGCATACTCCCGCAATACTCTGGGCATACTCCGCAATACTCTGGGCATACTCCCGCAATACTCTGGGCATACTCCCGCAATACTCTGGGCATACTCCGCAATACTCTGGGCATACTCCCGCAATACTCTGGGCATACTCCCGCAATACTCTGGGCATACTCCCGCAATACTCTGGGCATACTCCCGCAATACTCTGGGCATACTCCCGCAATACTCTGGGCATACTCCCGCAATACTCTGGGCATACTCCCGCAATACTCTGGGCATACTCCCGCAATACTCTGGGCATACTCCCGCAATACTCTGGGCATACTCCCGCAATACTCTGGGCATACTCCCGCAATACTCTGGGCATACTCCCGCAATACTCTGGGCATACTTCCGCAATACTCTGGGCATACTTCCGCAATACTCTGGGCATACTTCCGCAATACTCTGGGCATACTTCCGCAATACTCTGGGCATACTCCGCAATACTCTGGGCATACTCTGGGCATACTCTGCAATACTCTGGGCATACTCTGCAATACTCTGGGCATACTCTGCAATACTCTGGGCATACTCCGCAATACTCTGGGCATACTCCGCAATACTCTGGGCATACTCTGCAATACTCTGGGCATACTCTGCAATACTCTGGGCATACTCCGCAATACTCTGGGCATACTCCGCAATACTCTGGGCATACTCCGCAATACTCTGGGCATACAGCGCCCCTGTCCCCGTGAGCTCGCATGCAGAAGCGAACGCATACGCAAGTCCCGCCCACATATGAAAACGGTGTTCAAACCACACATGTGAGGTATCGCTGCGAACGTTAGAGCGAGAGCAATAATTTTGGCCCTAGACCTCTTCTCCAACTAAAATGATGTAACCAGTAAAAATATTTAAAGCATCACCTATGGGGATTTTTAAGTCGCAAAGTTTGGCGCCATTCCATGTGGCCACGCTGTGTAAAAGTCCCACACATGGGGTATCGCCATACTCGGGAGGAATAGCAGA
Source organism: Rana kukunoris (assembly GCA_029574335.1). Taxonomy (NCBI): domain Eukaryota; kingdom Metazoa; phylum Chordata; class Amphibia; order Anura; family Ranidae; genus Rana; species Rana kukunoris. The sequence continues at coordinate 212,211,899 of CM056050.1, read as the reverse complement.
ATGTGTTTTGGGGTGTAATTTGTGGTATGCATATGCTGTGTGTGAGAAATAACCCGCTAATATGAACATTTTGTGGAAAGAAAATAAAAATGAAAAAAATCTTGATTTTGCAAAGAATTGTGGGAAAAATTACAACTTCAAAAAACTCACCAGGCCTCTTTCTAAATACCTTGGAATGTCTTCTTTCCAAAAAGGGGTCATTTGGGGGGTATTTGTACTTTTCTGGCATGTTAGGGTCTCAAGAAATGAGAGAGGATGTCAGTACATCAGGTGTGATCAAATTGATCAATTTTCAGTAATTGGTACCATAGCTTTTAGACCCTATAACTTTCACCCAGACTAAATAATATCTAAATTTTTTTTGTTTTGTTACCAAAGATATGTAGCAGTATACATTTTAGGCCAAATTTATGAAGAAAAATTACTTTTTTGCAAAATTTTATAATAGAAATGAAGAAAAATTCATTTTTTTACAAAATTTTCGTTCTTTTTTCATTTATAGTGAAAAAAATAAAAACCGCAGAGGTGATAAAATACCACCAAAAGAAAGCTCTATTTGTGGGAAAAAAAGGACAAAAATTTCATTTGGTTATAGTGTTGTATGACTGAGTTATTGTCATTCAAAATGTGAGAGCACCGAAAGCTGAAAATTGGTCTGGTTATTAAGTGGGTTTAAGTGCCCAGTAGTCAAGTGGTTAAACAATCTACTGAGCTGGCCACCTGGAGGGAGTCTATTCCACATTTTTACATCTCTTATCGTGAAGAAACCTTTAAATCTTTTTTTTCCTCTAGATGTAAAGAGTGCCCCCTTTTCCTCTGTGCTGACCTTAAAGTGAATAACTCAACACCAAGTTCACTATATGGACCACTTGTGTATTTATACATGCTGATCATATCCCCCCTTAATCTCTCTTCTCAAGAGAGAATACATTCAGTTCCTCTAATCTTTTCTCATAGCTGAGCTCATCCATGCCTCTTATCAGTTTGGTTGCCCTTCTCTGCACTTTCTCCAGTCCTCCGATATCCTTTCTGAGAACTGGTGCCCAAAACTGGACTGCATATTCCAGATGAGGTCTTACTAATGATTTGAACAGGGGCAAAATGATTGCTCTCTCTCAAGTCCATACCTCTCAATACAAGAAAGGACTTGCTTTGGAAACTGCAGCTTGGCATTGCATGCCATTATTGAGCTTATGATCTACCAAAACCCCCAGATCCTTCTCCACTATGAATCCCCCCAGTTGTACTCCCCCTAGTATGTATGATGCTTGCATATTCTTAGCCCCCAAGTCTATAACTTTACATTTATCAACATTAAACCTCATTTGCCACACAGTTGCCCAATTATACAGTGCATTGAAGTCGGCTTGTAAATTGTAGACATCCTGTACAGACGTTATTTGACTGCATAGATTAGTGTCATCTGCAAAGACAGAAATGTTACTTTTGATTTCAGACCCAATATAATTTATAAAGATATTAAAAGTAGGTGTCCCAACACTGAACCTTGGGGTACGCCACTGATAACCTTAGATCATTCAGAGTAAGAATCATTAACCACTCTCTGAATTCTGTCTTTTTAGACAATTTTCTTTCCATTTACAAACTGATATTTCCAATCCTGTAGACTATACCTTACACATGAGTCATGTGTTGGGAACAGGACTGTCTTAATGAGAGGGCACACCTGGGCACTGCCCAGAGGCCCCAGCTGCATGGGTACTTTCCCCAAAGCAGCTGGTCCTTGAGCCCACGATGCCCAGAAATTGGGGGCCCCATGATGGCACTGTAAGTGATGGACACACAGGGGACTCAGGCTGGCAGCGATGCGCCGTTCTGTGTTGAACAATACCTATTTTACAGCCAGCAGGGAGGGGCAGGGCCAGAGTGCCAGTGATGCTCTGACCCCACCCCATGCAACCTGAATGCTCGGGACTCGAAGACTGTGGGGTAGGAGCTGGAGTGGGAGCTGCTGACCTGTGGAAGTAGCATTGTGGATGCCCTCTGGGCTCAGAATTCCCGGAGGGATGCTCCCTTTTCTGCCCCTCCTTCTGCCTGCTTGATTGGTATAGGTAAGTGCAGTGCTGGAGGTGGGCACAGAGCCAAAAATGTACATGCACTATATCTCCACTGGAAAGGGGAGTACTACATGGATGGAATAATGGTGCTTGAGGATACAGAGGGTGTATGGGGGAAAACAATGCTGAGGGGGATCTAGGGTCTATAGGGGGTTGCAATGCTTAGGGTAGCTTGGGTGGCAATAGTGCTAGAGGTATCAGGGATGTAGAGCGGCCACAGTGTAGGGGACCCCTGCAGCACTCTGACCCCTCTACACCCTAGATATCCCCCCCAGCACTCTGACCCCTCTATATCCCAGATATATGGTGTGTAGAGGGTTCAGAGGGATGGGGGATATTTGGGGTGAAGAGGGGTCAGAGTGCTGGGGGCATATCTGGGGTGTAGAGGGGTCAGAGTGATGGGGGGATATTTGGGGTGTAGAGGGCTCAGAGTGATGGGGGGATATCTGGGGTGTAGAGGGGTCAGAGTGCTGGAGGGATATCTGGGGTGTAGAGGGGTCAGAGTGCTGGAGGGATATCTGGTGTGTAGAGGGGTCAGAGTGCTGGAGGGATATCTGGGGTGTAGAGGGGTCAGAGTGCTGGAGGGATATCTGGTGTGTAGAGGGGTCAGAGTGCTGGAGGGATATCTGGTGTGCAGAGGGGTCAGAGTGATTGGGGGGTTTTCTGGGGAGAAGAGGGGTCAGAGTGCTGGGGGGATATCTAGGGCGTAGAGGGGCCATAGTGCTGGGGAGTCATCAATCTAGCAGATATATTATATGCAGAGGATAGCTTTGTTACTTTATGTATGTAGTATTTTCCCACTGTTTCTTTGCTGTACCGAATGATTGTTCATGTAGTTAATGCAGAGCTCCACCCAAAAGGGGAAGCTCCGCTTGTCTGCCTCCTACCTACTTGATGTCTGTTTACCTGCACTGTCCCCAGAGAATTACTTTGCCCATGGGCCCATAATGCTATTAAGACGGCCCTGGTTGGGAACTGTGTCAAATGCTTTTGCAAAATCCAAGTATACCACGTCCACAGCCACCGCTTTGTCCAAGGTTTTATTTACCTCCTCCATAAAAATAAATCAGGTTTGTTTGACAACTTCTGTCTTTAATGAATCCATGCTGTCTATTGCTTAAAATATATTTTCCAGCAAGAACTTATCTACGTGGTCTTTTATTAACCACTTATGGACCGCCTGCCGCCGTTATACGTCGACAGTTTGAAAATGAATATCATTGTTATTGCAGCAGATACTGTAGCTGCCATAGCTCCAGTATCCTCTTCTTCAGCGGGCGGTCTGCTTTCAGATAAAAGTGGTCTCAGCTGCAAGATCACTTTTATTGGGGGCAGGAGAGGGGCCCACCACACTCTGGTCTTTTCCCCTGCCTTTTGGAGACATTGGTAGCAGCGGAAGCGATCATGTCCCCTCTCCTCTGAGCCTGGATGCTGAGTGAGGGGCAGATGGCCCCAGTTCGGCTCCATAGCATTGGAGGGCAGAAGTGATGTCATACGTCACTTCCGCCTAATACTCTTAAAGGGGATTTTTTTTTCATTTTTTTAAATTACTTTTTTTTTCATTTTAGTGTAAATATGAGATCTGAGGTCTTTTTTTTTTACTCTTTATTGTTTTTTTCAAAGAAGTAAGACAATTACAAAAACAGAGCCTTTGGGCATTCCCTGGCTCAAAAAAATACAACTTATCAACTGGGACATAACAGCAGGTTATCTAAATACCTAACCTAAAAAACTACTGCTCAGTCCTTTTCCATTTGGAAAAGTTATGAAATAAGAATGTGCTAGCCTTCTTTTAATAGAGGTGAGGTTTCCCGAGAGGAAACTTTGGTACTAGGCCTAGAATATTAGGGGATTCAAACATAGGGGTATCGTGAGGGCCCTAGCAGGTGCTAGCATAAAGGGAGTAGTTAAAGTACATCAGATATACCTTCTATTCTTGAGCAGCATAAGTGGAGATAAAGTCAAACCATATTTCCCACACTTTGTCGAATTTAGCAATACACCCACGAGAGTGATATGTGGCTTTATATAATGGAATTGCAGAGTTGACCAGAGCTTTCCAAGAGTTTAGAAATGGCGCATCTGATTGTTTCCATGTTAGTAATATTGCTTTACGGGCATAAAAGAGCAATAGTCCTATATGGGGCGGATCCCAGAGTCTAGTCTCGGGAGGGGCACTGCCAGAAAATATACCGTATTTATCGGCGCATAACGCGCACTTTTTTGCCCTGAAAATCAGAGCAAAATCGTGGGTGCGCTATATACGCCGTGTATAGTCAGGCAGGCTCCTCTCGCGCTCACGTCCTGGACGTACAGGACGTGAGCGCGAGAGTAGCCGAGCCTGCCGGACTATACACGAGTGTACTGCGCTCAGGAATATGCAGGCGCAGTATTCAAACTCGGCGCGGGAAAGCGGGGATTGAGCGGGGAGGACGCCGCAGAAGGACGCCGGACCCGACGAAGAGGACACCCAGGGCCGCCGATGGACGCCGCACAAGACACCAAAACTGTTAGTACAAAAATCTTTTTTTCCACAGGAATGGAGGCCACTTTAGGGGTGCGCGCTATACGCGGGAGCGCGCTATACCCCGATAAATACGGTATATATATATATTTTTTTACGGGCAATTTTTCAGGGAAATGGCTGGTGTTGGAGCTTCAATCATCCCAGCGCCATGGTTGTTATGGTGTCAGAATGTTTTAAGCACATTGGGCCAGATTCACAGAGCGATTACGCCCGTGTAACAGGAGATGCGCGGCGTAAGTCTAAATTTGCGCATGCGTTTCGATACTCCGCATCCCCAAAACGAGATACGCAAGAAATCTACTTTTTTTTGTCCAGCGTAATTTCGTTAGACAGGCGCATCCGTCCGTGCAAAACTGCGCTAGACACACCATTGATTTGCTATTCAAATATGCTAATGAGGGAGGATCCACAAAAGAACGTTGGTGCAGCGCAGGCTACGCGCTGTGCGCAACAGCTGAACGGCCTGTCTAAAATTAGACCATATAAAAGCTGCTCTAAAATTAGACAATTCGTCTACATGTCAGAGAAAGCAACACCGTTAGTGAGGAGCAGAGCAGTCACACAATCTGTATGCCAACATGCCAGGGACATCCTCGCTCATAGCTATACTACTGACTTTAGAGGAACAAAGAAGGAGGAGGGCACGGAGGAGGGCACGGGAGAGGATATACCGCACCCGCATAGACCTCTTTGGCATGAGTGATTCTGAGATGTATTGCATCTTCAGATTCACCCCTCATGCCATCCTGGAATTAACCATAACCCTGCAGGAGGACATCACCAGCCCAACACACCGCTTGCATGCAGTGCATCCACTGGTCAAGGTCATGGCAACACTTCCTTGCCAGTGGCTCTTTTCAAAGAACAAGTGGAGTGGTGGGTGGGATGTCACAATCCTCCGTGAGCAGATGTGTGCACCAGGTTGTCCCTGCAATCCTCAGAAGCATGGCCATCCAAATCATCAAACCAATCACTGAGGACCTGCGGCTGAAGGCAATGACAGATTTCTACAGAATTGCCAGATTCCCACGCACCGTGGGGGCCATTGATTGCACACATGTGGCACTCCAGCCCCCCCCCATGAGACAGAACACATATACCGCAATCGGAAGCATTGGCATTCCATCAACGTACAGGTGATAGTCGATGCCCAAGGCCTCATATGGCACGTCCGAGCCCCATCCGAATGGAATTCGAACAGAACGTGTATGGGGACACCTGGCTGGTTGGTGAGTGACATGATGCACACATCACAAGGGGCACATGCATGACTAACATCCTCCTGTCTTTTTCCTTACAGGTGACTCTGCATATGCACTGGGACCCCATCTCATGACTCCTATCATATCATGACTCCTATCCGGAACCCCCAAACCCCAGGAGAGGAAAGATACAATGAAGCCCACGCCCAAACCCGTGCAGTGGTGGAGCGCACCTTTGGCCTCCTAAAGTCACGTTTCCGATGCCTGGATAAGTCTGGGGGGACCCTGTTGTATTCCCCAAACTTTGTGTGCAAGATCATCGGTGGATGTTGCATTATGCACAACTTCACAGTGAGAAAGGGCCTGCAGATTGACATACGTGATGACCTGACCCCTAAACCAGACAATCCCCCCCTAACCGAGGTTACCCCTTACCGAGGGAAGAGCAGCCAGGAGACAGCTCACATTAGGCATCTTTGCACGTTAAACACACACATTAATCATGGCACAATGAGAATGCATGCATGCACACCACTGTGGTCCCTAGCACAGATACATCACATCCTCATCAAATTGGATTAGCACAAGCCCACCATGCTGGACTTGTGAGCAGCAACGCCACGCCACGGCTCCAATTATGTCACTGTACATTCATACACCATTCACACAGACCTGGGAATCACTTCTCCCTGGTCCTGGGGAACCCTTCTCCACCAAAACTGAGGGTGACACCCCTTTGCCAGCAGGAATATCACCCCCACATTCCCAAAACATTCACATCACAAAAAAAAAAAATGTCCAGCAAAAAAAAAAAAATTACTCCGCCTTGCGCCTCTGAATTAACGTTGCGCAGGCGCAAATTTCTATGTAAAACCGATGAGAATAGGGTGATTGCGCCGCTACATTGCGCCAGTCTAGCGTAAAGGCGGTGCGCTACGCCGGTCCAATAATGCGCAGATGTACGTGAATCTGGCCCATTATTTCTATTATTACACTGTAATATAAAATTAAACTCACCATAATTCAGAATCAGTGAGAGCCCTGAGTGTGTCACTTGCCACTGTCGCCTGCCATGCGTTGTGTATTGTCACTTGCCACGTTGCGGATTGTCACTTGCCACGTCAACTGCCGCCGGTTGTGGATTGTCACTTGCCACGTCCCCTGCCACACATATGCACTTGCCACACGTTGCGGATTGTCACTTTCCATGTCACCGATCACACTTTGCGGATTGTCACTTGCCATGTCACCTGTCACACGTTGGGGATTGTCACTTGCCACGTCCCCTCCACACATTTGTCACTTGCCACAAGTTGCTGATTGTCACTTGCCACACGTTGCGGATTGTCACTTGCCATGTGACACGTACCTGGGGAATGAGCCTGACGAACAGAGGGAGCCCTCTCGTACCGCCCTGGTTTCCGGGATCACTGGGGTTGAGACAGTGACCGTAGGAGCACAGTGGGATATGAGTGCCTGCAGAGTCTCTGAGATTGGAGATGAAGGCTAATAAGAAAGGCTGGAGCGCTGTAGGTGCTGGTCAGCAGGATGCAGGTGAGCGGATGCAGGTCCTGCGGACGCAGGTCTGCAGATGCAGGTCAGTGGAGGCAGGTCATCAGATGCAGGTGCGCCTGAGAGCAACATGCGCATGCAAATACAGACAACAGCAGGAAAGTCAAACAGGCCAGGTCATACACGGAGGATCAGTACAGGCAAAGGCAGCAGGCAAGGAATAGTCAGATTTCAGGCTGGATTCGGCAACAGAGGATCTGGCAGACAGGTAAACAGAGCAGGTCAGGACTGGAGATGGCAGCAGAGTCAGAAAGCCAGGTCAGAATAATGCAGGTTCAGGATCAGGTCTCCGGATAAGATGCAGATCAGACAGCAAGATCACAGTGCTGCTGAGGGGTTTAAATAAGGCAGCCTGTTGCCAATCATTGGAATTAGTCTGCACTGTTAACCCTTAGGTGGCAGATCCTTGACACCATGTCACCTATCACACGTTGTGGATTGTCACTTGCCACGTCACCTGCCACACCTTGCGGATTAAAACTTGCCGCGTCACGGATTGTCGCTTGCCACGTCACCTGCCGCAGGTTGCGGATGGTCACTTGCCATGTCCCCTGCCACACATTTGTCACAAGTTGCTGATTGTCACTTGCCCTGTCACCTGTTACTTGTTGCGGATTGTCACTTGCCACGTCACCTGTCACATGTTGGGGATTGTCACTTGCCAGGTCACCTGCCGAGCGCTCTCTCACCTGCCCACTCACTCGCAAATCTGGGGGGGCAATTGCACCATTTCCCCCAATGGATCTGCCCCTGAGTCCTATAAGGGTCTTGTTTGCTGTTTGTTGCGCCAGAGGGCCCCAAGCCCAGCAAGCAGACTAGTATAGTCTGTGGGATTGGTATTGTTAAAAGTAAGACTATAAACTGCGTTAGCTCCTCCCAGAGAGAGTGCACTTTGGGACAAGACCACAACATATGACATAATCCTGCCTCTAGATTACCACATTTCTAACAGCTAGGATAGGCCCCAGGATACATTTTATTCAACCGTCACAGAGTTAAATACACATGATGTAGAATCCTAAACTGAATCAAGCGGTCCTTTAGAGCCACTAGTTAAAGAAAAGGGTATTCCCACATATACTCTCAATCCTCTGTATCTAGCTCAGGAAAGTCCACACTCCATTTAGCTTGGAGAGTTTCAAGACCAAAATGCATTCATGGTAGTACAGCCTTATATATGGTGGATAGGGGTTTTACCAGCTCGTCATTCATAAGTAGGGATTCTAGAGTGGAGTGAAGGAGTAATAGTGGTTGAGACCCAAATTGGAAGAGAAGACATGTCTGAGCTGAAGATATCTAAAGAAATAATGATTTGGGTAAGTCATAGTTCTGTTTGAGGGCGTTAAAGGAAAGGGATAGCCCCATCAGCACATATATGGTCAAGAACCTTAATGCCCCTTGTTGCCCATATGCTTGGTTCAGGGATAGTATGAAATTCTGCAAACAGCCATAGGGGGGAATCAGGAGACGATCTATTTGGTTCCGCTTTATGTTTACATACTTGCGATTGCCACCCCCTTATTACTGTTTTCATAGAGTGCGTGAGAGTCACAGGTGCCCGGAGACCTCAGTAGTGCATTTCTCATTAATTCAAAGGACCCCAGCGATGCAGCCTCCGGTACCACCAAAGCTTTTGTATCGTCAGAGATCACCAAATTATGTGCGTGGGCTCAAAGAAATATTTTTGGTCTACGGAGAATCAATTTGCTAAACCTGGGAGTTTTAAATTTCCATAGGAATGAAGAGATAGTATCTAATTGTGAAGAAAAAAAATTGGGTATCCATATTGGAGTGTGTCTTATGAAAAATAGGAAAGCACGCAGTTTGGATTTAAGTGTTGATAATAGGGGAGTGATTGAAGTTCAGGTCAATAAAGTCTGTCACATTGGGGGTGATGATAATCCCCAGGTAAAGGATTGATGAGACCCATGACGATGGTAGTGAGTTATCTGCAGCCTGACCAGTTGCTGAGTAGATAGGTAACATCTGGGATAGAACTGTGAAATGGGAAAAAATATTAAGGACTTCTTGGAGAGAGGGTCCAGGATCTGAGGTCTTTTTGACCACAGATCTCATATTTTAAGAGGTCCTGTCATGCTTTTTTTTCTATTACAAGGGATGTTTGCATTTATTGTAATAGGAATAAAATTGCATTTTTTTTTAAATTGTCGCTCTATTTTTGTTTATAGCGCAAACAATAAAAACCGCAGAGGTGATCAAATAACACCAAAAGAAAGCTCTATTTGTGGGGAAAAAAGGACGACAATTTTGTTTGGGAGCCACGTCGCACGACCGCGCAATTGTCAGTTAAAGCGACGCAGTGCCGAATCGCAAAAAGGGGCAAGGTCCTTTACCTGCATTTTGGTCCGGGTCTTAAGTGGTTAATCATCAATATTAATATTCCCTCCCAGTTTAAGTCCTGGAGAGCAGCCCTCATTCTTATAAAATGTTTTCTCTTAAAGATAAGTGTTTTATCTTTCCCATATGCATTTATTGCTTACAGCTAACATTAAATGAAATCATGTTATGGTCAATGCTACCCAGATTTTCTTTTTATGAACATTGGTGATAAGCTCTGCTTGGTTTGAGATAACCTGGTCCAGCAGAGCATCGTTACTAGTCAGGGCCTTAATTAACTAAACCATAAAATTGTCTTGTAATAGGTCTATACAGTTTTGCTCTTTAACTGTCTCCAGTAAATTTCTGGGTAGTTAACTGGTCCAGCCCTTGCAACCCTTTCCATCTGTGCAAGGAGCTCAGTCTCCACCTCCTCTTTAACACTAGAAGGTCTATAACAAACTCCAATGATAACCTTTGTAATACGCACACCCATGTACAATTCCACCCATAATGTTTCAGACTCCTCACACTCTCCATCAACTAGGACCTCTTTCACACTCGCTTTGAGATCACTTCTCACATTGAGACAGACACCACAACCCCTCTGTTTTACCCTGTCTTTCCAAAAGAGAGCATAGCCAGAAATATTAGTAGCCCAGCAATGTAAAGAATTAAGCCAATATTCAGCAATACCAATTAAATCATAGTTTTCTTCATGCACCAGAGCTCCCTACTGTATTTTGCTTGGCAGACTTCTGGCATTGGTGAACAAACACTTTAATTAATTTCACATTTTGCACACATATTTTTTAACAGGACCCACATGGTGTATCAAAAACAACTAAGTTAAATTAGGTAAATACAAAATATCTTTATAAATGTGAGTGAATAATATCTGTATAAAAAAAAATCATAAACACATATATCATTTCCATTCTTTCACCATAAAAAGACAATGTTATCATTGGGAAGGTTTCCCTTCACTTCCTGTCACATAGCCAAAATGGGAAGTGAGAGGAAATCCCTAAAAATGTATATAATCATTTGGGGACCCCCCAAAACCAGTGTCCCCATTGGAAGATTTCTACGCTATTATTTTTCTTGAGACAATTTGGGTTTTTCTTTTACTTTCACTTTTAATGATAATGGTAAACAGTACAAATAGAGAGGTGAAAAGAGACAGCAATGAAAACCCGACAGGTTTTCGAATCCCTCTCCACTGTATCCAAAACATAAAAAAACTTTTGCCTTTAGTTATTCCTTATGTAACTCAACCCCTAATGATTCTGTGTTTTTACATATTTAGGTTTCTATGCATTACTGTTGAGAAACTGATCCAAAACGACGTAGAGACTGCTCTAAGTTATATTTTTACATTCCTCAAATACCTCATGCCTGGACCACTACTTATTTAACTCATGCATTTATTTATTTATCTCCTTTAGTGAATTGACCATTGTATGAGGAATTTACTGAACGTTTTTGCTTTTTAAGTTAAATACCCAGGGCTTTTTTTCTCGGGGAACTTGGGGGAACTCAGTTCCACCACCTTTGGCTCAGACCCTTTGGTGCCCGCTCACCACAATCACTTGTGAACACAGAAGTCTGGTTTCTGTGTTTACAAGTGACTGCTTTGTAACCCCCTGAACTCTGCACACTGTATGTAATGCAATTCTGGTATTTAATGCCCCTTTAAGACCCTTCTACTGTTTGTGAAATCTGAACGGGTCGTGGTTGAGTTCCTGCACCTATTTTCTGAGAAAAAAAGCTCTGTAAATACCTCATAGGTGATAGTGAATTGACAGTTTTATTATCTCATGAGATAATTGGTAAAAATGTGTCACGTGATTTATTTTATCTCATAAGATGTAGCGACTTGAGCCCACTGTAGCAACATGATGGTTGGTGGGAGGTGAGGTGAACCTCAGCACTCCTAGAAGTGCTGGTTGCCTAGCAAAAGTCAACAGTGGCTTTCTCTTAAACTGATCGTCATTCTGGTGGTGCAGGCATTGGGAAATGGTTTGTCTAATTTCTTTTTTTTTAATTCACAGGACTGTTTTAATGGTACACTGATTTTTTTTAATTGTTAAGTGCTGTGTCTTGTAACCCAAATATTAATGTAGACATAAATTCTAACTGAATGAACCTTTAGTATATGACACTGCTTGTCATAAACAATTACTATGCCATTTTTCTTTAGCAAATACTGTTACCTTTATCTTGTATTGCATATCAGTGCTGCTAATCTCATCCAGCCACTTTGAAGGCAGTTTACCACGGTGAGCTTCCTGATGGTGACAACAATAGACCATGACTGTGCAATGTGCTGCAACAGAGTCACTTTTGCACTGTACACACGATTGGTTCGTCTGATGAAAATGGACCGGTGGACCGTTTTCATCGGACGAAACGATTGTGTGTGGGCCCCATTAGTGTTTTTACCATCGGTGAAAAAAAATAGAACCTGTTTTAAAATTTTCGGATGGTTAAAAAACCGATAGAAAAAAACGATCGTCTGTGGGGAAATGCATTGGTCAAAAATCCACGCATGCTCAGAATCAAGTTGACGCATCCCCCGAAGCATTGAACTTCATTTTTCTCAGCACATCGTTGTGTTTTACGTCGTTTGTAGGCAAGACTGTTGAGAGTCAGCTTCATCGGATATCTGATGAAAAAATCCATCGGTTCATTTTCATCAGGCGATCGTGTGTACAGGGCATTAGTCTCCACTGGTAGCAAATGTGATAGGGTGACAAAGCAGAAGAGCAAATGAAGGACGAGAACAAATAATGTCACAGGAAGAGGCTGAACAAGGACCTTCGTGGTAGAATTACCAATGTTTTAATATAAGCTATGTAGTTATAAAATATAAAATTATTTTTGAGGTTAAATTTACTTGTAAAGATTTTTCGGGACGTTATAGCACGTACTCACCTTCCCTTTGCTTATTTACTTAGCTGTCTTCCTCCATTCTACTGCTCCTTCCTATTCCAGCTACAGTACAATAATTCACAAATGTGTTTACAGCAGGTTACAGACCAAAAATTATTCAGCTAAAAATGAATGGGTTATTTCAGTCACCCTGGAAAACTGGATTCTCAGCAGCTTACCATAGCAGAATGCTGGAAGCCCACTGTCAAGTTCGTACATACTAAATGCAAAGGCTGTTCACAGTCCTGTGAACTTGCTGTGCAAATACCAAACTTTGGCAGCGATGAAGTGAAAAGTTTGATTATCTGTACATGACCATAATGTCAAGAAATAAGCTGTGCTTAATATGTATACAATGTATACGTTTCAGGGTTACACACATTTTCTTTTTCCAACAGCCTGGCCATTTCCAAGCACATAGTTAAACTCTTGCAACCAATGTTTCATCATTCCCTTTCCAATATGATAAAAGATAATGCTTTGGTGCACATATTGAATACAACTTCACATGAGTCAAAGTCATTTAGCATACCCAGCTGCTGCTTTAAGGCTGAGTAAGTCTTGCCAACGTCTATATGCTCTGCCAGTTATTGGCTGGTCTTGCAATTTTCCTTGCATACTGTACTTGATTGAACATTTTTTTTTTTTTATTGGATGCTCTTGGTTTACAGCTCTTCTACTACTGATATGAAATCATGGTTGCTACTCTTTGAATGATATTTAAAGCGGAGTTCCAACCACAATTAGCATTTTTTGAAATGTATGTCCTTTCATCCTGCGTTTTTATACTATAAATCCGGTCACTTACTATTTTACAATCCGCCACCGCTCCGCATAGTTATTCAAAAAAGATAGTTTGTAAAACTATGTCTACACAGTTGTCATTTTGCTTGTGGGCATTGTGAAGCCAACAAGCACTTACTTCCTGAAAGTCTTGGATGGGGAGTGATAATTGGACAGTGTACTGCATCCTGGGAAATGATGACACACATTTCCCAGGAGGATTAGAGGTAGATGATGTCAGAATCCTAGGTGATTTCAAAGGCAGATTTTGTGGGACAGCATAGGAACAGGCATTTCCAGATGAGTAAAAAAAAAAAAATAATGAAAAAAATAAATTGGAATGGAAACTCCACTTTAATGTCGTTCGGTACCTTTTTTACAATGCAGATGTCACTTTTGCAATTATTAGTGCCAAGAGAATTTGTTTGGTCAACTATATAATATTATATAGGACTTTTGTTTGTGATCTTGACTGATACAAATCCGTGAAGTAATCAATTAAACACATATTTTAAACCTGATGTATTGGTTATGATTTTTTATTTTTTTAGTAAGTTGGGTTAAATTTGTAGTCTATAACAATCATACGACTATGGGCCATATTCAGGTAGAGTTGCGCTGGAGTATTTCGATATGCGCCGCGTAACTGTGAATATGCGCCGTCGTTTCTATGTGGCCGTACCCACCAAACTAGATGCGACAGAAAACGGGCCAGACGCCAGAGTCTCGTCAGCGCATTATTGAGCTTGGCGCATCAGTCGCGCCTATTGATTTCCCCTGCAAATATGCAAATGAGGGAGATTTCCCGATTCGCGAACGGATTAGCACCATCCGCTGGCTAAATGCGCCGCACGTATCTCGTCCGTCCGGCGCAAAGTTATTTCTACAAATAGCTGCTTTATCTTTACTCCAGACGGCCACAGGTCAGCAGGAGAGCAGCTACAGCAGCGTTACCGACGATAAGAGCTAGCTGAGCACCCCCACTTGCAGGACAACACCTCTGTCCATGCTTGTCTGTCAAATTTTACAGCCATGGAGGAAGACATCATAGGTCTCCATAGCCGAGATGACGGCTGACAGCTCCTGGCCTTTAGAGTTCAGCTTTCTCCTGTGTGTTTGCGGGGAACGGGAGCAGCCATCTCAGAACAAAAGTAACTTCACTGCGGGGAGGGGGAACAGGATATACTTTAGTGCCGGAATGGCGCATCTACGGGCGCATTTAAACGCCCAACGGAATGCATTGCGCTGACGTTTCCCGTGAAGTGGTGCCGACGGAAGTTGTGAGCATGCGCACAAGGGGGCGAGTGAAGCCTCACTTACTGCGCATGCTCCGTGGATGATGCGCTGAACGTAAGCCTCTGCGCTGGGCTCCGCCCATCATTTACATATGATCACACCCACTTCCACTTGCGTCGGGTTACGCCAGCGCATTTTCGTTACTCCGGTGCAAGTTTAGGAGCAAGTGCTATGTGAATTACAGTACTTGCGCCGAAAGTGTCGGCGGAGTAACGTAAATGAGAAACGTTACTCCAAAGTAAAGAAGCGCCCATCTACCTGAATCTGGCCCTATGAATCTGACTTTGCCCTGCGACTTAAAGTCCAACTTCCATCTGAGTACAATGAACGGGGATCTGACTTTGATCCTGACAATACCAGGTCCTGTGTTTGGTATGAATCTTAAGGGGATTCATACCAAAACTACAAAAAACGGCATCGAGTTCCCCCTCCAAGACCGTACCAGACCAGTCTGGTATGGATTTTAAGGGGAACCCCCGCACCAAAAAACAGCATGGGGTCCCCCAAAATCCATACCAGACCCTTATCCAAGCATGCAGCCCGGCAGCCCAGGAAAAGGGAGGAGACGAGCGAGCGCCCCCCACCCCAAAGCATCTCCATGTTGATAGGGACAAGGGCCTTTTCCCAACCACCCTGGCCGGTGGTCGGGGTCTGCCGGCGGAGGGCTTATCGGAATCTGGAAGCCTCCTTTAACAAAGGACCCCAGATCTCAGCCCCCACCCTATGTAAATGAGTATGGGGTACATTGTACCCCTACCCATTCACATAAAATAAAGTGTGAAAAATAAGAACAGTAAACAGGTTTTTGAGTAAGTAATTTATTAAAGTAGCTCCGGCTTCTCTTCTGATTTCTTCTCCCTCTGATGATGTCTTCATCCTCTGGTTCTTCTCCCTCCGTTGATTTCTTCTTCCTCTGCCTGTTTTCCTCTCTCTGGTATCTTCTCCTGCTGCCAGTTTTCCTCTCTCCACTGTCTTCTTCCTCTGATGTTCTCCCAGCGTTGACTCCCGCTCTAATGCGAGGGCCACTGTGTGCCATTACTTATATAGCAATGGGGCATGGCCCCCTGGTGACATCATCCGGAGGTCTCAGCCCCTTGAGACGTCACCACCCATGGCACTTTTTTGGGGGTCAGGGTTAGGGGTTAGGGTTTCCCATTAAAAAATGTGGCTAGAACTCAGGAATTGGAACAGGGACCTCCCCCAAAGGTCAAAGGTCAGAAGGCGGGTTCCCAGAGGTCAAAGGTCACAGGGCGTGGCTGACCCACCCCCACCAAAGTGTACGCCTACCCCAACTAAGTCGGGGAATGAACAAGTCGGGGAATGAACAAGTCGGGGGGCAGGATCTAGGGGCCCCTTGTTACAATAAGCCCCCCACCCCCAGACCCCTACAGCCACCAGCCAGGGTTGTTGAGAAGAGGCCATTGTCCCCATCAACATGGGGATAAGGTGCTTTGGGGTGGGGGGCATGTGGCATGGTATGGTCTAGGGGGGATGTTTGGTCATCCCCTCCCTTTTCCTGACCTGCCAGGCTGCATGCTCGGATAAGGGTCTGGTATGGATTTTGGGTGGGACCCCACACCGTGGGGGCTCCCCTTAAAAACCATACCAGACAGAAGGGACTAGTATGGTCTTGAAGGGGGAACCCTATGCTGTTATTTTAATTTTGGGCAAGGTTCTCCTTCAAGATCCTGAGAGCACAAGTCGCATGGCAAAGTGAGATCAGTTAAGAAGATGATCTGACTTTGATTCAACTTCAATGATATTCAAGGGGCTGAAGTAGGATCAAAGTTGAACCAAAGTAGTGCAGGAACCTTTTTCAAAGTCGGAGTGACTTGTGTCAGACCAGTTAAGACGGCTCTCACAGCGAACCATTTTTTTCCTTTGAAATAACAAACATGTTATACTTACCTCCACTGTGTAGTTCATTTTGCACAGAGTAGCCCCGATCCACATCTTCTGGGGTCCCTCGGCGGCTGTCTCTGATCCTCCCTGCAAGTACTGACCACAGTCATGCGAGAGAGCTCGCGTGGTGGTGAGTAATTGCGGGCGCGCTCCCGTGATACAGCAATCGGCCATAGCCGCTCACTGTATACCTCGGCCCCGCCCCTTGGTGCGCCGTGTCACTGGATGTGTTTGACAGCAGCGCCAGCCAATAATAGCGCTGCTCTCAATCCATCCGCTCTAGCCAATCAGCGGCCAGGCTGAGCAGTGAAGAGGATGTCGGGACCGAGCGCAGGAATTTCGAGGGGTCAGGTAAGTGTAACGGGGGCTCGGAGGGGGCCGGCAGCATCAGATATTTTTTCACCTTAATGCATAGATTGCAGTAAGGTGTCATTTTTTTTACTTTACAACTTCTTTAAGGTTACACTGAGCCAATTATTGGAGACCTTCACCTAATAAAACAACTTTTCCCCCTGGCTCCACCCCCTCCTTCTCACACAATTTGATAAAAATAATTTTTTTCAAAAGGTATTTTAACGAGTACAGGAGAGAATGACATAGCTCCCCCAGGTCACACATTCCAGGATGCAATTTTATTGATGGGCACATGTGCACTGTGGGACTCTGCATGTCCCCAGCAGAAACCTGTGCCACATCTGTGCATGTGTGGGGGTTTCTCACAGATACCACAGGTATCAAGAAATCAGAAACCAGCAATGTGTGCACATGCACAGGAAACTGCCGCATATATGCAGATGTCCAAACCAACAGACACATATAAGACCTCCTGCGCTTGAGAGTAGGGGGCGGCAGTTGTCTAGATTCCCATCTTGGCTTAAAATTATTATTATTATTATTATTATTATTATACAGTATTTATATAGCGCCAACAGTACAATTATAATACAATTTAATACAGTAGGGATCAGAGAGCCCTGCTCATTAGAGCTTACAATCTAAGAGGGTGGGTCAAGAGATGCAAGAGGTAATAACTGTGGCGGACAGGCCGATGGAGAGTTAGGTGGGAGCCAGATAGGCCTCTCTGAAGAGATGAGTTTTCAGGGTTCATCTAAAAGTGGACAGAGTAGGAGAGAGTCAGACAGATTGGGATAAAGAGTTCCAAAGGATGGGAGAGGCTCTGGAGAAGTCCTGGAGGTGGGCGTGGGGTGAGGTGACAAGGGAGCTGGAGAGCAGGGGGTCTTGGGAGGATCATAGAGAACAATTTGGTTGGTATTTTGACACTAGGTTAGTAATGTAGTTGGGGGCCAAGTGGTGTATGGCTTTGTAAGTTATTGTTAGTGTCTTGAATTCAGTTTGTTGGGTGAGCGGAAGCCAGTGGAGGGATTGTCAGAGAGGGGTAGCAGACACCGAGCGATTTGTAAGGTGAATGAGCCTGGCAGCAGCATTCATGACGGACTGAAGGGGGATAGCCTGTTTAAAGATAAGCGTTAGCTTGTTCAGCTGATTTTCTGCTGTGACATGTTACTTTTGTGACCAGTTTTATTAAAAAGGAACAATTTTTTGGAGTGCGGCTGTCCTAGTTTTTCTCATCAGTTTTGCAAGCCAATGGAGGGTGTTGCAGTAGTCAATGTGAGAGATAACCAGTGAATTAAAAGCTTTGTGGTGTCATTGGTTAGGAAGGGGCATTCATTCGGAGATGTTGCAGAAGTTGAGGCAGCTTTGGACAGTGATTGGATGTGGGGCCAAAAGGATAGTCCAGAGTCCAGGATTACACCTAGGAACTTGGCATTGAGGGATGGGTTGATAGGTGACTGTTGATTTTGACAGAGAAATCAGGGGAAGAGGCACGTGGGGGAGGAAATATAATAAGCTCAGTTTTGGATAGGTTGAGTTTGAGGAAGTGGTGTGACATCCAGGTTACTTTGTCTGTTAGTAAATTGGTGATGCGTGAAGAGACTGATGGAGTGAGCTAAGGGGTAGAGAGATAGATGTGGGTGTCATCCACGTAGAAATGTTATTGAAAGCCATGGGAGGCAATTAAATGACCCAGAGAGGAGGTGTAGATTGAGAAAAGGAGAGGTCCAAGAACAGAACCTTGAGGGACCCCCATGGAGAAAGGGAGAGGAGAGGAGGAAGTAGAGTTGTAAGTGACACTGAAGTGAAATGCTTTGCCTTGCTACCCTTTTATGACTGGAGAAGTCATGATACACTGAAACCATAATACAAAACAAAGGACTCTCCAACCTAGAACATTATCGTTAAAACATATATTTTATTATTAAAATCCATAAGTGTAATACTCACAAACCAACAGAAATATAGTTGTAGCATAACAAGCTTCTGTATATATGCAGATGTGCCACAGGTCTTTGTGGGGTTCTGAAGACTTAGCAGATACCTTTGACACTTTTGTACACTTGCAAGATGATCAAAGATTGTGGCATGGTTGAGAAGAGACTGGGCAAAATAACAGGCGCCTATAGTTGTGCTCTTTAAAAGTTTTCCTTTCCAGTGTTGTCAAGTGACCACAACAGGTAATTATGCCACATTATCACATGTATTGGAGGTCGGACAGTGACTGTTAACATGATTTTTTTTTTTTTTTTAGTTATCAGCAGTAAAGCCTAATGCCGCGTACACACGATCATTTTTCGGCATGAAAAAAAACTTGTTTTTAAAATGTTTTAATTTAATATGATCGTGTGTGGACTTCACATAATTTTTCGGGTTCTGAAAAACAATTTTTTTTTTGAACTTGCTGCATTTTTTAACAACGTTTTAAACTATGTAGTTTTTAGGGTTGTAAAAAATTATCGTTTGTGGGCTAAAATGACGGGAACGCTCGTTCTGGTAAAACTACCATTCGTAATGAAGTAAGCACATTCATCACGCTGTAACAGACAGAAAAGCGTGAATCGTCTTTTACTAACACGGAATCAGCTAAAGCAGCCCCAAGGGTGGCAGCATCTGCATGGAACTTCCCCTTTATAGTGCCATCGTACGTGTTGTACGTCACCGCGCTTTTCTAGATCATTTTTTAAAAACGATGGTGTGTGGCAACGTCGTCTTAATGATGAAGTTGGAAAAACGTCGTTTTTTCTACATGCCGAAAAACATTGGGCCAGATTCACGTACATCGGCTCATTTTTTGACTGGCGTAGCGCACCTCCTTTACGTTAGACTGCCGCAATGTAGCGGCGCAATCACCGTATTCTCGATTGTTTTGCGCAGAAAATAGCGCCTGTGCAACGTAATTTCAGAGGCGTAAGGCGGAGTAATTCAAATTGGGGAGGACGTGGGCGTGTTACATTGAAATGAGCCGTGACCCCATGCAAATGAAGGGCCGGCCGGCTCGCGCATGCGCACATGAAGCAGACCATGGTCAGCACCTCTGTGCGCATGCTCACAACTCGGGAACGGCGCAATCAGTGAAATTGGAAGTGGACCCGGGCAACTTAGTGAATTACGCAGACAGCATAAATAGACAGACACAAACACACTTCCTTTGCAAAAGTAAATCCCTTCCCTTCCTATACAGCAAGGTGCTTTTGTTCTGTTGTTTATTAGCGTTTGTTTGTTTGTGACGTGTCTTTGAGATATTTGGGGACTGTTTTGCAGAGTGATTTTTGTCTTTTATGTGTTTTGTTTTTTGTTATTTTTTTTTAAATTAGATTTTTGCTGTGCATTTTTTATTTTTGCTGGTCAATTTTTTATTTTTTTTGGGTTCTGTTTGTGAATGATTTTGGAATGTGGGGGTGACATTCCTGCCGGAAAAGGGGTGTCACCCTCATTTGTGGTGGAGAAGTGATCCCCAGGTCCGTGTGAATGGTGTATGAATGTACAGTGACATAATTTGAGCCGTGGCATGGCGTTGCTGCTCACAAGTCCTGCATGGTGGGCTTGTGCCAATCCAATGTGATGAGGATGTGATGTGTCGGTGCTAGGGACCACAGTGGTGTGCATGCATGCATTCTTATTGTGCCATGATTAATGTGTGTGTTTAACGTGCAAAGATGCCTAATGTGAGCTGGCTCCTGCAGGCCCTTTCTTACTGCGAAGTTGTGCAGCATGCAACATGCACCAATGATCTGGCATACAAAGTTTGGGGAATATAACAGGGTACCATGGGGGGTTCCATATAGGAGTCATGAGATGGGCTCCCAGTGCATACGCAGAGTCACCCTGAAGGGATAAGACAGGAGGATGTTAGTAGTGCATGTGCCTCTTGTGATTTCAGCATCATGGGGGGGGGGGGCAGTCATGCCTGCCACCCATGTCACTCACCAACCAGCCAGATGTCCCTATACATGTTCATACATGTACATGTTCTGTTCGAAATCTGTGGGGATGGGGCTAGGATTGTATATGTAGCTGTCATGGGTGTCATGGGTGGTGTCATGTGTTGGGCTGGTGTTGGGCTCCTGCAGGGTTGTGGTTAATTCCAGGATGGCATGAGGGGTGAATCTGAAGATACGAGACACCTCAGAATCACTCATGCCAAAGATGTCTATGCGTGTGTGATATATCAAGTGAAGAGTGAGGGGCTTGTATCAGATTAGATTATTATATCCATTAAGGTTTTAAAGGGCTATTGAAAGATAGTGAGACCGTGTTTGTAATTTGTATGTATGTTATGTATTGATGTATATATGTATACACATAGTAAAATAATGATAAAAATAATGATAAAAATCATCAAAAGTCTTTATCAATAAAATACAGCAGCACTAGTGATCAGGGCACAGTTCAAATCCGATCACTCATTCACATTCAAAGAGATAAATGAAAGTAAGAAAGTTCTCCAGAGCTCAGAGGGTGCACAAATATTCCGTGACAAAGAAGGGGTACACTTCAAGACAATTTCAACTGTCCATGATTGGTGACATCACTCGTGAGCCGAACAAAGCATGCAAAGATCCTGTGACAATGTCCCCTCAAGGATGTCTACTCACCAGATTGATGTTATAACAGGCTTTGAACAGTAATGTCATCGGATTCCCTCTTCCTCATGGAGATGATATTCCAGCAGCATGCAGTACTCCTAATGACTATCCGGTGTCAGGGCACATAAAAAAAGCTTGATATGGTGTGATACCATTTAAAAAACTTTTATTCTAACATGCTGTTAAAAATCATGCATACAAACAGCAACAAAAAAAGCTCCACAGAGCAGTAACTGATACAAGGTGTAATGCCTTTCAGCCGGTCATCAGCTCACAGAGGGTGATAGATAGTTTGTGGATGCGAGCATTTGCCGCTAGCACACTAGATCACTCTCCTAACTGGAGCACAGCTGAACCACAGCGTCAGGCGTACATGTATCAAAATATCGCGAGATCAGGCCCTGACGTTTCGTCCTTCCATCCTCTTCTGAGGGCGTAATCTCGCAGGTCACAAGTCAGTGTTAAATAGTGTTCATGTTGTGTCAGCCACGCCTACTGCAATATTAACACCTCGTATTCCTGCTACCACCACCGAACACACCTGCAGTGTTTCACAGTAATAAACTCACTGGGGCCACATTGCTGCGCATATATGCTGCACTCAGATCACTTAAAATTTATGAACAGTGAAACTTTAAAATAAGGCATTAGTGTTCTCTCAAACTTAATACCGTGTTTCCCCGAAAATAAGACACCGTCTTATATTTTTTTTTCCTCAAGAAATCACACTATGGCTTATTTTCGGGGGGTGTCTTATTTTTATTACAGAAAATAAAGGTTGCCTACCTGAACCACACTTGCGCTTCTTAGCATTTCCTCTGTCCACCTGTAGACTGAGATTATCGTATTCTGCACGCCATTTTTGGACCATTCGGATATCCAACTTCTTCTCTTTGCAAAAAGCCGTAAGATTCTTGCCTCGGGAGTCCTCCACAATTCCTTTCTTGTACGCAACAGAATAACTCTTTCTTTTTGCACTCATCTTGTCTGGTTGTACAAAAAGATAGGCCAGCAAAGCTGATGTGGAGCACAGTGGAGCTGGGGTGATCTGTTTGTGTGGGGTGAGAGAGGGGTTTGCTGGTCAATGCTGGGAGAATCTTTTTGCTTTACAGAGTGTTCTTCTCCTCACAGCTCCTGAGCACCAGTACAGTAACATACACCTATGACGTGTTGTTTACCGCGCCGCGCTGCATACGACACGCCTATCACTACAAGATTCGACACTACATCTTATTTTCGGAGATTCGACACTACATCTTATTTTCGGAGATTCGACACTACATCTTATTTTCGGAGATTCGACACTACATCTTATTTTCGGAGATTCGACACTACATTTTATTTTCGGAGATTCGACACTACATCTTATTTTCGGAGATTCGACACTACATCGCTACGTCTTATTTTCGGAGGGGTGTCTTATATTTCTATCTTGCGTCGAAATCCCGCTACGGCTTATTTTCGGAGTACGTCTTATTTTCGGGGAAACACGGTATAAACTGAGGTTATAGTTTGCCCCTTCTTTTTTCTCATTGTTTTTTGGTTCTCCACTAAACTGGCCTTTTCATTATAACAAGCAATTTTGAACAATCTTATAATCTTACTTAGGGGGGGGGGGGTATTACTTTCTCATAAGCCTGTAATTTGGCTACTGAGGTGATGTGGAGAGCACAATTGAAGATTTTCTTTTACAGTGTTGCACTTCCTCTTATGGTCGATAATTTTGATGAGTTTCACCACCTTTCACTTGATACATTAGGTTTGTGTATTTCACATTAATGAATGAATATACTTTCCAGGGGTCACTTGTTGCATGTTTTATTAGTGCTACACTTTTATTTGTTCATATGACATATATGGAATATCACATATTGTGTCAGCTGCTTTTCATTTGTTTAGTACTAACCACAAGTGCAATTCCAAAAATGTTTTAATATCATATTGATAAAACTACCAAGTTGTATTAACCCAGAATATTCATAAGTAGGAAGGAGGAAAAGTTAAGCCCTGTACACACGATCGGTTTGTCTGATGAAAATGGACCGTTGGACCGTTTTCATCGGACAAACCGATCATGTGTGGACCCCATCGGTTTGTTTGATGAAAAAAAATAAAACATGTTTTAAAATTTTCCTATGGATAAAAAAAACGATAGAAAAAGTCCATCGGTCAAAAACACCCGAATGCTCAGAATCAAGTCGACACATGCTCAGGAAGCATTGAACTTAATTTTTCTCAGCACGTCGTAGTGTTATACGTCACCGCGTTTGGACAGGGTCAGATTTTTGACCGATGGTGTGTAGGCAAGACTGATGACAGTCAGCTTCATCGGATATCCAATGAAAAAATCCATCGGATTAGATTCCATCAGATATCCGATCGTGTGTACAGGGCTTTTTGCATTGGCATTAAAAGCAAAATCTGAGTAAGGAAGGGGAAATGATAAAAGTCTTTTAAGGATTCAATCAGCTTTATACCACCCTAAAAGCTCCCTGATAGACTATAAACTACAAAAAAATTGAGGATTTTTTTTTTTTCCTCCAAAGCAAATTTCCAAAATGCAGTTTAACTGATGCCTAGTACACACTTACGGGTTTCCCGGCAGACTTTTCAGGAAACCCGAGGGGAAAACCGAGAACCTGCTCGGCTACTTTTTCCCCCTACACACGGCTGGGTTTCCCGACAGGAAAACTGTCATGAGAGCTTTGGTTGGGAAACCCGGCCGTGTGTATGCTCCACCGCAGTCTTTTCCCATAGGAAAACTGCCGGCTTAAAAACCACCAGGAATCCCGGTGGGAAAAAGAGCTGGTTCTCTTTTTTCCCAAAAGTTTTACTGTCAGGAAAACTGCTGTGGAGCATACACACGGCCGGGATTCCCGATAGGAAACCCGTACGTGTGTACGAAGCTTGAGAGTTTCTACTAAATTTCAGGCAAAAACAAAATTAATAATTTTGCTGCTTGTATCTACTAATAGATAGTATAAGTATGCTTTTGGTATATGTGTTTGATACAACCAAATTCCAAACATTTGTGCGATTGTAATACAAGTGGTTTTATGCTCACTGTTTATAAAATACAGTTTAAGCCTTACAGTCTAGATTTTGTTTGACCTCTTATTTTCTAAGGCTCAGAAGCCCACAGGGATTCTTTCAGCATCAGTGATGCAAATGACACATAGAGGTGTGACTTGAAAATGTTTTTCAATATCCGAGTCTAGTTTTGTTTACTCTGATGACCTCATTGAATCTCTCGGGAATTCAGGACAAATGGGAAATGTTTGCTTATAACAACATCTATTAAAACTGTCTAGTGCTATTATGAATTGCATGTTATTACATATAGGCATACTATTACTGTATGTTGTAGTCTCTAAGTTGTACTGTGTCTTCGCATCTGTTAGTTTCTGTTAATCTGTCAAATATATTGATAAATATGATAGAAGCTAGAATAAATGCCTACATAAATAAACAAGCTGAGTAATTATAGATGGAATCCAGATGAGATGTATAACATTTAGAAATCCTTCCTTCCTATAATTCTCAAATGCAAAAATTAAGACAATGCAAGTTAAGCCGTCTTTCAATGTTAAAAATCGATCTACCCCAATTCCCACTAAAATACAAACTGCCCATCTACTTATTTTCTTCTACTTTATTCCAAGAGGAGAAATAAAGACTAACTTTATTTTTGTGTCATTGTTATCATCAATGTTTATCAATCTTTCTTCTTTCTTAAAGCAGAGTTTCACTCAAAAGTGGAACTTTGACTTGTCTGTCTCTTCCCCCTCTCCGATGCCACATTTGGCATATTTCAGGGGGAAGGGTGGAACAGGTACCTGTTTTTGACAGGTACCATTCCTCACTTCCAGGAAACCGAGCCGTGGCCTGGTCTCCGGGAAGTTTGGCCACCTCCTCCTTCCTCAGCCGCCAGACCAATTAGAAAGCGAAACGTAGGGAACTGGCTGTGAACCCGAAAGGCTTCACTGCTGGGTTCCCTTACCAGGAATGGCAGTGGCTGCATCAGACAGCCGATCTATAGATCAACTGTGGTGCCAATATTGCAGGCTCCCTGGACAGGTAAGTGCCCATATATTAAAAGTCAGCAGCTGCAGTATGCACCTTTTAGAATTATGCCAGTCTAAAATGTATTGTGTGATGCAGAGTTCAGTAGTCAGTAGGTTGTGACATAGAGTTGCCTTGTACATGCACAATATTCAAATCAGTGAGCAACAAGTAGGGCCAGGGCAGTAAGTGGTATATAATGGCAGGGCAGTGGGTGAGCAGTATGAAGTGGCATGGCAGTCAGCGATCTGTAAATAGTGACAGGGTGGTCATTGAGCAAAACCTAGTGGCAGGGTGATCAGAGATCAGTATGTAGTGGCAGGGCAAGTCAGTGAGCAATATATTGTAGCACAGCGATCAGTGATCAGTATGTAGTGGTAGGTCAGTCAGTGATCCGTATGTAGTGGCACGGCAGTTAGAGAGCAGTATGTGATGGCAGGGCAGTCCGTGAGCAGTTGTTGGAGCAGGGCAGTCCGTGAAACAGTATGTAATGGCAAAGCAGTCAGTGAGCAGTATGTTGTGGCAGTCAGTTAGCAGACCAATGAAATTCCTGAAGAAGAAGCCTCTCATCATCAGCCACTTAACACATCACTGAAGATAAAAGACTTGCGAGACAGCTATCTCTGCTTTCTCTCCTTCAGCTGCTGAATCAGCCATAGAAGCCACCTGTGCAAAGAAGAAGGGAGGTAGCCACACTCACAGTCCTGTGAACCACCTCTGGCTGCCCAGGGGGGAATCTGCTGAGCAACCCCTGGCTTTCAGGGTACTTTCCAGGATACTCTGTATGGTTCATGGGAAGGAAAAATCCAATATAAACTTGGGGGAGAGGAGAGAAGAGAGCCACTGGCAACCCCTCTCCCCCAGGTTTACCTTCCTATTGACTGCTGTGGAGGCAAGTGAGGGGAAGCCAAGTATGCTGGCGGGCACCAGTTGCCAGGACACAATCGAGTGTGGCCCAGCAAAGGGACATGGCTTGTGTTTAGAAAATGTGGTTGTCTGTTAAATAAGGCAGGCTTGGATTAAGCTACTTGATCTGCCTGTCTTTGCTGGAATACTTTTTTTGCCACGGCACCCCTCAGGATCCAAGGTGGAACTTCAGGGTGCCACGACACACCAGTCAAGAAGGGCTTTATCATTCTCTCCATTCATTTCAGACAGCAGAACCAGGCTGTTGTGGCAACTTAATTTGTTTCTACTGCAGTTACAGTAATACAGTAAGCTCACTTCACAGGACAGCTTGTAATTAGACAGTAATGAAGTAGCAACACACTGAAGAGTTTATTCTTCATCTTACTCTGCTCTCTCCTCCTGTCAGCACATTGCTTCTTTGCACCTATGGGTGAAATATGCCAGAGTGGCTCCTAGTGTTGCCCCTTTTTCTCTCAATCCTACTAAAAATGGGATTACTAAAGACCGATGCTTAATTTCAAAATGTGGTATTTAAACTTGTTACATCAAAATCCATACATTTAATGGTTTTATTGAATACATAAGTGCATTTATTGATTTTTATTATAAATTATATCATTTAATATCAGCCTGGAGGTTTAAAGGGGTTGTAAAGATAAAAAAATGTTTTCCCTAAAAAAGCTTCCTTTACCTTAGTGCAGGCCTCCTTCACTTACCTCATTCTTTCGATTTTGCTTTTAAATGTCCTTATTTCTTCTGAGAAACCCTCACTTCCTGTTCTTCTGTCTGTAACTACACACAGTAATGCAAGGCTTTCTCCCTGGTGTGGAGAATGCCTCTTGAGGGGGCGAGCAGGAGTGTCAGGATGCCCACCAACACACAGCTCCTTTCTCTATTTCGCCTGCTCGCCCCCTCCCCCCTCAAGAGGCTTTCTCCACACCAGGGAGAAAGCCTCACATTACTGTGTGTAGTTACAGACAGAACAGGAAGTGAGGATTTCTCAGAAGAAATAAGGACATAAAAGCAAAATGGAAGGATGAGGTAAGTGAAGGAGGACTGCACTAAGGTAAATGAAGCTATTTAGGGATTTTTTTTTTTACCTTTACAACCCCTTTAAACATGCCTCTCCCACATGTGCCAGGTGTCTTGATCATGGCAGGTAAAGCAAAAGGTTTATTTCATTGCAGGACAACCAGTTCAACATATATAAACTTTTGCACAGGTTTAAGATCAATATATATGTTTCTGTGAGTATATACTGTATATGTAATATATATATATAGAAACTCACACACATTGTTGTGGTCACAAATATATAACAGATTATGTGAATAATATATTTTAGCACAGCTTGGAAAGACCTTGGAAATGGCATATTTACAGCATATTTATTTAACAATGCTGCTTTCAGAAGTAAGTCTGAGTTTGCTTGAAGGGATCATACATTTATATTTAAAGCTGGTTGTATATTTCAGGTTGGCTGATCCTTGCGGAGTTCAAGGTTTACTGGGAAACCAGGATTATATGAAAGGTACTAATCCTAGGCTGCGTCTAAAAGTGATGGTGTAGAATCTTAATAATAAAACCTGCCAGACCAGATAGAAGGATTAGCAGAAGGTGTCAGGATGGTGTAGAGTTCAGAAAAATCATGTGAGCAGTTGTTTTTGAGGATTATCTGTGTGCCTGGATGTTTTTAAATGTGACTGCTGTTCTAGTCTTAGATGATTCATCTTGTTTTATTGTGTCGCCTTGTGTTGTCAGTGGAATAAGCCGGTGAGCTTGAAGGCAAATTTTACTTCATGAGCCTATAAATATAACATATTCTAAAATGGTGCTCAGAACATAAAATTCTGTTTACAGAACTAAATAATACTGTATTCATCTATTCTAATGAATGCATTTATTTATTTAAAATGACCCTTAAACAGGAACATCTGATGTCTTCAGTTTTATACCAATACAGTGTATGGTAATAGGGTGAAAATCAATCTGTAGCTGCTAAGACATCATGATGACATCAGCTGTTCCCATGGAGTCCACTGAGAACTTATCTCAGAGACTCTATGTGGTTGCTATGCATCATAACTCTCAAGCATTGCTTCCAGTTATGCATGAAATGAATCTATTTATTGCTAAGACATGAAAGCAAAGGCAGATTAGCGTATTCTACCTATTCCAGAGCAGAGCTGCTCATCTGTATTAATGCTGTTTAGCACATCTTTAGGAGGTGTTTATGCCCTAGCTTTCTGTTGTGTTCTATTGAGAAAGAGATTTCTCTCCGAGTGATAAGGATTTTCTTAGTGGATATTATTGCTAGGGTTTGTGGGTAAATGCATAATGGTTCTTTAGGTTTCCTAACAGTAAAGGTAATCTTTGACACTAAATGCACATGAATTAGCACAATCTTTTCAAAATCAACAAGATGCGGATACAATTTGATTTCTATGGTTTAATTAAAAATATTAATTTAATAGTAAATCCCAACACTTGACCTGACTATTGAGTAACGTATCTTTACCAGCATTAAAACACATATGGTTAGATAAAATTTCACCCGTCAGATAAAAAAAAAAAACCTCACCCTACAAATCAGCTTTTTAATTTTGACAGATCAAACCTGTGCATGATTAGCCTTATATATGCAGCCTTATTTTACAGTCAAAAAGTCAGGGTTGAGTACTTGATGAAAGTGTTGACAGATTGCATTGGGTAATCACTGTACCCTTTGTATTAACATTTTGCATTTAGGATCACTAGACATGTGCACAGAAAAAAAAATTGTTTTTTTTGTTCTGTTTCGTATCGTTCCGTTTTTTCGTTTTCGTTCGTTTTTCGTAAGACGCCCGTTTTCCTGTTTGTTCCCGTTCGTTTTTCGTATGACGCGATTTTTTCGTATTCCGATCGTTTCGTATTTTCGTTACTGTTTTATTTTCGTACATGCGGTATGGTTCGTTATTCTGTTTAATTCATGTTCGTTACTTGTTAGACAATAATTTTCGTGAATTTTCGTCAATGATTTGCAGTATCTTGAAACCCTTTTCTTTTGCTATTTTCAGTCGTATGTTCATATGACATCTATAACAAAAGATTTGCATTCTGTATTTTAAATTCCTTTTTTCTGTTCGTATTTTGGATTCAAAATACAGCATGCAAATCTTTTGTTATAGATGTCATATGAACAATGAACATAGGACTGAAAACAAACAGAAAAAGGATTGAAACAAAATACAGCATGCAAATCTTTTGTTATAGATGTCATATGAACAATGAACATAGGACTGAAAACAAACAGAAAAAGGATTGAAACAAAATACAGCATGCAAATCTTTTGTTATAGATGTCATATGAACAATGAACATAGGACTGAAAACAAACAGAAAAAGGATTGAAACAAAATACAGCATGCAAATCTTTTGTTATAGATGTCATATGAACATTGAACATAGGACGGAAAACAAACAGAAAAAGGATTGAAACAAAATACAGCATGCAAATCTTTTGTTATAGATGTCATATGAACAATGAACATAGGACTGAAAACAAACAGAAAAAGGATTCAAACAAAATACAGAATGTAAATCTTTTGTTATAGATGTAATTTTTGTTCTTTTGCCGTTTTCGTTTTGTCGTTTTTTTCGTCAGATCATTCGTTCGTATTTGCGGTTGTTCGTTATGTGGCTCATTCGTAATCTCGTAGTTTTCGTATTTTGGTGCTTTAATTTTTTCGTATGTACACATTATCCTGCGGGTACGAAAATGAACATTTTCGTACGAAAATAACATTCGTACGAACGGGAATGCACATATCTAAGGATCACTGTACCTGAAATGCATTCCATCAGTCCCCTTTCTGCCACTAGTATTCGTAGGTCTGTGCATAACGTGTTTATACCTCATTTTATTAAAACCTCCCTCTAACTAACAGCTGGTATAAAAAAAAATACAAATACCCATTTTACCTACCTAAATCCAGGGTCATGTGATTATCCTCTCTCCTTCTGTTCCCTGTGGTCTTTCTTTGGGTGTCCGCATTACTAAATTAGTAAAATGAAAAAATTATTTATTGCATGCAAAAATCACAACATCTGTGCATAAATACTTTCTTAATTACATAAATAAGGATGCTGAAAACATAAATTGTGTTTCCTCAAAAAAACAAAACAGAAACAATACACTAATAATAAGCAGCACTCTAGAAAGCTAACTTTTCAAGTTTCATATACAGTATTTATGAAAGGAAGCATCATATATTTACAAGATTTCCCCACAGTTCCACTATCTAGACCAGGGGTCTCCAAACTTTCTAAACAAAGGGCCAGTTTACGGTCCTTCAGACTTTCGGGGGGCCGGACTAGGACCATTGGGAGTAAAAAATGTCCAGTGGGAGTAAACAATACCATATCTTTGGTGACTGTGGGAGGACTAGTGCCCCATCGTTGGTGTTAATGGAAAGAACTGATGGTGTCACATGGAGGAATAGTGCCCCATTGGTGTCAGCAACAAGAATCATGCCTCATTTAAATTGGACGGAATAATGCCCCAAGGGCCGCATTAAAGCAAGCAAATGGCCACATCCGGCCCCAGGGCCGCAGTTTGTAGACCCCCTGATCTAGACAAATGCAGGATCTCATATACATTAGAACAGGGAGGAAATCCAAGCTAATAGTACAGTACAGAAACTAACAAACATCAATACACAAAGATCGATACCAGAGAAAACTTTTAGTAGGCATTTGGACACTCAGGTGTCAAGTGGAGGTAGGAAGTGAGTGAGTGAATAACTTGTATAGCACTACAAATGCGAACTAGATCGCCTCAAGGCACTTATTTCCATCCGGTGTCGTCCTTATCCTTAAAAAGAGGTGGGTCTTAAGTTTTTTCCTGAAGGCCCGATGGTTTTCTTCCATGCGGATGTTCATTGGTAGAGCGTTCCATAGCCATGGTCTTTGGACTGCAAATCTTTGTTCTCCCCTCGATTTTTAGTGGGACTTGGGGATGTGGAGGAGGTTTTGGTTAGTTGATCGGAGAATGCGATTGGAGGAGTAGTGTTTCATTTTCTTGCATATGTTATTCTTTATATATTTTTTTATTTATTGCATATGCAGAGGGTCTTAAATGTGACCCGATCTTTTACTATTAGCCAATGGACAGTCCTCAGTAATGGGGTGATGTTTTTTTCCCCATTACCAGTCTGGTTGCCATGTTCTGGATGACTTGTGGGCGCAAAATATCTATCCATTAACCACTTTCCTAAGAGCTCACGCCGATATACGTCAACAGAAAGGCTCTGCTGGGCAAAACCCTGTATGCATCACTGCTGCAAATAATTAATGTGTACACGCATGTGAGGCACACTCTCTAAGAGACACATACATTCTGGATTGTTAATGAATTAAAGGCAAACAGACGCAAACAAGGTTAACAGTTTAATTATAAAACATGTTGAAAATAGTTGACATTTTCCACTAAATTAACCTGCAGAATAAAACATCCCTATAGAATTAAGTACAGTGACTCATTGTGTAGTTCACACATTAAAAATATAAAAAAGAAAAACACATACAATTTCCACTTACAATATACATAGTGGTAATTAGTGGAAATGTCATGATTTATTCTTTATGCATGTAATTTTTATGTCATTGTGATCTAAGGAAATTACAGGAAAGGGTAATCGGAGAGACAATCCAGAAACTTGGGACTCAACCCATGAAAAGGAATGTTTCAGTTTGAGCAAGACATTTTATGTTATGACTGTAGATGAACCTACCTGGCTTATGGTTTCAGATGTGTGCTGTATATTTATTTACCGCATTTAAAATCAAGGGAAAATCGTATGTGCGTGTTATACGCCGTTCCCCGCTGTCTCTGAGGGCAAGAGGAGCGTTGCCGACGTAGACCGAGTTGAGCCGAGTGTACTGTGTGCTCGGCTCCACTCACAGTCACGCCCAGTCCCGCCTCCTAGCCTTTACGTCCCACCATTGGACCGTTGTGTCCATCATAGGATCGGGGCCAAGGGGTGCGACTGGGCAGGACTGCGAGACGAGCTGAGAGGAGCCGAATACACAGGACATCCCGCTCTGTGTATCTCGGCGGCACTAAATTTAAAAAGACATTGTGCTACAATTTTGGGCAAGGTGCAGATGGACACTATGCAAGGCTGCAAATGGACACTTATAAGGCTGCAGATGGACGCTTTGCAAGGGTGCAGATGGATGCTGTGCAAGGCTGCAGATGGATGTTGTGCAAGGCTGCAGATGGATGCTGTGCAAGGTGCAGATGGACACTATGCAAGGCTGCAAATGGACACTTATAAGGCTGCAGATGGACGCTGTGCAAGCCTGCAGATGGATGCTGTGCAAGGTGCAGATGGACACTATGCAAGGCTGCAAATGGACACTTATAAGGCTGCAGATGGATGTTTTTATTTCCTTAAACTTCCATCCTAAATATTTTCTTTCCTTAAACTTCCCTCCTAAACATTTTTTCCCTAAACTTCCCTCCTAAACATTTTTTCCTTAACCTTTCCCCCTAAACTTGCGGTGCGTGTTATATGCCGGCGCGTGTTATACGCCGATAAATACAGTATGTTGTGGCAGCATATTCTGCAGTGCTTTTTAGAACACAGAGAGCCATTCACATCTGTCTCTGCCTACCACATTACAGCCAGTTTTGGGTGGATGAAAATTAACTTACTGGTATGTATTTGTCACTGGGATGTAAACGCCTTATATGATAATACTGTATGTTATGAGGCCAATACAGTACATTTACTTCCCTAAAGTTGCACTAAAGTATTACTTATCAAGGCATACATGCCATCTTTGATAACATTCGCGTTACTATTTTTCATGTAAACATATTTTTAACCACTTCCATACCAGGCCTATTCTGGCATATTTTTTTTGGCTAGAAAATTACCTCACATGTGTGGTTAGAACGGCGTTTACATATGTGGGAGGGACTTGTGTGTGTGTTCGCTTCTGAGTGTGAGCTACCAGGGACAGGGGCATTTAAAAAGAAAAAATTATACTTTTTTTTCTTGCACTTTTTTTACATTAAATTTTTTTGATCACTTTTATTCCTATTACAAGGAATGTAAACATCCCTTGTAATAGTAATATATAGTGACAGGTCCTCTTTATGGAGAGATGCAAGGTCACTAAGACCCCACGGTTGTGAACACCTGATGTTCGAATCGAATTAACGTTTGATTCGAACATCGGGACCATCTCTAATCATATGCATCCCTCTTGTCAGATAAATGAAAACCAATTTCCAAGAGGGAAAGGACCATGGATTCTAGAAATCTGGGGTCTGTTATACCCACCCATGAATCCAGCTTAATTTTTTTCTCACTGGAGATCAATAATGACTCCCTCTACTTTTTGGACCCCAAAACCCCATTGGTGTAGGTGAACCATAATCAATTTTTTTTTTTTTTCAGAAGTCTGACTAGTGCCATGTTCCTGTAATGGGGTAACTTTGATTAAACACACAAGATATTTTGTTTATGAATGTCAGGTCACTACTGTCAAAGATGAGGGAAAATAATGGCTGGATTGTATATGATTAGTTAATAGCTCACTTGGGGCTATTAGCAGCTATAAAAACATATCAGGGCAAAACAAATAAATAAGGATGAAGTTTTCAGTAGTTAAGAAAATCAATCAATATTGTTCTGCAGCTATTTGTAAGTTGTACAATACATTGTTTGGCTATAATTTAGTTGAGCTTAAAGTGTTTGCAATGTTTTTCGGAACTGTCAAAATAAAGAAAAATAATATAATTCTAACAGCAGTTAAGTTCAGTAATCATGCAAAAAATGAAAATATAGAAAAGGGAGTATAAAGAAATTAAAGATAGAGGTTTAAATTCAGTATGGTTGTGGACTACCAAATATTCTATATATTACCATGTTAAAAATTCATTTTTCTCTGGATAGCTCTGCAAAGGTCCCTATCTGAAAATAATGCTTAAAATGAGGACAGTTATTGATTCATTCATGCAGTAATATAATTCCCCTTTGGTGAGAATAGATGCAGTTCAGTTGACAGTATGATCTGCTCTTTATCTGTGGTATGAAAAAGCAATGTCATGTTTAAATCCTCTGGGATAAAACGTGCCACAAATAGACAGCTACATTTTGTCGAAGCATAAAAAAAAATCTGTTTGGGTACTTCCTTGTAGAAAATTACTCATACAGCATTTTGTACTTTTTTTTTTCTATTACTATCCCCATTCTTTAAATGGTCCGAACGCCAATATACACGAGTGGACATTCCGACAACAAAACCGTGGATTTTTTGTTGGCTCAAACTTGTGTTGCATACACACGTCACAGAAATTTTGGAAATTCTGAACGTCAAGAACGCGGTCACGTACAACACTACGACGAGCCAAGAAAAATTAAGTTCAATCATTTCGAGCATGCATTGAATTGGTTCAGAGCATGCATAGGATTTGTGTGCATCGGAATTGCATACAGGCGATCAGAATTTCCGACAAAAACTTTTGCTTTTCGATAAAATTGAGAACCAGCTCTCAAACATTTGTTGTTGGAAATTCCGACAGCAAATGTCCAATGGAGCATACACATGGTCAGAATATCCGACCAAAAGCTCACATCGAACATTTGTTTTAGGAAATTCCAATCGTGTGTACGTGGCATAAGCCTGTGATAGCACAGGATTACTATTTCCTGCTCTTAAGTGTCACCCTTGAGTAAGCATCACATAATGCGAAACATGTCAGCCCTTTTCTCCTTGTCCACTCACCGTTTTTGACTGCATGCATTTTGGCTGTTTTTTTCTATTGAAATTTTATTGTTTGCTTATGCTTAAATAAAGACATCGTTTTCCGAGGAGTGCGGCGATCCAGGATTTTTTCCTTCATCCCATGCTAATTGTGCACAGCCAGCACCCTCTTGGTTTGATTGGGACGGAAGCAACGGGGATTATTTGTTTTATGGAGCAGTACACTTCTCTTTGTCACCCTCTTTAATTGTTAAAATAGTTGTCTGAATCCAGGCAAACTTTCTTTTTGTTTCGGACAGAGTGGGGAAGGTTGGAAACTTGGTCAAGTATTTACAGCTGCCTGTGTCCCTGTTGGTGAGGTTTCCCATTATTCACTGGGACCATTTTACTAGGGCAAAAGTTGAAAGGAAATCCCTGCAGTGGAAACACAGGTTAGAACTTCTGTCAAGCTTTTTTATCTGCATACATCCCCACTGGAAAGACTTTTTAACCATATTATTATTATTATTATTATTGTACAGGATTTATATAGCGCCAACAGTCAGGGAAGACAATACAGTCACAATACAATTCAATACAGGAGGGATCATAACCATATGTGAACGTCTTTAACCACTTAAGGACCCGCTCACGACTATATACGTCCTGTTTTTAAAGATGGATATCTCAGTAACGGCAGGAGCTGCTGCCACAACTGAGATGTCCATCTTTTCCTTAAGCGATCCTGTAGACAATAATGGTGGTCTCCGCAGCGGATTCACCGCTAGATCACCGTTATCTCCCTCGCCCTCCGCCACTTACCGGAGCCATCGGCAGCGGCGGAGGTGATCGGGTCCTGTCTCCTGCTTGCTGTGGATGCGAGTGAGGGCAAGATGGCCCCACCCGTCCCCATAGCATAGCAGGGCGGAAGTGACGTCAAACATCACTTCCGCCCATGCTTCTTAAAGCAATATTTTCTTGTTGTAATTTTTTAAAAAGACCACATTTTTTATTTTTTTGCATTTAAGCCTAAATATGAGATCTGAGGTCTTTTTGGCCCCAGATCTCATATTTAAGAGGACCTGTCATGCTTTGTTTTATTACAAGGGATGTTTACATTCCTTGTAATAGGAATAAAGGGGGTCCATTTTTTTTCAGTGTAAAAATTGATAAAACAAATAAAAATAAATAAGAAAACAAAAAAAAATGTTTTAAAACGAGTATTAACTTAAGGGGGCTGAGTAATTTTGCGCGCCCAATTTTTCAGTTTTTTATTTGTTAAAAAAGTTTGAAAATATCCAATAAATTTCGTTCCACTTCATGATTGTGTCCCACTTGTTGTTGATTCTTCACAAAAAATTACAGTTTTATATCTTTATGTTTGAAGCCTGAAATGTGGCAAACGGTGGCAAAGTTCAAGGGGGCAGAATACTTTCGCAAGGCACTGTATATATAAAAGGATGATTGATTTATGACAGCAGGCAATATGTGCAGGAGAACAGTGTTAAGTGTATGAAAGTATGTGTAGGAAAGGAGTGTGGAGAGTATGATACCAGACAGTACATGCAGAAGAGAAGTATAGAATGTATAACAGTGGGTAGTATGTACACAGGAGAATTGCAGACTGCATGACAAGAGGCAATATTTGCAGAAGAGGAGTGTAGAGGGTATATATATATGCAGGATGAGACTGCACAGTTTATGACAGCAGGCATGTTGCACAGAAGAGTGTAGAGGGTATTAAAGCGGATGGTTCACCATAAATAAATATTAAAAGCCAGCAGCAACAAATACTGCAGCTGCTGACTTTTAATATTAGGACACTTACCTGTCCTGGAGTCCAGCGCCGTCCGCAGCAGAGGATGAGCGATCGCTCGTCACCCTGCTGCTCCCCCCTCCATCCACGGCGAGGGAACCAGGAAGTGAAGCGCTCCGGCTTCACTGCCCGGTTCCCTACGGCGCATGCGCGAGTCGCGCTGTGCCCGCGATTGGCTCCCGCTGTGTGCTGGGAGCTGAGAGTTCCCAGCACACAACGGGAAAAGCCCGTCTTTTGCCCGAGACTGCGGGCCGGAAGTGGGTGCGGATACCTGTCTTTAGACAGGTATCTGCACCCCCCTCCCCCCTGAAAGGTGTCAAATGTGACGCCGGAGGGGGGGAGGGTTCCGATCAGCGGATCTTCACTTTAGGGTGGAGATCCGCTTTAAAGGAAGGTAGTGAGTGCAGAAGTGTGGTATGGAGGGAATGACAGTGGGCACTATGTGCTGGACAGTGGTGCAGAGGGTATGACAATGGGCAATATGTGCAGCAGAGGAGTCCATGACAGGGAACAGTATGTGCAGGAAAATAGTGTGGAGCATATAGCAATGGGACTCCCAAATGATGGTTACAAATTTTGTTTAATTTGCAATAAGATCACAAAAAATATGGTTATGAGAAAATGTGCTCCATACTTGCTGCATTTGGTCTTCACACAAAGAGTTTTACATAAAAGGGATATGGGTTAAATCAGTGTACAAGAAATAGGACCACCAAAATAGAAGTTTATATCGGGACAGCAGCGTTGTCATTCATCATTTCAGCAGCCCTGCAGTCTGTGAAAGTGGTGGGGAGAATGCGAAACTTAAATAGGAGGTGTGTGTCAGTAGGATTAGGAACAGTAGATGTTGGGCACCAAAATGTTATCGGGTTATTAGCAGACATGTGTAATAGAGCTCAAGAGCAGTGGAGGCAGTGGATTGTGGGGGTTTCCACTTTGCCAGTGTCAGTGGGGATAAGAATGATATTTTGCATGACGGACTAAATAAATATAAGTGATACACTCAAGACTGGTTGCTGACGGGTTAACACACATGCACTGGATGCTGGCAGGTGAGAGATTAATACAAATTAATACAAATTAGCAAACAAGATAAGCCAGTGCTGAAAGGTTAAAGAGTACTTTAGTAATTGAGTGCTAAGGGGTTAACACACAAGTACTGGACATTTAGGGATTATTACACATGTGCTTGTACTGGCTGCTGAGAAGTAAATCAACATGCAATGAACATTGGGGTTGATTAACTAAAACTGGAGAATGCAAAATCTGGCGCAGCACTGCATGGTAGCCAATTAGCTTCTAACCAGCTTATTCAATTAAGTTTTGGAAAAAAAAAAAAAACTGAAAGCTTATTGGTTTCTTTGCAGAGTTGCACCAGATTTTGCACTCTACAGTTTTAGTAAATAAACCCCAATGCTTATTCAGCACTACCCCCGAAAGAGCTGCTGGTTTGTTTTGGGTGGCACGTTACTTCTGTATCTCCACTGTCTAGGGTACTTGATGAGAG
Organism: Rana kukunoris; assembly: GCA_029574335.1. Lineage (NCBI taxonomy): Eukaryota > Metazoa > Chordata > Amphibia > Anura > Ranidae > Rana > Rana kukunoris. Next base: position 212,173,296 of record CM056050.1, on the reverse strand, counting down.
TTGCAATAAAGGGAATATCCACACTTCTGTGCTTTTATTACCAGCTGGGTAAAAACGATAATAGTAGAATTGAGTAAAGAGATGGGAGAAAAGGAAATGGCAAATTCAGGTATAACTTGGTAGGGAAACAGTCCTGCTTCCAACAACAACTTTACATCGCCACAGTGGGTACAGTGCATCTGGACAGGCCTCTTTCACCAGCCTGGCAGCCAGAGTGTCACTCGAACTTAGGATAAAGTCTCTGCCACAGACCCTCCTAACAGATTGGAGATGATTATGGTCCGGAATCCTCTTTTAGTAGATTCAGCACCCGGATCTCCTTTAAATAGTCTTGGTGAATTAGTAACTGAGAGGCGACCAACATCCAGCCTCTCAGAACACAGGTTGTCCCCGATGAATGGACAGGCCCCTCCTGGTACACCAGCCTTGTGCTTGAAATCTTTCAGACGGTCTCCTCATCGGTCAGCCTTCTCCAATGGGACGGACAGCTCGGGACCCCCTTCAGATTGGGGACCCAGTCAATCACTGGGTCCATAAAGCAGATCAATTGCTCTGGGCCAAAGTGGTCCTGGAACCAGGAACACTGCTACCCACGCACATCCTGGCCAGGAGGGCCATATGTGGGGGTGTCGTGGAATGGCTACCCCAATGGTGGGCGCCACACGAGGAAGAACCCTGTGGAAATGGTGTCTGCCCCCTTTATACCCCTCCCCAACATGCACAGCGAGGTGGCCCAACCCCTGACTGGCTGCCATGGAGTGGTACACAGAACACTCGACCCCACTGCTGCCACCTGCCGTCCAGGGGTGATGGGAGTCCCTGGACAAAATAATAGTCCACATTACAGTCAAGCTAGAGCAGAGGCCCAAATTAAAACAATCAAACCAGTTCAGAGCCAACTATTTCTCTGAACTTTCCCTCTAAATTTCAAATAGCACTGGCCCTGATAATAGCCAGAAAAAAATTCCTACCGGAAAATCCGATCGTCTGTATGGAATTCCGACAGGGAAAAAACACACATGCTCGGAAAACAATTCGAAGCATGCTCGGAAGCATTGAACTTCTTTTTTAGTCTCGTCGTAGTGTTGTGCGTCACTGCATTCTTAACGCTCAAAAGTTCAGACAACTTTTGTGTGACCGTGTGTATGCAAACCAAACTTGAGCGGAATTATGTCAGAAAAAACATCCAACTTTTTTCTGACTGAAATTCCGCTTGTGTGTACAGGGTATCAGAAGGAGTTAACCTGAGCTTGATTAACCTTGTTCTTCCCAAATGTAAAGTTTTGTATAGAAATCATGGAATGCTCCCATGATTTTCTGTGGGTTGTGTTGTTGGGCCACATGGGATGCGAATAGTGGGCACGTGGCATACATAGTTTGGGGGAGAGACCCGCAACTAGCATCTAGCCCAGTCTTTCTCTGTGTTGATAAAACATGGCTCCACTTCATCTCAGACTTTTTTCTGCTTTTGACGTAAGCGTGAGAGTCAATGCAGTTCTTGCTCCATCCAGTGTGGGCATGGGTACATCTTTAGGGTCACGTTTGTGTTGTTTGCTGAGGTTTATGAAATCCTTTTCCAGGCACTCTATATCTTCCCTGCGTGCTCGATTAATTTGAGATGAAAGCTGTATACATTTCCCTCTAATGGTGGCCTCATGTGCTGCCCAGAGAGAAAGACCTCTCCCTTGTCATTATTGTGGAAGTAGTCAGTAATAGCTCATTCGATTTCTATGGTTCGCACTGGGTCGCGGAGAATGGTTCAGTTTCTATTGTCTGGAACTTTTCTGGCCTTGCAGTCTTTTTAATGACTAGGAAGACCAGCGAGTGGTCAGACCATACTGTGTCTCTAATGAAGGATTTATGTGTTAGGGGAATCGTGTTTGATGATATAAGGATATGGTCTATCCTGGTGAATGATTGAGAGGGATAGAGATGGGGGTGAGAGTAATGTGTAAACTCTTGCTTGGAAGAATTGAGTTCCCTCCAGATATCAATCAGCTTGTGTTGAAATATTAGCCTTGCTATGTGCAGACTTTGTTTAGTGGGTCTGATGGTTTGTTCTCCCAGGGGTCGTTTTTTGTCCAGCCCGGGATCAAAGGCTGTCACCTCCATAAATCACTATGCTTTCGACCAGAGGGCCCAGAGTCTGCAGCATAGAGTTAAAAAATCTGGCTTGGCCCCAATTGGGTGCGTAATAATATTAAAGAAAAGAGTAAAATTGGTTGTCTAACAGCACTCCCTTAATAAGAAATTTGCCTTCAGGGTCTTTATGTTCAAATTTAAGTGAGCATTTGCAGCTATGGAAGAAGAAAATTGCTACTTGCTTTGCTTTGTCCTCTGCGTTGGCCAAGTAGAAGTTGGGGAATTTAGGGTGGATGAACTTGGGGTTATACAGTCTTGGGAAGTGTGTTTATTGGAGTAATACCATATCAATATTCTGGCTATGATAATATTGGAATATCTTTCTGCATTTGATTGGGTAATTTAGCCCCTGTGTATTATGTGATACAACCGCTAGCATGGGGGATGAACTGTTAATATTAGCCATGGAGGAAGAGGAGGAAAGGCTTGGGTGGTGCAGAGTCACTTACCAGTTGGTCCCCAGTATGATCAGCGGAGGGCGAGCTTTTGGGTAGGAGGATCCCTGTGAACCCCTTGGTGGATTGTGGGGTTCCGTCAAGACAACAATAAAAGAAGACAATGTTAGAGGAGAAGGAAAAAGAGGAAAACAGATGAAGAAAGAAGAAGAAGGATCATCTGAGGGGCTATGGGATGTAGTCCCACTGCACCCTCAAATAGGTATGTACAGTCTACCTCTTCTGGAGAGGGAGAGATCCTGGCCATGTGAGATGAGATAAACATATCCCCTGGTTAGATGGAGTCCTTAGACCTCTTGGGTTTATGCTTCTGCCACAGTGGGACTATCGGGCTCATGGGAAGTTGACGTTTCCAGGTTCCTGCAGCTGATCCTGGTGGTGAGGAGGTAGGGGTTTGTGAGCAGTGCAGAGCTCCCAGTCTGCGCAGCCATCTTAGAACCCTCACAATTGTGCACTCCGCACGAGTACCTTTTCAAATAGAAAAACTGTTGGAAATAGTCCATACCTGTTGATACTCTACTCTGGGCAAAACAAAAATACATTTGTATTGCCCCCTCACACTGCAAGGGTTAAATGTTTGTTAAGTCAAGAGTCTCACCCCAGGTGGCTCCCTTGATCAAAGCCACTTATCTTCCACTGCCTCCTTTGTAAGCTGCTCCCGGCCATAAATACAAGCCTGCATCCACCACAAACAATACAGAATTAATAGCTATGCACTATAACCATTTGCCAACCACCTCATGTAGGAGTATGGTGGCATAGCGATGCTCATGCACTAAAACATCTATCTAACACTTTAGCACTTCCAGGCAGAAGGCACGCGAGCGCCTGCCGCACCGGATGTGCACTGATTAGTCACAGCACAAACCAATCAGTGGGTCCCAGCCAATGATTTATACCCGGGACCCACTGCTCGGCAAATAGGATGATAGGACAGAGCTTTGTAAATGTAAACTATACAGAGATTTGTCCTGTCGGCTAGTGTTGCTCATGAATATTCGCATTGCGAATATTCGCTACGAATATTGCATATTCGAGTATTCGCGAATATCTCGAATATCGCGGCGAATATTCGCTATTTCGAATATTCGTATTTTTCAAATTTCGCAATAAATTTCGCAATAAAATTCGCAATAAAAATCGCATTCGCGAATTTCGCAATAGCGAAATTTCGCAATAGCGACATTTCGCAATAGCGACATTTCGCAATAGCGACATTTCGCAATTTTTTTTTTTTTTTTATAAAATATAGCGAATATTCGTAAATATCGAATATTCGTGATATTTTATAAAAAAAAAAAAAAAATCGCATTGGCGAAAATTCGCAATTTTTTTATTTTTTTTTAAATATCACGAATATTCGATATTAACGAATATTCGCGAATATTCTTCGAAATATTCGCGAAATATCGCGAAATCGAATATGGCGTATTCCGCTCATCACTACTGTCGGCGGGGATGTGCTATTTTTTGTTTTCCTGTAAAACTAAATGAAAATCAGCACATCCCTTAGTAAAAACAGCACACCGTGAATGCACAAAGCACTGTTAGGCACACATTTAACCCCTTAATCACCCTAGATGTTAACCCTTTCACAGGCAGTGTCATTAGTACAGTGACAGTGTATATTTTTAGTACTGATCCGTGTATTGGTGTCGCTGCCCAGAAAGTGTCAAAAGTGTCAGTGTCAGACTGCATGCCATACTATCAGTCAGTCCCACTATACCTCACTGATCACCACTATTACTAGTATAAAAAAATAGATACAAATTCCAGTATACTGTATATCCCATAGTTTGTAGACGCTACAAACTATGTAGCAGACTACATTGGCCTAAATGTATGAAGACATTAGATTTCTTACATTTTTTATTGGACTTGTTTTATAGCAGAAAGTAAAAAATAGCACAGGAAAAAAAAAAAAAAACAGTAGCGATCAAATACCACGAAAAAAAGTTCTATTTGTGTGAAAAAATCGTATCAATTTTAGACATGTGCACTGCCCAAATTTTTTATTTATTTTTTTCATTTTCGTTTCATTCGTTTTTATGCTTTTTTTGGAAATGTGTCTGTTTTCGGTGCTCTCCACCTCTGCCCGCATTCGGTATTGCATCCCATTGAAGTCAATGCGGAACAAATTATTTCTGTTAAAATTTACTTTGATGGGAAAACTCACTTTGATATGCGAGTACTTTGGATTACAAGCATACTCCTGGAACGGATTATGCTCGTAATCCGAGGTTCAACTGTATTATGTACTTTATTAGCCTGCAGGTGATGCTCTATCCTCATATTTACACGGGTACATGCTACTTTAGCCCCCTTTATGAAAATAACCTATTGCTTAAAGTGACTGGCCACAGGTGATACGCAGAGATGAAACAAATACTTCTACATAAGTTGTACCTATTTATCTGAAGCATTTGCTCCTCTACAAATGTACAAAATCTAAAATATATACAGTTTGTCTGAGCTTTCAGAAAGCCAGGGAGGAGAGTTGAGGTTACACTCTGCAGAGCTCAGTTAAAGGTGATTGGAGGCAAGGGAGCTCCCTCCCCTGTCACCTGTTTTCTTCTTGGTGTCACGAAAACTTGTCAGAAGTGACTCATGCAGATAGCAGAGGAATGGGACAGCAGAAAGAATAACACTTAGTGCTCTGCATTGAACCAAGTACACACAATAGAGGGATATGCTTTGTTCATCTTTAACATCTGAGGTTTACAACCACTTTAAAGAACTCCATATTTAAAACAGAAATACACTACACACACTCGCATGTGTATTTTCATTGTAGTGAATTGTCAATTATTGAATAGCTCTGACTGGGATTTCAGTCAGACAAAGCCAACATCAAGGTAGGCTGCTACCAATTGTACTGTCTCCTTAGATAAACCATAGTGCTCTGTGTTATGCTGCTCAATTTTTTTTATCATTTTTCTTTAGCAATTTCAATTTACATCTAACAGAAATCTGATAATGATCAAAAGGAAAGATAGAGCATGCAAACACATAGCTGCCAGCTGTCTTTTGAGTTTGTTTCTTTGTTGTAAAAAGTGTTTGTTATTCTAGAGTAGACTTTCCAAACTAAATGATTGCTTTACCTATTTTAGATGCTAATACAAAATAAAATTGTTTATGATAAAAAAGCATAAGCATTTAAAAAACAAACCATGTAACCAAGTGTGTTGACTGTCCTTGACATCTTAATCTAATTGTTCAATAAGTGATAATTTTTACATTCCATTTGTATAAAAAAAAAAAAAAAAAAGTCAATCAGATAAGGGAAGCCTTGTTTTACAGTCAATTTGGAAATCAGAGAATATAAATTAAGTGATCAGACCTAAAACATTTTGGTTAGTTTGCAGCTTATGTATATATATATATATATATATATATATATATATATATATATATATATATATATATATATATATATATATATATATATATATACATATACACGTATATCCTACTTTTATTTTTACTTTGATCTTTTACAATATTCAGAATAATGTATTGCATTAAGATGTACTGAAAGCATTCATAAATTCCATTAGTATTAAAAACATGTTACATCATACTGATAGAACAAAAGCATTCCAGACAACGACTAAAAATATTCACAAATATGATAGAAAACTAGAATGAACCTAGATAAAAGATGCAGAATTGATGTGTGGCCAGCATTTTTAATATCTAGTAGAGATTCTTTTTTTCCATTCTGTAAAATTGACCACAACAATGTCCCTGCAATCTCTGTGTGCTGTTTTTACTAAGGGTTGTGGTGGCACATCCCTGCTGACAGGACAGAATTCTGTATTGTGTACACTGGCAGAGCTCTGTGCTGTCATCCTCTTTGCCGGCCATCAATCATTGGCTGTGTAATCTGTGACTAATCACAGCACAGCCGATGCGCCCCCTACCCATAAGTGCTGGATCACGTACCAGATACATGATTCAGCGCAGGAGAGATGCTCTGAGGCTATACTCCTACACAAGGCGGTCAGTAAGCAGTTAAAATGTATCTTCTGTACACCTGAACCTTTTTTTTTTTAGTTTTGGATAGAATACCAAAAGTTTAGAACATTTTTTATGCAGGGCTCCATTAACCTCCCTGGCGGTAATCCAGAGTCTTGCTCGGGGTGAAATTTCAGTACCATTAGCGGTAACCCAGAGCCAGACTCAGGATCGCATCGCAGTATCCAGGCAAAGTTTACTTACCTGATCCCCTGAATCCTATGATGCCTCTCTGCTGTGTGAGCGAGCGGTCTCCTCGCTTGATTCACACAGTGCCCGAGTGCCGCCGAGCTCCATTCCCTGCAACGTTATGACGCACGAGTGCGGAGATCGGCGCCAAATTAAAAGAAACACAGTACACATACAGTATAATGTATTAATACAGATTACAGTACTGTATAAAATTACACACCCCCTTTGTCCCTAGTGGTCTGTCCAGTTTCCTACATGCACTTTTATATTATAAATACTGTTCTTTCTGCCTGGAAACTGGAGAACTTCCATAGCAACCAAAAGTGTCCCTTTATGTCAAAAGTGCTTTTAGATCAGCTAGAAAACAGCGATAATACATTAGAATCACTTGCAGAATTGAGCGATAGCGATTTGTGGGGAAATTTGTCATCAAACACTAAAAGTAATGACAGCGATAATTCTGCAACTGAGCAAATTTCAGTGTTTTTGATTTGATTACATTATTGAATAATTTTTGTTATTATTATTTGTTATAATTATTTATAATTATTTATTATATTATATTTATTGATTTTGTGTTTCAAACTTTATCATACCCAGGATGTCTACTAGACTCTTGTTTGGACAGATTTAAGTGAGCTATTCCTAAGAATTACAGGCCTACAATGTAAAATGCAGAATTTCCATGCAAAACAATTGTAGTGCTTTCAGCATCAAAAACCTGAAATAATCATACCGCCAGGGAGGTTAAAGAGATTTCTCCTTGCTTACTGTTCCGTAGACAATGTTTAACCTGACAAGAAGTAAAGGAAAATTTGCAACAAGGAAAAAGACAATACAAATCTGACAGAGTTTCTAGCATTCCCCTACTTAATTAAAGCTTGCCCATAACATGATCTAAATGTTGATCAGTGTGTGGCTGATGTCGACAAATGGCAATTGTCTGATCAACTTTTTTCAAAGGGTCAAGTTGCTAAATTTTCCTTGATCAGCGGCTGCAGTGGATGCTGCTGTCAGAATACAATGTCCTCGTGGGGGGGGGTTCCCTTGTCCACCTTGTTTGTGTTAATTGAAGAATCTATAGAAAACTGAGTATGGCCAGCTTTAAAAATAAATAAAAGTAATTTTACTTCTGTCTGTGTTACTATTAGAGAAATTTTCCCTCACTTTTCAGTTGATAACCTGCAGATTTAGAAACAGCCTGTGCGCCAGACAAGGGAGGAGAAGAAACACACAATATTTCCAAAAAGCTGTAGTCTGGCGGCATGTAGGCTTCATATGCACAGTTCTGGCTGCAGCAAAAGTAAATTTAGCCCAATTTTTAAGATAATGTTATGCCAAGTAAATTGATACCCAACATGTCACGCTTCAAAATTGCACCCGCTCGTGGAATAGTGTCAAACTTTGTCACTTAAAAATCTCCATTGGTGACGTTTAAAAAATTCTACAGGTTACCTGTTTTGAGTTACAGAGGAGGTCCAGTGCTACAATTATTGCTCTCACTCTAACAACTGTGACCATACCTCACATGTGTGGTTTAAACAACGGGGCCCTTTTTTTTACTTTTACAGTACTTTTTCTTTTTACACTAAAAAATGTTGGGTCACTTTCAACGCCAATTACGAGGAATGTAAACATTCCTTGTAATAAAAAAAAAGCATTGCAGGACCCCTTAAATGTGAGATCTCTGGTCAAAAAAAAATCAGATCACACATTTACACTTAAATGCAAAAAAATAATAATTCCCTTTTAAGACCATTGGGCGGAAGTGACATTTGACGTAGCTTCCGCCATCTAATGTTATGGAGCTGAGTGGGGGGCATCTTTCCCTCACTCGGCATCCAGATTCAGAGGGGAAAGGACACTATTATCTCCGCCGCAACTGACGACTCTGGTAAGCGGCGGAGACAAACCTGAGTGTGGCGGTATGGGGGGCCCTCTCCTGCCCCCTCAATTTAAGTGATCTTGCAGTGAATCCACCACAGAGACCACATTTATCTTAAAAAGAGCAGCACGCCGCTGCTGAAAAAACTGGGGTTATGGCAGCTAGTCACTATGCTTTCCCAAATCCTTTAAAGCAATGAGAACGCATCATATTCTGACCCATGTAAGCTGTGCTGTTAGTCAGCAAGATATAACTGGGGTGTCACAGACACTAGATGTAATAAGAAAACTCATAATACATTCTATATTAACTATTGCATAGAAAAGGGTAATGATTGGTTTGGAAAACACTTAACTATACTAAATAATTTATACTTTAAAAATTAAGCTTTTTAACTTGTACACTCATACATTATTTTATTTTTTTGAATTGCCAGTATTAAGTGATATGCCTCTTGCAGAGTTAAATATTGCTTTACTTCTTATATTTATACATGCTGCGCATTCGTTTATATGCAGTGCCAGTAATACTCTACATTTCCAGCCCTGTCCAGAGTTCAATATTGTTATATACATTATCCTTATTCAGTAGAGTATGTAAAAAAAAAAAAGAAGCTATTTCTAAGATTATTTTTGGAGTTCCAAATCTCCCTATTGTCTTGAAGTGACGTCAGACCTTGCTCTAACAGCTCCAATGCCAGTAGGACGACAAGGATCCCACTGGTACAGTCTCTAAGTATGATCATTGATTCTACTCTCCCAGTGTGTCAAGGACATAACCTTAGTATGAAATTATACTAGAAGTATCCCACATCACCAGTGGCATTGGATCAGAGACAGTATTCTAGTACTGAAGTAGGTTATTAGGAATATAATGCTAAAATAAATCTAAATGACCTTATTTTTAAATTTGATCAGTAATTATCATGTACCATGTAAAATATTCAGCTCTGTGCGATTTTATATACAGTAGGATAATAGGATATAAAAACGGATATACCCAAATAGCAGATAAGAACATAATATGTATACATAGAGTATAAAGGTAAAGAAGTTAAATTTTTCCTTCTGGATGTTACATTCGGAATCTGATGTTCACGCCACCCAGTGCTTGTGTGATGAGTGAACGCCATTTATTGCTGTGCTGAGCTGATAACCTTTCAACAAGAAAAGACTCCCAGTGCATTTTATCAAAAAACAAATGAAAATCATTTCTGTGAGCTTCCCCTCAATCACATCCAGGATAGAAAATTGAAAAATATCACATATGTAATACATTGTGTAAGAGTCGATGAGAGGTTACAACAAATTGACGTATTAATCAGACAACCCATAAGAAAAGCATTTTTACTGAATGCATTTTGAGAGGGAAGTTATATTCTTCTTTTTAACGTTTTATTTTTTCAGATAAACGTAAAAAGGATATACATTATGCTTAAAGTGTAAAATCTTACCATTGTATGTTCAGGTTTTAAATTTGTACATGTGGGCAGTCATATTTTATTAAGTTCTGCTTTGCAATGCAATTGCAAGTCTGGGCATCAGCTAACTCACAGCAAATGGCCCCCTTGGTTTGCTGAAAGAGTAAATGCAATTAGAGCTCCCTTTAAAGTTATATTAAATCTTTGTCTTTGTTTTTTTAAACTAAAATAACAAACATATCATACTTACCTGCTCTGTGCAATATGCTTTTCTGGGGTCCCCCGCCGGTGCACCCAAACCCCTCCTCTTTGGTGTGTGCCCCCAGGGAATGTCACTATCCCTAGGAGCGCATGTGCATGCTCACTCCCGAGCCACCCAGTCTTTGTCTGTTGACACAGACCAGGTGACTCAGCCCCGCCCCCTCGCTCCCCCATCACAGCATTTGATTAACAGCAGCGGGAGCCAATGGCTACCTCTACTATCAATCAGCCCAATGAGAGGGGAAACAGCGTTGAGAACCACCACTCTCATACACATCGCTGATCGGGCTCAGGTAGGAATAAGGGGGGGGGGGGTGGAGACCAGGGGGCTCCTGCCTCACATAAGGTTTTTTAATGAAAAAATGTGAGGCTTTAGAGTGACTTTAAGGTTGCTCTACAAATATTTACATTTAATGCAATCACACAAATATGTAAAAGCAAGCATGTAAAAATGTAAGTATTATTATTATACAGGATTTATATAGCACCCACGGTTAAAGCGTACACACGAACATTTTTCACAACGTGAAAAACGACAAGAAAAAATAGAGCAGGTTCTAATTTTGTTTATGCCATTCTGCCAGTAAAAATGCTCTGGAGCATACACACGACCGTTTGTCACAACCAATTTAAAAATGTTTCTTGTCATGAAAAACGGTCGTGTGTATGCGGCATTAGGGTTGTTTGGAGTGCACACTTGGTGTGTTTCTCTTCTCTTCAGGGAAGCCTACTCGACCCTCTACTTAAAAACTGAACTTTTACTTTCACTATCAACGGTCATGACCAGGGCCCTCCTAGCCCACTTACCTTGCATTGAATTGTAACTGTAATGTCTCCCTTAATTTTGTAACTATAAAAATCCTAAATGGTAATACTGTAAAAGTGTTTCATGTCATACATATCACTTTCCTTTGGGATTCTGGCACTATATAAATCCTGTATAATAACAATTACTAAAACAATGGAATCACTGGAAATGCAGTGTACTTTTTTTTATTATGTATAGTAAAGGACTGACACAGTAAAAAAAATGAAATTTTGTGGAGATCAATTCGATACTACTGTCACTTTAAGGACAGAACCCCCGAATGGATTAACAGTTCCAAGCTATAAAAATAACAAAATAATGTGCTGCTGTGAAATCATAAAACATGCAGAACTGATATTCTATGTTATTTAGAGTAACAATACTGTGTATATTTTATCCTGTAGGAAAGTGTGAGTGCGGCCAGTGTACTTGTTTCCCACCTGGAGATAGCAGGGTCTATGGAAAGCAATGTGAATGTGATGATCGACAGTGTGAAGACCTAGAAGGGAAGATCTGTGGAGGTAAGATTACGCTCAGCTTACCTATGTAAATAGACAATGACCTGAAAATATGTATACCTGTAACGGAATGACCGTGACGCCCAGAGACTTTTGAGGGATGGGGATACTCCTGTGCCAGCGTCCCTAAGGACTCTTGGGTCTAAGGCCACCCTGTGCTGCTTTTGGGCATAGGGTGACTGATAAATGATAATTCATGTTTTGCAGGAGATCTGGACATATTACAAGCTGTAAAGGTCAATGTTTCATGGTGGGGACACATGCTGTTGAGATGCTAATTGAGTCTGCTTCTGAAAGACCTTTCATTGTGTGATGCTAACACTGTTTAAAGCCTATTGATGATCAGGTGTGAATACCTTTTTGTCGGAGACAGAGCGTCTGACATAGGAATGTGTATTCTGCAGGTAAATCACTTATTGGCAGAATCGGAAGGTCTAGGGGATAATTACCTCCTCTGAATGTCATAATCTAAAAGAATGTGATTGAAGTTCACTGTGTGATGTTAGGGGGGTGGAGAGTTTCATTGTCCCTGTGATTAACTGTAACATGTTTGTAACTGTATAAGAACCAGCTGAGTTTACCATTAAAACATCCATACATTTGACTCAGAACATAGAGCATATGTCTCGTCTCTCTGAGGGAATTCTTATGGATCGGGTCCTGTCGGCTGGATTGTCGGATAAGCTGTCGTGGGTTGATGGAATGGGAGATCGTAAATGGTGGTGACCGTTACAATACCTAAGATAATGTCACACTTGCATGAACTCACCAGTATCAAGGTCACTTTGAAGGACTCATGTGTTTAGTGAAACACTCAACTGTTTTAATGTGTCGCTCCCACAAGAGGGAATACATTTTCACTGACCACTTTCAATTCAAAGCATTTTTGTCAGTAAGGGAGCGATTTTTTTTTTTTGCTTCTGAAGCCTGCAAGGAACAATCCATAGAAAGTTTGTTAGTGTTTTCAAGCAATTCTGTTACTCGTAAGATCTCACTTGCGACAGGATTGCAAGTGTGACATTATCCTAAAGACAAATTCCACTTTTCTTAGTAACAATTTTCCGTTTATAGAAATGTACAATTTAGTAACAACTCAACTGTGAGATGACATGTAGGCATGACACAAATGTTAGCCTGGTGCAAAAACCAAAGTTTATTACTGGTTATCACAAATAATGGCAAAATTCCTCATATAAGTGAAACATTTAGAAAGAGTGAGCAGCCACTGCATTTACATTTTGTACATTTTTATTAATTTAAGAAGTCAAAGTTCAGACCTGCAGCATTAGCTAGTGTAGTCCTGTTTTTTTTTTTTGGGGGGGGGGGGTATGGGAATTGGCCCTCCGCAAGAAGGATATTGTGCTAAACCTGTAGGTAAATAAGAGAACCAGAATCTTTGTTAAAAAAAGAGGGGGTTTGGTAATACAGTTGGAAGTACTTCCACCCAGAACAGGACCCCCCTTGCTGGGAAATTAATCAGTAAAGTAAACAAGTATTTCAGAGCAGGAAGAACTACTGCAACCAGCATATAACATTAACCATAAGTACATAGATGCACACCATTAAAGAAATAATTCAAACTGTATATAAGAAGAAATGAATAAAAGTACATACTGTACAGCCAATGTACAAACTGGTATTACTAGCAAATGGGCCTGATAAGAGTCCTGGTGGAATTATATATAGTTATTAAAAGATGCCTCCAGATGAATGTTGCAGCAAAGTCCAATAACAGGGCCCCTGGGGATGATAAGGCCTCTGTCATGAAAAGAAGATCAGTGCTCACGGGGGAATCCTCCAACTGTTGTCCTACCTGCCAGGAACAGAGCTTCTCACCAGCAGGAACTGTGGTGCGGCACTGGAACTGTGGCACTCAAACTCTCAGTCATTCTATCTACTCTGTGCTTTACTCCCTCCCTAATAGTTTCCAGTTGTACGTGCGACTGGACCTCTAAGTCTATGATCCTGACTATGACATCACTGGAAGTCTAACCTGGCTCTAGCCTATGCTGGTTATCCAGCCCTAAGCTAAAACTAGCTATAGAATCCAAAACCAGAAGGGGCAGGGTTAACTAGAAAAACAGGAGCTGAATATAAACTATAATGCAATAAACAGGTTCACCTACCAATATATGGAAGATGACCCCTACACATAGAGTAGCACAGACCTAGCTATTTGGCACTGTGCATGTGAAATAATAAGGACAGGGCAGAAGTACTCTGTTTGTCACAATGATTTAGATATACCCTCAGTATCTGCAAACAATTGGTTGTCAGTTTAAAATAAGTTGGTTACACTCACATTTATGACTGCCTGAAAGCCGGCACCAGCATATACAGAGTGTAGGGTTAGGATGTTACCGCCACAACCACTATGGAGCTGGCGTGCATTCCAAGCCTTGTTCTCTGATCCTGGGCCCAGGTGTGACATCACACAGGACCTGGAAGTGACAGTCCCATGCTCCTAGTGAGAGTGATATCGAAATTGGAGGAATCCTTGCAGCACACCCCAGGAGGAATCGTGGCTTTTGAGAACAAAAAAAGCGTGTTTTGAACAACCTATAAAAAGGGGTCAAACATCTCTAGTGAGTGCACCTGCAAACTTTAAGCACAAGCAGGGAAGTATTTTTGAAAATTGCCTTGGAAGATTGACTTTGAATTTATCACACTGGACTATATAATTACTTATATTATTGTTATTATTTATATTAAAATACCTTTATTACTGTACTGTCACATGTCACTTCTATCATCATTTAGAACCAAGTGCCATACCGTTACTATGTATATGTTGTAGGTGGATGTATCCTTAAAGGGGCAGCTAGGGTTTTTGTTAATTCTGTCTGATTTTAGAGTAGGCACCAAACACTGGTTTATTGTTTATTTTTTGTCTTAAGAAAACACCTTGGCTGTTTAAGACCAAGCTTACCTCTTAAAGTGAACCACACCTACAGATCCTACAGATCCACTCCTTTTGAAGTGACTTGCCAATAACTCTGTATCTTAAAGTAACCTTTGCCTGCAACTTCCTATCCTAAAGTAAACTGTGTCAACAACCTCATCTCTTAACATTTTCACTAACAGAGCTGTTTTTGTGGGTTTTTTTTGCACAAAATGTTGGCCTGAAAGCAGACACCCTAGAGCAGAGTTATACAATTAGTGGACCCATAGCTGCAAAACTATAGGTCCCACAATGCCTCTGGGTCTCATGCTTGTGGCTGTGAGATTCTTGCCATGCATCATGGGACTTGTAGTTCTGCAACAGCTTGATGTCCACTAATTGCATATCCCTGCCCTAGAGCATAAAATAGTGGTAGTTCCAATTTTTTATGTCAAATGATCTTACCGCAAAGGTCTAGGAAACGTACAATTTCAGTAAAAAACACTTTTTACGTAACTTTTTTATTTTTTCACATAGGGGACAAAACGTCCCCTATGTGATAATTTTTAGGTGACAGGTTCTCGTAATGAGACATGCAGGGTCTAAAATACCCTGCATGCCTCCTCTGTGCTCCACTGAATGTTTTGCAATGCCGGGGAAAGGGACAGGTGACCCGGAAGTGATGTCATAGATGTCACTTTTCGGGTCACAGGAAGAAGGGGAGGGGAGAAGATTTGTGTTGGCTCTTCTTCCTCCACTCCTGAAGTGAGCTATCCATTTAATTTCCTTGTTTACCCATACACATCTCACTTCAGAGGGCTATTGTTTATGCCTCTTGGTCTTACAGGATGTAGGTGGCCACACTTTAAAGAGTATTCACCATACTGTATTGTTACTGTGTTTATTCACTGTGTCTATCGTAACACCTCTAAACTGTTGCATTGCATTACCATTTTATTGCTACCAATACAACCTGGTCATTTTTATTATAGTTTGTGTGTATCTTTCTTGTGTAACTTCCAGAAGACTCACTAGCCAGGGTATTTTTTGTGGTGTCAGCCTGTTTAGGGCCAGGGAAAGAGCAGAGGCCCAAATCTATTAGTGGCTCCTTTGTGGTAGTGCTACACAATTATTTACAATATAAGCGTATATTATATACACTGTATACCTTATATAAGCATTGAGATATCAAGTTTCATTTTGTAAAAATAACAGCTTTATACAACATCCAGATGCCATTTGGGGCTGTATAAAGTACAGTAATCCACTGTATACTGTAGTTACATCAGTTAACAAATGCTTAGCATCTTCTTATTGGTCTTTATGCTACTTTTAGAACACAAGCCTGACAAAGTCACATTATTTAATTTATGCGACAGCTGTTCCTCCATTAGTCACATCTTTTTTATGTGAATATGCAAAGTTTTACTAACAGATTAGAAATTTCTATAATGCTAATCTGTCACTGTTGGCATCTTATAAATGTTTTTCAGAACACGGTACTTGTTCCTGTGGTCGATGCATTTGTGAGGCTGGTTGGTTTGGAAAATTATGTCAACATGCAAGAAAATGTAATATGACAGAAGAAGAGAGCAAAAGTCAGTGTGAGTCTTCAGATGACATATTATGCTCTGGGAAAGGTAAGTGCTTACTTTGTACCACAAATCCATCAGTAAATGAGCCATCATTTAAATGATTCCTTGGAAAATAACTGTGTAGCAACACTTTATTTCTACACCTTTGCGCTTAGCAAACACTTTCCGTCTCTCCTTTAGGAATGGTGGATTCAGTGGTAGCTTGCACCAATTCACAAATGTAAAGGGTGACAACAGGTTCCAATAATATATATTTCATTTAGATGGTATCTCTGGAACAAAGAATTCAAAAGAATGGCAATTGAACATGGTACGGTTCAGATGATGGTACTGAAAACTTGTCCTGAAATCTTTTCAACAACGTCACCTTCCTGTCACAGATTTGTACAAATGATGTCCTTCAGGCTTTGTAGAAGCAGACATCCAGTCACTCTCTCTCTGCCTTTGCAATGTGTTCTATTCAGAGAGTTTATGTATTGCTGACATCAGGGTCTCATTCCATAAACATCAAGGTATTCTTCATTGTGCTCATGAATCATGTTCGCTGTGCCTCTGGTATAAGAACGCGCGGGGCATTTTTTTATTGAAATATGCAATGCAGAATCCAAAGCACTGAGTTTTTGATATTCATGCAGTATATAAGGCATGTTATCATTTCAAATTTTATATTCTCGTTAGGATGTATGTGGCGAAAAATAATAATTACACCTCAAGGCTTTGTAAAAGTGTGAAATACATTCTCACAAAGAAGGCAGTTGTAGCCACTTTCAAATAATTATCATTTTTTTTTTAACACACACAAGAAAAGAATATAAAGTTGCTTTCTTGAGAAAATCGTTCAAAATATACAGTGTTTGTAAGAAATGTACAATGCAACCAACATTATTAATACAGAGCTCAAAATGCTTTAAAAACTTGTACAAGGATCTATTATAGTGACCGTATTGGCTGATGTTTGTGATCTTCAGGAATAACTAGAAATGATTAGCCCTCCGATGCATGAGGGCAGCAGGAGGAACTAGTGAGGGCAGTGGATGACCCAATAGATCAATACTACTGAAAGTGTCAATTTGCCTGTAGACTTCAGACGATACCTCAAAATTGGAGTAGCATTTAGTGGAATGTGCAGCAGGAAAGGTGAGTATTTGCACTGTTCTTCAAAGATAACAATGTTCTCAATAATAACAATGGGGCTTTAAAAGAGATGCATGTGTTTTTTTTTTTTTAAGATTCATACTTAGGTGGATGCAGCATCGGTTCGATGCTGCATCTTTCCCCCGGCGCTTCTACACTGATACCGAGCGATTAAACACCAATGATTGCTTAGTGAGCAGAGAGCTAGTGTCTATCAGTCAGCAGCTCTCTGCTCTGACACCCCCCACCCCCATGCTTACTGGAGGGCTAGTCTGTGGAGGGTGCTCCATTGTCGTGACAGGGGGCCAAAAAAATCCACATCTATAGGTACAGTAGTTTACAATTTTGATCATTTAACTCTGGTATGATATTTACTGTATGAAATACACTGCTACAGCCAAAAGAAATTCAAAGGCACAGATTAGTTATGTTGAATTCATGTATTACACAGTTGTTGATGCTTTTTATGATTTAGGTATTAAAGTGGGAGTAAACTCCCATCTCTGAGTTGTACCCACAGGTAAGCCCTTTAATAAGGCTTACCTATAGGTACAGTAAATATCTCCCAAACATGCCCCGTTCAGGGGATATTTACTCTATATGCAGCTGATGACATCGTCGGCACATGAGCTATGAAGGAGTGGCCACACAGGACGTTCCTTCAGAGTCCTGTGCCATAAATGACGGCTCACCTACGTGTACACAGGAGTGACATTATCGCTGCTCCGGCCAGTCACACAGTCGGATTTGGCAGACCCGGTAGAGAGATGGGTGAAGATGGACACAGCCTCCACTGGTGACAGCGCTTCGATGGAAGGCTTAATTTTCAGGTAAGTGTCACATAATGTACTAGTATAAAATGCACATTGTGATATTACCTTGCAGGTCTGAAGAAAAATAAAGAAAACTCACCCAGTGGTTTGCTACCATTTTACATGGAGAAAGGATCCAGAACTTACTGCCTTAAAGGTCAATCTACAACATGTTTGGCAATGCACTGAGAATGCCAGATCTGTTTTATCCAGACACCTGGAGCTTGAGTTAGACTATTACATTACAGGAGGCTATAGACATTTCTTTAGACCTTAAAGGGGTTGTAAAGGTTCGTTTTTATTTTCTAAATATGTTACTTTAAGCTAGTGCATTGTTGGTTCACTTACCTTTTCCTTCCATTTCCCTTCTAAAAATGTTTTTCTTTGTTTTCTTTGTCTGAATTTCTCACTTCCTGTCCTCCTCATTAAGCTGTTAAGTAAGCTGTTCTAAATGACTTTCCACCGCTCGGATGATGGTGGAAAGCTTACTGAGGAGAAACAGTAAGTGAGAAATTCAGACAGAAATTTTTTTTTTTAGAAGGGAAATCGAAGGAAAAGGTAAGTGAACCAACAATGCACTAGCTTAAAGGAACCTATTTAGAAAATAAAAGACGAACCTTTGCAACCCCTTTAAACGTTGCTGGCAATCATAGCAGGGTGTCCTTATAATTAGATAAAGTCAAAGACAACCTGTCAAATCTAGCTGTGTTCATGGATTCTTCACCATTGTATTGCAGACAGAGACCACTTAACACTGAACAAAATCCTAAAGCGCATTTAAATATCCCAACAATTACATCTCTTTTGGAATTGAATGACCATAAAAGTATTTTATTAAACATCTGCAAATAAGTACAAACGTACGATAAATAAAAATTAAAAACAGCCTCCATAAGTAGTATGTCAATAATCTTTTACGGTACATACAGTATGAGGTCCTTAGCTACACATCACACCTCCGCCCACATGGCTGAGACATTCATTCACAGTTTCCGCTAAATAAATGTGTACAAGTACCGTCATACAATGCAGCTGACAGCTTGTAGTTGTCAATGAGCTGTGAGGGCCCTGCATAGGGCCCTCAGAGTGCCCTCATAGCCCATTGATCTTCTTGTTCTCAGATAACTGTCTGCCCATATGAGGTATGGGCAGACTATGTTGAGAGTCTGCAGGAGCTGCACATTGCAACCGTGATCTGCTGAATGCAGGTGCAATGCTCTGCCAGCTCCTTAGCAAAAAATAATAAAGCATTGTGTGCTTTTAGCTGTGGTAGAACACTAGAAAATCTGCAGCTAAAAGCACCATCTATCCGTTCGTGTGAAAGAGGCCTTACACACAGACCTCTTTTCCCTACCAATCTTTCTTCCTATTCCACAATCTGTTAAGATTTTCTATGCCAAGCCTCTCCTGTAAAGATACAAAGGAAAGTGCAGTGCTAATAAATGATATGTATGGTAAAAAATACATAAATTCTGAAAACATGTATAATCTATAACTGTTCCCAAAAAAAAAAAAAAGAAAGGAAAAAAAGGAAAATCAGTGTAGTAAAAGGAAAAGTCACCAAAAACATTTTTTATGAGAGGAAGTTAAGTGGTAAAAAGTCCAGCAATAAGTTGTGTGATAAAAACAGCAATGAAGAGTGATGAATAAACGTCAGTCTTCTACACCCAAAACCAGATCTTCACACTGCACCCGTGAGTTAGGACTGCCTGCTTACCAAAGGAAGAGACTGCTTTGCATCAGTCTCATACCGCGCTGGGAAGTCAGGTCTCCCATAAACCAGTCAGTATGATGGCCAGATGGAACTCAGTAGTTGATCCAGGGTTAACTCGGAAATTACATAAAAAGATGAACTCTCATAGCGTATTAAGTATGAAAAAAAGGGGGTTTAATAAAGTATTGCACTTACAATTAGTAGATAAGAATGCGGCATATCGTATGCTAGGGAGCTATGGTGTCTCCTCTCCGATGCCTCTCGCTTCACATGCAAACACCGCCGACGCTCAGGACAAAACGCGATGACGTCACGGCTCTCCTGTAAAGCCCCAGCCTTCCTGCACTAGGTCTTTCTACAGTGTGTGGATACAGTCCAATTACCCTCATGTATGTTTTAAATAATTTTAATGTACAATATAATAATCAAACAGTAGAAAAATAAGAAAAGCACAGTCATAATAAGACACAGAACTTCTGCAACATGCTAGTAACTGATTTTGTTTGAAGAGCTATTAGCATAGGTTTTTACAGTTGCAATAAAAAGTATGTGAACCCCTTTGGAATGATATAGATTTCTGCACAAATTGGTCATAAAATGTAATCTGATCTTCATCTAACTCACAACAATAGACAATCACAGTCTGCTTAAACTAATAACACACAAATAATTAAATGTTACCATGTTTCTATAGAACACACCATGTAAACATTCACAGTTCAGGTGTAAAAAGTAGGTGAACCCTTGGATTTAATAACTGGTTGAACCTCTTTTGGCAGCAATAACTTGAACCAAAAGTTTCCAGTAGTTGCAGATCAGACGTGAACAACGGTCAGAAGTAATTCTTGACCATTCCTCTTTAGAGAACTGTTTCAGTTCAGCAATATTCTTGGGAAGTCTGGTGTGAATCGCTTTCTTAAGGTCATGCCACATCATCTCAATCGGGTTGAGGTCAGGACTCTGACTGGGCCACTACAGAAGGCGTATTTTCTTCTGTTTAAGCCATTCTGTTGTTGATTTACTTCTATGCTTTGGGTCGTTGTCCTGTTGCAACAGCATCTTCTGTTGAGCTTCAGCTGGTGGACAGATGGTCTTAAGTTCTTCTGCAAAATGTCTTGATAAACTTGGGAATTCATTTTTTCTTCGATGATACCAATCTACCCAGGCCCTGATGCAGCAAAACAGACCCAAACCATGATGCCCCCACCACCATACTTCACAGTTGGAATAACGTTTTGATGTTGGTGTGCTGTGCCTCTTTTTCTCCACACATAGTGTTGTGTGTTTCTTTCAAACAACTCAACTTTGGTTTCATCTGTCCACAGAATATTTTGCCAGTACTGCCGTGGAACATCCAGGTGTTCTTGTACAAACTGTAAACGTGCAGCAATGTTTTTTTTTTTTTGGACAGCAGTGGCTTTCTCTGTGGTATCCTCCCATGAAATCCATTCTTGTTTAGTGTTTTATGTATCGTAGATTTGCTAACAGGGATGTTAGCATATGCCAGAGACTTTTGTAAGTCTTTGGCTGACACTCTAGGATTCTTCTTTACCTCATTGAGCAGTCTGCACTGTGCAGTCATCTTTACAGGACGGCCACTTCTAGGGAGAGTAGCAGCAGTGCTAAACCTTCTCCATTTACAGACACTTTGTCTAACCATGGACTGATGAAAAACAAGGCTTTTGGAGATACTTTAATAACCCTTTCCAGCTTAATGCAAGTCAACAATTCTTAATCGTAGGTCTTCTGAGAGCTCTTTTGTGCGAGGCATCATTCACATCAGGCAATGCTTCTTGTGAAAAGCAAACCCAGAACTGGTGTGTGTTTTTATAGGGCAGGGCAGATGTAACCAACGCCTACAATCTCATCTCATTGATTGAATTCCAGTTGGCTGACACCTCACTCCAATTAGCTCTTGGAGATGTCATTAGTCTAGGAGTTCACATACTTTTTCCACCTGCACTGTGAATGTTTACATGGTGTGTTCAATAAAAACATGGTAACATTTAATTCTCTGTGTGTTATTAGTTTAAGCAGACTGCGATTGTCTATTGTTGTGACTTGGATGAAGATCAGATCACATTTTATGACCAATTTGTGCAGAAATCCATATCATTCCAAAAGGGTTCACATACTTTTTATTGCAACTGTACATTGTGATTTCTTAATAGATCATTGGGTACAATTTGCTAGGCTACCAGAAGAGAGCTCACCAGCAAGCTAGGCATGGCAAGGTTTTAAAATGGGTTCCTATGTGTCCCACAACAGCACTGCATAAGGAAGACTATATACTATATGTAATTGTTTAAATCTGTAGTTTATGCACAGTCATTTATAATGTAAAGTAAAGAAAAGAGATACACTTCATAGAGATTGCAAATTGTTTTCAATATATTTGAATAAGGAAACCTACAGATAAAGATGATATACAGTAATTAATAATAACACAAGAAAAATTGTATTTTAAATAATTTATTAAGCAAAAATATCAATATACGTTATGTAATGCTGTATTGTGGAAAAAAGTAGGTACACCCGTAGCATTAAAAGCCAGAATAACAAAAATTATTTCTCACCCATCTCCGACATGGAAATGTTTGTCTCCATGCAAAATTCTAACAGTTTGATGATATTTGTGGGTTTGCTTGCATTAACTGTCTGTTTCAAAAAAGACCTGCAAAAGTTTGAGTCATTACTTTGAACAAAATTATCCAAAGCACTCTAGTACTAGATATCCAAAGCACTCTAGCACTCTAGCAAATCCACATCCTTTTTAGAGAGTAAGCTCCCAGGGCTTCTCTAACCCTCTTGTATTGAATTGTACTGTTGGTGTCTCCCTGCATTGTAAAGAGCTGAATACACTGTTGGCACTATATAAATCCTGAATAATAATAATAATATCTGGTTTAATTTCAACTTTTGGACACAACACATGTCTACCCTTGGGGGTTAATGTACTAAAACTGGAGAGTTAGAAATCTGGAGAAGCTGTACATGGTAGCCAATCAGCTTCTAACTTCAGCTTGTTCAATTAAGCTTTGAAAAAAATAGAAGCTGATTGGTTTCTATGTAGACCTGCAGTAGATGTTGCACACCCCAGTTTTACTAAACCAATCCTTAAAAGTCTGAGGTTTAAATATGACAAGTTTCACCTGCATAGTGCATAAGGAGGTCCTAATCATATCATCTAATAGGGAACGCCAGATTCTTGTTTAATGGATTTAAAGTGGTGGTAAATCTAGGGGTGTACTAACTTTTTCTATATGGCAAATCTGCATTTTCCGATTCTTAGATAATGAAAATAAATAAAACATGTTATGCTTATTGGTAATCTGTTCAACATATATATATATATATATATATATTACATCTGTAGGCACTATTTTATTCAAAATCTCAAATTTGTTCAAATATGGGCTATACTTAAATTTTCACAATATTGTATATGTGTGTGTGTTTCTGTATAATTATACCTGAGTAGTACTCACCAATATACAATATAAGTGGCTGTAGGTCAAAGCATCTAGGTTTTACAATACATAGCTGGACAAATCCAATTGGATTTATCTATTTATGAATGTATTTCATGGTACAAATATATGCAGGCTTCCCTTCAATGCTTTCATGTAAATCAAAGGTTTTCAAAGTTTAAGTGGTTATAACAAAAATACAAGCACCAGCTTTCATCAAAATGTCTGTTGTTCAAAGGGCATCTCACAAAATTAAAGCCAAATGCCAAACTTCTTATGTATGAGAGCTGGTTGCACTGAGCACAACTCATTAACTAATGACTCTGTAATTTGTTTTCAGTAAAGGGTTCCTGAAAAGATACCATCTACACTGACAAATAATTAGAGGGATCTGGGGATAGTTTAGGAAGCGAATCATTTATAATTTACAGCTATTAGATATTGGTCAACACATGTCAGTACTATGATAATAGGGAAGGCTAATTTCAGGTGTACAGATTTTCGAAAAAAAGGACTTACCGTATTCAAATAACCAGGTAAATAATACAAAAGCGTATACAAAAACCCCAGGGTTGTCCAACATTTATCATAATAGTTTTAGTCAGAATGTTATTTGAAGATAAATGGTGGTTTCACAGATCAATTATATTCTGCTACATTATCTCTTTGCAATATGCATGTTATATAAATAAATCTATGAAAATGATTACGATCATTTACATACCAGGTAAATTAGATTTATTGCAAGTGACAATGGAGAACAAGTGTTCTCCATGCCTCTGGTTTATGTCTACAAGGTTTGTGGGCCCAGAATGTGAAATGATGTCCACCAGGTCATTTTCTAATCCCTGGGGGTTGCTGTCTTAATCTTTGTCTTCGAAGGTTCTCTGGGAGATGAAATAACATTTCAGCAATTAAAGAGCAATTAGAAGTTTCAGATTCCAAAAACACAGATTGCTTCTGTAATTAAAATGTGTGCCTCTTGTGTATTGTCTATACTTTAATCTCCACTATATTTCTTAGAGAAATCAAAAGTTCAAAAACTGAGGAATACCAGTGATACAATCCAACTACTTCAGAGCTTTCCTTTTTGTTTACAACTTCACTGAAGATTCATGCTTACAGTCTGCACTTAGATCTTTGGTCTACACATATTGGGCCAGATTCACAGAGCGATTACGCCGGCGTAACAGGAGATGCGTGGCGTAAGTCTAATTGTGCACGTGCGTTTCGATGCACGGCATCCCCAAAACAAGATACGCAAAAAATCTACTTTTTTTTGTCCAGCGTAATTTCGTTAGACCGGCGCATCCGTCCGCGCAAAACTGCGCTAGACACACCATTGATTTGCTATTCAAATATGCTAATTAGGGAGTTACGGGGATCCACAAAAGAACGTTGGTGCAGCGCAGGCTACATGCTGTGCGCAACAGCTAAATGTCCTGTCTAAAATTAGACCATATAAAAGCTGGTCTAAAATTAGACAATTCGTCTACATGTCAGATAAAGCAACACTGTTAGTGAGGAGCTGAGCAGTCACACATGTTGCCCAATAAACTGTATGCCAACATGCCAGTGGCATCCATGCTCATAGCTATACTACTGACTTTAGATGAGCAAAGAAGGAGGAGGGCACAGAGGAGGGCACTAAGGAGGGCACTAAGGAGGGCACAGGATTTTTTTTTTTTTTGGAAAACGTTTTTTTTGCTTATATAAACTTTACTATTTAATCTAATTTAATACAATATTCTTAGCTGATACAAGCCCCTCACTCTTCACTCTTCACTCTTCACGGGATATATCACACACACATAGACATCTATGGCATGAGTAATTCTGAGGTGTCTCGCATCTTCAGATTCACCCCTCATGCCATCATGGAATTAACCACAACCCTGCAGGAGGACATCACCAGCCCAACACATGACACTACCCATGACACCCATGACAGCTACATATACAATCAGAGCCCCATCCCCACAGATTTCGAACAGAACATGTATGGGGACAGCTGGCTGGTTGGTGTGTGACATGGGTGGCAGGCATGACTGCCCCCCCCATGATGCACACATCACAAGGGGCACATGCACTACAAACATCCTCCTGTCTTTTCCCTTCCAGGTGACTCTGCATATGCACTGGGACCCCATCTCATGACCCCATCTCATGCCAGCTCACATTATGCATCTGTGCACGTTAAACACACACATTAATCATGGCACAATGAGAATGCATGCATGCACACCACTGTGGTCCCTAGCACACACACCCCACATCCTCATCAAATTGGATTGGCACCAGTCCACCATGCAGGACTTGTGAGCAGCAACACCACGCCAAGGCTCCAATTATGTCACTGTACATTCATACACCATTCACCTTCTCCCTGGTCCTGGGGAACCCTTCTCCACCAAAATTGAGGGTGACACCCCTTTTCCGGCAGGAATGTCACCCCCACATTCAAACAGCATTCACAACCCAAAAAAAAAATGCCCAGCAAAAGCAAAAATTTATCAGCACCAAAAAAAAAATGACCAAAAAAAAAAAACAGGCCAAAAAAAAAGGGGAAAAACAAATTAATGCCGTTGACGTGAGCCACGCCTGGGGCGCCCACGGCCACGGCCCCGGCTCCTCAGGGGAGACTCATGGGGGAGGGGGTAAACCAGGGAAGGAGGAGCAGCCTCTGGTCTCTGCCCACCTGGCGGCCTGCCCTCCAATGCCACGGCAATTCTGTCTAGGCCAGCACTTAATGATGCTGTATTGGCCTGGATAGCCTGGGTGAGGGCCCTCACATCCTGCCCAACGCCTGCTGTTGTAGTCTGCAGGTCGTTTAGGCAGTTTGTAAGAGCCCGGGAGTGGCAGTCCAGGTCCCCAAGCGTATCCTTTATGGAGGACAAGCTCTCCTCCATCCGCCCCAAGGTCTGGCTGACCTCTCCCAGATGGCGGGTCTGAAGGAACTGGTCCTTTCTCAGAGTGGCGGGCAGTAGATCGGCCAGCCCCCTGGTCTTCTGGGTCGCCTTCCTGCCTCCAGCTGAGGCTTGTGGCCGGGGAGTAGGGGAGGCCCTTGGGAAAGGAGCCCTGTTGGGGGAGGAGTGGGGGGGCTACCCCTTATGGAGGTGTTACGTACCTCGTGGATGGAGCCTAGTATGCAGGAAGAAGCCCCTCTTACCGCCTGGGTTCAGGGGCTGCTGGAGTGGGGACAGCAAGCCCGGGAGCGCAGTGGGGTAAGAGTGCATGGTGATGACAGCAGACTGGCCAGAATGGAGATCTTGCGGACAGGCAGTGTAGGAGACAGCGTCTCTGGAGGGCCACCGGAACCGGATAGCGGTAACTGGTAAAACAAGCCGGTTAGATGCAAGACAGGAGCAGGTAAGCGGTCAACAAGGATCAGATGGGCGGATCAACCGAAAGTCACTCTTAGCGGAGATAGCGTTGTCAAAGTTCAAGCACAGGTCTGGTAACGATGGGCAGGAGAGCAGAGCGGAGTCGGGCAAGCCAGGGGTCGGTAACGGTATTCAGGTAGTCGGACGGAGCCGGGTCAGAAACGAGGTCAACAGGTATCGGGTATAAGCAGGTATCAGGTTTCAATCAGATATCAGGTTTCACGGTTTTGCGGACACTAAGCTGCAGATCAGACAGCAAGGTGTCACTGCTGCTGCTGAGCTTTTAAAGAGTAGATGGGCTTAGCGCGCATGCGCGCGCTCCCGCCGTGCACGCGCGCGCTCCCGCGGCGCAGACACGCGCCGTGCACGCGCGCACGATATGTGCACGCTCAGATGCGCGCAACTGGGGCACGAGCGCGAGCAACAGGGGCTCGTCGGAGCCCACAGGTAGGTCCCTGACACTGCCCCCCCCCAAGGGGCAGCCTCCGGATGCCAAGTCGGGTTCTTTTTTCAGGGTGAGCGGAAAAGAAATTGCGGATCAGTCTCTGTGCATGGATGTTGTTTTCGGGTTCCCAGGAATTGTCTTCTGGGCCATACCCTTTCCATTTTACTAAAAATTGTGTTTTCCCTTGCCGCTTCCTGCAGTCGAGGATGGCCTCCACAACGTATTCCTCGCACCCATCAACAAAAACGGGTTCTGGGGGACTGGCCCCCCTGTCAGGAAAGGGATCCGGAACTGCAGGTTTCAACAATGACACATGGAATACTGGATGAATTTTCAAAGAATCAGGTAAGGATAGTTCATACGATACCTCATTGATCTTCCTCCGTATTGGAAAAGGCCCCATGAACTTTGGTCCCAACTTCTTTGAAGGACAGGCCAACTTGAGGTTAGTTGTAGATAGCCATACCTGGTCACCTGGCCAAAGATCCAATTCGCCTCTCTTCTTCCGGTCAAAGAACCTCTTACTGGCAGCTTGGGCTTTAGTCACTGCTTCCCGTAATACCTGGTTGTTGCGGCTGAGAAACTCCATCGTACTCTGCACTGCCGGGACTGGGGATTCTGAAAAAAAGTCAGGTAGAAAGGTTAGGTCAAAACCATAATTGGCAAAGAAGGGGGATTGCCCAGTGGCTGAGTGATTGGCGTTGTTATACGCGAACTCCGCTAAAGGTAACAGGGAAACTCAATCGTCCTGAGAGAAGGACGTAAAGCACCTAATGTATTGTTCAAGAGTCTGGTTGGTCCTCTCTGTTTGCCCGTTGGTTTGGGGGTGATAAGCTGAGGAAAAGGAGAGTTTAATCTTTAGGGTTTCACATAGGGATTTCCAGAAACGAGACGTGAATTGAACTCCTCTGTCAGACACGATTTTGGAGGGAATTCCATGTAGTCGGACGATCTCCTTGATGAAGATACAAGCAGTCTCTGCGGCTGTTGGGGTACTCCTTAAGGGAAGGAAATGAGCCATTTTGGATAGGCGATCCACGACCACAAAAATTGCCGTACATCCCTCCGAACAAGGAAGCTCTACTATGAAATCTATGGAAATCATGTCCCAGGGTCTATTGGGTACAGGTAGGGGCTTCAACAGTCCCCAGGCTCGGCTTCTTGTGGTCTTGTTCCGATTACAAGTGGGGCATGAGTTAACGTATGTTTTGCAGAAATCTTCCAGGTTTGGCCACCAGAAGGTACGACGTACCAGTTCGAGGGTTTTCCGAACCCCAAAGTGCCCTGCCAACGGTGGTCGTGAAGGAGTTTCAGGACTTCCACACGATTTGTTTCTGGAACAAAGATTTGGCTACCTCTCCAAAACAGTCCATCCCTAGATGTTAGGGTGATGCTAGAAGGTTTGGAGGCGTCTGTGGATGCTTCTCTAATTTGGGAGAGTAGACCAGACTGGAGAAGTAGGAAGTTACCTGCTGGTAGAATGGTGTCAGGAACCGATATATCCTTGGGGTTATCATGCATCCGGGATAGTGCGTCTGGCTTGATGTTCTTTGAACCTGGTCGGTATGTGATGTGGAAACAGAAGCGTGAGAAAAACAGTGCCCAGCGGGCTTGACGGGGCTTCAACCTTTTAGCGGATCTCAGGTATTCGAGATTTTTGTGATCGGTATAAATTAATACTGGGTGGGCTGCGCCTTCTAACAGGTACCTCCATTCCTCCAAAGCAGTCTTGATGGCAAGTAACTCACGGTCTCCGACATCATAATTTCTTTCCGCAGGGGAAAGTTTCCGGGAAAAGAACCCAACGGGATGCATTAGGTCTTTATCCCCCTGGCGTTGAGAGATAACAGCTCCCACTGCGACTTCGGATGCGTCAACCTCGAGGATATAGGGTAGAGCAGGATCAGGGTGACCGAGGATCGGGGCTGACGTGAAAAGCTTCTTGAGTCGGTCAAAGGCCCTTTGAGCTTCTGGGTTCCATTGAAAACGTAGGTTTTGTCTGGTTAATTGTGTGATGGGAGAAATTATTGCAGAAAACCCCCTGATAAATCTTTTATAGAAGTTTGCAAACCCTACGAAGCTTTGTACTCCCTTCTTGTCCAGGGGTACTGGCCAGTCGAGGATAGCAGACACCTTCTGAGGATCCATCTTAATCCCAGTGGGGGAGATTACCAGACCCAGGAACTGGATGGTCCGTCGTTCAAATTCGCATTTCTCCGCCTTGGCGTACAATCTGTATAGCCGGAGCTGGTGGAGGACTTTACGAACATGCTCTTGGTGTCTGTCTAATGATCTGGAAAAGACTAAAATATCATCAAGATAGACAATTACAAAGATGTCCAGAAAGTCTCTGAGTACGTCATTAATGAAATGCTGAAAGGTGGCGGGCGCATTACATAGTCCGAAGGGCATGACTAGGTATTCGTAGTGACCGAATCGGGTACGAAAAGCTGTTTTCCATTCGTCCCCCTCCCAAATACGGACCAGGTTGTAGGCCCCTCTCAGGTCTAGCTTGGTGAAGACGGTAGCCGATCTCAGTTTTTGGAAGAGCTCGGGTACCAGGGGTAGCGGGTACCGGTTTTTCACCGTGATATTATTTAGCTGCCGGTAATCCACACACGGACGGAGAGACTGGTCCTTTTTGGTAACGAAAAATATTCCGGCGCCTGCTGGGGAGGTAGAAGGCCGGATGAACCCCTTATCCAAGTTTTCGTCTATATAAATTTTTAGGGCCTCCTGCTCCTTTTCTGACAATGGGAAGATACGCCCAAAAGGAATTTCGGCCCTTGGGAGGAGCTCGATCGGACAATCATAGGGGCGATGGGGCGGAAGGGAGTCGGCCCCCGTTTACTAAAAACGTCCAGGAAGTCATGATAGGGTTCAGGAATGCACTGAAGCAGGCTTGGGTCAGAGTCCATACATAGTAAGGTGGGAGGTGAGCTGGTGGGTCCTGGTATACAGTATTGCTGGCAGTAAGGGGACTGAAAAGACACCTCCCCAGACGCCCAATTAATCAGAGGGTTATGGGCCTGAAGCCAGGGCAGGCCAAGGATTACCGGAAACAGAGGGGAGGAAATGACATCTAGGACCAATAGTTCCTTGTGTTGAGGGGCGATTAAAGCGGGTAGAGGAAGAGTCTCTTGGGTTACCTGTCCTGAACTGATGCGGGAACCGTCGGCCAGGAAAACAGAGAGTCCATGGGTCTTTCTTCGTTAGGGGATGCTGTGCAGGTTGACAAAGGCGGCATCGATGAAGCAGCTGCACGCGCTGGAGTCAAGGATGGCGTTGACCGGAATAGTCCTTCCCTGGCACTGTAACGAGAAAGGTAGAGCAAGGTGGGTTGCATTAGCCAACAAGGCTGAGAAGTTGACAGGAGCTGAGAGGAGTGGCCAGTCCCGCCGCAGTACATGCAAAGGTTAAGTTGGCGACGACGCGCCCGCTCTTCAGGAGGTAGTGTTGGCCGCATGAGGCCAAGTTGCATGGGTTCAGATGAGTCCTGGTTGGCGCTGGGGGGATTTGGGTAGGTAGGAGGCAGGTAGCGAGAAGCCGGCATAGGTACCCTTGCAGTCATCCAGGTGGGGCGGATTGGCTGAGAAGATCGCTCCGCCCGGCGTTCCCGAAGCCGGCGGTCGATCTGAATGGCCGTGGTAATTAGATCCTCAAGGGTCTCAGGCACCCCCACTCGAGCGAGTTCGTCTTTCAGGTTTTCGGAAAGGCCCAAGCGAAACTGGTGCCGCAGGGCTGCATCGTTCCATTGAGTGTCCGCGCTCCAGCGCCTAAAGTCTGTGACATAGTCCTCAGCCGCTCTGCGACCTTGCTGGAGTGCGAGTAGGGCAGACTCTGCGGTGGCGGCTCGTTGAGGGTCATCGTATAGCTGAGCCATGGCCTCAAGGAAGGCGAACAGGGTCCGCGTCTGGTCACCATTCTCTTCGAGCAGCCGGTGAGCCCAGGTCTGAGGGTCCCCTTGTAGTAGGGAGATTACGAATCCCACTTTGGTGGCCTCTAAGGAAAAGGTCCGGGGTTGCAGGGCGAAGTAGAGCTCGCAGGCGCTACGGAAGGCTCGGAATTTGGTGCGGTCGCCAGCAAATCGCTCTGGCACTGGAACTCTTGGTTCAGGTGGGAGCATTACCACCGAAGGAGCAGAAACAGCCGATGCAGATCTGGAGGTTGAAGGAGCAGCTGGGTCACTAGGAGCAGCCAGGCTGTGTACTTGTCCTTCTAGCCTAACGTAGCCTTCCTGTAGGTTCTTTACTGCTTCTGTGAGAGACGCCAGGTGTTTGCAGATTTCCTCTATGGCAGGGGCTATTCCCGCAGGCTCTGACATGGCTGTCTGATACTGTTACATACCTCGTGGATGGAGCCTAGTATGCAGGAAGAAGCCCCTCTTACCGCCTGGGTTCAGGGGCTGCTGGAGTGGGGACAGCAAGCCCGGGAGCGCAGTGGGGTAAGAGTGCCTGGTGATGACAGCAGACCGGCCGGAATGGAGATCTTGCGGACAGGCAGTGTAGGAGACAGCGTCTCTGGAGGGCCACCGGAACCGGATAGCGGTAACTGGTAAAACAAGCCGGTTAGATGCAAGACAGGAGCAGGTAAGCGGTCAACAAGGCTCAGATGGGCGGATCAACTGAAAGTCACTCTTAGCAGAGGTAGCGTTGTCAAAGTTCAAGCACAGGTCTGGTAATGATGGGCAGGAGAGCAGAGCGGAGTCGGGCAAGCCAGGGGTCGGTAACGGTATTCAGGTAGTCGGACGGAGCCGGGTCAGAAACGAGGTCAACAGGTATCGGGTATAAGCAGGTATCAGGTTTCAATCAGATTTCACGGTTTTGCGGACACTAAGCTGCAGATCAGACAGCAAGGTGTCACTGCTGCTGCTGAGCTTTTAAAGGGTAGATGGGCTTAGCACGCATGCGCGCGCTCCCGCGGTGCAGACGCGCGCCGTGCACGCGCGCGGACGATATGTGCACGTGCGCGCACGCGCGGCGCGCAGATGCGCGCAACTGGGGCACGAGCGCGAGCAACAGGGGCTCGTCGGAGCCCACAGGTAGGTCCCTGACAGGAGGGCTGGCTGCTGCCAGCCAGAGGGGAAGAGTCCTCCAAAAACAAAAGTCCAGTGCCTGACATTGACTCCTCCTCCTCAAACTCCTCCTCCTCAACCTCCTCCTCTTCAACCTCCTCCTCTTCAACCTCCTCCGAGGACTCCGGCCTTGTTGGGGGGTCCTCATCAGGCTGGGATGGTGCGGTCAGCCCAGATGGCCCAGCACCCTCCTGCTCATCTGTGGATGACAAAAAACATTCACAGGTTGGAGGATCCACACACTTGCCACATATTCCCTTCCACCCCCTTCCCCACACATGCTACACACCTGATAGGGCCAAAAAACCTTACCTGGCATCACGCCTTCATGACTTGAATCATAGCCGGGCAGGCCCTCCACTTCTTGCCTATGAAAGGTCTGGGCCACCGCACGCTCCTCCGCTGTCAGCCTAACAGGGCATGGTGGGCCCCCTCCTGTGCCTCTGGCATGGGCTAGCATTTTGGCCAGCTTCTTTTTGACCAGACGCCGGAGGTCATTGATTTTCTTTTTAATCCCCTAACGTGTCTGGGTCTCCCCCCCCGATGCATTCACCTGGTCAGAAATCCTGTCCAAAATCTCTCTCCTCCTGGCCGGGGTGGTGTTGGCACTGTCCGGGCCGTGGAGGTAACGCCCATAATCAGAAATGGCCCGGGCAAGAATTTGTTTCTCCCCCAAAGTAAAATTTAGCTTCCTCTTTCTCTCCGTCATACTCAGACAAAAACTCACTCCCAAACAGTCAGCAAAAATCACGCACAAAAACAAGCAGGAAAAATCACTCACAAAAACAAGCAGCAAAAATCAAGCAAGAAAACAAGCAGGAAAAATCAAGCAAGAAAACAAGCAGGAAAAATCAAGCAAGAAAACAAACGAACAAAAAACTAACAACCAAAAACTCTCACAAGCAGTCACCAAAAATCACTTACAAATATCTTCTAACAAACACAAGATCACACAGTCCACAAATATCACAAAGACAAACCACAACGCAACTAACAACAGAACAAAAGCACCTTGCTGTATAGGGAGGTATACAAAGGGATGTACTTTTGCAGAGGAAGTGCGTTTGTGTCTGTCTATTTATGCTGTCTGTGTAGTTAATGATTTTGCCCTAGTCCACTTCCAATTCCACTGATTGCGCTGTTCCCGAGTTGTGAGCATGCGCACAGAGGTGCTGACATGGTCTGCTTCAAGCGCGCATGAGCGAGCCGGCCGGCCCTTCATTTGCATGGGGTCACGGCTCATTTCAATGTAACACGCCCACGTCCTTCCCAATTTGGATTACTCTGCCTTGCGCCTCAGAAATAATGTTGCGCAGGCGCTAATTTCTGCGTAAAAGCGATGAGAATAGGGTGATTGCACTGCTACATTGCGCCAGTCTAACGTAAAGGCGGTGCGCTACGCCGGTCCAATAATGCGCAGATGTACCTGAATCTGGCCCATTGTTTTTAATTCCAATTCCAACAAAAGGAGTACCGAGCAATTATTAAAAATAAAAAGCTGCTCCTGCTGTTATACTCACCCATCTCTGGCACAGTCCCCCACAGACTCACCCACTCACCAATCCAGTGCCGGTGTTCTTCCACATTTAAAACAGCAGCAACCTCTCTTTTGTTTGACTTTTCACATGTCCGTAGCAGTGAACAGATGATTCATTTGACTCAGCATGGCAAGTAACACTGTCTAAAAGTGGCATACATCTGAAAATACAGTGATATGTGAAGGTAACAATCTGAATGACTGAAAATGGTCTGTTTTCTTGTATAAACTGTATTTTGGGTTAATTCAAGCGTTACATTATTATGCATAATATGTAGGAGGGAGAGGACAGTGGGGAAAACACCTCCTTGTAATGGCTTCCATGGAGGAACTTACATTTGGATGTACTGTATTTTTTTAAATAGTATCTGAACACGGCTATTAGGTTAGGTTTACAATAATTCTCAAAGTGAAATCAAGGGGCACCTTGCTGACCTTGCCCACTATTAACCATACCCACAAAACATGCCCCAAATTATAGCCACATCCACAACCTCATGCCCTTATTTGTAACACATCCTTAAAAAACTCTGACAAACTTTTGCAGCAAAAGACAGACATTCAAGATTAAAAAAAAAACGTATTTTGCACCAGTTGTAGTACAGTCCTTTGCATGCTGCAGCCTATTGTGAGTGTGGTAAAATTGGCACATCTTTCTCTTGTGTTTTACTGTGCCACAGCAAAAAGGACAAAGTCTCCATGTTAATGGGGACAAGGGCCTCGTCCCCACAACCCTGGCCTGGTGGTTGTGTCGTCTGCGGGCGGGGGACTTATCGGAATATGGAAGCCCCCTTTAACAAAGGGGTCTCCATATCCCAGCTCCCTATGCCAGGGGTCTTGAATTAAAATTCAAGGAGGTCCGGTCACTAAAATTTTCTTTGGGACGAGGTCCAAATCTCAAGTCCCCATTTGTCCCCATCACAGCGCCCCTTTACATCAGATGTCCCCATCACAGCGCCCCTTTACATCGGATGTCCCCATCACAGCGTCCCTTTACATCAGGTGTCCCCATGACAGCACCCCTTTACATCAGATGTCCCTATCACAGCGCCCCTTTACATCAGGTGTCCCCATCACAGCACCCCTTTACATCAGGTGTCCCCATCACAGCACCCCTTTACATCAGGTGTCCCCATCACAGCGCCCCTTTACATCAGGTGTCCCCATCACAGCGCCCCTTTACATCAGGTGTCCCCATCACAGCGCCCCTTTACATCAGGTGTCCCCATCACAGCGCCCCTTTACATCAGGTGTCCCCATCACAGCGCCCCTTTACATCAGGTGTCCCCATCACAGTGCCCCTTTACATCAGGTGTCCCCATCACAGCCCCCCTTTACATCAGGCGTCCCCATCACAGCCCCCCTTTACATCAGGCGTCCCCATCACAGCACCAATTTACATCAGGCATTCCCGTCAGAGTGCCTCCTTACATCAGATGTCCCCATCAGAGTCCCCCTTAACATAAAATAAGGGTCACGCTGATGGGCACATTTTATGTTAAGGGAAACGCTAATGGGCAAATTTTATGTTAAGGGGCACCCTGATGGACACATTTTATATTAGGAGCACTCTGATGGGCACAACAAAACGTGCCCCTTAATTCAAAATGTGCCCATCAGTGTTGCTCATAAAATATGCCCATTAGCGTGCACCTTAACATAAAATAAGGGTCACGCTGATGGGCACCTGTTATTTTAAGGGGCACTCTGATGGGCACATTTTATTTTAAGGGGCATGCTAATGGGTATATTTTTAATGTGCACACTGGTGAGCACATTTTATGTTAAGGGACACTCTGATGGGCACAACAAAATGTGTCCATCGGTGTTGTCCCTTAACAAAATATGCTCATCAGTGTGCACATTAAAAATATACCCATCAGAGTGCCCCTTAAAAAAAAAATGTCCATCAGAGTGCCCCTTAAAAAAAAATGTCCATCAGAGTGCCCCTTAAAAAGAAATGTGTCCATCAGAGTGTCACTTAACATAAAAAAAGATATGCCCAGCAGAAAATACTAGCTAACATGTGGTCTGCATACCTTGAATAAGGGCACAACAGAAGGGGCAGAAGCTGCACGATAAGGAGAGCCAGGACTCGGGAACCGCGAGTAGCAGGGGGCGGGGCATCCACGTGACGTCACGCCCTACTAGCAAAAGAGTCAGGACCAGGTGTCTTCTCCTCAGAACGCGGAAATCACAAGCAGCAGGGGGGTGGGTCGCACACGTGATGTCACGCCCCTACTCGCGGCTGTGCAAGCTTTTTTATCTCAGAGACCTGCGGTAAGGAGCAGGTACGCGCACGCACGCAGCGTCATGGGGGGGGGGAACCCGCCATCCCAGAAAACAACAAACAGCTGCGGACATTTATGATTATCCTGGCAGTCCAGACAGAAGCGGAACTCGGTCCGGACTCAGACTGCGGGCCGCCATTTAGTGACGGCTGCCCTATGTGAATAGGTTTGGAGTACATTGTACCCCTACCCATTCAACAAAAAAGTGTCAAAAAGTAAAAACCACAAAAGACACTTTTTGACAATACCTTTATTAAAAATTAAAAAAAAAATGTCCTGTGATGTCCATCCATTGTCAATCATGGTGCTGATAGGCCCAGAAAATAGAAGAAAGAACAAAACAAAAATACTCCACCTCCATGGGAGGCGTCCTGCCGACTGCTGTCTTTTTGCTGTGACGGCTCTTATATAGGCATATTCAAAAATTGTAATTGCATGCCCCTGTAAAACAGGGGGAGTAAATTTGGGTCTTTGGTTTTGGTGGTGGCAGAACACTAACTCCTCTTCACAGTTACTCTTGCGCAGTAACAGGCCCTGATGGTAACAGGGGCAGAAAAATTGAGCCTTGGGAATTGGTGGTGTCCTAAACCAAAAATATTGTTGGAAGCTAGCATCATCAAGATTCAGGCAGGATAGGATAGGCAGCATAGGCAGTCTTCAATGGATCACATACCCATAGCAAATTCAATCAGTTACATCAGCATCAAGGGCTTGATAGCTGTTGATTCAGAACTGTTTCATTTTTATAAATGTGAGCCTATTAACAGAGTCTTTGGACAGGCGCGCTCTTTGATCTATTACAAACCCTCCAGCAGCACCGAATGTGCGTTCAGAAAGCACGCTAGGTGCAGGACAGGCCAGTAGCTTTATTGCATATTGAGCAAGTTCTGTCCAGTGGTCCATCCTCAAGACCAAGTGGATGCTCAGTTGGAAAGGTCTCCAAAGCTGCTCTTGCCCCTAGATATCCCTGCACCATATAATGAAGACGCTTGGTTGCTTGAACCTATCTGACCTTGGCGCTGAAGACTAAAAAATAGTTTAAAGGTCAGCGGCCACCTTCTCCACCGCTCTTCCTCTGACCGAACGAAGCCTCAGAAAAACGTTGTTAAGCACCAGAAAATGGTAACCTCTCAGGGTCTGGAAATGTGTTACACAAACTTTTCTTCAAGGTTTCGGCAAGGTGTTTCATTTTCTGCTCCCTCTGTGAAGGCAGGATGAGTTCTGCAACTTTACCCTTGTAACGTGGATTAAGAAGGGTTGCCAGCCAGTAATGATCCCTCTCCTTGATACCACAAATCCTAGGGTCCTTTTGCAGGCTTTGCAGAATCAGGAAGGCCATGCAGCGTAAATTTGCAGAGGCATTCAATTCTGAGTCCTCTGGATTACTAAGGATTATTCCAGCCATGTAGAACTCCTTTGGTTTCTGGGGACTAAAACCATCCCTTGAAGACTGCTGTGTGTTATCCTGTACAGTGCCATGCAAAAGTATTCACCCCTACTTGGCATCTTTTGTGTTTTGTTGCCTCACAACCTAGAATTAACATGGATTGTTTGAGGAGTTGCATCATTTAATTTACAGAACATGCCCACAACTTTGAAGTTTTTTTTATTTTATTGTGAAGCAAACAATAAATAGGACACAATAACAGAAAAAATGTGCATAACTTTTCACCCCCTAAAGTCAAAGAATTTTTTCCCCTGCTGTAGCTAATTGGATCATGCTCTGCTGGGGTTTTTGCCTTCTTCTGGATTAACTGTGGGTATGGAGTTGGGTGTATGAGATTGTACTATGTTTTTTATTTTGTTTGTTTATTTTTTTGTGGTTGAACTGGATGGACTTGTGTCTTTTTTCAACCTAACTATGTAACTATGTAACTTTGTAGAGCCACATTTTGCGGCTATCACAGCTCCAAGTCGCTTTGGATAAGTCTCTTTGTGTCCATATGAGCTTGCCACATCTTACCACTGGGATTTTTGTCCATTCCTCCTTGCAAAACTGCTTCAACTCTTTCAAGTTGGATGGTTTGCGCTTGTAAACAGAAATCTTTAAGTCTGACCACAGATTTTCTATTGGATTGAGGTCTGGGCTTTGACCAAGCCATTCCAACACATTTACATGTTTCCCCTTAAACCACTCAAGTGTTGCTTTAGCAGTGTTTTTGGGGTCATTGTCCAGCTGGAAGGTGAACCTCCTAGCCTCAAATCACAGAGTGGTACATGTTTTGCTCAAGAATATCCCTGCATTCAGCACCATCCATCTTTCCCTCAACTCTGACCAGCTTCCCTGTCCCAACTGCTGAAAAATGGTGGTGTTTAGATACTCCAGTCTCTGCTGTGTAACTCTACAGCTCCTTCATGGTTACCTTAGGTCTCTGTGCTGCATCTCTGTTTAATGCCCTCCTTGCCCGGCCCGTGAATTTTGGTGTGCGGCCGTCTCTTGGCAGGTTTGATGTTGTGCCAAGTTCTTTCCATTTGGTTATGATAGGTTTTATGGTGCTCCTAGGAATCATCAAATATTTGGATATTGTTTTATAACCTAACCCTGACTTCTCAACAACATTGTCCCTTACTTTTTTGGAGAGTTCCTTGGTCTTCATGGCAGTGATTGGTTAGTGGTGCCTCTTTCTTAGGTGTTGCAGCCTCTGGGGCCTTTCAAAAAGGTGTGTATATGTAGTGACAGATCATGTGACACTTAGATTGCACACAAGTGGACATCATTTCACTAATTATGTGACATCTGAAGGTAATTGGTTGCACCAGAGCTTTTTACGGGCTTTATAACAAAGGGGGTGAATACATACACACATGCCAATCATCAGTTTCTTATTTCTGAAAAATGGTTATATTTATGTATTTTTCTAATTTTACTTCACCAACTTAGACTATTGTGTTCTGATCCATCACATATTATTCAGATTTAAAAAAAAAAACATTGAACTAAAGACTGTAATGTAACAAAATAGGTAAAAAGCCAAGGGGGTGAATACTTTTGCAAGGCACTGTACATCCATGCTGACATAATCTTCCTCCTCTTCTTCCTGTGTATTTGGCAGCCTCAAAGGAATGCTATCTGTATAAAAGGGGACCTTGGGAGGAAAGAAAGTCCTCCTCTTCCTCCCGCTGTTCTGCCTCAAAAGCACTGTCCATGATTCCATAAAGCGTATTCTCCAGCAGGAACACTAGAAGGACAGTGTCACTGATGGATGCATTGTCGCTGTTCACCATCAAATGGCCTCCTCAAATGGTGACAGTGCATGCATCCTTGATCAGTAGCCACTGGTGTGGCGAAAAGAAGACAAGCTGCCCTGACCCTGTCCTGGTGCCATACACGCACAGGTACTCATTGATGGCCCTCTGCTGTGTGTGCAGCTGCTGCAGCATTGCAAATGTTGAGTTCCACATGGTGGGCATGTCACAAATGAGATGGTTGGTGGGCAGGTTGCATTCCTGTTGAATGTGGGAATGGCCTTACGTGGAAAAAAAAGCCATTTTGGAACCTGCCACTGTGGTACAGCACATTCCACAAATTCTCGAAAGGGGGCAGAGTCTACCAGCTGAAACTGGGGTAGCGAAATTTGCCTGCTGAAATCAACTGGTGGTGTACTGCTAGCAGGTTGGCTGCAAATACTTGTGGCACCTATTGATATACCTTAATTCCTCTCTCTAGGCTCACGTTGCTCCCTTCCTCAACCTGGGAACCAACATCAGAGCCTTCAAATTGCTGCACATCCTCCAGCAGCTTGTTACCGACATTATGGTATAAATAATTCTGGTGACTCCTCCATGCATGATGGTGGGACTACGTAAGGAGTGGCTGTGGACAAGGAGCCGGTGGAATAGGCTGCTTTGGCAGCTGCGTTGGAAGGCAAACTACTATGAGCCAGAGGATGAGGACGGTTTTGTTATCCAACTCTTCTGCATGTTGTGGATCAATAACAAAAAGGACAAGCATGCCCCGTGGCCACCTGCAGAGGATGCACCATGTCCATGACCACCATTGCTCACTGTAAACCTGTCAGCATCTGCCTCTCCTTGGTGGCCTTCCAGACATGATGTGTGTTTTTTTTTAACACTGAACTACACTGTATTAAATACCGAGTATATCAAACAGAGCAGTGCAGCGCAAACCTAAATAGCATAATATTAATATTAAAACGAATATGCTCATACCAGTGAAGACATAATTGAATTAATAACAGTGAAAAAATAAAATAAAATAAAAAGAAAGTCCACATTTGCAAAGTGCAAACAAATCCTGTGATCAAAACAGTCAGAGTATCTCCACCATGTGACTTGGAAAACCAATATTTCAAATATTTCAAACGTGATCCCTTCACCAGTAAAGATGGGTACTCTCACCTCACACCAAGACCCTTGTTTTACCAAAGGTCTAAAACGCTTAGAACAAATGGCAGGAAATCCAGATGGCTCAAAGATGTGCAATTGTCAGCTGAAGGACCCGGAGATATGCAAGTATCCTCAGTGGCACCAACGAATCAATATGCAAAGAAAAAAGGCCAGATCTAAGAGCTTCCATATAAACCAGGTCTCTTTAATGAGTAAAAAATGTGCAGGGTACTCACATTCAAGTAGAAAATACAGGCATAAAACACCATATCAGGCAGCTCAAATGAAGATGTGGGACATCAAGGAGTGACATGGGATGGTTCCTGACCCCGGACGCGTATCGTAATACTACTTCCTCAGCAGGGCGGAGTATTTATGCCTGTATTTTCTACTTGAATGTGAGTACCCTGCACATTTTTTACTCATTAAAGAGACTTGGTTTATATGGAAGCTCTTAGATCTGGCCTTTTTTCTTTGCATATTGATTCGTTGGTGCCACTGAGGATACTTGCATATCTCCGGGTCCTTCAGCTGACAATTGCACATCTTTGAGCCATCTGGATTTCCTGCCATTTGTTCTAAGCGTTTTAGACCTTTGGTAAAACAAGGGTCTTGGTGTGAGGTGAGAGTACCCATCTTTACTGGTGAAGGGATCACGTTTGAAATATTTGAAATATTGGTTTTCCAAGTCACATGGTGGAGATACTCTGACTGTTTTGATCACAGGATTTGTTTGCACTTTGCAAATGTGGACTTTCTTTTTATTTTATTTTATTTTTTCACTGTTATTAATTCAATTATGTCTTCACTGGTATGAGCATATTCGTTTTAATATTAATATTATGCTATTTAGGTTTGCGCTGCACTGCTCTGTTTGATATATTTACTTCAGGAATTTTGTGATTGTTCTTTTGGTGTTCAGCTTGCATCCATATGAAATTCACTCTTTGAGTATTTTTTATTTTTACACTTATTATTCTTATTTTTTTCTGATCTTTATATTTTTGCGCTGATTGCACCCCCCCTGTTTTACATATTAAATACCGAGTACCTGAAGTATATTAGAAACTGTACACACTGTATTATATACTGTGTACACCGCCTGAAGTGTATTAGAAACTGTACACACTGTATTATATACTGTGTACACCGCCTGAAGTGTATTAGAAACTGTACACACTGTATTATATACTGTGTACACTGCCTGCACTGTATTAGAAACTGTAAACCTGCTGTACTGTATTATATACTGTGTACACCACCTGAAGTGTATTAGAAACTGTACACCCTGTATTATATGCTGCGCTCACCACCTGAAGTTTATTAGAAACTGTACACCATGGAATTCCCTATGTCCACTTATTCATGTATGTATCAACTAATAATGATTTAAGTGTACTTGCACAAATACCTGTAGCATATTTTTTTTTATTCTATAGGTATGTGCTTTCAGAAAATATATGTTTTTTTTTTTTTGGGGGGAAAAAGTGCAAAAATTACCTGGACACCTACGATTAAAAGTGGAACGCAGGGCCTGGCAGCACAAAGGGGTTAAACTGTGCTGATCCCAGATAAAAGATACAGTTACAGTAAAAAATCATGTATGTATGTAGTGTAGCACCCACCCATGTCCATCACTGTGGTGTGGGTATCGTCTTTTTTCAAGTTCTTGGAATAATTGCCCTGGCAGCTAATGGAAAGTAACAAAAGAGGTATTTTTTGGCCTTGGAAATAAAGTCAGGGAGCATGAAAACAAGAGAAACTTTTGCCGACATTGGGGTATCCAAACCTGTGACCACTCTATATACTACAAAAACACAGGACTAGAAAGGATGAATAAGTGGACAAGACAACCTTATATACTGTAAAGCATGGTGCCCCTTTTTAATAATTCTAATACAGTGTTCTACTTTGTCTTCTTTCTATCTGCCTTGTGTTTGAATAAAGACAGCCTGGCAGGAAGTGGCATTACTGGCTATTACTGTATTAACACTTATAATAACTGGACAGTACAAGGGTTACATATAAACTACATGCAGGGCCGGAGTGGGACTCATTTTCAGCCCTGGAGTTTCATGCCTTAGACCTGCCCACTTTAGTTCACGACATTACGTTTAATAGTGCGTTACATACAGAGTGCGAGGTTCAGGAGTGCGTTACGTACAGAGTGCAAGGTTCAGGAGTGCGTTGCGTACAGAGTGCGATGCTCAGGAGTGCGTTGCGTACAGAGTGCGAGGTTTAGGAGTGCGTTACGTACAGAGTGCGAGGTTCAGGAGTGCGTTACGTACAGAGTGCGTGGTTCAGGAGTGCGTTACGTACAGAGTGTGTGGTTCAGGAATGCCTTACATGCAGAGTGCGTGGTTCAGGATTGCCTTACATGCAGAGTGAAGGGTTCAGGTTTGCTTATGTACAGCATGGAGGTGTGCATAAATCACAGGCCAGTTTATAACTTCCCTGTACCAAGCTCTGTCCCCAAATTTCTGCCCCCCACAGTGCAGAGCGCCCCTCTCTCTCTCTCTTTTCCAGACCTTTCTCCTCCTCCCTGTCTAGTGCAAAGCAGAAGAGAAGTACTGTACCTTACCCCATGTCAGGCTGCCGGGGCGGGCTTCGGGAGATGCTGTAGGTGCGAGGCTGGAGTGTGCATACCCTGCCCCTCCTTCTCTGACGCCCGCATTAAATGGCTGGTGATTGGCCAGACCAGGTGCATGTCATACCAGAGGCCGCCTCTTTCTATCAGGAGAGATCAATCGATCAAGAAATTGATCATTTATTGAAGCATGTATGGCCACCATTATTCTGCCTATCCCCCTCTGGTATCTAAGCCATAAACAATACAATCTGGTTGTACAATCTCATTCACTGAAATGATCCAATAGGAGGACAAACCTAAACCATCCAATCATTTTCTATACAGAGACCACAGATCTAATGGTGGCCATACACACTTCAATCTCCATTTCTGATCCGTCTCTCCTGATAGGAATAATTAATCTGTAGTGGACAACTCATTCATTCGATACGCCACACACAGGGGTGAATTGAGAGTTGAGATAGAATTGTAACTTATCACATCTCTGTTTCCACCATGTCACCCCCATAATCTGATCCTTAGGAATACGATTAAGGTGTGTGTGTGTGTGGTCACCATAGA
The DNA here is from genome assembly GCA_029574335.1 of Rana kukunoris. Taxonomy (NCBI): domain Eukaryota; kingdom Metazoa; phylum Chordata; class Amphibia; order Anura; family Ranidae; genus Rana; species Rana kukunoris. The sequence continues at coordinate 212,129,764 of CM056050.1, read as the reverse complement.
GCAGATCGTAAAATCAGATTGTATGGACAGCTGTAGACATGTGTGTATAATAGAGGGATCGTCCTGTGTGTGGAGACAGCTGTGTCCTCAGTACAAGGGAACCGATCACAGCACCGCACAGATCTGATGGTCACACACACAGTGCTCCCCCCATGATATCACAGCCAGGGATCGCACCTTACCTGATCGCTCAGTGGTGTCTCTCCCCCATACATGGAAAGGACACGTGCACACTGATCTCCGCACACACAACTGTTGCTCCCTGAGCTCTGTAGAGCCGGGGGAGGGGGCGGAACTGCGGGGAGGAGGCAGGACCGGCTGTCAATCTCCTGTGTGTGTGGGCGCGGCCAGCAGTCAGCGTGCCGCTTGTTGTGTGTATGGAGGAGTGATAGTTCTGTACCGGCCCAGCCCGCCCCTGTATGTAGCGTAAGTGCAACGCTACAGCCCACCGCGCCGGGGGGTACATTTATAAGGGAGCCGGAAGGCGGCCGCGGGACCGGCCCACAACCCGACCAGCCCACCAGGAGTTGTCCCGTTCTCCCGATTAGCCAATCCGGGCCTGACTACATGTGAATAGCAAATACACAAATTAACACAGCTCTGTAGCCATTAATAAATCATTAAAAGTATTTTTAAATGCAACTAGTTTAAGTGCATTAATTTGTGTTGGTATTAGCCTCTTGCAATCCCTGTACAGACTGGGGAAGGAATGGGCAGCACTGGGAGTCAATCAGGTGAGCTGCATGCAAGAATGCAAGAATGCTGGCAAGGAACCTACTGACTGTAGGAGAGCGTAGAGATTACCCCATCATTCTCCTCCTGCTCCTTCACTGTCCAGTCACAGGGTTGGGTAGTGTCAGCAGTGTAATCAATAATTATAAGAAAGACATATCATCCTCCCAGCTGTTCTGAGTGCTGTCTGGTAGAGCTGTGTAAATCTCATGACTGAGTAGGCAGAAAAACAGCTTAGTTATATTATATAATGATATGGTAGGGTAGCAAGGTCCCAGGTCTCCTCTAGTCTAATGAGAACCTGCAAAGCCAAGAACTGCTGACATCCTACAGTACAGAGTGGGTTGTGAGGCATAGTGGTATAATGCAAGATATGGGCACCAGACACTTTTTGAATGCAAAGAGATTTTATTTCTCTTAAACAGAAATTTAGGAGAGAGGGTTAGGACCAGGACACCCTTAGGCCGCGTACACACGATCGGTTAAACCGATGAGAATGGTCTGATGGACTGTTTTCACCAGACCAAACCAATCGTGTGTGGGCGCCATCGATTATTTATCCATCGGTTAAAAAAAATCAAGCTTGTTTTAAAATTAACCGATGGATACCTAACCAATAGAAAAAAAAAAATCATTTGTAGGCACGTCCATCGGTTTAAAATCCACGCATGCTCAGAATCAAGTCGACGCATGCTTGTAAGCATTGAACTTCATTTTTTTTCAGCACGTCATTGTGTTTTACGTCACCACATTCTGACATGATCGTTTTTTTAACGGATGGTGTGTAGGCACGACTGACTATCAGTCAGACTATCAGTCAGCTTTATCGGTTAACCGATGGAAAAATTCATCAGACAGTTCTCATCGGCAATATTAATTGGTAGACATCAAGGAGGACAGCCATACCTCTCAACATTTGAAAAATCCACTGCGGGACAAGTTGTTGAGCGGGGGGGGGTACAATCTCACTCACTAGACTAGATGATTCACTGCCACTGAATCCCTTGAGCTCCTCCAATCTTCACTGTAATATCTTCCTCAAGCGTCACCCCTGTTTCTCTGCTGGGTCCCTAGCTTGGCACTCCAGATACTACTTGAGCTTCACCCCACTGGCCTGCTCAGTCCCTGGCTTGACACACAAGGCTGCTCTGCAAGAATTACCTCTGCTGGCTGGGCTTGATACCTGCTAAAGTTTTCCGATTCTTCACCGTCCCCAGTTGGTAAAAATACTGCTTCAGTACTTGCTTCAGCTACTCACTGGGGTCCCTGGTAATAGGGTGGAAGGACCCTTAGTGGCATCAGCTTCCCCTCTACCTCTGACCATGACAGGTTCTCCGCCCGACTCAGGACTGTCAATTCTGGTTAAACTGCAAGCTACAATCCCAACCCTTCGTTGCTCTCTTGCTTCTTGATAGGCCTGCAGACAGCCTAGCAGCACAGGGAATATGACACACATGCACCCAGACAGCCGTCCAGGTGGCACAGAACACTGATCACCTGACTCCACCCAAATATAAAGGTTCTCCCAGCAGGTCCAGGATTTAAAAAAAAAACCCTGCCCATTGGCTGAGATACCCCATATACTCCTAATATGTCCTTGCTTTGCCCTTCACATCTAATGCCACCAGGTACCCGGCCACCTAGCAGCAGAAGAGATAAGTGCAGTAATTCCAGACTTAGCGTGAACTCAATTGATCCCTAACAATGAGCCTAGATAATACCTGGCAGGTAAATTTAGGAGCAACCTTCCTAAACACCAGGGTGCTACAGTAGCAAGGCGTATGGTAAAACCTTCTTCCCAATCTATAAATATTTTTCTGAAGTGCATAGTATTTATACCATACCATTGCATGCATCCTACTTTAGGTAAATTGTAGCGTAACGGTCTCATAAACATTCTATATTGTGAGGGTCATAAATACCCTAAATCCACTGAATAATTTGAAAAGCACACAAACTGCCCTATGCTCAGTTACAACAGTCTTTATTTGAGCATGGGAAACTAGTTAGATGGCATTACATTTTATTTTTTTCATATTTCAGATGTGTATATTGGTTTATGCTTTTGTAGGAGGCTCACTGGCAAGGGCTATTCAATAACCTAGTAGGAGTATACCTACAACCAACCAACCATTTCTGGCTGAACAATCTTCAATAATTTCGATCATTCTTTAAAATGTTATAGTATGCACATATTTTTAAGTCCTTTGTCCTCCCAGAGGTCATTGCATGACGCACATGTACTCACATATTCTTTAATTCTGTTATTCACAGCCTAGTCTCCTTTTTCTGAAGCAGAAAAAAAAGTACTCTGTGATTAAGCTACATGAGATCTGAGTTCAAAGTAACAAAGATTGATGCTAAGGGGTGAAGTTATATTTGGATTATCTGACAATAGCTGGAGGATAGGCACTTGTGAGAAGATAATTTAATCTGAAACAAAGCAATGAGCATTTGCAAAGCAGCAGACGCTACCCAAGAACAAACCTACATAATGACACAAGGTTAAAATAAACTACAATTTTGAAAATGTGAGATTGTTCTGAGCAAGTACTGCAGCGATTCATAATCCAAAGAAAAACAGTAAACAGGAATAGCATAAAAAAGAGAGATTATGTTAAAAAATAGAATGTTCTCAGAAGCCTTGCTTTAAAAGCATCTGCCTCTGAAAACATTTATTTTTATACACTCTATAATCACAAGTATTAGCTATTAAAGCATGAATGCATGGGTTACAGACCAAAGAACATTCATTTTATCCCACTACAAAACGTTATGAAAAAGTTTTCAAACTGAAATAAGTAAAATTGTTGTTCTTGAAGTTTTGTCAGAATCAATAATGATTTTAGTGCAATAGTGCCTTGTCTAGAACACATGGGAATGTATATTACAACATAAATGAATATGGGCTTAGTTAAAGGGGTTGTAAAGGTTTGTTTTTTATTTTCGAAATAGGTTCCTTTAAGCGAGTGCATTGTTGGTTCACTTACCTTTTCCTTCAATTTCCCTTCTAAATGTTTTTTTCTTTGTCTCACTTCCTGTTTCTCCTCAGTAAGCTGTTCTGGCTGACTAACCCCCAGCCAGAAGAGCATGGATGATGGGGGCAAGCTTACTGAGGAGAAACCGGAAGTGAGAAATTCAGACAAAGAAGAGAAATTGAAGAAAAAGGTAAGTGAACCAAAAATCCACTAGCTTAAAGAAACCTATTTAGAAAATAAAAAACAAACTTTTACAACCCTTTTAATATAATCGTACAATAGTGACACATGGCAGCCAAACAGAAATCACTAATCAGTCTGCAAAACCCAAACTGAAGATTGCTTTCTGGAAGGATAATAGATAATCTTGCAAACTGTTATTGTAGATATGTGCCTGAACAAAAATGTGAATCGCCCAAACCTACCACACTCTCATACAGTATGTATATGTGTATTTAGAGTGGTTGTAAACCTAGTTACACCACTTTTACTTACAGGTAAGGCTTACCTCTAGGTACTTGAAATATCTCCTAAACCTCCACGGTTTAGGACATATTTAATATATACGCTTGCACCAACGTCATAGGTGCATTAGCACTGAAGAAAGGGCACAGCCGTTTCTTAAGGGTCCGTGCCATGTGCATGAGTGATGTCATGCGACTCCAGACAGTCACCGAGCCGGAGTCCACCGCCCCAGAGGGAAGAGGGGTAAAGATGGATGCGACCACCAGTGGGGATATTGCGGGCTTTGTTTGCAGGTAAGTACAACATAATGGGCTAGTATGCGATTTAACCACTTGCCGACCAGCCGCCGGCATTCTACGGCGGCAGGTCAGCTCTCCTGAGCGAGAGCACGTAGCTCTAGGTCAGCTACATTTCGGCCACTAGGTCCGAGTCCCGCGCGCGTGCACGGCGGGTACGATCGCCGCCGGGCACACGCGATCGCTCGTTACAGAGCGGGGACCGGGAGCTATGTGTGTAAACACATAGCTCCCGGTCCTGTCAGCGGGGGAAACGCTGATCTTCTATTCATACAATGTATGAACAGAAGATCAGTGATTTCCCCTAGTGAGGCCACCCCCCCATACAGTTAGAACACACCCAGGAACACACTTAACCCCTTCCCCGCCCCCTAGTGTTAACACCTTCACTGCCAATGGCATTTTTATAGTAATCCAATGCATTTTTATAGCATTGATCGCTAAAAAAATGCCAATGGTCCCAAAAATGTGTCAGAAGTGTCCGCCATAAGGTCGCAGTACTGAAAAAAAACGCTGATCGCCGCCATTACTAGTAAAAAAAAATATTAATAAAAATGCCATAAAACTAACCCCTATTTTGTAAACGCTATAACTTTTGCGCAAACCAATCAATTAACGCTTATTGTGATTTTTTTTACGAAAAATATGTAGAAGAATACGTATCGCCCTGAACTGAGGGAAAAATTTTTTTTTTATATATTTTTGGGGGATATTTATTACAGAATAAAGTAAAAAATATTGTTTTTTTTCAGAATTGTCGCTCTATTTTTGTTTATAGTGCAAAAAATAAAAACCGCAGAGGTGATCAAATACCACCAAAAGAAAGCTCTATTTGTGAGAAAAAAAGGACACCAATTTTGTTTGGAAGCCACTTCGCACGACCGCGCAATTGTTAGTTAAAGCGACGCACTGCAGAATCACAAAAAGTGCTCTGGTCATTGGACAGCAATATGGTCCGTGGCTAAAGTGGTTAAAGTAGCCCATTATGCTTTTACTTTTCAGGTGGAAAAAAAAGGAAGTAAAATCCATCAGGGTTTACTTACTCTTTAAATATATTAACCTGCTGGTGACACACTCCACAGTATTACCTCCTTAAATAATGCAATGTGATAATACCACTTAAAGCGGGGGTTCACCCTAAAAAATATCTATGTACCATCTCATCCAGCATACTTGCGTCAGCTACAGTATGCTGTTTTTTTTTTTGCTGTACTTACAGTTTAATCGCTCAGTCTCCTTTCTTCCTCCTGCGGGGAATAGGCGTTCCTATGATAGCCAGACTAGGACTGGGCTCTTCACGGCACTATACGGCGCCTGCGCACAGACTAGGAGCTGACTGTGCAGGCGCCGTATATAGCCGAGTCCTATTTCGGCTATTTTCGGAACGCGTAATGCGCCATAGCCGCAGGTCAATCATGTAGCCCTCTTCATAGGAACGCCTATTCCCCGCGGGAGGAAGAAAAGAAAATTAGCGATTAAACGGTAAGTACAGCGGAAAAAAAAAAAAAAACAGCATACTGTAGGTGACGCAAGTATGCCAGATGGAATGATATATAATTGTTTTATGGTGAACCTCCGCTTTAAACTCAAAAACAAAGCATATTTAAATAACAATGTCCTTTGTATCACTATTTAAAAAACATAATAAAAAAAAGTAATAACGTACCATACCAATGGAATCGGTGTGCATTGATTTCCTGTGTCTGGGGCCTGGCTTAAATGGACCACTTTACCTGGTACACCAGGCGCTCCAACCACATACCGACAAGCCTCAACTTTAGCCAAGGTTCTTGTGGAAAAGTTCTTTGTCTACTATGGCCTGCCTCAGCATATCTATTCTGATCAGGGAAGAAGTGTAAGTTTATCAAATGACTGTTAGATCTGCTGGGTATTAAGAAATCCAGAACTGGGGTATTCTCAAGGAGGCCCCCAGCTGGAATAATTTAACTGCACCCTTCTAGCCTAGCTTGGGACTCTGTCAGCTGAAAATTTACAGCATCGGAGTAGGCACATTGCAGCTGTATGACATGCTTTGACTAGCACTAAAAATTATGCTACAAGCTATTCACCGTACCTGCTGATGTTGGCACTTTAATATTATTATTTTCATACAGAATTTATATAGCGCAAAAATGTACCCCTGAATCAAACGTCAATAACATCTCACCAAGGATATTTGGATCCCTTAAAGCGAATGTGCGCTCAAAAATATTAAAACCCAGCATCTACAAATACTGCAGCTGCTGACTTTTAATATTAGGACACTTACCTGTCCTGGAGTCCAGCGGCGTCCGCAGCAGAGGATGAGCGATCGCTCGTCACCCTGCTGCTCCCCCCTCCATCCACGGTGAGCGAACCAGGAAGTGAAGTGCTCCGGCTTCACTGCCCGGTTCCCTATGCCGATTGGCTCCTGCTGTGTGCTGGGAGCCGAGTGTTCCCAGCACACAACGGGGGACGGACGGGATGTAAGAAAATACCCGTCTTTTGCCCAAGACGTGTGGCCGGAAGTGGGTGCAAATACCTGTCTTTAGACAGGTATCTGCACCCCCCTCCCCCCTGAAAGGTGTCAAATGTGACACCGGAGGGGGGGGGTGTTGATCAGCGCGACTTCACTTTAGGGTGGAGCTCCGCTTTAAGAAAGATTTTGAAAACAGCATATGAAAAACACTTTGACCCTAAAGCAAGAATACAAAACTTGCATCCTATGCATTAAGGTGAAAAAACACCTTGAATTCACCGTACCCCAAGAGCCCCCATTTTACTCACCTGAGCCCCGAATCTCAGTGGGCGCGATCCCACATTGCTTTCTCCCAGCTCTTGTCGGCTCTTCATTGGATGAATGATTGGCTCCCACTGCTGTCAATCAAATCCAATGACACGTTTCCGGGGGCGGGGCCGAGTCATACAATTGGCGTCTATGGACGGTGATTGTATGGCACAGGAGCGTGCCCGCAAGGTAACCCCCTCGGGAGACAGCTTTCCAGAGAGTGTTAACTCTTGCTGGGAGGAGCCGTGAGAGCCGCCGTGGGACCCCAGATGAGGACCAACGGGGCCACTCTGTGCAAAACTAACTGTACAGTGGAGGTAAGTATGATATATTGTTTTTGTTTTTTTTAAATAGTAGCGGAACCTTTAGTATCACTTTAACCTTTTAAAGTTTGCAAGTAGCTACCCAAGCTGCAGGCTTATCAGATCCACCTATTAAAGATATGGCACAGGAATCATCCCTTGCCCATAGTGGAAGAAGTTGCGATGTCCTCACAAACTGATAAATCAAATATAAAGTGGCACTTAGACAATCTCAGAACAAAGTAAGATTGTGTGCAAAAATGTACACATAACTCAATTATATAACCATAACATATAATGCATTTGTGCATACATCAAATTCAAGTGTCCATTGGTCCTTTATGTATGACAAAAGTGCTCTTCTTCTCCTTCACCAATCCACCCAATGTGTGTGAATAGAATGCTCACTCACAAGATCAATATACATATAGATCAAAACAAATGCCATTAACACAATAAGTAGTGCACTCACATTTAAATGTGCCTACTGTGGCACCAAAACAACCAGCCCTTTAATAAAGATAATCAAGAGGCGCTGCCACTCTGCTCACTCCTAGAGGTGGCGTATACTTTGATTACCAGAAACTGCAGCTCAAAACTGACATTACAGGAACCGTAAGTGACGACCGGATGTCCCACCTCTAAGCACTTTGCCCACATGGAGTCCTCAGGTAGGATTAGATTGGAGCTTCCTGAGGATTCCATGCTGGCAAAATGCGTAGAAACAAGACATCCAGTTGTCGCTTCTTGTTTCAGCGATATCATTTTAATAGAGCATCTAGGTTTCGATTTTTGACTTCTTATGTACTTAAGTACTTCCCTGTTTTCAGCCTCATAATTTAACATTGAATCACCTCTGTAACCTTGGCCAATAAGCAGGCAGCTGACTCGGGTACAATACATCTTTTAGGGTCCATTCACACCTGTGTGTTTTAATATATGCATTGTAATGCATGTCAATGCATGTGCACAGGTTAACCATTGTTTTAAATGGTGCCAACCTAAAGGAAAGCCACAAAGTGACTTTTTTTTTACCACAAGAGGTGTGTATATTCCACCCCTCTGGTAATTTCCAAAACTACATATCCTTCTGCAAGAAGAACAATAATTACCAATTAATTTAATCTGCATATTTAGCAGGGTAGGATAGTTCATAAGAGTGTCAGGGTATAATTCCCCAGTTTGGCCCCTAGATTTCACCATAGCTAGTCTTAATGCAGGACTCAGGCAAAACCCCCAAAAAGGTACATATTCCTTGACATGGCTCACTTCTCTTTATGGTTCCTTTTATTGTTTGCAGCTTAAGGAATGTGCCAGCAGCATTGGGATGACTGAAATATGCAAACATGTAAATTAACTGAAATTAGTAAACATTTAAAAGGCTTGGGTTGTTCTGACCCTTCCTCCTCTTAACATCAATACTTCCTCTGGAAACAGACAGTACTAAGTGAAGCTGCTTTTGGAGTCCATTTCTATAAGGTATGAATCAGGTTTGGAAGGGACTTCTAGTATGTACGTTCTGGTTAGGCCAGGTTGGGAACCCCCTACGGCGTATTTAGGTATTGGTAGGTTCCAAGGGGTACCCTGGGTATGATCCCACTTTATAAGTGCCCATTTTGGTCTAGGTGACCATCCTTTGGTCAGAAATGGGTTAAAAAATGTCAATGCTCCTCACCCACTTGATTAGCTACACATGCAGCCCAGCACATGACTTCCTTAACACAACACTAGTTTATGCAACATTCAACTTTAATTCTAAATGTTTTACCCCACCCCAAAAAATGGACAAATAAAAATAACCCATCAATGGTAGAAATATTCTACTGTGCAAAAATATCTTAGACAGAATATATTCTTGCCTGCGCAATTAAAACATAGACTATACATACTACCAAAAGTATTGGCACACCTACCTTGGCACATCCATGAACTTTAATGGCATCCCAGTGCACAAACAAGGTCCATAAAGGCATAGATTAGCCAGTTTGGGGTGGAGGAACTTGACTGACCTGTTTAGAGTCCTGACCTCAACCTGATAGAACACTTTTGGGATGAATTAGAGCGGATACTGTGAGCCGGGCCTTCTCTTCGAAATCAGTGCCTGACCTCACAAATGTGCTTCTAGAAGAATGGTCAAACATGCCTATAGACACACTCCTAAACCTTGTGGACAGCCTTCCCAGAAGAGTTGAAGCTGTTATACAGTGCCTTAAAATAATATTCATACCCCTTGAAATTTTCCACATGTTGTCATATGACAAACAAAAACGTAAAGGTATTTTATTGGGATTTTATCTGATAGACCAACACAAAGTGGTACATAATTGTGAATTGGAAGAAAAATAATAAATGATTTTTAAACAAATAAATCTGTGCAAAGTGTGGCGTGCATTTGTATTTAGCCCCTCAATACTTTGTAGAACTATCTTTCGCTGCAATTACAGCCGCAAGTCTTTTTGGGGATGTCTCTACCAGCTTTGCACATCTAGAGAGGGTACTTTCTGCCTATTCTTTGGAAAATTGCTCAAGCTCTGTCAGACTGGATAGAGAGCGTCTGTGAACAACAATTTTCTTGCCACATATTCTCAATTGGATTTAGGGCTGGACTTTGACTGGGCCATTCTAACACATGACTATGCTTTGATCCAAACCATTCTATTGTAGATCTGACTGTATGTTTAGGGTCATTGTCCTTTTGGAAGGTGAACCTCCACCCCAGTCTCAATTATTTTGCAGACCCTAATGGCGCGTACACAAGATTATTTTCCGGCATTAAAAAAACAACGTTTTTAAAAAATGTCATTTAAAATGATACTGTGTGGGCTTCACATAATTTTTCGGGTTCTGAAAAACGACAACATTTTTTTTTCGAACATGCATGGAACTTCCCCTTTATAGTGCAGTCGTACGTGTTGTACGTCACCGCGCTTTGCTAGAGCATTTTTTTAAAACGATCGTGTGTGGGCAACATCGTTTTAGTGATGCAGTTGGAAAAAAACTACGTTTTTTTCTACATGCTGAAAAACGTTGTTTTTTTCATGCCGAAAAATGATCGTGTGTATGCGGCATAACAGGTTTTCTTCCAGGATTGCCCTGCATTTGGCTCCATCCATCTTTCTATCACATCTGATCAGCCTCCCTGTCCCTGCTGAAGAAAACTATCCCCAAAACATAATGCTGCCACCACTATTTTTCACGATGGGGATGGTGTGTTTGGGGTGATGTGCAGTGTTAGTTTCCATCATACATATTGTTTTGCATTTGGGCCAAAAGTAACATTTTGGTCTCATCTGATCAGAGCACCTTCTTCCACATGTTTGCTGTGTCCCTCACGACTAATAGTTGTCCTGAGGAAAGATACTCCCACCTTAGCTGTGGATCTCTGCAGCTCCTCCAGAGTTACCATGAGCCTCTTGACTGCTCCTCTAATTAATGCTCTCCTTGCCTGGCCTGTCAGTATAGGTGGACGGCCATGTCTTGGTAGGTTTGCAGTTGTGCCATACTCTATTTTTAATTTTCGGATGATGAATTGAATAGTGCTCCGTAAGATGTTCAAAGCTTGTGATATTTTTTTATAACCTAACCCTGCTTTAAACTTCTCCACAACTTTATTCCTGACTTGTCTGGTGTGTTTTTCAGCTTTCATGATGCTGTTTGTTCACTAAGGTTCTCTAAAAAACCTCTGAAACAGCTGTAATTATACTGAGATTAAGTTACACACAGATCGACTCTATTTACTAAGTAGGTGACTTCTGAAGGCGATTGGCTCCATTAGATTTTAGTGAGGGGTATCAGAGTAAAGGGGGCTGAATAGAAATGCACGCCACACTTTTCAGATATATACATATTCAGATGTACAACATTTTGAAAACCATTTTTCATTTTCCTTCCACTTCACAATTGTGTGCCACTTTCTATTGGTCTATCACAAAAAAATCCCAATAAAATACATTCACGTTTTTTGTTGTTACATAATAAAATGTGTAAAGGGGTATGAATATTTTTTAAATCAATGTAGCTGCAAAGGGTGGGCCAACTTAATATTGAACCCCAAGGACTAAGACTGGGATGCCATTAACCTCCCTGGCGATATGATTCTGTCTGGAATTACATACCAAAAGCGGTACAATTTTTTGCATGGAAATTTGGCGTTTTATACTGTAGGCCTGCAATTCTTAGGCCTCGTACACACGAGGGGATATGTCCGCTGAAAACGGTCCGATGGACCGTTTCAGCAGACATCTCCGCTCGTGTGTATGGGCTAGCGGAGAGATTTGTCCACCCGACAGATTTCAAAGCAAGCTTTGAAATCTATCCGGTGGGAATCTGTCCGCCCGACATGTCTGCTGGTTAGTACACTTACCAGCAGACATGTCGTCCCGCACCGCCGCCGCGCCGCCGCCGAATGTATTTTACTTCCTGGTGCGGTGACGTAGCGGTGACGTGGCGGCGTCAACGTCACCGCCACGTCACCGCGCCGTCCGGCGGCGGGGAATTTGATCCGATGGTGTGTACACGCCATCGGATCAAACTCCCGATCGGACATATCCGATGGAAATGGTCCGCGGACCATTTTCATCGGATAAGTCCGATGGTGTGTACGAGGCCTTAGGAATAACTCACTTAAATCTGTCCAAACAAGACATCCCGGGTATGATAAAGTTTGAAAAACAAAATCATACATTTTTATATAATAAATAACTATAAATAATTATAACAACTAATAATGTAATTATAATAAAAAATATTCAATAATGTAATCAACTCAAAAACATTGAAATTTGCTCAGTTGCAGAATTGTCGCTGTCATTACTTTTATTTTAATGACAAATTTCCCCACAAATCGCTATCGCTTAATTTTGCAAGTGATTATAATTTATTATCGCTGTTTTCTAGCTGATCTAAAACCATTTTTGACATAAAGGGACACTTTTGGTTGCTATGGGCAATCTACAGTTTGCAGGGAGAAAGAACACTTTTTATTATGTAAAAGAACATGTAGGGCACTGGGCAGACCACTAGGGACAAGGGGGGTGTGTATTTTTTACATACAGTACTGTAATCTATAAGATTACAGTATACTGTATGTAATGTGTTTGTTTACGTTTTTGAATTTGGCGCCGTTCTCCGCTCCCGTGCATCATAACGTCGCAGGGAACCGAGATCGACGGCACACGGGGACACTGTGTGAATCAAGCGAGGACCCGCTCGCTCACACATCGTGGATGCATCGCAGGATCCAGGAACAAGGTAAGCCAGCGCGCGCTGCAGGCTCTGCATAGCTCCCCCTGAGCGTGACTCGGGAATACCGATTTCAGCAAAAAAAAAAAAACACCCCGTGACTCGGGGATACCACTAGGAGGGTTAAAGTTCATGTGCGTATAGAGGCAGGTGTCCCAATACTTTTGGTGATATAGTGTAGCATGTGATAAAAACAATGCATAAGCTAAGGTCATCTTCACTGAAAACTGCATACGAAGTCAATTGAGATCCAGATTGATGGGCAGCGTCCCAATCTCCACCATTGCTCAAAACCCCCATTTAACCAACATAGAGGTTCTCTGCATTCTTGCATCATTATTGCAAAGAATATGTAGCTTGCAATGTAATTTTTCCTGCAAAAAAATTGTGGCAAGAAATAGTAGGGCCCATTACATAACCTGATTGTACCTATGTTGAAAGAACTTAAAAAGGAAAGTAAAGCTGAACCAGTTGTTGTACAATTCCAAAAAATCACAATCACAACCTGACAAAATCTGAGAATTTTTGGCAAAAGAAGCCCCTGGAATGGTGCTGATTGGGATAATAAAATGGAATTGGCAAAAGGTATATATAAAAATATAAATATTTATTTGATATAGGTCATAGTAATCACAGTATACAGAATTTGAAAAAAATGTTAAAAACCAAGAAGTTGACATACAAAGTAAGTTCACCAATATACAGAAATCCACGCCCGAATGCTGACATGTAAGTCAAAACATAAAGAGGTGGATAATACCGACATGTTTCGGAGGCAGATGGTTATTTCATAAACCATATGTAAGTTCCTTCTTCAGGGATTTTTAATATTGGTATAGGCAAAAGTATTTATTTTTTTCTCCCCTAATGAAAGGAAGAAAAGGGAGAAAGAGCATTGTGTAAATATACAGTATATAAATAATTTACATTATTAGTTTCTTGAATGTCTTGTAGAAATTTGTAGTTTGCATATCATTTACTGACATTGCATCCACAGTCTATTGCAGTCTATTTAATAGTTGGGAAGAGTGCATAATACTTACATTACATGAAGATGTTTACATGTGTAGGCAAATTAGGCATGTCAAACTGGATGATGTTGAAAGAATTAGCTTTCCCACATTACAGCTACAGCCACTGCAAATAACCCAACTTGTGGAGTATGAGGAGAGAAAGTACTGTATGCTCCCCTTTCCCCTTTCCACAATGTAGATTTTGGTGCCTTAGTGACCAATTGACATGTACAGGACCTCATTTAGTACCGCTTACTCATTCACATAGAGGAGCCATTATTTGGGGATTTCCTTTTTGTTAAAGAGGACATCTGGATTCTTATCAGTCTTATATCCACAGACCCTCACAACCATTGGGCCAGGGTTGTGGGAAGAGGCCCTTGTCCTCATCAGCCTGCCAGGCTGCATGCTTGGATAAGGGTTTAGATTGGATGTCTGGGGGTTCTCTTTTTTTTCTGTGTTGGGGTTTTGCAACAAGGCCCTTGCCATTCTTTTATATTTGGGGGTCACTGCCTAGGACAGCGTCACGCTGATCCACTGTACGTTGGTTGCAGCACAGTGTACCTGTGGTTTTCGTGCGGGTTAGCTGAAGTCGGGTATGGATGAAAGGAATCCCTGGCTGCTTTGTTTACTAACAGACTAGAACAGCTAGATGTTAAAGTGTTTCTAGAGACTGAAGGTTTTTAACTTTTTATGCATTCTATAAATGAGGGTGAAAAACTTTCAGTATACAACACCCCCCCCCCCAATACTTGTTCAACAGTGGGAAGGAACCAGAAGCACCTACCGGGAACCCGAGAAGAGGAAGATCAGGGTTGCTCTGTGCAAAACCAGAACATGTTTGTTATTTAGTAAAAAAAACAAAAACAAAACTTTAGTATCATATTCTTAGAAGCTACACATTAACCACTTAAGGACGTCCTCTTTAAGAGCTCAGCCATGGGTCGCGAGCACGCCGCCGTCGGCGCACTCGCGACCCGGTCTAAAACTCTGTGACCACGTCCACGGGATCCGGCGGACCCGATCACACGTCCAGCCCCGCCCCCTACAGTTAGAAACACACATGAGGTCACACTTAACCCCTACAGCGCCACCCTAGTGGTTAACCCCTTCACTGCCATTGACATTTTCACAGTAAACAGTGCATTTTTATAGCCCTTTTCGCTGTGAAAATGACAATGGTCTCAAAAATGTGTCAAAAGTGTCCGATGTGTCTGCCATAATGTCGCAGTTGTGAAAAAAATCGCTGATCGCTGCCATTAGTAGTAAAAAACAATTATTAATCAAAATGCCATAAAACTATCACCTATTTTGTAAACGCTAATTTTGGGCAAACCAATCGATAAGCGCTTATTACGATTTTCTTACCAAACAACAGGTAGAAGAATATGTATCGGCCTAAACTGAGGAAAAAAAATTATATATTTTTTGGGAATATTTATTATAGCAAAAAGTAAAAAATATTGCATTTAAAAAATTACGCTCAATTTTTGTTTATAGCTCAAAAAATAAAAACCGCAGAGGTGATCAAATACCACCAAAAGAAATCTCTATTTGTGGGAAAAAAGGAATTTTGTTTGGGAGCCACGCCGCACGACCGCGCAATTGTCAGTTAAAGCGACGCAGTGCCGAATCGCAAAAAGGGGCAAGGTCTTTAACCTGCATATTGGTCCGGGTCTTAACCGATTAAAAGCTTTTGTTCTGTATGACCACTTTCATTTTGAAAGGGAAAAACATCTCACGTTCACAGTAAAATTACCTATACACTGCTAAAAATGACCACATAGAGCTGTTTTACAGCCCATTGGCAAACAACTGGATACCATATCATTAGGTTATTCAGCTCAATACCAATATAAAAAGAGGGTCTTTGGTGCCCATATCTCTATACTGGGCAACTATTTTTGGCCTACTGCACATCGATGTTAAATAATGTGTGGCCAATAACAATAAAGTACCCTAAAAATTTAAGCAATGGTTGGATGGTATATTCGTTCTGTCTAGCATCTTTTTTCAAAATTAAACATAAGCTTTGGGTGGACTGGTCCTTTAACATCACTATACAATTATTGCTGTATTCTAGTTGACATATGTAACAACTCTGTAACCATGTAAAACCTCTATGCTAAACTCTCTACTGACTTCCACTCACCAAATTAATACAATTCTAAATACTAATGACAATTTACAAAGCCATCCACCACTCTGCCTCTAGCTACATCACTAACCTTGTCTCAAGATACCAATCAAACTGCTCTTTTTGATCCCCCCACAACCTCCTGCTCTCTAGCTCCCTTGTCACCTCCCCCCATGGTCGCCTCCGGGACTTCTCCAAAGCCTCTCCTATCCAGTAGAACTCCTTACCCAAATCAGTCTAACTATCTCCTACTCTATCCACCTTTGGACGATCCCCATCTCTTTAGAGAAGCCTATCTCAACTCCACCTAACAAATACAATTTGTATTTTCTCCATCAGTTCATTCCTCACAGTTATTCATTTTTGTATCACTTGATCCTCCCTTTTAAATTGTAAGCTCTAATGAGCAGGGCCCTCTGATTCCTCTTTTATTGAATTGTATTGTAACTGTACTGTCTGCCCTCACTTTGCAGTGCATCACAAACTGTTTGTGCTGTATAAATCCTGTAATATAATAATAATAATAATAATTGTTATCATATTTATTAAATCCAGTCCTTTTTGATCTAAACGCAGATCTTAAAGGCAACAGCACCAGATTGTTTCTGATAAATCAGCCACAATGTGTTACGCAGCGCTTGAATGATAGAATACATTTTTCTTTTTACCGATTAAAACATACCCTTTGTGAATTTGCTCAGCTCTGCTGCTTCTCCAAGTAACCACTGTTTGTTTTTTCAGGTTCCTGTCACTGTGGAAAGTGCATCTGTTCACCACAGGACTGGTATGTTTCAGGGGAATTCTGTGAATGTGATGACAGGGACTGCGACAAACACGATGGCCTTATTTGTACAGGTAAACCGAATGTTACATACAATTTAAAGTACTTGTCAAAAATAGACTTTTCTTCACATCCCTGCTCTTTTATTTGTAATTCCTCAGCATACCATCCATATTCTGCGTAGAAAGCTTTGTTTTACCCAGAAGTACATTCTTGTCTGAATTTTATACAGTTTGCTATGAAGCAATACACCATCATGTTTTATTCCCTTGAATAAATTGCAATGTTTGTTTCACAGTTTGAAATTCTAAGACATTTGAAACAGTTACAATTTTCATTTAAAAAAGGTAGGTAGAACCCGCGCTACATATCTGAGTTTTTTTTAAATACTTATGGCTACTGCAATGGTACTGGAAAAGGATTTGCTGTTTTTTAAGTGGCAGCCCCTATGTGAAATTCCACCTAGATGGAGTGTGAAAAGTGAATGGGGGTGAGGTAGTAGGTGTTGGCGCCTCTTAGTTGGTGGATAAAGATGTATATATGAAATATAATGAATACTTAAATGGTGCTGAAACAAATTATGACTTGGTCCACGTGTCACCCAATATGATATATGCCACATTCACAAAATAAACCATGTACGTAAAATCGTAAACAAATAAATCATAAAAAATAAGTCTTTGCTATTTAAATGACAAATAATTAAAGTGCTCAGTGCTGTAAGTATCTTGAATAATATCTGATGCTGTTTTTAACAGTCCGTGCAAAAAGGTGCTTTGTGCTTCATATAATATGATCACTCAGTGCTCCCTTTTCTTATGCTCTGGTGGGTCCCTCACTCACCAGATCCAGGCACCCTCAAGGGGTGAAAGGCCTTCACAGTGTTAGCCCTGTGTCGCTCTCTGGCAAGCCTCCACTTGTTAAAACACGTTCGATCTGGCATATGGCTCAAAAAAGAGAGTGCCCATATAGTGTAATACAGTTGGTAAAAAGTTTATTTAACAAAAAGGTCAGGTACTCACAATAAATAAACGAAAATCAGGCGGTTTCGTCTGGTGACGTCATGGCACGCTCCAGATGACGTCACCAGACGAAACCGCTCGAGCGGGATAGCATTCAGTCGCAAACAAAGTCTCTCTAAGCCATCGAATCCCAGGTCCCAAATGAGGACTTACCAGTCAGTCATCTCCTCAGTGTCCTGTACAATATATACAGTATCTCACCAAAGTGAGTACACCCCTCACATTTTTGTAAATATTTTATTATATTTTTTTATGACAACACTGAAGAAATGACACTTTGCTACAATGTAAAGTATTAAGTGTACAGCTTGTATAACAGTGTAAATTTGCTGTCCCCTCAAAATAACTCAACACAAAGCCATTAATGTCTTAACCGCGGCAACAAAAGTGAGTATACCCCCAAGTGAAAATGTCCAAATTGAGCCCAAAGTGTCAATATTTTGTGTGGCCACCATTATTTTCCAGCACTGCCTTAACTCTCTTCAACATGGCGCTCACCAGAGCTTCACAGGTTTCCACTGGAGTCCTTTTCCACTCCTCTATGATGATATGATGGAGCTGGTGGATGTTAGAGACCTTGCGATCCTCCACCTTCTGTTTGAGGATGCCCCACAGATGCTCAATGGGGTTTAGGTCTGGAAACATTACCCTCAGCTTCTTTAGCAAGGCAATAGTTGTCTTGGAGGTGTGTTTGGGGTTGTTATCATGTTGGAATACTGCCCTGCAGCCCAGTCCCTGAAGGGAGGAGATTATGCTCTACATGATCACAGTACATGTTGGCATGCATTGTTCCCTCAATGAACTGTAGCTTCCCAATGCCAGTAGCACTCATGCAATCCCAGGCCATGACACTCCCACCACCACTTGACTGTAGGCAAGACACACTTGTCTTTGTACTCCTCACCTGATTGCCGCCACACACGCTTGACACCATCTGAACCAAATACGTTTATCTTGGTCTCATCAGACCACAGGACATGGTTCCAGTAATCCATGTCCTTAGTCTGCTTGTCTTTAGCAAACAGTTTACAGGCTTTCTTGTGCATTATCTGTAGAAGAGGCTTCCTTCTGGGATGACAACCATGCAGACTAGTTTAATGCACTGTCCAGCGTATGGTCTGAGGACTGACCCCCCACCCCTTCAAGCTCTACATCAATACTGGCAGCACTCATACGTCTATTTCCCAACCTCTGGATATGACTCTGAGCACGTGCACTCAATTTTTTTGGTCGACCATGGCGATGCCTATTCTGAGTGGAACCTGTCCTGTTTAACTGCTGTATGGTTTTGGCCATTGTGCTGCAGCTCAGTTTCAGGGTCTTGGCAATCTTCTTATAGTCTAAGCCATCTTTATGTAGAGCAACAATTCTTTTTTTCAGTTCCTTTAGAGAGTTCTTTGCCATGAGGTGCCACGTTGAACTCCCTGTGACCAATATGAGAGAGTGATAGCCAATTTAAACACACCTGCTCCACAGTCACACCTGAGACCTTGTAACACTAATAAGTCGCATGACACTGGGGAGGGAAAATGGTTAATGGGGCCCAATTTGTACTTTTTCAGTTAGGGGTGTACTCACTTTCGTTGCCAGCAGTTTAGACATTAATGGTTGTGTGTTGAGTTATTTTGAGTGGACAGCAAACGTACAATGTTATACAAGCTGTACACTCACTACTTTACATTGTAGCAAAGTGTAATTTCTTTAGTGTTGTCATGTGAAAAGATGTATTAAAATATTTACAAAAATGTGAGGTGTGTAGTGTACTCACTTATGTGATCTATTGTGTGTGTGTGTATATATATATATATATATATATATATATATATATATATATATATATATATATATATATATATATATATATATAAAAGGGGAGGTAGGTGGAAGAATGTATCCCAAATACAATTGATAAGAGCTCACAATCCTATAAATGAACGTATAAAAAATAAATGAAAATAAGAAAGGTAGAGGAAGCTCCTCCTACCCAACTCTAAGGATTTTATTGTGAGATATCAATCGTAATAATAAGGTAAACACACCAAACACATAGGTTATATATCAAAAATAGAAAATTTAATTTACATAAAATTATTATACATATGAAACAAATCAATTGAAAGACGACCACAGTATTTACAGAATAGCAAAGACAGGGTTTGGTGCGCTAATTGCCAACTAGTTTCGCATTTATATGCTTCTTCAGGGCTGTTAGCACCTCGGTCTCTTCTGAGAACTAGTCGTCTGTGTGTAATATACTAATGGCATTTATTATTACACACAGACGACTAGTTTGGTGTGTTTACCTTATTATTACAATTGATATCTCACAATAAAACAATAAAATCCTTAGAGTTGGGTAGGAGGAGCTTCCTCTACCTTTCTTATTTTCATTTATTTTATATATATATATATATATATATATATATATATATATATATATATATATATATATTGTGTTAACATAATGGGAATTATGATGTATTGGAGAATGTGAAAGTTAAAGGACATGAATTATTAGAAGGGAAGTCCAGGCTCATGAAATATGCCTTCAGAGGAGGAATGCTTGTTGGCTGCTATTAAAAGGATGAGGCTATGGCTTCCTTTTCAATATGAGAATGCCAGCTGGAAATATATTATGGGGTTGCTTTCTACTAACTAAGATCTTTTAATGACAATCTTTTTTTTTAAATTGAATGCCTCAGAGATCTAATCATTGCTGCATCACCCCACTGTGCAAATAAGACATATTGCATTTTTGGGAGACCATCTTCCCTTATAGTATGAGAGGCATGTGATCCCAGCTATAATAATGGAAAGCTGATTTGACATTGGAAAAAAAATAGGAATATTTAGTAGCATTGTACATTTTTACACACTCCTTGTCATATGTGGAAGGCACAAAAAGGTGGCAATTTTGTCACAGGTTCTCAGTTGCTATGTCAAATAAAAAAAAATGCCTTTAAAAATGTAGTATTGAGCAGTAGAAGGGGTTAAATTCAGTCTTCAGGTGCAGCCAGTGCAGATGAGTACAGCAATGTATCCATCTAACCTACTATAATGCTAGTGAGGAATAAAAGACAGCATGATTATAGTGTGTGGCATAGCACTTTGCTGAGAGCTCTGCTGAAAAGATGCTATTAGTTGGCTGAAAGTCTATATTTCCACAGGCTGCTAAATCAAATGCAAAGTGCTCCACACAAAAAGGGAATATTTAAGTGACCGGTTATAAGGTTTTGATTATGACCTGCTACTTTTTAATAAGATATTTGAAGTAGCACATTTTGATTGTGACAATTAAACTCCTATTCAATTTGTTTTTAGGCAATGGGATATGTAACTGTGGCAACTGCGAATGCTGGGAAGGATGGAATGGAAATGCCTGTGAAATATGGCTTGGAAATGAATATTCCTAAATACAAGACACAAGAATTCATTTTTTTAAAGTATTTCTATCGCACTATAGGCTGCTAGCAAACATAAAACTATAGCAGAGCATATTTACCATCACTTGACCTGCTTAAACTGACTGTTCCAAGTCTGTATCTTTATAGACTTAATTTCAACTAACCTTGAATTATTTGCATCTGTGCAGTCTGTGAAGGGAATAGTCAAAGAGATGGTTTTCTTGCATAATTTACATGGTTGTCAGGATATAGCATCATCAGCCCAAGCTAAAAAACAAAACAAAAAAAAAAAACAGCTGGTACAGGTTAAGAAATGTGCACAATTTAAACGCCCCAAATGTGGGTCAGGAACCCACTCAAGATTGATGACCAATTCCTAGACGTTACAATGTAATAATTTAAACTGGTCATTTCTGTGATTACATTGTTAGGTTAGCTTGTATAATACCAAGGTTTTATTATATTAATATAGAACATGTACATTAAGCTCCCAACTTCTGTAATGAGAAAGACATGGTTATATGGATTATGATTTTAATAAATATTATCTAAAGTGTACAAAAAGTGTTTGTCCTATTTTCTTGTTCAAAAAGTTTTATTGATTTTAACATGACACTTTAAATGCATTCAACATTGCTAATTGGATATCAAACAATGAAATTACACATGTACAAGTAGGCATCAACTGACCCATTGGGAAATGAGGTAGTGGGTTTATAGGTATGCAAAAGCAGCAAAGTGACAAGACCTTGGATCTCTATGGCATCATTATCAAACAAGCAACATTATTATGCATGTGAAACTGCTTGGACCCGAGAGAAACACAAAGTAAAACAAAAAAATAAAGATGAGGGTCTGAAGAATGAAAGCATCTAAATAAGTGTATAAAGAGGGGCAAGAGAGCTAGGAAAATGAAAAGGGTGGGGGGTGGAGGGTGTCCTGAGGGACTGCTCTCCATAGGGCTGGGAGGTGATAGAGGCAAGACTGAATCCTTTAGAGCAGTGGTTCTCAACCTGGGGGTCGGGACCCTCTCGGGGGTCAAATGATAATTTGCCAGGGGCCCCCGAATCCTGGGCTATTCCTGAAGCCCACACCTCTCTCCCAGCCTTTTTGCGGCCACCCAGCAGGGCTGTCCTTGGAGCCTGTGGCTGCCCAGCTGGGCTGTTCCTGGAGCCTGTGGCCGCCCACTCAGCCTCTTTGCAGATGCCCATTCAGTTCACAGCAAGGCTGGGGGGCAGAGACTAGAGGTCAGCTGACTGGTGAGGAATGTCAAGTGGGAGAGGCTGGAGCAGACCCCATCTCCTGATTTTGGCATAGGTATCACTGCTGCGAGACACCACAAAGTCAGAGACACAGTGAAGCTGGAGACACAGTGAGTGTGATTATAGTTGCCATTAAAAGGACTCGGGGAGCACTAAATGTCTGTTTTAGGCACAAATTACTTGTCATACCTTGGGTGCTGACAACATACACTACAAATATTACTGTTAGGGGTCCCCACAACTTGGGAAATGTTATCAAGGGGTCACGGCACTAGAGGGTTGGGAACCACTGCTTTAGAGGAACAGAGAGTCATTGAAATGTGGGCGTAAGTAGAGAGTTACACACAATATAATTTATTTTTTGTCACTTTATTCAAGAGGACCTCTTTGACTTTAGCATGAGCCATGGCCTGGGTGATCTTATTTCTTATCTTCACTATGCTGAGGGTGGATAACTTCCAAGCCTTCACCACAGTTTGTTTAGCTGCAGACAGTGGTTACCTGTAGTACTAGTTAAAATTTCCCTGGAATTAAATACAGAAGACGAGTTTTGAGGAATGCTATAAGTGGGTCAGAGGTCATTGATGTTGGAAATATATTAAAAAAATATGAGAATATGAAACATTTCTGTCCAGATCTGATGGTCACACATGTGCAATGTGTAGCTATGGCTCCACAATCACAGAAACAAACTGTTGGGTAATTTGGAAATTCTGGCAGGAACCAAATACCATCAGGTCAAGAGTTTGTTTCCAGGGCAACAATATTCTGAACCAAGGATTTAGTGGTACAGCAAATGTCATTCCAAGTCTCCACTCCTAAGGAGACTCCAAAGTCTGCCATCCTACAATATGTAAATGTGGGAGAATCAGGCTTAGTTAGCAATTGCAAATAGAGCCATGAGTGAAGACCAAGGGCATGAAGGTCCCGATTACAAGTGCGTTCAAGTGCATGTCATTTGGTTTAGAGACAATTTTTATCTAATGTATGGAGTATAAAAATGGTAATGTTTTAAATATCAGAATATTTGCAGGTTGGGCAAATCATATGATTCTTGTAGGGCTGGGAAAAATGTAAAAGTAGCTGAAGTGGACAATTTGTAGAATTTAATAAATATTGCTGCCATCCAGGCTTAAAAACAAAGGAGATGCCCATTCTGCATAAAATGAAGGGTTCTTAAAGAAGGATAATAATAGTACGTGCAGGGAGAGAAGCCAAAGGGTACTTTAAGCCTGTCCAGGAGAGCAAGGACATTTTTTGGTCTGAGGGGTCCAACCATAGTAGGTTTTTCAGATTTTTCGCATTCGACCACTTCAAGACCCACCCAGAGGAGGGGTTTCATGAACAGAGTGATTTTTCAGTACCTGCACCAGATGAGCTACATGGTAGTGTTTTGCAAAATTGGGCAGACCCAGGCCACCTCATACGAGTTTCTAGGGTACCTCTGGGAAGTTAGGGTTTCACTGATCCCCAGATGAATCATGATACTGTGTTTGTCCTGGTTTATCTACATTTATGGATATTGATTAAATAAAGAAAATATACTTCTATCAAGACTTATTAAGCATTACAGTAGCGTGTAGAATATATCATAGACTTTAGACAAACAAAGAATGGTAAGCCATACACAACGGCACATTTACATTAATGTCCACACCTAACTTTTTTGCATACTTGTTGAGTTAAGTAAAAAAATTAAATATTTCCCCAAACCAGGTGTTTCAACCAGAGGTACACAAGCATACTTAAAAAAGACTTGTACAGGCAGGAATTACACACAAGAGGATATGCATTTAATTCTTGACAGCATAGTGGGACAGACTACAGCGTGGGAGTGGGTTAGGGTATCCTCCATTTCACGCCTTTCTACCTCAAATGTGAAGTCGGGTGAGTAACCTTTAAACACGCAAGATCGGAAAGAGAAAATGTGGGCAGAAGTTGAGGCTGAGTTTGTAACAGCTTTTTGCAAGGCACATATATAAGAAAAAATAGCTGGCATAGGCAATTCTAATTGTGGTCCAGGATTTCTGGGCCAGTTTCCTGTTTAGTGAGACATGAATTAGGGAACTTGGCATGGTGTTTTCACATCAGTACCCTCATGTCAGCCATTGTTCCTGGAGGTTAATTCAATTCATAATTAATGATATGCAATATATTCCTAACCAACCCCTCTCCCCTATTGTGATTGTTTGTGTTGAACCAAATATAATCTGTATGCACGTCCAAAAAGATGGCATTTTTCTTTGAACTTTCTCTATGTATCTCTTGTTCAATGAAGTGCCTCACGGTATCGAGGCTCAGTGGTAAATTGCACTATTAATCCAGGGTGGTCTGTCAGGTACTTGAAGTACCATTTGGAATTCACTTTACATCCCAGTGGCAGAACTACCAGGGTCACAGCAGTCGCACTTGCGACTGGGCCCTGGTATTCCACCACTGTAAGGGTCCCCAGCTGGGTTGCTAATCGCAGGACTCTGAGCTGAGTGCCTGTCTCTCATACAGCTGACAGCCATCATTGACAGTTTTCCCTCTCAGAATGAGAGAGAGGACAGGCGATCTGCCCCCTCTCCTGTGTGTGCTCTGTGGGAAGTCAAGTATGAAGATAACAAGCTCACAATTCGTGCAGTGCACACACATGAGCGCGGGGGGGCACTGATGGGTGGCACTGATGGGCACTAAGCACTGATAAGCAGCACTAATAGACACTGATAGGCAGCATTGAAATGCGTCACTGATAGGCGTCACTGAAATTCAGCATTGATGGGCACTAATAGGCAGCATTGACGAGCACCGATACATGGCACTAATAGGCTGCACTGCTGATAACCAGCAAGTCTGTTCACATGTGATCATCTGATCACATGGTAAAGTGCCAATGTGATTGCGCTGGAGTCACATCCCAGAGGGCACACAGGAAGCAGGGTTCTGGGAGCATGTCCATGGATGCCTTCCTAAAATTCAAAGCCTGGGGCTCAGATAGAAGGATGGGTCAGGGGGGCACATCATGGTTTCTTGCACCGGGCCCTGAAGGTTCCAGTTACAACTTTGATACATACCTAGACTCTCTAGCACATTAGTATAATTTATACATGTTCTTCTTCACGAATATGACATGTCTCATTACTTGATGTGTGCTTCTTACTTTGTTTTAATAGTTCATTTAGCCCACATAATAAGTGTTTTTTCTATAGGTAGATACATTCCGGCTGCAGAAATTCTTGGAATAAGCTCAAGATAGCAATTATGAACGGATGCAGAAGGGTTTATGGTAAATAAGAGGAAAATAAGAATCTTTACCAGCACACCTTGAATCAATAAAGGGCCAGAGTATTAACATACAAACGTGTGCTGGGAAAGATCCTTATTTTCCTATGGTTGCATAGTGGCGCCATCCATCTTTTTACTACATCACCCTATACGAACTGTGGGAGAGCCTTTAACCACTTAAACCCCGGACCATTTTGGCTGCCCAAAGACTAGGCCACTTTTTGCAATTCGGCACTGTGTCGCTTTAACTGACAATTGCGCGGTCGTGGGAAATGGCTCCCAAACAAAATTTACGTCCTTTTTTTCCCACAAATAGAGCTTTCTTACGGTGGTATTTGATCACCTCTGCGGTTTTTATTTTTTGCACTATAAACAAAAATAGAGCGACAATTTTGAAAAAAAAAGCAATATTTTGTACTTGTAGTTATAATAAATATCCCTATTTTTTTTTTTTAAGCAAATTTTTTCTCAGTTTAGGCCGATATGTATTCTTTTACATATTTTTGGTATAAAAAAAAAATTGCAATAAGCGTATATTGTTTGGTTTGCACAAAGTTATACCGTCTTCACAATAGGGGATCCCATACGGAAGAAAAATATATTTCCAATATATTTATTAAAAAAATTATATATTTTAAATATATTTACAATATATTGACCTACGCGAATATATTTTTACATCTATTCCAGAAATGTAAATTCAAATATATTTTCCAAAGGCATATATTTTAAAATATATTTTTTTCAATATATTTGACAGATATTTTTGAGCATCTAAAAAAATGCATTTAAAAATATATTTTTAAATATACTTGTAAAGGCATTCCAAAATATAATTTATATGCATTTTCCAAGGACATATATTGGAAAATATATTTTTTAAATATATTCTTCAGATTTTTTTCAACATATATTTGTACATATATTTGTAAATGCGTTCCAAAAATATAATTTTAATATATTTTCCAAAGGCATATATGTGAAAATATATGTTTGTAAATATATTGTCCAGATATTTTTGAACATATAAAAAAAATGCATTTAAACATATATCTTTAAATATACTTGTAAATGCATTCAAAAAATATAATTTAAATGTATTTTACAAAGATATATATTAGAAAATATATTTTTAAAATATGTTTTTCTGAAAATATTTAATGTCTAATAAAGACATTTCAACATATATTTTGTCTGATATTTTTGTAACTATGTCATAGATAACATTCTGAATACATTTATAAGAGACCCACTCCCATTTTGTTTTGTATTTTACTCTTTTAAAATAAAATAAAATAAAATAAAAACCAAAAGATTTAAATAAAATTTAATTTTTTTTAATAAGATTTTAAGCACATAATCCATTTAATACAAAGCAGATAAACCTCTCGCATCCACTTTCCATTCCCAAAGAATTTTTGTATAAGTCATTCTGAATTGAGAACGCTTGTTGGCGGACCAGCAAAACGTCTTAAAATACAGCAAGTCCAGTTATATTGATTTATTGATTGACCTGAATGAATGAGAACCTTTACAAACATCCACCTCCACAGTCCAAGGGTCTTGTCTGTTTACAGAGTACCCGAGAGAAACTCTGGATATAAATATTCAATGTTCTGTTTAATCCATGAATCAGTAGTTGCACTATTATTACCAAACTCGCTCATCAGTGTCTTTATGGTCCTTGCTTTGTGCACTGATGATCAGTCATGTTGGAACAAGAAGGGGCCGTCCCCAAACTGTTCCCACAAAGTTGGGGGCATGACATTTTCCCAAAATGTCTTGGTATGCTGAGGCCTTAAGAATTCCCTTCACTGGAACTAAGGAGCCAAAACCAACCCCTGAAAAACAACCCCACACCATAATCCCCCCCCCCCCCCCACACCATAATCCACCAAATTATTTGGATCAGTGCACAAAGCAAGGTCCATAAAGACATGGATGAGTGGGTTGGGGTGGAGAAACTTGACTGGCCTGCACAGAGTCCTGACCTCAACCTGATAGAACACCTTTGGGATGAATTTGTGTGGAGACTGTGAGCCAGGTCTTCTCATCCAACATCAGTGCCTGAACTGACAAATGTGCTTCTGGAAGAATGGTCAAACATTCCCATAGGACAGCCTTCTCAGAGGAATTGAAGCTGTTATAGACTGGCATGCTATTAAAATTCATGTGCGTGTAAAGGCAGGCGTCCCAAAACTTTTGGCAATATAATATATATAGTATATATACTGTATATTCTTTTTATACTAAGTCCAGTCCATTGTTTGGACTTAGTACCTGCCGAAGGGTAATTCCAGCAGCCAATTAAAAGGAATTGGGATATTAAAGTTCTCCCCAGCACAAAATTAAAACTCAGCAGCTACACAAAGGGGGTTATTTACTAAAGGCAAATCCACTTTGCACTACAAGTGCAAATTACAAATGCAAAGTGGACTTGAAATTGCAAGGAAAGTGCACTTGGAAGTGCAGTCGCTGTAGATCTGAGTGGGCAAGGAAAATAAAAAAAAACAGCATTTTAGCTTGCACATGATTGGATGATAAAATCAGCAGAGCTTCCCCTCATTTCAGTTCTACCCCTCAGATTTACAGCGACTGCACTTACAAGTGCACTTTCAGTGCAATTTCAAATGCACTTTGCACTTGTAGTTTGCGCTTGTAGTGCAAAGTGGATTTGCCTTTAGTAAATAACCCCCTATACTGTACACATACTGCAGCTACTGACTTTTAATATTAGGACACTTACCTGTCCTGGAATCCGGTGATGTTGGTACCCCAGCCAATGTTTCCATTGGCTCTCGGGTGCTGCTGCCTCCATTGCCTATAGGGGCCAATTCACACCACATGCAGTCCAGTGCGTTTTTTTTTTTTTTTTTTTGCATGAAAAGTAAGTTATATGGTTTTAAATGGCATAATTTACACCAGTGCTTGCAGTTCCAGAAAAAAAGTAGAGCATGCTGCATTTTTCCTGCACTGGACTGTAATGGAACACTGTAAAGCACATCAAAAACGCACTAGAATGCACCTGAACACACTGGAACACACATGTCTGTATCTAAGGTTAAGAAAAAAAGAGAGGAAAATGCACTGGAATGCTTTAAAAACACACCAAACATGTCCTGGAATGCATCAAAAACACACATGCAGAAAAGCATCGGGAACGCATCCGCCGCAGCGAGATCTCTCGGAAGGGGGAAAGGGTACCTGTCAAAAATAGGCGAGAGGCAAATACGTGGAGCTTCCACTTTTGGGTGGAACTCCGCTTTAACCACTTCCCTACGGCCGTACGACTATATGCGGCCGCAGGGTGGTTCTAATTCTCCGGGCTGCCGTGAAAATTTTCACGGCAGCTCCTTTCTTTGTTCCCAGCACGCGCTCCAGAGTGTGCAGCGGGGAACTTGTGTACTGGCCGTGTCCCTTGGACACAGCCAACCACAGATCGCCGCGAACGGCCAATCAGAGTGGCCGTTTGCGATGCGATCTGTGGGCGAATGAGAGATGATCTCATATGTAAACATATGAGATCATCTCTCATTGCCGTTTTACACAGAGACAGCGTCCTGTCTCTGGAGAGGAGGAGACCGATTTTGTGTCCCTTGTACATAGGGACACAGATCGGTCACCCCCCAGTCACCCCCCCTCCCCCCACAGTTAGAACACTATGCAGGGAATACATTAACCCCTTCCTCCCCCCCTAGTGTTAAACCCTTCCCTGCCAGTCACATTTATACAGTAATTAGTGCATATTTATAGCACTGATCGCTGTATAAATGTGAATGGCGGCAAAAATGTGTCAAAAGTGTCCGATGTGTGCTGCCATGATGTCGCAGTCGCAATAAAAATCGCAGATCACCGCCATTACTAGTAAAAAATAAATAATAAAAAATAATAATTCTGTCCCTTATTTTGTAGGCGCTATAACTTTTGCGCAAACCAGTGGCTTATTGCGATTTTTTTTTTACCAAAAATATGTAGAAGAATACGTATCGTCCTAAACTGAATTTTTTTTTTTTTAATTGGGCTATTTTTTATAGCAACAAGTAAAAAATATTGTATTTTTTTTTCAAAATTGTCGTCCTTTTTTGTTTATAGAGCAAAAAATAAAAACCGCACAGGCGATCAAATACCACCAAAAGAAAGCTCTATTTGTGGGGAAAAAAGGACGTCAATTTTGTTTGGGAGCCATATCGCACGACCGCGCAATTGTCAGTTAAAGCGACGCAGTGTCGCAAGCTGAAATTTCACCTGGTCAGGAAGGGGGTATACATGCCCAGTAAGGAAGTGGTTAAATGTCATATCCTTGCCCAAGCTGCACTGTTGTCATGTGCCAATACTAGGCTGGGCTGGAAGATAAATATGTAAGTGATGAGAGCTGCATTCTTGTGTGTGTGTGTGTGTGTGTGTGTGTATATATACAGTATATATATGTGTGTGTGTGTATATATATATATATATATATATATATATATATATACACATATATATATATATACATATATACACACATACACATAGAGTATATCTGATATACACACATATGTCAGAATGAAGATACAAAATATATATATAGAATGCATCTCCCATAACTTACTTACATGTATAAATATTTTTCTAATTTCTTTTATCTCATTCTTTATATTAAGCTATGGGTCTGATTTATGTGCCTTCGATCTTCTAATATGTAAATCCAGCCCTGGGGAAAACTCTTTAAACAGAGAGACTGCAATCATAATACAGGAGGTGTGTGACAGGAAGTGAGCTGTGGGAACCAGAGGGGTGAACTTTCACCTCTCACTTCCTGTTCCTGGTAAGGCCTCTGAAAAGGAAAGCATGGCATGGTGGAGAGGCTCCCTGTAATGTCCTGGATGTATTCTGCTGGATGTATTCTCCTGGATGAAAGGTAAGCCTTCTATCAAATAATATTAGAATTGTGAAAGTTTGGTGTATGAGTTAAAGTTGTATTTGTCTATTTCCTGCTGAATAGTTCTCATTCTGTGTGCATTCACCTCCCCAGTTACCATACAGCATGTGCACAGTAATGTAATATTATAGAGCTCCTCTGTCACAGCATGTCACCCTGCTGCATATAATATGTATGGCATCCATGTTATATCCAGTAACTGTGTAACATACTTCAGTGCACATTGCTGCATATAATATGTATGGCTTCCATGTTATATCCAGTAACTATGTAACATACTTTCAGTGCACATTGCTGCATATAATATTATACGGCTTCCATTCTATATCCACTCACCATGCAGCATAGGGGTTGATTTACTAAAGGAAAATCTATTTTGCACTACAAGTGCACTGGGACATGCAGTCACTGTAGATCTGAGAGGAAGATCTGAAATGAGGGGAAGCTCTGCTGATTTTATCATCCAGTCATGTACAGGCAAAAATGCTTTTTTTTTTTGTCCCCTTCAGATCTATAGTGACTGCACTTCCAAGTGCACTTGTAGTGCAAAGTCGATTTGCCTTTAGTAAATATACCTCATAATGTCAGTGCATAGTGCTACCAATATTTGATGTCTCCCTCCCCTTTTGCATATTATTATCTGCTCTGCTACTAGGTGCCATTAGATATGGATTTTTCCATACAGATACCAATTATGGGCCACCTTTCAGGCCGATAACAATATGAGGTACTAATATTACATCCAGCTGCCCCAGAAGTAGCCTGATATCAGTTGACACCTAGGCCTTTTTTTGTATTCTAACAGCCACTGGCCACTGTCAGAATACAGGAAAAAAGAGCAGATAGCAGGGGAATCAATAGCCAGGTTGCTATTGACTATTTTAATTTGCAGTAGCCAATAGTGGGCTATTGCGCCCCCTTCCCACTCCCTGTTGTCAATCAGCAAAGGAGAGGATTTGAAGGAGAACATTCTTCTTCAGGTCTTCCTCTGCTGATTGACAACAGGGAGTGGGAAGGGGCGCAATAGTCAGCCTAATTTTAAAATTGAAACAGCCAATGGCAGTCTGGCTATGGTTCCCCTCTACCTGCTGTTTACATTTAGCTGCCATCAAATAAATTGTGCAGAAGGAGGTTAGCGGTGTCTGGGGTGTGTGTGTGTGTGTTTTGTGTGGAGATGGAAAGCTAATTTTTTTTTTGCGGATTCTGACAGATGGGCCGCCAGCCGCTGTCAAAGCACCTGACCAAGACTGACAGCTGGTGAATATAAAACCGGAATAAGCACTTGGAAGAAGAAAACCAACAACTGAGACAGCGTGTCTTTGGTAAGCGGACAACTTAATTATGGTGGTGGGCACCTTCCATTTTTTTTATATCACCACATTCAACTGGCACTGTATCTGATCATCATATTGCATCATCCTTCATTATTCATTTGGTCATCAGTGTTTGAGTTTTGTGGTGATATCATTAAGAACTTTAGAGGTTTGGTTTGCCAATTGTGTGCTGTTGGCATACAATTTTTGGGATCACGGATTTGGCGTATTAACCTCTCATTGTTTATACATATAATTTGACATTCATTTTGTGAATTTATATACAAATTTTTCCTTGCACTCTGATTTTTTTGTTTTAGTTAATTATTGTGCACCGTTTTTGGCATATCAGCCCCTGGATGCCAGTCTTTCAATGTGAATTGGTATTGGTGAAATTTTCAATTTTAATTTTCATAGAATGTTTTATATTGGTGCAGTCTTTTTATTTTTTATCTATTTATTGTCTATTATTCCACCAGTTCTGCTGCCTTTGTTATTTTTATCTTTATTTTCTGTTTGACCAATCATTTGCCTTTTCATTCTACAGTGTTTTAGGGCAGAGGTAGGCAACCTTAGAGAGGTGGAGATCTACCTGAACAACATGGGAGAAGTCAAAGATCACAGGTAGGGTTGTCCCGATACCACTTTTTTAGGACCGAGTACAAGTACCGATATGTTTTTTCAAGTAGTCGGCGATACCGAATACCGAAACTTTTTTTAAATATGTCCCCAAATGCAGCCATGTCCCCCACATATTGCAGCCATGTCCTTTCCCTCACATATTGCAGCCATGTCCTGTCCCCCACATATTGCAGCCATGTCTGTCCCCCACATATTGCAGCCATGTATGTCCCCCACATATTGCAAGCCATGTATGTCCCCCATATTGCAAGCCATGTATGTCCCCCATACCCGTAGCTATGATGCCGCCACCGCATACCGCCGTTAATCCCCCTGCATTATAGCGTAGCGTGCATTACAAGCTTCCGTTTTGAATACTTGTAAATGCCCACGCCGCCATGTATAGACACTCCCCTTCTCGGGGATCTGTCAAATACCGAGCAAGGGGGAGTGTCCCACGCCCGTAACGTCACCACTCCCCCTTGCTCGGTATTGGACGGATCCCCGAGAAGGGGAGTGTCTATACATGGCGGCGCGGGCATTTACAAGTATTTAAAACGAAAGCTTGTAATGCACGCTACGCTATAATGCAGGGGGATTGACGGCGGTATGCGGTGGCGGCGGCATACGTGGGCATACGTGGGGGACATATCATAGCTACAGGTATGAGGGACAGGACATGGCTGCAATATGAATTATTCTATTTTGGTATTGGGGGTATTTGCGGGAGTACAAGTACTCCCGCAAAAACTCGGCATCGGTCCCGATACCGATACTAGTATCGGTATCGGGACAACCCTAATCACAGGGCAAAGTGCATAATGAATGAGCCCTTAGTTGCATTTAGGCTCATCGCATGTGAATTTGGGGGTGGTAAAACAATGCCCCCAATCCCTACCCCATTTAGCTGCTAAGTGGGAGGGGGCAGGGTGCCATGGGAGGTGGATGCTTGAGAGTTACTATTAGATCTCAAGCAACCAGAAATAACAGTAACTGGGAGTTTACTGTACTACATTCATTATAGTATCAGTGAGTGCATTGAGGTAACTACATACTATATGCACAAGTAAGATTTTTGTTTTGTGGAACATCTTTACTTATACCTTGGGAGAAACCCTCCTGGAATATTTTTGATCTGGTGGGGGGGATGGGTCAGAAGCAGACTGGAGGAAACCCTCTAATCATGTAAAAGTACATTTTTCCACAAGTCATCAATTTCTAACAAATGAAATTAATGGATATGGTGAGAAAATAGGCCATTATGTTACTTAAAATGTTTTTATGCATTTCCATAGAGTTGCCTGGCGTAATGGATACTTTGAAAACAACAAGAGCGCAGCTAATAGCACTGAAGAATGATGGTGGAAGTTCATCCTGTGTGGGTGTATCGTGTGCATCACCTTCTGTCCCATCTGAAGACTTGAGCTCATCTCCTTGTCAAGTGTCGTACTCAAGGCCTAAACAGGTAGGATTTCTTTTGGTACCGAAACATTAAAACGTTGTCTTTTTTGTAAATATCAAATATGACATATTTTACCTGCTCTGTGTAAGGGTTTTTGTACAGAGCAGCCCAGATCCTTGGCCCCATCTCCTAATTAGCTCACTGACTGTGATTGATAGCATCGGGAGCCAATAGCTTCCACCACTACAGAAAGCCAATCAGCAGTGCAAGTCCCTGGAGAGACAAGGCACGCGTGGTCATCGCTGGATCGAGAGGAGGCTCATGTAAGTATAGGGGGGCTGCTGCACACAGAAGTTTTTTTTTTTTACCTTAATGCATAAAATACATGAAGGTAAAAACCTTTGTACCTTTACAACCACTTTAATAAAAAGTAACTTTCAAGGCGGTGCCTCCAAGCGGCTGACAGATGGAGATAAGTGGGTACAGTTAGACTCTATGGGCCAGATTCAGGTAGATGAGAGTATCTTTCCTCTGGAGTAACGCTTCTCATTTACGTTACTCTGAAGACCCTTTCAGCGCAAGTCCTGTAATTCACATAGCAGTTGCGCGTAAACTTGCGCCAGAGTAACGATAATGCGCTGGCGTAACCCGACGCAAGTGGAAGTGGGTGTGATCATATGTAAATGATGGGCGGAGCCCAGCGCAGAGGCTTACGTTCAGCGCATCAACCACGGAGCATGCGCAGTGAGTGAGGCTCCACTCGCCCCCTTTGTGCGCATGCTCACAACTTCCGTCGGCACCACTGCACGGGAAACGTCAGCGCAATGCCTTCCGTTGGGCGTTTAAATGCGCCCGTAGAAGCGCCATTCCGGCACTAAAGTATATCCTGCTCCCCCTCCCCGCAGTGATGTTACATTTGTTCTGAGATAGCTGCTCCCATTCCCCGCAAACACACAGGAGAAAGCTGAACTTTAATGGCCAGGAGCTGACAGCCGTCATCTCGGCTATGGAGACCTATGATGTCTTCCTCCATGGCTGTAAAATTTGACAGACAAGCATGGACAGAGGTGTTGTCCTGCAAGTGGGGGTGCTCAGCTAGCTCTTATCGTCGGTAACGCTGCTGTAGCTGCTCTCCTGCTGACCTGTGGCCGTCTGGAGTAAAGATAAAGCAGCCTTTTGTAGAAATAACTTTGCGCCGGACGGACGAGATACGCGCGGCGCATGTAGCCAGCGTATGGTGCTAATCCGTTCGTGAATTGGGAAAAATCCCTCATTTGCATATTTGCAGGGGAAATCAATGGGCGCGACTGATGCGCCCAGCGAAAATAAGCGCTGACGATACTCTGGCGTCGGAACGTTCCGCCGGTCGCAAATGACCCGTTATTGGGCGCATCTAGTTTGGTGGGTACGGGCACATAGAAACGATGGCGCATCATCACAGTTACGCGGCGCATATCGAAATACTCCAGCGCAAGTGTTCCTGAATCTGGCCCTATGTATACATCAGCTTTGACATGTAGACTGTAAGCCAATTTGACTTTTGTTTCAAAATAAGATATCTTGCTCAGTCTGGTGGTAGTCTGAACTAATAAGACAAGTTGTAGGCAAGATGTTGATTATTATACTGATTTTTGAAAAGTCTACAATATTTTGATGTTTTTATACATGCTTAATTTGGTTAGTTTTATTTACTCAGCTGCATCTGTTAGACCCCTTTCACACTGAGGCAGTTTTCAGGCGTTTTAGCAATAGAAATAGCCTCTAAAAAGCTCATGAAACTGCATCCCTTTCAGTGCAATGAGTACTTTCACACTGGGGCGATGTGCTTGCGGAACATTAGAAAGAGTCCTGCAAGCAGCATCTGGGGCGGGTTGGGAGCACTATAAATAGCGCTTCTAAAACGCACCTGCCTATTGAAATTAATGGGCAACGCTTCCAAAGCACTTTAAAAACGCATTAAAACTGTACTTTTTCCCTTTAAAAAAAAAACGCCTAAAAAGTGTTGCAAAAACCGCCGGAGCTTTAGCAGCGCTGCAGTGTGAAAAGGGTCTTATATGGCTTTTGATTCACAGGGAAAATCTAATAAGTCTAATATTTTCCATTTACTTTTTAAAGCTGCCACTTTGGCAAAGTTTCCTGGGACTTCAAATGGTGTGATCAGTGACGCTGTTACAAGAAAAATTGTTGAAATATCACCTGAAGGGAAACATGGGGAACCATCAGAATACCACAAATAAACTTTTATGTCATTAATGTCATTTACCACAGTTAACACCACTTTCTATTCTCTGTGTTGTAGTTTTTGTAAATTTACATGCTAATAAAGTTGTGTGTATTGTACTGTGTTATTGTTTTTATTTCCAAATATTTGCTGGTTTTATAGGCCTACAATATATAAATGCACAGCCTTTCAAAATGTATTTTTTTTTATTTTACAATTAGTACATTTATATTTAAAATATATTTTAAAAAACATTCTTAATATATTTTTTCCCAAATATATTGCCATATATTTGAAATGCTACAATTTTGGCCAGATTCAATATATTTCAAAAATATATTTCAATATATTTGTGAATATATTGTGTAATGCATTGTGAAATATGTTGCAAATATATTCATAAATATATGTTAAATGCACTTCTAAATGCATTTAGCAATATATTTTTGCAGCCATAAATATATTGCAAAGTGCATTTTGGAATGCATTGTGAATGTATTCAGAAATATATGTTAAATGTACTTCTGAATGCATTTAGCAATATATGTCTGAATATATTCACAATGCATTCCAAAATGCATGTTGCAATATATTTATGGTTGCATAAATATATTGCTAAATGCATTCAGAAATACATTTAACATATATTTATGAGTATATTTGCAACATATTTCACAATGCATTTCCCAATATATTCAATAATATATTCACAAATATATTGAAATATATTTTTGAAATATATTGAATCTGGCCAAAATTGTAGCATTTCAAATATATTGCAATATATTTGGGAAAAATATATTAGGAATGTTTTTTTTAAATATATTTAAAATATATTTTTCTTCCACATGGGATAGTTTTATGGCATTTTTATTATTCTTTTTTTTACTAGTTATGGTGGCGATCTGTGATTTTTATTGTGACTGCAACTTTATGGCAGACGCATCGGACACTTTTGACACATTTTTGTGACCACTGTCATTTTTACAGCGATCAGTGCTATAAAAATGCACTGTTTACCAGGGCCGGCGCTACCACTAGGCAAAGTAGGCAGCCGCCTAGGGCGCACTACCACCTAGAGCGCAATCACAGCCCCTGTCATGTGTGAGCTCGGCTCTCCTCTCCTGATCGCTTGTTGTGTGCCGTGGCCGCCATCAATCCCCCATGTGTCCCACTGAGCGCCCCGCTGCACATCTTCTTGGGTGTTGCCTCACACAGCGCTGCTACGGGACGCCTTTGCTCCAGCCTGTCCCTCTGGTGCAGCACTGTGTGTGCAGCGGAGGGGTGGGGATCAACGGAGATGGGAGCATTGAGAGGCACAGCTGACCTCCCGCCCAGCAAGGACTCCGTGGAGCTTCGGGTGGATGGATGGCGCTGGCCTGGCCCCGGCAGGGACACGTGGAGCCGCGGGTGGATGGATGGCGCTGGCCTGGCCCCGGCGGGGACACCGTGGAGCGGGTAGATGGCGCTGGCTTGGTCTCGGTGGAGGACGGATCCTCCCAGAGGTAAAGGAGGAGGATGGATCCTCCCCAAACTAGATAAAGCTGTATGTGGAGTGGGAGTGGTGTATGTGTCAGGTGGGGGGGGTCAGTGTCAGATGGGGGGGTCAGTCTATGTGTCAGGTGGGGGGGGTAAGTGTATGTGTCAGGTGGGGGGTCAGTATATGTGTCAGGTAAGGGGGGTCAGTATATGTGTCAGGTAGGGGGGGTCAGTGTATGTGTTAGGAAAGGGGGGTCAGTATATGTGTCAGGTAAGGGGGTCAGTGTGTCAGGTAAGGGGGGGTCAGTGTATGTGTCAGGTAAGGGGGTCAGTGTATGTGTCAGGTAAGGGGTGTCAGTGTATGTGTCAGGTAAGGGGGTCAGTGTATATGTCAGGTAAGGGGGGTCAGTGTGTCAGGTAAGGGGGGTCAGTGTATGTGTCAGGTAAGGGGGGTCAGTGTATGTGTCAGGTGGGGGGTCAGTGTATGTGTCAGGTGGGGGGGTCAGTGTATGTGTCAGGTGGGGGTCAGTGTATGTGTCAGGTGGGGGGGGGGTCAGTGTATGTGTCAGGTAAGGGGGTCAGTGTGTCAGGTAAGGGGGGTCAGTATATGTGTCAGGTAGGGTGGGTCAGTGTATGTGTCAGGTAAGGGGGTCAGTGTGATAGGTAATGGGGGTCAGTGTGTCAGGTAAGGGGGGGGTCAGTGTGTCAGGTAAGGGGGGGCCAGTGTGTCAGGTAAGGGGGGTCAGGTAAGGGGGGTCAGTGTGTCAGGTAAGGAGGGGTCAGTGTATGTGTCAGGTAAGGGGGGTCAGTGTGTCAGGTAAGCGGGGATCAGTGTGTCAGGTAAGGGGGGTCAGTGTGTCAGGTAAGGGAGGGCCAGTGTGTCAGGCAAGGGGGGTCAGGTAAGGGGGGGTCAGTGTGTCAGGTAAGGGGGGGTCAGTGTATGTGTCAGGTAAGGGGGGGGGGTCAGTGTATGTGTCAGGTTAGGGTGGTCAGTGTATGGGTCAGGTAAGGGGGGGTCAGTGTATGTGTTAGGTAAGGAGGGGTCAGTGTATGTGTCAGGTAAGGGGGTCAGTGTGTCAGGTAAGGGGGGTCAGTGTATGTGTTAGGTAAGGGGTGTCAGTGTGTCAGGTAAGGGGTGTCAGTGTATGTGTCAGGTAAGGGGGATCAGTGTATGTGTCAGGTAAGCGGGGGTCAGTGTGTCAGGTAATGGGGTCAGTGTGTCAGGTAAGGGGGGTCAGTGTGTCAGGTAAGGGGGGGTCAGTGTGTAAGGTAAGGGGTGGTCAGTGTATGTGTCAGATAAGAGGGGGTCAGTGTGTCAGGTAAGGGGGGTCAGTGTGTCAGGTAAGGGGTGGTCAGTGTATGTGTCAGATAAGGGGGGGTCAGTGTGTCAGGTAAGGGGGTCAGTGTGTCAGGTAAGGGGGTCAGTGTGTCAGGTAAGGAGGGGTCAGTGTATGTGTCAGGTAAGGAGGGGTCAGTGTGTCAGGTAGGGGGGTCAGTGTGTCAGGTAAGGGGGCCAGTGTGTCAGGTAAGGAGGGGTCAGTGTATGTGTCAGGTAAGGAGGAGTCAGTGTGTTAGGTAAGGAGGGGTCAGTGTATGTGTCAGGTAAGGAGGGGTCAGTGTGTCAGGTAAGGAGGAGTCAGTGTATGTGTCAGGTAAGGGGGGTCAGTGTGTCAGGTAAGGAGGGGTCAGTGTATGTGTCAGGTAAGGAGGGGTCAGTGTGTCAGGTAAGGAGGGGTCAGTGTATGTGTCAGGTAAGGGGGGGGTCAGTGTATGTGTCAGGTAAGGAGGGGTCAGTGTGTCAGGTAAGGAGGGGTCAGTGTATGTGTCGCTAAGGAGGGGTCAGTGTGTCAGGTAAGGGGGTCAGTGTATGTGTCAGGTAAGGAGGGGTCAGTGTGTTAGGTAAGGGGGGGGTCAGTGTATGTGTCAGGTAAGGAGGGGTCAGTGTGTCAGGTAAGGGGGGGTCAGTGTATGTGTCAGGTAAGGAGGGGTCAGTGTGTCAGGTAAGGAGGGGTCAGTGTATGTGTCAGGTAAGGAGGGGTCAGTGTGTCAGGTAAGGAGGGGTCAGTGTATGTGTCAGGTAAGGAGGGGTCAGTGTGTCAGGTAAGGAGGGGTCAGTGTATGTGTCAGGTAAGGAGGGGTCAGTGTGTCAGGTAAGGAGTGGTCAGTGTATGTGTCAGGTAAGGGGGGGTCAGTGTATGTGTCAGGTAAGGAGGGGTCAGTGTGTCAGGTAAGGGGGGGGTCAGTGTATGTGTCAGGTAAGGAGGGGTCAGTGTGTCAGGTAAGGGGGGGTCAGTGTATGTGTCAGGTAAGGAGGGGTCAGTGTGTCAGGTAAGGAGGGGTCAGTGTATGTGTCAGGTAAGGAGGGGTCAGTGTGTCAGGTAAGGAGGGGTCAGTGTATGTGTCAGGTAAGGAGGGTCAGTGTGTCAGGTAAGGAGGGGTCAGTGTATGTGTCAGGTAAGGAGGGGTCAGTGTGTCAGGTAAGGAGGGGTCAGTGTATGTGTCAGGTAAGGGGGGTCAGTGTATGTGTCAGGTCAGTATAGGGGTCAGGTGGGTCAGTGTATGTGTCAGGTCAGTGTAGGGGTCAGGTGGGTCAGTGTATGTGTCAGGTCAGTGTAGGGGTCAGGTGGGTCAGTGTAGGGGTCAGGTCACATGTTGCAAGGGCAGAGTAAAGTGAAGTCAGGGGTGCAGCGGGGGGGCGGGGGCGGCAAAATTAGGATTTGCCTAGGGTGTCAAAGATCCTTGCACCAGCCCTGCTGTTTACTGTGAAAATGAAAGAATACATGCTTTGTATTTTAAACCAAATACATTTTTTAAATACTATACTGTGATGGGCATCCTTTCTCTGTGAGTTTTTATAGAGAGAGAGAGACGCCATAACAATACATTCAAGATACCCGACAGCTGTGGTGACATAAAATAGGATTATCCTGGGAATGAACCAAAGGCATTTATTGAATGGGATCTGGTGAGTAGCCATTTTTAACGGTGATGGGAAGATCACGGAAGTGGTGAAATCACGTTGCATTTGAACACCCTATAGGAGGAATATTTATTGATTAAGAGCATCTGGTTATTACATTGGGACTTTCTTTCTAGTAAAGAGAAGAGGATCCATTTAGGAATTCTCTTTTGCGTATATATTTATTATTTATTTTTCATTTTTAATTTTTCACTACACCAATTGTTGTTTGGTGACATTTGCTTGTTTTTTATTTTATTAATTTTATATTTTTTGTACCTGAAAGAGGGTAGCGCATGTTTTTGAAAATCATATGAGCACTATTTTGATATATCAACACACGTATGACATATTTATGTGCATTTTCATATACAC
Source organism: Rana kukunoris (assembly GCA_029574335.1). Lineage (NCBI taxonomy): Eukaryota > Metazoa > Chordata > Amphibia > Anura > Ranidae > Rana > Rana kukunoris. The sequence goes on along the minus strand of CM056050.1, from coordinate 212,088,806 downwards.
ATATGTAGTTGTTTTAGTATCAGTATCAGTAAGTTTGTGGTGGAATAGCACAAGGCAATACGTATAGGTGCTAATTAACTGTGTTTACTGCACATAATTAGATATAGATATAGACTACCCACCACGGTAGCGCAATCCTTATTCTACACTAATTACGCCCATTTGCCTGCCCGTGTCATTGTCTAGACAAAAAAAAAGTGCGTGCGGCGGTCGCTATGTGGTTAAGAAGTATGATGAATACAATACAACTTCTGTGTAGGTTCCTGGTGAAGTCTTAAAAGTTTTGTTATGGAGCAGACTGTAAGCCACAGCTCACTTCCCTTCTAAGCGCTGACCTGTAAAGGGGTGGAGCAGGCCATCTCAGGCTCTAAGCAACTCGCCAAGAGGCTGAGACTGGTGTCATTATTTTTGTGATGTCAGCAGAGAGTGGACTTCAGCCCGCTCTCTGCTAAAAAATCGAATTGCACTGCTGTGAATCATAGAAGAAGCTCAGCCAAACAATCTTTGGCTGGACTTCTCCTTTAAAGCTGAAACTTAGTTAAACGCTGCGTGGTGGATACAGCACCAAAGGACATATCTTGCCTCCAAAGCCTCTTGCCCAAAAAATACACACAGCTTCATAAAGATGTGTTATGTGGTGATGCATTCAAAGCAATATATATAAAAAATGAACATAGGTTTGAGTGCAGTAACTTACATGCATATGAGTATATGCAAGTATTTATAAGTGTATATGGTTAAATTGCATCACTTAGAGAAGAAGGAAGAAAAAATGGAATGCCTGTGTATATACGTATATATATATATATATATATATATATATATATATGCAAGTTCCTTACGGAAATCTTGTTTTTCAATCAGGATCTTTCTTCCTTCGACATTCTGCATATAAAATATCAGTAAATGATTAGGTATGTGTGCAAGAGGGCCAATGAAGTATCTCCTATGTTCTGCTGGCTGCTGCTTACTAGAGAAAACTCCCCTCCGTTGACATCAGCATTCTTCCACTACTGCGACCATTAACATCTCAACTGCTCAACTGCCACTTCCTCCAATCTTACCCATTCACAGGATTCTATAGTATAATTTCCCAGAATGCAAATTGCTCTGTGACTGGAGGAAGGGTAAACAAAGAATAGGATCCACCTCCCTCAGTCACATAGAGCTTTGCATTCTTATCACCAAATTTCGATTTTAAGACTTTTAGATTTAAGCTCCTTGAGGGCAGGGAATGCTGTGAATGTGAATAAATATGTAAAGTGCTATGTAAATTGATGGTGTTACATAAGTACCTGTAATAATAAATAAATAAATAAATAAGATGGCAGCTTTCTTGGCTGTAAAGTAAAGAAGGATTTCATTCTCCCAAGACCAGTACAGCAATGCTTTTTTAAAACAGAAGCTTGTTTGGTCATATTACTCATGTGATCCATGGTCACAGGAGTGCAAGAAAAAATAATATACAATCCTATATACACAATCCTATACCCACAGTTGATCCAGATGAAGGATGCGTCCAATTTGCTCCAGCAGGGGAAATAAATCCTATTCTATTTTACATTTTCACAGCTCTTACTGTAAGTAAACTTTTCCGTATTTGGTGATTAAATCTCTTTTCCTTAAGACGTAAAGTGTCCTCTGTGATAACCTTAAAGTGACTAAGTCAACACCTAGTTCACTATATGGACGACTTATGTATTTACCACATGTTGATCATATTCCCCTTCATCTCCTCTTCTCAAGAGAGAATGATTTTAGTTTCTCTAATCTTTACTCATAGCTGAGCTCCTCCATGCCTCTTATCAGTTTGGTTGCCCTTCTCTGCACTTTCTCCAGGTCCCTGATATCCTTTTTGTGATTTGGTGCCCAAAACTGAACTGCTTACTCCAGATGAGGTCTTACTAATGATTTGTAATAGGGGTAAAATTATATCTCTCTCTCTCTGGTGTCCATACCTCTCTTAACTGCTTGCCGACCAGCCGCCGTCATTTTACTGCGGCAGGTCGGTTCTCCTGGGCGAGAGCCCGTAGCTCTACGTCGGCTACTTTTGCAGCCACTAGTTCCCGCGCGTGCCCGCGGGTACGATCGCCGCCGGGCACACGCAATCGCTCGGTACAGAGCGAGGACCAGGAGCTATGTGTGTAAACACACAGCTCCCAGTCCTGTCAGCGGGGGAAACACTGATCTTCTGTTCATACAATGTATGAACGGAAGATCAGTGATTTCCCCTAGTGAAGCCCATACACTTAGAACACACCCAGGAACATACTTAACCCCTTCTCTGCCCCCTAGTGTTAACCCCTTCACTGCCAATGGCATTTATTTTTTCTCACATCAAAAGTTTATTAAAGCCAACAGATAGCAGTACATAAATCACATTTGTACATGTTATATCTTCCAGTATAGAGATCTCACAGAATTCAATCAGAACAGGTCGTATGAACTATTCTCTTTTAGATACAGTAACCATCTGGCGGGCTGTATGTAGTACAGTACTGTAGGAAGTCCGATTCAGCAACTCAAAAGCAAATGTAAATGAGCGTCCACATCAACTTTCCATGAATCATCATAACATGCAATATTGCAAATCTTATTAACTCTTAACATAGAGAAAGAGACAGCAGAGCAAAAGAAAAAGAGGGGTAGAAAGAGAGACAGGAGAATAGGGGTGGGAAGGGGGTATCTAGGGAAGTTGCCCAGCGGCGTTTCAAATATTCAAATCAGTGGGGGGATTCAACTTGACTTCAAAGGACCTATACCGTTCCTCGCCACCAGCAGCATCTTGGGTTCGGTGTAAACAAGTAAGGCGAACCAATGTGGCCGTCGCTCACAAAGATATTATCTAGTCATAGTCAGGGGAGGCCCTGAAGGCGAACTACGGAGACCAAGTTTCCAGGTAACTCTGAACTCTGTCCGAGTTCTGGGCAGAGGTGTCTTCCATATAACATACTTCTGACACCTTCTTGAGCCAGTCTTTTACCGAAGGAGATCTAGAACTTTTCCATAAGATCGGAATCAGTGAATTGGCCGCATTTAGGAGGTGTTTAGTGAGTGAGTGTTTATAGCGGTTTACCGAGAAATTGTTAATATTGAGGAGGCAGCATGCTGCATCCAGTACCAAACTGGTCTCTGTGATTTTCCCAATGACCCGCCGGACCGTGGCCCAGTAGTTAGACAAAACAGGACAATCCCACCAGATGTGGCGGAGGGTTCCAGTGTCGCCTCCACATCTCCAGCATATATCTGGAGTCTGCGGAAACCACCTGTGGAGTTTATCAGGGGTTGCATACCAATGCGTCAGGAGTTTATAGGAGGTCTCCTGCATACGCGTATTTGTGGAACATTTGTGTGAAAGGATTGCCAATGGCATTTTTATAGTAATACAATGCATTTTTATAGCACTGATCGCTATAAAAATGCCAATGGTCCCAAAAATGTGTCAAAAATGTCCGAAGTGTCCGCCATAATGTCACAGTACTGAAAAAAACCGCTGATCGCTGCCATTACTAGTAAAAAAAAATATTAATAAAAATGCCATAAAACTACCCCCTATTTTGTAAATGCTATAACTTTTGCGCAAACCAATCAAACGCTAATTGCGATTTTTTTTTAGGAAAAATATGTAGAAGAATACGTATCGTCCTAAACTGAGGGAAAAAAATGTTTTTTTTATATATTTTTGGGGGATATTTATTATAGCAAAATGTAAAAAATATTGCATTTTTTTCAAAATTGTCGCTCTATTTTTGTTTATAGCGCAAAAAATAAAAACCGCAGAGGTGATCAAATACCACCAAAAGAAAGCTCTATTTGTGGGAAAAAAAGGACCCCAATTTTGTTTGGAAGCCACGTCGCACGACTGCACAATTGTCAGTTAAAGCGACGCAGTGCCAATTCACAAAAAGTGCTCTGGTCATTGGGCAGCAATATGGTCCGGGGGTTAAGTGGTTAATACAAAAGGGATTTTGTTCACTTTGGAAACCACATTTTCGGCACTGCATGCCACTATTAAGCTTATGATCTACCAGAGCACTTGGATCCTTTTGCACCAATGATTCCCCTAATTGCACGCCCCCCTAGAATGTATAATGCATGCATATTGTTAGCTCCCAAATCCATAACTTTTAATTTATCAACATTAAACCTCATTTGCCACAAAGTTGCCCAATAAACAGTGCATGGAGGTCGGCTTCTAAGTTGGACACATACTGAAAGGATGTTATTTCACTGCATAGCTTGGTGTCATCTGCAAAAACTGAAATGGCACTTATAATCCCAGACCCTATATCAATTATAAATATATTAAAAACTAACGGTCCCAACACTGAACCTTGGGGTACACCACTAAACAACCCTAGACCAGAGTATGAATCATTAACCACTACTCTCTGAATATGTAGTTTAGCCAGTTTTCTATTAATTTACAAAACATAATTTTTTCAAGCATGTAGACTTTACCTTAAAGATTAGAAAGCAATAGAAGTCTTACACACGTCTCATAAGCTTGTGCAAATAGACAAAAATAGTAAATTATACGCTGCGCTTTGGAATACTACACAATAAATGCGTGCTGAAGATTAAAACAAACACATGTAGGGTTAAAGCGGAGTTCCACGCAGGAAAACCACATTTGGGCAAAAGTCCTAAAAAAACTAAATAAAAAAAACGTGAAAAAAATAAAATAATACTCACCCGAAATACCTGTTGCTATGCGGAAGTCTGTAATCTGCCCCTTCCACACCGCAGTGTCTTTTCTTCTGGTTCTTCTCCTTGTAAATGGGGCGCGCTGCTTTCTGGGAACTGTGTGTGTTCTCAGAGAGCAGCGCGCCCATTCACAAGCCAGCGTGAGACTCACGCAGGCGCAGTAGGAAATGGGCAGTGAAGCCGTAAGGCTTCACTGCCTGTTTCCCCTAGTGTGAATGGCGGCGCGGGACCTGGAGCGATCGTCGGACCGGCGTCGGGGGGGGCCATCAGCGCGGGCAAGTAGGACAAGGAAAGTGTCCTTATTAAAAGTCAGCAGCTACACTGTTAGTAGCTGCTGACTTTTAAAAAAAAATGCGGCTGAAACACCCCTTTAATGTGACATATGTGACAGATGTGATATGACCAAAATAAAAACAATAATTATGTCAAATAAAACATTAATTAAAAAGTGCTCATGTGCTATGTAACACAGATATAAGTGTCCGGTGGTATATAAGGAACGACACTAGTCCCACTTTAAATAGAAAAAAATTATATTGTGCAAACACAAGTCTTTTTTTATAAGACAATGCTGTGACAGTCTTGTCTGGTATCCAGTAATAGCACTGCTGACATGCTTATAAATCCATGCATCTGAAAATGATTGACAGGTGTTGCAGATCATGCATTGGTGCTCTCATCCCAGTGACCCCCTAGGTATTAAATGCTCACCTTTGGAGCGTGCGACTTAGCGATTATGCTCAGTCAGTACTCACTTGTGAACCACCTCTGGGTTCTATAATGGTAACAGGATCCTGGGCTTCCCACGCAGTATCTCGGGAATAGGAGTGAATAAAAGGCCTTGATAGTGTGATATCACTTTTAGGGTTGTCCCGATACCACTTTTTTAGGACCGAGTACAAGTACCGATACTTTTTTTCAAGTAGTCGCCGATACCGAATACCGATACTTTTTTTAAATGTGTCCCCAAATGCAGCCATGTCCCCCCACAAATGCAGCCATGTCCCCCACATATGCAGCCATGTCCCCCACATATGCAGCCATGTCCCCCCATAAATGCAGCCATGTCCCCCCATAAATGCAGCCATGTCCCCCCACAAATGCAGCCATGTACCCCCACAAATGCAGCCACGTCCCCCCACAAATGCAGCCATGTCCCCCACATATGCAGCCATATCCCCCACATATGCAGCCATGTCCCCCATATATGCAGCCATGCCCCCCATATATATGCAGCCATGCCCCCCACATATGCAGCCATGTCCCCAAACATATGCAGCCATGTCCCCCACATATATGCAGCCATGTCCCCCACAGATATGCAGCCATGCCCCCCATATATCCAGCCATGTCCCCCATATATGCAGCCATGTCCCCAAACATATGCAGCCATGTCCCCCACATATATGCAGCCATGTCCCCCATATATGCAGCCATGTCCCCCATATATCCAGCCATGTCCCCCATATATGCAGCCATGTCCCCAAACATATGCAGCCATGTCCCCCATATATGCAGCCATGTCCCCCCACATATTGCAGCCATGTCCCCCCACATATTGCAGCCATGTACCCCATATACGCAGCCATGTCCCCCACAGATATGCAGCCATGTCCCCCATATATCCAGCCATGTCCCCCATATATGCAGCCATGTCCCCAAACATATGCAGCCATGTCCCCCACATATATGCAGCCATGTCCCTCACATATATGCGGCTATGTCCCTCACATATATGCAGCCATGTCCCTCACATATATGCAGCCATGTCCCCCACATACGCAGCCATGTCCCCCACATATGCAGCCATGTCCCCCACATATGCAGCCATGTCCCCCCACATATATCCAGCCATGTCCCCAAACATATGCAGGCATGTCCCCCGTACCTAAATGATGATGCCGCCGCCACCGCTACCGCGTTAATCAGCGTGGGGGGAACATTACAGGCAGCTTTCGTTTGAATAGCTGTTTTCCCTGCCGCGCCGTGTATAGACACTCCTCCTTGCTCGGGATTGGACAGATCCGTCCAATCCCGAGCAAGGGGGAGTGTCTATACACGGCGCGGCAGGTAAAACAGCTATTCAAACAAAAGCTGCCTGTAATGTTTGCCACACGCTGATTAACGCGGCAGCGATGGCTTTGTGATATACGGCGGCGGCGGTGGCGGGGGGGGGGATCAAGTATTCTATTCAGGCATCGGGGGCATTTGCGGGAGTACAAGTACTCCCGCAAATACTCGGTATCGGTCTCGATACCGATACTGGTATTGGTATCGGGACAACCCTAATCGTTTTAAACTTTTTTTTAAACAAATAAGAACAACCCCCCAGTGGGGTACTCACATGTCCCAGGTGTGTTAGCGCACCACTCTGTGTATGGCATTAAAAATAGCAGCGGCTGGTTTTGGAATGGTGTATGTTTTCCTCCTAGGCAGGTAAACTGGCTGTCGTGTCATCCTAGCCCCTCTACCTTAAACATTAGTGTGTGGGGAACTGTATCAAACACTTTAGCAAAATCCAAGTATACTACATCCACAGCCACTCTGTATTTTACTTACCTCCTCATAAAACAAAAATATATCTGATTTGTCTGACAACTTCTATCTTTAATGGAACCATGCTGTCTGTTGCTTAACCACTTAAGGACCGCCTCCTGCACATATACATCAGCAGAATGGCACGGCTGGGCCCATGCACGTACAGGTACGTCCTGTGCTAGTGCCCAGTCGTTCCCGCGCGTTCCCGCGACCCGGTCCGAAGCTCTGTGACTGCGGGACCCGCAAGCCTGATCGCCGATGGAGTCCCGCGATCGGTCCCCGGAGCTGAAGAACGGGAAGAGCCGTGTGTAAACACGGCTTCCCCGTTCTTCACTGTGGCGGCGTCATCGATCGCGTGATCCCTTTTATAGGGATACACAATCGATGACATCACACCTAAAGCCACACCCCCCTACAGTTGTAAACACACATTAGGTCACACATAAGCCCTTCAGCGCCCCCTTGTGGTTAACTCCCAAACTGCAATTGTCATTTTCACAATAAACAATGCATTTTAAATGCATTTTTTGCTGTGAAAATGACAATGGTCCCAAAAATGTGTTAAAATTGTCAGAAGTGTCCGCCATAATGTCGCAGTCACAAAAAAAAACGCTGATTGCCGCTATTAGTAGTAAAAAAAAAAATGCAATAAAACTATTTTGTAAACACTATAAATTTTGCGCAAAGCAACCGATAAACGCTTATTGCGATTTTTTTTACCAAAAAATAGGTAGAAGAATACGTATCGGCCTAAACTGAGGATTTTTTTGTATATATATATATATATATATATACACAAAAAATAAAAACCGCAGAGGTGATCAAATACCACCAAAAGAAAGCTCTATTTGTGGGAAAAAAAAGGACACCAATTTTGTTTGGGAGCCACATCGCACGACCGCGCAATTGTCTGTTAAAGCGACGCAATGCCGAATCGCAAAACCTGGCCGGGTCCTTTAGCTGCCTAAAGGTCCGGGTCTTAAGTGGTTCAAATATTTTTTTTTACAGCAAGAACTTTTCTATGTGGTCTTGTATTAAACTCTCCAGCATCTTCCTAATTATAGAAGTTAAACTAACGGGTCTATAGATACTTGGTATAGACTGTGATCAATTTTAAATTATAGGCACAACATTAGCCTTATGCCAATCCAGTAGTACTGTGTTAGTCATTAAGAAGTCCCTAAAAATTAGAAACTAGGGTTGTCCCGATACCACTTTTTTAGGACCGAGTACAAGTACCGATACTTTTTTTCATGTACTTGCCGATACCGAATACCGATACTTTTTTTAAATGTCATGTGACAGTTTTCAAACCACAATACAGACTAAGGATATTTTCTTTAGAATTATGAAGAACTCTAACTCAAGACCTTATAAAAGAATAAAAATGAGTATAAATGAATATTGTCACACAGTAGTAAAAAAAACTCAAAGAATTTTCACAGAACATGTTGATAAATACAAAAAAAGTATTCTATTTAGGTATCGGGAGCATTTGCGCGAGTACAAGTACTCCCGCAAATACTCGGTCTCGGTACCGATACCGATACTAGTATCGGTATCTGGACAACCCTATTAGAAACAATGGCTTAAAAATTACAGAGCTCTTTTAGGATCCATGGGTGTATGCTATCTGGTCTGAGTGATTTATTCTGCCTGCATATTTCTGGACCATTCCAATTTAATCCATCGTGGATTATTTGGGTCTGTGTCAATACATCCCTATTATGGACATGCGCTCCCCCAAGCTGCTTTGTATACACAGAGTTGAAGACTAGACCATTCTGAAGATACACTATTTATAACACCCTCTGGACCTGCCCCTTTAATCTTTTTTGTATGCAGGTACTATCATCAACACCAATAGACCTCAATTTGTGGATTAAGTGTTTTATGGGGTACCGTGTTAAATTCTTTTGCAAAGTCTAGATACACCACATCTACAGGACTCCCTTTATCCAGTTTAGAGCTCACATGCTGGTTACTACTAACAACACTATTCTTATCAGCAAATTCTTGGATATGGTCCTTTATCATCCCCTCCAATAGTTTACAAACTATTGATGTTAGGCTGACTGCCATGTAGTTTCCAGATACAGATCTTGGCCTATTCTTAAATATTGGTACTGCATTTGCTTTTTGTCAATCTGCTGGCACCATTCCTGTCGGTAAGTTTTCTTTAAAGATTTGAAATAGCGGTCTAGCAATGACCTGGGTGGCTTCCTTGAGATATCTTAGGTGCATCCTGGTGATTTGTTCACATTAGGTTTTTCCAGTCTTTTTAGAACACTGGCCTCTGTTAGCCATAAGGGTATAATCCCTGCTGTGTTGCTAACAATAACATCTTGTCTATTATACCCCTCTTTTTTTCTGCAGTTACCATGGTGCTGTATGTGAACAGTTATGACATCAGCCTTTTAATGGATTGACGGAAAAGACAATTGTTACAGTTATTATCCACAGAATGCCTTGAATTAAACTGTTTTGGGAAACTGTTAAATCAAAGAGTTTAGTTCAAGTTTATGATTAGTTTTCCAATAATATTGACAATAGTGGATATATAAGTGACTACATAAAGAAATAGTCAAGAAGATTTAGAACTTCTGTAAAAAACTAAATTTGTATCGATGTCTGTTACCGCTAGCAGTTTTATCTTCTCTGTTTGATCTGATGACCATGGCAGAAATCCAAAATACAGTGATACAGGATACAGTGATAGTTCCCTGTGTGTAGGTTACTGCGTATGTCTGCTTAGATTGGCCATGATTATTTACTTACATTGCAACAGTATATAAGATTTATAAAATGCCATAGCTTTTTCTTGTTACCTTGTCCAGGATTTTGGTTTAGGGTTGTCTGAATGCGATTTTCCTTGCGTGGCAGACACAGCTAGCTAGATGTTTACAATGCAAAGCTGCTTCAGGGTGAACACTGCAGCTGAGACTTTAGCTACTCTATACTGAAATCATAACCTTCACTGACTTGGCTTTCAGATGTCTTGTAAATCCACTCATAACAAAGAGTTGGAGTATTTATGTGAATTAAAATGTGTTCTGCATGAACCCTTATTACAGCATATTTCCAGCATAACAAGTAAAAGTCAAACCTGGTTCATCGTGTAGCATGTAAATAACATGAAAAATCAGCCTTACTAATGGCTGTGTGACAGTAGACTAGTTACTGTAGAAATTAGTAATTATGATCTGTAATTAGCTTTGTTCCTTCAGATATTTGGACAAGTACTAATCATACAGATGAAGAATACCATACTAAACAGTAATATGTGTATACTAAGCCTTGACATTTATTTCTCATCTGTCAAAGTGTATATTTGAAGTCATTAAGTGTGGGTGGCTATAGCTACATATACAATACAGAGGATACATATGATTACCAACATCATCAGACTTGTCTATTGTAACCAGATTTGTCTGTACATTTCCCAGCAAGCACTGGTCTAATAAGTAGTGTTGAGCAGAATATGCCATATTCGATTTCGCGATATATCTCGAATATATAGTCGAATATTCGAGATATATTCGTTAAATGCGAATATTCGCGATATTTTTTAGAAATGAAATGATTGCGAAATTTCGCTATTGCGAATGCGAATGCGAATGCGAATTGCGAATGCGAATTACATTTCGAGAAATGCGGAAGGAGCACTCTGATTGGCTCAGAATATTCGTGATATTTTATAATACAAAATAATTGCGAAATTTCGAGAAATGCGGAATGGAGCACTCTGATTGGCTCAGAATATTCGTGATATATTACAATACAAAATAATTGCGAATATTCGGCAAATGCGGAAGGAGCACTCTGATTGGCTCAGAATATTCGTGATATATTACAATACAAAATAATTGCGAATATTCGGCAAATGCGGAAGGAGCACTCTGATTGGCTCAGAATATTTGTGATATTTTATAATACAAAATAATTGCGAAATTTCGAGAAATGCGGAATGGAGCACTCTGATTGGCTCAGAATATTTGTGATATATTACAATACAAAATAATTGCGAATATTCGGCAAATGCGGAAGGAGCACTCTGATTGGCTCAGAATATTCTTGATATTTTATCGTAATTTCGCAAAAATGCGAATGAGAAATTGATTGCGGAATTTCGACAGTAACACTCTGAAATCGAATATATGTGTTATTTTAGCTAAAAACTATATTGCGAATTTCTCGAAACTAATCGCGCGATATCGCTATTGCCGAATAATCGCATTGCGATTTTTCGGCAATATAAAATGATCGCTGCAGCTACTCGGCCCAAGGTCTCTAATCATACCAGCAATGCTTTTAGACGTCGATGGGGATCTCTAGGATGTGATCTGTTCTAAAAAAAAATTGAAAAAATACGAATATTCGAAATAGCAAATATTCACCGCGAAATTCGGAATATATCGCGAATACTCGAATATGCCATATTTGAGCCGAATATTCGCAATACGAATATTCGTGAGCAACACTACTAATAAGTAATGCCCTGTACACACGATTGGACCAAATTCATCGGAGGAAAAGAGAACATGGAATTCATCGGAATTTCCGTTGGAGTTACTCCGATGGGGCATACACACGGTCGGAATTTCTGATGGAAAAAGTACTTCTGACTTTTTCCATCGGAAATTCAGATCGTGTGTACAGGGCATAACAATCCTTCTTTTAGACAAAGCAAACAAAATGCTCTCTGTCCATTGAATATTTAAACACAATATAATCTAGTACAAATAAAGATGATTGGGGTTGATTTCAGTTAAACTGATTTCACCATGGTGAAAACTCTCAAGTTTGAATACTGAGTTACTTAGGCAAAATTTGCTTTAACCACTTAACCACTTAAGACCCGGACCAATACGCTGGTAAATGACCCAAGGTGTTTTTGCGATTCGGCACTGCGTCGCTTTAACAGACAATTGCGCGGTCGTGCTACGTGGCTCCCAAACAAAATTTGCGTCCTTTTCTTCCCACAAATAGAGCTTTCTTTTGGTGGTATTTGATCACCTCTGCGATTTTAATTTTTTGCGCTATATACAAAAATAGAGCGACATTTTTGAAAAAAAAACACTATTTTTTACTTTTTGTTAAAAAAAAATCAAATAAACTAAATTTTAGTCAAACATTTAGGCCAAAATTTATTTAGCCACATGTCTTTAGTAAAAAAAAAAAATCGCGATAAAAAAAAATAGCTACCTAGCGGGAACAGCGACACTAATACAGTACGATGGGAACCCCGAACCGCACGAAGGCGGGGACGTAAATTTACGCCCTTGTGCCTGTACGAGCCATTCTGTGGCCGTATATGTGCGTGCAGGGGGTCCTTAAGTGGTTAAGGACCTTGGGTGTTTTTCAGTTTTGGTGTTTGCAAGACTGAAACAGTTTTTTCTGCTAGAAAATCACTTAAAACCCCCAAACATTATGGGGCAGATTCACAAAGACGTAATATTCCGCTGCGTAATCGAAATACGGTACGCTGCCGTATTTCACCAGACTCTACACCGAATTCAGGTAGTTTTTTTGCGCGTACGCTATTGTGTCGTATTTTTTTTCCGCCGCGCAATCGAAATACGTGATTAGGGGGCGTGAAGCATTTAAATTAAGCGCGTCCCCGCGACGATCGAACTGCGCATGCTCTGTTCAGGAATTTCCCGCCGTGCATTGCGCGAAATCACGTCGTGACGTCATTCGTTGTTTGAGTAGCGGCGTTTACGAACATTCCTATTCCCGGACGACTTACGTTAAAAATATTAAAAGACATCGGAAAACGTTGAAATTCGACGCGGGAACGACGGCCATACTTAACATGGGCTGTCTAATATTAGACCAGCAAAAAGCTGGTATAGTGAAACGGAAAAAAAAGATGACTAAAGGTGCCGTAAGAGATTGCGTTGAAAGTGCGAAATTTTGTGGATTGCAGGCAAAAGCTCATTAGCATACCCTGACGGCGAAAAACAACAGGAAGTCCGCCCAGTGGCCGCAATTTTCTGGCAGCGTAGATCTGAAGGCGTACTAACACGTAATACAGTCGAAATGAAGCCCGCAGGTGTCTTTTCATGGTTTGAGGATTTCGACTAGCGTAAAAACGCCCGTAAGTCGAAATTACTCCAGTCTAACAACATTTACACAGGCGTAATCGCTTTGTGAATCTAGGCCAATATATTTTTTTTCTAACACCCTAGAGAATAAAATAGTGGTCATTGCAATACTTTTTGTCACACCGTATTTGCGCAGCGGTCTTACAAGCGCACTTTTTTTGGAAAAATACACTTTTTTGAATTAAAAAATAAGACAACAATAAATTTGGTCCAATTTTTTTATATATTGTGAAAGATAATGTGACGCCGAGTAAAATGACACCCAACATGTCAAGTTTAGAAATTGCGCCCGCTCGTAGCATGGCGTCAAACTTTTACCCTTAAAAATCTCCATAGGCGACGTTTAAAAAATTCTATAGGTTGCATTTTTTTAGATACAGAGGAGGTCTAGGGCTAGAATTATTGCTCTCGCTCTAACGATCGCGGCGATACCTCACTTGTGTGGTTTGAACACCGTTTTCATATGCGGGCGCTACTCGCGTATGCGTTCGCTTCTGCGCGCGAGCTCGTCGGGACGGGGCGCTTTAAAAAATTATTTTTTTGTTTTCCTATTTATTTGTATTTATTTTAACATTTTTTACACTGAAAAAAAAATAATAATAATTGATCACTTTTATTCCTATTACAAGAAATGTAAACATCCCTTGTAATAGAAAAAAACATGACAGGTCCTCTTAAATATGAGATCCGGGGGGACAAAAAGACCTCAGATCTCATATTTAGGCTTAAAAAGAAAAAAAAAAAAAAAAAAAGGAAAATGTCATTTTTTAAATAGCCTTAAAAAGAAAATGTCTCTTTAAGACAGTGGGCGGAAATGACGTTTTGACGTCACTTCCGCCCAGCGCTGCTATGGGGAACAGGTGGGGGCGATTTTTCCCTCACTCGTATCCCAGCAGAGGAGCCGCACAGACCCGATCGCCTCCGCCGCTACCGACGGCAACGGTAAGCGGCGGAGAGCACGGGAAAGCGGCGGGAGGGGGGGGCACCTCTCCGGTCACCGATAACGGCGATCTCGCGACGAATCCGCCGCGGAGACCGCCGTTATTGTACACAGGACCCTGCACTGAAGAGATGGATATCTTGGTTGTGGCAGCAGCTGCTGCCGTTACCGAGATATCCATCTTTAAAAAGAGGACGTATATATACAGTGCAGGGTCCTTAAGTGGTTAAAGGATACGTTTACTTTCAGAACATGTTCCATCCGTTATTTGGATGTTAGCTGGAACATGTTCCAGCTCCTGCAACTCTCTCCCCTCACCACTCTCTCCCTGTGACTGCAGACAGGGGTTCTTCTGCCTGTGCCTGCTGTCAAAATGCCATCAGCCATTGCAGCTGACAGCTTGTAGTGTTCAATGAGCTACCAGGGCACTCACTGGTGAGTGCTCTGGTAGTCCATTGATACTACTTGCTCTCAGGTACAGTAACTGCCGGCTCATATGAGGTACAGGCAGACAGCAGATCGCAGGTGCAATGCTCTGCAGGCTCCAAAAAGAAAGTGTACCATTTCTTACCTGCAAAAAAAATTGCATTTAAAGGTGAACTTATCTGTTAATAAACAAAATCTTTTTTTTTATTTGATTTAAAGATTGTGTTTTTTGGAAGGAGTGTGTATATGGGGCTATTTAGCTTACTTGAAATTGTGTTCTTTGAATTTGTGATTGTTGCATGTGTATATATATATATATATATATATATATTTATATATATATATATATATATACACACACACATACTGTTTATGTACAGTATATATACAGTTGTGCTTATAGGTTTACATACCCTGGCAGAATTTATGATTTCTTGGCCATTTTTCAGAACATGAACATGAATGATAACACAAAAACTTTTCTTTCACTCATGGTTAGTGTTTGGCTGAAGCCATTTATTATCAATCAACTATGTTTACTCTTTTTAAATCATGACGACAACATAAACTACCCAAATGACGCAAATCAAAAGTTTACATACCCTGGTGATTTTGGCCTGATAACATGCACAAAGTTGACACAAAGGGGTTTGAATGGCTATTAACCACTTCATTACTGGGAACATAAACCCCCTTCGCTCCCAGGCGAAATTTCAGCTTCCGGCACTGTGTCGCTTTAACTGACATTTGCGTGGTCGTGCGACGTGGCTCCCAAACAAAATTGGCGTCCTTTTTTCCCCACAAATAGAGCTTTATTTTGGTGGTATTTGATCACCTCTGCGGTTTTTATTTTTTGCGCTATAAACAAAAAAAGAGCGACAATTTAAAAAATATATATATTTTTTTTACTTGTTGCTATAATAAATATCCCATTTTTTTTTAAAAAAAAAACTTTTTTTTTTCACAGTTAAGGCCGATACGTATTTTTCAACGTATTTTTGAAAAAAAAAATTAAAAATCGCAATAAGCGACTGGTTTGCGCAAAAGTTTTAGCGCCTACAAAATGGGGAACAGAATTATGATTTTTTTTTATTATTATTTTTTTACTAGTAATGGCAGCGATCTGCGATTTCTATTGCGATTGCGATATTGCGGCGGACATATCAGACACTTTTGACACAAATTTGGGACCATTCACATTTATACAGCGATCAGTGATATAAAAATGCACTAATTACTGTATAAATGTGACTGGCAGGGAAGGGGTTAACACTAAGGGGTGAGGAAGGGGTTAAATGTATTGCCTGGGTGTGTTCTAACTGTGTGGGGGGAGGGGGGTGACTGGGGGAGGTGACCGATGCTGTGTCCCTATGTACAAGAGACACAGATCGTTCTCCTCTCTGCTGACAGCACGTGGAGCTCTGTGTTTACACACAGAGCTCCACGTCCCTGCTGTCATCTGTTCGGTTTCCCGGTGTCCCAGCGATGCGGCGGGACAGTGTTTACCCGCCGCACGCCACCCAGTGGCGCGCGCGGGTAATGCACACAAATCACGTCCAAAGATGTCAAGTTGGCGCCTCAGATCCGCGCTGTTGACGTATTATGTCAATAGCGCGGGTCTGAAGTGGTTAAAGGTAACCATCCTCACCTGTGATCGGTTTGCTTGTAATTAGTGTGTGTGTATAAAAAGGTCAATGAGTTTCTGGCTCCTGATGTTTCTGAGTCATGGGGAAAGCAAAATAATTGTCAAAGGATATGTGGGAAAAGGTGGTTGAACTGTATAAAACAGGAAAGGAATCTAAAAAAAATATCCAAGGAATTGAGAATGCTAATCAGCAGTGGAAGAAGTGTTAAATGAGGGGTTCTGTTGAAACCAAACCACGGTCAGTTAGACCAAATAAAATTTCAACCACGACTGCCAGTAAAAATTTTCGAGATGCAAAGAAAACCCCACAAATAACTTCAGGTGAAATACAGGACTCTCTGAAGACATGTGGTGTGGCTGTTTCAAGATGAACAATAAGGAAGCACTTGAAGAAAGATGGGCTGCATGGTCGAGTCACCAGAAGAAAGCCATTACTACGCAAATGGCACAAAGTATCCCACTTCCAATACGCCAAACAGCACAGAGACAAGCCTCAAACCTTCTGGCACAAAGTCATTTGGAGTCATGAGACCAAAATTTGGAGAGGAGTCAACAAGGCCTATGATGAAAGGTATATCATTTTTACTGTGAAACACGGAGGTGGATCGCCAACGAGCGAGCTACAAAGGCACAGGAATTTTTGTCAAAATTGGTGGCAAGATGAATGAAGTATGTTTTCAAAAAATACTGGTGGAACATTTGCAACCAGGAAGCTGCGCATGGGACGTACTTGGACATTCCAACATGACAATGATCCAAAACACAAGGCCAAGTCGACCTGTTATTGACTACAGCAGAATAAAGTGAAGGTTCTGGAGTTGCCATCTCAATCTCCTGACAGCAATATCATTGAGCCACTTTGGGGATGTGCAATGTGCAATTCATGCAAGACAGCCCAATAATTTATAGGAACTTGTGACTTTTTGCAAAAAGGAATGGGCAGCTTTACCATCTAAGAAGATAAAGAGCCTCATCTACAAATACCACAAAAGACTTCAAGCTGTCATTGATGTTAAAGGGAGCAATATATGGTATTAAGAACTGGGATATGTAAACTTTTGATCAGGGTCATCGGGTTAGTTTATGTTATTATGATTTAAAAAGAGTAACTAGAGTTGATTGATAATAAATGGCTTCAGCCAAACACTAACCATGAGTTAAAGAAATGTGTTTTATCATTCATATTCTCTGAAAAATGGCCAATAAATCATAAATTCTGCCAGGGTATGTAAACTTATAGTAATGTTTGGGGGACATATATCTTAAGTGTAGAGCTCACCAGTAGAGTCCACACCAGTTCTACCATTTAAGGTCTTGTTGGCCCACTTTTATTGCAAAGAAAAGAAAATGTCCAACAAAACAAAACATTGCCCACAGAGGGGTTTCCAATGCAAGAATAAAGTACAACTCAGCCTCCTGCCTTGCTTTGGCAGCACCGCTGCTCAGGCTCTGTGTCTTGGTCCTCCTGACTGTGTAACAGTGTCCCTGGTTTCATGTACAGATGCCGTACCCCTGTTAGCGCTCTTTCTTTCACAGCTTCCCTGCTGCTCCAGCCCACAGGCTTGGGCCCTATGTCAGACTGCACTGTACAGACATGCACACTTGTGGCTGCTCCCTTACACCCACATGGACTGCTCAAGAGAATGGAGTCCAGAACCCTGAATCTACAGTCCTGAATCTACAAGAAGCCCAAAACCCACCTGCACAATCAGTGCCCTGTCTATTCCTAAGGTTGGATCCACACCTATGCATTTATAGTGCTTTTTTCATTTTGCAGATTTGCACTACCGAATGTGTTCTATCGGAAACCATGTTTTTTTTTATAATGAAACTTTATTAAATGTTTCCTTTGCATATAACATTTAACATGCCTTGACACTTCCATGGGAAACCAAGTTAAATGGACTGTAGTGCAAATATTAAAAATGCAAAAAGCACTAAAAATGCATAGGTGTGAATCCAGGCTGAAACCTGGTCCCAAGATTTGAGATTTCCTCCCACCCATATCGCTACAAAATCTCCAGGGCCCAAACTGGATTCTAACAACCACGGAGGAAGCTAAAAAAAAAACGGTTCCTCCATTGCACAGATCAGGTAAGTATAGACATGTTTGCTATTTATTTTTTATTTTTTTAATTTACCTTTACAAATGGGTTAGCTGAAGATGCAGTGCACAAGCCACTTTGAATTGTGTCAGACTTTAATACATGATTTTTCAAATCCACAGTTTTGCTCTGGTGGCACTTCATGAATTTCACATGCATTTGCATCTTCAGCAGTCTGTATCAACCCACTATTTCCCGACACACTTTCAGTACTAGAAGATTGCACCAACACACTCCCACTGTATGGTGTCGTTCCACTCTGTCCCACCAAAGTGACATCACAGCTGTCCAGGGCAACCTCCGGCTCCAATATATGGAGTTCCATGGAGAGGTTTCAGGGACATCTGTGCTATCTTATCACCAGTTGCTATGTGTAATGGCCTATCTTTAACTACAGCTTTTGCTCTGCAAGAACCCAGGTTTTTCCCAACAGCAGCAAACATTATTACCATAAACATTAATAGCATTTTTAGCTTGTATGGGCTGTCTTATCTTACCCCAGTATCAACTTGAGCACCTGAGACATTTAACACATTACATGTAGTTCCCATGCAGGTTGGACCTTAACCCTTGCCTACCCACTGTACAGGATACTGAAGAGAGGCAAGTCTCTCTCAAGAGCACATTCAGTAGACCGACTAACTGCAGTCACTCTCACACCATCATGGACAGTCTCATAACCAATCATTTTTAACTTGAGATTAGCAGTTCTTGTTCCTTGGACACAGCACATCACAGATTGGGATATCGGCTCTCTGATTGGCCCTTCCAATCATGTAATGGCTGTGTCTAATCGCGTGCAAAGGTAAAAGCATGCTTTGGTCCCGTAAGCATACGCAAGAGGCAATCGCAACATGTGAGGTATTGTTGTAAATTGTCAGAGAATGAGCAATAATTCTAGCACCAAACATCCTCTGCAACTCTAAACTGGTAACCAGGAAAGGCTTATAAAGGGTCGTCTATGGAGATTTTTTAAATACCATAGCTTGACACCATTTCACAAGAATACACAATTTTAAAGCATGACATGGTATCTACTGTGTGTACTCAACACAACACCATATTTGTTATCAAAAAATGGGTATTAGATTGTGTTTGTGTGCATAACAATTTTTTAAGGCCGCGTATATACACAATCAAATCTATCTGCTGGAAACGGTCTGACAGACCGTTTCAGCAGACAGATTCGATCGTGTGTACGGGCGGACAGACAGATTTTGCCAGCAGACAGATTTTAAAGCATGCTTTAAAATCTGTCTGCTGGGAATCCATCCGTCGGACATGTCTGCTGGTTAGTACGCTAACCAGCAGACATATCTGCCGGCACATGCGTCAAATGGATTCGACTCATGCGCGGAAGTGTTTCTGTCAGACCGATTTGAACAGATTTATTTGCTCGTGTGTACGCGGCCTAAAGTGTATGTTCCCAAAAAATTGCTTTGGAAAAAAGCTGCGCAAATACCAGGTGGCATAAAAAATTGCAAAACCCATAATTTTTTTTCTCTAGGGCACCTGATAAAAACATATATAATGTTTTGCAAGTGGGCCTATGCGGTGTGTGAGAAATAACTTCTTAATATGAAATTTGTTTGTAAAAAAATATGTAATTTTAAAATTTTCAAAAAATTGTGGGAAAAATTTACATTTCCAAAAACTCACCATGACTTTTACTTAATATCTTGGACTGTCTGGCCCAGATTCATAAAGCAATTACGCCTGTCTAACTGGTGTTAGACAGGAGTAATTTCAAATTTTGCGCGCCGTATCACTAGTTTGAATCCTCAAACCATGATACGGCGGCTTCGGGCTTCGATCCGAGAGGCTTACGTCTTCGTAAGCCTTCGGATCTACGCTGCGATATTTTTGCGGCCGCTGGGAGGAGTTTGCGTCGTTTTCATGCGTCGGGATATGCAAATGTGTTTTTACGGCGATCCACGAAGATACGAGCGGTCTTCGCAATCGCTTACGTCTGTTTTTTTTTACGTACTGTTAGACCAGCTTTTTGCTGGTCTAACGGTGCGTAGCCCATGTTAAGTATGGCCGTCGTTCCCGCGTCGAATTTAAAAATATTTTTTTTTGCGTAACTCGTTCGGGAATAGAAATGTCCGTAAACGACGCTACTCAAACAACGAATGACGTAACGACGTGATTTCGCGCAATGCACAGCGGGAAATTTGCGAACGGAGCATGCGCAGTTCGATCGCCGCGGGAACGCGCCTATTTTAAATCCTTCACGCCCCCTACTCGTCTATATGGATTGCGACGGGAGAAATACACTACGCCGCCCATCGTTTACTGGACAAAATCTACCTGGATTCCACGTAGAGCCAGGTAAGAAACGGCGGGTAGTGTATTTCTGATACGCTACGAGAATCCAATTCTCTCTGAATCTGGGCCTCAATTTTTCATTTGATAGGTATTTTTAGGGCCTGGTATGTTAGGGCCTCAAGAAATGAGATAAGGTGTGATCAATTTTCAATGATTGGTATTATAGATTGTAAACTCACATCCATATTGTGCCATTCACAATATATTGTAAGGAGTTGTGGACTCGTCACAACTGGTCAGATGTTTCACAAAGAGTGACAACTAGTGAGACACCTACCTGTCATATCTGGTGTCACCCGACTATCCAGATGTGCCATTATTGTCACTCCAACTAGTACAACCTGTATAGTATTTACACAGTGAGAGTTTGAGATTACAACACCTGTAGACTGAGCTTTCCACACAATTTCAAAACTTTGATTTTTTTGCAAGATCACATATTTGTAAAAATAGAATTTAAGCCCTCATTTGTAAAACTGGAGCAATGCTTTAAAGCTGGACTCCAGACAGTTATAAAATAATATGAATACTGTATTCTCCGATATCAGTCCAATGCACACAAGCACTTACTCAGAGAGTACAGGTAAGTTTTATGTCAAGAAAAGATCTTTTGCTTTACGCAGTGCTGTCAGTCTACATTAGTAAACATGGTTACGTGGGACAGGAGGAGAAAGCAGAGGGACAATCTCTTCAGAGTAGAGCTTCCTGTCAATGTTGAATCACAATCAATGTCCGCGGCAGGTTGGGGACTAGATGTCGTTTTTTAACTGCAGCAAAGACAAAGGGAGGTCATCACTCTTGCTATGATGCATGGCAGAAGACTGGCTGAACTCAATTATAAATCAATTGAAATGTAATAGATGTATGAATATACACTCATCGGCCACTTTAGACAATTTATTAGGTACACCTTGCTAGTACCAGGTTGGACTCCCTTTTTTCCAACACATCCCAAAGGTGCTCTATTGGGTTGAGATCTGGTGACTCTGGAGGCCATTGCAGTTACAGGGACCTCATTGTCATGTTCAAGAAACCAGTGGTGAGATGATTTGAGCTTTGTGACATGGTGCATTATCCTGCTGGATGTAGCCATCAGAAGATGGGTACACTGCAGTCATAAAGGGATTGACATGGTCAGAAACAATAAATACATATTTTGTGGCATTTAAATAATGCTCAATTAATACTAAGGGGCCCAAAGTGTGCCAAGAAAATATCCTCCACACCATAACACTGCCACCACCACCAGCCTGAACCGTTGATACAAGGCAGGATGGATCCATGCTTTCGTGTTGTTTACGTCAAATTCTGACCCTACCATCTGAATGTTGCAGCTGAAATCGAGACTCATCAGACCAGGCAATGTTTTTCCAATCTTCTAGTGTCCAATTTTGTTAAACTTTCCAAATTGTAGCCTCAGTTTCATGTTCTTAGCTGAAAAGAGTGGCACTCAGTAGACATGTGCAGACTGGAATATTTCGTTTCGTTTTTTCGTTTTCGTTTGGAAAATAAATTTATTTAGTTACTCCTGAAAATCGTTTTGATTTATTTAGTTTTTCGTTGGGGAATAGATTTCGTCTGAAAATCCAATAATACTTGGTTTCTGTTGAATGGTCAAAAGAATATTCGACGGAACGTCGAATCTTTACATCTAATCGTACATTTCTGTTCGAATATTCCGCCTACAAGAATTCTAATGTTGTTTGACTAGTAATAATGTCAAATCTATTTTCTCATAAATCGAAATCTAATCTCTGTAATGTCGAATCTATTATTTCTATAGTGTCGAATCTTTTCTCTATAATGTCAAATCTTTTCCCTATAATGTTGAATCTTTTCTCTATAATGTCGAGTCTTTTCCCTATAATGTCGAATCTTTTCTCTATAATGTCGAATCTTTTCTCTATAATGTCGAGTCTTTTCCCTATAATGTCGAATCTTTTCCCTATAATGTCGAATCTTTTCCCTATAATGTCGAATCTTTTCCCTATAATGTCGAATCTCTCTATATCTAATTTTTACCGCAACGAAAACGAAAATAAAGCATTTTTTATGTCGGATCTTTCGGTTTTAGTTTCTTGCGCTTTCGTTATTGTTTGTTTAAACGATAAAAAAAAAACAACAGATTTTCGGACGAAAATGCATTCTAACGAAAGCGAATGCACATGTCTAGCACTCAGTGTGGTTTTCTGCTTCTGTAGCCCATCTGCTTCAAGGTTCGATTTGTTGTGCATTCAGAGATGGTATTCTGCATACCAAGGTTGTAACGGGTGGTTATTTGAGTTAATGCTGCCCTTCTATCATCTCGAACCTGTTTGCCCATTCTCCTCTGAACTCAACAAGGCATTTTCGTCCACACAACTGCCACTCACTGAATATTTTTTTTGGGACCAGTCTCTGTAAACCCTAGCGAGTGTTTTGCGTGAAAATCCCAGTAGATCAGCAGTTTTTAAATACTCAGACCAGCCCGTCTGGCACCAACAACCATGCCACGTTCAAAGTCACTTAACCCCCTTTGTTCCCCATTCTGATGCTTGGTTTGAACTTCAGAAAGTCGTCTTTACCACATCTAGATGCCTAAATGCATGGAGTTCATTCAATGTGATTTGCTGATTAGCAATCTGTGTTACCAAGCAAATGAACAGATATAACTAATTAAGTGACTGGTGAGTGCATATTATAACTCGATTTTTAGTTGTTTTCTGAAGTTCACCTTTAATATGAGGGCAGTCCCAATAAATAACCCTTGGTATCCTAACCCTTGACTATAATACCCAGTCTCAACCCAAGCATAACCTTACCCTCAAGCAATTAGCACTGAGGTGCATATTTGAAACTTTTAACTTTTCTACCATTTTATATTTTGTCAAAATATAACTGTCATACATTGGGGTCAATTCACAAAGAGAAACGTTATTGGTTTTCTTCAGGTGTTATATTAGCACTCCTTATTTAACGCTAGCAAACATGGTATTCACGAAAGCTATAATCGTTATTTAACATAGTCGTTATGGTTTTCAACTGACTCTTTATCCAAACGTTATGCTAACTACTCAGACGTTATTATTAACATTTGGGACGTTAAAATAACTCTTAAGATCGTTAAATAATGCTGGAGAGATGCATTCTGGGAGCAGAAGGGGAGGAGAACAGCTGCATGTGGAAAAGAGCAGATACAGAGAGAGAGAGACACAAGCAATACACATGGAGATTGAGCATGTGATGTGCAAAATTTCTAGTGTGTGCTTTTCTAAAGCCATGTGTATTTCCTCATACAGAGAATAAATCATGGGAGATGATAATCGGAATTTAGCTATCACCTGGGTTTCAGAAAAGTCATCCAAAATAGTATGTGAACGGAATACACGTTTATAAATCTGAACAACATTCTAACGTGTTCTTCTTCGCCTCTGGATAATTTTAAGTTCAAATAGAGCACGGTTCCATCTTGCCCAACACTACACTACACTACAAAAATCGCCAAAAGCTTCCTCTAACAACAAAATATCGCCTGGGAAATGTCATAACGCCACCCTGAGGGAGGTGTTAATTTAACGATTGCTTAACGATTGATAACTGTCAAAAAAATCTTTGTGAATTGCACTTCTGTACATATTTAACGATTTGACTCTTTAAAATAACATTTTGAATCTTTAAAATAACGATTTGACTCTTTAATATGGATCCACACCTTAAAATATCGGTTCTGTGTAGGGAAACGTTATTTGATGATTTTTCAAATCGTTAAATCGTTTAGTGAATTGAACTAGCTTCAATAACGTGCAAAATCGTTAAAATAACATTTGCAATCTGAAAATAAAGCTTTGTGAATTGACCCCATTGTGTTTGAAATCACCTAGCTAAGGCAAACTGAGCCAAGGAGCTCTATGCTAAACCAAGCAGTGTTGTGTCTAAAGCTCTACAGCAATATTTGCTTTATCAAGTGAAAACAGCAAGGCTGACAAATACCCCTTTCTTTGATCATGACAGTCAATCATTTGAAATGTCAACATGCATGAAAATTGAAATCCTGAATGGATTGATACAAAAAGTCCTGTACCCATATATCTGCAATACCTGCAAGTGAATATGTACCTTAGTTTCAATCTTAAAATGTAAACTCTGTTACACCACTTTTACTTACAGGCAAGCCTATAACAAAGAGGTACCTTAAAAAATATTCAGTATGCGCGATGCTGCCAAAGTCATGGTACTGTACATGCGCACTGGAGAAAAAGGCCACTGGAGCCTTTTCTTCAGGACTCGTGCTGTGTCGGCGGCTGCTCCTGCGTGCATGCCAATCCCAGTACCGAAGCCACGAACCTGGAAGTAACTCCGGTGAAAGATGTCCGCCGTGTACGCAGAGTGCCGACGCTGCTTCAGGGCATCGTTCGGAGGTCAGTATTTCATAATGAGCTCATTATGCCTTTGTCTTGCAGGTTGTTTTTTTTTGGAGGTTTACTACATCTTTTACCCTCAACTTAAATTGTATTGTATAATAATACACAGCTTTGTTTTTCCTTCCCAAATGAATAGTGACAAAAGCTGTGTGTCAGGGCTGGGCTCAGCCCTTCCTTCTCTGTGCTGGCAGCTCAGCTGTCAGATAATTGCCAGCTCCCATCTCTCCACAGTGATCGACCTGTTGATGATTCTGCTCGTCATCTCTACCTACTTAAAGCCGTCCAGTTCATTTGCTCTTTGCCTTCGCCTTGGTTAACATCACAAGAGACTTTCTCCTGTGTTCCTGTTGAAGACCTGCTTGACTGACGTACCCTCTGGCTACAGATCCTGCTTGCTGTACTACTACCTTTATCACTGGCCCTTGGACATTGACTTGGCCAACTACCCGATCCTGTTCCTGAACTCTGGCTATGTTTTGACTACGCTTACACTGTTTACCTTTTATTTTTATTATTAACTGATTTAACTGTACTTCTGTCTTGGTCTGATTTAACTGTACTTCTGTCTTGGTCTGATTTATGGTTTCTGACACTGTGCTACATTAATTAAAAAGGTAATTCTCAGTTTGGAACCATTCTTTTTTTCAACAAAGAACTGCCACCTAAAGCTAAATATTAGTCCTACAGTTCAAGTCTTAATGAAATCGAATTCTGGGATGAAACTAAATTGGGCATCTGAAAAGAAAACCCTACCCATAGGAATAGTAATCAGGTAAATAAAAAAAAGAAATGCATCATTAAAGTGTTTTTTCTTTCCCTGGATGCAGAGAAGGCGTTGAACAGAGTCAATTGGGACTACCTGAATTTAATTCTCCAAAAGTTTGGTTTTGTTGGACCTATACTTGACGCAATACTAGCTCTCTACACCACTCCCACGGCCAAAGTACTTACTTCCGGCCTTTTATCTAAACCATTTCACATTTCCAATGGTACCCGTCAGGGTTGCCCACTATCTCCCCTGATTTTTAATATGATGATTGAACCCCTAGCGGAACATATTAGAACTAATTCTAAGATATCGGAGAATTGATATAGGAAATCGGATCCATAAAATTAGCTTGTTTGCAGATGATACAATCTTAATGTTAACCGATCCTTTCTCCTCCTTGCTTGAGATCCAGAAAATCTTATCCTGGTTCAGTGAGGTTTCCTTTTACAAAATAAACGCTTTAAAATCATCTATATTAGATATCGGAATTGATGCTGTAAATAAGAATTTACTACAACAACAATTCCCCTATACTTGGGCAGAATCTAGTATTCCATATTTGGGCATACAACTCACGAGAACTACTAAGACTTTATATAATTGCAATTACCTTGCCCTTAGAAGTAAATTACAAACAGACCTTCAACAATTGAGCAAATTCGAATTTTCTTAGTGGGGCAGACTTTCTGCCTTCAAGATGATACATCTTCCACAAGTCTTATATTATTTCCGAAATTTTCCGATTCCTGTTCCCATTATTTTTTTTAAATCCATGCAATCACTTTTATCTAGGTTTGTTTGGAATGGGAAGAGATCCAGATGTGCTCATATAAAATTAATCAAACATAGAATGTGTGGAGGAGTAGAATACATTGATTTTCAGGATTATTATCATTCCTCCATTTTAACTCAACTAAAAGAACGGTTTCTTGATATCCCTACTACTACATGGGGAATGATTAAAAATAGTTATTGTACATATGGTCCAACCAGCCTATGGTTATTTGGATCCATTTTGGGAGTTAAGATTCCAACACATTTTTTACCTCCTACAATGCTTATTTCCATTCAAACATGGCAAAAAAAATTATCCTCCACTAAACTGACAGATCCTAGCGTAAATATTAGAATCCCTATCCAAACATTGTACTTTCTTATTAATCGCATGCCCATTACTTTTTGGTACAACAAAGGCATAAGATACATAGATGACTTTTATTCAAATGGTTTCATCAAGACTTTTCACTCTATTCAGACTGAGTATGACCTCCCTCACACCAACAGCATCCAATACACTCAATTGGTACACTGTCTATATAAACTTGGCCAATTTTCTACTCCTATTAACACTTTAGCTTGGACCCATTTATCCTCGCCAACGCAAAAGAAAAAGGGGATCTCTTTATTTTACAACCTACTACAACAGAAACAAATTTTCATTAAATCTCCTTCACATCTTCTTTGGGAAAGAGACCTACAATGCTCTTTTACGAATGACCAATGGCACATAGCCTGCAAAGCCAATTAATCTGCTTCTAAATGCTCCTCCCTATGGGAATTGTCAACCAAAATGACTTTGCGTTGGTATCTTACTCCTGTAATTATATCTAAATTTGATTCTCACACCCCAGACACATGTTGGAGACTTTGTCCAGATAAAGGAGACATACTCCATATATTATGGAGCTGCCCTAAGATTACCATCTACTGGGCAAAGTCTTCAACATCATCTCTGAATTAACACAAACACAAGTGGAACCTGATCCAGCTTTAGCTCTTTTATCATTGGGAATAGAAAGATTTCCTATAAATCTTCGCAGAACGATAACCCATCTGCTCTTGGCAGCTAGGTTGTCAATTACAAGAAAATGGAAAGATTCCAATCCACCATCTCCAAATGATGTTATCGACCTCATAAACCTTCATAGTTCCTATGAAAGAATTTTGGCTTCATCCTTGGGATCTCTTCATAAATACATAGCTCGTTGGGCTCCTTGGAACCTCTGGTATAATAATATAACATAATTCTATTTACTTTATTTTCTACACTTTCTTGTATAAATTGTAACTGGATGTACTCCTAGAGATAGCTCGGGAGGATTTTTCCACTTATTTGCATTTGATGTTGGGATTTTTAAATCACACATTCTACTGCTTATAGAAAAAGGGAAAGATGTTTTACCTTCTTTTTTTCTTTTCTTTTTTCTTCTTACAATGGCTATTATTCTTGTATACTTGCATAGTATTTTGTTTATGTAATAGTGATTGATACTATATCACTTCTTGTTAATATACTACAGTGTATTTTCATCTTTTATTGTAATGCATATCTTTCATTTTGAATTGAAAAATAATAAAAATTTATTAACATTAAAGTGTATGTAGACCCTAACCTTCTTTGCTCCCTCTTGGCCTGTTAAATTTACTGCTGAAAGTAATTTTAAACATTTATTTAGGTTGTTACACGTTATATAGGGCTTACTTTCCCTGCTTCCAGAAGCTAAACGAAGTGGCATAAGAGTGAATACATTGTGGATGTGCACTGGATAGAAGGGAATTAAGGGACCATTTTACTTTGCCCTGTATGCCAAACAATTCAAAGAAATAAATGAGTTGTACTCCTAAGATGATTGCTGCACAATCTCATGATTTATGAAAAACTCAGAAGATGATAGCATTTTTATGGGCATTTTGCAGCCTGCAAATATACCTCCTGGCTAACTTCAAGAGCAAAAATATATTAGGCAGCTTAAACTTTCCCTAGATAACTGCTTTTTGCTTTGTTGACAGCAATCTAAACTCAGTTGTTTGCTTATGATGAGCCATGAATGTTTTATGCGTTTTTGTGTTGCATGCAATCCAAAAACTCACTCCATAACCATTATGGACTTGGACTTGCATGCAAATGTTAGCTCGTGCAATTGAGATTTAGGCAACTACTAGCAATTATCCCATTAGCAACACATTGATGTAGATGCACAATAAATGAGGTGACTGCCAAAAATGACTGATGAAGCCCTAGATTTAATTAACCTAGGGATATATGTATTTATTGTTATTTTGTATGGATTTTAGACTAAGTTACACCCTGAGCATTATACAATAGACAAATGGGAACCAAAATCAACATAAAAGGTGAAACAATTTTATTGAAACAAGCATATAATTTGTGTTCCAAATCTGAATTTAATTGTTAACACTTTAGTAAAAAATAGCAAGTAAAAAACGTTTGAACACCTTTCTCATGTAACAGAACACCTTGTTATTTGGAACATACCTTCATGTCAAGCATATATTTGGGTTCAAATAAAAATAACAGAATGGTATATCTGTATGCAAACAGTTTGAATTAAACATTATAAATATTGAAATCCTAATAGGATTCAAAATATTGCCATGTCTTCACGGTATGTTTTCAAGGGCTTCATTCAGTAAAACAGTTCAAGCACAGTTAGTGTAATAATTGACAAATTATCAGCTGGCGTGCATTAAGGCACACACATATGGTTGCTAACACAAGAAGCAAATATTCTCATGAAATCACCAAATTAGCATCAGATGTGAAAGTAAAGTAACACTATTAATAATCAATTTCTCTTCTTCTTAAAGTGTACCTATAGATTATAAACAAAAAAAGCCCCAGAGGCCATAAATTCTAACAAAACACATTGGATGGAGTCCATGTCCGTGAAGTACCACGCACGCCAATCCTGTTTACTGGTCAATCGACTTCTAGGATGTCTTGGAATTATAAATGCTTGTTTTTAACAGATTCCTGTAAGTGTTTAGCACCGATTTTCTTTTTAATAAACTGTTAAGCAGTTTTACACCATGTGGCTGTTTTACCTTTCCTTCATGGGCCCTACTATGGAGTAAACATTACCATCAGCCATGACAGTACCACCACCTGCAATATATTAGAGGAAGCAGATTGGATCCTCTATACTTGCATATCGTGCCTGTCTAGACTCTTATAAGTTGGAGTCTAGACCTCTGGTAAGGAGGCATTTTATATCAATATCGGTGAAAGTGCACTTGGGTGATCAAAACGCACGTCGATTATACTCATTGTTACTGGACGTTCATCAAGGAATTCATCTGCACCATTTAGAACAGCACCAGTTGTTCACTTGTTTATTCAATATCTATGTTTAGCGTCTCCAAATTTTTTGTTGTTTCACCTATAGATTATAGCCCGAAGAGCCAGTCATGTTGTAGGCCAAAACAATATTTATTAAAGTTAGGAAACAAATTATCAGCATAGCATGAACGTATGGGATATTGTCAAGTGATTGTATTAGTTCTCTGTAAGTAAAAAAGTGTTTTCTTGGTTAAACCTCAAACTTGTTGCCTGTATTGTGTCTTTTTTTAAATGTAAATTCTCCTATACAATACAGGCAGCACGTTTGAGGTTTAAAAGAGAAGTATGGGATTTTTTTATCCCATATGCATACTTACCTAGGTGGATGCAGCATCGGTCCGATGCTGCATCTGTCCCCCGCCGCCTCTCCACTGAGAACCGAGCCATCGAACACCGTCGATGGATCGGTTCTCTCAGCTCCCCAAGTGAAGAGCTGCTGTCTGTCAGTCAGCAGCTCTCCTGCTCTGCTCCTCCATGCTTACTGAGAGGCTGAGATGCTTATCAGTCCAGGCACCTGGTGAATCCAGACTTCCAGAGTCAGGGTGACGCGGTGCCAGAATTGATATTGGTGACGTCAGACCGCTCTCTGCTGAAAACGGGTCACAGGAGTGCAAGACTACTGTAATTGCACTCCTGTGACCCATAGGAGAAATCCAGCCAAATGAGCTCAGGCTGGACTTTTCATTTAACCAATAAAAACCCTTTAAAGCAAATCTGTGCTGCTAGTGCTGGTTACATCATCAAAAGCCAAGATATAAGGTCTCATTCTCTGTTAAATATAGGGATTCAAAGGCCTGAACAAGTGCCTAGGCTTTTGCTAACGTTAGCAACACTCAAGAGCACCTCGATCAGCTTTTTTTTCAGGAAAGGTAAGAACTGTAGCTCTTCTATTATTTGGCAAGACTGTCCAAAATAGCTTGTTGTTTAAGTATATGTCCAGACAAAGCGGGCAACAGTTTGACCAGACAGTAGTAATTAAAAAAAAGAGTAGGGGAAGGCTAGAAGATACACGCCACCCAACAAGGTATTTTCTATTTTTATACAAAAATATTTGGTAAAACTGCTTCATTATAAAATAAGACACTTTGGATGTATTTAGAAAACAATCCAAAGATAATTATGCTGTGAAGCTGTATGCATATTTGTTCAGTTAAATGGGAGCAAAAATTAATGTTATTAGGTTATTTTCTCTCCAGGTCACGTGTTATTATACAAACAGAATAGAGTGAATCTGGGAAAATACCACATTACATCCACTAGATAGAGCTTATGATCATAGTATAGACCTATTTCCTATTAACTAGTGGCCAATGCCATAATGTAGCATTTTCCTGATTTGGTATGTTCTGTAAAAAGAAGAACTTTTGACCTGGAGAGAGAATAGCACCATTACATTAATTTTTACCCCAGTCATGCTGAATGAATGTGCATGCAGCTTCACAGGACAAACAGCTCTGCAAGCTTGTTATAAATACACCTCCTTGAATTTTATAGTGCGTTTAAGGTGGGGATTTTTCACCTATAAACATTAAAATCATTAGGTTTTGGGGGTTAATCAAGTAATCATTAAACAAATCTCAGACTACTGGGATCCTATAGATAATGTACTGTAAAGTGTACAGCCATGGCCAAAAGTTTTGAGAATTACACAAATACTAATTTTCACAAAGTTTGCTGCCTCAGTTTTTGAGATGGGAAATTGCATATACTCCAGAATATATGAAGAGTGATCAGAGGAATTGCAATTAATTGCAAAGTTCCTCTTTGCCATGAAAATTAACTTAATCCCATAAACAAAATTCCACTGCATTTGTGAAGAAGGCTTCAGGGTGCCCAAGAAAGTCCAGCAAGCGCCAGGACCGTCTCCTAAAGAGGATTCAGCTGCGGGATCGTAGTGCCACCAGTGCAGAGCTTGCTCAGGAATGTGGTGTGAGCGCATCTGCACGCACAGTGAGGCAAAAACTTTTGGAAGATGGCCTGGTGTCAAGAAGGGCAGCAAAGAAGCCACTTCTCTCCAAAAAAACATCAAGGACAGATTGATCTTCTGCAGAAAATATGGTGGATGGACTGCTGAGGACTGGGGCAAAATCATATTCTCCGATGAAGCCTCTTTCCGATTGTTTGGGGCATCAGGAAAAAGGCTTGTCCGGAGAAGAAAAGGTGAGCGCTACCATCCGTCCTGTGTCATGTCAACAGTAAAGCATCCTGAGACCATTCATGTGTGGGGTTGCTTCTCATCCAAGGGAGTGGGCTCACTCCAAATTTTTCCCAAAAACACAGCCATGAATAAAGAATGGTATCAAAACACCCTCCAACAGCAACTTCTTCCAACAATCCAACAATAGTTTGGTGAAGAACAATGCATTTTCCAGCACGATTGAGCACCGTGCCATAAGGCAAAATTGATAACTAAGTGGCTGGGGACCAGAACTTTGACATTTTGGGTCCATGGCCTGGAAACTCCCCAGATCTTAATCCCATTGAGAACTTGTGGTCAATCCTCAAGAGGCGGGTGGACAAACAAAAACCCACTAATTCTGACAAACTCCAAGAAGTGATTATGAAAGAATGGGTTGCTATCAGTCAGGAATTGGCCCAGAAGTTGATTGAGAGCATGCCCAGTCGAATTGCAGTGGTCCTGAAAAAGAAGGGCCAACACTGCAAATACTGACTCTTTGCATAAATGTAATGTAATTGTCGATAAAAGCCCTTGAAACGTATGAAGTGCATGTAATAATATTTCACTACATCACAGAAACAACTGAAACTTTTGGCCACAACTGTATACACTAACTTGATTTACAGTATATACACTTAAATCACACACAGAAGCAATGCAGGGTTTTTATTAAATGAAAATACCAAATCAAATGTACTACTCATCAATTCCTGTTAAGAAACCATGGAATTGTAGGCAAGTAGTACACACAAGCATATATAAATATTACTTATGAAACTGATCTATATTATTCTAATTATACATTAACTACATGCCGACCGCCCGCCGTCATATTACTGCGGAGCGGTGGCTCTGTCTCGCGGGAGCACGTAGCTCTACGTCCTCCCTTAAGAGACTTGTAGGGCGCGCGCCCCCCGAGTCCTATGCGCGTGCCCGGCGAGTACGATCGCCGCCAGGCACCCGTGATTGCTCGTTACAGAGCGGGGAACGGGAGCTGTGTGTGTAAACACACAGCTCTCGTTCCTGTCAGCGGGGGAAACGCTGATTTTCTGTTCATACAATGTATGAACAGAAGATCAGTGATTTCCCCTAGTGAGTCCACCCCCCCATACAGTTAGAACACACCCAGCAACACACTTAACCCCTTCCCTGCCCCCTAGTGTTAACCCCTTCACTGCCAATGGCATTTTTATAGTAATCCAATGCATTTTTATAGCATTGATCGCTATAAAAATGCCAATGGTCCCAAAAATGTGTCAAAAGTGTCCGATGTGTCCGCCATAATATCGCAGTACCGAAAAAAAACGCTGATCACCGTCATTACTAGTAAACAAAAAATAATAATAAAAATGCCATAAAACTACCCCCTTTTTTGTAAACGCTATAAATTTTGCGCAAACCAATCAATAAACGCTAATTGCGATTTTTTTTCACTAAAAATATGTAGAAGAATACGTATCGGCCTAAACTGAGGAAAAAAAATGTTTTTTTATATCTTTTTTGGGGATATTTATTATAGCAAAATGTAAAAAATATTGAATTTTTTTCAAAATAGACACTCTATTTTTGTTTATAGAGCACTGTAAACTGTCCCTTTTCCCCAGCAGCTTTTTCCTCCAAAGCAGCTTTCGATTTGGAAGCTGCTTTTAAGCAATGTTTGTATAAACACTCTTCAGGAGCCCAATAGGGAAATACAATATAAAATGGTTATTTTGTGTTTCCTTTGTTTCTTTACATTACAGATCGTTGATCTTTGATCTGCATATACAGTATGTCAGTTAAAGCAGCCTTACAAATAGAAAAAGTTTTCTTTAAATAAAATGCATTCCTCTTTAACACTTTATTAACCATAATTATCCCAACTTCTTCCCCTCATTAAACCCTTAACATTTTTTTTTTTTATTTCAATTATTAATTATTATTATTATTATTATTATACAGGATTTATATAGTTTGCCCAGCGCTTTACAACATGAAGGCAGACAGTACAGTTATTACATTACAATGAAAAAACAGAAGGAATCAGAGTGTCCTGCTTGTTAGAGCTTACAATCTAAAGGTCAAGTGATACTAAAGATAAGAGCTGTGGGTGATAAGCTGATAAAGTAAAAATACAGTTGTTAGGTGGAGGCAGCATAGGCTTCTCTGAAGAGAAGGGTTTTCCGGGATCATCTAAAGGAGGTCAGAGTAGGAAATAGCTGGACATATTTGGGTAAGGAGTGCCATAGAATGGGAGAGGATCATGACAAGTCCTGAAGGTGAGCATGCTAGGAGGTGATCAGGAAGCTAGAGAGGAGGCCTTGGGAGGAACGAAGAAAACAATTTGGTTGGTATTTTGTGACTCGTTTAGTGATGTAGCTGGGGGCTGAGTTGTGGATGGGCAAGTTTTTGTTGGATTTTGAATTTAATTTGTTGGGCGAGTGGTAGCAGACACTGAATGGTTAATAAGGTGGATGAGTCTAGCAGCAGCATTCATGATAGACTGAAGGGGGTGATAGCCTATGTAAAGGTAATCCAAGGAGAAGATAGTTGCAGTAGTCTAAGTGAGAAATTACCAGAGAGTGAATTAGAAGATTTGTGGTGTCATTGGTTAGGAAGGGGTGTATTTTAGAGGTGTTGAGGAGGTTGAGGTGGCAAGCTTTGGACAGTGATTGGATGTGGGGTCGAAAGAAGAGTTAAGAGTGCAGGATTACACCTAGCACCCTAACATGGGGTGACTGGTTGATGGTTGTGCCATGTATCGTGATAGAGCAGTCAGGGGCAGGGGCACGTGGGGGAAGAAATATTATGAGCTTGGTTTTGGATAGATTGAGTTTAAGGAAGCGGGGTGACATCCAGATGTCAACTGTAAGCTGTGGGGTAGAGAGAGAGAGATTTTGGTGTCATCAGCATAAAAATTATATTAAAAGCCATAAGAAGCTATCAGCTGACCCAGGGTGGAAGATACATGTAGATAAAGAATAGGGGAGATCCAAGAACAGAACCTTGGGGGACCCAAACAGAAAAAGAAAGAGGAGAGGAGGTAGTAGAATTGTAAGTGACACTAAAGGTGCGGTAGGATAGGTAAAAGGAGAAACAGTGAAGAGTACAGTCACAGAGACCAAATGAGTAATGTTTTTTGAGAAGGAGGTGTTGGTCAACCGTATCACAGGCAGTAAAAATGTCCAGAAGTAGGAGTACAAAGTAGTGTCCATATTTCTAGCTGTTAGTAAATCATTTGTGACTTTTAGAAGAACCGTGTTGAGTACGAAATCCAGACTAAAGGGGAACAAGGAGGTTATTCTTAATGAGGTGGTCATTCAGTTGGTTGTAGACCAGGCATTCAAGGAGTTTGGGGGAAAGGGGAGCAAGGAGATAAGGTGTAGGTTGTTAAGATAGGTGGGGTCCAATAAAGGCTTTTTAAGTTTGGAGGAGAACAGTGCATGTTTTAGAGAGTTGGGGAAGATGACAGAAAAGAGGGAGAGATTGAAAAAGTAAAAGCCCTTTCACACTGGAGCGGTGGTGGCGGTAGCGTTAAAGCGCTGCTAGTTTTAGCAGGACTTTACTGCTGTTATAGTGGCACTTTGGCGCTTTTATTCGGGTGGGGGAATTTTTTTTGTATACACCGCTCGCAAACCGCCCTAAAGATGCACACTGCCTCAGTGTGAAAGCACTCAGGCTTTCACACTGGGACTGCAGATAAGACATTTTTCAGGTGCTTTTCAGGCGTTATTTTTAGCGCTAATGCGCCTGAAAAACACCCCAGTGTGAAAGGGGTCTAAACATTTGTAGAAGAGTGTGTAGAGCCAGAGAGTGACTGCAGTATCTTAGAGGGAACCTGTGTTCAGGGGGCAGGAGGTTAGGTGGGCATTAGAAAAAAAGTTTAGCAACCTTGTCTACAGTATACTAGTGGGTTTGAATAGGGGAAGTGTTGAGTGTACCAATGGACATGGGTTGTTAAGTGGGGGTGATATCTGTACAGTGGAGATCTCATCATGAATTGGATCAATCATATTTTTGAAGCTATTGGCAATCTCCTAGGCAGTAAGTGAGTTAGTGGGTAGAGGACAAAGAAGAGAGTTAAAGGTAGAGATGAGTTGACAGGGCCTAGATGAGAAGATGATGAGAGTGATAAAAATAGGTTTGCTTGGCAGTGTAGAGGCTGGAATTGTATTTTTGGAGGGCATACAGTATTTACATTGGTGGAAGTCTTTCTGAGGCTTAGGGTACTTTCATACCCAAGTATAGGTGGGGTGTCTGCGATAAAGCTATTTTTACTGTCTTTTTTGCTTTTCGCTCACTAGCGGGGCACTTTTAACCCCCGCTAGCGTGCGAAAAAGGGTTAAAACCGCCGGCAAATCAGGCTTTCACATTGGAGGGAAAGGAGAGGCTCTTTCAAGGCGCTTTGCAGGCGCTATTTTTAGCGTTATAGCGCCTGCAAAGCGACTCAGTGTGAAAGTAACCTTAGTCTTAAGGCACAGATGCTCAATAGAGTGGCTAAACTAGTTTGTTATGTTTTTTTTTTGACCAGAATGGAAATTCTTGTTTCATTATAAAAAGGACAGATTATAGTGTAAAATGTATACATTTTCAGTAATTTCTTTTAAACTTAGGCCCATTTCATACATGGGCCCCATCACTCACATTAGAAACTGAATTCGAAAAATCTGTGTTAGAGCAGAAAACGACTTCTAGAGCTTCAAAATAAGCTGTTCTGTGGTGTCTCAGTACAGGTATTTGCTGTAGGCCCTGTCAGATTGAGACCCTCGGCTTGTGGGGCCTCCTCTGCAGGGACTCAGCTAGTTATGATGTGATTTATACTGTTATAGTTGATAATACATTTATTAGGTGCGTATAGCTTTAAGAGGTTTAGTCTGCCATTTTATGTTTAGTCAGAGTGTATGAGAGTCAGTAGGACTAAGTGCTAGACAAGACCTTATGGTGTTGTATTATACTTTAACTTGTAACAAACTTTAAATGTAAGTTCCAAGGGGAATACAGATAAGTCTCTATGATCCACAGCTCTCAGCCAATGGGCTTCAGTCTCCCTCAGCTCTCAAGCCAATGGGCTTCAGTCTCCCTCAGCTCTCAACCAATGGGCTTCAGTCTCCCTCAGCTCTCAACCAATGGGCTTCAGTCTCCTCACATTTATATAAGGGGGGGGAGTTCCTGTTTAGGGCAGACTAGTGCTACACACAGTTGCTGACAGGTCAGAGCAGAGTTCAGTCAGAGAAGAAGCAGTGCAGGCCAGAGACCTCCCGTTCAGGGGAAAGTACAGCAAATCGCGGAGTACCTTTAAAAAACTATAGAATCAGTACTTCAACGAAATAATCGAATCAATTCGTCATTCGGACGAAAAGCCTCAAGTCTACCGACACTTCAGTAAGTGTATTTATTCTTCAGTCTAGTCAAGCATAGGCCCAGCATTACTAATCCGGCCGCAAAAGCCAAGGATATATGAAAAGCCAAGCCCAGGCATTGTCAGCTGTGTGGTCCTCTAGAGACTGTTTGTGGAACCTTTGCGACACTCTTTGTGAACGCTGTGAAGATTTTGACACCTGTCTTCATGCCAGTAAAGCCTTCGTTATATTGACCCCTGTTGTGGACTGTGTTATTACCATCCTAGCTAGCGTAGATACGGAGGCCCCCGGAGCTGTAGTTTCCTGGGGTATATCAAGACTACAGTGGCGTCACGTGACAGAGAGGGTTAATACCATCCGACCCTCACTAAGGGTTAACACCACCAGACCCTGGGCCCCTAGCCCAAGAACCAAGCAGCTAACCATCAAGCGCATGTGTGTGGCTGTGGGGTTCACCCTCCCCGGTCATCACAGTTCAATGCTTGAAAAATGCTTTGTAGACGTTTTTTGAAGTTGGCATAAACTGGTATTTACAAGCAAAGATCTAAAATTGCTGTCTATGTTTTGGGCTTTAGTGATCAATATTAGCTGACAGAATTTCAATGCATCGTTTGTTGAAAAATAACGAACTTGATTTTGTTCTTATAAGAAAATGTAATGCTGGTATGTTTAGCCTCTCTCAAACTTGATTTACTGGTAGTAATATCTACACTATAACTAGCCGTTTTGATAATATTATAGAAAATTAATCAAGTACTGTCTGTCTTTTGGGAAAAAAATACACAGAAACAAGTTATATCTCTGAACACTGAAAATGTAATTATTTTAAGCTATAAAAGTTACCTTAACTCCAGGGAAAGATTTGAGTATACTAACAGACAGGATGCTGAATAACAGCATAATAAGCAAAATAGTAACGCAAGTCTAGTTTTCTTAAATCCCTTGACGGACCACATCTGCAATGCTCTACACTTGTTAGCAGCAAAATCAAAAGTATTTTCTTAACTGGGCATGCTGTAGTCTTTTATGAAGAAGACATTTTCATTCTCTTTTCTGCCTAAATAAGAGACACAAGAACCCTTGACGGACCACATCTGCAATGCTCTACACTTGTTAAGCACTGCAGAGAAACTTCAAAATGTATTTTGAAACAATTGGAGAGTCCTAATTATTGATAGGTATAAAGTATTATACAACATTAGTGAAAATAATATAATATAAATATGTGAATGGGCTAACCATATCTAATGCTGTAGCTGCTTTTATGAAGAAGACATTTTCATTCTCTCTTTGCTGCCTCAGACATAAGAGACACAAGAACATAAACTGAATTCATTAAGGTATATTTGGTTTTTGCAAGCAGAAGAGGTCAATCTGTGGTGGGTATATTACGCAACGCCATATTTTTGTGGTTTCCACGGACAAGAGCATTTGATTGACCTTATTTAAACAATAATGTTTTCAATACTGCACCCATTGAATACTATTGTTTGCAAAAAGCACTAAACAAACAATGTAACATGACACATATTTTTTTTAAAGGACATTCACATTTTAATTCTAATGTTGTATAATCTGTTATAATCTATAGCGCCCCTACTCTCCAATATTTCAAAGTTGTTTGGAAAAAGTGCAGCACATACATATGGCCCTATATAATAACACATAACACACATGGAAAGAGATAGACCTCTACATTTTTAAAGATTTAGAGAAAAATACATATGTAAACCCTATGTCTAAAGAAAGAGCTGACACTGTATTCAACAATTATAAAATAAATTACACGTTTTTAGCTTTTTTTTAGGATGTGTTCTTGCTGGGACAATATAGGAGCCATCATTTTTGGAAGTGCACTACATAATAGTCATTTAAAAACATGTTGCATAGGAAAGTAGCCTACAACAAATTTTTGCATATTAACCCCTTCACTTGATGTATTGGGCATGTGGGGACTTGTAGTTCCTTAGCAATTTCAGATCTCTAGGTTGGTCTGTAACAGAGATGAAAAACACATATACACTATGGGGTTGATTTACTAAAACTGGAGAGTACAAAATCTGGTGCAGCTGTGGATGATAGCCAATCAGCTTCTAACTTTAGCTGATTGGCTTGAATGCAGAGCTGCACCAGATTTTACAGTTCCCAGTTTTAGTAAATCAACCCCTTTGTCATGTCCTATATAATAGTCACTAGGAGGAGAACCAGCAGTTGCCCATTTCTAAATAAGAATCATCTGGGTACAAGTTTATGTTGTAAGTTTTGGCATATTGTACGCTTTGTTAGATTGCGTCACCTATGAAATATTTTTATTTCTGTTGTCTAGATTTTGAGCAAACATGGCATATAACATATAACATAAGTTTAGATTGTCTTTATTCATTTCCATTTCCCTTGACATTTTCTTTCTTATCCTTTTAGCTATACTGTGTTCTCTGCTAGACAAATGCCATTGTCCTTCTAAATAAGAAGCAATGCCACGCACACAACCTCTCTGGAATGATGGTATGCAAGGCAGCCAAAGGCATTGTTTCTTGACATTCAGCTCTATATTTAGCAGTGCTCTCATTTTCTGACATATTTCATTTTGCATGGTTTTCCACAAAAAAGAAAGGCATATGCATGACTAATATTACATGGGAAATCAAGCTGCATTGTTTTCATAAAACAGTTTTGACTGCAAGTATTTCAATGTACATTAGTTAAAGCCCAACTTAACTTACATTTTTTTCTAGTCTTTGGAATACATTTTACCAGATCACTTTGAAATCTTAGTCCATACTTACTTTCCTCGACACCACTGTGTTCCTCTTCTCATCCTCTATTCTTGCATGTTAGACAACACCCCACTTTCTGGATGGATGACACCCAGCATCATCCAGCCTATTTCTGTGATCTCAAGCAGTTATAGGAACTTGAAGTTTATGACCACAAGCAGTTGCATCATCTTGCAGCCTGGATTAACTGTTGTCATTTTTGGTAGTAGGCATCAGCAAATTTTTACACATAGAGGATTTTTTTGTCAGATTAAAAGAACACCCCAGGAAACATCCACACCTGTTCATTCTCTGTCCCAAGCAGCAATGAAAACATATCGCTGGCTGGGAACTGTAGTTATCAGATCAAAGATGCTTTAGAACATTCTGATACACCAGTACCATTAAGCTCACACATGGCCCCTTGCTCAAGACTAGGAGAAAGGAACAGTGGTCCGTACATTACTGCAATCAATTTT
Source organism: Rana kukunoris (assembly GCA_029574335.1). NCBI lineage: Eukaryota > Metazoa > Chordata > Amphibia > Anura > Ranidae > Rana > Rana kukunoris. Next base: position 212,047,947 of record CM056050.1, on the reverse strand, counting down.
AGGAAATCATTTGAATGATTACAACTAAATATGGGGAGGTGCACATTGATCTCAGAATTGGGCTTTAATGACTGGAGGAGAGAAATCTATGCAATAATCGAAACGTACAATAGCTTTACTTGGTATATTATCATTACGATCATGTTTTTTTGTGAGTCTGTAGTCCATGCAACACAGACATATCATTTAGTTAATTTTTTTCAATTACTAAGAAAATATTTAGCATTTATCATAGGGAACCATAAGCTGTCTTCGGGCCAGAAAAGCCATTATTTTTCATCTGTTACAAATAAATAACTGATGCCTGACAGATCTGTAAATGGTTGCTATGGAACATAAAAGAGACATTTGAATTACCGTAGTTCATTAAAGGTATTTGTTTCAAAATGCCATTAACAGGGATTTTTTTTGGCTGTACTTGTGTCCCGTGGACACACCAACCTATCATCACTGTGAATGCAGGACCTTCAATTCACATAACCCTTCAACTGTGTGAGCAACTCCTGTTTTACAATACTTGTACAAAAGCAAAACCCACTCACTGATTAGTAAATTCATATTGTTTCAATGAAATAATACAGTGCAAATGAAAATGTATTTAAAAACATGTACCATAGATTCAATAATCTTGCACAAGGAACGGACATTCATGTAAACATTTGTAAAAGGCACCCCATTCCCCAACTCCTAATAATCAGTGACCAAATCAGTCTGGCATGGAACAATTTTTCAGAAAAACTTTAATAAGAAAATAAATAATAATGTATAATTATAACATTCCTTTTAGATTACATCGCCAAACCAAGGTTGTACAAATGGTTATTCATCCTCTCTATAACCAATAAGCCATTTATAAATGTTTTGCAAGGAAAAGGAGGTCCTTGTTGCGCTGATTTTTTTAAACAATAGTCAGAAACCATTATATATGAAAAAGTATGTGCATTCTGGGGATGTAACATGTGCACCTACATGCATATTTGGAAGAATATAAGCTAATATTTGCAATTGTAAAATGAACAGTTTTACTATTTAACACTTTAGACACAACACATTTTGTAGTTGATTGTATTTTTTTTCCATTTGTGGTTAGAATTTTTTTTTTTTATTAACTGCACTGACATATTCTCCTTAACACATAAGAGGTGAACACTAGGTTAGAACACTCTTTGGTATGTTTTGGGGAACATTATATGGTACTCTATATCTTAGGGAACAATATCTAGCACTATATATGACTTGCCTGTAGCTTACTTTTAACAGTGTCCAGTGCAAGCCCTTTTATAATGTTGTATTGTATGAAAATTGGTGAATGGTTTATATTTTTTCCTTGTCAAAACCATTTTTTTAATATGTTGCAATTGTGTGTACGACAAATAATATTAAACACATAAACTGTACAATGCAGACAAACGCTTTGCATATACTGTATGTATGTCAATTTAGTAATACATACCAACATTTCTTGATACACATAGCTTACTACATGCAGATCATCGCCACCCTCTTCCCATGCAACAGATGAGACACCAAACTAAAAGAACGTAAGCGAAGAAACACACAGACAACAAATATTACTGTCATATTCGTCAACATAATAAAAGAAAAAAAAAATCCCTTAAAACAGCCATTCAAAAAAAAAAAAAAACCTCTTACACAAGTTGTAGAAACATAGAAGAAACAAAGATTATATAACACATACATAACATCATTTACAAAAATAAATCCAGCCTTAATTTGGACCAGTCAACTGGTTCCCCGGGGCGCACAGCCCTGTATGTAGACTGTTATGACAATGGATTGGGACTCTGTACCTGAAGTTGGGACTCCAGCCCCACACAGGTTATAATGAAATCTGTTGTGCAATTTTAATTACTATACATTGGCTAATTTCTCACTTTGTAGAGCATAGTAGGGAATGTCTGCTAATGTGCTTCACTGTCATGAGAGGGACAAGCAATAGCTGTTTGACATAGCAACGATGTGAGTGATAACTATGAGCAGTGAATGTGGCTTAGCAGCAAATGTTCTCAACAGTCGAAGCAGCTCACATTTAAATCATTGTAAATAGATTCCAGAAATAAACTGTTGCAGTAAAGGCTTCATAAGCAAACATGTTGATCCCATAAACTGTAGAAAAACAGTGTGGATTAAAAGAAGCAATACATTTTTAACAGACACTGTGCAAAAGCGGAAAAAAAAAACAGAGGTACCCGTTTCTGCCAACTAAAACAGCCAACTAAAGGTTATATTTTTTCCACTTAAGATGCCCCAGTGGACAGTTATTTTAATCTGGTAAGGATTACTCAAGGAAGCGTACCTTTTTATGCATGTTTACAGAATGACCTCACTGTATCTTGTATACAATGGATGGACAACTTGTTGGAATTAGTAACTGTTGCATGTGAGGAACCCAATGCCTTCGTGAAAACCTAGTCACATGACAGACATACAATAGGCACCTAATGATTTCTGATTCGCTTGAAAGTTCTGGTTCCACATAAAGTGGATTTGTGTAAAATATGCCACAACCTAAGCAAGGCACCTTTAACATGTAAATTCCGGTTCCTGAAGATATCATGTTAGGACAATGCAGAATTTAGTGTGGAAATTAATACTACTGGACTCTGCATGCTTACCTAAAATATTGTGTTTGCTTCTCTATTTTTTAGCAAATAGGAAAATATTAAAACATGGTGTTCAGATACTACTTGCATTGCTGTTGCAAACAAAAGGGAACACAGCAAACAATGTGCCCATGCTTAGCAAAACTCATTTGCAGGAACTGCCAGAGATGAAATTATGATCTCAAAATGGAGGCAGCCTTTTTGCAAGCTTGAAAGCTACTTGAATGACCAATTTACTAATAGTGTTATTGGTCTGTTTTTAATATATTGGAAGAATCATCAGTATTCTCACAAGTATTTATTTAGGCCACAAAGTGGCAACCTCCTTCCTGAGCTGACAATGGGTGCACTTGAGCTTGATAAAATAAAAATAAAAAATAGTTTTTCTCTTTTGAATAACTGTAGCTAGAATAACAGTTGCTCGCTATGTTGATACTTTTAAATATGAGGAATTATAGATGAAAAATGAGCCTTTATTCAGGCCTACAAGGCCTACAGAATTCTATGGACCCACCATATTAAAAAGCATGTGGGTCTTGCTTGCTGGGTAAGGCAAATGTCACCATTACCAGTAAGCCTGTGATATGTATAAAACACACAAAAAAGGAAAGAATAGGGTGTATCAAACACTTGTCTCAGCCTATTTCTCACTGGGCGTGTTTGACATATATCCCTCTAGTATTTATCACCAACTTCTGAAGCACAACATCTGCTGTCACACTTGACCAGTATTTAAGTCCTGTTTGACTAAAAGGGTTTAGAGAGTAACGATTTGAAGGCTTCCTGATTCCCTGATTGCTTTCATAAACTAAACCACCTGAAACATTCAAGTTCTAGAGGAACGCAATCCCTGCGAAAAGGTCACAGACAGTGGTGCAAGCAGCCTTGTAAAAAAGGTTAGAGAAATCCTTTATAGCGCAGTTTACAGCGTCTAACTATAAATTACTTAATATTTGTGTGCTACAAAATAGAACTTAAACACATGGATTTCGCTGTAATTGGACTCAAAAGGGGGGAAAGGGTCATTGTCAGCAGGCAAGGTATCAAGTGTACTTGTGAAGTATGTCATTCACATGAAGTGTCACAGTCACGGATAAGATATTAAAAAGGCATTCCATATCTGGTAGGGCATTCCATGGTCTGAGTTTAGCTGGTTCCCCAGGTGTCTTCTTGTGAAGGTAGGAGATACACACTGAGTTTTATCCATCTTCAACATATTGGTTCTGGAACAGCAAAGAGCCAGTGCGTATCTATTTTTTTAATTTTCTTTTTATATTCCTTTTAATACAAACACTGGAGTTTGGACAGTCTGGTGGGGATAAAATGCTCAAGTGTGCCAAGGGCTCAGTGAGTCACAACATCCTTGAGGGTCTGGCTATGATGTCTTACTCTTAGTGACTGGTTTACCCCCGTTCATTATTGCAGATGCACTTGTGCTTTTACTTGGTGTCGCACGGGCCTTTGGCACTGTCTCTCCCACATCATGCAATGACGGCTCTCTGTACATGGCAACTAAAAAATAAAGCATATAAAAAAAAATTAAGAAAGTTCAAGGAGAATTTGTTATGCATATATAAAAATACCGTACATACACACAGTTAGCATGCTAGTAGTTTCAAATATGTTTCAAATATGTATAAGTCAAAGAGTAACTATATTTTATATACAGATGACGTGCTATCTTTCTTTCTAGTACCACCACATTCTGCACACATTTGTGGATCCTTTTGGAAACAAAATGATTTACAAAATACAATACAAATTTCCTAGATAGCTTATACTGTAACTGATTTTATCTCAACAGTCAGCTAACTGGCTATGCTGTCTACACAGCCAATAGAGGGAGAACCTACAAATATGAATATGAAAATATCATTTAAGTATAGGGACAGAAAACCTTACTTAAATTCAAATGCATTTCGGCTAAAGATAAACAATTTGTACACACCTAAACAAGTACTAGCTGAAGATACACATTGTACGCAATATATCATAAATATGCATATGCACTATTCAAGAACTGAAACACTGACCTTTAGTGAATCAATTTGGTAAAAGAATTACCAATATTTACTGCACACCTTGTTTTCCTTTATTTATACAGGCATTTGAAATATCAACTGACAGCTATGGATACTGTAAATGAACAACTAATGCCGTGTACACACGATGATTTTTCGGCACGAAAAAAACAGTTTTTAAAAAATGTAATTTAAAATGATCGTGTGTGGGCACCACATAATTTTTCGGGTTCTGAAAAACTACATTTTTTTTTCCCGAACATGCTGCATTTTTTAACGACGTTTTAAACTATGACTTTTATCGGGTTGTAAAAAATGATTGTGTGTGGGCTAAAACAACGTTAAAAACCCACGCATGCTCAGAAGCAAGTTATAAAACGGGAGCGCTCGTTCTGGTAAAACTACCATTCGTAATGGAGTAAGCACATTCATCATGCTGTAACAGACAGAAAAGCGCGAATCGTCTTTTACTAACACTGAATCAGCTAAAGCAGCCCCAAGGGTGGCGTCATCTGCACGGAATTTCCCCTTTATAGTGCCGTCGTACGTGTTGTACGTCACCGTGCTTTGCTAGAACATTTTTAAAAAACGATGGTGTGTGGGCAACGTCGTTTTATTGATGAAGTTGAAGAAAAATACGTTGTTTCTACATGTCGAAAAACGTCGTCTTTTTTATTCCAAAAAATGATCTAGTGTACGCGGCATCGGAGCTAGTTTAGAAGCAGACCTTAAGACCAGATAGCAATGCCCATTTTTTAGTAAGCCCCCTCGATCATTTCTAAATGCCACATTCAACTTAAAATAAAATTTTAGACAATTTACATTTCCCCCTGCAACATCTTATCACAAGATTTGTACTCAGAATTCTTCGTGTTCTCAGTTTACTGCACTGTGGAAGGCAGGGGAAAGACAAGTATATTTTCTAACTTTTTTTAAGTTAATATTTCTGCAAGAAGCATTTTTCACTTTAAGCTTTTTTTTCCAATTCCTTAAAATCCAGTTTATAAATCATGCTAGGGTAGGTACGGGAGCATGATGGGACTGTGACATCATTAGAGGCCTATATAAATCGGTGCGAGCCGCACACCCGGCATTACAGTGGGAAAAAGCGCTGCGTTAACATCGGAAGAAAAGAAGAAGGCAGAAGACGGCATAGAAGAGCAGGCTGGCCGCCGCTAGTAATTGAGCTAACATGAAGATAGCGATGGCCAGCCCTGAAGAAGAAGGCACCGGAGAGTGAGCGGGAGAAGAACCGGGGAGCACCGAGACAACAGCAGTGAAGTGGAGAAGATGGAAGAAGACCCCCGGAGAGTGGAGAAGACCCCCGGAGAGCAGAGAAGACCGCGGAGAAGACCCCCAGAGAGCGGAGAAGACCCCCCCAGAAGACGTTGAAGGAGCAAGCCCCCCCTCGTAAAAGGTGGTCAGTCTCGCAGAGAAAGTGAGCGAGATTGACACAATCTCGCAGTCACCTACTGTACGAAAGGCAAATCCACTTTGCCCTACAAGTGCTAACTACAAGTGCAAAGTGCACTTGAAATTGCACTGAAAGTGCACTTGGAAATGCAGTCGCTGTAAATCTGAGGGGAAGATCTGCTGTTTTTTATTTTTTATTTCATGTCCCCATAGGATCTACAGCAACTGCACTTCCAAGTGCACTTTGCACTTGTAGTTTTCACTTCTAGGGAACCTGCTGAGCATTGCACCTGTGATCAGCAGATCATGGGTGCAATGCAGTTCTCCTGCAGACTCTCAAGATAGCAGTCTGCCTGTATCTCATATGGGCAGACAGTTACTTGAGAGCAGAAAGAATCAATGAACTATGAAGGTGCTTACCAGCACCCTCGCAGTTCATTAAGAACTACAAGCCGTTACTCACAAGGAACTGTGCCCCACATAGCCACATTCTTTTCAAAAATTTACAGTGGGTGGGGGGAGGCGAACTCCGGCCCTCTATCGCCAAGCGGGGGAGATCAGTGGAATTGATGGCAAGAGTTGAAACCTAAATACAGATGGAACCTGTAATATGTTCCAAAAGGTGAACCTATCATTTTAAGTGATGCCAGATGAGAAATATTGAAAACATGGAAATCACCCTCACCACTCACACAGTGGAAGACGGTGATTAATAATGTCTTACCTATATACAAGCTTATCTATGCTAGTCCAAATTGTCCTAAAAAATTCAATAAAATAAGGGCAAACTGGGTAGACTCTGAAGGCATAACTGTCTGATGAAGGATATCTTGTTTTTTCTTTTAGGAACTGTATTCTCTGACATTGCCCTGATGTACTGTACTTTGTTCAATATAGCCGGGGCATGGATACAATGTCCCCCCTGCCCCTTCCTTTCAGTTTACCTCCTCTTCTGCACTCTGTCCTTGCAATGGCAAACTACACTAATGGATTATAATTACAACTGCTGTTTTTAACGTGCCCAGTGTTTGCTCATTGGCAACATCTCTCTTCCTTTTATATTTGATTAGTTACTATATTTTAGTTTTGTACTTATCATATGTACTCTATTATACTCAATGGCCTTGTCCTAATAGTCAATAAACATTTTACTGACACAAAAAAAGATATTTCTAAGTTTTCCTACTTAAACTCTATGTTAATCTCTGTGTCTGTTATGATAAACCATGGGTCCTCAAACTACGGCCCTCCAGCTGTTCAGGAACTACAATTCCCATCATGCCCTAGTCATGTCTGTGAATGTCAGAGTATTACAATGCCTCATGGGACTTGTAGTTCCGCAACAGCTGAAGGGCCGTAGTTTGAGGATCCCTGTGATAAACGGAAGTCAACGGTGAACATAGATCCACTTTATCCATCAGGAGGTTGAGTAATAACAGAACAGAAAATGATGTCACATGTGTGATATCCATTTTTTTACAGATCTGTCTCATCAGGGGATCTATATCAAGGTCCAGATCAGACATGTGACACCCCTGTGAATGGGGCATAAACGTAGATTTGTTAGAAACACTGCCAGTAAATTTGTTGTACTTTAAGGCCTCTTTCACACAGAGGCCCCCGCGCCCATGTTGGGCACCCTTTAGTTTTTGCTTGTAAATATAGATCTAAATTCACACCTATACACATGCATAGATGATCTTGTCTAATGTCCTTTTTTTTCTTGATTGCTGAAACATATATGATGTAGGCATCTAAAATCTAGGGGATGTAAACTGCAAAAGAATTGTTGCTTGCAATACCGAATGTAACATGTGTTTTTCCTGGTGCAGCCACGTACCAAAAAACAATCTTAAATGGTGTTAATGAATTTTCTCCTGAACGTCAATAGTGGAGGCAACGAAGAGCTATATGCGGAAAAGCACTAAATTGGATGCTTTACAGCATGAGCAATCCTGCAGTTATGTATGATGATGTATAAAATGGTTTCTTTTTTCACAGTTTCACCTAAAAATGGCCTTTATAACCAAGTGTGACTTGGTGATGAATCTAGGCAGCCTTATTCATTATGGTGATAAGGCACTTTTAATGCTCAATAAACAGGTACATTGCAATTCTCTATTTCTCTGTTCTTATCATTGTGAATACATGCTGAAGAGAAGGAACAAGATCATTCCCTCATTTTTAGTCCCTATCTGTATTATTTTATTGTATAGTTTTGTTAAACACCTCACTAGGGACTTTAAAATGTAGTGAAAAGTGTTATCACCATGTATTACCAACAACCAGCATTTCATTATTTATTAAAAGTGCACCTTAGTCTTTAAAAACAGTTAAAACTGCACAAGAAGGGTATTAGAAAAATACTTACAAATATTTTGGTTTCTTTTTCTGGACATATAATATTACATTTGTTACAAAAGTAAAATATATAATTTTTCAGAAAATATTAATACCATGTCATTACACAATACAGTTATAATATAAAACAAGAAAAAGTCTAGGGTAACACAAAAATACTGGTCTTCTTCATATATATAAAAATAAGAATTGTTTGAAGGTCTTTGAAATATTGAATGCACATTTTAGGTCTTGATTTGCATTATACTGAAAACTAAACAGGATTTCCTCTGGGCCGTAAAAAATCTTATTAACAGATACTGTAATCTAATAATCAAAATAACATTTTCTGATTGAGCTTTAGAATATAGATAATATTAAGAGATAACATAGAGCTTTATCACTACTGAATTCACAAAATGCAATTACTTTTTATAATAGAGTGAGGCCTAAAATGTGTTGCAATAATTATAAAAAAATAAAAAGAATACAATAAAAAATGTCTACATGATGCAATTTTGTTTCCAGATTTTTACAGCTACAGAGTCTTGCTTTTATATCCAGGAATTGCTTGGCTATGTGGGAAGCCCTTTAAAGTACAGGTTTGCTTTGTACTACTTGTATACCCAAATACATACCTAAGATGCAGCAAAGGCTCACTTCACAATGACTATCTCTTTATTGTGTTGGGTAATGTAAAAATGTCTTCTCTCGACTCTCCTTGTTGCAGTGTGCAGGTGAAACAAGAGACTCCATAGAGATTAATTGCATTGCCCAATTTACTCCCCAGGCAGCCTACGTGGTATAATACCAACTAACTGGCAGCTGGAAGGGCAGTGATGTCAGTTGTCCAAGCAAGTTGGGTAGTGCAGGTCACGGAGGTATAAAGCAGACTTGGCAGCTACCCACCTATGGTGCCCCTTTAGGCAGTGCTGACATGATGACATCAGAGTTGCCTGCGAGTGGGCACAGCATGGTGCTGCAGTAATAATTCACAGACAGTCCAGGGGCAATCAGTAGAACTTATAATGCAGCAAAGGCAGAATTGCATTGCAGAAAAGGCAGAACTTGTATTGTAGTCATGGCAAACAGTTCACAACAGGCCTAACAGTGTGTAGCGGAGCAGGTGTCAGCCAAACTGACATTGTCTGGAGGGGCAGTATGCAGCCTGGCTGACTCGTACCCAAATGGTAACATGTCCAAGGCAAGTGCGAGCCCTATGTTTTCTGTTCTCATCTGTAACCTCTCCCATAGGCCAATACTGTCCCTGATAGGAGTGGATCCTGTCCTTAAACTACCTAGATGTGCACCAAAACCTGGGAAGCATAAAAACACTCTGCTGACACTAGATGGCTGCCAAGGGTCATCTAGAAACTTCACAGCCAACTGGAACACTGTCTACAGGGACCAGGAAACCACAGAGAAACCAAGTTTCCTTTGGCTTCCACTGTAAGTTGTGAGGCCGCTCTGGTCAGGCATCACCTACAGTGGAGAAAACAGACTAGACCTGCCCACATGCCCATAAAGGGAACTTTAGATTAAACAGCACTGGAATACAGGAGAACAATAGTCGCAGTGAAACATTTCAAGGTGAACTGTTGACCTAATAAGTTTTGATTTTCTTCAGGCCAGTATTAATCCTTCCCTTCCTCAAACCCTAAAACTTTTTGAAACCAATCCCTTAAGCCCTGTACACACGGCCGGGAATCCCTTCAGGAAAAAAACTTTGGATTTCCTGACAGGATTCTTGTCAAGCTTGCCCTGCAAAGCCGTGCATACAGACGGCCACTCAAAAGAACTGTCGTTCGTTCGAATGCCACGAATGCGGTGACATCATCGACTACGACGAGCCGGCGCTCGTCACATTCGATGTCGTCGCCGCCATCTTGCTACACTCCACACTAAGCTTGTATGCTACCGCGCATGCATCAAAGTCTTATCGAGCATGCGTGGGTTTACCTTGGACAGGTAAGCTTACAGACGACCGGTTTTCTCAACGGGAAACACTCTGCCGGGAATCCCAACAGGAAAATAGAGAGCAGGTTCTCTATTTTTCCCGGGGAGTTGTCCTGTCAAGAAAACTGCTAGGGTGCATACACATGGCTGGAATTCCCGCCCAAAAGCTCTCCTGGCAGTTTTCCAGTTAAATTTTGTCGTGGAGTTCCCTTTAAAATGGTATAGACTGGGGTGGGGCATGCACCATTTATTTTATTGATTTTTCATCTATATTGTCAGGAGCTGGCAACATATTACAGCCGCGACCAAGTTTAAATTACATTTTTTCCTTTAGAAATGTCATTATTGCTGTGGCACTGTTCTACACATCGGACAGATGCACCACTTTACTGGCGGACTAAGGAGATCCCCCAGACATGTAGGTGCATAGCATAGCCTATGGAAAATTGAGGATACCCAAATGTGTTGCAATTTTATGCAATTTTAAGGCTTGACTTTATTTTTTCTATTTTGCAAAGAATAAGAAATATATTATGATCGTATGCTTGGGAGTTTTAGGTAATCACTATGCCTCAATTTTTTTAAAACGTGCAGAAAAATGCATAACAAAACTGGCAGCAAAAATGTTAAAGAAAATTTATAGACCATGTCCATATCAAATAAAAAAAAAATAAGATTTTCCATACCATGCTCATCTAAACAGGTATTTAACCAGAAGTAATCACATTTTCTATTCTACAGATGGCAACTAAAGGAAGCATTTGAAATCTGACATATAAAACACGGAACAACAAGCAAGACACATTAAAAATATTTTCAGGTCAATGTTATGGCTTAAAATGCATACTTTCAATAGAGTTTCTCTTAGAACAGTGTCCTCCACGAACAATTTATCTGTGTGTCATTGGTGACAGAATGGCAAAAACAAGAATATCCTCACTGAACTGTCAGATGCTGCTAATATTACCTGGATGAGTCATAATGCAGCCATAAAGTGAAAAACGAGGAAAACAGCGCCAAATATAATACTCATAATTAATCTAATGCTGCACCAAAAATTTGTAATACCCAGGGCTTTTTTTCTGGGGGAACTTGGTGGAACTCAGTTCCACCACCTTTGGCTCAGACCCTTTGGTGCCCGCTCACCACAATCACTTGTGAACACAGAAGTCTGGTTTCTGTGTTTACAAGTGACTGCTTTGTAACCCCCTGAACTCTGCACACTGTATGTAATGCAATTCTGGTATTTAATGCCCCTTTAAGACCCTTCTACTGTTTGTGAAATTTGAACGGGTCGTGGTTGAGTTCCTGCACCTATTTTCTGAGAAAAAAAGCTCTGGTAATACCTAATAAATCATGAAAAGAGGTGTTGAAGAGCACAATAGAACATAAAATACTACAATAAATTAATAAGTACACAATCAATCATTTCATAAAATAAAGTTAAAAGTCCATAACAACAATAGTTGCAAATTAAAGTCAAATCTTCTGTGTCTTCTAAAGTGTAATGTGCTTCCAAATCACAATAAGTGTGCTTCACCCGAAGTGACATATAAATGTGCTCACTAGATATCATTGGCCACCAAGTGACTACCAGGCATGTAATATTAGAGGATCCTTGCTTCGTTGGCTATACGCCTTCAAGATTTACACAGCCTCATCCAGCTATTTCCAGATAGCCCAGATCCAAATCCAAACGATAATGGCTTGAAATGATATATATATCTTCAAACAGATTGGCTCCACCATAAACGAGCCACAGAAAGATATGGATAGTGTAATAACATTTTAAATTGCTTAAAATGCAGCACTTACATATCCAGTGTGAAATACAGCAGGTATCGGGTAAGCACTATTAGGCCGCGTACACATGATCGGTCCAAACCGATGAAAATGGACTTAAGTCCAGTTTCATCGGTCCAAACCGACCGTGTGTATGGCCTATCGGTCCGTCGTCCGTCGGACCAAAGTTTTAAAACTTGCTTTAAAATCGGACCGATGGACGCCTGACCATCGGTCCAAACCGATGGTTAGTACACAAAAGCATCAGTCCAAAAACCCGCGCATGCTCAGAATCAAGTGGACGCATGCTTGGAAGCATTGAACTTAATTTTTTTCAGCACGTCGTTGTGTTTTACGTCACCGCGTTCTGACACGATCGGTTTTTGAACTGATGGTGTGTACGCACATCAGACCATCAGTCTGTGAACCGATGAAAATGGTCCGTCGGACCATTCTCATCGGGTTGGACCGATCGTGTGTACGCGGCCTTATTGTGATTTTGAAGCACATTGCACTTTAGAAGGCACAGTGTTGGAGTACAGTAGACACAGAAGATTTGACTTTAATTTACAATAGTTGTTATGGACTTTTGACTTTATTTTATTTCAAGAAGTGATCGATTGTGCACGTATTAATTTATTGTAGTATTTTATGTTCTATTGCGGCTTCACTACAACTTTTTATAATACAGTGTTGCTGTACTGGAGTCCTACCATGTCTTTAGCTACAAACTTGGGTTTGGAACCACATAACTGACAATACTCATTCAAGATAAGTGTGTTATTGATGCTGAAGTGGTCAACACCTCTTTAATGAGTTTAAAATATAATTAATCTTTTGTCATTTTGATTTCCACAAAGTTTTTGATTTTGTCACCTAAAGTTTCAGGAAGAGATTTAAGCTTCAAAGTCAGTTTAATTTCCAATGTATTATCACAGCAGATTCCGACTCTGACAGCTGAGCCCCTAATCAGATCCGGCTAGCCGAGTTTTCTGCTCTGTAGGTTTGACATTTGATTTGGACAAATGACCAGTGTCAATGTCAGTGTTCTCAAAGACATGTCACGTCAAAAAATATTGCAAGTGTTCTTTTCTGCCTTCTCCTTTTTTATTCTAGACCTGATAATTTGTTTACTTGAACATTATGCAACTCTCTACCGAGCAACTGGACTTGCATATTTTATTAAATGAAGAAAATGTCACATACTGTACAAAATTTCGGTTCTGTTTTCATATTTGTTCATATAAAAAAAAACGAAAACATGTTAAATATAATGCCCACTCCAGAGAAAACATTGTTTTTTTCATTTTGGATATAATTAGAACCTCTGTCAGGTGTTTATTGTTCTTTGAAGCCCTGTTGAGAATATTTTGCCTCACTCACAGTAACCTGTCCCTTGGTCAAGCCGTAATGGGACCTTCACACATTCTTTGATGCGACTGTGCTTCTTTTTATGGACTGCTATGGTCTGTTAAAACCGGGGATGGAACTATACAAGACTACTAGTAAAGTTGTATAACATATTACACGTTGCAAATCAAAATAAAGAATGCACTAAAAAAGAAGTAATAGGAAATCATTACAACTAAAGCTGGCCAAATTTCTGTACAATTTCCTTTAGATTTACCTTTAACTATGTTAAGGGCCAGCCTGATTGGTTACAAATTGAAAGTGTTGTTTAGGTTTGGCCTCATATTATATGGCTTTTGGTAAATTGTATAATGCATGACCAGCCTTAGGGCCCTTTCACACAGGCGTTTAGGTCCGCCTGCCAGTTTTTAAGGCGGACATAAACGGGCGCTCCATGCTCCACGGTGACATGCCCGCTGAACTCCGACCCGCTCCAATCTGCCAAAGTGTGACAGAGGAAAGTCCTACTTTTACTTTCGCCTGGCGGATCAGGTGACAACGGACTCTGCGATCCGTCGTCATCCGATCCCCCATAGGGGAGAGAAGCGCTCTGACAGGTCAGTCTCTGCACAGTGTGCAGAGACAGACCTGTCACCTGCCTGCTCAGCGGGGATCGAGCAATCCCTGCTGAGCAAAGCAGAGCCCGCAGATGGATCTGCCCTATGTGAAAGGGCCCTTAGTAATAAACAATAATATATTGCGTAGTTTCCAGAATCGTGGTGTGTAAGGGACTGCACTTGATTAAGCCTCTGATGCAGTCGGCGGTGACCGATGAAACCGGTCAGGCCTTGCCATAGTCATGACCCTATTGACTTTGTGACGGCACCCACTTGTCTGTGCTTTTGAATGCACCCTGCAATGAAACACTGATTGCTGTACCATCAAGGAGTTGGCCACATTTATAGATCTGATAAGTATATCTTACACCCCAGGAACTTGGGAACTACGCAATATTTTATATACAACCTTTGGATTACAAATGGTCCCTAGGGGATCATGACTTTCAATTTGCTTTTTGCAGCCACATGCTACAATGTGAGGAAGGCCATACAGGAGTGGATATGCCACTTAGTGTCTTTAGTGGCTCTACATCGTGTGCACACAACCATCCTGTTTGACATACCTCCTCTAGACCATTGGAGAAGTTTTCCTCTTCTTGGATTGTCCAGACACCATCAGGACATTGTCAGCACAATTTGTGTATATGTGGCCAGTAACAGTCATCACTATTGGATCCAACTCTGCAGCAGACTGACATTGGGGATATGCACATTTTATTCCATGAGCATTGACAGTTAATATATCTTGGCCTTCGTAGGTGCAAATTCTTAAGGGGTTTTGTGGACTGATGGGTATAACCCTCAACACTAGATTATTGCACAATTGCCACATGTCGCTGTTATCTTGGTCTTATTCATGGGTCTGCAAGAGGTGGACCTGGCTTGTTTTTATTAACCACTTCCTTACTGGGCACTTATAACCCTTCCTGACCAGGTGAAATTTCAGCTTCTGGCACTGCGTCGCTTTAACTGACAATTGCGCGGTCGTGCGACGTGGCTCCCAAACAAAATTGGCGTACTTTTTTCCCCACAAATAGAGCTTTCTTTTGGTGGTATTTGATCATCTCTGCGGTTTTTATTTTTTGCGCTATAAACAAAAAAAGAGCGAAAATTTTGAAAAAAAGTCAATATTTTTTACTTGTTACTATAAAATAAAATAAAAAAAATTCTCAGTTTAGGCCGATACGTATTATTCTACATATTTTTGGTAAAAAAAAAAAAAATCGCAATAAGCGACTGGTTTGCGCAAAAGTTATAGCGCATACAAAATAGGGGACAGAATTATTATTAATTTTTATAATTTTTTTTTACTAGTAATGGCGGCGATCTGCGATTTTTATTGTGACTGCGACGTTATGGCGGACACATCGGACACTTTTGACACATTTTTGGCGCCATTCACGTTTATACTGCGATCAGTGCTATAAAAATGCACCGATTACTGTATAAATGTGACTGGCAGTGAAGGGGTTAACACTAGGGGGCATGGAAGGGGTTAAATGTATTCTGGGTGTGTTCTAACTGTGTGAGGGGAGGGGGGTGACTGGGGGAGGTGACCGATGCTGTGTCCCTATGTACAAGAGACACAGATCGGTCACCTCACTTCCTGACAGGACGTGGATCTCTGTGTTTACACACAGAGATCCATGTCATGTCCCTGTAACCGCCGATTGCGAGTGCCTGCCGGACATCGCAGCCGCCGGGCACGCGCATCGGCACCTCAGGAATGCAGCGGGCTCGCGCGCCCTCTAGTGGCCATTAAAAGCACAGGGCGCATATATGCGCCCTGTCAGAGATTCAGGACAGCCCGACGGCCGCATATATTCGTACGGCCGTCGGGAAGTGGTTAACGTTTGTTTGTGTCTGTTCATCATTGTTTTTAAACATACATTATTGGTTTATCTAATAACATTCTTTTCCATCTTTGATACATGCAGTAGGCTATTACTATTTCTATGCTTTTGGACTGGTTGAGTCGAGACAGGTTTTTTTTATTCTCAGTTATAATTATGCATTTACCGAAGGCCTCTCTCCATACATTTTCCTCCTTACTTGAGTTTGGCAAATCTCAATAATTCAACTAAGTTTGTTTTATATATATATTTTCAAAGAAGTGGAGGAGAACTGTACTCAGTGTGGCCAGCTGGATTAACCTTTTTTTGTATCTATGGTGTGCAGGGCAGGACTTAGGGTGGTGGGGGCCCCTGGGCTTGAGTGTTGACGGGGCCCCCTGGAGCGAGGGGGGGATCATAGTTGTTGAGCGGGGGGGGGGGGCGAATTGAAGTTGTTGAGCGGGGGGGGATTAAAGTTGTTGAGCGGGGGGGGGGTGCACTTTAAAGTTGTTGAGCGGGGGGGGTGACTCTCGTCTGTGCACGGAATACAAATAATGAAATAATATATATATATATATATATATATATATATATATATATATACATACATATACATATATAAAAAAGGGGGTAGCCATCCGGGGCCCTGGGGATCTCTGGGCCCTATAATAAAAAATAAATAAACATTTATAAAAAATATAAAGAACATGTAAATATTTTTATAAAAAAAAAGGGGGGTTGCCATCCGGGGGCCCTGGAGACCTCTGGGCCCTTTAATAATAATAATAATAATAAATATATATATATATATTAGAGCTGCACGATTAATCGTCAAGAATCGTTATCGCAATCTTTTTCCCGTTGCGATTCTTGATACAGGGTTTCACGATCTTTCACATGAAAATAATTTTCTCTCTGCACTTTGGTATGCAAAGAATTTCCTGTCTGCTCTCAGCCAAAAGTCAGTCTGGGCAATCTGCCAAGTTTTGGAAACATTCTTTATCAGTGGAAAGTTAAGTCTAAACATTGTATCTCTTCAAAGGAATTAACTTCTTCTGTATGTAAATTAGGAATTTTTAACCACTTAAACACCAAACCTTTTTCTGACAGCTCTTTTCAAGTTAAAATCATTATTTTTTTTTTGCTAGAAAATTACTTAGAACCCCCAAAGATTCTATCATTTTTTAGTAAAGACCCTGGCCTAGAGAATAAAATGGCGGTTGTTGCAATATTTTATGTTGCACTGTATTTGCGCAGCAGTCTTTTTAAATGCATTTTTTTGGAAATACTTTAATGAATTAAAAAAAAAAAAAAAATAGGCAGTAAAGTTAGCCCGTTTTTTTTTTTTTTTTGTATAAATGTAAAAGATTTTACGCCGTGAGAATCGTGAGAGAATCGTGATCTTCATTCTAGGCAGAAAAATTGTGATTCTCATTTTGGCCAGAATCGTGCAGCTCTAATATATATATATATTTATATATATATATATATATATATATATATATATATATATATATATATATATATATATATATTTTTTTTTTTTTAATTAATAAAAAAAGTGGGGGTTGCTGTCCCAGGCCCTGGAGGCCTCCAGACCCCTAAAAAAATAAAAAAAAACATTTATAAAAAAAATACATAAAAAAGGGAGGTTGCCATCCGGGGGCCCTGGGGACCTCTGGGTCTTTTAATAAAAAAATATAAACAAAAATAAACATTTATAAAAAAAAAAGGGGGGGTTGCCACATGGGGCCCTGGGGACCTCTGAGCCCTTTAAAAATAAAAAATAAAATACATATATATATATATTATTATTATTATTATTAAAGGGCCCAGAGGTCTCCACGGCCCCTGGATGGCAACCCCCCCTTTTTTTTATAAAACAATTTACATTTTTTTTTTAAATAAATAAAAAAAGGAAGGGTTGTTGTCCGGGGCCCTGGGGACCTCCGGACCCCTAAAAAAAAAAAAAAAAAAAAATTTTTTTTTTTTTTTTTTTTTTTTTTTTTTTTTAGAGGGGCCCCCTATTGGGTGGGGCCCATGGGCTTGAGCCCAGTCAAGCCCAATGGTAAGTCCAGCCCTGATGGTGTGAAATACTTGAAATAACCATGTAGGAATTGGATTGTATTAGTAAGCAATTAACCATGTAATTGATTCCATAGGTGATGTAGTTTGTGAAGTGTTTAAAATCACATGACTTTATAATTGTTAGATGTGTTCTGACTTGATCTGAGGAAGGACGTAAGCATCTAAGCCCGAAACGGATATCATATCATCCACATCTGAATATTTTGAATACTTTTTTGGTATGTAACCTTTATGAAGATATTTGAAAAAGAAAGAAATGATTTTAAGTGCAGCAACTCTTGAACCTTTTTCATGTGTATATATATATATATATTTTTTTTTTTAAGTAGAGGCCCTAGA
This sequence comes from Rana kukunoris, assembly GCA_029574335.1. Lineage (NCBI taxonomy): Eukaryota > Metazoa > Chordata > Amphibia > Anura > Ranidae > Rana > Rana kukunoris. Next base: position 212,029,582 of record CM056050.1, on the reverse strand, counting down.
GAATAAATATGTTATTTTTTTTTGTCTTGTTTTGTTTTTATGACACACAGTATTTGCGCAACGGTTTTGCAAACGCAATTTTTTGGGGCGAAAAAATAAAAAAAAAATCTAAATATGTGAGCAACCTTACATGAATATACAAATCTATGACCCTTACCTTCCAATGGCTTAGGTAGAAAATGGGCTGCTGGTTTTGTTTTCTTGACTCTGTTTCCTTTCATGACTTGACCTTCTTTATTGAGACCTAAGAACCATGCTCTACCTGATTCTTGCTGTCTGTATATCATAGATGAGTATATGACATAATAGTTTTCAAACACAGACTCCTTGAACTTGCATTCCAAAGTAAAAAGTTCCTAGGAAAAAAGAAGAGCAAAATATTTAAACAATATTTTTCACAATGCATATAATGTAGATTTACAGCAGTTTACATGCAATACTTCCAAATGGCCATAACAATGTATAATGTGAGTGGAAAAAAAATACATGAAAGTATATGTACTGTATAGCCAAAATCTTTTCCTTTAGTTTTGAACAGAGTGTGAATGGGTTTGAAACTCTTTGGGGTTTATATTGCTTTGTGTCCCCACTGGGGAAATTCACTCTATACATATGCATTGGTGACCCCTGTCACAGAAATGGAACGTGATGGAAAATGCTACATTTTAAAGTTGTCACCAGAACAAGAGGTGAGAGGAAATATTTCACCAGTGACAACTGTCTGGGAGAGGTAACTTGTTTATAAACAAATACATTTTCTATGGGAATTAATCTTGTCAAAAATACAGTCATGTAAAATTCACATTGTTTTTATACATTTAAAAGAGGTAAGTGGGAGGTTACTGGTCTTGTTAAGGATACCTAACAACAAGGTATATAGACACTTGTGTCTATATACCAATTTGGAAAGCCTACATATCCTTTTTTTTTATACAATGTTTTTATGAATGGATAATACATGTTTTTTTTTGTCTGCATTTCGAATGATGTAAATTAATTGTGAGACCTAAAAAGTCTAGGAGGGGAGTTCCCCACACTTTGTAGAGATTTCCCCTTGCCTCCTGCTGCATCTCCAGAACAGGAAATGATGGGAAATCTTTCTAGTGGGCACAGGGTGTGCCAGGTGTGCCCAGGCACAGCCTAATCACCCTGTGCAGAACAGATTCTCCCTACTGACATGGCTCCCCCTCCTTCCCCCCTACAGCACTGCCAGATTCCCCCCTCTCCCACCAGTTGTTGCTGTGGATGTTTTAAGATGAGTGGCGGAAGGGGCCAGTAAATTTGCCATTTACAGGCCCCTTCCCTTTCTGAATAAACATTGTGAGTGATCGGTAGAGTGTGTTTGAGCTTTGGGGTGCACACCCTAATGCCAAAGGCTTTGCACACCTATGCTAGTGGGAAACAGGTAGCTAAACAAATATTAACCTGGGTTTCAACCCTTCCCAACTCTAAAATGTAAAAAACAAATTGGCTATACATACACTTTAAACACTGACCAGTTATTCTACAAATTAGAACAGTGTTTGCATCACGGTCATGTCATTCATCACTAGTGTTGCTCACGAATATTCGCATTGCGAATATTCGCTACGAATATTGCATATTCGAGTATTCGCGAATATCTCGAATATCGCGGCGAATATTCGCTATTTCGAATATTCGTATTTTTCAAATTTCGCAATAAATTTCGCAATAAAATTCGCATTCGCGAATTTCGCAGTAGCGAAATTTCGCAATAGCGACATTTCGCAATTTTTATTTTTTTTAATTTATTTTTTATAAAATATAGCGAATATTCGTAAATATCGAATATTCGTGATATTTTATATAAAAAAAAAAAATCGCGAAATTTTGCATTAGCGAAATTTCGCATTGGCGAAAATTCGCAATTTTTTTTTTTTTTATAAAATATCACGAGTATTCGATATTAACGAATATTCACGACCGCATATGTGAAATTTCGCTTTTTTTTTTTTTATAAAATATACCGAATATTCGTAAATATCGAATATTCGTGATATTTTATAAAAAAAAAAAAATCGCGAAATTTCGCATTAGCGAAAATTCGCATTGGCGAAAATTCGCAATTTTTTTTATTTTTATTTTTTTATAAAATATCACGAATATTCGATATTAACGAATATTCGCGAATATTCTTCGAAATATTCGCGAAATATCGCGAAATCGAATATGGCGTATTCCGCTCATCACTATTCATCACTGAGGTTTGATTTCCATAACACAATATCATGTAGCTTGTATGCTTTTGCCATGCTTGTATGGAGGTAGGCACTCTAATTTAAAAAATCACCATGAAAACAAACTAATAAGGTAACCGGAAAAAATGGGTTAGTGTGTACTGCTGGGGTAGAAGTGACATATATTCTCTGAATGCCATTATTTCTAAAACAATAACCACTAGCCAATATTTTTGTTAGGTGGCAAAATAATTTTAAATAAATAGCATTGAGCAAATTTCTCATAATAAAGCAGGCATATTTTAAAGCATTTCCCCATTTTTTTTATTTTCTTCTGCAGTCCATGTCCTTTGGGAGGATTTATATTATTTTTCTGTACTGTAGACACATGGGGCAGTGAAAGGAAATCTATCCAAAGAGGGAACTTCCCTCTGAGACAGTTATTAAAGTGATTGTTATTTATAAATAAAAAAAAAAAACTCTAAAAACATATCATACTTCCCTGCTCTGTGCAAGGGTTTTGCACAGAGCGGCCCTGATCCACCTTTTCTGAGGTCTCCCGTGGGCACTCCTGGCTCCTCCTTTTCGGGCAAGTGCCTCCATGTAGAGCCCTTTCCATGGGGGCACCCGCTGCTGGGCTCATGCTCGTCACTGAAATGTTCAGGTTCAGGTAAGAAAAAGGGGGGCTCTGGGGGGCAGCTACGGCGCAAAAGGTTTTTCACCTTAATGCATAGAATGAATTAAGATGAAAAACCCTGAGACTTTACAACACCTTTAACAAAACAAGTGTTCATTTTAGAAGCATTCACCAATCTCTGTAGCTAGAAGCACTGGGCAGCAATTCAGAGCAGAAGTATTTAAGTCATTCAAGTCTCTCTCTCAGCAGCCAAACCCACTGTTCTCCTTCTCCCCAAATCCTGCTCTGTGTTTACATTAGGGATCAAAAAGAATTGGAAGCTACAAAGGTTAGTGCCTGCAGCTACAAAGGTTAGTGAGGGCTTTTTTTTAAGGTTTAATTATTGCTTTTAGGAAGGGGTGGATATGTGAATTCCAATTGCCTGGATACAGTTACACTTTAAGGTAGATAATATGATATATTTTTAAATCAGAAAGAAAAAGTAAATAATTTTCATTGCCAACATCATTACTGTGGTGTATGCAAGTGAGTTATATTTCTCTTCCAACACGCTACTTTCAACACTCGTGTAAATACAGCAGAATGGCAGTCACTATCTAATGTTGAATAAACTCATCCTTTTGCTGCACTTCTTATGCATCCTGGAAATTAGGCTGTATAAACTAAAATAACATGATAAACTCTGTAGCTTTTATTGTCTCTTCATGTAATTATTTAATGTGAACATTTAAAATGTACTACTGTTAATTACCCAGCAACAAGTCATTATCTTCTAAAATAGGGGCATATTATTTGGGTTATAAATATGAAGCAGTTTTAATCATTCAGTACTCTGACAATAGTGCAATAGCTTTGAGGTTGTAATTATTCTTTATGCTGTTTTTAGGAGTTTACTCTGGCATCTACAACTAGCCAAAGACTTCAGAGAGTTAATGGACAAGTGAACACAATATTTATAGAATAATTTTTTTAAATTGTCACACAAATATGCACACTTATTAGCCAAGCATGCATGTTTATTCTCATGAAGGGGGATAAGGAAGACAGCCAGACACCCAAGGCACAATCTGTAAAAAATGTCCAAAGGCCAAGTGGTATTACTGCCAAATGCTGGTGCCCACAGATATGAGGACTGATAATGGCCAGATGTGACCATCCCAACTATCTGTATTTTGATGTGCAATCACAATAAAAGAAATAACAGAAATTGGAAATTTTGTAGCTCCTTCTAACCATATTATTAGTAATATAAGGAAAAAATGACTTACTTTAATAGCAATAGTAAAGCTTAGATTCTGCAAGCTCCCCATTCGTTGCCAAATACATTTCATGCATGCCGAGTAGGTCAGGTATGCCCCACAGACAGCACATCATCCTTTAGCATGAATATGTTTTCACCCAAATGGATACAAGCAATCTTAAAGTGGAGGTTCACACAAAAAGTGAACCTCCGCTTTTTGGATCCCTCCCCCCTTCCCCCTCCGGTGACACATTTGGCACCTTTCAACGGGGAGGGGGGTGCAGATACCTGTCTGAGACATGTATTTGCACCACTTCCGGGTCTGATCCCCGTGAGGAATCCAGCCTGTGACATCACTCCCCCCGCTGTCTTCTGGGAAACACTGTTCCCAGGAGAGCGGGGACCAGTGACGGCGCACCACGATCCTTGCGCATGCGCAGTAGGGAATCGGGCAGTGAAGCTGTTAGGCTTCACTGCCTGATTCCCTCACCGAGGATGGCGGCGGAAGCAGCCGAGAACCGAGTGATTGCTCAGCCTTGACTGCTGACATCGCGGGCGCGCTGAACAGGTAAGTATCCAAGTCAGTAGCTGCCGTATTTGTAGCTTCTGACTTTAAGAAAAAAACGGCGGAACCTCCGCTTTAACACTAGTCTTGGTATTTTACAATATAAAATACTTTTGGCCTAGAAAGTAAAAAGAGGAAACGAGAAAACTTTAGCATAGTACTGTGCTTGGGATCATTTTCCAAAATGTAATATAAATATGACAACTGTAAGGGCTCATTTCCACTGGCGTTTTTACAGCCACTTTTCTGAGCGTTTTTTGCAGCTTAAAAACGCCTGTCCATGTTAGTCTATGGCCTCATGCCCACCATGACGTTTTTGAGCTGTAGATGGCTAAGCTGCAAAAAAAACGCGGGACCAGTGCGTTCTGAAGCTCCAGCAATAGAGCTGTAAAAACGCCAGACATTAAAAAACGCTCAAAAAAGCGCATAAACGCGCAAAAACGTGCACAAACGCTCAAAAACTCTCAAAAATGCGGCCGCTGCGTTTTTAAAGCTCCAGCTCCAAAAAAAAAAATAAATAAATTTTTTTTCTAAAATGAACATGGACAGACGTTTTTAGGCTGTAAAAAACGTGGCTGTAAAAACGCCAGTGGAAATAAAGCCTAACCAGACTAGTTGCTATAACCAGCTTCCTTCACCGGCTTCTGGTGAGAGCTGGCAATAATGTTTTACTCCCATGAAATAGAAAATGATGCTAGCTGTTGAAGAACCCATTGTGTAATACACCTTCTATGACAACCTAGAAGACATCTTTTTCTTACAATAATCATAAACTTTAATTATGCCAGGTTAAATCATAATTATGTGATCACACTATATTAAATTAGGCTTTCAGAGTGAAATTGAAATAATAATAAAAAACAAAAACAAAGTGAGTGCTTTAACCACTTCCGCCCTGGTAGGATTTGCCCCCTTAATGACCAGGCCATTTTTTGTGATACGGCACTGCGTTATTTTAACTAACAATTGCTTGGTTGTCCGACGCGGTAGCCAAACAAAATTCTTCCTTCGTCCCTTTTTTCCCCCCACAAATAGAGCTTTCTTTTGGTGGTATTTGATCACCTCTGCGGTTTTTATTTTTACACTATAAGGAAAAAAAGTCTGACAAATTTTAAGATATATATATATATATATTTTTTACTTTCTGCTATAATACATATCCACACAATTTTATATATATATATATATATATATATATATATATATATATATATATAAAACAAATGTATTCATCAGTTTAAACCAATATGTATTCTTCTACATATTTTTGGTAAAAAAAATATATGTAAGAAAAAGTATATATTGATTGGTTTGCGCAAAAGTTATAGGGCCAGATTCAAGTACAATTGCCTTGGTGCAGAGTATCAGAGATACACTACGCCACCGTATTTTACCTGGCTCTAAGACGAATTCAGGTAGATTAAGGTACGGCGGCGTAGTGTATTTCTCACGGCGGAATCAAAATACGCGATTAGGGCGCGTGGAGCATTTGAATTAGGCGCGTCCCAGCGGAGATCGAACTGCGCATGCTCCATTTAGAAATTTCCCGCCGTGCATTGCGCAAAATAACGTCGTAACGTCATTTTTTTTTTAGTAGCGTCGTTTACATACATTCCTATTCCCGGACGACTTACGCAAAAAAAAAAAATTGAAATTCGACGCGGGAACGACAGCCATACTTAACATGGGCCGTCTAACTATAGACCAGATAATAGCTGGTATAACTTTACGCAGCAAAAAGATGACTACAGATGCCGTAAGAGATTGCGAAGGACGATCGTAACTTCGTGGATCGCCGGAAAAAGCTCATTTGCATACCCCGACGTGGAAAACGACCCGAACTCCACCCAGCGGCCGCAAAAATTGCAACGTAGATCCGAAGGCGTACGAAGACGTAAGCCTGTCGGATCGAAGCCTGAAGCCGTCCAATCATGGTTTGAGGATTCAAACTAATGATACGACGCGCGTAATTTGAAAGTACTCCGGTCTAACAGGAGATAGGCCGGAGTAATGGCTCTGTGAATCTGGCCCATAGTGTCTACAAAATAGGGGATAGATTTATGGCATTTTTATTATTATTATTTTACTAGTAATGGCGTCAATCAGTGATTTTTAGTGGCACTGTCACATTGCAGCGGACAGATCAAACTCCTGACATTTTTGACACTTTTTTGGGAACCATTGACATTAACACAGTAATAGATGTTAAAAAAAATTGTACTAATGACACTGGCAGGGAAGGGGTTAACATCATGGGCAATTAAGGGGTTAAATGTGTTCCCCATTTGTGATGACTAACTGCATGGGGGACTGTGTGACTGGGAAAACACACAGATCAGTCTTTCTACTTAGCAGGAAGACAGATATCAGTGTAATCCACTGACAGAACGGAGATCTGCCTTGTTTACTTACCGCCGGGCCTGCTGAATGGCTTACCCGCTGGCCAATCGGAGAGCCCACAAATACTAGAGCACAAATCGCCATACCGGCACGACAATTTGCGCAGCCGAGCCACCTTGCCACAGTACATCTGTAGTTTCTGTACTGAAGTTTCAAGGTCGTCTGGGATTCCACAGCCATTATGAGGAGTTATTACATAAAAAAAATATATATATATTGTGGTCTTAAGCACCATATAATGGTAATATGCCTCCATTCCTAAATATACTATATTATCAAAAGTATTGGAACATCTGACATCTGTTCATGCACATTAACTTTAATAGCATCCAGCCTTAGTCTGTAGGGTTCAATATTGAGTTGGTTCAACCTTTTGCAGCTATAACAGCTTCAACTCTTCTGGGAACTGGCTGTCCACAAGGTTTAGGAATGTTTGACCATTCTTCCAGAAGCGCATTTGTGAGGTCAGGCACTGATGTGTATAAGTAGGCCTGGCTCGCTGTCTCTAATCCAATTCATTCTAAAGGTCTTCTTTCGGGTTAAAGGTCAATTCTTTCTGCAAGCCTCCACCTAAAACTAGCTCATCCATGTCTTTATGGACCTTGTTTCTGCACTGGCACACAGTCATGTCAGAATAGAAAGGGGCCATCCCCAAACTGTTCCCACAATGTTGGGAGCACAAAATTTTCGAAAATGTCTTGGTATGCTGACACCTTAAGAGTTCCTATCACTGGAACTAAGGGGCCAAGCCCAATCCCTGGAAAAAAAAACACACGCCATAATCCCCCTTTCATCAAATGATTTGGACCAGTGCACAAAGAAAGGTCCATAAAGAAATGGATGAGCAAGTTTGGTGTGGAGGAATTTGACTGGCCTTCAGTGTCCCGACCTCAACCCGATATAACACCTTAGCGATAAGTTAGAGCGGAGACTGCAAGCCAGGTCTTTGCATCCAACATCAGTGCCCAACCTTTACAAATGCGCTTCTGGAAGAATGGTCAAACATTCCCTTAGAAACACTCCTAAACCTTGTGAACGGCCTTACAGAAGAGTTGAAGCTGTTATAGCTGTAAAGGGTGGGCCAACTCAATATTTAATCCTACGGACTAAGACTAGGATGCCATTAAAGTTCATGTGTGTGTAAAGGCAGATGTTCCAATAATACTTTTTGTAACATAATGTACATGTTTATACATAATCCATAAATCATGGGACTTTTAATGATGCACATGTCTTACAATAGTTATATATTCAAAATGGAGGAGGAATTCTTATGCCCTGTACACACCATTGGTTCGTCTGATGAAAATGGACCGATGGACCGTTTTCATCGGACGAACCAATCGTGCCCCATCAGTTTTTTTCTAATCGTTGAAAAAAAATAGAACCTGTTTTTCATTTTTCGTATGGGTAAAAAAACGATAGAAAAAAATGATCGTCTGTGGGGAAATCCATCGGTAAAAAATCCATGCATGCTTGGAAGCATTGAACTTAATTTTTCTCAGCACGTGGTTGTGGTTTTTTATTTTATTTATTTATTTATAAACAGGGAAACGGGTCCACAGGAGCCACAACGACAAATTTGAACACGGTCAGCTTGTACATTGCAGGTCAGTACTACTCATCACAATGGGGGGATCAGTCTTTCACACAGCTGCGTGAAGATATGGTTGTATACCTAATGGTGCAGCCAGCCCACCCCTAATCAAGGAGCAGCCACCAACCTCCGGTCCATCACACATCTCCCTCTTCTCCCCCTCGTCCACGTGCGCGTCCCAACTCATGTACAAAAGGTCGGTCGCGTCACCATGGCCCCACGGGTCCAGAACCCTTACTTTTCAGATTTACATAGGAAATAATAGCAGAGAGGATAGATAGAGATAGAGAGCGAATAAGCTCCTAGAAACGACAGAAAGAGGTGCCGAGAAGGGCCACAGACTAGAAGAGAGGGAATAAGATACTTAAAGGGAGAAGAGGAAAAGGAAGAAAAGGGGGGGTAGGTACTGAGGGGGGGGGGAGTCCACGAACATGGACACCATGTCACGTTCATCAACGGGGAGGCCACCACATCCGCGTCACCACCAGCATTTAGTGTGGAGAACTTACTACAGATGAAATCAAAGAGTACAGGTCGAGGCATTCCCACGTGGTTGTGTTTTACGTCACCGCGTTGGACACAATCGGATCTTTAACCGATGGTGTGTAGGCAAGACTAATGAAAGTCAGCTTCATCGGATATCTGATGAAAAAAATCCATCGGTTCGTTTTCAGACGAACCGATCGTGTGTACAGGGAATTACAGTTACTTGTGGATTTGCAATCCTAAACGAGACTCTGTCCATTTTTTTCATTCAGATTAAAATGATAACCATCCTCCCAACCACTTAAACTGACCTTTCCTCTGTTAAATCCCTTGTGAAATACCCAGAGCTTCCAGGTATGGGGAAGCTAGTAAGCTCCTACCAGAATGTATTGCTTGAGCCTAATTGGTTGATTCCCAGGCCAAAACACTGTCATATACAGAAAGGGGGAGAAATCATCAATTATGTAAGCACTGACACCATTCGATACGGAACTCACATGGATCTTTGACGCTTGGCCCTAACAAATAAACACATGCAATGAGCATAAGTGGGTTAGGAGATGGGCTAATAGACTCTAAATAGGAACAGTGGCCAAGTCTGTTTAATGCTATATGGATAATACAGATAGACCCATTTTTTGCCTCTTAAAGGCCATAAAGGAAGGAAGAATCTGGAGTTCTGAAAGGGAAGTTCACAGCTCTAATCCTCAAAAGAACACCAGAAAATATACTTCTTGGATGGTCCAACCATTTCATGCTTGGTGATATGTCCACTTAAATTCACATTATGAAAGAACATCAACATCTAACCTTCAAGATTTTTGTATTAACACAGAAACACACAAAATGTCACATGCTGATAATATAAGATGCATTATAGCATTTTTCCCTGTTGAATGAAAAGCTATCAACAGCAACATGTGAAATCCTTATTTACAGTAGATTAATTTCATATAAACATGGGTTTTCACCTATCAGTTTTCAAAGGAAAATTACAGTGCATCAGTATCACTATATCAACATCACATTCAGTCACCATTTAATACGTTTCACTGTCAATTGTGCGTCACAGTCCATTGCATCTATAAAAAATAAGTAGCTTTTAATATCCAGGAAATGGCAAAAGCAATCAAGCTTTGTGGTGGTGAAATTACTGCAACCCAAGCAGAGTAGCAAAGTAATAAGCCTGTGATGGCCTGCCCTCCTGGGCAGATGATGGTCTCTTTATGGGATGCTATACTTTCTAAATCAGGTTTGCCTTGTGTTTATTTATATGTCACAGATCCATCAAAATATATATATTTTTTAAGAATGAGCTATTAAAATGACAACAGATATAAGAAATGTGTTGTCTGAAATTGTGTGCTTATGATATACTGTGTCACAAATTTAATATAGACTGGGAGATACAGATTATAAAGCCCAAACTGTATTACTTGGAGCTGTGCTGACAATGTGCCACCGACGACTGCATCTGAGCTGTATATGACAGATGCTCTCCTGTTATATACACTGAAGAAAGTTGCAATTTTATCAGTCCAAATATCTTATTTGGACAGAGTCAACACATCACATCCAATCTGTGCTGCCACCTATTTGTCAGAAAACACATTTCTACCTAAAATATGAAAGTACTGGGATATGAAGTACAATTACATGTACCAATAAAGGACAAGTATGTATTTCCAGATAGCAAACAATTGTGCTGCAAGTTTGAAAATTACTTGCCAAGCTATTGCTTAGGAATATGGTATGTAAGGATCTTGAAAGCTTGCGTATTAAAAAAGTTAGGGATTCACAATGTATTCAGCGAGGTATTTCCTCGTTGGAACAACGTAATGACATTGTAATTCGCCCTGCCGACAAGGGCGGGGGATTGGTGGTCCTCAGCAAAGCCTACTACCATGAGGAGATATGTAGGCTGCTGGGTGACCGCAATACCTACCTTTTGTTGCGGGGTGACCCTATGGTGCAGTTTAAAAATGAGCTTCATCTTTTGATTAAAGAAGGCAAGGAAACAGGTATCCTTGATAAAAAGGAGGCAGCTTATTTGGATCCTTTTTATTGCCGTACCCCGATAATATATTTTTTGCCCAAACTGCATAAAAACGCTGTGCGGCCTCCTGGTCGCCCTATTGTAAACGGAATTGATTCTGTCACGTCCCGTTTGGGCCAATATTTGGATGTGTTCTTGCAGCCTTTGGTCTGCAAGATGCCGGCGTACCTTTGGGACACCAAACAGATCATTCAAATTCTTGATTCCATTCCCTGTACATCCAACACCATACTGGTGACTGCTGATGTAGGTTCTCTGTATACCATCATTGGGCATGATGCAGCATTGGCATCGGTATTATGGGCATTGGAATCTACTGATCTGAGTCCAGAGCATGTAAAGTTTTTGTTAGACAGTTTGCGATTTTGTTTGCTTAAGAATTATTTTTGGTTTAATAAGGATTATTTTCTTCAGCGGTGCGGAGTAGCGACGGGGGCCCGTTTCGCTCCCAGTGTGGCCCACTGGGAGCGAGATGTGGTTTTCCATGACGCGCCTCCTCAGCTCCTCTGCTACCGCAGGTATATAGATGACCTAGTAATGATCTGGGAAGGTGATATGCCCTCACTGGAGTTGTTTATGAATAAATTGAACACTAATGACAAGGGGATTGTCCTGACTTGGACTATTTCTCGGGATCATGCCACCTTCTTGGATCTGGAAATATTTAAATCTGGATCCAAATTATTCACTAGGAATTTCTTCAAGACAGTTGATCGCAATGGGTATATTCCCCTTGCGAGCTGTCACCATCGGTTATGGTTATGCAACATTCCTCGTGGCCAATTTGTCAGGCTTCGCAGAAACTGCACCCTGGAGTCGGACTATGTGGTACAGTCTCAGGAATTGGCCACCAGGTTTGTATCCAAAGGCTATCCCTTGCCTGTAATTGAGCAGGAGATCGAGAGAGTCAGAAATACTGACAGGAGTCTAATAATAGCCGATAAACCTCCCCAAGGAGATAAAGGAGTAGCTAATTTCAAATTGCTACTGGATTTCAACATCCAACACAAAAAATTTGAAAAGATCGTGGCCAAACATTGGCCTATCCTTAAAGGGGATTCAGTCCTTGGTCCGGTGCTCCCTGAACGTCCACAATTTATATATAGGAAGGCCCCTTCCCTTAGAGACCGTTTGGCCCCTGGAGTTACTGATCCACCAGTTATCCCCCGACCCAAACTCTTTGATTTCCTGTCAGGCTTTTATGCTTGTGGCCGGTGTGCGACTTGCAGGCATGCCAAATTTAACATCAAAAAACGGAAGTAATTTGTGTCCAATGTCACTCGAACCGAATATCCAATCAAGCAGTTGATCACTTGCTCCACAGTGGGCGTGGTTTACATGCTTGAGTGCGAGTGTGGATTGCAATATGTTGGACGGACCTCACGTGAGTTGCATGTGAGGGTGGGAGAACATATTAGCAATATTAGACGTGGCAAAGGGAACCATAGTGTATCCAAGCATTTTAGGGAATGCCATCATAAGAACCCCAATGGCCTCAAGTTTTGGGGCATTGAGAAAGTCTCTAAGCACTGGCGTGGTGGGCATTATATCCGCCAACTGAGTCGCAGAGAATCCTTCTGGATCTATGAAACAAAAGTTTTCTCTCCGGCCGGTCTTAATGTTGAGTTTGACCTCAACTGTTTTATTTCTAACCGTTAATTTTTTGTTATTTAGTGTATCGGGGATAGATATTGTAATGATGAGAAACATGGTTTCTCTGCATATTTTATGTATGTTTCCATTATTTCTCTCATTACTAATTTTTTGTGGTGATTATGTGTACCATTTATTGTTGTTATGATAGATAATGTAACGATATGGGTATTCATCGTCATATGGTCCTATGGTTGTAATGAGGAGGCGATTACGGATGACGTCATTATTATTATTATTTTTAATATTTTTTAAATATTAAATTCTTTGTGTAGTTTCTTCTACATTTTATATTATTTGTTTTTACTATATGTTCTAAATTTTTTATATACAGTCATGTATCTGGTCCAATTTCCATTGAGACCTACATTCCTGCTTATTGATTGCCATGTTGTTAGTGGGTGCTGGCTGCCTTCTATTAAGTGAACACTAGGTGGCGCAGGTTTGCAATTATTTGACTGTGTCTTCGTTGCTTTGGCAACGGCACACTATTTAGATCAGAGCGGGACGTTCACGTTGATCTCTCCGCCCCACGCTGATGAAGTCCCGCCCACTGGGACATAACGCGTACGAGGGGGAGGAGTCACGTGACGTCACCCGCGATCGCCGTCTCACGCTTGTTTGCTGTCTGTTTACCTGGAGATCCAGGACATGCTTTTTACCATACACTCTGCCGCGAGTGTCAGCTATGTAAGTTTTATACCTTCATTTTATTAAATCAAGTTGGTTACAGAGAGCACTAGTCTGTTCCTTCTTCTATTTTTGCATAACCATTCCTATGGATCCAGGAACTGCTGAGCTGCCTGCTGTTTGGTGCCCTTGATATACGATTTGGATGCATTTGTGTTTATGCTGTATGACCTTACCCTGGGTCGATTAGCTCAGGTGAGAGGCCATCTTTAATTATCTGGTGGAGGATCTGTCCTGTGGGTCACTGATCTTGGATTATTTGCACGCAGTCGCGTTTGGATTGGAGCATTATCAGATTATTTTACTCACCAGTGCACTTTATATGGACTTTCTTTGTTTATTTTATTGTTGTTTAAATGTCACTTGTTATGCGCTGCACTTTTTGTCATTGAAGTTATTTTGGGACGTTTTATTTGAATTGATCCTACAGTGCTGGCTTGCATTATTGTAATTTATTTAATTTGTTTTGTTTATTATCTCCAGCGCTGAATTCCTTCCTTTTAAGCTATTGCTAGACTTACCCGTCTTCACAAGTTTGTTACTCAATTGCAGCAAGTCCACATTGCATGACTCCAGATTTCTTTCTTTGCAAACATTCCGCAAGTCTGCTGCAGTCTAAAGTTCTCATTTAATTATGTTGTTTAATGGTCATCCCCCCACGGGAGTCACTGTGGCTGAATTTTCATGCTATGGACTTGCAGAGCTCTTGCTGTAGACTCTCCACTAAAACTTTTCTCTTGCTAGAGACTTGCTATGCAAATTTGCTACAAATTGGAAAAGTGTCAACTAGAGCTGGTGCTTCAAGTGCTCTGCATGTGTACAATTTGCCAATAAAAGTGTGCAGCACGTTAACAGACTTAGGCCCCCGTACACACGAGGAGATATATCCGATGAAAACGGTCCAACGGACCGTTTTCATCGGACATGTCTCCTGGGAGATTTTGGTTTGATCTGTGTATCCCTGCGGACAGACAGCGAACCAGGAAGTAAAATATTTCAGCAGGACTAGGTGAGCGTTCCAATGTCTGTGAATGCTATCAGACTGTAGCAGACACCATACATTGGTGAACAAGCACAGGAAAAGTTGTGATCATTGGTGCTGGATATTTTTTAGTCTATTCCTATTGTTTTCCTGAGATAAGCCAGAGTTAAAGGTGTCTGGGTATTCTCCCACCTGTATTGACAAGCACACAGAGGGAATCCAGCCATGCATATTTATTGAAAGCACTATTATTCGGTTGTCAGATGAAACTGACCACCATAAATGTCTGAGGTTAGCTTAATATAGTTAGTAATATTTGTTATACAAAATAAATGATAAAAATAACAAAGAAATACAATTAAAGTATACTCCCTGTTATAGTTCTGATACAATTTTATATTTTTCAAATCTGTGACTGATGAACAGATATTTTTAGAAAGGAACATTTTTGTCTAATCAAACAAGACAAAATTAATCATATGATGTATTCATAATTGTTTGAAATACCTCAATACACCATCAGAAGGAAATTAACTTCCAGATTCCTATTTTAATTAGCAATCTAAGATTTCCATAATGTTTTGAGAATAAAGTTGAGCTAATTTTTCTGACAGATAACAAGATATTGTAAAAAGGTAAATTCCCTCTGAAATTACATTCATCTGTGACATTAAAAGAAACACTTTACAGACTTAAAGGGTCACTAATGGAAACATTTTTTTTTAGCTAAATTGCTTCCTTTACCCTAATGCAGTCCTGGTTTCATGTCCTCATTGTTCATTTTTGCTGTAATCCTTCTTTGTTCTGCACACTTCCTGGTTGTCTGTTTCCTTATGAAAAAAGTACTGGAAGCTTCTCTCTGTGGTCTCTAATCAAGAAGGTGTGATTACTGTGTGTCTAAAACCCCTCAGAACCAATCTGTTATATTTTAAAAACAAACACTGCCCTATATTGGCTCTGTGTCTCTGTCCTTCACAGAAGCATGAAACTAGATGAAAAACGAAACTGAAACTGCAGGCACATTATATGATTGATTTTTATCTATTTTTAATCATTTTTAAAAGGTATCAAATAACTTTTATGTCTCTATACCCTGTAAACAGTCATTTCAGCAAAAACTATTTTTTCCTTTACAACTCCTTTAAAGTAAACCTGTCACTTTTTCCTTTTGGGTATTATGGAGGAGGGACATCAAGGACATTACTATGACCATAATTGGACAAGGTAACATATTTATTTAAAAAATGGGACAAAAGGACAGATGTCCTTTTTAACTGTAAGGCCTCGTACACACGAGGGGATATGTCCGCTGAAAACGGTCCGATGGACCGTTTCAGCAGACATCTCCGCTCGTGTGTATGGGCTAGCGGACAGATTTCTCCACCCGACAGATTTCAAAGCATGCTTTGAAATCTATCCGGTGGGAATCTGTCCGCCCGACAAGTCTGCTGGTTAGTACACTTACCAGCAGACATGTCGTCCCCCACCGCCGCCGCGCCGCCGCCGAATGGATTCGGCGCATGCGCGGAAGTGTTTAACTTCCTGGTGCGGTGACGTGGCGGTGACGTGGCGGTGTCAACGTCACCGCCACGTCACCGCCACGTCACCGCGCCGTCCGGCGGCGGGGAATTTGATCCGATGGTGTGTACACGCCATCGGATCAAACTCCCGATCGGACATATCCGATGGAAATGGTCTAAGGCCGCGTACACACGAGCAGACAGATTTGTTCAAATTGGTCGGGCCGACCGATTTGAACAAATCTGTCTGCTGGGGACATATTGGTTTGATTGTGTACACACGATCAAACCAAAATCCCCGCCGCCAGACAGTGCGGTGACGTGGCGGTGACGTTGACGCCGCCACGTCACCGCACCAGGAAGTAAAACACTTCCGCGCATGCGTCAAAACCATTCGGCGCGTGTGCGAGAAGTCATGTCTGCTGGTTAGCGTACTAACCAGCAGACATGTCGGGCGGACGGGTTCCCAGCCGACAGATTTCAAAGCATGCTTTGAAATCTGTCGGGTGGCCAAATCCGTCGGCTCGCCCGTACACACGATCAAATCTGTCTGCTTGGACGGTCGGGCCGACCGTTTCCAGCAGATAGATTTGATCGTGTGCACGCGGCCTTACTCTCCCTTGATCAAAAATTGGGCGCTCACAAAACTTGAAGTATTTGCACACATGTGTAGATTTACTGGTGGTTTTAGGCAGGTGGGAAAAAATGCTATAAATTAAGAATGCTTTTATAAATAGAAGTTTTATTAGTTTATTTTTATCAATTAACAAAATGGAAAGTAAAAGAACAGAAGAGAAATCCAAATATGACCAATATGTGGTGTAACCACCCTTTGCCTTCAAAGCGGTATCAGTTCTTCGAGGTATACTTGCACACAGTTTTTTAAGTAATCGGTTAGGCAGATTGTTCCAAACATCTTGAAGAACTAGCCACAGACCTTCTGTGGATGTAGGAGGCTCAAATCCATCTGTCTTCCAGAAAAACTTGATGATGTTGAGATCAGGGTTCTGTGGGGGCCAAACCCTCACTTCCAGAACTCCCTGTTCTTCTTTAAGCTGAAGATAGATCTTGGTGACATTGGCTGTGTATGTGGGGTGACTGTCCTGCTGCAAAATACATTTGGGGCCAATCGCATGCCTCCCTTATGGTATGGCATGATGAATAAGTATCTGCCTGTATTTCTCAGTATTGATGACACCACTGATCCTGACAAAATCTCCAACTCTATTTGCAAAAATGCAGCTCCAAACTTGCAAGTAACCTCCACTATGCTTCACTGTTGCCCGCAGACACTCATTGTACTACTCTCCAGACCTACGGCAAACAAACTGCCTCCTGTCACAGCCAAATATTTTAAATGTTGACTCATTTGTCTAGAACACCTGCTGCCATTTTTCTGCACCCCAATTCCAATGTTTCCACACATAGTTGCGTCGCTTAGCCTTGTTTCCACGTCAGATGTATGACCTTTTGGCCTCAATTCTTCTGTGAAGACCACTTCACTGTCAGGTTATGACAGTAGATGGATGTATGCGAGTCCCACTGGTTTTTGCCAGTTCTGTGCTGATGGCACTGCTGGATATCTTCCAGTGTCGAAAGGAAGTAAGCATGTTTCATCTGCTGCATTAAGTTTTCTTGGCCAACCACTGCATCTACGGTCCTTAAGGTTACTTGTTTCTATGTGCTTCTTCAAGAATGCTTGAACAGCACATCTTGAAACCCCCGTCTGCTTTGAAATCTTTGCCTGGGAGAGACCTTGCTAATGCAGTATAATTCCCCCGTGTCTTGTTGCTTTGCTGATGACTGACTATTCTGTCCCATAACTATATCAGATAGACAAGGCTGTTTTTTTTTGCATGCAACACGGTGATGTTGCATGTAGTGTATTAAAGCTATAGTGCTATAAGCTTCTAGTTAAGCCGCTTTTAAATATTTATACTGTTCTTTAGTACTGTACAAGGAATATATTGTAAACTGTTAAGTGATGAGGAAGACCTAGACACCCCAAAGGGATGCCAGTCTGGTTGTACCTGAAATCACAGCAAGCCCAGCTGTCACGTTACTCCAACCATAATTCTGGAAGATCCACAGTCACTGAAGTGCCACCAATTGCATATGTCAATTAGGATCTACTGTACGCAGGAAATAATGTCCTGATAATGTGCATTTTTCAAGCTCAGCCGCTTATGGAACACAGGGGAATAGATGAGACTGTCTTTATTAAAATTTCTTATTTATTGTGTCATATTAATATCACCTGTTGGTCAGTTTTGGTTTTTGCCAATTTAATCCAGTAGCTGGAATTGTAAATGTCACTGCACATCAAACCACATCTGGATTTGCTTGAAATGTTCATTTTAGTCAATTTCTCTTTAACACCCTAAGGAATATCTTCAATCTAGTTAGTGACCCATAGCAGAGTAGCTTTTTCTTTTGGTACAGCTGTGGGGAATTCCTCATAATGCAGTGTCAGTTTTGCTCATATATGTCTCCTAATGTAATGCCATTCTTGCTCACAGCATTTATTTTACCTACACTTCTGTATGCAGCTGAGATTTTTATTTTTTTTTGATGCACAAAAGGATTCAATGTACCAAACATTAATATTTTATATTATACAATACCGACATTTTTATGACATTAGGACAAATATTAAGTAGTGGCAGACTAGCTAAGTGTTTAGCACTCTTACATTGCTGTGCTGAGTTGCATAATTAGAAGCACTGGTTTCTTTCAACATCTTAAAAACACACCAGTGGAGGCGCATGCGCGGACAGCTCCGGGATGGCAGCTTAGCCTTGGAGCTCCGCATCGTTCCGGCCGTGCGACGGATCTAACGGGCGGATCGGGTCCCGGCCGGCCACCACGCCACAGCTGATCGAAAGGGGAAAGGCAGGGGTACTCGTACATGTCGGTGGGACCGACAAGACGCAGCCTGGGACCGCAGCTGGAAGCGGTAAGCGGGACACGCACCCACAAGATGGCGGGCGGCGCTCAGCCCTTCCTTACTGACACGGAGGAGTCCTTTGAAGCCAGACCCTCATATGCCTCTGTAGCACGCCCGCTAACACCAGGGATCCCGGCTGGCCCCCTCTCCATCATGGCTCACTCCCCAGCCTCAACAGAGTCACTGCTGGAGCAAACCATGGCAGACATCATGGGCTCTCCCCTGCGGCCTACTTCCCCTCAGGCAGCTGTAAGGCCTGTCATGGCGGACGTCACCGCACATTCCCTGTCACATACGACTGATCTATTTACACAACTGTCACTTCTGCTGGACAGGGGTCTCGCTCAAACAGCAGCAAAGATAACAGGAGAACTTAGAGGGGACTTTCAGATGATAGGATCCAGGATGGAATCCATAGAAAACAAGCTAGATCAGACCATTGCCACAACTCGGCAGAACTCTGACCATATTCAATTCCTACAGGACCAATTGGACATAGCTATGTCACGAATCGATGATTTGGAAAATAGGTCCAGAAGAGAAAACTTTAGGATCAGGGGGCTCCCTGAGTCATTCAAAGACATTTTCTCCGTGGTCCAGGACTTTGTCAAACAACTTATCCCTAATATTCCCCAGCACAAATTGGAGATTGACCGTGCCCACAGAACCCTGGGGCCACTGAGGAAAGATGGCTCCCCCAGGGACATTGTGGTCAAGCTACACTTCTTCTCGGTGAAGGAGGAGGTGATGAGGACCTGCAGACGCCAAAACCCGCTTATTTTCCAAGGTCACACTGTTCAGGTATTTGCTGACCTTTCACCCACGACCATTCAGAAACGGAGGACCCTAAAGCCTCTCCTATCGGTCCTGTCGCAACGTGACATCCAATACAAGTGGGCCTTTCCGTTTGCCGTCAAGTTTGAATACAAGGGCAAGGCACATGCATTCCACAACTTCCAAGATGGAGAACGCCTGCTCCTGAACCTTCGCCTCATCTCACACGAAGCAGCCATGGACCTCTCCGGCTCCAATCCTGGATCCACCAAACGCCCCTCTCCTGCGAGCCCCCTAACAGGCACCTGGGACAAACCTAAAACCAAGAAGAATAAGGGTACCAGACCGCCGTGACACCGCCGCGAGGTCCTTCTGGGAATAGTCTGTGAGGACTGTCGTTTCCCCTCTGTGGACTTCTCCCGTACCCTTGGGAGAACTGCCTCTTTTTGTTTTTGGTTTTGTTTTTGTTTTGTTTTTTCCCGGTTGCGTCCCTCGGGGACCATTAGGACATTAATGTTGGCCTCGGAATGGCCCACCTGTTTAACACGATTATACAAACCCATGATTTGAGTGCCTCCACTCATGCTCACCTGGTCATTCCTACTGCCGTTTGCTTAAGATGGTTATTGCCTGTTTTGGGGTTCTCTTTTTTATTCCCCTTCTTTTTGCATTCTTATATACCTAAATACTTTTGTTGGCGCACGGCGTGCCCCGGGGGCCTTTGCCTTCCCCGCATGCTTGGCTTGGCGTGTGGGGGGGGTGTGGGCCTTCGGGGGGCAGGTCGGCGGTGCATCCTTACTGCCCGTTGACAATTTTGACAATTTTATTCACGTCGCGGCTGGAACGATGTTGCTGCGCCTCCTCCTATCCCACGGATCAGGCTATGCCCTCTCCTTGGGTTAGGCGCCCACCCTGCCTACAGGGTGCGGTAAACGAGAACAGGGTTTTGGATGCTGGACAAGGTTATGCCCAGCACCGACCCGAGCCCCCAGTGGGCTCATGTCTCCCCCCCCCTTCCCCCCTCCTTCTCTTTCCTCTGCCTTATACTTTCCTAACTTCTCTTCCTCTTTCAGGCGGTGATAGGCTTGCTGATGGCTGTCTACTCCCAGAAGGTCGACAGCTCCCCAGATGGTCGGATCCCTATACACACTGCGAGGCCTCTATCAAGGTAGGTGACGGGGTTTTGGTGATCTCCCCCTCCCCTTTGCTCCATGGCTAGTGACGCCCCTAGGGCACCCTCTTTGAAGGTGGCCACTCACAACACACAGGGCCTCAACTCCCCTTCCAAACGGCGGAAGGTTCTAGACTTCATGAAATCGCGCCACATTGATGTCCTTTTCCTGCAGGAGACGCACTTCCCGATCCGATACAAACCCAATTTCATACACGCCCAATTCCCACAGTTTTTCCTGGCCAACGCGGAAGATAAGTCTAAGGGGGTAGCGATTCTCATATCTAAACACTGTAGGTTTACGTTACAATCAGAATACAGGGACCCGGGAGGGAGGTTTGTCCTGGCCAAGGGTACTATAGATGGCCATCTGTACTCCCTGGTCTCCTACTACACCCCCAACGTAGGCCAACTGAACTTCTTCACTGATCTATTTAAAACCTTGGACCCTCTTATGGAGGGCATGGTGATCCTAGGCGGAGACTCAAACGTCGCCTTTGATCAAGGCATTGATAAGTCCAAACCACCTACGGCACAAAATGTGCGTCCCACCAGACTTAGCTCAAAAATTGCCAAATTAGTGTATCAAAGGGGTCTCACGGACATTTGGAGGGAGATGAACCCTACCCAAAAGGACTACACACACTTCTCTCACGCCCATCAAACCTACGCTAGAATAGATCATCTTCTAATCTCCAACGCTCTGATCCCCTCAGTCAATAGATCTCAGATCACAGACACAGTCTGGTCTGACCATTCCCTAGTAAGTATGTCCTGGACTAACCACCCCTCACTGCCTAACTCCCGCCACTGGCGTCTTAACGAAACAATACTCTCGGACCCTGCCCACAAAACAGAGATAGAACATGCTATCTCTGAATACTTCTCACTGAACAGCTCCCCTGATATCTCTGCAGAGACCCTCTGGTCTGCCCACAAGGCGACCATCAGAGGCAAGCTAATTCAAATCAAGGCAAGACTTAACAGAGCTCGCAGGGCGGACATAGAGAATCTGGAAAAGAAATTCCAGGCGCTCCGTGCGGACCATAAAAGGGACCCGGGTCGATGCCCTATATCTCAAGTGGACTCGGCCCGCCTGGAACTGAACCTCGCTCTAACTGCCAGAGCTACGACCAGTTTGCGATGGCAGGGGGCGAGATTCTACCATGCGAAAGACAAACCAGGACACCTCCTGGCTTCTAAACTCACCCCGCGGCCACGTACGTTTGCTTTTCCTAGAATTAATATAGCGGGCCAACCCCCCACGGCGAACCCCCTTAAAATAATGCGGGAGTTCCACTCTTTTTACACAACACTGTATAGAGGACAACAAGCTAAGGCAACACCAGCCAGGACTAGGTTCCTGGATGATTTGCCTATACCCACCTTAACAAAGGACCACAGAGACCGACTTGAGGCCCCGATTTCCACTGCAGAAGTTTTGGAGGTCATCAAAGGTTTGAGGACAGGATCTGCCCCAGGCCCGGACGGGTTCTCAGTCCCTTACTATAAGGCCTTTGCACAGATTCTAGCCCCACACCTAACAAATTTCTTTAACTCCAAGACCACGGGGGACCCTCTAGACGCACAGCTTAATACAGCTTTTATCTCCGTCATACCCAAACCTGACAAGGACCCAGGCGACGTTAGTAATTATAGGCCGATATCCCTGATCAATAACGATCTCAAGATCCTGACTAAAGTTATGGCCGACAGATTAGCCTCCTTCATTGGCATATACATACACAAAGATCAGGTCGGGTTCATCCCTGGGCGTCAGGGCCGGATCAGGTCAGGAGGGTAATAAACGTTATGTCTCTACTGCAATCGGGGTGGGATGGCGGAGGCGCTCAGGCGGGGATGTTGTTGTCGTTGGACCTTCAAAAGGCCTTCGACTCGGTCTCTTGGCCCTACATATTCCAAATTCTGGAAAGGTGGGGTTTCGGCCCTAACTTCTCTGGACTAATTAGATCTCTATACTCTAACCCCGAAGCCAGGATTAAACTGCAGGGACTATACTCCGATCCCATTAAAATCCGTAACGGGACCCGCCAAGGTTGCCCCCTGTCACCACTAATCTTCGCCATCGCAATTGAGTCCTTGGCCATTGCCATCAGGTCCAACCCCGACATAGCTGGAGTACGCTGTGGCTCCACCGTTCACAAATGCGGTCTGTTTGCAGACGATTTGATTCTCTTTGTCACCTCGCCCTCCACATCCCTGCCAGTGATATGTAAAACACTTGAGAACTTCGCGACCATATCAGGTTTAAAGGTCAACTACACCAAGTCTATGGCCCTCAACATCTCCCTTCCAGGGCCCCTGGCGGCCGGTTGAAGGACTCCTTTCGATTTCAATGGAGCGACACCTCCATTCGCTACTTGGGAATCAACTTGACTCCCAAATTTGAACAATTATACCTGGCCAACTACCCCCCATTTACAAAAAATTGGGACTTGATCTTAAACAATGGCACCCGCACCAACTCTCTTGGCTAGGGAGGATAAACTCCGTGAAAATGACCCTGCTCCCGCGACTCCTTTACCTCTTTCGCGCGCTCCCGACCTCAATCAAGAAGGATCATTTAGATTCATTCCAAAGCAAGGTTACCAAATTTATATGGGGACAGTCGGGCCACCGCCTAGCTAGGCACACTCTTTTCAGACTCAGACACAGGGGGGGACTGGGACTACCCAACCTACTCTGGTACTATCAAGCGGCTAGGCTTGCCCAGATCTCCACGGTCTATGGCAAGTCAGCCAAACCTGATTGGGTAGACATGGAGAGGCAAGCAGTGCCTGCCTTCACCCTTGACTTTCTCCTATGGTGCCCTCCTAGGACTAGGCCCCCCATTCTTTGCCCGTCTTTATCTCACACATTTTCGATCTGGGACAAGCTCAAACATGATCCTTCCTTGGTGTCCCCCTGTAAACCCCTGAGTCACATCTTTCATAACCCCGACTTCCCCCTGGAATGGATATCAAGGCATTTGCATGGTGGCTGGACAAGGGGATGTATCGGATCGGGCACTTCCTCTCTCCTGCAGGACCTCTATCCCTTTCCCACTGTATTAAGACTCTGAAACTACCCCCATCGGAGGGATTCAGGTTCCATCAAATATCACACTTCCTTCATTCCATCTGGGCCACGAAGCCTGCCCCTCCTCAACTCACGCCATATGAACAATGGTGTGGAAACCTTTTGGAGCAAGGGGGGGGATCTCCATAATCTACTCGTCACTGGCCAGGGATACGCGAAAAACACCCTATATGTTAGCCTGGGAGGAAGATTTACAGTTGAACTGGGACCTAGAAACTTGGCACAAAGCTGTGGGATCCTCGTTTAAGGGCGTCCTCAACATTTCACTTGTGGAGGCCAATCTCAAAGTCTTCACCAGGTGGTACCTCACCCCTACCCGGCTTGCGGCCATGTACCCCTCAGCTTCCCCCTTATGCTTCAGGGGGTGCCAGTTGAGGGGCTCCATGCTGCATGTCTGGTGGGAGTGCCCTAGAATTAGAAGTTTTTGGACTAAAATTTTCTATATAGCCTCAAAAATCACCGGACTGGTCATCCCTAGGTCCCCTTTGACGGCCCTCCTCAATCACCTCTCCATCAGGGCCCCAAAGTCAACTCGTAAACTTATATTCTTTATCCTCTTGGGGGCTAAACTCACCTTGGCCAGGTCATGGAAAAGCCCCAAGGTCTCTATCACAGCAGCTAAGAGAAAGATTTCCTGGATTATGTCCCAAGAGAAAATGATGAGTTCTATCCTGGACACTTCCCCTCAATTTAGGGAGGTTTGGGAACCTTGGGCTATCTATATGGGGATCGAAAATTCCATTTACCTGTCCAGTTGACCTTCCTGGGTATACACAGTAATAGCAAACCGCCGATACGCCTCTTTCTTCCTTTCAAGTCTAGCTCTTTCTTTCTCTTTCTCCCACCTCCCCGGTTTCCCACCCTTAACCCCCCCCACGCCTCGGGGGACCTACCCTTGGGCCTTGTTTTTCTTCTATGCGCCAATGACTCTTCTAAGCCCAGGCTAGGTCTCCCCTACGGTTATTGTATCTGATTGTTCTGTTTTTATTGGCTACATACCAGTACAGCATACTTCCCATACGGGCTGTTCCTCCATTTGCACTATTCTCTTACAAGTTTTGCTCTGGGACGCGTATGTTAGGCGGGGATCCTCTCCGACGCCCTCCGTACAGTTTGACCCCAGAGGGGTGCGGAGGTGTGTTGGCAGGGGAGCCTGCCTCCGGAGGCCTCTAGGCCAAGACATTTTGATCACCCTAATCCGCATACGCTCTAACCCCCTTTTTTTTTTTTTTTCTTGTAATTTTTTACACAATCCTTTTTTTTTTTTTTTCTTGCTTCTTTTTCTCTTCTTCCCATAGTGATTCTTGCAGGGAACAGACCCCCATTTATCAATTTTAGATTGTATTCAATTGCTTGTTTTGGTGATCTGCCTTTACCATGTACTGACTAGCCATGTATTCCTCTAAAAACTTCAATAAAAACTTTAAATATAAAAACACACCAGTGGGTAACCTAGATTTCCCCCAAATTGGCCCTAATATTTTATTGCGAGCATACATGTATGAAACTCAAGCTCTCTAAGATATCACGTTGGGTTCCCGGGTGATAAATTGGAAAGCTTTGTAAAAACATATAGTAAAACTAAAGAGAGCTGGAGGCGTGGGCGGCCCTCCCCCTCTCACTCTTTGGGCGATGTAACCTTTTTAAAATGGTGTAATTTGCACGTTTACTCTATCCAATGCAGACCATACCTCTTTTATTAAAGCATTCTGATGTGCAAAAAATCCATAAAGCATTAACCACTTTTATATGGTCCCACAAAAAGCCTTGCATTGCAAAAACTGTGCCTCCTGAAGTATGAGGGTGGGGCATTTCTACCCAATATTCGGTTCTATTATCTCTCATGCCTACTTAGACAGGGCCTGGACTGGTTGAATGGAAAGTCAAAATAGTGCAATATCTTACTCGAAGGTGCCTTGACCACCCCACACACCCTTTCGGCCATCCTTCACTCCAATCCTAATGCTCTACCATCTCACCTCAAATTGAGAGGAAAGTATCAGAGATATGGTCACCGCTTGGAGGGAGGTATGGAAACTGTTGGGATTACCATCAGGTATCTCGCGCTATCTACCAATTCAGGGCAACCCGATGTTCCTCCCATCCACTCTCCACAAAGCATTCAATGAATGGCGAAACAAGGGCCTCACAAAAGTCACTTCCATTTATCATGGTGAACCTGCTAAGTTTAAGCCTTTCAGGGCCCTGTCGAGCGAATTCTCCCTGCCACCATCACACTCCTTCTTTTATCATCAATTGACTATCTGAGGTCTTGTTATGGATCAAACTCCGATCCCTTCCGGCAGTCCTTCATTGATACTGTGCTAAAGAGAGACGATTATTCAATCTCCAGTCTTTACCTTGATTGATTGATTGATTTAATGGATTTATAGTGCGCTAAATACTGACCCGTCAGGGCAGTGTCTAAGCGCAGAAGACATAACAAAAATAGGTAAATCAAATCAGGAAGAGAGAGAGAGAAAAAGAGAAGAGCAAGAAAAACTAAGAGACAGATCAACAGGGCACAACAGGGAGAACTAACATAACTCAACCTGCTTTTTCTCGAAAAGCCAGGTTTTTAATCTTTTACGAAAGGCCATAATATAAGGGAGGGACCGATTGGAAGCAGGGAGATTATTCCATAGAGCTGTAACTCTCACAGAAAAGCATCTGCCCCCAAAGGTAAGCAAACGGGCTGTTAGTGATCTGAGTGTTCGTGCAGGGGCATATCGTGTTATCAAGGAATTCAGATATTGTGGGCCCATCCCATGATAAGCATGATAGGCGAGACAAAGAGCCTTAAACTCAACGCGATCTACCACAGTGAGCCAATGCAGTGAGCGTAGGGTAGGAGTAATGTGCTCCCGCCTGTTTAGGCCAGAGATTAGTCTGGCAGCCTGGTTCTGGGCAAGCTGTTCAACACCAATCAGAAAAATACCACCTCGCACCTTTCCGAAAATGGTCTACCTTATTTGATGACAATGAACTGCCGGAAAAAATCCTTGAGGGGTACAGAAACTTCTGCAAACTTATTGTATCAGAAACATGGCGTGAAACACAATTTAAGATCATGCACAGAGACTACTATCCATTTCGTTTCAATAAAGCAGACCCAACTCAAGCGCAATGCCCCTGGTGCTCCATGCCTCGCCCCACATTGTTACACCATCTCTGGGACTGTACAGCCATCTCCAAATTCTGGGACTCTGTATTTTCTCACATCTGCAAAATCACTAAAACTAAGATCACAACTGATCGTTTACTGTGTTTGTTTGACTACACACCACCAGCATCCTCTACAACCGCAGTGGCACCCCACAATATTCCACAATGGGCCCATCTGTGCCTCCTAGTTGCTCGCAGGACTATTATGTCCCACTGGATTTTACCAAGGCCGCCCACGCTAGAGGCAGTGAAAAGAACTATGCTATCGCTCTTCTATTTGGAGAGGCTGGACACGATTGAGCTTAACTTTCACTCTACTTCACCTTTTTTCACGAGATGGCGTACTTATCTTGAGGCCACATTAACCCAGAAAGTCCTGCAAGAAGTCATGCAACCATTTCGTTATACCGACTGGTATTTGAAAAGGGATCTTACCAACTCACTGGGCCACCTCAAGGTCTCTGGTCTATCTGATCCCTCTACCTTTCAACCACCGTAGAACAACCATAGATTCCTTAAGCTCTTTGACTTCCATAACTCTACTATACTTACTGCTAATAAATCCCATAGCTATACTGTCTATGGCTATGGTTAGGCCACTATATGAGACAACCAGTCTTTAATATTTGTACCATGCTTCTGCTCCTGAGGGTATTGGTATTACTATTACTATTTTTGTTACTATAGTATAAGTCATCACTTTCGATTGTTTATATCACATTGCTTTGTTATAATGCATTTTTACAACTGCTCTGGGGTTGTTTTTACCCTATTTGATTGTATTATGCAAATCCAAATAAAAAAAATAAAAATAAAAAGCTAAAGTAGAAGAACTAATTCTTAAAGAAAATAATAATTGCCTTCATACAATAGACTGCATATATATATATATATATAGAAAATGTATAGGGAGGTGAGCAACACAATTGATTTATAAAAAGGAGTACAGTCAATAACACTACTGGTAAGTACAGTGAACAGTACTACTGTAAAACCTACTTTAAATCGGAATGAACATGTTATTATATGAATTAAGGTTGAATGCACTAATTAGCTGAATAGTGGAATGCTGGACCATGTTGAACCGCATGATAATGACCTTAAACGTCTCTTTTTTATGGTAAGTATAGCGTTTTATGTGTTCCTTTTAATCCAAGCTGTGAATATTTCAATTTTTGCTTCAGTATGACTATAGTAACAGAGTTCGCCTTTATTTCTGATAGTGACAACATAATTAGGGAAAAGAAACACCTTGGCAAGTGTAGCTATAAAATGCTTAAATGCAAGATATCGTAAGTGTAAAGTTGGAAAAATACACAGATGGAGGCGCTCTGTCAAAGTGGTAAACAGGAAACATGTACAACACTAATTAATGCCATAAAAATAGACCCATTGTGGAACAGGAAGGTAGGAATGCTGATACTTTATATTTTGTTTATATTTTGTTTGTCACACTTTCCTTTAGAAAATACCACTTGCAAAACTTATCTTACTACAAGCAAAAATGTATAATTGGATGAATGTAGGTGAGTGAAGCTAATAAACAAACAGTTTTTCTCTATACAGCAATACCCTAACAATGGAAGTGGATCAAGTCTGCCTTTTAGTCACACAAAGCCACGGGTTTTCAATTTGTACCACTACAACCTTTTAGTCACTGCCATCCGAACAACCAATTATGTCATCAGTTGATGAGGAGCATGTCGGGCGCCTGCATAGCATCCTTGTTTGCCCCTCCTCTGCCCTCTCCATCAGCACGGGGGGTCATATTAACTGAGTGAGGGAGAGAAAGTGTGCAAAGGTGTATTTGCTATTTGGAAGAATAAAACATCTCAAACATTGGGTATCCTACACATGTCAATGTTGCTATATGTAAACAAATATTTTTTTGACATTTTAAGGGTGCCTTAACTGAAAAAAAGTTTAAGAAAGACTGCCCTAGATAAAGAGATGATGGAAATACACTGAATCAAACTACACAAAGCATTCTCCATCTTAAAGGATCACTAAAGGAATTTTTTTTTTAGCTAAATAGCTTCCTTTACCTTACTGCAGTACTGGTTTCATGTCCTTATTGTTCGCTTTTGCTTTGAAGTTGCTGTAATCCTGCTCTGATCTCCACACTTCCTGCTTGTCTGTTTCCTTATAACCACAGTGCTGGGAGCTTTCTCACTGTGGTCTAAGCCAGGGATCTCCAAACTACGGCCCTCCAGCTGCTGTGGAACTACACTTCCCATAAGGCATTGTTAAACTCTGACATTCGTAGACACGGCTAGGCATGATGGGAATTGTAGTTCCTGAACACCTGGAGGGCCATAGTTTGGAGACTCCTGGTCTAAGCTGTCATTACTGTGTGTCTAAAACTTCCCAGAACCAATCAGATTCATTTTAAAAACAAAACACTGCCCTGGATTTGTTTGTTTTTGTTCTGTGTGTCAGAAACATGAAGCCAGTTCAAAAGTGAAACTAACCTGCAGGCACATTATATGATTGATTTTTATCTATTTTTAATCATTTTGAAAAGGAATCAGTTAACTTTTACGTCTCTATACCCTGTAAACAGTCATTTCAGCAAAAAATTTTTTTTCCTTTAGTGACCCTTTAAGCTCTGCATACAAATTTTTTGTATATTAATTAAACGAACCTGTAGGGAGTTAGCACCTTATAAGCCAGATAAAGGTTACATGACCTTGTTGAAATCACAAATAACAAAAATCACACTTGGTTGTACAATAATGCCTAGCACACACGTTCGGAATTTCCGATGGAAAAAGTCAGACGGGAAAAAATTTTTGTTTGTCTGTATGGAACTCCGACAGAGAAAAAAACATGCATGCTTGAAAACAATTTGACGCATGCTCGAAAGCATTGAACTTACATTTTTCTAGGCTTGTCGTAGTGTTGTACGTCACCACATTTTTGGTGATCAGAATTTGGTGTGTCCGTGTGTATGCAAGATAGCTTGAATGAAATTCCGTCGGAAAAACCCATCAGAGTTTATTCCGACAGTAACTCTGATCATGTATACAGGGCATAAGCATCTATAAAATGAGAAACACAGATACTATTTAAATATCTCACTGTCTAGTTCCAAATTCTAGAAACTGAATTTATATTTATTAGCATTTATTTGACTGTGCTTGTTCCCCAACAAATGTGCCTCCCTAAAAACTTAAGCTCCGGACTATTTTTTAGCTAAAGGACCAGGCCACTTTTTACGATTCGGCACTGCGTCACTTTAACTGACAATTGCGCGGTCGCGCGACTTGGCTTCCAAACAAAATTGACGTCCTTTTTTTCCCACAAATAGAGCTTTCTTTTGGTGGTATTTGATCACCTCTGCGTTTTTTTTCATTTTTTGCGCTATAAACAAAAATAGAGCGATAATTTTGAAAATAATTGCAATATTTTTTACTTTTTGCAATAATAAATATCCTCAGTTTAGGTCAATACGTATTCTTCTACATATTTTTGGTAAAAAAAATTCACAATAAGTGCAAAAGTTATAGCATCTACAAAATAGGGGATAGTTTTATAGCATTTTTATTAATATTATTTTGTTACTAGTAATGGCGGTGATCTGCAAATTTTATCGTGACTGCGACATTATAGCGGACACATCGGACACTTTTGACACATTTTTGTTCGCCGTTGTAATTTTTACAGCGAGCAGTGCTATAAAAATGCACTGGGTACTGTGAAAATGACACTAGCAGTGAATGGGTTAACCACTAGGTGGCGCTGTAGGGGGTTAAGTGTTCCCTAAGGAGTGATTCTTACTGTAGGGGGGCGTGGCTTGCTGTGACAAGACACTGATTGTGTACCTGATGACAGGGAACATGATCAGGGACCGTGTCACTAGGCAGAATAGGGAATGTTGTGTTTACAGTAACATCTCCCCGTTCTATCTCTCCGTGAGACGATCGCGGGTATGCCCGCAGCGATCGAGTCTAAGGGGCTCACGGAGATCGAGGCGGGTGCGCGCCTGCAACAACTGCTTCTTAAAGGGTACGTACAGGTACGTCCTTTTGCCCCTGCTATGCCACAGACGTATATCTGTGTGCGGCGGGCGGCAAACGATTAAAGCGTTACTAAACCCAGGACCCTGCATTCACTATATCTGGTCTCCCACACTACACAGAACATGGAAATGCAATTATTTTAGTAAATATAAACAGCTAAATACCTTTTCTTATCAGCAGTATACAACAGTCCTGTGCCTTTTATCAGTGTCCAGCTGAGCACTGGTTAAAGATTGTAGGATCAGTTTTCATTCACCTCTGACTGGCCTATAAGGCTGCATGACTCTTGACCCTCTGTCTGGACCGTACCGATTGGCCCTGTGCTTATCACATGCACCCTCAAAAAAACAACAGCTCTCTATCAATACACACCAAACTGAGCATGTGCAGAGTGCCCCCAAGGCTCTGCTATTAGGAGGTGGATTGTGGAGTGTGAAAAAAGGGGAGGATCCGAGAAGACAGCCTTTTTACACAGTGTGCGGCATTGCCCCCTAGGTTCCACAGGGAGTATAACAAGAATGCTTTACTCCATATACAGACAGAATCAAAATAGGTAGAGGGGCCAGAGTAAAATACACAAATTACTCTTGTTCGCAAAGTCCATATTGCCTTACAAATTGGTATTTTTTTATGGATCAACCTGGCAAATCAGTTCAAGAATTGTAGGTAAAGCATTCTGAAATGAATTTGCAAATGCTTACCTTCTCAAACCCCTAAATGGATATTCACTGTGCTAAAATGGTCTTGTGATGGACAATTTGGTTGCAGCTGTTTAGCACTGTGTGATCTGCAAATTGTATGCAAATGAGACTAAATGTAGGAATTACACATTCAGTCTCTACGCTTTATGGACCTTTGTGTGTAATACAAATGAGGTGATGTGGGAATACTTATAGTAAGGTTACTACTCAAATTCAAATCCTCCTTCAAAAATCCAAGTCAGTGTTCAGCTGTTGTGCTTGCAAACCAGGAACACTAACAGAATTCCTATACATTTGGGGTAAATAATTATGGTCTTAAAAATAACTAACAAATCAGGCTATTGTATGAAGCCTTCTCATCATATACTAAATGTATTCCTTTGCATTATTTCTGCTTAATAAACTTAGAATGGTTATAAAGGGTGTAAATAAATTCAATCTCCTTTCTTGATATGTGTACATTGTTTTCAATCATCTGGACATTTTTGAGCTGAGAAAATAAGTAAATTATTTTGTCATATAACCTCTTAAATCAAAACAGAACTGTGTAACCCACTGAGAAGGATATTGCTGTATTTATTGGCGTAAAACACTCACTTTTTTACCCTGAAAATAGAGGGTAAACTATGCCTGCATGTTATACGCAGGGGGCTGTGGAAAGTTTATTTCCTGAAACTTCCCTCTTAAGGCCGGGTTCACACCTATGCGAATTGGTTGCGGCTTAAACCGCATCTAATACGCAGAACATTTTTAAATACATTGTTTTCAATGAGGCTGGTTCACATATGTGCGATGCATTCGCACTGCGCATTGCCGGAAATCCGTATGCGTTGTGGAGGCCTTGCGGTGCGGCTCAGGTGCGAATTCAGTCCCATTATCTTCTATGGGTACGCAGCTGATTCGCAGATGTGTTCAGTTCTCTTCAGGAATTTCTCTTATTCAGCTCAATACACTTCTCCCCCACTCTCCTTTCACTCAGAACTTCCCCCAGGTCTCCAAATTCGCAGCAGAAACTGAGCTAATCTGCTGAACACTTCCCTTATCTTTGCAGAGACATTACATACAGTAGCTGAAATTCACACCGCACAAGTGTGAACCCAGCTTAAAAGTTAGGGTGCGTGTTATACACATGTGTGTTATACGCCGATAAATACGGTAATCAGATATTGTAAAAAGTAAGGTATGGGAACACAGCAAACTAAAATGGTCCATTAAAAGTTCTAGGGGCAGCTTTCAGCGTTTCTCCTCTTGGACCTGACACCAACAGCTTGGATGATTGTCCCATGCTTGGCCTAAGAGCCTTCACTAGCTATATATGATGGGTCTCGTTGTGCACCAGAAAGGAATTTTTCATGACTTTATAATTAAACTCACTGCCATCATTCTAACTCCAAACACTGGGACGCATTCTCCTCCAGAGTCTATGTCCGATATGCCTGCAGGTACGTCTACACACCCAGCTGAGAATAATGAGAAGTCTAACCTATCCTTTTTGGATTATTTTGTGCTTAAGTAGGTTCAGTCTCCTGATAGAACTCCTTGGCTTACAGATAACTATTTTATTTTGTATTAACTTGGTGCTACATGTTTAGATATGAAGCAACACGAGTTAGAATTTTTTAAAGTTACAAGTCTGGGTTCCCTTAAAAGTCCCCAGCCATCACATTTGCCAGTGCAACTGGTTTAGTATGATTGCTCCTCTTCTGACAAGCTATGTTCTCCTTCCAAGAGTTCACAGTAACCTATTAAAAAAACACTTAAGAAGTGGGCCCTCCCTGTTGTGGACCTGGACATTTCTTGGCTAAATAAAACCCTGATTGTTCCTGTTCAAGACCTTCCAGTATTTAAAGACCCCGCTGGCAAAAGACACTAGAAACTCTTTCCAATTCCCTTTTTTCCTTGACATGCCTTCTACAATCCCCCATTGCTATCATGTCCATTTTTCAGACCATGGGAGTTTGGAACAAGGATATGTCTGAGTCACCTGCAACAATCCTAAATGACTTTTCTATTTGTACCAATTAGAACTCTTAGTACTAGTCACCTCACTGTACATATGTGGAGTACTTTTTGGCCTAAAAGTTGGTCTGCTCAACAGCAGTGCAAAAAACACCTACTGCCAGGGGTGTACTGACAACTAATGGGGCCCCCGGGCAAAAGAAGATTATGGGGCCCCCGGGCTTACAGGTGGCCACCACGCCAGGAGGCAGTGCAGAGGCAGGGCAGCTAAAATCTCAGGATTTTCACATCAAAAGCATGTCGGTTTCAGACATATCAGGGACAGATGTAAAACAACACAGATTGTTACATACTGCCCCTGGTTTTATTGAGCCTGGTAACCCTGATGGGGCCCCCTAGTGGCATGGGGCCCTCGGGCAGTGCCCGCGATTCCCAATGGTCGGTCCGTCCCTGCCTACTGCATATGCCTTCTGATGACGAATGTATGCTTTCCTGGACAAACCTTATTAAAGACATCACTGGAGGAAAGGGTCCCCTTTTTACCCCAGCAAAACAAATTTAAGGTTAAGGCCGCCTACCTCTGGAACCATGACCAGGACTTTGTTTACTAAAAGCCAAGATATCTTCTAAAAACTGGGAAATGAACCTTCCGCAAGGGACACATTCTAACCTTTCTTCAGTCTAGTCTGGATCAACATTTCTCCGCGAGTGATATCAAAGGTTATTTATCAGTTCTCGCAAATCTTTTTGAAATGCTGCTTGCCTCTAATTTACTGGTGTAAACCTTTGTGCAGGGTGTCGGTCCCTTTCATAATTCACCTTCTATCTATCTTTGACTTCATGGGTTCTTTGACTAGTTGTACCAGCTCTTCAAAAAACATCTTTTGCAGATGTCAGAGATATGTCTTTGTCCACTCTCACCCACAAGGCAGCCTTACTCGATGCCATTACCTCCGAGTTAATGTCCCTGTCAAACAAAATAAGCATTTCTAGTGCTACACAGTTTTCATGAGACCCATGCCCTCTTGTACCCTCTTTATGTCCTGGTCCAGTACATCCCAAATAGAATTCGTATTTATTTATCTTTATACTAGTAATGGTGGCAATCAGCAACCTATAACGAGACTGCAATAGTGCGGCAGGCAATCTGACACCGACACGGGGGGACTATCTGACATCCTCAGTGACAATATTACAGTGATCAGTGCTAATAGCACTGTCACTGGACTAAGAACACTGGGCAGGAAGGGGTTAATATCTATGGTGATCAAGGGTTAAATGTGCACCTAACAAGTGTTTATGTGTGTACTGTGTGCTGCTTTTACTGGGGATCTAGTTAAATCATTCTTTGCTTAGCAGGGAATGAACAAACAACAAGTACCCCTGTCACTGAACACAACTCTGCGTCATTTACATTCAGAGAGCTGCGTTTGGGGAAGCTCAGGGCCAATTACCAGGTGCCAGTGGTCAATCATTGTCCAGGATCTGTTGATCGGCATGTGCTGTGATGAATCCCCCTACTTGAAAATGCGGAATCGCTTATATATATATATATATGTATAATCCTTGTGTGGAGACCCGCTCTGCTGCACGATTGATATGGTTTGTGGTCCTGGGCTGGATGGTACTAGATAGAGCGCCGCGTTCAGCTGGGTGTGGGGTGACCAGATCGTGCCGCCGACATATGTTTTGTGTAATATACGT
Organism: Rana kukunoris; assembly: GCA_029574335.1. NCBI lineage: Eukaryota > Metazoa > Chordata > Amphibia > Anura > Ranidae > Rana > Rana kukunoris. The sequence goes on along the minus strand of CM056050.1, from coordinate 211,994,016 downwards.
CATTAGGGGGGTGTGTCTGGCCGCTAAGAACTCTGGTATATGTATACACGAAACATATGTCAGCGGCACGATCTGGTCACCCCACACCCAGCTGAACACGGCCAATATTGAAGCCATAGTTCCTGCCCAGCCTATATGACCTACTTTTACTAAGTGGTCCATCGTGTCCTATTCTTTTGTATTTGTTTAAAAAACCTGCTGATCCTGCCAGTCTTCCTGCTCTCCTTTTTCAAACTGACAATGCCAGGCATTATAGCGCATCCTTCCCAGTTTGGTCAGTTTTCTGGCTATGCTGGGAGAATAGCCTGCCTGTTCTCCAAAGAGCAGACTTGTCCTGAGCCCCCCCCCCCCCCCCCCTCTCCCCAATACAGCTATTTGCTGGGCAGATCTATCTGAGAATTGAAACTATGTGATCACTTACAAAAAAGACTAAAAAAAGATGTGTGTGTGTGTATATATATATATATATATATATATATATACACACACACACTCTGTATATACATAAAAACATTTTGCAATTCACTTCTATTTTAAACTGAATGTGTTTGTTTCTTGTTAAATGTTAAGGGTTCACATATACTTTAAAGTGATTAAAAATAACTTTTTACATTTACATTGACAGGTTGAAGATGAACTCCAGGAACTCAGCCACTTTGTAAAATGTGTAAGCATATTAGGATTGTATGTCACCTCATGGACTTATCGCTTTAATTTACATCTGACAGTTTTATGGGGCTCTGGGAGTATAGCTATCACTAAAATTCAGGAGCTCTAATTCTGGACCTTCTGGTCTCAGCTCCTTCAGCTGCAGAGTTGCACAAAGCTACTGTGCCCACCCCTTCCCTCTTCCTGCTCAATCAGAGAATACTTTGTATTAGGTGAATTCTTCACCTAATTTAAAGGTTTCTGTAAATGGGCAGCAGAGAAAAGGAGCAGACACAGTTTGCTGTGTGTGAAAAGACAGCATCTCTCTTCTCAGATCCCCTGGGTGTAGAGACACCTATCCTCCAGGAGCTTCATAAAGCTGTCAGATGTGAATAAAACTAATAGGTCCACAAGGTGGCATGCACCTTGTTAGACCTAACTCATAGTTTGTTTACACATTTTACAAAGTGGCTGAATTTCTGGAGTTTAGCTTCAAAGTGGTTGTAAATCCTCACATATACCCATTGAAGCGAACAGCCTCAGATGATACACATAGATGAAACAAATATCCCTATATAAGTTTTACATGTATATCGCTTTCTATATTCTTTAGAAAGTACACACTGTGTTACACATCTGTCTTCCTCTTTCAGCAGTGGGTGTGGTATCTTAACATACACTGTGTGTGAGCTGATTGGAGGAAAGCCCCCCCCCCCCCCCCACATAGGCAGAGGACCAAAAAAACTTGCAGAGCTGCAGTCTGAATAGACAAGCTCTTTGATTATCTATCTCTAAGGCTGCATTCACACCTGAGCGTTTTGTCTCCTGAATCGCGATGCTCAAAAACGCTAGAGGGGAAAAAAACATTATTCTCTATGGAGATGGTCCACATCTCCACTCCAAAACACCGAACGCCTGAAGCTCAGACAAGTCCCGACACTTTTTTGTCACGCAAATCGGGCGGCTTGGGCGTTTTACATTGGTGACAATGACCTGTACACCAATACCAGTACACCAATACAGCAAGGCTGCATTCACACCTAAGCGTAGGCGATTTGTGGCGTTTTGTACCTCGGTTTGTCGCGACAAATTGCAGCGTTTTTTACCGCAATTTGCCACGACAAAACGTGGCGTTTTTTTACTGCGAATTTGTACAGGTCATTGTCACCAATGTAAAACGCCCAAGCCGCCCGATTTGCGCGACAAAAAAGGGTCCGTGACTTGTTTGAGCTTTAACGTTTTGCATTTTGGAGTAGAGATGTGAACCATCTCCATAGAGAATAATGTTTTTTTCCCTCCTCTAGCGTTTTTGAGCATTGCGCTTCAGGCGACAAAATGCTCAGATGTGAATGCAGCCGAAATTTCCACCCTGACACAAATGTCCAGCTGCTTGTATCTCCTGTGTCAGAGAGCTTGTGAGAAGTGACTCTGTTGATAACAGAAGAACGGAGCAGCAGAAAGACATGGAGCTTTGGAGATAGCCAAGTTAACACTAAAGATATACAGTATCTCACAAAAGTGAGTACACCCCTCACACGTTTGTAAATATTTTATTTCCAAATTTAACACACCTGCTACCCATTCACACTTAAGATCTTGTAATACTAATGAGTCACATGACACCGGGAGGAACAATGGCTAACTCGGCCCAAATTGGACATTTTTACTTCGGGGTGTACTCACTTTTGTTGCCAGCGGTTTAAACATTAATGGCTGCTTGTTGAGTTATTTTGTGTGGACAGCAAATTTACACTGTTATACAAGCTGTACACTCACTACTTTACATTGTAGCAAAGTGTCATTTCTTCAGTGTTGTCACATGAAAAGATGTATTACAATTTTACAAAAATGTGAGGGGTGTACTCAGATACTGCATGTGCCTAGGTCAGATTTCATCAGTGGGGTTTACAACAACTTTAAGTTTCTTTTTAGTGATTAGGTTTAGGTCTGCTTCAATGTACTGTATACGATGTATCAAATTTGTTACAAAAAATGTATACAATAGACATTAAATTGGTAACAAAATATTACACTAGAACCTTGGTTTGCGAGCATAATTCTTTCCAGAAACATGCTTGTAATCCAAAGCACTTGTATATCAAAGCATTTTTTTACAGGGTATAAAAGAGAAGAGAGGCACCTCAAAGTGTAGCAATAAGTTGCTAAATGTTGTACTTTCATAAAATGTAACCATATTTCTACACTTAGAGGCTCCGCTCTTCTTTTTTATACTCAGTTGTGACATGACGCTACTCTTATATCAAGACATCACTTGTATATCACGGCAAAATATATTAAAACATTTTGCTTGTCTTGCAAAACGCTCTCAAACCAAGGTTTTACTGTACTTTATTTTGAAAAGGTAGAATGTCTAGCTCTAAAAAAGTGTGCTATTAGCAAAATAGAAATTAAAAACATTGTGTAGGAGTAAGCTGGCTTGTATAATGTTTAGCTACAATGCTTCTGGCAGTGAGTAACAACTGTGAAATTAAATCTTTATATACTCTTGGATCCTCCATCAAGAAGAGTTTATGCCAACATCAAAAGGGACTGTAATATAATTTATTAAGGACTATATCCTTTATTACAGCAACTTCACAGGAAGCAAGGCTACAGACTTTGGGGAAGCATGCACAATCCTTTACTTTATCCCTGCTAGCATAAACTCATTTTTGTGCTTTAGCCAAAGGTGGATGTTTTCAAACCATGATAAGCTATATACAAAACAGCACTTCTATGTTGTGAGCTTTTTATTTAGTCACCAAAAACAACCATATATTTTCTTGTGTATCCTTTTATGCAGGGACTACTGCATGGCTCCCTTTTTAATTTAGTAGCACCCTAATGGATTTTCAGTGTTCACACAGCATTTCTAAAACTATATCTAAAATTGTTTTTAAAATATTAAATGATTTTTTCCATGGTATAGCAAATGTCTTGTGACATGTGCACATGAAGAATACCGACAAAGCCAGAACACTTGTTATATAAAGGTAGGAGGGGGGTGGTGGAACCAGGAGTGCAGCTTGGAAGGAAACAGAAATTAGAGATGAATTTGGAAATAACTGATAGGATTAGTACTGGCATCATGGAGACAAAGCTAGTCACCTCTAATTGGATATAATTGCATATTTTGGTGATTCTAGGACTAAAGCTTAATTTCAGTAAAAATAAATTGAAATTGAAACTGCTTGGGGGACTTATTAAAAAATATAAATCTCACTTAAAAATATAACAAGAAACAAACTGACTAGGAAAATGGTTCACTTTCATATTATATTTAGCATGTGATTTGGTGAGTCTATCAGAGGTACAGTATATTATTTGGTTACTCTGCCGAAGGCTAGAAGTGGCATGTGTTTTCTTCTAAACCCTTTTCTGCTTGTTTTTTTAGTTCCAGCAGAGTTTTTCAGGTGTGAAAAATACACACATTTCAAGGCAGAGGCAAAGGTCCCCAAAAACCTCTGCTGTTTTTCTGAGCAGAAAACTGCTTTTAGCAGCACAGATTGCCTGGCACTTGGAACCTTTCATTGCCATGGCTTCTCAGGTGGTACTGTATGTCAGTTTTCTTTGTTCTTATAAACCAAAAAGTCAAAAACATTTTGATCAGAAGTTGCAGGGCCCATTGCAATTTTTTGCAGTTATGACTTCTACACTGATTTAGCCACTGTTGTTTCCATCCCCATCCACTGGAGGGATCCTGTAGAACATGGAGTACCAGAGAGCCTCTGATTAAATACTGTGGTGGATTGTGGGAAGTTTAGATTACAGGAGGGATGGATATACAGAGACTGGCTGGAAATACTACAACTCCCATGACAAAAACATTAAGGCTGGGTTCACACTTGTGCGGTGCGTATTTCAGCTCTTTTATCTCTGCAGATAGATAAGGGAAGTGTTCAGCAGATTAGCTTTGTTTTTGCTGCGAATTTGGAGACCTGGGAGAAGTTCCGGGTGAGAGGAGAGTGGGGGAGAAGTGTATTGAGCTGAATGAGAGAAATTCCTGAAGAGAACTGAACACATCTGCGAATCAGCTGCATACCCATAGAAGATAATGGGACTGAATTTGCACCTGAGCCGCACCGCAAGGCATAAAATCTGCACACGTTTTTTCTGCAATGCGCAGTGCGAATGCATCGCACATATGTGAACCAGCCTCATTGAAAACAATGTATTTAGAAATGTTCTGCGTATTAGATGCGGTTTAAGCCGCACTCACTTCGCATAGGTGTGAACCCAGCCTAAAGGGGGAAGGCTGGAGTGATTTTCTTGTGTTGAAAGAGGAAGAACCTTCTTTTTTCTGTGTGACACACCAAGTTTATACACACTATAACCCACCTTTGTGTAGTTTGAGCAAAGAGGTTGCTTTCCTTGTTCTTTTGGACTGCGACCTGGACAATGGGGCACCTGCTGTGCAGCAAAGAGCCACAAACAGAGTATGCCACCAGGGAAAGGAAGAAGTAAGCCCTTTTGCCAAGCATATGGTCTGAAAGCCTCTGTGTACACAAAAATGGTGAGCAGCTGCTTGTCAGCCGTACACTGTAGCCAGTCTAGCAGAGAGGCAGATTTGCCAGCTAAGAACACTTTCTGGCTGCATGAAAAAACTCTAAAGAGACTGTACCCCAAGAGTGCCAATACAAGGTTCTGGGCCCCAACTAGCTGGTCAGCAGAAGGTTCAGAGCAAGTGTATTAAAGGATTTTTTTTGACTGAAATTACTGTTTACAGGGTATAGAGACATAAAAGTTAACTGATTCCTTTTAAAAATGATTAAACATAGATAAAAATCAATCATATAATGTGCCTGCAGTTTCAGTTTAGTTTTTAATCTAGTTTCATGTTTCTGTGAAGTACAGAGACACACATAACAAAAACAAACAAACACAGGGCAGTGTTTGTTTTTAAAATTAATCTGATTCTGATTCTGGTTCTGAGGGGTTTTAGACACACAGTAATCACACCTCCTTGATCAGGGACCACAGAGAGAAGCTCCCATGAGTTTTTTCATAAGGAAACCAACAAGCAGGAAGGGTGGAGATCAGAGAAGGATTACAGCAACTTCGAAGCAAAAAACGAACAATGAGAACATGAAACCAGGATTGCAGTAAGGTAAATGAAGCTATTTAGCTATAAAAAAAAAAATTCCTTTAGTGACCCTTTAATTACTGAACTGCTGGGCAGATCGCTTATAGATCCTTTCACTGGTTACCTAGCGTAGGAAAGAGGTGCACTCTTGGACATGTACTATTTTCTGCCTGATAAGTAAACTGTTCACCTGTTGCATTATCATTACTTGATACTGTTTGATTGTGGCAGTTATTCTTCAATTTCTTATAATGCTGTGGTATACCTCCCAACTGTGAATCAATGTAGAATAATATTTCTATATCGATAGTGTGGGAGAGTAGCTCATGAGGGATCACATTTTTTGAATGAAGGTCAGTAACCAGGCACTTTCTTAAAAATCTGACGGATGCCAGGTTTAAATTAAAGGGAGGTTTGCAAAATAAAAATAAACAAAACAGTAAATTAAATCCTTGCAGTCCGGCGCTAACTAAACAACAATCTCCTCTCTATACAGTGCAGGGCTGGTCCCCATCACCCCAAAACATGCGGGTAGGCAAACCTTTTAGTCCAACATACAGAGCTCTTCTCACTCTGCTGTGCTCTCTTGCTGAGTATTTAAAGTCCAGCTGACTGTGGACTGCAGTGGATCCGAACATCCGGACCGGTTCAGTGCCTTACAATGGAACGAATGCGAGGTGAAACGTACCTATTATCGTGTATCTCACCTCGCATACAGTAAATGGATATTTACAATTTCTGAAGGCAAAACTTATTTTTTTTGTTAGTTTTGGATAGAGTGGAGAAGGATTGCTGTCGGTGTCCCCTTAGGAAGATTCATCCTCTCTATTTGTCATTTTCATCATCATCATTGAAAGTAAAGAACAATCCCACATTTACTTGTTCCCATGACAGTATTAGGGAGAAAATCATCCAATGGGGACACTAGTACTGGTGGCAATCATAGATTCCCTCACTTTGAATGGATTTCCTCACAATTCCTGTTTTGGTTATGGGACATATCTGACCCCAGATCAAAGCTCACGCTATTTCTAGACTTGAGCCTAATTTCTGCTTTCTTCACATCCAAATTCTAGCTGGCAGGTGGGACTATCACTCCATAGACTATAATAAACCATAGTAGAGCTACAAAAGGATGCTTATTTATAACCTATGAAAGTTACAAGCACATGCACAGTACTGCACAACCAGCCAATCATTATTCAAATGTGAACAAAGTCAGGATCTTGTGCAGGTTGGGTAACTGAAAACAGTGTACATGTTTTCCTACTTTCATGATCACTTAGCTCTCAGTCGGACCTGTTTTATCGGACAATTCGACCGTGTGTACGCTCCATCTGACAAACTTTTTGTGTTTTTCATTTGACAAATGTTCCCTGTGCAAACAGACAAACTTTCCGGCAACAAATGTCTGATAGAGCATAATCCGATCGCGTGTACACAAGTCCATCATACTTAAGTACAAACACGCATGCTCAGAACCAATGCTAAAGATCAGCCAACAATAGCAGCAGTTGCCCAAAGGGTGGGGGTATAGAGCTCAAAAACCACATGATTTGGTGAAAGTTGGCTGAAAAAGTCCTGCCGTGTGTATGCATACCAAGTTCACAGCCAATGCCAATGCCAATTCAGAGCAAAATCCACGGAAAAGTCAGATGGAAGTCCGATCATGTGTATGAGGCTTTAGAGTAAAAAAAAAAGCACAGAGAGAAGAACAGAAGAGTGTTTCCTGGTGAATAAAATCCATGGGAAAAAAACATTGTCAAGTTATCGAGTCATGGCTGATTGGTTCCCCTATACCCATGTATTCACTAATCCAGCTAGTCCCTAGGGACAGGCAACTTCTTGTTCCTGGTTACACTGTGTTCAGTGCATGCCTTGCCATTTTTTCAGTGCTACACCACAAATATGGGAGGTACTAATGTGATGAAGCACATCTTTTCCGGCATGGTGATCTCTCTGCTAATTGTGCTGCCTGTCTATGTCTGTGACAGATATAATTATGGACACCACAGTGGCAAAGTGGTTAGCAATTCTGCCAAGTAAGCACTAGGGTCATTGGTTTGAATCCCAACCATGGCACTACCTGCCCTGAGTTTGTATGTTCTCTCTGTGCCTGCATGGGTTTCCGCTGGGTACTCCAGTTTCCTCCCACAGTCCAAAGACATGCTAGTAGGTTAATTGGCTCCTGTCTAAATTGTCCTTATTATGTGTGTGTATGAATGTTAGTTAGGAACCTTAGATTGTAAGCTCCATGAGGGGCAGGGACTGATGTGAATGTGCAATAAATATGTAAAGCGCTGCATAAATTGACAGCGCTATACAAGTACCTGTAAAAAATTAAAATAAATAATCACTTGTAGAGCACTATACTGGTTGGATATGTCATTTTTTTTAAGGAAATGTCAGGAGGGAGGAAACGTGATGGCGAGGAGGAGACACAAAGGAAGCTGTTGCCCCGGAGGGAAGACCTGTCCACACCATAGATAGGGAAAGTGCAGGGCCGTCCTACTATGGATGCATTCTTTGCCCCCCCCCCCCCCCAAAAAAAAAACACACCAGCCGCCACTGCAGAGAACATGCATTAATCAGTGCAATACTGAATGCATCATGTTTTAACACAAACAGAAATTTCTGATGTAGGAATGTCAATATTTAGTCTACTATAGGCTGTGTGTACAAGACAAAAAAGTACACTATGAAATTACATGTGCGATGCACATCTTATGTAAGTGAAAAACACAAGGTTTAGGCAGAAAGGTTTCTAATGCCTTTAAATCTCATTTTTTTTTCTCCTTCTTGTTAACCAATTTAATGGCCCCTATAATACTTAGTAGAAACAATGGTCTTCAGTTGCACTACCCAGAAGAGAACAGTAGGTGGTGGGGTGGGTAGTGACTGATGACTCGAAAACATCAAGGTTCTAGATCGTTTTCCAGGCAGAGTCATGCATAGGCAACCAGTCAGGGGATAATTTCTGCACAGAAATCCTTCCTTCATGGAAATGGACCAGAGCTGGGGGGGGGGGGGCTATACTAAGGAATCTTTGTCATCATAAAAGTAGCAATTTTATATAATTACTTTGAAGGGCAACAAGGGGTGTAAAAAGGGCGGGTTCATTTCAATGTTTTTTTCTTTTAAATTCTACACCTCTTTATGACAAAGTAATGTGTATATCTCCCGGTAGGAAAAATCAGCAGATGACATCACCAGAGCAAATAGAGGCAGGTGATGACATAAGAGCTGGGGCTAATGTATGCCTAGAGGTCCTGTGTATATTCTTTACTTATGGCCACCTGGTGATTGATAACTTCTTCTAAAAACGTTTTAGTTCTAAGCTCTACTGTAAATGTTTTTTTTTGGACACTAATGTCCCAGTGATATACAGTGCAGAAAATAAGTATTTGAACACCCTGCTATTTTGCAAGTTCTCCCACTTGGAAATCATGGAGGGGTCTGAAATTGTTATCGTAGGTGCATGTCCACTGTGAGAGACATAATCAAAAAAAAAAATTCCAGAAATCACAATTTATGAATTTTTAACTATTTATTTGTATGATACAGCTGCAAAGAAGTATTTAAACACCTGTCTATCAGCTAGAATTCTGACCCTCAAAGACCTGTTAGTCTGCCTTTAAAATGTCCACCTCCACTCCATTTATTATCCTAAATTAGATGCACCTGTTTGAGGTCATTAGCTGCATAAAGACACCTGTCCACCCCATACAATCAGTAAGAATCCAACTACTAACATGGGCAAGACCAAAGAGCTGTCCAAAGACACTAGAGATCAAAATTGTCCACCCCATACACCCCCACAAGGCTGGAAAGGGCTACGGGGAAATTGGCAAGCAGCTTGGTGAAAAAAGGTCCACAGTTGGAGCAATCATTAGAAAATGGAAGTAGCTAAACATGACTGTCAATCTCCCTCGGACTGGGGCTCCATGCAAAATCTCACCTCGTGGGGTCTCAATGATCCTAAGAAAGGTGAGAAAACAGCCCAGGACTACACGGGAGGAGCTGGTCATGGTTTGAAATCATGCATGGCACGGAAGGTTCCCCTGCTTAAACCAGCACATGTCAAGGCCCGTCTTAAGTTTGCCAATGACCATTTGGATGATCCAGAGGAGTCATGGGAGAAAGTCATGTGGTCAGATGAGACCAAAATAGAACTTTTTGGTCATAATTCCACTAACCGTGTTTGGAGGAAGAAGAATGATGAGTACCATTCCAAGAACACCATCCCTACTGTGAAGCATGGGGGTGGTATCATCATGCTTTGGGGGTGTTTTTCTGCACATGGGACAGGGCGACTGCACTGTATTAAGGAGAGGATGACCGAGGCCATGTATTGCAAGATTTTGGGCAACAACCTCCTTCCCTCAGTTAGAGCTTTGAAGATGGGTCGAGGCTGGGTCTTCCAACGTGACAATGACCCGAAGCACACAGCCAGGATAACCAAGGAGTGGCTCTGTAAGAAGCATATCAAGGTTCTGGTGTGGCCTAGCCAGTCTCCAGACCTAAACCCAATAGAGAATCTTTGAAGGGAGCTCAAACTCCGTGTTTCTCAGCGACAGCCCAGAAACCTGACTGATCTAGAGAAGATCTGTGTGGAGGAGTGGGCCAAAATCCCTCCTCCAGTGTGTGCAAACCTGGTGAAAAACTACAAGAAACGTTTGACCTCTGTAATTGCAAACAAAGGCTACTGTACCAAATATTAACATTGATTTTCTCAGGTGTTCAAATACTTCTTTGCAGCTGTATCATACAAATAAATAGTTAAAAAAATCATACATTGTGATTTCTGGAATTTTTTTTTTTGATTATGTCTCTCACAGTGGACATGCACCTACGATGACAATTTCAGACCCCTCCATGATTTCCAAGTGGGAGAACTTGCAAAATAGCAGGGTGTTCAAATACTTATTTTCTGCACTGTATACACAATTGGTTCCTGCAATTAAATAGGATGTTATTTTAAGGTTCTGGAAACTGTATATATTCACTTACTAAAGGGCCCAATAATGGCAATGGTCGCCTTAAGCCGTGTACACACGATCGGGATTTCCGATGAAAAAAGTCAGACGTAATTTTTTCATCGTATATTCCGACCATGTGTGTGCCCCATCAGAGTTTTTCCTTTGGAAATTCCGACGGACTTTCCATTTATCTGTATGGAACTCCGACGGAGAAAAAAACATGCATGCTCAAAATCAAGTCAACACATGCTCAGAAGCATTGAACTTCATTTTTTTAGGCTCGTCATAGTGTTTTACGTCACTGCGTTCTTGACGGTCAGAATTCGGTGTGACAGTGTGTATGCAAGACAGTTTGAACAGAATTCTGTCGGAAAAATCCATTGGAGTTGTGTTGTGAGCAGTTGAATGTTCTTCTATTTATTGTGTGCAGTATTGTAAGAAAACTGAGCTAACAAAAGTACCGTGACTGTATTAGCACTCTTTCCACTACCATAATTTTCACTAGACACGTCTGAATCTACAGTTGATGAATTGCAGCATACACTGTGACTAGCCCATTCTTTCAGAAAAAAAAAAAAAAAACATTTGCAAGCAAGCTCTGAGGAAATGCCTTAAAGACGTCTGGTAAAATCAAAATGAATCCAACCCAAGGCTAGATATTATACACACAAAATGACATTTCAGTGTCAGAAAAAGATGGACTGAGCTTTTACACCTTAAATGTAAAATTAAAAATAAAGCACTTTTATCTGCCACAAACCTATATCACATCGTGGCCTTACCACAGAGCAATCAACTGTGACATTTGCTTGGAGGGACGGTTGTAGAATGTCTATTTTTACCTAATTCTTTCTCAAGAAAGACATTTTAGAACATGTTTTCCATTCAGTGCCGAGATCAGCCAACAGATTAGTTTGAATTGCATATTTTTTAATCCATTTGAGTTCTATTCTACTAAAAAGGGTAAACAAAGAATCCATAAAAGCTTTAGTATTTAACCTGTTTAAGCAGAAATGAAGTTGGTAAACTGTCTATACCATTTGCCTTTAACCTGTTGAGATGCGCGCTATAGCCGAATGATGGCATCAGCGCGGATCTAAATATCCAACAAGCCGTCAATTGACGGACTGTCACTAGTACGTTCCCCGCGGGGAAATTCTGTGTTGGCCGTGTCACAGCCAATCAGAGTGGCCGTTTGCGATGCGATCTGTGCGGCCAATGAGAGATGATCTTATATGTAAACATATGAGATCATCTCTCATTGCCGGCTCACACAGAGACAGCGTCCTGTCTCTGGAGAGGAGACCGATCTGTGTCCCTTGTACATAGGGACACATATCGGTCCCCTCCCCCAGTCACCCCCCTCCCCCCACAGTTAGAACACAATGTATGGAATACATTTAACCCCCTCTTCACCCCCTAGTGTTAACCCCTTCAATGCCAGTCACATTTATACAGTAATTAGTGCATTTATATAGCACTGATCGCAGTATAAATGTGAATGGCACCAAAAATGTGTCCGATGTGTCCGCCATAATTTCGCAGTCCCAATAAAAATCGCAGATCGCTGCCATTTCTAGTAAAAAAAATAATTAATAAAAAATAATAATTCTGTCCCCTATTTTGTAGGCACTATAACTTTTGCGCAAACCAGTCGCTTGTTGCGATTTTTTTTTTACCAAAACGTATCCTCCAAAACTGAGAATTTTTTTTTTTATTGGGATATTTATTGGAGCAACAAGTAAAAAATATTGTATTTTTTTGTCGCTCTTTTTTGTTTATAGCGCAAAAAATAAAAAACGCACAGGCGATCAAATACCACCAAAAAAAACCTCTACTTGTGGGGAAAAAAGGACGTCAATTTTGTTTAGGAGCCACGTCGCACGACCGCGCAATTGTCAGTTAAAGCGACGCAGTGCCGGAAGCTGAAATTTCACCTGGACAGGAGGGGGGTATATGTGCCCAGTAAGCAGGTGGTTAATAAATGCATTTCACAATTTCTAGGACTAATGCTGGGTACACACGATCATTTTTAGGTTCATTTTTTCCAACTTCATTATTAAAACGACGTTGCCCACACACAATCGTTTAAAAAAAATGCTCTAGCAAAGCGCATACGACGGCACTATTAAGGGGAGGTTCTATTCGGATGACGCCACCCTTTGGGCTTCATTAGCTGATTCCTTGTTAGTAAAAGACGATTTGCGCTTTTCTGTCTGTTACAGCTTGATGAATGTGCTTACTCCATTAAGAATGGTAGTTTTACCAGAACGAGTGCTCCCGTCTCATAACTTGCTTCTGAGCATGCACAGGTTTTTCACGTCGTTTAAGCCCACACACGGTCATTTTTTACAACCCGAAAAACAACATAGTTTAAAACGTCGTTAAAAAATGCAGCATGTTCAAAAAAAAATTTTTTGTCGTTTGTCAGAACCCCGAAAAATTATGTGGAGCCCACACACGATCATTTTAAATGACATTTTTTTAAAACGTTGTTTTTTACATGCCGAAAAATAATCACGTGTACGCAGCATAAGTGGCAGTTATCATGTGATCTATTCTATGCTGTTCTATACTTTCCAGTTGCTCAAAAATGTTTAGCTGCGTTTTTCCGTTGCGCCATCACCACACATGTATGGAGTGAACATTGCCCATGGAAAACAATTGCATTCTGTTCACACCATACATCATGCAACCAAGTGGATGAACAAAACGTAAACTTGAAAAGGTGTCTGGTTCATAAAAGCAAATCTGTACTTTGACCATGTAAGCCAAACAAAAAGAAGTTTGCTTTAAAACCCACAACCCCAGCAAAACATATTTAGCTTTCCTTTATTCTCCTGCCACCAGGGGTGAGAGAAGGCAACGTTAGGTACTTTTACGAGTCACTCAAGCTGAATGTCCCCCTGCCCACATGTGACAGAGCACTTTCACATAAGAATAAGGGCATGAAGCACATATATCTTTATACCCAGTAATAAATATTTGCTTCACTCCTGGGGGCTGAATGGAGTGTTGAATTAATGAAGGAAGTGTGAGTAAGTGCTGTTGGAGAAAAGGGTATTAATGCAATCAATAGCTTTGTACGCATGAACAGCAAAGTCACCCCCCAAAAAACATGTTATAAATATTAGGTAACCCAAGAGGTACAGTAGATTGGGAACCAATATACATTTAAGGACATATCTTTGTATCTCCACCAAAATTTTTCCCCCCCTAGTTTTTGATACAGTAGGGAAGGTCTAGAGATATGCCTCTCTTTGATAGAAAACTAGATGACAAAGAGTTATCTTAAAGAGGAGTTCCACCCAAATTTGGAACTTCCTCTTGTTCCACTCCTCACCCCCATACATGCCACATTTGGCATGTAATTTTTTTGGGGGGGGAGTGGGGGCTTCAGTAGGAGTGGGACTTCCTGTCCCACTTCCTGCTTCCGCCGAGGGGCTGGTAAGGCGATTAGGCTTAATCGCCTTATTGCAGCCCCTCCCTGTAGGCGATCACATGGGACACTGACAGGTCCCATGCGATCGCCTCTCCAATTAGCGGCGAGCCGCGCCGCGCGCGCATGCGCAGTGCGGCTCGCGCATGCGCAGTGGGTGCCCGGCCGTGAAGCCGAAGGCTGTCACGGCTGGGTGCCCACAGTGGAGATGGAGACGCCGGCTGGGGAGGGGGGGAGAGGAGCGGAGCCCCGGTCGGCACGTCGCTGGAACGCAGGACCAGGTAAGTGAGTGTTTATTAAAAGCCAGCAGCTACACTTTTTGTAGCTGCTGACTTTTAATAAACACAATTTTGGCTGGAACACCCCTTTAAACTCAACGGTTCGAAAACAGAACTTCTCCTGTTTCACGCCAATCGAAAGAGCCTACTTGCAACAACATGGACTCCCCCGCCCATTCTGGGCAAAATCATCACCCCTAGCACCAAAGTCAAAAGTCTCCGAGTCATCTTCAACACCTACATGACAATGGATGCACAAATAGGGTCAGTAGCCAGCGGATCGCACCATCTGCTGCGCCTACTACGCCGACTCATTCCATTTATTCCTAAAGAAGACATAGCAGTCGTGGTGGGAACAATTGTTAACTCCAGACTGGACTATGCAAATGCCCTCTATCTTGGACTCCCAAAGTACCAAATCACTCGGCTACAAGTTGTTCAAAATGCTAGACTTGTGACTGGGAAAAAACCCCTGGAAATCAATCTCACCTTCACTGAGAAGTCTTCATTGATTGCCAGTAAAATACAGAATTACCTTCAAGGCACTCTGTCTGATGCATAAGTGTATTCAAGGAAAGGCCCCCCAATATCAATGCGAAAAACTAAAAGTCCACAACCCCAATCGCGTTCTGCGATCCACCAACCAAAATCTACTCCAAATACCCAAAGCCAGATACAAGTCCAAAGGAGAAAAAAGATTTGCGGTCCAAGGCCACAGGCTATGGAACGCTTTACCAACCAGCATTCGGTTGGAGGAGAACCACTTGGCCTTTAGGAGAAAGATCCAAACCCATCTCTTTTGAGGACAAAAGAGAAATGGGCAACGAGCGCCCAGAGGCGATTCAGTTCGCATGTGCTGTGCTATATAAGTTTCTCACTCACTCACTCAAACTATATTCTTTGCAAATCCTTAATGAAAATGAAAAATGCTGCTGTACAATGACCTGGCACAAGTCCATAAACTTCTGACCAGCCATACACCATGATCATCCCATTTAACAATTTGCCGTTAACATGATTATATCGGCACAATCCACAGAAAGGTAAACACAATATAGAAGCAAGTCAAACAAAACAATAATTTAAAGTGTATTCGTGAACAGAGCTTTTTTTTTTTCTTGGTTAGTGCAGAAAAGGGTTAGAGTCCCATTTTTTTTTTTTTTTATGTGTGTCCCCAATTACAGATTCTATCTCTCTTGGTGACCAATGTCACTGGGACAGAAATAAAAATATATACACATATACAGATATACAGTGCCTTGAAAAAGTACTCATACACAGTAAAACCTTGGCTTAATAATTAGTTCAGGAAATGTGCTTGTAATCCAAAGCACTCGTATATTAACCTCCCTGGCGGTATGATTCTGTCTGGAATTACGTACCAAAAGCGGTACAATTATTTTGCATGGAAATTCTGCGTTTTATACTGTAGGCCTGCAATTTTTAGGAATAACTCACTTAAATTTGTCCAAACCAGAGTCTAGTAGACATCCTGGGTATGATAAAGTTTGAAACACAAAATCATAAAATTATAATATAATAAATAACTATAAATAATTATAACAAATATTAATGTAATTATAATAAAAATTATTCACTAATGTAATCAAATCAAAATCACTGAAATTTGCTCAGTTGCAGAATTGTCGCTGTCATTACTTTTATTTTTTTATGACGAATTTCCCCACAAATCGCTATCGCTCAATTCTGCAAGTGATTATCATTTATTATCGCTGTTTTCTAGCTGCTCTAAAATCACTTTTGACATAAAGGGAAACTTTTGGTTGCTATGGACAATCTACAGTTTGCAGGCACAAAAAAAAATGTTTTTATTATGTAAAAGAACATGTAGTGCACTGGGCAGACCACTAGGGACAAGGGGGTGTGTACTTTTTACATACAGTACTGTAATCTATAAGATTACAGTATTCTGTATGTAATGTGTTTGTTTACTTTTTTGAAATTGCCGCCGGTCTCCGCCCCCGTGCGCCGTTACGTCGCAGGGAACGGAGATCGGCGGCGCGCGGGCACTGTGTGAGTCGAATGGAGGACGCCACTCGCTCACACAGCATGGATGCATCGCTGGATCCAGGGACAAAGTAAGTACAGTACCCTGCCTGGATACAAGGTAAGCCAGTGCGCGCTGCAAGTCAGATAAAAGTCGCCTTGAAGTAGCACAGAAAACGTTTCTAAAGTTAGAGTGACTTCCGTAGAGCTAATTAAGACAGCTCTTATTGACTAAAATGGGATTTTAAATGTCACGCGACTTGGAGTCTCACAAGTCGGATCCCAAGCTACTCGTATTGCAAGACCTCGCTCGTTTATCAAGGTAAAATTTATAAAATGCTTGTCTTGTAAAACACTCGCAGACCTAGTTACTTGCATTCAAAGGTTTTACTGTGTGTGTGTGTGTTTATATATATATATATATATATATATATATATATATAATTGTGTAACATTTTACAGTTGCCTCTGGAATAAAGGGTAATGCCACGTACACACGATCGGTCAAACCGATGAGAACAGTCTGATGGACGGTTTTCATCAGACCAAACCGATCGTGTGTAGGCCCCATCGGTTATTTATCCATCAGTTAAAAAAAAATCAATCTTGTTTTAAAATTAACCGATGGATACCTAACCGAAAAAAAAATGATCGTTTGTAGGCACGTCCATCGGTTTTTCCGCGCATGCTCAGAATCAAGTCGACGCATGCTTGGAAGCATTGAACTTCATTTTTTCAGCACGTCGTTGTGTTTTACTTCACCGCGTTCTGACACAATCGATTTTTTAACCAATGGTGTGTAGGCACGACTGACCATCAGTCAGCTTAACCGATGGAAAAATCCATCAGAACGTTCTCATCAGTTTGACCGATCGTGTGTACAGGGCATAAGAGTACATTTTGGCGACTGGCGACCCCCGTTTTGGAATGCTCATTTGCTTCATATGGATTTTCTTTCACTTCACATTGCATGCCTAGGACAGAAATTTTAAGAAAATCTCCTCAATGGAACACAGACAGAAAAAAAAGCCTGAAAGGGGTTTTAAACTTACTCTACTCTATAGAACCTAAACAAGTTTTAGCAATAAACAATTTAGGGAATATAATTATTTTACTTCATCTGCCTGAAGTTCAATTCTAAATATACCCACATCTTGTCTATGAGCTAAAAACTGGAATCGGATGTAGCTATAAAAATGATAGTACCCAACTCCATTTACTATATGCCTCTAGGTGACATTTACATAATCCTTATTGACTGTGATGGACATTTAAACTTTGCTCTCTCCACCCATGTTCTGTATATGTGAACTGTAAACGTTTCAATCACAAAAGGATACTTTAGTCAGATTATACATTTTTCTCACATTTCTGCCCTGCTTGGCATTAGCATCCTGAAACACAGAGAAAACACAGTTCCATATACTGGTATTAACTTCTAAAACCCTTAGTTATGGTACATCAACCTTTAGGAGCTCTGTTACATCCCCAATGCGTGACCCTTGCTTTGCACAAAGCTTCTCTCTCCACCTCTGATAACCTTCCCTTACTCATGTCTATAAAGAGCTTCTATTGAACTCCAGATATTCTCACCATGTCTGTACAAACACTATAAACTGTTTTAAAGAATAATAATTATCCTAACTATATAAATAATGCATTTGCCTAAACTGCTAAAAATGACCAACTTTGGCCCAGATTCACAGAGAGCAAGGTGCACATTACGCTGCCGTAGCACACACACCGTATGGCACGCCAACGTATCGCGGAGAGGCAAGAATTGCATTCAGCAAGCCATTGCTCCCAACGCTGCGCCAGCGTGGCGTGGGTTTCAAAGGTGCATGCCGGCGTAGGTGGAAGTGGGCGTGACCCCATGCAAATGATGGTCCGAGCGTGGCGCAGTGTTTTACGCCCGGCGTATCACAAACTGCATATGCGCCGTGACTTCGCCGTGACGTGGGCGCATGCACAGCACACTCCTGCGCCTACTCACAACCACGCCAGCACAACTGCCTAAGCTAAGCCGGATCACCGTGTACGACGTAAACATAACGTACGCCCAGCCAGACACACGTCTAATGCACAATACGCCGCCTTGTGTCCCCTGGTGCAGACCTGTGCATGTCTGTTGCCGGGTTGCACCTCATTTATGGGAATAACTTTTACGCCAGACGTACAACTTACGCGCATCTTGTGTAGCATGCGTCGGGCGCACGCACGTTCGTGAATCGCCTTATTTCCCTCATTTGCATGTTTGAATGGCTAATCAATGGGAGCAGCACCATGCGTCCCGCCCACCCTACGCCGGCGTGTGCAAGCTACGTCGGCAGGGTGTAGCCTGTTTTTAGGCGCATGTTGGTTTGTGGGTCTACCGCACACATACGCCGGCACACATTTGCACTTACGTCAGCGTAACGTGCTATATGTCGGCATAAGTGCTTGGTGAATCTGGGCCAATGTCTACTGAACTTATCGTGACTGTTTCTGTCTGTGTAGAGGTTTCCTTTTCCTCATAAATTCATCATTGTTTTACATTGCAGAATTGTGTAACTACACTATGCCACATTTAAAAATATATATTACATTTAAGGGAATCTAGCAATGTTTTTATAGGAGGTATTGTCACAATTCATAGACATTTGCATTGATAAACAACTGGATAGATTAAGGTTAAAGATTATACTGCACAGGTTAATTATTTAATTATTTTATTTTTTACCAGATCAATTTTGGACTACTAGCTTCCTAGAATACCAACAGACTAAGATATAATCTCTATTATAACATTACAATTCAGCCTTCTTTGCTCCTGTGACCCTAATTTTCTGATTAGCACAGGAATGCCCATTTGCCTCGGAATTCACTATTAAAACTGTCATAAACTGAGAAATTCTCCAGTAGGGATCACCACTAAAGTTATTTTTCCTGTAAAATGGGGAAGCCTTAGAATGTTTTTTTTTAAGATTATCATCATACATCCCATTTGTCCCTCAGAAAAACTAAAACTTCATAATATCTCCTAATTATCATGTTTTAAAATCTGAAAGGCTTGTATAAGGTTAAATAATGGTGGCAAAGATTTTTTTGGGGGTACAATTATTTTTGCCATATCCTGTATGTTCTTGAAGGTCTCCAGGGTGTGTCAGGGGTGTGTCCATTGCCTGAATAAATTGTGCTAGAAGGGGTATATCTTTCCCATTTTCAATTGGTATCTGTAATTACTGTTTGGATTATTATTACACTTTGTCACTGCTTGTCAAGTGATGACCATTCCCCTCATTACTTGTCTTTGTGTAACTGTCAGGCAGAGGGGAAAAAAGAGAAAATTAAGTAAAATCTGCTTTAAAAATGTACAGAAATATTTATTTTTTTCCAAGTCTGTCCAAAACTAACAAGCCTATTGCCTTATATTTATTGTACACATATCTGGGAAAGCTTGGCAGATTTGGAGATTTGGGATGATCCTTGAGGTAAATCCTATTCAATCCTGTTTTTATGTTCAATAGGATATACTGTACAGCAGGGGTCTCCAAACTTTCTAAACAAAGAGCCAGTTTACTGTCCTTCAGACTTTAGGAGGGCCAGACAGTGGCCATTGGGAGTAGAAAAGGCCCCTGTGTCTGTGGGAAAAAACAAGGCCCCATCTTTGGTGTCAGTGGGGGAGTTGTGCCCCATCATTGGTGTTAGTGGAAGGGATTGCACTCCCCTTTTTAAATGCCATTGGAAGGAATTGTGTCCCATCATTGGTGTCATTGGAAGAAATTGTGTTCCATCAATGCTGTCACTGGGCTCTATTGTTGGTGTTGTTGGAAGAAAGTGTGCCCCATCATTGGGAGAAATGATCCCCCATCATCGGTGTCATTGAAAGAAATTATGTCCCATCAATTGTATCACTGGGCCCTATCATTGGGGTTGTTGGTAGAAATTGTGCCCCATCATTGGGAGAAATTATCCCCCAGCATTGGGTCAAAAAAAGGGGGGGGATAGGGTGGGACTATAGATGAGGCATATGATAGGAACTACCTCAGGCCTCCATCCCTGTAAATGGATAAAAGGGGGGAGGTTATGGGACTTTAAATGGGATGCGTTTTTAGCAGTGTGCGATTAAATATATATCTCTATGGAATATAAAAAATGTTTCCATAATAGCCAGGCTCAAAGTTACCAACCAAAAAAGCACTAAACCACCCCTTTTATCCCCTATTATTGGCGTCTTTAGGGGGAATTGTGACTATTCATTGGTGTCAGTAGAGAGATTTGTGCCCCTTCATTGTTGTCAGTGGGGAGAATTTTGACCCATTATTTGTATCAGTGGATGAAATTATACCTAAAAGGGCCAGATGGAAGCAAGCAAAGGGCCGCATCTGGCCCCCGGGCCACAGTTTGGAGACCACTGCTGTACAGCAATATTTTAATATCAATGATTTTTTTTTCCTTATGAATTTCACTAGCAATGCCACCTGCTGGTGAAAAGCAGTATGAAGGTGTTACTTTGATAATACAACTATCCCCCAATTTCACCCTTATATTTCACTGTGTGTGAAAGTTTTCTTACTTTACCATCTTTTAGTGAGAGAGAGAGAGAGAGAGAGAGAGAGAGAGAAGAGAAGAGAGAGAAAGAGAGAGAAAAAGAAAAGCGAGAAAGAGAGAGAGAAAGAGAGTGAAAAATCAAAAAGAAAGAGAGAGAAAGAGAGAGCGCGAAAGAGCAAGATTAAGAGACAGATAGAGAGAGAGAGAGAGAGAAAGAGAGAAAGTTACCATAGCAAAAAAAAAAAATTGCCCTGTTACAGAAAACTGCCCTGCAAAACGCCCCAGTATAAAAGCACTCGGGCTCCCACACTGGTGCTATTTTTAGGGTCCAGTGTAAAGTACAGAGGGCAGCACAGTGTCCTAACTTGCTCTCTATCTAGCCAAGCACTTGGATACAGTAGTAGTAGTAAAAAAAAAAAAAAAGCTAAGTAAGGTGGATGTTTAGATGTAACCGATTTGTAGATGTGACATTGGTCAGAATTTTTGTTGCTTAAAAAAAATATAAAATTAAGAGTTTTATTAACAATTTTACAACTCTACCAGTACAGTTTACCTTGTAACCTAAAGTATGTAGGCAAAGTCAAAAGAAATTTGAGAATTCAGGTAGTGGAACATGTAAGAGATGTATGCTCCAACAATGAACATACAAAAGCGATCATTCTGTGTCCCCAATTCCAGAGAAAGTTTACATAATTTTCCTCTAGCATTTTCTAGAATTGTTACAATGTATCTTTTGTTACAAATACGTATGTATTTCCTATACTTCTCAACTCCATCTAGTGGTCATAATGTGATATTTTGCAAACCTTTGTTCAGAAGAGAAAATAGCCTGAACAATTTTTTTTTTTTGTCTAGTTCACAAAAAAAGAATGCACATGCAGATTCATGGGGAAATGGCTATGCATCTTTTAGGCTTAATGTACAACCTCTCCTAAACTATTTAACTTGACAGATAGTAACCCACATTTAAAACTTCAATTTTGCTGCATTTACATGCCACGTTCTGCCGCGTTTGCATTTAGAGGTTTATAAGAGAAATAAAATGGCCAAAAAACGCCTGTAAAACTAAACGTGGCTAAATGCGGGTTGCCACGTTTAGAACCATTTGGCGAAATAGCTCTAAACTCAGCCTCTGAACTCATTTTTTTTGCTTTCCAAAAAAAACCCTCTAAACTCAACTGCCAATAAACGACTATAAACGACCCTGTGTACATGTACTGATAAGATGACAGAGGAGAGTTCAGGGGCAGGGGAAGTTTAAAAAAAATGCCCAACTGCTCCTAAACGTCCGTTTACCAGCAGCAGTGTACATGAGGCCCAATAAATATAGTCTTTGAAAATCATTGTTGAATCCCAGAAGGGCCCGGTGCACATACAGTAGGATCTGTGAGGTGGTTGAGCTAGAGTAGTTGACAGCAACCCCACCACCAAACACACACTCCTCTTAGACAGTGGCTGTTGAGCTAGTATGGTCAACAGCACATCGACTTCACCCAACAACTGTCAAACAATGTTGCTCATAAAAAGACAAATACATCATTAGTTTTGGCTTACAGCACAAACAGAGGAGAGAAGACATGACAGACTGCACACAGAGGACATAACACATGCCAGCTTTCCCTAGTCTCTCTCAGAAGACTGTACCCAGACCTGTCCGTCTGCTATTATGACAGGGGAGACCTAGTATGTGATGCTGTGGGCTTGTGTTGTTGTGAATGAGAGTGCTGGTCTCCTATTGGCCACCATCGACAACACAAGCCACCAGCAAGTACTCTACTCTCTCCCTAAAATAGCTAGTGGATGGCGTGTTGGTCTAGTCTCTGTTACATAAGATGGAAGGTGGCAAAGGGTTGACAAGGGCTTGAAGATTAAATGACAAAGCTGCCTGCATATGTTAGAATGAGGAGGGGGAGGTAACTTCAGCTCTGCGCTGTAGCCCTCCCATAGCAATGCCCATAAATTAAGCTACACTATATCCTCAATTCATGAATTAAGTGCATTTATCCCTGTATTATCAGTCTCATTTATATAATATGGTATATCCTACTCTCTATTTAGAAAAAAAATTATGTTTCGATTTTAAATAATTTTTTTTATAATCATGTATGGAAACTAAAACAAACAATAGGGAAGAATGGTATAAAGCAGTCTTATGTCTGGAAGCTTGTTCTTCAACAGCTGGAGAGCTACATGTTGCTAACCACTGCAATATGTGCTTGCTGATAATGAATTGAAGATTCCAGCTTTCTTCAAGTGTATGAGTAAATGATATACCAAGCAAAATCATGCAAAACCATGTAGACAGTACCAAGTGTATGTATTCTGATCAGATGCTCCACTTGCAAACAAAGCACTGTCCACATCTATTTTTTTTTAGAGCTGACTATATGGCCACCTCCCCCACTCCACATAAAAAATATATTTCAGCTATAGGTGGAACCGGGCCTCCATACTGTGATCTTTCACCTCTCAGGTGCTCCAGCAATACCATTTTCCTTCCATAATTTTTTAGCTATGTACCCAGCAATTGTGAAGTTTTGACAGCCTTTCCCATTCCTCCAATTTCATTATGTGGGACTCGTTTTTGTAGGTGGGTCTTACTGATGTATTTTTTTTAACACAATATAATTTAGTTATTTATATATTTTTTGGCCTTCACATGCTTTGTTCATGTAAACAAGTATGGCTAACTTACTATAGAATTTAAGGTTGCTCTTTTCAAAACATTTGATTGATCATGTGCTGATTACATTTTTTATTTCTTGCTCCTCTATACTGCCCCAGGTTACTGTCCAAAACAAAACCTATACCCCAAGCCCAGACTGGTTCTGCTTGAGACCCATAGCAACCATACAGACTGAAAAACAACAACAGATAAAAGTGAAAAGAAAAACGTAAGAAGTATTGACCTGCGGAATACAACCACAATGGGTAAGACACTGTTTTGTCATGTTTATGGGAAAAGACATATAAATCAATCCACGTTTGTCTAAAAGATCTAATTTATCGATCCCCTATATTCCAAATTTTATAATGGCATGCCGTATATAAATAGGGCAAAAATTATTCAGAAAAGTATTTCATCACAAGAAAGTATCCTTAAACAGGGTTACCCCTTATCTAACTTGACATTCCTTTGCATTCGGTACGGATGCCTTGACAGAACTGGTTTACTGAATACACTTTTCTTTAGCGTTAGACTATGAGAACTGACCGTCTCATGTCATTTGTCATGCTTACAGAAAATTACACTATAAGGCTTACAGTTCATATTAAGGTATGTGTTAGCAAAGAGGAATAATCCGGTCAGAATATGAAACACAGTTTTCCCAAACCTACATTAAGCCAATAATTACAAGCATCACCTACTTGGCTCTAGCAATCAAATCAGATAGTTCCTCATGAATTACAATTAGGTATCACAATGCTAATGGAGGTCCAGATACAGTGCTTTTCAATATTCATGTCATTAAATCCTTTTAGTGACTAGTTGTCCTCCATTTGACTGGAGATGAAAACAAAGGTGTGGGATTTAGTAAAGCCCTGCAAAGGCACATGCCATATGAATAATCCTTTTCATGACTGATGGGAATAGTAATCAGTAGAGAAAATAGCACAGCAACAAGAGAATGGAATGAAACTATTAAAGATATACATCTTACTATATAATAGGTAATCACTTCTCATTTATGCCTATACAAAAAGCAGAATAATGCAGAAACTACCATATTCAGAGGACATCTCTTCCATATCCTGGGACTCTTACAGGGATTCGGAGCTGTCATGTTAGTAGTAAATACATTGATGCCATTATCATTAGCA
Source organism: Rana kukunoris (assembly GCA_029574335.1). Classification (NCBI taxonomy): domain Eukaryota; kingdom Metazoa; phylum Chordata; class Amphibia; order Anura; family Ranidae; genus Rana; species Rana kukunoris. The sequence continues at coordinate 211,969,230 of CM056050.1, read as the reverse complement.
ACATCACTGATTATTACCTCACAGAAGAAATGCTTCTCTAGGCACCCTCCAATGCCTGTCATGAGAACTATATAAAAAATTGGAATGATCCCACCTGAATTAGCCCACGCGAAGATGGAAAAATCCAATGCCTTAGCTTTTGATCTCATGACCAGCACTACAGGGAGTTTAGAGATGACTTTTCTTACCTTTTATCTAGCTGAACAAGACTGTTAACATAGCTTTAGAGGAAGTCGTTTGTGTCCAAAGCAATTAAACTAACATAACTGATAAAGTACAGTCAGTCTCTGGTGCATACAAGTACCTACATTGTCTTTAAATGTGTTGCTTTGTGTCTGTCCACATAAAGAAAACCATCTTTCAACTAAGCCCTCCTAATTAATACATTTGCCAAATGGCAGAATTTCAAATGCCAATAAAGCTTTTTCTGAGCTTTGGTCGAACAAAAAAGTATCCAGGCAGTAAAAAAAAAAAAAAAAATATATATATATAAATTATATATATATACAAACACACATATACACAAGGCACAAGGGTTCTTCAAAAAGTTTCCGCACTTTTTTAAAATTATTAAAAGTTTCAAAAATAAAATTACATCACTTTTCTACATGGTCATCTTCTTTTGTGATGGATTTTTTTCTATTCACATGACACTCTTAGACAAGGTCACTAATACTTTTTGAAGACCGCTTGTATGTATATATAGTATTCATTTGCACACAAACACATCTTGATCTCTAATATTTCCTTCCAAAGCTGTAACTGTGTCAAGTTAATACAGTGCCTGCCGCCGAGAATGTGTTTTCAGCACGCCAGCATCGCGCTGAATCTCGGCGACAGGCTGCCGACATCTCGCACTCGCTGGAATAGTAAAAGTACATTCCAGCGAGCGCGTCATAGAAGCGACGGGGATCCGACGCGGATTCCCGCCAATTCTACACGTGGGCAACCCGTAACCGACCTAAGGGCCCGTTATGCTCCTGAGGGGGGAACCCATGCCGGATTTTTCTTTAAAAATCCGGCGGGGATTTCTCCTTCAGGATTCATAACTCCGCCCACGTGTAGAATTGGCGGGAATCCGCGTCGGATCCCCGTCGCTTCTATGACGCGCTCGCTCTCCATCGCGGCAAGCCAGCTCGGCGCTGGCTCCCGCGATGGGGCTCGTAGGTGGTCAATCTCGCCGAGAAAGGGAGCGAGATTGACACAATATCCCAGTCACCTACTGTAAGTACCAAATGTGTCTAGGCTAAATCTTCACATTCGCTTTTGAAACCGCAAAGAACTACAATACCTAAAATTGCAAGTAGGCTACACATTAAACATCTTTATAGCTCATCACTTAGAGGCAAACCTAATTGATGGGTTTAACATTTTTCTCCCTTCTCTGATGTGCATAAGAATACCAAATATGTGTTGACAATAGGTGATTACTAACACATAGGCCTGATAAAGAAGTTTCTGCCTGGCCTTTAGACAAATGATGGCGGGCGGAACAAGAAGGGGGTAATATTGCTGGTATTGGTTAAGAAGAGGCTGTATGGTGTTGAGGAGATCCCTGATCTTGCTGGGTCAGGGACAGGTGAGTATAAGTCGTGAAGAAATTAGGAGAGTGCAACGCTTTACAGTATTTCACAAAAGTGAGTACACTGCAGTTTTGAAAATATTTGTAACTCCAACGAGTCACATGACACTGCGGGGGGAAAATGGCTAATTGGGCCCAATTTGAACATTTTCACCTAGGAGTGTACAGGCATATCCCACTTTTAAGTACACAATTGGGTTTACTTACTATCGCTGGAGAGTGCAAAATCAGGCTAATTTCTGCATAGAAACCAATAAGCCATCTACAAATCTCTTGCATCAAATAACATAAAATTACCTCATATGCTAGCTTGGGAAAGAGAGCTTCAAGAGGACTGGGACTTGGTGGACTGGCGAAAAAACTACTCTAGATCTCTTAAGGGTTTTAAGAGTCCATCCCTCATTGAAGCTAATATAAAAATTTTCACTAGATGGTACTTGGTCCCATTCAAATTGGCCACCATGTATCCGTCATCCTCACCACTATGCTTTAGAGGTTGTCAAGGAATAGGCACCATGATCCATACTTGGTGGGAGTGCCCTAGGATACGGGGATTCTGGAACAGGGTATTCCAGATTATCAGGAGAGTTACCGGTTGTAACCTCCATCAATCTCCTGCAATAGCCTTATTGAATGGTCCAATACCACAGAGTTCCAAGGCCATTAGACAGCTGATTCTATTTATACTGACTGGCGCCAGAATCACTTTAGCGGCTGCATGGAAGAAACCGTCTGTTTCCATTTTACACATGAAGAGAAAGGTTACATGGATTATGGAACAGGAAAAAAGAATTAACTCTATGTTAGATACCTCTACCCAGTTCACTGAAATTTGGGAACCTTGGTTGATTTACATGGGAATCTCCCACAACATGTAAGTTTAGTTTTGGCTCTGGACTCAGACTGATGTAATCCTATGGCAGGTAGGCCCACCCTCCCTTTCCCTTTCCTCTCCTTCCTCTTTCCTCCTTTCCCCCTCTCTTTTCTTTATTCTTATTTTTTCTCTTGAACAGGAGATATTCATTACATATCATATTCTCCACTGGTCTCAGGTAGTGCTGATTTAGTTTAACTGGATGTATGTATTAAATTCCTTGTCTCCTTTTAGGTTTATAAGTTAAGAGTTGATTGAGAGATGTTTCTCTGGACAACATTTGGATCCAATTTTTTTGTCATCAAGGGGGGGCTGGGTGGGGGGGGCTGCCCCCCCTCCTCGACACAGATTGCTCCCGGTGGGGGTGTCGGGGGGAGGGGATGTCCCCGGAAACCTATCCTCTCCACGGTTCGGTATTATTTATTCCTTACATATATTTTAGTTTTATGATCTCAGCTTATAATAAAAGTTTTATAGATTGCTTAGTAAACAGGGAATTTTAGCCCTAAAATGTTGTCGCTACCTCTACTGATTCCCATCCCTCCTGATTATACACATTTACACTCCCATGTTAAACTTACCAGGTATATAGTTGGGACATTGGGGGGGGGAGGGAGGAGAGGGGGAAATCTAGTTAAGAAATGTAATCTATTGTTTACTACTATAATTGTCAACACAATGTTTCCTGATGCATTTATTGTATTACGTTTATTACTCTGTATGCTCTTTATTTTATTATAATAAACTTAAATTTAAATGAAAAAAAAAAGAAACCAATAAGCTTCCAGGTTTTATTACCAAAACTTAATTGAACAATCTGGGGTTAGAAGCTCATTGGTTTCTATGCAGAAGTGAGCCTGATTTTGCACTCTCCAGCAATAGTAAATAAACCCAATTGTGTACTTAAAAGTGGGGTATGCCTGTACTCGCTTTTGTTGCCAGCGGTTTAGACATTAATGGCTGTGTGTTGAGTTATTTTGAGGGGACGGCAAATTGACACTGTTTTACAAGCTGTACATTCACTATATTACATTGTAGCAAAGTACAATTTCTTGTCACATGAAAAGATATAATAAAATGTTTACAAAAATGTAAGGGTGTGCTAACTTTTGTGAGCTACTGTATATGACATGTTATAATTCTTCATGTAGTTTTCAGCACATTTATACACATTCTTACACCTTTAGGTGATTCAGGGTGCATGCAGCTATAGTTAATACTACATAGGGGCCATTGCACTTTTTTTGCATATCATACATATCATACATGACTAACTATGTTAGTTTTATGGACATGACAGACTACTTCAGTTTAACATCTGAGTATATGCCTGTTTAAGACTCATGACTTGCTTAAAACTTTCAGATATAAGGCACTGAAACATGGACATTGGTAAGTTGACTATTTGGTTTTACAAAGTATATCATATCACAAGAAAACTGGCAGCTTTCGATTGACTGTCACGGTCAAGAAAAATAACAATCCAAAAACACAATTCGTGCATTTATAGAAACAGCTAACCCCAACTGCAATGTCATTTTAAACAAAAGAACCAATAAAAACATTCACAAGCATAAAGCCGAGAAAGGCTTTTCTGGATTTTTGCATGTAAAATGTCAAGCAATTTAATAAATGATGCGCACAAACCTAACAATGTCCATTTCTGGTAAATAAAAAACAAAACAAAAATCAGTGCGAAGAAGAAATGCGTACGTTACTGGATCTCCTAAAGCAGTAGGTGTTGTTTGACAGGTTTTAGGCAGTGTAGAGGGAACAATTTTCCTTGAGCAGCTCTCCTGGGAGTGGTGGCCAAACATTGTCTCTTTGCATGAGTAGGGATGGGATGTGCAAGGAGGAACATGCCAAATGCAGAAAGTACAAAGTTCGGAATACATTTTATTCAGTATCTCAAATCATAAAAATCCAATGCAATTGGGACTTCAATGGGCGCTGCTTCATTAGGGGTTGGTGATATTTAACAAATTGTTCTCGACTGGTAAAATATGAGAGATCTTGAGGGGTAATTAGTATGATCGCTGCAGGTGAAGTATGATAAGGCAGGGGGACACTTATCTTCAAACAAGTGACAAAGAAAGTAAGGATTTACAGTTGAGTTTGCCATTGTGTACATGGGAGGTATTCCTTTCAAGATTGTTAATGACCATAAAGATGTTGCACAGCTTTATTTGGCATAATTATGAACCTTTTGGTAAGTGTGCAGTATTGTGTTTAAAGGAAACACTGCATACGAACATGAAGTGCATCATTCCCGATGTCAAATGGTGTTGCATTAGAACATGGATGGCCTGTAATTACTTTTTAAATTCCATGCTGTAACAGGAAATGCTTTGGCAGTGTTAGGGCAAAAAAGGTTTAAAAAATTCAAAAGACTGTGGGGCATGAAACATGACAGTGATCACACAAGAAAAATCAACAAGAGAACGTTTTTTAAGAATGGCAGATTGAGAGTCTTGACCTCCATTCCACTGAAACTATGAGGCATGATCTGAAGCAAACCATTCAAGCACAACAGTTCAAAAATACATATGAAGTTGTAAACAAGAATGGAACAATATACAGATTGTACCTGCTGTGCAGCAGCTACAGAAAGAAATTGGCCAAAGTTGTTATTAGTAAAGTTACATAAAGACCACACACTAGTTATATCTATGCCCTAGGTATTAGAATTCATATGTTCAATAAGAATGGCATATAAAACCTCTGTAAGCTCCTTGCAGTCACTAAGCTTCAGGACAAACTACATTTTTCAGGTAAAGTTACCTTTCCCAACATGAATTTACTTTAGGAGAGCTTTATTCCATTTAAATGCTATACTGCAACATACACAGGGTGAAATAGGTTTATATAAATAGTTTTGTATATAAATGAGATAAAGTTGGGTTGATTTCTTTCTGTAACTAATTGCAGAACTGGGAGACCTTTAGTCTGACATGCTGTCATGTCATTATTCTTCATCTAAGGCCGCGTACACATGGAGGGACATGTCCGATGAAAATCCCCTCAGCCAGGGAACGCGGTGACGTGGCGGTGACGTTGACGCCGCCACGTCACCAAACCCGGAAATAAAATGCTTCCGCGCATGCGTCGAATCCATTCGACGCATGCGCGGACAGTTCTGTTCGCTGGTTAGGGTACTAAACAGTGGACAGATCCGACGGACAGGTTTGTAGCGGACAAATTTCAAAGCATGCTTTGAAATTTGTCCGATGGACAAACCTGTCTGCTCGCCCGTACACACGATCAGATTTGTCTGCTGAAACGGTCCGTCGGACCGGTTTCAGCAGATAAATTTGATCGTGTGTACGCGGCCTCAGACTTCAGCTTTCCCAAAGGATTCTCTTAGGGGGGTAAGGGGGTCGTCATTACTTTTGATGTTAGACACTCCTCACAGAACTAAATGTTCCATGATCCTTATGAACTGATCTGAGGGAAAGTTGAATGACTAATACTCTATGATGCAAGACAAGTGTAGGGCAGATTTTTGGGCAATGACAGTGAGAGTGGATATATTTTAAAGGAAACCCCAACAAAAAAAAATCTCCAAATCCACATCAGACCCTTAATCTGAGCATACAGCTTGGCTGGCCAAGAAAAAGAAGCTGAGTGTATAACCAACACCCCTTCCCCCCCATCCGACCATTACCAGGGTACATGACCTCAACAAAGGGAAGTACTCTGCCATGGGAACTCCCTGGCAAAGCACCTTGTTCTCCTCTTGTCCCAATAGTTGTGGAGGTCCGTCAGTGGGGAGCTTTTTGAAAAACTACCTTTAACAAGAAGGGGGCATTTAGATACCCCTTTTATGTGAATGAATATGGGGCTACTGTACATTATACAACTCATATTACATGAGGTAAATATTACAACTCATAAAGTGTAGGGTCTCCCAGGTGTCATCATTGACCATAAATGGCCATGATCATATTTGATCAATGACATTACTGGGATACCAGGAGAAAACTGTCAGGGGGAGGTTTACTTGACCACTCATTTGTTCAAATTTTTGCCATAGAATGTACACAGTGCTAAGGTCTCCCTTATATTATTTCCCCTACTGTTCAAAAGCTCTCATCCTATACTGTTAGCCTATTTTCTCTATTAGTGAATATTAACTCCCATGGTTCTTTTGGCTATTTTTCTCTTAGGATTGAATGCAAGGGAATGTTACATTTGCCCAGTGAAAGGCAACAAAAACTATTGCACACATTACGAGTATTAAACATTACACTTGTGGAAATGTTAAGATATCCACCATATTAATGATGTTAATATGGTATCTCATTATAGCATATTAATATAGGCATGTAAGGATTATGTACTGTTTGAGAATGTTGGTTTGCATTTTGTGCATTCAAATGTACTTAACCCTGTATGCTTCTGAAAAATTATAACCATCAAAAGTGAAAATATCCACCATTTTAACCACTTGAGACCCGGACTATTATGCAGGTAAAGGACCGATTCCGCACTGCGTCGATTTAACCGACAATTGCGCGGTCGTGCGACTGTTTGCCAAACAAAATTGGCGTCCTTTTTTCCCAACAAATAGAGCTTTCTTTTGGTGGTATTTGATCACCTCTGCGTTTTTTTTTTTTTTTTGTGCTATGAACAAAAATAGAGCGTCAATTCTGAAAAAAATGCAATATTTTTAACTTTTTGCTATAATAAATATCTGCAAAAAATATATATATTTCCTCAGTTTAGGCTGATAAGTATTCTTCTACATTATTTTGGAAAAAAAAACACGCCATAAGCGCTTATTGATTAGTTTGCGCAAAAGTTATAGCGTTTACAAAATAGGGGGTAGTTTTATAGCATTTTTTCAAAATCTGCTAATTAAAATAAAATCACATGGTAAAGCTCAAAGTGAATTAATTTTTACATTTTACTTTAGAAGAGCTTTATTACATTTTAAATGCTATATTGCGACATTAGCAGGAGAAAAAAAAGTTTGTATAAATTGTTTTGTATATAGATCAGGTTAAGTTGGGTTGATGAGGGAACACATTAGCATGATAGTGACTTTTTTCACAGGTTTGGGATCACTAAAAATGCAACATGGTTCGAACCTCGACCGGTTCCTGCTAATTCGAACTGCCAATAGGCTGGCTGAATGTACCAAGTTGATCGATCAACTTGGCTACAACCACCCCTCTCTAGCTAAGGGCTATAATCACTATCTTCTCCTGGCAGAATTGGCTTCCCCTGCCCACCCCCTCCCCCATGCTGAGGAAAGACAATGGCTCAGCGGGAGGGATTGCCCGATCAACACTGTCTGTGTTGATGCGGGAATTGAGAGAAAATCACTCAGTGCATGGTGGGCCTTACAGTATATGGACATTTGAGCACGGGGGGCCTATAGGAGCCACTTCCATTACTTTTTGTCCCAAAGACACAATAGGGATTGGAAAATAAATTCTTTTTCTGACAGATGTCACTTAAGCAGGTGTTCCCAATGGTTTTATATGAACTTCAATTTGTCTGACACTAAGGCTGCATTCACACCTAATCACAGCGTTTTTTCCCACGAATTGCGGCGACAAATTGCAGCGTTTTGCACCGCGATTTGCGGCGACAAAACGCCGCAATTTTAACCCCCATTTCCCCCAGGTCCACATCTCCTATGCCGAACGCCGAAGCCGCCTGAAAAAAAGGGTCCGAGACTTGAACCATCTCCATAGAGGGCAATGGTATTTCTCCCCTGCAGTGTATCGAGCGTCGGGCGTCGGGCGTAAATACGCCTAGATGTGAATGGGGCCTTAAAGAGAAACTTCAACTAAAACATTATTTAAGTACACTCAACAGCATATTACAAATAAACATATAATAAAAAAGAATAAAGATGTTTTTTTAATAGTTTCTTTTTTTTCCAACCAAGATATTTCTCCTCCTAGAATACTTGCACATAATATTATAATAAATGCACATTTATACGTTTTAAATGGTAATGAGAACAAGTTCTCTAATGCAACCGGAGACTAAAAATTGTATTAATATAAGTACATTCATCAGGATTATACAACAAATCATACATAGATAGAAGATATGTGACTAATAACTAAAAAAGCTGTTAAATATCTAACAGATGGTATGGTCAATGTTGTCCTACCATGAACACATCTTCATACAGACGTCATATGATTATGTCCATGGTATGATACAGTAGTTTAGCTCACAAGCATCTGATTGTGCCAACCCAATCTGTTAAAGTCTGGAAGTAGAAGCTGAATTTTCCAACACAGAGACAACTTACGCATTATACATTCTGTTACTTTTGTATGTGTGATAAATTGGCTACTTATGACATACAGTATTAACTTGGAAGCACTGAAAAAGAGAGAACTACAGTTCTGTTTTAATCAAGATACAATATATTCCCTTTACACTGGTATGACTTATTATTGCCTAGGAAAGTATGTCAATTTCTAAAGTAAAGAACCGTGTTCCCTTATTTGAAACAAATTAATGACATTTCCATTAATAGTTGCCAGGAAGACCCCCAAAACCTACACAAATGGTAAAAATGCTTTGGCTATTGGCAGATTACCCAAATTATATTTTAAACAACCACTGGGTGTCACTGTTGTTCCAAACCACTAAGTTGGTTATCACTATTTGAATAAAGAAATGTATTTGGCTAGCAGAGAACAAATACTTAATTTCATTAAACTCATTAAATTGTTTCCTAAAAACTAAAGTTATAATATTTTTTTTTTTTTTTTTTATCACAGCAACACAAAAATAGCTGGGTTATAAACAAATCGTCTTTTGGTGTGTTAATCAGTAAATCAGGGAGTCATTTACAGAAATGAAACAAGCCTGTGTGTATTTGAGACAACTCATTTTGTTTTATTATGTATTGTCTGTACACACTTGAATGTATAACGAGCTGTGATGCATGTGCTTTTCTAGTAAATAACTTCCAAAGTGTAGTGTATGCACAAATCTGCATCTACCCATCACTGAAAAGTTTTGCTTAACAAATATTTTTAATATAACTCGTCTCTAATATTATATTTTACTCTGCAAAATTACACATGCAGCTAAAATAAAGAATACATAGGTGTAAAATGGGCAATAAAAAAAGTCTACATTTCTGTCTAGAGAACGATTTCATAATCAACTATACTCCTGCAACAATTCACAACACTTCTCAACAGAAAATGACTGTCAATGAATTTTGCCAAATTCCTGTGTCTAGAAAACACTTTCATGGTCAATAAGCATTGTCTCATGGATGTGATGACACAACACAAGTCCAAGTACTGTATAATAATTGCCAAGATACATGATCTACATTACGTTGAATTTATGTAGTTGCTACTGTAAACCCTGGCTTAAAAATGTACCGCTATTGCTCTCAGATTTTTTTTTTGCTATGGTGATCTGACTTGTTAGAGTGTGAATACAATTGTTTTCCATGGTCCCACTGCATGTAGGTATGCAGCTACCCTCTCTTGCTCACTCCCAAGATGGACTAAAGGCTAGAATACACCACTAGTTTTTTTTTTTTCATTCAACCCGGTTGACAGACATTTTTCGGCCAACATTCGGCACGTGTGTAGGCTTAAGACCGGGTTCACATATTTGCGTCGCGGTTCCCAGCATGGGGTCCAGTGCATTCTTGTTCATAGTTTGAGGTGTGAATCACTTCAGAATTTTTGCCTGAACCGGACCCAAACACGCACAGGACCCTTTTGGAATGCGGACTACGGCAACCACGGACCTGTGTGAACCTGCTCCATTGAGAGATACACTTGCATGTAATGCAAATTGGATGTGGGGAAACCTGCATCCAATTTGCACATATGTGAACTTGGCCTTGGGGATATGTAGTGTGCATAGGGCAGTGCACATGACCACAATAGTGAGGTGGAATGGTGAGCTTCAGGAGCTCCCAAATGATGTTACAGGGATGTTATCAGTAGGAAACTATTTAATAAAACATAGATCACAGTGCCATTAAGTAGTGCATGTGTACAGATTTTTTTTTAAATGAAGATATCGTTCAGTGTCACTTTTAAAGATAACTACTAGAGCTTACAGGCATACAATACAATTTTTTTTTGGCTCCATGCACACTAGCTTTTTCGCTAGAAAAAAAACACTGGATGAAAAATGCTGATAATACAGTAGCATTTTTGTGCCAGCTTCTAGTAGCATTTTAGTTACTTTTAGAAGCTTTTAGGGGCAGTCGCAATTAATTCACGTTTTTGGAGTACATGAAGAAAAATAAAAGCTAATAGCAGAATTTTAGTAGTATTTAGAAGGAGTTGGGAGCATTCAGCATTTTTTTCTGCTGAAAAATGCTCCAAAAACGCTGAAGCTCAAAAAATACTGACGGACACAGGATAACACTTATTAGCTTTGCTAGTGTGGAGCCTAAAGGAAACACTCCTAGCAAATGTAACCGCGTTGTGTCAAAAGTGTCCAAACTTGTTCGCAGCAACAAAGCAGTCCCGATAAAAATCGCTGATCGCCGCCATTACTAGTAAAAAAAAAAAAATGCCATAAATCTATCCCCTATTTTGTAGACGCTATGGGCCAGATTCAGATACACTTAATATTACACTGCATAATCTAAATACTCTACGCTGCCGTATTTTACCAGGCTCTACACCAAATCCTGGTAGATTTTTGCCCGTACGCTACGGCGGCGTAGTCTATTTCTCGCCGCGTAATCGAAATACGCGATTGGGGGGCGTGAAGCATTTAAATTAAGCGCGTCCCCGCGGCGATCGAACTGCGCATGCTCCGTTCAGAAATTTCCCGCCGTGCATTGCGTGAAATCACGTCGTTACGTCATTCGTTGTTTGAGTAGCGTCGTTTACGAACATTCCTATTCCCGGACGACTTACGTTAAAAATAATAAAAGACGTCGGAAAACGTAGAAATTCGACGCGGGAACGACGGCCATACTTAACATGGGCTGTCTAATATTAGACCAGCAAAAAGCTGGTATAGTGTTACGTAAAAAAAAAGATGACTAAAGGTGCCGTAAGAGATTGCGATTGAAGATCGTAATTTCTGGGATCGCCGGCAAAAGCTCATTAGCATACCCCGACGCGGAAAACGACGGGAAGTTCACCCAGTGGCCGCAATTTTATTGCAGCGTAGATCCGAAGGCGTACGAACACGTAATCCAGTTGAATTGAAGCCCGCAGCTGTCTATTCATGGTTTGAGGCTTCCGACTAGCTAGAAAACGCTCATAATTAGAAAGTACTCCAGTCTAACACCAGTTAGACAGGAGTTACGGCTCTCTGAATCTGGCCCTATAACTTTTGCTCAAACCAATCAATATACGCTTATTGCAATTTTTTCTTACCAAAAATATGAAGAAAAATACATATTGCCTAAACTGGTGAAGACATTGTTGATTACATTTTTTGTAATTTGAGATATTTATTATAGAAAAATACAAAAAAATCTTTCAAAATTGTCGCTCTTCTTTTGTTTATAGTTCAAAAAATAAAAACCGCAGGTGGTGATCAAATACCACCAAAAGAAAGCTCTATTTGTGGGGAAAAAAAGGACGCTAATGTTGTTTGGGTATAACGTCGCACAACCACGCAATTGTCAGGTAAAGTGAGGCAGTGCCGTGTCGCAAAAAAATGACCTGGTCGGAAAGGGAGTAAATTCTTCTGGGGCTGAAGTGGTTAAACACTAAACTACATTTTAAGTGGAAACTACAAGTTCTATTCCTAGAAAATCTTTACACTTGCACAAAGCTTTATTGGTATTTAAATGTGTTTTTGGCTTAGAACTTTACTATTCCCTGCAGTGACCAGGTTTTTAAGACTCACTGTCACTCCTGCAAATGAATTCAAACTTGCCACAATAACACTTCACAGTGCCTATCCACAGGAAAATGCACTAGCATCCCCAGACTGGTGCATTCATTTACCTTGCCTAACCCCCAGTTAATAAAACATTCTTTTTTAATAAAAGTTTGTTGACTCCAGTGTAAGATGCATACAAATCTTAACTGACTTCTTTCCACCTTGAAAGAAAGGTGTAGCATCTAGGAAAATCGTCCATATGAGCTGTAGACAATGATGTGGAAAGATGCAGAAGCTCCAGATTAAGAGGGATTAGTTATTAAAGAAAAGATCACTGAAAATAAATCAGTGTGAATGGTACATCATGGGACTGCAATGTCATTAATTAGCCCTTGGAGTGGACAGGGAAAAATTACTCTCTCTAGCTGCTGCTTGTGATAAGAGTAATTAAGAACATGTTATAAAAACATAGTATTAGTATGCATTTGTGGTAAAGTGCATCTTTATTTTAATTTTTTCAGGATATAACATGATATAGCTGGCAATGGCTACATAAATGTGAAAATGGATGGACACTAGGACAGTTTAGTGCTTCTTTCAGAATATTTTTTTTTTTCAGAATTCACAAACACACTGTTATACCACCAGGCCAACATAATTTAAACTAGTTGTAAAGCTGCCAAATGTAAAGTGCAGGTCACGTGAATGCTATAGCTTTCTAAATGATTCTTGGACCTCACAGGACTGTACAGACTGGGAGCATTACATCATTGCTTTAAATGATGTAGCGGCCGTTCTGTTTCAAGAGGAGGGGGGAGTGGCTGGAGGTAGGATGGATGGGTGGGGAGGAGTGGATGGAGGCAGGATGGATGGGTGGGGAGGAGCGGCTGGAGGCAGGATGGATGGGTGGGGAGGAGTGGATGGAGGCAGGATGGATGGGTGGGGAGGAGCGACTGGAGGCAGGATGGATGGGTGGGGAGGAGTGGATGGAGGCAGAATGGATGGGTGGGGAGGAGTGGATGGAGGCAGGATGGATGGGTGGGGAGGAGTGGATGGAGGCAGAATGGATGGGTGGGGAGGAGTGGATGGAGGAAGGATGGATGGGTGGGGAGGAGCGGCTGGAGGCAGGATGAATGGGTGGGGAGGAGTGGATGGAGGCAGGATAAATGGATGGGGAGGAGCAGATGGTGTTAGTACAGATGTGTGGGGGGGGCAACACTTAACACAGACCTTACAGACCTCTTGCACAGCATGCTTGTACAGTCAGGGGCATTACATGAATTTACCATGCTGTCACAGAGCGGCAGCCATGATTAGCATGATCAGTTTACTGTCAGAAAGAGAGGCAGGATCAACCAAGTATTATTTATCATAGGACTAGGTAAATGTCATTGCATTACTACAGACCATATTATCTTGCAATAAAGAGGCAGTACCACATTTTTTTTAGGTTTACGTGTATGTCTGCTAAATTACTGAACTAATAGCGTTTGCCTGTATGTGATAACATAAGCCATTAGTACATGGCATCAGTGCTGGGGTCAGCTGGGTAAAAAATGAATAAAACCTGAATATGTCAGAATTATATCACAATCAACCAGGCAGCGCTGGACATATTCAACATTTAAACTTTAAACAAATAAATATACAAATATTGAATATTGTCCTTGGAATAGAAAAGATCTTAAATGAAGAATGGCAGTCTTTAATGCAAATATTGGACTGAACAATCCTTATTCAAACAAAGTCCACTATAGCCCAAGATGATAGGTTTGGAAAGACACCGCTTCACGTCTGTGCTCATAGAAGAAAGAGGGGGGTGTGTGAGAAAGCAAATTTATATCAGCGTGTCACAGGTGCAATCTCAGCCTCAATCTCTGCTCAGCGTCTCTGAATGGCTCAGGGTTCATACATGAAAAAGATGGTAGGAAACAGACACATAGCGTGATCCTGCTTAAAAATCTTTAATCGCCCAATAAAAACGTCATCCAATACACTCACATGTATAAAACTTTAAAATGGCATATCTCACTGATTTACCCAAGTCGGGTCAGGTTAACCACATCACCAAATGCTCGTTGCTGGTCAAGCTGCGAGGAGGGGAGTGATCTCTAATGCCGACTGACAATCAGACTGCTTCACTTGGTTCTTGTGCTGGGGTCACCTGAAGCCCTAAGAGACCAAATATACTCATAGTAAGTCCTTGAAAACTGCTATGTGCAAAAGCTTAGGCATGCCCCCCAAATGACAGTCCTTGGAACTGCTAATAAATCACTTGGACACAAAGCAGTGTGTCGTGGGATGGAGGATAGTCTAGCTCCACCAAGAGAACCCTCACTGGGGCTTCAGTAGCACATATGGTGGGGGGACAAATTGAAGTTTTGAACAAAGCTTTAAGAAATGCAGCAGAACAGACTAAAGCTGGCCACACATGTCTCTGTTTTTTGGTTTAGCCAGTGGTGGTTTAAGGTGAATGCAGGAACAATCCTTACTGTATTCTGACATTGGAGAAATCAGCCAGACTCCTCCACTGTCAGAATACACTAATTGAATTAACATTATCCAGGAAGCCTGTTATAGAGCAGTTGATTAGTAGACTGACTCACTGCTCGCAATCAGGACTAGCCAGAGATGAATTGAAATTCTCCTGGTCCCTGCTGAACCGGCTGAATTTTGATCCATCTATGTCTAGCTTTAGGAAACCTACCAATATCTGCCATATAAATATATCAACTGTAGTGTAGTAGTGGGAGTTTTAGCGGCGATGATTCATTTCTGTGCTGCAATCATTTCTGTGATGAAAAGCGGCTTGAATGGTTATAATTGCTACAAAAATTGCCCACCGTATATCGAGAGATTTATTATAATAAAACTTGCAGCATAACAAGAGGGGAGGGAGAGACACCGCGCAAAAAAAACCTGTGAAGTGCAGTGAATGTAAACACTTTATTAACCACTTGACCACTGGGCATTTAAACCCCCTTCCTGACCAGACCAATTTTCAGCTTTCGGTGCTCTCACAATTTGAATGACAATAACTCAGTCATACAACATTGTACCCATTTGAAATTTGTGTCCTTTTTTTCACACAAATAGAGCTTTCTTTTGGTGGTATTTGATCACCTCTAGGTTTTTTATTTTTTGTGCTATAAAAGAAAAACGACTGAAAATTCTGTAAAAAAAAAAAAAAAAAAAACTTGTTTCTGTCATATTAGCAGGTTATTTCTCACACACAGCATATGAATACCACAAATTACACCCCAAAACACATTCTGCTATTCCTCCCGAGTATGGCGATACCCCATGTGTGGGACTTTTACACAGCGTCGCCACATACAGAGGCCCAACATGCAGGGAACGCCATCAGACATTCTGGAGCACCCAGGCCAATTCTGACATTTCTCTCCTACATGGAAAAATCATCATTTATTTGCTAAGTAACTCCACCGCGCTGTAGCAGTATAATGTCTATAGCACGGTGGGAAAGTGGTTAATAACAAGATAGAATATCTTAGTATTAATAAAGTGTTTACATTCACTGTACTACACTACAGTTTTTGCATCCCTCCCTTCCTTCTTGTTTTATTGCCACAGATGGCATTTACCCTCCGCAGTATGCTGCAGTAGACCCTGTCTTCGTGCTAGGCTACCTTTAAATGTCTTGTCCTGGGCTACCCACTTTTCTTGATCTATAGTGTTTTCATTTTGCTTTGAGTCATTCCTCATCACCACTGTTTTGGATTTAATAGGCAGCCTGCTAGATATTTCTTAATATATCATTTATTCACATATCAGTTATGCCCGGTTTTAGCTACGTGTTGCATACTTCACATGCAATTTTGAAAAATTGGAATAAAAGAATACCCTTTTTTTATTAGCAAATTATAGTACAGGCATACCCCACTTTTAAGTAAACAATTGGGTTTATTTACTATCGCTGGAAAGTGCAAAATCAGGCTCACTCCTGCATAGAAACCAATGAACTTCCAGGTTTTATTACCACGCTTATTTGAACAAGCTGGGGTTAGAAGCTCATTGGTTTATATACAGAAGTGAGCATTATTTTGCACTTTTTAGCGATAGTAAATAAACACCATTGTGTACTTAAAAGTGGGGTATGCCTGTAGTTTGTAGGAGATTAAAAAAGCATATAGGCAATCAGGCAACTTCCTACTGAATCAAGCACTCATGGGATAGGTAAAAAAAAAAACATATAATCACTTAATGGTAAAAATGTAGCCGATTAGGGCTAAAGCTGCTACTACATACATCTGCTGATGGCAAGCTAATTAAACATACAAAACAACCCACATCAAGGCAGCACTACATAATAAAACACATTCCCATTATGTCAGATGTGCTATCATAAATAGTGCATACAGAGGGGGGTACGGGGGGTAAAGAGAGTCCCCCTATGTATCAGACTCTTACCAGACTATAGTAGATAACAGGCAAAACACCAGGTCTTGGTTTGAATACTCTCTCTGGATGAATATTCTAATACTTTTTCCATGACAGAACTTCTTTTAACCAACAAAGCCTCCTGAGATAACACACTGTGTTTCTACGATGTTGGTTAAAAAAAAGGAATGAGCCCATTAGTGTCTGACCCGTACTCTTGGCTGCAACAGAATTTGGGGATAATCATCCAGATAGAGTATTCAAACCAAGAACTGGTGTTTTTGCCTATCTACTATAGTCTGGTAAGAGTCTGATACATAGAGGGACTCTTTTTACCCTCTATCCTTTCACATGTGAAGGTGATGGTGACAGTGCTTTATCCAGTGTGGGAATCAAACACCGTCTTTGGACTTTAACCAATAAACTTAATGTGGATTGAATACATTTTATGTTTGAACTTTAATCAGTATGCACTATTTATGATAGCACATCTGTAATGGGAATTTGTTTTATTATGTAGCGCTGCCTTGATGTGGGTTCATTTGTATGAGGTATTGGTATCCATTACATATGTATACTTTAGATGTTATATATTCTATAGTTACCACCTTTGAGTCCTACACTGTATGAACCAAATGATGCTTGGAAACAACAAAGAGGACCTAAATCCTTAATAAAAGGATGTTGGAAAAGATGAACTGTAGAGGAGTGTAGACAGACCGCATTAACCGTAGACTCCAGAAATGTCAGCATGGGCTACACGGCTATAAAATGATTGAAAGGCAAGATGTCATTTCAGACACGTAATTTCTCTGCACAGCAGATAGCATTTGAGGAAAGCTAGTGTATTTACTGAACCTTTCTACCCATTTAATAATGTTATTTGTCAAATGGACACTTGGCCACTACGGTCAAATGACTAAGGTTTATAGAGGATATAGTTATGGCAATGCAGTAATGACAGGTTACAAGACAAAAAACTCACATACTATTATGCAAATAATTCTTCATGATACATTATCATGTGTAGGTGTGCATTACTGTGGGGAAATCATTATCTGTATATTCAAATGATATCCATTAGTCTATGATTGACTATACCTGTTTACATGCTAACATTTACATATTGCAGCTCAGCAATGAAGACCACAGTTTCAATTAACGGCAACCCAAAGTTAATAATTCAGTATTTGGTGGACTCTTGTGTGATATAAAAGCACCTTCTTTTTATTTTCTGAGTCTCTATAAGTGAAAGCTACTGCTAGTCCTTGTTGGGTCCCTTTAGTCCAATATCTTCAAAAAAGCCAATTTTCAAAGCCTGCCTATCTCACCTGGTCAAAAGGAAATCAAAAAGCTTGTAGTAATAATAGGAGATGAGTAAAATATATAAACTGCCAGGGCTAGATTCAGGATGGAAAGCACTTGCTCCGTAAATGGACCAGCGTATCCCCGCTTAATTCAAATAGGGCAGGTAGGGGGCGTGTTGTATGTAAACTAATCGTGACCCGACGTAAACGACGCGCCGAACAAACTGCGCAAATAGTCAATATAAACTACGTGAACGTAACTTACGCCCAGCCCCATTCTGAATCGACTTACGCAAATGGCGTAAACGATGTACAATACGACGCTGTCCCGACATCCATACTTAACATTGGCTGCGTCTCACTATAGCAGGGGTAACTTTACGCCGGGCGTAAGCCTAACGTAAACGACGCAAATAGATACGCCGGCCGCAACTACATTTGTGAATCAGCATATCTAGCTCATTTGCATGTTCAAAGCGTAAATCGACGGAAGCGCCACCTAGTGGCCAGGGTAAATATGCAACTAAGATACGACGGCGTAAGAGACTTACGCTGCTCGTATCTTAGCTAAATTCCGGTGTATCTTGTTTTCTGAATACAGAAAAAAAATACGCCGGCGCATCTTAGAAGTTACGCGGCGTATCTCGAGATATGCCGCGTAACTTCTTACTGAATCTAGCCCCCAGTGTTTATAGTAAATTGTAATCTATACTGTATACGGATACGAACCCCACCCCGTCCAACAAAAGTCAATTTTTCAAATGAGTTTTGTTGAAGGAGCTGGGTGGAACATTCAGGCATTATTGAATTATTTAGACAGCTGCAGTTACTGGCTGTAAAAATACAATAGTTAGCACTGCAGATTTGTCCATACACACTGTGGGCTAAACCAGAGAAATCTTAAAGCGGTGGTTCACCTGAAAAAAAAAATTAAAAGCCAGCAGCTACAAATACAGCAGCTGCTGACTTTTAAAAAATGGACACTAGGGCCGCATACACACGACCAAATACATCTGTTCAAATCGGTCTGACAGACCGATTTGAACAGATATGTCTGCTGGGCTGTTTTGGTTTGATCGCTGTACACACGATCAAACCAAAATCCCCGCCGGCAGACAGCACGGTGACGTGGCGGCTGTCTGCACCAGGAAGTAAAACACTTCCGCGCATGCGTCGAATCCATTCGACGCATGTGCGAGCAGATATGTCTGCTGGTTAGCGTACTAACCAGCAGACATGTCGGACGGACGGATTCCCAGCAGACAGATTTTAAAGCATGCTTTAAAATCTGTCGGCTGGCCAAATCTGTCTGTCCGCCCGTACACACGATCGAATCTGTCTGCTGAAACAGTCTGTCAGACCGTTTTCAGCAGATAGATTTGATTGTGTGTACGCGGCCTTACCTGTCCAGGTCGCCTGCGACGTTGGCAGCCAAAGCTGAACAGCAGCTCGGCTTTTGGCTTCCCCCGCCGCCATCCTCGGTGAGGGAATCGGGAAGTGAAGCACTGCGGCTTCACTGCCCGGTTCCCCCTTCTGCGCATGCACGAGTCGCGCTGCGCCGTTACCACTGGTACCCGTTGTGTTATAGGAGCCGAGTGTTTCCCAGAACACAATGGAGGGGGGGGGTGACGTGGAGGGGCTGGACTCCTACGGGAGTCTATACCAGGAAGTGGTGCAAATACCTGTTTTATATCAGGTCTCTGCACCCCCTGTCTGTGTCAAATGTGACACCGGAGGGGGCGAGGGTTCAAAAATCGGAGGTTCACTTTTGGGTGAACCTCTGCTTTAATGTGAGTCCACTCAGTACTGAAGTACTGTATCAACTTTGGCTAGTATTTGTCTTTTATGAGAGGAAAGTGAATGTGATTTACTTGCACTCCTGCAGCCACACAGATGTAAACCTAGTCTAATGCTGCGTACATATGGCCGGAATTTCCGACAACAAATGTTCGATGTGAGCTTTTGGTCGGATATTCTGACCATGTGTATGCTCCATCGGACATTTGCTGTCGGAATTTCCAACAACAAATGTTTGAGAGCTGGTTCTCAATTTTTACGACAACAAAAGTTCTTGTCGGAAATTCCGATCGTCTGTAACCAATTCCGAAGAATATAAATCCCACACATGCCCAGAATCAATTTGAAGCTCGGAATCCTTAAACTAAATTTTTCTCGGGTCGTAGTGTTGTACGTGACCGCATTCTTGACGTTTGGAATTTCTGACATTTGTGTGACCGTGTGTATGCAAGACAAGTTTGAGCAAACAATCCATCGGAAAAAAAATCCCTGGTTTTGTTGTCGGAATGTCTGATCGCGTGTATATGGCATAAGATTGAAAGTGTGTTACAGGGCACTTATACACCCTCCCGCCCAGACCAATTTTCAGCTTTCAGTGCTGTTGCACTTTGAATGACAATTGCGCACTCGTGCTACACTGTACCCAAACAACATTTTTATCATGACTGAATGACTGAATTTTTTTGTTTTGTTTCTGTTATAAAACATTGTAAATATGTATGTTTTCTCCTTCACTGATGGGCACTGATGGTACTGCACTGACGGGCACTGATAAGGTGGCACTGATGGGCACCAATGAGGTGGCACTGATGTGGTGGCATTGATGGGCACTGATGATGGGCACTAATATGCAGCACTGATAGGTGGCACAGATGGGCACAGATAGGCGGTATGGGTGGGCACTGATAGGCGGCATGGATGGGCATAGATGGGCACTTTAATGTGTTGCACTAATGTATTTGTTGTACTAATGGATGCCAATTAGTGCCAAACAAGGCCTGCCAATCAGTGATGCCCATTGTGGGCACTGATTGGCATCCATTGTGGGCACTGATTGGCATCTTTTTTTGTGTTTGTCATCCCTGGTGGTCTAGGTGGGCATCCCTGGTGGCATCTGTGGCTTTTCCTGTTTACATCGTGATCAGCCTCTGACGGTATCTCTTCACCTAGATCGGTGATGCGGGGTGTCAGACTGACACCCTGCAACAAAGATCACCGCGAAGCGCACCCCCGGGGGCGCGCACCGGCTCAATATCCTGAGGACGTCATATGACGTCCAGTCAGTATATTGAAACCACTTTGCCGACGTCAATCTGTCATTGGCGGGCGGCAAGTGGTTAAGCTGTTGGGTTTAGATACGCTTTAAGCTGAGGAGAATGAATAATTTATTCCAATTATTATACTATAGGCCATCTTTTTTAAATGACGATTAAAGCTGTTCCAACATGATGTCGTACATACTAACTTATCTCTAATTATTTGCCCCTTTTTCTCTTTCCTAATATAATATAAGGCCTTTTGCTTTTTACCAAACAAAAGCATTATTAAGTGTATCTGAGGGTTATTGTATGTGACTCTCTACCACAGAGCAAATACATTAACCACCTGCATACTGGGCACTTACACCCCCCTCCTGCCCAGGTAAAATTTCAGCTTGCGGCACTGCGTCGCTTTAACTGAAAATTGCGCGGTCGTGCGACGTGGCTCCCAAACAAAATTGACGTCCTTTTTTCCCCACAAGTAGAGCTTTCTTTTGGTGGTATTTGATCGCCTGTGCGATTTTTATTTTTTGCGCTATAAACAAAAAAGAGCGACAATTTTGAAGAAAAATACAATATTTTTTACTTGTTGCTATAATAAATATCACAATTAAAAAAAAAACACATTTTTTTTCTCAGTTTAGGGCGATACGTATTCTTCTACATATTTTTGTTAAAAAAAAAAATTGCAATAAGCGACTGGTTTGCGCAAAAGTTATAGCGCTTACAAAATAGGGGAGAGAATTATTATTTTTTATTATTTTTTTTTTACTTGAAATGGCGGCGATCTGCGATTTTTATTAGTACTGCGACGTTATGGCGGACACATCGGACACTTTTGACACATTTTTGGCGCCATTCACATTTATACTGCGATCAGTGCTATAAATATGCACTAATTACAGTATAAATGTGACTGGCATTGAAGGGGTTAACACTAGGGGGTGAGGAAGGGGTTAAATATGTATGCTAGGTGTGTTCTAACTGTGGGGGGAGGGGGGGTGACTGGGGGGGTGACCGATCTGTGTCCCTATGTAAGAAGGAACACAGATCAGGCTCCTCCTCTCCAGAGACAGGACGCTGTCTCTGTGTAACACGGCAATGAGAGATGATCTATGAGAGATCATCTCTCATTGGCCCACAGATCGCATCGCAAACGGCCACTCTGATTGGCCGTTCGCCGCGATCTGTGATTGGCCGTGTCCAAGGGACACGGACAACACAGGGCTTCCCCGCAGCGCGCTCTACAGCGTGCGCTGGGAATGCCAGAATGACATGCCGTCAAATGACGGCATGTTGGACATTCAGGCCCGCGCTGTTGCCATCATCCGACGGTAGCGCAGGCCTGAAGTGGTTAACCAAAAACAAAAACCTTACTGAAGGGACAGACGAAAAAAGCATTTGTGCTTTGGCAGTGCTGAAATGTTGGCCTAAAAATGTGTTCTTGTACAGGGACCCTATGGTGACAATGTCTGCTGCTGGCCCTAGTCACTCACTGGCATACGCACAGGCATTCAGTCCTATGTGGAGCATGTAATTCAGTCTTTACAACGCGCTTTTCCTCTATACTTTCTGGCTGCATTCCTGGATCTTTACAGCAGACAGCATAATGAGCCACACAGTTGCATAGCTATTCAACTTCGCAGTTCTAACACAACTTTACTTCAGTCTATCCGCTGTTGCCCCATGATCTTGGCAGTCTCTGCAGCTTCCTTCAGCTTCTCCTGTCTTAGAATCACCCAGGGCTTCATCTTGGGGTTTTTTCAGAGCCTCAGCAGTCTGTAGTTGATCCCACTCTGCAGGTGGAGCATAACCTTCACAACTGCGATAAGTACCAAACAGAAAAAAGGAGATAGCTCGTGGCAGCAGTTTTAAACGTAAAAGCACAAAGAAAAACGCAACGTCTTTTCCATTGGAGACCAGGGCTGCTGAAGGGAACTAGGGCAGCTGTTGAATCGTAGGAAGGGAGAGAGCCATGTCCAGGGTTAAGACAGGGAATATGCAGATTGGGACAGTATACTACAAATATGCTTGGACCTGTCAAAATGTTGGTCTAAGTGCTTGTGGTGAGCATAACAGCTGATTGGAAAAAGTATAGCGGTATTAGAAGTGTTAAGTTAAATAGCAGTACAGTTGTGTGACTCATTACATTGTGCTATATGAAGCATTTTGTTGTTGACTTCTCTCACAGTTCACATCTAAAAAATAGCCCTAAAACCTTAAGAACTCAACCACATACATGACAAAGAGATCTTAGGACATTTGACCTCTTGGTTTTATTAGACTTAGGTGAAACATTTCCTGCCTAGCTAACCTTAACACAAAGTGTAGGGAGGATAAAATGCCCATCCAAAATATTCCAGATCCATCCAGAGTCATCTTCTTGTTTTGTGTGTGTAGGTGTAAAACCTTTATTTTATGCATGCACTTAGTGCACACAAACACTGCATGTGTGTTTCCACCATTCAAGTGTGTGCTAATAACAAAATATAGAATACTTATGTTGCTATTTTTTTTTTTTTAACATACAACTCTAACAATAGAATGTGGTTGCTATGAGTGAAATACACTGACTTTCATCTATTCTTCAAACTCGGGCACAGTGTATTTATAAAGCAGGAAATGTGCCAACATAAAAAACTCACTAGCTACTTCAATAACATTTAGGTATTGGTTCCCTGTACAAAACGAACAAAACAGTTCAAAATATTCCAAATACTGTATTTAGATAGGCCCATAATTTTGCCAGTACACAACCTACATTATCTTATGTCTCTATACATCTTTTCTAAAGGAAAAAATATAAGCCAACTGTTTCAATTGCTTTCCATCAGCTAGTCGCTTGTTAACCTCCAGGAACCCTCAGTAATGAACACATTTACATTCCAGAACACGTATGACGCACAAGTTATTGGGGTCTATAGAGGGTTAACACATCATATTCTATTGGGTTTTACTTTAACACAATATCAAGGGATAAACACAAGATGACAGCAAACCATATATATGAGGCACGAGTGATATGTTATTGTGTTGTCACCGTATTATTACTCACTATATTGTCGCAATGTGTTTCTACCTTGCACATATTTATCCACAGGGACTACTGTAAGACTGGGGAAAAACAATTGCATTAAATAGCACAAGGAGATTTTTTTAAAGTAAGCCAGTTCTAGGAGACATTAACTGCTGTGCCACCAAGTAAAGAATTATGGGTTTTACCAGACTTGACTGGTAAGCTCTTATTATTCGCTACTTACCCTTGCTGCACTTACAGTCTATTTCTACAAAGTTATAACATACAAACTGTATATTGTAGTGTACATGTGGTATAGCATGGACGCAGCAACCAATTCAAGATTTAGGATCCTATCAGTGCAACATAGAAAACCAATAATACATATAACCAATCAGGGCAACACAGAGAACCAATAATATATATATATAACCAATGACATAGCATATCGTGATTTCAGAAAGTCATGTGATACAATTCCACATAATGATCTAATACAAAAGTTTTACAAGCTAGGACTTAACCCTTGGGTGGTTCATTGGATATGCAGTTGGCTAAAGGATAGATACCAGAGTGTATTTGTACATGGGGTTTATTTGGAATAGAGACCAGTCATAGTGGTGTAGCACAAGGCTCTGTACTGGGTCCTGTTCTATTTAATAACTACGGTATGTAAGGGATATAATTAAAGGTTTGTTGGGCAAGGTATGTCTTTTTGCTGATGATACAAAGGTGTGTAATAGGGGTGATATCCCTGGAGGTGTCTGTAATATAAAACATGATTTGGTAATACTGGAAGATAGGTCAAAGCAGTAGAAACTTCAGTCCAATGAGTACAACATTGGGGACACAAGTGTTAGCCAGCACTACAGAAGAAAACTATTTGGGGGTACCTATTTTGTAGATGATTGAAAAAAGAGCAAACAGTGTGACCAGGCAGTGGGGAAAGCAAATAGAATTCTAGGATGTATTACTAGAGGGGTCACTAGCAGGAGGAAGGAGGTTCTGATTCCTCTATATAGATCTTTAGTGAGACCTAATTTAGAATACTGTGTCCAGTCCTGGAGACCTCACTTACAAAAACATATTGATAAGATAGAACGAGTCCAGAGACACAATTGAAACCTTTAAATACATCAAGGGGGTGAATACAGTTCAGGAGGGCAGGAGAACCAGTCAACAGTAAATGGCTTCCAACATGCTTGGAACAAACATAGATCTACAGTATACTCAGACAAAAAAGTGAACGAAAAAAATAATACAAAAGATATAAAAAAAGAAAAAAAAAAAAAAAACAATAAGCAGGCAGGCATAAATGGCAACACTTAGGGCCAGATTCAGGTAGTCCAGAGCATCTTTGCTCTGGAGTAACGCTTCTCATTTGCGTTGCGCTGCCGAAATTTTAGGAAATGCTGCATTCCGAAGCACTTGCTCCTAAAGTTGCGGCAGCGCTCGCAAATGAGCCGGCGGAATTCAAATTTACGGGTACGGGGCGTGTAGTATGCATACGCGCGATCCCGCCGCCAACGTCTGCGCATGCGTCAGTGTCAAAACATCCCCGTGCGCATGCTCCAAAATCTGTGAAGACGTCAATGACGTCACATTCCCATTCATGACCGTTTTACGCAAGCGACGTTTTTTTTTTTTTCCCGACGCGATGAACGCCTAACCTAAATAATACTCCAACCCCATGTAGTATATATGCGCCGCGTATCCCGTCCGGAAACGTCGTATCGTCATTGCGTCGCGCCGGATTTCGATCGTGAATTGCCGATTTCCGCTCAAAATATTTTTTGAGCGTAAATCGGCGGGAACGCCCCCGGCGCCATTTTTAAGTTGAATAACGATGCATGGGAAACTCAGTTACGCTGCTCGCATCGGAACTTCAACCCGGCGTTTCTTGTTTTCTGGTTACAGAAAACAGAAACGCCGGCTCAAAGTCACAGTTAGGCTGGCGGATCACTCGATCCGCCAGCGTAACTGTTCCTGAATCTGGCCCTTAGTCTTTTTTCTGCTTTTACATTTTTATGTTTTTAACCACTTGCCGACCGCCGCATGCAGATATACGTCGACAACATGGCACGGGCAGGCAAATGGACGTACCTGTACGTCCCTTTAAATTTTCTGCCCAGTGTGCGTCGTGAGTGTGCTTGCGGGTCCTGGGAACTCAATGTTTCCGAGTGGCCCGCAATTGCAGTCGGCAAAGGCAGAACAGGGGGATGCCTTTAAAAACAAGGCATTCCCCTATTCTGCCTAGTGACATGTCACCCATGGCTGTTCCCCTGTGATAGGGAACGGTCATCAGTGACATGTCACTCATAGCCACGCCCCCAACAGTAGGAATCACTCCCTAGTACTGACTTAACCCCTTCAGCACCTAGTGGTTTACCCCTTCATTGCCAGTGTAATTTTACAGAAATCAGTGCATTTTTATAGCACTGATCACTGTAAAAATGACAATGGTCCCAAAAATGTGTCAAAAGTAACTGCCATAAAGTCGCAGTCACAATAAAAATCACAGATCACTGCCATTACTAGTAAAATAAATGAATAAAAATGCCATAAAGCTATCACCTATTTTGTAGATACTATAACTTTTGCGCAAACCAATCAATAAACCGCTTCAATAAAACCAATCAATAAATCGATTATTGCGAAAAAAAATTACCAAAAATATGTAGAAGAATACGTATTGGCCTAAACTGAGGAAAAAAAAGTGATCAAATACCACCACAAGAAAGCTCTATTTGTGGGGAAAAAAATGACATAAATTTTGTTTGGGTACAGCGTCGCACGACGGCACAATTATCAGTTAAAGTGACGCAGTGCCAAATTCGCAAAAAGTGGCCTGGTGTTTGGCCAGCGAAATGGTCTGGGGCTGAAGCGGTTAATGTAATTCTATTCATAAGATTCATAAAAAGATGACTTAAAAAGTTAGATGTAGTGCTATTGTTCAGTCTTTGCACCTAGATCACTCCTGATAGGCATTATGAGCCTCATATTAGCAACATCCTAAACCACATTGGTAGTAGTGGGGTTGATTTACTAAAACTAGAGAGTGCAACATCTGGTGCAGTTATGCATGGCTGGCAACCAGATTGTACAATTTAGCTTTGGCAAAAAACAAACTGGAAGCTGGTTGGTTTCCATGCAGTCTCCGGTTTTAGTAAATCAACCCTCAAGTGTTCACAAATGGGGTGGATGGGCATAAATGTGTTGTACGTTGCACATTGATTATGCTACTTATATTTAGTGCCTTACTTAAATTTTGCTGTTTAGATCAGGCATCCTCAAACTACGGCCCTCCAGCTGTTGCGGAACTACAAATCCCATGAGGCATTGTGAAACTCTGACATTCACAGACATGACTGAGCATGATGGGAAATGTAGTTCCTGAACAACTGGAGGGCCATAGTTTGAGGACCCCTGTTTAGATGGTGGTGTGCACGCTCAGGAAATGGTGAAGAAGATTCTCACAAGGAGGCTTCACAGATGACATCTCACTAGATAAAGGCATGGGGGCCTGTAAGCTTAATGGATGGATGGATGAATGAATGAATAAATGAAGCTCAAGGGCCTGCTTTGAAAAGTTTTTTTTTCACATCAGTACTTGATTTTCTCAACATACAAGTCAATAGGAATGTGAAAGCAGGTTTATGCAGCGTGTGAGAAGGTCAGTTGCCAGGTCATGATGAACAACTGCAGGTCGAATGTACCCATTTGAGAAGTATCTCAAACTATTGTGAAATGCAAGTGGAATGCACCTTGGGCAAGCTACATATTCCCAACAACACAAATTCAAAGCCCATTGATACAGTTCCTAATCCACTGCAAGTAGTAATCTGCTGTCTTATCTAAGACAAGGCAGACCCGATGGGAAACCAGCCTCTCATGCCACGTAGACACGACCGCTTTTCGGGTTGTACATCACCACGCTTTGCTGGAGCATTTTTTTTCATGATCGTGTGTAGGCAAGGTTGTTTTAACGATCGGGTTGAAAAAATACGTAGTTTTTTTCTAGACCATTAACCACTTCAATACCGGCCACTGTCATGTGACGTCCACAAAGGGGCTCTCCCATCCCGGGTGGACGTCATATGACGTCCTGGAATTTGGGGGGGATATCTGAATGATGCCTGCAGCGAGAGGCACCATCCAGATATCCATTTCTTCTGCCGGCGATTCTGCACAACATAATGATCATATCAGCGGTTCCGCCGCTCGATCGTTCTTATAGGCGGCGGGAGGGGACATCCCCCCTCCCGCCGCCATCCGGTGCTTCTCCGGGCTCTCCCGTGCCATCGGGGGCCCGGAGAATGAATCGTCCGGCGCTAGCAGGGAACCATAGTGATGACTGGTGACCAGGAATAAAAGTGATTAAAAAAAAAAAAAAATATGTAAAAAATAATAATAATAAAAAAAAAAAAAAAAACGTCCCTGTCCCCGGTAGCTCGAAAGCAGAAGCAGAAGCGAACGCACACGCAAGTCCCGACGACATATGTAAACGCCATTTAAACCACATATGTGAGGTATCACCGCATGCGTTAGAGTGGCAGCAACAATTCTAGCACTAGATCTCCTCTGTAAATCTAAACTGGTAACCTGTAAAAAAATTCAAAGCCTTGCCTATGGAGATTTTTAAGTACCAAAGTTTGGCGCCATTCCATGAGTGGGCGCAATTTTAAAGCGTGACATGTTAGGTATCTATTTACTCGGTGTAACCTAATCTTTCATATTTAAAAAAAAAATGGACCAACTTTACTGTTTTGTTATTTTTTTTAATTCATGAAACAATTTTTTTCCCCAAAAAAGGCGTTTGAAAAATTATTGCGCAAATACCGTGCAAGATAAAATGTTGCAATGACCGTTGTTTTATTCCCTAGGGCAGTGGTCATCAACCCTGTCCTGCAGGGCCCACTAACAGGTCAGGTTTGCAAGATAACTGAAATACATCACAGGTGATGTCATTTGCTGCTCAGTGATTGCAGTATTCTAGTCTGCATCTCCCCAAGGTAATACATAAAACCTGGCCTGTTAGTGGGCCCTGCAGGACAGGGTTGATGACCACTGCCCTAGGGTGTCTGCTAAAAAAAACATATATAATGTTTGGGGGTACTGCGTAATTTTCTAGCAAAAAAAGTATTAATTATTATTATTATTAAAATGTGTACATGTAGGAGAGAAGTGCCAGAATAGGCCCGGTATGGAGGTGTGTATAAAAGCCCTGTATTGAAGTGGTTAAACATTTCATTTTTTACAACCCGGGAAACGGTTGTGTGTACGCGGCATCAGAGTTCCCCATCAAGCTCCACTGACTATCAGTTAAGTGTGACCTGCTTTGTTGGTTGCTAGGACATAAGTGGCCTTTGTCCTACCAACCAATGAAGGAAACTTAAAACACGTTAAAATATAATAATGAACACACAGCACCCCCTCTCCCTGTACCCCAACTTTGCATTGGTCTTAATTACCGCCAGTCTTCTTATGTGTGAACTGGTAGTAATTCTGTCTAAACCATAATGACAGATTCTTAAAGTGGTGGTAGCAAGAACTGCCTGAATCTGGGGCATGTGTTGGTAATTCTACCAAAACTGACCCAAGGCTTTCATCATGAAGTAGGGGCAGGACTGATTAAAGGGGCAATTAGGCGCAGGCCATTTTAAATGGGCCATATAGTAAGAAAAAATTATTGAATTCCCCTGCATAAGAATTTACGTAGCCAGGGTTTTGGGGTACTGCACAACACCTAGCTCTTCACTTCACTAGGAATTCACCTTTATATATAAATAATTTACATGTTTTAAGCATATAGTACAGTATATATATATATATATATATATATGCACACATACATGCATACACCCACAGTGCATTGGTGTGCACACAGGGTGTGCCAGGTGTGCCTGGGCACACCCTAATGACCCCGTGGGGCTCCAAATTTAAAAGATAAATAAAATAATATTGTAAAAAAACTGAATATATTGTAAAAAATAATAAAATTAAAAAAGTAATAATAAAAAAATATAAAAATAAACTGACACTAGTCTCTGCCCTTTCCACACCATCCACCGATCTACCAACACTGTCCATTGTCCTATTGCTTTGGGGTGCACACTTTAATGCAATAGGCTGCACACACCTATGACGCAGTGTATTTATATATGCACACACACGCGCACACACACACATATATATTGTGACAGGAAGTCAGGTAAATCTGTAGGTGTTGTCACAGACGGGAGATACATTTCTGCCTTGTTTAGACAATTCACTAATTACTATCAGGTGTCGGCTGCAGAGGTAGCCAGAAAAGTTTAAGGACCTTGGATAGCTTCAGCTGTTCAGAATGAGGCAATTAAGGCCTCTATAAGTTATCCAGAGGATTACTACTGATTTCTGCATCCTGAGGCTTTTTGAGTTAAGGAGAGCAGTGAGCTGAGAAAGACTTCTGAAGGTTAGGTGGTGTTTTCTCTGTGATAAAAATCAAAAAGACGAGTGACCAGCAGTGTCTGCCCAGCAGTAGGCTGTGCCAGACTCCATAGGTAGGTTCCTGGGTTGTGAAGGTAGATGCCCCAAGTGGCCAGGGTTTATTTTATGTTTTGTTTTTATGTTTTGTTTTGTTGCTTATGCTGTTTTTGATGCTTGCACTTGTATCCAGCAATATGGAAGAATAAACCATAACCTTTGTTTTCAACCATCCTGGGCTGCCATCTCTGTATAGTTCAGTGGGTAGTGAACCCATCCAGGGGGTCACACACACCCGATACTGAGCTAACCCCTCACACATGGTGGAGTGCCGCGGGCAGTTAAAGTAAACCCAAAATGGAGGAGATACTGAAACAGTTGGCTATAGCAAATGCAAATCAACAGCAAGCAAATGCAAATCAACAGCAAACAAATGCAGGTTTGCAGCAGAGCCTTGCAGCTCAACAACAGGCTCACCAAGAGAGCATTGGAGGCTAGGAACAGAGACACCAGCAGCAAATGGAGGCCATCATGAAACAGCTTCAGAGACAGCACACCAAGGCTGGGAGTCAGGCCAGTAACATATCGACTTTTCGGGTAAGCCACTTATTGCCAAAGATGACTGCAGATGATGACCCTGAGATGTTTCTGACCACGTTCGAGAGAACAGCGGAAAAAGAGTTGGCCTAAAGAACAGTGGGCTGAACTAGTGGCCCCCCTATTATCTGGAGAAGCCCAAAAGGCATATTTTGATTTGGAGCTTGCAGATGCAAAAAACTATGATCGGTTAAAAGAGGAAATATTGGCACGTTTTGGTGTAACCCTGGCTGTCCGTGCTTCAGCGGGTCCACAATTGGAGTTATCAGCTGAGGAAGCCACCCCGGTCGCAGATGTATGACCTCATCCATTTGGCCAGGAAATGGCTGCAGAAAGTCTGTCCGGACCAAAAATTTTAGAGCGAGTAGTCATGGACAAATTTCTTAGGTCTCTTCCTAACACCCTGCAGAAATGGGTGAGCCACGGTGGTCCAAAAACCACAGACAAACTAGTAGACCTCGTCGAAAGGTACCTAACAACAGAGGATTTGTCCTCTTCCCGCCAGAGACGCACAGACTTTTCACCCCAAGACCTGACCCTCCCCACCTATAGGTAAGACTGCATCAAGGGATGGGGTGGAGAGAGGGACCAAAGAGCAATTAGAGGTATTATCGGGACTACTGCTAATGTTTGGCGAGAACGGCCTGGAAGACCCATCCCACAGGAGAGGACCAGAAGGTTGATTTGTTTCCGTTGCCGGGAAGAGGAACATGTAGCAGCGGTTTGCCCAGCGGGTGATGAACCCATGCAGTGTGACTTTCTGACAGTGAGACGACAGTCCCTCTTTGCAACCACATGCACTGCAGTAAAGGGGAATGAGAATCCTTTATGTAAAATGTGCTTAGATGGTAAGTGTGTGATAAAAATCAAAAAGACTATTGTTTCTCTGCTGTATGACCAGAAGTGTCTGCCCAGCAGTAGGCTGTGCCAGACTCCATAGGTAGGTTCCTGTGTGGTGAAAGTAGACGCCCCAAGTGGCCAGGGTTTATTTTATGTTTTGTTTTGTTTATGCTGTTTTGATGCTTGCACTTGTATCCAGCAATATGGAAGAATAAACCATAACCTTTGTTTTTCAACCATCCTTGGCTGCCTCTCTGTACAGTTCAGTGGGTAGTGAACCCATCCAGGGGGTCACACACACCCGCTACCGAGCTAATCCCTCACAATATATATATATATATATATATATATATATATATATATATATATATACACACACACACATACATAATATATATATATATATATATATATATATATATATACAGCCCTCAAAATTTCCACTCGTCTGCTAGCATTTGTCGAGTGGATTTCAGCTGGGGGGCGAGTGATGACAGGGCTGCATGATCAATCTCCCTGCAATCTGTACCTACACTTAGAGCCCCGATGCGATTGGCGGCCGAAGAGGAAAGGCGCATGCTGGGGAAAAGTAGTCTGGTGAGCCGCGCACCTAACAGTATGACCTCTCTGAGCCTGCCCCCCCCCCCGACCAATGTAGCTGGAGAGCAGGGAGCAGGAAGTAATGAGTGAGGTAGAGGATTGCGAAAATGACCACTCCGGGTGTCCCAGGTAGGCAGTGCAGCGATCACTGAAAGTTGCCCTAACATGAGAGCGACAGCCTTCCAGTTTGTACAATTTTCTTCTCCTTGTGCTCTATGTAAGTGTCTAACAGTTCAGCCTGAGCACTGCAGACTGGTCTCTATGTGTGCTGTGCGGTGTCAGTGTGCTCTGTGCTATGGTGTCAATGGCTGGGCAGTTGTGTGGATCTCGGCGCTGGATTGTACTCCCTTCCGCTGTGCTGCAGCTCCTCTCCTCACTGCCAGCCTGAATTAAAAGGGGGAAATGGGGACATGCAAGCCTGGAGCCGCACAAAGGGGCTCCTGATGATGAGATGAATAGGAGAGGGAGAGAGAAAGAGAGAGGATGGATGGATGGGAGTTGCAGAGGAGACTGGATGGATGGGAGTTGCAAGAAAATGGGGAAGAGACTTGGTTCTAGTGCCCTGTGCCTCTGGTCTGCCCCCAGTGCCCCGTCCCTCTGGTCTGCCCCCAGTGCCCTGTCCCTCTGGTCTGCCCCCATGCCCTGTCCCATTTTGTTAAAGTTGTTGGTAATATTTAATTGTGTAACTTGATTCTGCATTAAACATTTAACAGTGTCATTCCATGAGATAATCTACAGGGGCATGTTTAGGGGCGCAATTAGGCACAGGGCAGTGTATGAATGGGCTGTTAGGTGGGGCAACTGGTGGCGAGTAACTCTTGAGGCCTAGCTAGTAGCTCAGGGCTTGAAATTTTGAGCCCTGTATATATATATTTTTTTTAAATGTGTACATATGGGGTGAATAATAAGGAAATGTGAAATTTCCCCATCAAGCATAAACACTGCTTCTTAAAGAACTGCAACATTAGTCTAAAGGATCTGCTTTCCTCATATGCATATATATGAGGATGCCTGATGCAGATCAAGTGGAGCAGCAGATTCCGTTCCTCTGACAAGATGATAAATGCAAATTCCATCCTATAATTTATGTGCTTGCAGTTCCTGAAACTTCTGCACTTTCCTGTCTAATCTCTCCCAAAAGCAATTCAATATTATATTTGTAATTATTTGTGCTGCTAAATTACATTTCGTGACACTCTGGTATTGTGTAGAAACAGCGGCGCCTAAAAACGTGATGAAAAAAAAAGTGTAAACAGGAACTCAAATTGTGTATGCTTTAGAAATGTGCTGATTTATCTTAACTTTCACAATAATTATAACAGAGAATCTGTGGCCACACAGCCTTGAATGTACTCTAACGAAGAAGAGATTAAATTTTAATTGGGCCTCCAAGCTGAATTTCCGACACCCTCTAACATTACCTGATATGTGTAATTAATATAATTTTCAATCTCATTAAACAGTTCATGTTGACAATTGTATTCCTGGCTAGTCTTCGTTACCTTGCCTGTCGTAGTTTTCAAACTAGAAAGCCCCTGGGATAACGTAGGAACAAACAATATCAAGTATGAACACAGGTATCTTTAGTCACAGCAAGAAGCACAAAGTGAAGTCAACTGTACATCTATATTTATTATTTTAGATCATTTGATATGACTGTTTAAATAGCTTGATCTAACTGCTTCACAAAGATTTACTGGAGTCCAGATGGCTTTACTGTCCTGTGCCCACTGAGCCAAAGAGCAGCATTATGAGCTCTTACTAGGCCCTGGAGAATAACACACTTCCAGCTGTCATTCCATGCTCCTGGAGCCCATTCAGTTTTCTTGTGTTGATCTACATAAAATAATATGAGAGTGTGGTTGAAATTCCAGGCTTCCCCATACAAAGTATGAACAACACTGGAATGTTAAACATGAACATTCTACTGAATTTATAAATTTAACCTAAACAGGGATAGCTTGAAATCTGTGAATTTGTTGTCCAAATTGTATTGAATTTTGTCATAATTTCACCTCTTGTAAAATTTTTGGTTTAAAATACATTATTCTGTGTACCTACAAGAAATGATAATCAATGTTGTAAAAAAAAAAGGTTAAATAGAAGAAACTAATGACCTATCGAACCTAGAAATCGATAAACCTATGAGTTTTGTGAATGAGGTTTATATGTAAAATATATATTTTCCAGGATTTGCATATTCCTTGGAGGAAGGAAAGGGGTGGGCGATGTTATAAATCCTTTGACCAGAGGGAACATACCAGTACATTGATGTTCCACTTCTGCAAACTGGTGCAAGAGAACTACTGCAAAAGTTATCAGTACTTACATTTTTGACACTAATAAATTATTCTGTATATTATGCAATGACACAACACATGTGATGTTTTGATACAGCAATAATGTTCAACATTTCTAAATGTCCTTAGCCATTAAACCTACTGTAAATTCGGCAATCTTAGCCCTTTAATGCCAATTTAATCCAGCATTTAAACACAAAAGCAAACATGTATTTTATTGCAGCTTCCTAATTCTTAAGCCGCGTACACACAACCATTCTTCATGTCATGGAAAAAAACAAAGTTTTTCTCGACTCGATTTTTGTCAAGCCTGCCCTACATACACACAATCATGAAAAAGCTCGACCAACAACACGTACGACGGCACTGTAAAGGGGAAGTTCCATTTGATTGGTGCCACCCTTTGGGCTGATTATGCAAATGTTCCTTCTCATAACTTGCTTCTGAGCATGCACGTTTTTTCCCCCGTCGTTAAAGCCTACACACGACTGTTTTTCACGACGTGAAAAACAACGAGAATAAACAGAGCACGTTCTAAATTTTTAATGGCCATTTTTCACATCAAGAAAAATGCTCTGGAGCCTACACACGATCGTGTTTAATGACCAATTTAAAAAATTGCATTTTTCACGTCATGAAAAACATAAGATGTGATGGCTACATTTGTTTCTTTCTTAAATTTTTTTTGGTGATCCATTTTTTTGCAGTTTACAGGGATGAGACAGACCAATTAACACAGGTGGGGTGTTAAACGACTTAAGCCCTGGAAGGATTTTTTTGCGATACGGCACTGCGTTGCCTTAACTGACAATTACGCAGTTGTGCAACATTGTACCCAAAATTTTTCCCCCACAAATAGAGATTTCTTTTGGTGTTATTTGATAACCTCTGCGGTTTTTCTTTTTTGCACTAGGATGAAAAAAAGAATGACTAGTTTGAAAAAAAACAAAAAAATTTAAGTTTTGCTATAATAAAAAATGCAAGAATCGTATATCGATTGGTTTGCACATAAGTTATAGCGTCTACAAAATAGGGGATATATTTATGGCATTTTTATTATAATTTTTTTTTACTAGTAATGGTGGCGATCTGCGATTTTTAGCAGGACTGCGACATTGTGGCGGACAGATTGGACGTTGTTGACACTTTTTTGGGACCATTGACATTTATACAGTGATCAGAGCTGAAAATAGCCACTGATCACTGTATAAGTGTCATTGGCAGGGAATGGGTTAACACTAGGGGAAATCAAGGGGTTAAATATGTCCCCTAGGCGCAAGCCCCCTAGTGGTCTTAAACAGCCGACATACAGCTACGATAGCTCGACCAGGGGAGCCAACTTGCTGCAGTATAACTGCCACGGCTGGTCGTCTAGTGGTTAAGATGATCAGTTTTTATTTATGTAAAACCTTTATCCCGAAAGGCATATGCTAGCAATACATCTCATAGTACTTTTAAAGCCTCGTACACAAGGGCTGAATGTTTGGGCTGGTTCAATAAAAAAGTCCAACACTCAGTTCCGTGTGCAAGGTAGCCAGTCCAACAAAAGCCGGCCATTTGACCAGCTTTTGTCAGATGAGCATGCTGGAAAACCAGTCGCTGACCGGATTCTGATCGGTGCTCCGAGCCAATGGCCAAGAGTGCTGACCGGAGTGTTCTGGCGGGGGGGGGGGGTAATGTTAAAACACAAAACATCAGCAGGGGAGATCACTGTAACATCGGGCCGTTAGGACAGTGGCTCTAACCAGAGCTGTCAGTTTTTCTTTCATAAAACCCAAAAACTCAATGAGGAGGAGCAGCCAGGAGCGCCCCGGGGAGACCCGAGTAAAGTAGGATCGGGGCTGCTCTGTGTAAAACCTTTGCACAGAGGAGATAAGTAGAACATATTTGTAATAATAATAAAAAAGAACACAAACCTTTACAATCACTTTAAATACCACCAAAAGACAACTCTTAATTATAACAATGTCATATGTTGCATGTCTGCGCAATTGTCATTCAAAGTGTGACAGTGCTGAAAGCTGAATATTGGTCTGGGCAGGAAGGGGGTTTAAGTACCCTGTAAGCAAGTGGTTGAAGGATAACTAAACATTTTAAGTTCATAGATGTGATGGCTTCATTACTTTTCTTTTTTTCAGGCTAAGCACAAAGTCCTGATGATATTGCCAGAAATGTTATGTCATTGTCACCTGTAAGCTGACCTGAAAGCATTAAATAAGGTTATCGTTCCCCTGTAAACGTCTAATATCTTTGTCCCTTGTGTATTTAATATGAATAATAGCAGACATGTTTGTAGCCCAGCTTAAGTGGCAATCATCATAACTCCCCCTCCATAGATGAAATGAATGAGTGAGAGTAGCCACTAGACATGTGCAGACTGGAATATTTTGTTTTGTTTTTTCGTTTTTGTTTGGAAAATACATTTATTTAGTTTTTCGTTGGGGAATAGCTTTCGTCCGAAAATCCAATAATACTTGGTTTCTGTCGAATGGTCAAAAGAATATTCGATGGAACGTTGAATATTTACGTCTAATCGTACATTTCCATTCGAATATTCCGCCTACAAGAATTCTAATGTTGTATGACTAGTAATAATGTCGAATCTATTTTCTCATAAATCGAAATCTAATCTCTGTAATGTTGAATCTATTATTTCTATAGTGTCGAATCTTTTCTCTATAATGTCGAATCTTTTCTCTATAATGTCGAATCTTTTCTCTATGATGTTGAATCTTTTCCCTATAATGTCGAATCTCTCTATATCGAATTTTTACCGCAACAAAAGCATTTTTTATGTCGGATCTTTCGGTTTTCGTTTCTTGCGCTTTCGTTATCGTTTGTTAAAACGATAACGAAAAAAAAAAGATTTTCGGGTGAAAATGCATTCTAACGAAAATGAATGCACATGTCTAGTAGCCACCCAAGGACAAGTTATTCACAGGTTTACCTCATTAACTTAAAGGAAAAAAAGGCAGAAATAAAGAAAACTGATACAGCCACCACATCTTTGGACTGCCACATTGCAATATAACATTTTGTTTGTTTTACATATTCTTCGTCTTCCGGCGGTTATTCAGACGAGGTGCAATATTTTACACCTACGTTCCCTAGTGTATAAGAGGTGAGAACAATTTCTCAAGTTACCTTTCTTCAATGCAATTCAAGTTTAGTTCATCCAAAAAAAATAAAAAAAAATTGTAATGACAGGCATTTTGAAGCAGAATGGCCAAAAGTTACACAGCCGTTTTATCATGACTTTGTTTTACATTAACCACCATGCCTTTGGGAATCACAAACTTAAAAGAGATACATTGCAGCTTTTCGTTTCAAACAGGTTTGCTGGATTTTGGCTTGACAAAGGGGGTGCACACTGTAGTTAGTGTGACAACGTGATGGGGTCAGGACACAAATGACTTCAATAATTGTCAAGTGAAGGTTTTGCTGTGCAAAGATAGATTTTGATTGATTTGATGTACCCTGACTTTTATTTGTAAAGGTTTATTTTTTTTATCTGACATCTTTATTTTATCTCAAGTTTTTCAGTGAATTTAGCATGCTCCAGTTGAGATATGACTTAAAAGGTTTTGAAATTACAGTTCAAACACAGCAACAAAGTGGCTTTAACTTTTAATGTTTGCTGTCACCAGCATGGAGAATTTTTAGAACTCTGGGGCTATCTTGGATGCTGCAGATTGCCGGCTTTCCCAAGCACTTCTGAAGAATTAATTTTACATATTATGGAATTGTAAAGCACACATGTTGCTGATGCATATTTTTGCATGCGTTTGTTTTCTTAATGAGCTTTCTGTAATGCTTCATTATTCTGATTCTCCAAAATTATAGAATAAATGTTTATTAATAATGAATTACACCTAGTAAACTCGGAATGTCAAACTTATATTTTCAACAAGCGCAAAGAGCAAGCTCTATACATATTTTTACTTTTACTAGTGAACAAAACATATTCTGCGCACTTGGGCTGCCTCAGCCCTTAAATATCTGTGCCCGAGCCACCTCCATAAGATCATCTCCTGCAGCCATTACATTTTGTACCACCTCTCCCTCCCTTTAGATTGTAAGCGCCATGAGTAGGCCTCTCCTATTTCTTCTGTATTGAACTGTATTGTAATAGTACTGTCCTTCCTCAAAATTGTAGAGCGCTGCGTAAACTGTTGGCTCTAGATAAATCCTGTATTATAATTATAATAATAATACAGTAAGACCTTGGTTTGTGAGCATAATTCATTCCAGAAACATGCTTGTAATCCAAAGCACTTGTATATCAAAGCATTTTTTTACAGGGTATAAAAGAGAAGCTAGGCACCTCTAAGTGTAGCAATAAGTTGCTAAATGTTGTACCTTCGATAAATGTGACATGACCCTACACTTATATCAAGACATTGCTTGTATATTGAGGCAACATGTTTTAAAACATTGTGCTTGTCTTCCAAAACGCGTTTACTCTCAAACCAAGGTTTTAATGTAATACTGTATCCAGGGGCGGACTGACAACTCATGGGGCCCCCGGGCAATAGGAGATCCTGGGGCCCCCTGTCACCGCCCATGTGTTCCCACCCGTACTCAAGCCACACCCACACAAATCATATTGCATTGCCCACACTACATGCGTTCGTCACAGAATTTCTCTACACTATGTTCAAAATAAAATGGTAATTATAAAATATAAAGAAAAATAAACTTATATTAAAGAAAGTGCAACAATGGTACATTTCCAAAATGAAAGTGATTGTAAAGGCTCTTTTTTTTTTTTTTTTAAATAACAAACATGTCATACTTACCTCCACTGTGCAGTTCGTTTTTCACAAAATGGCCCTGAACCTGGTCTTTGGGGTCCCCGCGTGGTTCTCGCGGCTCCTCCCCACATCAGATAACCCCCTAGGAGAAGCGCTCTCCCGGGGTTACCTTGAGGGACATTCTTCCCACTGACCCCCAATGTAAGGAACCTTCTTCTGGTGACCACCAATGCAAGGAACGTTCTTCTGGTGACCACCAATGCAAGGAACATTCTTCTGGTGACCACCAATGCAAGGAACATTCTTCTGGTGACCACCAATGCAAGGAACATTCTTCTGGTGACCACCAATGCAAGGAGCACTCTTTCTGGTGACCCCAATGTAAGGAACATTCTTCTGGTGACCACCAATGCAAGGAACATTCTTCTGGTGACCACCAATGCAAGGAACATTCTTTCTGGTGACCACCGATGTAAGAAACATTATTCGCACAGACCACCAACGCAAGGAACATTTTTTTCTGGTGACCACCAATGCAAGGAAATTCTTTCTGCTGACCACCAATGCAAGGAACATTCTTTCTGCTGACCACCAATGCACACCAATGCAAGGAACATTCTTGCTGGTGACCACCAATGTAAGGAACATTATTCGCACAGACCACCAATGTAAGGAGCATTCTTTCTGCTGACCACCAATGTAAGAACATTATCGCACAACTACCAATGCAAGGAACATTTTTTCTGGTGACCACCAAGCAAGGAACATTCTTTCTGGTGGCCACCAATGTAAGGAACATTATTCGCACAGATCACCAATGTAAGAAACATTCTTTCTGCTGACCACTAATGTAAGGGACATTCTTCCCACTGATGGTTCTTTTTGCCGAAGTGTACAGATATATCAGTGTTGTATACAAGGAATAGCTCTCAATATACAGATATCAGTGTCAGGGAAAACACTCAAGTGTATAGATGTCAGTTATACATAGGGAATAGCACTTAGTGCTATTCCTATGTGTTACACTGACATCTATACACTTGAGTGTTTTCTCTGACACTGATATCTGTATATTGAGAGCTATTCCTTGTATACAACACTGATATATCTGTACACTTCGACACTCAGTGTACATATATCCGTGTGTTAGGGAATAGCTCCTGGTAGATGGGCACTGGGGAAGAAGGAACACTTAGCCTGGCTGATGATCACAGACATGCTGTGATTACACACTGACCTGCTGCTGCACAGTGCACACAAGAAGGCAGGTCAGGTGACTGTCTCCGACATGATGACTCCACTGTGTCTTCCCTCTCCAGCCTCCAGCTCTCTCACTGGCTTTCCCCCGCGGCATGGATGTATACTGTGGCCCCGCCCCTCTGCTGAATTCTCTAGGAGGATAGGTGGCCAGAGCGCCTGTCATTGCAAAATCCTCATGGCTCCACGATCGCTCTGTAATCCTGGCCAGCACTTAGTCCTCTCATACAGCCTCATCATCTGCAGGCAGGGATGACATCACTCACTACCTCTGCGGTGCACAAACTTTCCTAATCCTGCATAATAAACTGTGGGCACATCCAGGGGCAGACTGAGCAGCTCATGGGGCCCCCCTAACTCTGGGGCCCTCGGTTTCTGCCCGACTGACCGAATGGTCAGTCCGCCCCTGACTGTATCTGTATACCAGTATAAACTGAGAAACGGAATCAGCATACCCACACATCAACCCTAAATTCAATGCAGAAAGCCAAGTAGCTAAATGAGTCCTACAAATAGTGTGAGCATTCTGGACCATTTACGTCCAATACAGACAAACTGACAAACATATTAATGAAACATGTTATTCAGCATTTCCCTTTGATGGGATAAGAACATGATCAATTAGAGGGGGAATTCACACATGGTGCAGTGACAGGCGTTTAACTGTATTGTAAAATGACTGTCACCACAAGGACACACAGAAAACAAATTGTTCTGTGTGTGTCCAATTCACACAGCAATGCGGTCTGGTGCTGCAAAAAACAAAAACAAAAACATGTCTTCATTTTTTCACAGTACACTGTACAGAATTGCTTGACCCTGTACAGCAGTGCAGCACATCGTGCTGCTGTAAAGCACCATGAATGTTGTGTATTTTTGTACCTTCAAAAAGTTTGTACAAGAAAAAAAAAAAGAGCGTGTTATGCAACGAATAGCACACCCCCACTGCCCCCCTACCGCAGTCAGGAACGGACAGCTGCCAGTGTTCTATCAAGAAGTGGCCGCTATCAAAACAGGCCCAGCTCGAACTGCGAATGTGCATCACAACAGCGCAATTTACGATCAGCTGTCTTGCCTGCCCACAATAGCGGCCACTTCTCAGTAGAACACCGTGCGCTGCCGAGGCACTTTCATGTCGGTGAGGAGCGGATTTTTACACGATGGGGGCCGGATTATTAAATTATTGTCAGTGCTGCTATAATGGGGGGGGGGAGTTTTTAATTATGCCCAGTGCTGCTGAAAAACACATATTTTTCTGATACAAAAACCCGCCCTTCAGTTTACAAAACACGCCCTGCAAGCGTCCAGGAAGGATAGTAGAAAAATATGTGTTTTGCAGGACTGCCCATCATTTAGTAAACCGCTCCCATCATGTACTAATCCTGCCCCCCCCCTCACTCACATGAACACGCCTCGACAGCACAGGGCACAATCTGACAGAGAAAATTCTTCTGTCTTCTATTGCGCACTGCAGGCGCCGTCTCAACAGCTTATCGTAAACTCAGCTGTTGTGATGCTCATGGTCAGTACGTCCCCGACACTTTTCGATGGGAGGGCACTTCTCGACAGAACACCAGAGATGTAAAACGATCTGGCAGCTGTCTGTTCTAGTGTGAATTCAGCCTAATGCCGCGTACACACGATCATTTTTCGGCATGGAAAAAAAAACGTTGTTTTTCAGCATGTAGAAAAAACGACGTTTCTCCAACTTCATCGCTAAAAATGATGTTGCCCACACACCATCGTGATGAGCAAAGCGCGGTGACGTACAACACGTACGATGGCACTCTAAAGGGGAAGTTCCATTCAAGCTCCCATCTCATAACTTGCTTCTGAGCATGCGCAGGTTTAAAACCTTGTTTTTAACGTCGTTTTAACCCACACACGATCATTTTTTACAACCCAAAAAACAACATTTTTAAAAACGACGTTAAAAAATGCAGCATGCTCAAATTTTTTTTTTTTTACGTTTTTTAGAAGATGAGAACGATGTGAAGCCCACACACGATAATTTTAAATGACGTTTTTAAAAACGTCTTTTTTTTTTTTTTATGCCCGAAAAATGATCGTGTCAAATGGCAAATGTATAGGGTTATGTTTCCGAATTTCAAATAAAGATCTTGATTTGTGCGGTATAGATCAGACCTAAAGATCTGACACTGTTCATTGCTTTACTAACACCAATCTTTGCCCTACTGACACTGCCTGCTGCTCTACTGCCATGTGTATGTATGTATATATAAATATATCTATATACACACACACACACACACATAACCGTGTTTGAGCTTTGAAGGGCACACCTATGTTGCCTAGAAAGAGTTCATAAGAATCTGTGTCATATGTCTCTGCTCCCATATGGGGAGAGCAAGGGGAAAGCATGGTTTCCATGTAATTTCTTAGAATAAAAACTTTAGAATGGTCTGCACCAATTTCCTGTCAACCACTAGGTCAACCACTAGGTCGATGGGGCAGAGTTAGACATGGTCAACTACCCAGGGGCGGACTGACCATTGAGTCACTCGGGCACTGCCCGAGGGCCCCATCCCACAAGGGGGCCCCATCAAGGTTGCCAGGCTCAGTAAAACCAGGGACAGTATGTAAAAATCTGTGTTTTTTTTTACATCTGTCCCTCATATGTCCAAAACTGACATGCTTTTGATGTAAAAATCCAGAGATTTTAGCTGCCCCACCTCTGTACTGCCTCCTGGCGTGGTGGCCATCTGTAAGCCCGGGAGCCCCATAATCTTCTATTGCCCGGGGGCCCCATGAGTTGTCAGTCCGCCCCTGCAACTACCGATTGACTAGCTAGAGGCTGGTCAATCAGTGAGGACAACTAGCATATGTAAATGCACTGC
Source organism: Rana kukunoris (assembly GCA_029574335.1). Lineage (NCBI taxonomy): Eukaryota > Metazoa > Chordata > Amphibia > Anura > Ranidae > Rana > Rana kukunoris. Next base: position 211,925,522 of record CM056050.1, on the reverse strand, counting down.
CAACAGTTCAGCTGGCAAGATCATTCTGTATTTTTCTACTTTTAACCACTTAAAGACCCCCGCACGCACATATACGGCCACAACATGGCTCGTACAGGCACAAGGGCGTAAATTTACGTCCCCGCCTGAGTGCGGTTCGGGGGTCCCATCGGGACCCCCTCCGCGGCGTGCGGGGGTCTCCCTACCTCTGGGAGCGATATCTGCGGGCGGATGTCCGTGTTTTCCGGCGATCGCTCCCAGCCAATAGCGCGCTCCCAGCCTGTCACTTCCTCCTCCTGTGTTTACACAGGAAGGAGGAAATGATGTATTCTCTCATCGCAGCGCTGTTTCCCAGCGCCCATGATAAGTAAGTGTGCACCAACACAACACTGACACACACTCACATAGGCATATAACCCCTTGTGATCGCCCCCCCACCCCCCTGTCACAGTGTTACTGAATGCAGTGATTTAATCCTGCATTTAGTGTCAGTGTGACAGGCACTGTAAAAAACAGTTAGTGTTAGGTTCAGGATAGCCCCCCCACCCCCCCTAATAAAGTTTTAACCCCCTGATCACCGCCCTAGTTAACCCTTTCACTCCCTATTGCCAGCGTCACTAAGCGATCATTTTTCTGATCGCTGTATTAGTGTCGCTGTTCCCGCTAGGTAGCTATTGCGCTAAAGACATGTGGCTAAATAAATTTTGGCCTAAATGTTTGACTAAAATTTAGTTTATTTGATTTTTTTTTTAACAAAAAGTAAAAAATAGTGTTTTTTTTTCAAAAATGTCGCTCTATTTTTGTATATAGCGCAAAAAATAAAAATCGCAGAGGTGATCAAATACCACCAAAAGAAAGCTCTATTTGTGGGAAGAAAAGGACGCAAATTTTGTTTGGGAGCCACGTCGCACGACCGCGCAATTGTCTGGTAAAGCGAAGCAGTGCCGAATCGCAAAAACACCTTGGGTCATTTACCAGCGTATTGGTCCGGGTCTTAAGTGGTTAAAGGGGGCAAAAAGACAAACGATTTTTGGCCAAAGTTCCTCTTTGAAAAATCCTGCTAGAAATTGTCTGAACAGAAACACTTGTATGCATTCTAATGTTAATAGCAACCTTTTTAGATTGCAATGTTGTGAAATATCCGGCTCAGGGGGAAAAAAAATAGCTTCCCCTATGCAAGGAAAAGATAATGGGTTCTCCTGTTGTGCAAGCATTTAACCACAAAGGCCTCTACTCTACAAGCAAAGGATGTCACTAGTTAATTGAACAAAATTACCATTCAGTAATTTTCTTCTTTTACTATAGCCAAGTAGACGCAAATAACCTGGCAGTGGGATTGGCTACATAAGCAACGTAAAACTGCTCATATTTATTAAAGAACAAATGGAACCGTATTCTATACACCTGAGTAACAACCTGCTACATCTGATGCATTAACCCTTAAAATAATTTGTAACTTTGAAATAAAAATAGAAGCTAAGATAAAGATGAATAGGTAGATGCATTTGACAACTGTATTGCAGCAAATGACAGGTTTGTGTAAATTCACATGGCATGTAATAGTAATGTAAAACCAGTGGATGGGTTCCTAGGGAAAAAAAAAAACATGTTATTCCTTGTGCTATGGAAGCATTTTTGTAACCACTTTGACCTTATCATTGATCCTTCGGTAAAACTGACTTTTATAGACGGAGCGGGGACATAGGTTTCCCAGTATGACAGAGATGCTCCATATGACAGTTTAGGGGGCTTTCTCATTTATATAACCCTACACTTGTAATATGGAACATTCTTGTTGTGGTTTTATTTCTGCAATTAGAAATACTGTAAAGATGCTGCTTCCACCGTAACCTTTTCACACATCTTTCTTTCATCCACATTCCCTGTAGCCCTTCGGCACTGCAGTTTTTTAGCTATTTCACTGCTGACAGTATGTGAAAGGATTTCAGATGAAAATTAATTGCACTGATACAAATTTACCAAGGGATATGCCTGTGTGGGTTGCTCATTTACCCCATGGGATAATGTGCCAGAAAAACAACAGCAGCAATATATCAGTGAACCCAACGTTTGCTACGCTTGGTGCAACACGATACTCCAATAAGAGAAGTTGTGTTTTTTGTTACACTCACAATAGAGCATACAGCTGTAAATAAATCTTCTTAAAGACCTTGCATTACTGTGCATTTTATGTTGGTGTTTGCATTGAATAACTAAACATGCTTGTAAATCTAAAGAACTTTGCAACTTGTGTCCCCCATAGCACTGTGGTGATTCCCCTTTTTTGTATCATGTTGTTTTCCTAACAAAGCACTGCTGCTGCAATCACATGCACTTGGAACCTGTTTGATGCCAATTTAACAGAAATGAGCAGACACATCACTAGAATAACAAAAAAAGGATTTCCCCAATCTATTTCAATTGTTTACACATAGTACAGTAAAGTTTGTTTAAAAAAAAACTATACACATATACATACATACACACACACACACTATATTGTCAAAAGTATTGGGACACCTGCCTTTACACCAGGGGTGCCCAACAAGAGGCCCACGGAGCCTTCTGGTGGGGCCTGCGACCTCCTGCTCTGGGAAGGTGGGTATGCAAGTTCGGAACACGCGTTCCTGAACCGCCATCCCAGAGCATGAATGTTGTGAATTAAGTTGTGGAGCAGAGCTGCATAAGCCAATGCTTTCTGTATAGCACTGGCTCCTGTAACAAGCGGAGTGATACCAGATGCACTCTGCCTGGGACAGCAACAGCCAGCGATACCTGAATGAAAGACTTATTAAAGGTACCATATTTATCGGCGTGGATAACGCGCACTTTTTTCCCCTGAAAATCAGGGGACAATCGTGGGTGCGCGATATACGCTGATCCCCGCTTCCGGCGATGTGTTTGAACTGAGCCACCGACATATACTGAGCGCAGTACACTCGGGTACACTCGGCCAGACTTGGCTCCCCTCGCGGTCACGCCTCCTAGCCTCTATGCAAAAGGAGCCGAGCGTGGCCGAGCGTGCCCGAGTATACTACGCTCGTTATATGTCGGGGGCAGCGACGACATTCAAACACAGCACGGGAAGCAGGGATTCAACTGAGAGACAGCGCGGGAGAAGCGGGGAGGACACCACCGAGGCCACAGCCGGACGCAGGACCGGACAAGGCCGCCAATGGACGCCGGGCAAGACACGACAAGGGGCATCTGAAACGGAAAAAAAAGATGACTAAAGGTGCCGTAAGAGATTGCGTTTGAAGAGCGAAATTTTGTGGATTTCATTTTTTCAGGATTTTCCCTTCTAGGTTATACGAAGATAAATACGGTAAGTTTATTACTAAACTCAATGTCTATATATGGGCATATCTCTTCTGCAGTGGTTACCAGGCTGCTTTCAAACTGACCAATAGGTGCCACCCAGGGTTACCTGCACTGAGCCATAGACTTCTCTTATTGCCTGCTGGTTTGGTGCACTTTCAGAAAGAATCTTAATAGGTCCTGCGGGGTCTCAGAGCCCAGAGACTTTGTAGAGCTTTAGGTGGGAATAAGCCTCTATTCCTAGAACCACATCTTACCTGGCAGCCAAACCTGGCTATTATTGTACCTTGTTTGCTGCTGTGCTAAATAAAAATGCAGGACAATCCAGCTTAGAATGTTCCTGGTCTCCCTGTCTTATTTATAGTATTACAATACTAGTTGAGCCTGACCCTCTTACAATATTTAGTCTCATTTTACAGACCTACAGGCAAATTCACTATGCTGTATGAGATTTTTTTTTACTGGGCCTTAGCAACCTCATCTTTCAATTTGAATGATAGAGCATTGACAGTAGGCATTCTGCAGCAGTACTTTCGCCCAGGCCCATTTTTTCATCCAAAAGAAAAAAAAAAACACAATTTACACGTGATTCATGAATTTCTGAGTATAGAAAGGCTAGGAGCACTACACAAAGTAAACATTTTTTAAGTAAATTATTTTTTTGCTATTGACACATATATGTAGATAGAATTTGTTGCTGCTAGTGTTTGAGCTGTATATGCCATTCAAACTGTTTTTTTGTTTATGTAATGATAGTGGTAGTATATTAACAATGGCACAGAAATGTTGATTTGCTATTACTGTCATCCAAATCATAGTACTGCATGGCTGAGAGGCAACACCCATATCCGGGGATGGGGAAGCTATTAACGGACAGCTTTTCCCCTTCCTAGATAGTGTCGTCTGATGACACCATCAGTGAATGATTCCTAAGAGGGAAAGGCTCCTATAGAAAGTTATTTGCTTGCTGCTTCTAATCAGGAACTACATATACTAAAGGTACATTTTTCTCACTGATTTTCTTTGTCAGATAAAACTGTGCTAATGGATTCCTGTGAGACAGCCAAACTAGATTTTAAGTATATGTCTACTTTAACCGCCATTGTTACATTACCTTACAATATTTTTTCATAAAAAAAATTAAATTCACAGAAATTTCGTATAGGTGTGTTTTTTTTTTTGTTTTTTGTTTTTTTTTCTGTGTGCGTGAAATGGATATTTCTATTTAAACATTGAAAGCAAAATCTTCTTTTTTTTAGGTTTAGATACAGTGAGTATTCTTTATTTCTCATGAACTGGTACTGAATCTCCTGAATAGTTATTTTTATCACCTGCTCAAAGGGCTCAATTTTTTGCTCTGCATGATAGACATTTCAAATAACTGCACAATTATCACCACTCAAATCCTAGCAGGATTTTAACCATTTAAGTCCCAGGGTGCCATTCTAAAACAGACAGAAATAGATCACGATTACTTAATGATCTTTTGTTCTGTTGTCTACACGGGAGTCTGGATCTAGTCCCGACTGACTAGTTTAAAAAAAAAAATGCAATAAAAATAAAAATAAGGATTGCAAACCTATGCAAGTAGCTCATGTGTCTTGCTCATTTGTGTCCCTGCAAACCTTACTAGATTTTATCTTAATCGTATGCTAATTATTTTACACAAACCAATTATTTGCTTTCACATGCATCAGAATGAAGCATAAAAAGGCAAAAAAAAAAGCTCTCTTAAATTATCAGCACATTCATGTTTAGCTTTCCAATTTGGCTTAGCTTTCCTGAAAATATATGTTTATTATTTTATGGTAGACAATAAAAGGTAAAACGATATAAGGTGTCACACCTTCACGATTTTGCGGCTCGTGTTTGCGCAGGCACAGCAGCTTATTCATGGGCTGCTATGCTTGCGTTTCACGCAGAAAAAAGTACGTGCAGCTTTTTCAAAACAGCTTCACAAAAGGTTCACACATTTGCATTTTTGCATCTCACATTTGCACGGGCAGAGCAACCCTGCATGTTTCCTTCATTTTCACTGCAGGTGTTTGCGGGAATCACGGAGATTCCTGTACTCACAGCCACGCGTATAGATGTGAACCTAGAGTCAAACAAAAGCAACTTCAAAATTAAAAAACAAAAGACACATTGGGGCACTAAGGGTTATAGGAAGGAAAAGATTGTGGAACTGTATATATACGTCATCAGTTTTACGTTAAATACCACAGTTATGGCTGCAGCTAGCTGCATTCTGGCCTTAAAGGGAGGATTTTTTTCATCTTTTAAAGACAAGTTGACATTTTTTTTTTTTTTGCTTTTAGGTGTAAATGTTAGATCTGAGGTCTATTGTTTACAGATTTCGTAATAACGAGGCCCTGTCATGCTTATTTCTATTACAAGGGATTTTTACATTCCTTGTAATAGAAATAAAAGTGATCAAGTTTTTTTTTTAACCACTTGACCACTGGGCACTTAAACACCCTTCCTAACCAGACCAATTTTCAGCTTTCGGTGCTCTCACAATATGAATGACAATTACTCAGTCATACAACATTCTACCCATTTGAAATTTTTGTCCTTTTTTTCACACAAATAGAGCTTTCTTTTGGTGGTATTTGATCACTTCTGGGTTTTTTATTTTTTGCGCTATAAAAGAAAAACGACTGAAAATTCTGTAAAAAAAAAAAAAAAAAACTTGTTTCTGTCATATTAGTGGGTTATTTCTCACACACAGCATATGCATACCACAAATTACACCCCAAAACACATTCTGCTATTCCTCCCGAGTATGGCGATACCCCATGTGTGAGACTTTTACACAGCGTGGCCACATACAGAGGCCCAACATGCAGGGAGCGCCATCAGGCGTTCTGGAACACCCAGACCAATTCTGACATTTCTCTCCTACATGGAAAAATCATCATTTATTTGCTAGAAAATTACATAGAACCCCAAAACATTATATATGCTTTTTTAGCAAAGACCCTAGAGAATACAATGGCGGCCGTTACAACGTTTTATCTCGCACGGTATTTTCGCAGAAATTTATTGAACGCGTGTTTTTTTAAAAAAACTGTTTTGTGCTAAAAAAAAACAAAACAAAACAGTAAAGTTAGCCCAATTTTTTTCATAATGTGAAAGATGAAGTTACGCCGAGTAAATAGATACCCAACATGTCACCCTTCAAAATTGCGCACACTCGTGGAATGGCGCCAAACCTCGCTACTTAAAAATCTCCATAGGCGGTATTGCAGAGTATCGCGCAGGGTATTGCAGAGTATTGGGGTATTGCAAAGTATCATGCAGGGTATTGGGGTATTGCCGAGTATTGGGGTATTGCCGAGTATTGGGGTATTGCCGAGTATTGGGGTATTGCAAAGTATCATGCAGAGTATTGGGGTATTGCCGAGTATTGGGGTATTGCCGAGTATTGGGGTATTGCCGAGTATTGGGGTATTGCCGAGTATCATGCAGAGTATTGGGGTATTGCCGAGTATTGGGGTATTGCCGAGTATTGGGGTATTGCCGAGTATCATGCAGAGTATTGGGGTATTGCCGAGTATTGGGGTATTGCCGAGTATTGGGGTATTGCCGAGTATTGGGGTATTGCCAAGTATCATGCAGAGTATTGGGGTATTGCCGAGTATTGGGGTATTGCCGAGTATTGGGGTATTGCCGAGTATTGGGGTATTGTTGAGTATTGGGGTATTGTTGAGTATTGGGGTATTGTCGGGTATTGGGGTATTGTCGGGTACTGGGGTATTGTCGGGTACTGGGGTATTGTGGGGTACTGGGGTATTGTGGGGTACTGGGGTATTGTGGGGTAGTGGGGTATTGTGGGGTACTGTGGGGTACTGGGGGATTGTGGGGGATTGTTGGGTACTGGGGGATTGTTGGGTACTGGGGGATTGTTGGGTACTGGGGGATTGTTGGGTACTGGGGGGATTGCAGGGTACTAGGGGATTGCAGAGCTGGGATGTTTTGAGGGATGGCTGGATCTGTGACTGCATTTGTCACAGATCCAGCCACAGCTCAGCTGCTGACACCCCGCTCCCCCCCCCTCTCCTCGCACACTGTACCGAACGGTACAGAGCGGAGAGCGAGGAGAGGGAGGAACCGGCGTCATCAAATGACGCCGGTTTGTTTACAAGTGATCGCGCCGTCATTCGACGGCGCGATCACGTGGTAAACGGCCGCTATCAGCGGCAATTTACCGTGATCCGTGATGCGCCGGGTCTTCTAGACCCGGCGAGCACGGACACTTTCGCGAGCGCGTCCCAGGGGACGCGCAATCGCGGAAGTGCACGAGGACGTCCCAGGGACGTCATGTCAAAGCAACTCCACCGCGCCGTAGCAGTAAAATGCTTATGGCGCGGTGGGGAAGTGGTTAAAGCATGGGTCTTCAAACTACGGCCCTCTAGTTGTTCAGGAACTACAATTCCCATCATGCCTAGCCATGTCTGTGAATGTCAGTGTGTTACAATGCCTCATGGGATGTGTAGTTCTACAACAGCTGGAGGACCATAGTTTGAGGATGCCTGCTTTAAAGGGACAGTGTAAAAATAAAAAAATAAAAGTTAAATAAAAAAATAAAAACACTTTTTAAAATGCCTCGTCCCTCCGAGCTTGCACGCAGAAGCGAGCTCATACGTACGTGGCACACGCATACATGTATGTATGTAAACAGTTTTCAGATCACACATGTGAGGTATCACCCCGATCATTAGAGCAAGAGCAATACATTTTAAGACTAAACCTCCTCTGTAACTCTAAATAGGTAACCTGTAAAAAAAATTAAAACGTCACCTATGGAGATTTGTAAGTACTGTAGTTTGCTGCCATCCCACAAACATGTGCAATTTTAAATCATAACATGTTCGGTATCTATTTACTTGGCATAACATCTTTCACTTTATGCAAAAGAATTTAGCTAAATTTACAGTTTTCTTTTTTTTTTCTCAAATTTTTTTTCAAACAAATTGCATTTGTAAGACCGCTACGCATATAGGGTGTGACATAAAAAATAGGCCTGGTCCTTAAGTGGTTAAGAAACAATAATTTTTTTTTTTAATTGACCAACTAATCAGTTATAGAACTTGTATAGTCCAGTCCAAAAAAATGCACATGGGAGTTATCACAGTCAGGATCAGTGTCAAAAATAAAAGGCACAAATCTTGTAAGCTGCATATCCTGAAAATCTCAGCTTCTTAGCTGTATAAGCAATATATCATATAGAAAAGAGAAATTAAAAGGTGCGGGGTGCTTCTAAGAATATCAATATGGGGTCTTAAATTGGATCTTTAAAAAAGGAAGGTCTGCTTAAATGGCAGCCATGCACCACCTCTATTAAAATAAAAGGCGTATAAACAGTCCTTAAAAAAATATAATTTAAATAGAAAGTTACTTGTCTAGGAACATGGCTTCAATGCTTTGAGGAAGCACACATGGTATTAACATGCCTTACTGCTAAATACCAGGAGAGCTGGGTACCCAGAATCCAACTAGAATGTTCTCCTGCACTGTGGTGGGGTGCATTCTTGTGGGATGTCAAGCAGCTAGCTTTTCCAGCCAATGCAACTTCACCCACGCCAAAAACCCTGGTTTTGAGGTTTGGTATTTTTGTATTTTATTATCTTTGTCCTAAAATACTTTTTAGTTCACTGCACCTTTTGTAATGCAAAATAAAATCCAGTAAAGGCCCATATCTGCATGCCTAGCATTAAGAGCAGGGCCTGCATGACTGTATTTTGCAGTCTAGGCGGTTGCTAGGCAAAAATAATCAGTTCAATCAGATTGGTCGGCGGCAGGGTGTGGCAGGGTGGAGCAGGGTGTGGCAGGGTGGAGCAGGGTGGGGCTAGAAGGGGTGTATGAGCTGCGTTACTAGCTGGGGCATCAGTTAGCCTGGGTTCAGCATTCTGGACGTTTTCCCTCCCTCCCTTTATTCGGTGGTTTGGTTGAGATTGGTTTGAGTGGTCATGTTTTAGTCTGTGGTGTTGGAGGATTTTGTTTTCGTTGGGGCAGTTCGGGGTTTTGGGGGTTATGTCGTAGCCAGGGGCAGGGGTTACAGGGTTTTTAAAGGTCGGCATGTTTAAAATTGTATGTGGAGAATTAGGGGTGGGGCCTAATTTTGGTAAGGGCACCTTCACCTAGATGTAAGGACAGTATCGGGATACTAGTAATTGGGGCTGTACCGGGCGGTATGGTTATACATTGTCCTCGAGTCGGTGTAATTGCGGCTGTGGGCCACGGTAAGGGACTTGGTGCTTGGTACAGCCAGTTTGGGTAGACCATGCTTGCCTCCAAATACCTCTGTCAGTATTATGTTACGTTTAAGGAAATGAAAAAGATATTTTGTTTGAATTGTTTTTGTGAATAAAATTGCGGCTACGGCCATTTAAATTTCAATTGGGGTCCCGTGTGTTATTATAGATAAGTTGGTGGGTACATATACAGGTCATACAGTATAGCCTTAAATCTGCATAAGTCAGTCATGACCTGATGAACTTGTTGGGTGACATATGTTATAATCTGCAGTTAATATGACTTCCTTGAGTCATTTGGTAAGAGATGGCTTTGGAAAACATCATACATTGGTGAGAACAATCCCTGTACCAAGATAGACAGATAACTAAGCCTATTTTGACTTATTTGCCCACTAAGCTGTTTACAAAGAAATTTCCTCAATGCAAGAAATGTAATCAAGCAATCCCACATATGCAAACCCCCACCTGTACATAAACATACAGTGACAGTCCCGTGTATTTGGTATTCCTGCAGTAATATCCATTTACTATTATCTTACTCACACAGTATTACATGCTGGCTAAAAAAAATCCTGCTGTAATATCACTATGACTGGGAAACACTGATATGAACTTTACAGTGCATAATAAGTACTGTATGTGAGGAATCTTGCCCAAAGTATGTTACACAGCTCCAGGGCAATTATCATGAACTGGGACTGGTTAAATTGATTCGTTTAGACACAACAAGCTCATCCCACTACTTTCACAGTACCTCAGCAAAAAGGAGAAAAAAAAGCAAACCTAATATGACTACATACATAATTTGGCTGAGTATAAACTGCAATCAGGGGACTAGAGACCTAAATTATGAGCACTTCTAGACACATCAAATCACATTTCAGCAGAATGAAGAAGAGCTTGGATAAAACTGTAGCCTGCAGCCAAAGGCATGAACAAGTTATTATGTTCCATTTATTGCTGCAGATCTGTAACGGGGTCATAGAAGCTATGGATGCCTACAGTTCTACTCTTCAAACACGCTGTGTAACTATGAAGTGCTTTGCAAGCATTGCGTCAAAAAACAATACATGATTTGTAAACAAGCTACATTTCGTATACATAGATTTTATTGGATTAAAGCCTGAGCAGTAATTTTTAAAAAGATATATGATTTTAAGTAAACTTTTTACTATGGCAAGTTCACTAAACTGAGACAGCTGCCTAATAACAGGCACACTAAAGTGACTACTCATACATTAAAGGGTATAACCAGCCAAAACATTTTATTTGGCATTTGAAAGTGTAAGGAAGCATTAGAAACTCTGTGTGGGTGTCTATTAGATTTTCCTCTCTTACCATCATGGGGACATTAGATTTTCCATACAGAATGGGAGGGAACATATATGCGTAGCACCCTCTAGTGTGTGCTACTAGTAGTGAGAGTATAAAAAGACTCACAGGACTCACAGGACTCCTGTGCAATTCGCATTGGAGCCGCTCCCGAAATGTGCGAACCGTCCCCACAGAGAGTTGGTCACAAACCAGGTAAACCTGCATCCAATGCACAATATAAGTGTGAACCCAGCCTGATTGCTAAATGCAAAAAAAAACAAACAACAAAAGCAGCCTACATACAGTATTTCTCTCATGACCACTTTGCCTTAAAATGATGCATGCTATGGGCAGCACAAGGTGAGATCAGCATAAACTGCCAAAATGTCCGACTCCCAGATGTATTTGCATAATTTGAATTGAACAACTTAATGGGTTTACAAAGTAGAAAGATGTCCTCAGAATGACCTAATCCACATGCCTGGAACTAATAGCTGAATCTGCCTGCTTGTCATACGTAGATAACACATTCCTTGCAGAAATCAGGCTATTGCTAACATGTTCTACAGTAAGGAAAACCCTTTATTACATTAAAACAGATTGTTTTTTAATAGCCATAGCAACAGCAAGATGAGACTAACAGTACAGCAGACTCCTTTGTCACTGTTATAATTAATTATGATTGTTGTTTTTTCCCCATCTTCTTACACATCAGGTGGCATATGGCAGCAAGTGTGTTAAATGCACAGAAATATTCTGCCTAGCAACATCTCCTGGGAGGAGGGGATGCCTCTGTCATGATGCCAACGTAACACCCAGCTAACAAGCTCAACCTGACCTTGACTTGATTCCTTGAAAATAGATTAACATCTAGTGATTGTGTCACGTGAGGTGCTTTAATGTGTGTGACATTTGTCCCTAGCTATGGGCGTTGTCAGGCTTAACAATGAATGCAGTCGATAGCTGTGATGTATTTTACACCATGCAAGGTTTCCAAATTTGTTCTGCCTAAACGATACAAACACCAAAGAGATTCTATGGTTGTGATTGCTAAAGATGGGCACACAAAGTCAGATCAACAGAGGTTACTGATGACTGTCTAATGAGGGGTCTACCTGAATGGAAATAATTGTAATGGATTATTAAGGTACTGCACATGTAAATTTTGACAGATCAAAATATGTGTATGGGCAGCTTGACATGCCATTGAGTGCATAATAGAAATTAGCATTAATGGTCTCCTTCTGAAAATGCTAGCTACCTGGCTGTCACAATGTTAAGGCCTCACGCACAAGGCCACTTTTGACAATTCAGCATGAAAACTGGGAGGTACAAGTGCAATGACAGGTTACAATGAATGGGGGCTGTATGCCGTTCTACACAGTACAGATATGTATGCCCTGAATGCAGAGTTTATCTGTTCGGGACATAAGTCCCTGAACATTTACTGCCATGTACAGGTGTACCGCTCGGAACAGTGTACAGTAAGGTGACCAGATTTTTTAAATTAAATCCGGGGACATATTATTTTTTTTACTAGTAATGGCGGCAATCAGCGACTCTATGTCCGTCACAATCGCCTCACAGCCTGTCGAGTCTTACTCTCCGGGCCCCCGGCTACTACTGGGTGGAGTGCAGAGGAGGATCACTCCACCAGGGAAGGCAAGGAGATAAACAGGCGGGCGTCTGACCGGGACTTGAGCCAAGGTAGAAGAACATGCAAGCGGAGATGGATGGGCATGCACCTGAAACTGAAGAAATAGTCCCTCCGTTCCTACCAGCAAATAATTATCAGAAAGGGGCACAGATAATGGAAAGAAATGCACTTCTCTAAGCTAGTAGGAGCGGCAGAGCGGGAGTGTGTAATTCAGATTTTTTTTTTTTTATTCTGCACTGACTTTCTTTGAAATGGCCCAGCCCCTTTTCAAATCCAATCCGGGGACAAAACCAGGGACAGACTTGGTCCGGGGACAGTGTCCTCAATCTGGGGACTGTCCCCTGAAACTGGAGATGTCTGGTCACCCTAGTGTACAGCCAATACGTATTGTAACCGATCATTGAATTTTCACTGGCTGATGGCAGCGAGTTGTATGCTGCCCGGGTGGCCAGAAAATTCCAGTTTTTGCACTTTATGGGCAAAAGTGCCTATGTGAATGAAGCCTAACACTTTGTGGATCATTGACCCAGAACAAGCACACAAATCAGGGGTTTCGACTTTGCTCTTACTTTCCTGATTTGCATATTTCTTACAGACCAATACATGTTTGAATCTTAGCAAAAATTCAAACCATTTTTTGGCAGGCTCAATGTACCAAGTTGATTGATCAACTTGGGTACAACCAGTCTGTAGGATTAGCTTGTGATCATTTCCAGTGGCTGCTATAACCGCTAGCGATAATCACTGTTTTCTCCCGGCGGGAACAGCTTCCCCTACCCTTCCAACAATGGCTCAGCAGGAGGGAATCAAGCAAATATATTTTCTAAAATTTGTTCCATGTATGGTCGGCCTTACTCATAAGGCATTGATGCCAGATGATAAGCATAACAGCCAGTTACTGTAAGAGAGATCAGCAATGGCAACCTTTATATTTCTCGCATGGCAGGTCACCTTTAAATACATAATCATGGATTTTGCAGGATGGTATTTATAGAATAATGACCTAAACCTATTGTCTCTACCCACTCTTATTTATATCAGTGACTAACAGTCCCTATATCTTTGTTATAGTCTTAAGGGCACTGCACCCTTGTTGGTTCGCCCTTACTTTGCCCCCGTGTCTGCCTCGTTCGGCCAGCTTCTGTCGAAGGGTCACAATCAAAAAAGGTCTGCAGAATTATCACTCTCAGCCAATGGCTGACAGTGCTAACTGGAGTACTCTGGCAGGGGGGCTGTCCTCTTGTCAGAACACAATAGCACAGCAGGGGAGAGAGCTGTACATCTATCAGATTGTTAGTACAGCGACTTCAACCTGATCTGTCAGTAGTAGTGTGTATGAGGCTTAACAGTGAACTCAGAGGGTCCAGGGCCCGATTCTCATGAGAACGGGTCAATAGTTTCATATCAGAGGTCCCACAGCAGAAAATAATAGTCATACTTGGGACAACTATTTTTTTACTGCGATTTAGCCGCAGTTTGCATTTTGCTTTTTTTTGTTGTTGGGCAGATTAAAAAACACAACTACATGCTGTTCTGTAGCTTCATAGTATCCCATGTTAAAAATAATGTCCTGCGTTTCTGCAAAACGGATGAAAAACGCAAAGGTGTGAACAGAGCGCTAAATTTTGTACTACTATTGTAACACATTATTTTTTATTTTTTTTTAACCAGCATAATTGTTCTTTATTAGCACACATAAATGGAGCATAGACAACAACAGGTATCCAAACAGTAGTACAGATCAAAAATAGAAGACAACCCAGCAAAATAAGACATAAAAGCGCAGAAAAAACGAATACAAAAAATATAGAGGGGAAGACCTCTATATATTTCAGTCTTACAGATAGTCAACAGTGAATACAATTAGAAATATTCATATACACAACCAATATTAACACTCCAGCCATGGTTGCCAGATTTTGTCATATTTCCAGGGGCAATTTCTGTTAATATATATCAATTTATACATGGGTAGAACCATATTAATGGTAGATTCCTAAGAGGATATAGTAGGAGGGGGGGGGGGGTGGAGGGGAAGCCCACTTGAAAAGTATTTTCTTTTTCGGAAGAGATCAACAATTTAGTGTATCTAGGTCTATGCTCATCGTGTATGCCCAGTAACACTATACTGAAGTACAGAGAAGAGACAGATGTAAACGGGTGTTGATGAGATCAAAAAATTCCATCTAGAACTTTCACCCACTGGCATGTCCAAAACATATTAAAGTGAGAGAGACAAAGTACAATCAGTTGATTGCTGTGGATAGATTCTGTGCAACCTCTGTGGCGTAAAATAAATCCTATGTAGGAACATCATTTGAATTTATTTACTGTATAGCTGAATGCTATACCTAACCTGGAACATTTCTCAAAGCACTCCTTCCAAATTTTCTTATCAAAAGCTGGTATATTCGCATGCCAGTATTCGCAGATCCTGTCCATCTTAGGAGATACACTAAGCAGTGTCAAATAAAATGTAGACAGGGGCTTTATCAAGGTATCCTGTGCTAAAAGTTCTTCATTCGGTCCATTTCCAACAGGGGCGGAACAGGGAATTACATCCAGCAGGGTAATCCACACCTAGCACACAAGTCTCTAAAGGGCAACAGTATCCCTAAAGGCAAAATATCACAGTCTCCGAATACCATATTTAGCCCAAACCTGAGGGTCAGGAACCATTCTACTATGGGAAGGGAGAGATTTTCCCACAAAGTGTGACAAGGAGACCAATGACCAGGCTTTCTGAAATGCAATCTAGCAGCTATCCAGACCCTTAACGTAACCCTAGTCAGAAGTGGGAGAGATGGGTAGGCCACTGAGCCACTGTATACTAGATTGCTGAGCTCCATAAGGGACCCCAATAAAATCACTTCTGGACAAAATGCGGCATTAGCCCTAGAGCCCACAAACCACCAAGGAATGGTGACCAACATGGCAACCCAATAGTATACTATTTGGAGAAAAATTGTATTGGGACTTTACACTGGGCAGTGGCTAAAATTAGACCACTGTCCCCATCCTTAATGGTTGAATGTAATTTGGAGGGGGAGGGGAAAAAAGGGAAAGGGGGAGGAACAAGTGTAAAAATGTAGCAACGTAAAAAACAGCCTAACATTGGGTCTGTAGGTAAGTCCACCGTTAGTAGTATCCACCATGGTCTCTATCCCCAATGTTTGTAGAGAGAGGCATACATAGGAGGGATGGAAAAAGGGGGGAGGGGAGGGTACAGGAAAGAAGGGAACAGGGATTGTGGGACACCACACCAGAATATACTGAATCAGTTAATAGGGTACAATAACATTTATTGGATACAATAGAGTTGAACATACATCACAGTAAACATTAATCAAAATAATAGGCATGATTGGTAAATCAAAGATTACGTAATGAAAACATAATAATACTTATGATGTAACATAGAATGTATCACTGTATCCAAATGAATATGTAAGAAAATAGAGGATGAGTAGTCTTAGTTACCAAACATATGATAAACATGATCAAGTTGACAAAATATAAATTGATTCAAAATTCTCGGAGATAAAAATCACATGATGTAATAAAATTACTGGGACATATCATCAGTAAGAAGCTCTACGCGTTTCGTGGATAAACTTCCACTCATCAGGAGCAAGTAGGGCCTTGTATAATCTGTAAAATAGTAAAATATAATACAAAGATTCACTAAATGGTAATTTAGTGATTATGACAGAAAGAGGAAGGGGCATAAGGTGTAGTCTCAACACTCTTACCTCTGAGTAGATGGACAGTAAAAATAATAATAGTGGTAACCAACAATATTAATATCTAGGGACGTTGTGGAAAGTAGGATCCCCAAAGGGAACTGAGGTGGAGGCGATGCGGCAGCAACCCGGCAAAAACCACCAGAAATGGACAATAGATAGAAATGGGATCTCCAGTCAGTAAACATAGTTGTGGGCAGTGTGCGATAGCAGTCCATAGAGTTCCTGTAAATATAATTGGTAATGATAGGGTGTCATTGTAGTGACTAACATCAGTGGGAAAGTAGGAGCAATAGTGACACAATCCCCAATCGTGCTGACCCAGAGGAGAAAGGTGAAAAAGGTGAAAATGCCACTAAGACTTGTGACTCAAAATAAACAGGCATTAAATTGCCTTGAGCAATAAGAGGACAACGTGGTATAGTAAGTATAGTGTAGTAGGCAAGAGCCCAATAATTAGACATAGTAAGGCCATAATAGGGTGCAATAGTGAGACACAGTGGCATAAGAGTGGCTAGCATAGGTTGTGAAGTACCAATCCAAGAGAGCGGTAGCCCATACAGGAAACAAAAGTGAGACACGTTCAACTGACACAAGGATACATGACTGGAGAAGAGCCATTGAAAGACCCAATGGGTTTCAAGTTACCTGAAACAGTGGGTGGACAACAGTCCATAAAGGTGTAAGTAGATCGACAAATGTCCAATGAATGGGCATAATAGTAGGTCCATGGAAATGGTGGGGGCCAGTAGGAGCAACGCAGACCCGCACCAATGCCACGTTGCGTGTTTGGGAAGGGAGGCGTCCACAAACAGGCGGAGACGCTCTGAAATAGGCGCCTGACCCTTCCTCGTGATTCACTCTGCTGGAATGCGAATCACACCAGTACGTAGCGTCAACCATGATGTCATACGTACGGCGTGTGGGCGTGGCGTCGACGCGCAGCGGGTACCTGCCCGCACTGCCGTGTGATTTTTCTCTCTGAGAATTTTGAATCAATTCATTTATATTTTGTCAACTTGATCATGTTTATCATATGTTTGGTAACCAAGAATACTCATCCTCTATTTTTCTTACATATTCATTTGGATACAGTGATGCATACTATGTTACACCATAGGTATTATTATGTTTCATTACATAACCTTTGATTTACCAATCATGCCTATTATTTTGTTTAATGTTTACTGTGATGTATTTTCACCTCTGGTATGCTCTATTGTATCCAATAAATGTTATTGTACCCTATTAATTGATTCAGTATGTTCCGGTGTGGTGTTTCATGTAAAGTCCCACAATCCCTGTTCCCCTTCTTTCCTGTACCCTCCCCTCCCCCCTTTTTCCATCCACACTATGTATGCCTCTCTCTACAAACATTGGGGATAGAGGCCATGGTGGATACTACTAGCCGTGGCCTCACCTACAGACCCAATGTTAGGCTGTTTTTAACGTTGCTACATTTTTACACTTGTTCCTCCCCCTTTCCCTTTTTTCCCCTCCCCTCCCAATTACATTCACCCAATAGTATACTAGATAATTAGGAAGTGCTAGTTCCCCACAACTAAGGGGTAGCTGAAGAGTCTACCTCGCCAGTGGCTGAGCAGCACCCGCCTATAGGAAGGAGCCTACACAGCACTCAGGTTCCCTAAAAAAGCAGCTTCGCAGCCAGATGGGACAATTATAAAATACATAAATGAATTTGGGAGGGAAAATTATTTTTAATATATTAATGCAACCCATCAGATATAAAAGTAAGTTATTTAATGTGGAACACCACTCCCTCAGCTATAACAGTACAGGTTAAGGATTAAGATGGTAATACTCACATCACTGGTTACCCTTATGCCTAAATATTAAAATGTGTCCACCCAGAGCAGGGGGGTATGGGCAACTGAATCTCTAGCTTTAGGGTCTAAGGGGAAAAGGACCGACTTTTTCCAGTTTATCCGTACACCCGGATAATGTCCAAACTCATCAATGATTGCCTGGGCAGCCCGCATGAAGGAGTCTGCATCACTCAAATAAAGCAGGGTGTAATCAGCATAAAGGTACATGTTTTCCTTCAAGGGGCCAATCTGCCATCCTCCAATGAGTCAGGAGTTGCTTAAATAGGTAGAGGCTCAAGAGCCCAGCCAAACATCGGAGATTCCATAATTTGTACGCACCCGCGATTGTAACCTATTCTTTAGGAGGGGCCTTGGTAAAGGGCATGGCTAAATTCATGCTGTGAGGATATCGAATCATGGATTAATTTGGGTGTATGCTCAACTGAAAAAATATGTTTGTTTTTTTCAGTGTTCTTGAAAAAAAATATTTAATGGTTTCTGAATGGTTTCTGATCTCATTATCAAATATCACACCCAAGCTTCATACATGGTGGGATGTGTGTTACAACCCTTCTTTCCATGTTAGCCATTTTCATCAACCTTGGTCTTTCTACCAGAACTATCTTCATCTCAGCAGGGTTTAATTGCACCCATCTAGCACTCATTAGTTCTCCCTGATCAGCTAGGCAGGCATTAATTATTGGCATTATGTTAAAACAGTCTGCTTGAAGGGTGTCTTTAGCTGGATGTACTAGAGCTGGAAGGTATAACTCAGTTGTAACATATATACTGCAAATATTGGCAGGGATTGAAGTGATTCCTGTAGTCCATAAAACAAATGATATATTTGTACATGAATATCTTTCTTATGTGGGCCTTCGGGATCGGAATGACAAGAAGGATTAAAGCTAGCTAATAATACTGAGCCATTTATACCATGATACTGTGTTGGACATTCAATTTGAATGTGTTTGAGAATGATTAAGATGGAGTAGTTTACTTTTCTCTGGGTTTTAAAATAATATATATTCCACAAGTATAACTAGATTTGTGTAGCGTTAAAGATGAATGCCATACAAATAGATTCATTCACAGTTAAAATATGTACATATGAACTGCTACTTGCCAAATGATTGGACATTCTATGAAGCCATTCAGACCACTTGCCTCTACAGCAGCTTAGTAAAAACACAAAGCTGATTGGACATTGAAGGAGTAGCAGCACAGTCATGAGCCAACAGTCTGCTCTCTCCTCATGGTGAACTTTCCCAGTCTGGGTCCTGTTGTAAAAGGGATTACAAAACCAAATAATATTCAGGCATTGCAGAAGTTGCATTTAAAAATACATTTTTACTTTTTTCTTCGTTTTTTTCTTTCTGTGAAAAGAAAGAAAAGAAAAAAAGTAAGATCCAGGATAGTTGAAATGAGCTTCCATAACACTCAAGAGCCCTTTATACCCCTTTGCTGTCCTATAAAAAAAAATACAAAAATCACTTTAGTTTTGCTTTCCCAGTTGATTCCAATTCATTTCACAAAAATGGCAAAATTTTTCTGAAATCTCCTAATTTTTGCTTAAATTTCCGGAAATATTAAATGAAAAATGAGTCGTTTATAAAGGAAAAAAATGTGTGTAGCTTGTAAAGTGTCAGATCAGCACATATTTGAACTGAGGTAAGGAACCACAAAGAAGATAAGTAAAGATCTAAATAACAACACAGATCATGAGCTTTTAAAAAGGAGTTAGCAATGGCAGTTTCCATAATTCTGTCTTAAAGAGTTTTCTTTGAAACTGTGTCCAGTGTATATTTGTTATTATGTGTTATATATATTATTTTTTATTAGAATTCTTTTAAATGCTAAAGGTGTACAAAAATAACAGAAAAAAACATCAAACAATTTAATGAATTCACAGCTAAGAAGACAAATTAAATTATGATGTCTATTAGTATTGTCAGTGAGTTTAGTTACAATAATATTCTAAAACAGACAAGCTCCTGGAAGAGAGCTTAGATAATTAACTGGTAATGCTCTAATCTTTGTTTTCTCCCTAGTTTCCTGTGTAGTGGTGCACATTATATACATGATATATGAAATAAAGTGTAATTCAATTCACTCTAAGGCCGCGTACACAAGATCGAATATATCTGTTGAAACTGGTCCGCAGACCAGTTTCAGCGGACAGATTCAATCGTGTGTACGGGCTAGCAGACAGGTTTCCAGCAGACAAAAGTTTTAAAGCATGCTTTAAAACTTGTCTGCTGGAAAGCCGTCTGTCGAATTTGTCCGCTGGTTTGTACGCCTAACCAGCGGACCGAAATCTCCCGCATGCGTCGATTGGATTCGACGCATGCGTGGAAGTATTTTACTTCCTGGTTTGGTGACGTGGCGGCGTCAACGTCACCGCCACGTCACCACGCTGTCTGTCCGCGGGGATTTTGGTTTGATCGTGTGTACACAGATCAAACCAAAACATCCCAGGAGACATGTCCGATGAAAACGGTTCGTCGGACCGTTTTCTTCGGATATATCTCCTCGTGTGTACGTAGCCTAATAGCGTCGGTCCTCTTAACTGTGTCAATGACATGGTCAAAGTGTCCATTGAGCTTGTTTATAAAGAAAAGGCATGCTTATATTTGTACACCATTTCCTCTGATTCCACTTTGGAGAGCTTGCACACAAGCTATTCCCACTACTTTTAATAGGATTGAACTAATAACTCCAGTATTTTCAAAGAAATATGACGTATTTTTGGTAATAACTAGTGTTGCTCACGAATATTCGCTACGAATATTGCATATTCGAGTATTCGCGAATAACTCGAATATTGCGGCGTATTTTTTTTAAAATAGATCACATCCTAGTGATCTCCATCGACGTCTAAAAGCATTGCTGGTATGATTAGAGAGAGACCCTGGGCCGAGTAGCTGATGCGATTCTTTTATGTTGCAACATAAAAGAATCGCATCAGCTACTCGGCCCTTCTTTTGCATCAGAGCCAATCAGAATAACTCGAATATTCGACAAACGGAATATTGCGCGATTATCTTCTCCGCCCTTCTTTTGCATCAGAGCCAATCAGAATAACTCGAATATTCGGCAAAAGGAATATTGCGCGATATTCCTTTTGCCGAATATTCGAGTTATTCTGATTGTCTCTGATGCAAAAGAAGGGCGGAGAAGATAATCGCGCAATAGGAATATTGCGCGATTATCTTCTCCGCCCTTCTTTTGCCCCCTTATTCTCCTTTCTTTTAAGTAGAGTTAGTGTAGAGTTAGTGTTTAGTGCATATTAGTTTAGTAATACAGGAAATGATCTCCGTTTATGAGAATTTCACAATCAGTTTCGCATTAGCGAAATTTCGCAACATTTTTTTTGGATAAAATATCACGAATATTCGATATTAGCGAATATTCGCAAATATTCTTCTATATATTCACGCAATATCGCGAAATCGAATATGGCGTATTCCGCTCAACACTAGTAATAACCTAGAAAACAAACGAACCGCTAATTTATAAAACAAACCTGCTAAAGTGGAATTACAGCTTTATCCTAATAACTCTTAAAACGGTCCTCTTCCTCCTCCTAACACCTATGTCAACAAACCTGTCTAAGAAAGATGCATATACTTACCTATTTTCAAGCCACTCTGGTCTAGTTTCATGATCCTTTTTCCCATGTCAGACATTGCTGCTGCTGGGAAGAGGAGGGAGTGCCAACAATGAATGGGTCATTGAAGCCTATAGGTGATGTCAGTGCTCCAGGTGTAACCAGCCATTGTTGGAGCACTCTTCCTTACAACACCGCTGGCTCACCGAACCAGAGCGGATTGAAAATATTTTTTTACACATGTTAGTTAGAAGAGTAGTAACGATGAAGCTGAATATCCACTTTAAGAGGAAGATGGAGAGGCCTGAATTCACTACTGTCATAGTGTTATACTAAATTTGCAAGCATTTGCTCTCATGTCCATGTACACCGCTTGATGAATGTGTCATATGTCAGAAAAATAAGCAAAAAATTGGCTAAATACCTTAGAAAATGGTGGAAAATTGTGAACAGGAAAAAGGCCAAACTGACAAATTCTTCTGGTATACAAAACTATTTAACATGCTTTTAAAAATAGGATGAAAGCTATAAAGGAAAGTTCACCATATGTAGCTCATATGTTGTATTGTATTCAACCCTTTATAAAAAGTCACATTTGAATTTATATTAATATTACCAATATCTGTCTTTTTTTTAATTTAGGGATGTTATTTGGTTCATTTAAAATAAAAAATAGTCAGTGCTTTAATACAACTGCTCATAGGGCTATTAGAACTCACAACAAAATTTAATGAACGGTGTCTTCTGATACACTTATGTTTAGCGTGGGAATTGATCTATTTTCTGACATTTTAAAGGTGGTCATGAAATGCCTTAAAACTGAAGTCTAGACAGATATAAAAGATATAAATTAATGCAGCCCCCTAGTCAATAATGCATCGTTAAATATATTTTTCTTGCAGTCCCTGTACAATAGTGCTGGAATGTGAGAGGAAGAAGCAATACAAAGAGCGGATCAGTTCATGTGCTGACAAGAAGCATGCCGATAGGTGGAGAAAGAGTGACCGAAAAATTAACTAGTCACTGTGCTGCTTATCCATTCACTGCCCATTCACATATTGGGCTGGGTTCCAGGACAATAAATGATACATAATGAATGATATGATCATTTAAAATCTAGTGGCAGAAAAAAATAGGAACATTTCTGGAATGAGGTTATATACTGCAGAAAAAATAGAGGGAGGTTTATTATTTTATCCTTCAATGACCTGTTCACTTTTTTCTTATTATATTTGGCTGGCTTTTTTGCATGCTTCTAAAAATATAACTACATATAAGGGTGCTGTTTTATATGTCAAAATATTGTAATTCTCATTAGTTAGGCTACTTTCACACTGGGGCGTTGCGGGCATTGGCGGTAAAGCAAGGCTATTTTTAGCGGTGCTACCGTTAATATGGTTCCACCCCCGCTAGTGGCTGAAAAAGGGCTAAAACTGCCTGCACAGCTCCGCTGCTGCGGCGCTAGTGCCGGCGGTTCAGAGGTGCCGTCCATTGATTTTAATGTACAGTGTGCTTTAGGAGCGGTGTATTCACTGCTCCTACAGCACCTCAGAAATGCGTCTGGCAGGACTTTTTTGAGCGTCCTGCCAGCGCACCGCTCCAGTGTGAAAGCCCCCTGACTCCACCCTGCTGACTGGACAGTGAGGGAGGTCAGTCAAATCTCAACTCCATCCAGATTGATACTTTTTAGTACATATGCATGCAGTTCACCTTATTGGCTTGCAGTCCTGCCCATCCTATCTTAAGAGCTGCAAAAGGCTGACAAATAAGTTAAACTGGGGTACTTCTCTACTGTACTTGATGTTAAAAATACATTTAAAGATGAATACATAACTGTATCAATTTGAGGCTTTTAGATCTATCTGGGATCTCAGCCAAACTGCAGCATTAATAATATTCAGAAGAACCTGATTCCTAGCAATAGGCTCAAATGGTATAAGAGCCTTGTTTCAGTGCGGGTTCAGTTCAGGGACTGCTGACCCACCTTTATCTGTAGTAGATGCTCTAGTAGAGGATAATATATACTATATATTACCAAAAGTATTGGTACACCAATCTTTACATGCACATGAATTTTAATGGCATCTCGATCTTAGTCTGTAGGGTTTAATATTGAGATGGCTCACCCTTTGCAGGTATAACAACTTAAACTCTTCTAGGAAGGATGTCCACAAGGTTTAATGCTACGTACACACGATCGGTTAAACCGATGAGAACTGTCTGATGGACCGTTTTCATTGGTCCAAACCGATCCTGTGTGGGCGCCATCGGTTATTTAACCATCGGTTAAAAAAAAGCCAACTTGTTTTAAATTTAACCGATGGATTCCTAACCGATAGAAAAAAAAAGGCACCAACATCGGTTAAAAATCCACACATGCTCAGAATCAAGTCGATGCACGCTTGGAAGCATTGAACTTCACCGCATTGAACGTCACCGCATTCTGACACGATCGTTTTTTTAACCGATGGTGTGTATGCGAGACGGACCATCAGTCAGCTTCATTGGTTAACCGATGTCATCAGATAGACCAATCGTATGCACGCAGCATAAAAGTTTGTCTATGGGAATGTTTGATCATTCATCCAGAAGTGCATTTTTCAGCCTTCCCAGAAGAGTTGAAGCTGTTATAGCGAGAAAGGGTGGGTCAATTCAATATTGAACCCTGTGGACTAAGATTGGGATGCCTTTAAAGTTCATTGGCATGTAAAGGCAGGCATCCCAATACTTTTGGTAATACAGTGTGTGTGTATATATATTTATTTTTTTGTCACTAGTATGACAAATTATTACCATGCTTGTAGATAAAAAGAGAATTCAATGGAGAAAACAACATCAGAATCTAAGCTATTGTCACGGAGACAGATGGAACTGGTTTGAGCAACATAAGAAGTTTGCCAATGATCCATCCCATTTTTGGGGGACTTAACCTTCAAATGTTTCACTTTCAAGACAATATACCCTCTTTCTATATCAGCCTTTCTCTACCTTTTTACACCAGAGACCACCCTAAAATAAGTTTCAGACCTCATGGAAACCCTTACTAAAACCAATTAATCTGGGGGCAATGGGGAAAATGTCTCTTACACTGGTATACAGTTTGAAGAATGATACCCTTGCATTGGTGTTTGGAATGGAACTCTTATAGACATCTAAAAAGATAGCTGCTATCATACTGCTGGCTTTGCCAAGTAGCACCATCAAATTGGAGGTCAAGTAACCCCTTGCAACCTCTGGAGCAGTGGTCATCAACCTTGTCCTGCAGGGCCAACTAACAGGCCAGGTTTGCAAGATAACTGAAATACATCACAGGTGATATAATTTGCTGCTCAGTGATTGCAGTATTCTAGTTCTCATTTCCCCAAGGTAATACATAAAACCTGGCCTGTTAGTGGGCCCTGCAGGAATGGTTGATGACCACTGCTCTGGAGGAACCCTAGGTTCCATGGATCCCTGGGTGTGAATGGCTGTTCTACATAGATGAACATGGCTAAAATCATTCCCCAGGTTTATTTCAGTTTACAAACACAGCACACACAAAGCGGTATACTGTATATTACAAAGGTCACTTGCATTTACCTCAATTCAAGAGGTCAAAGCAGCACAAACAAGTTTTAGACAGGGAATTGCTTTTCGAGTAATGTGTGTGTTTCCTTCTGGCCAGAATATATAATCATCCTCTACACCAGTTACCAACATTAGATTTCAGTGTTAGTTCTCAGACATATACAGATTGCATGTTTCTGCCAAGCACAAAAAGCCGTGTGGGTTTAGAACAATGACAAAAACATTAATACAGGCTGGATTCCATTCATGCCACATTGTCACACAGCTTGTCAAATTATTACCTATGCTCAAATGTTGTAGCTGTTAGAGCGGATTCTATTTCAGAGGGAAATACACTCACTTTCACAGACAATATAATGTGTTGAAATATACAAGTTATATTTAAATATGACATTTCAATTGTTTAAAGAATTCCTGTCAGCCGTGATCTGAAACATATATATAATTCAACTGAAGCTCCCGATAGTCATGCTTCTTATGACTGTATCAAGATAATACACTGGCAATTAGGAATGTCAAAAGAAAGTTCAGAAAACAGATATACATGAAATATATACTCAACAGATGTACTAGAATCTTAAACTGGCATAAAAACTGTTCCAAGCTGAAACATTCTAAAAACAATAACACTGAAGGTTTAGTTGCATCAGGGTACATTCTCAACTAACATGTATCTGTATGTTGCAGTGCAATTTTCTGCAAATGGCACCCTCAACACACCTCCAAGAAGCATGAGCGCTGCAAAGCACAGTACAAGGGTGTTGATCTACTAAAGGCAAATAGGCTGTTCACTTTGCAAGAGGATTTGCCTTAAAGGCTAACTCCACCTTTTTCCCCTTCCCTTCTGTTGAGTGTCCCCACAGCAAGCAGATTGCTATGGGGGCACCTGAGCCGAGTCACAGCACCCTCTCTAGGAAAACAATTGCGACGCTCAGGAAAAAATGTCTCAGACTGCTGGGACACTCGTGGACATCGCTGAAGAGATATGAGGCTCAGGTAAGTATTAGGGGGTTCTGGGGTGGCTGCTGCACACAGAAGGCTCGTTCACACGTGCCTTGTTCCCTGGGGAGGGTAAAAGCTCCATTATGGGGTTTAATTGCTTCTGAACTTCACATGTGAGTGAACCTTAAGGGCCCATTCATGCATGAACCCCTTAGTTATTAAGTGGTTCAGAAAGATATGAATAAAAGTAGAAAGGCCATTTTTTCTGAGAAAGAAGAAAAATCTCAAGAACTACAATAAAGGCAAGGATTTTAGCAAGCTTTTTATGCAGATTTATACAATTACATATTTTGAAGAAACTATGAATAGTTTTTTTATGTCCCTTCTCCAACTGACTTCTGAGTGGGAGGGTTTTACTATCAATAAAATCACATAAGTAAAGTCAGTGTTGCATTAAAGCTGCACTTTGTGCATCTGGGTGAAGCAAGACATTAGAAAACATGTATATTAATTAACCAGTATGACTACCAATGATGAGTGTGGAAACAATATTTAGTAATGTAAAAAGAAAATGGTTTGTGTATCAATTTTATATGATCCTAAATATGACATATTCTGTTCTAGTGATGTTCTTGGTCATATCATATCTATGAGATGTTGTCAGCATCTTTGAATATATGCATAGGTATGCTAGTGATAGATCAATAGCATCATCGAAACAACAAACATAAAAATAAGCACGTGCCGGGAGGCAGTGGAGGACAGAAAAGCAGGGCGTGCTTTGGTCTAGACATGTGCAGACTGGAATATTTTGTTTTGTTTTTTCGTTTTCGTTTGGAAAATAAATGTATTTAGTTACTCCCGAAAATCGTTTTAAATTATTTTGTTTTTCGTTGGGGAATAGCTTTCGTCCGAAAATCCAATAATGCTTGGTTTCTGTTCGAATGGTCAAAAGAATATTCGACGGAACATCGAATCTTTTTGGTTGATGCCGAATGGTCAAAGAATATTCGACGGAACGTCAAATCTTTACGTCGAATCGTACATTTCCGTTCGAATATTCCGCCTACAAGAATTCTAATGTTGTATGACTAGTAATAATGTCGAATCTATTCTCTATAATGTCGAATCTATTTTCTCATAAATCGAAATCTATTCTCTGTAATGTTGAATCTATTATTTCTATAGTGTCGAATCTTTTCTCTATAATGTCAAATCTTTTCCCTATAATGTCGAATCTTTTCCCTATAATGTCGAATCTTTTCTCTATAATGTCGAATCTTTTCCCTATAATGTCGAATCTCTCTATATCGAATTTTTACCGCAACGAAAACGAAAATAAAGCATTTTTTATGTCGGATCTTTCGGTTTTCGTTTCTTGCACTTTCGTTATCGTTTGTTAAAACGATAACAGAAAAAACTGATTTTCGGACGAAAATGCATTCTAACGAAAACGTATGCACATGTCTACTTTGGTCCATGAGGTCACGGAGAGTCAGACATGACTAAATGACTGTACAAAAACAATATCAGCGTGTACGAGCTTTATCTTGGAACAGCTAAAAGAGGCACAGTTCCTATTGCCATTTTATAGTAAGGTTGTATTGCTATTACTTTTTAATATCACATATAACTATAAGTCCACAAGAACAAAAACACTTAATATATGAATAGCAAAACTGTACTTAAAAACTAATAAGCATAAATGCTTAAGAATTCAAAGCTCTGCTTTATTTTACTTTCATGGTAACACCAAAGATATTACTAATTCTCCACTTCCACAGTTGCTGAAGTTGCCATCTGTCAAAATAGGTTTAGAAACTATATTTTTAGCTTGGGTGAAACTTTTTATATTTCAAGACAAATAACTTTCCAAGGTTCAAAAGAAGACAAATGCAGACTACAGTAGACATACATTTTATTCAGAGGGTGCCCTGCAAAATATAACAAAATCTGGGATCAATAACTAAATGCATCTGACACATGTGTCGGCCTACTGGACCTGTGTGATATATATCACTTCCTTCTAACATATTTCATTGCAAACAATATGTTCATACCCTAAGAAGAACAACTGTATTACTACATTGTAACAATCCTTACAATTAACTAGGGACTTTTGTGTATTACATGTGAAATGATTGTGTTGAACAAATGAAAATGTTTGTGCATTCGAAAATTGTACAGCTATGTGGGAAATAAAAACATTTAATTAATTTAAAAAAAAAACTAATTTTAATGTAAAAAAATTATAGCAGAGAAAGAGTGACCAAATTTAAAGTTCCCAGTAATAAAGAGCAATTGTAGGCAACACGTAAAATGATCATTTATATCCAGTACACCTGTAACTGTGCCAAGAGAAAAATGCATAAAAAAATACAGTACATTTCTACAATACATGCACATTTGTTCCGTGTTTTCATTTCTTTAAAAAGACCCCCCTGTCCAATTCCACATGCTTAATGTCAGGCAATATGGTCCTGCATGTGTCTGCGGCTGGATTGCCAATCTATTCCTTTATAAAGTCAAGCAGGAACACATCACTAAATTGTCTGCAAAGAGCACAGAGGGGCAAGGGGGCCCAAAATAAGGGTGGGGGAAAGGGTTGGACTATAAATGTTAATGGGTCCACAAGTAACTGAATAACTAGTGTCTTCTTACAGATGTGTAATTGCTAGCTACATGTATCATTACAGTTATAAAGGATAAAAAAAACACAAATGTCAGCTTTATACTGAAAATAATAAAGTCATCAAATACCATATGCTTCCAGCAAATTTATCAGTGACCAATTTAAAGAAAGCCACAGGTCCAACCTATTGGCAACCGCCAAGTGTTAAAAAAGGTTTCCTGTTTAACGTAAAAAAAAAAAAAAACCTTGAAGGGAATCAATCATGATCATTAGCCAAGCATATAGTTTTGGTTCTAATAAAATCCAGTGCAGTTCAAGCTACAATTCCCTGGCCTGCACATTTGTATATGGCTTAGGTTAAAGTGATTGTAAAGTCTATTTTTTATTTTTATTAAAATAACAAACATGTTAAACTTACCTGCTCTGTGCAGTTGGTTTTGCACAGAACAGCCCAGATCCTTCTCTTCTTGGGTACCTGGCTGGAGCTCCTGACCCATCCCTCCTGTTCAGCTGGAGCTGTGGTTCGGATCCACCCCTCTCTCACCTGATTGGCTAACTGAGTTTGATTGACAGCAGTGGGAGCCAATGGCACCACTGCTGTGTCTCAGCCAATCAGGAATGAGATGGCCGAGGAACTCGTGGACATCGCTGGATTGAGATGGAGCCAGGTACTAAGGGGGCTGCTGCACAAAGAAGTTTTTTTTATCTATAATGCATCAAGATAAAAAAAACTTCTGACTTTAAAGCCACTTTTAACAATGAGATTGAGATTCTAATCGGTTACAGTGTAAGCTCATTCTGTACATTGTGCCTATATCCACACAGGTATAGGAAGACTGTAATTGTTGGAATACCCACAGGATATCTCCTTTGTTATGGTTTATCTACTTGCATAATTCAACCTGCCAGGAGACATTACTCACAATCCTTTGTAAGTAGTTTTTGCTGCCCATTTAGAGAAACCAACATAGTAATTAATTGTTTATGGTATATCAAACTCCATTCCTACCCTAGATTTGCCCACACATTTACCCTGTTGGAGATCCCGTGTGGCCATCCATCTGACCTGCCTCACTCCATCCACTTTATATGACTGTTATACTGTGTATTCTGAGTAAAGTTTGATGTCAATCAACATATGGCTAAATATGTATTACTGTCTGTAGTAGGTTATGGATTGCTTCAATTTTATTTTATTTAGAACAACCAAAATTGTTTTAACCGTTAAGCCCCTGAAGAAGTGCGAGCAGGAACCCAAGCTGGACCTTATAACCAATACAGTGGTCACCTATCTATACTATAGAAAATGGGATATAATTGTATGTGTCAAAGCGTGTACATATACTGTACATGTACTCAACCCAGTAAGGAACTGATATACTAATACACTAATACAATATAGTGATCATTTGGGCTTGATAGTGGTTACCAGCAAAATGTTGTGTATACAAAGTTGAATGGATTTTGATTTTAATTGTATATTGTACTGAACAATAAAATGTAATTTTTTAACTTATTGGTATCAGAGTTAATTGTGCTTCTAAAGTCTATTTCTTGCCACAAATTCTTTAATGAGATTAATCAGTAGGATGGGCACAGTATAAACAATTGATGTCCACAGTACTACACTGTTTTTACATTCCATACTTAGTCTATGAATACCAAAGGGCCCCATAATTGAAAAGCAACATTACAATGAAAATGTTTTAGCTTAATAACATAGTAATGGAGGCGTTAGATACCCCTAGGTTAGCTTAAAGCTGAACTCCGGGCAGACTAAAAAGACACAAATGAATGCAGCTTTGTAATTATTAATACATTAAATGGATTTTTAATGCAAGCAGTGTTATATTTTGACTTGTGCAGCAGGGATGGAGTGATAAAGGGAAGAAGCAGCACAAGGAGCCAATCAGTTTATATGCTGTTTAAAAGTATGCCAATGGAAAAAGAAATATGTTTTACATAGAATTGAGCTTATCACTGTGCTTTTTCCCCTTTCATTCTCCATTCACAGGCTGTATCAGACTCCGGACAACTTGGAATCAGAGGAAATGAGATGAGTGATGTTGGCAGTCAGACTAAAGACATTTAGCAACATTCAAAAGAGAACTGCAGGGGACCTCACTGAATTTAATTTGAAGTTGAATATTTTAGCAAAAGTTGATTTCTATTTTATGTTTTATTGGGTCATTCATTTGTATCATGTTATTTTTTGGATGGAGTCCATTTTAATATGAGAAATTCCACTTTTCAGCATTCTACATTACAACAATAACTGAATTCAGATATGATTATAACATTTACACTGCTATAGGTTATGTTCACATTGACTGACCCAGTTTCATTGGTGGGAAAAAATGTGACCCATGAATAGCATGACTGAGATATGTACTCCCTATAGTGACACAAGTACACGAAAAGCATCACTGGATGGAACCCACAATGCATTATAAGCCCTTCCTGATTTAAAGGTGCTAGCATTTCATGCTCCAATAACATGAAGTACATAGCACATTTATAGCAAAAGTCACTTAAGCAAGGTGACCCATACGTATGGGAATAAGAAATATGTGTCTAGTTCTTTTCTATTCCTTAATTTAATCATATTATTTGTTCCAAGGTTCTTGAAAAACTTTATGTAGTTCCTTGTTAGCACTACTGCCAACAACGTGCTTTTTGCTATTTATTATGTCATCTCTAGTCAATAAGAAGAAAACAGATCTCAGTATAAAATTTTCACAAAAAGCCACACTTTTTGAATAAATAGCTCTTCTTCTATCCAACTGCATGTAAATTTGTTCTGTGACAATGGAGCAAAAGGGAATGTTATCCAAATCTCTGTAGTCCAAATGTGGAAATGTGGAAAATATTACATTATGGCCACTAGACTGCACTAAGGAGCACACTCCTCCCCTATGTTATTTAGTACTTATTTCCCCATTCACACATTCAGAGTTAAAGAGAATATAGTTGGAGAACAATTCATTTTGCCCCATTCACACAAAACAAATTTACATGGACTGATGGACAAAACACCATGTAAAGGTTTTATAAATACACCCCTAGGTGTACAGCAAAAGGATATTCTGTAAAAGACTGTTAGAATTCTAGTACGATAGAGAGCTGTTCTACAGGTAAGTCAACCATTTAGTACAACTCCTGCTCAATTCAAGGATATCAAACTAGATGTGTGAACTGAGCAAAAATGTATTAACTTGCAATCTGATTTCTGTTTTTGCTTTATCAAGTTATCTGCCTTCAGTTACACATGTACGGTATGTTGAAGCACTAGACATGCTAGCAGAATCTGTATGTCAAGTTTTTAAAATATAGCTAAAGCTAAAACGTTTGTTCCATTTTAGAAACCCTTTCAATTTTTCACCATATGTTTGCCATTGTGGAGACCAAAGAGAGGGAAATGCTCGTATTGACTGTTGTCACTAAAGTAAGTGACCCCATTATAAGATTTTTCCTCTATTCTTCTGATGGCAACTCACAATTTAGAATTTTCCTCCAGTTTCATTTTCGTAGTCAATGGTCACCAGGACATACAGTATAGGGAGGTTTTTTTCTTCTTCAAGGGGACACAGACAGCAATAAAAACCTTAGAAGTAGTGGTGGAGGGGCAAGCTACATTGATTTCCACAGGTTATTGCGTGAGCCCAATTGGCCTGTATTCAGCAGCTTACTGAAAAGACAGGGATCCCTCTAAAATTGAGAAATCCAAGTGTAATAGGTCAAAGAGAATGCCAAATGAACAATCTTTAGGAGTAAAAAATTGTTATTGTTCAGCTGGTCACAAAAAAGCAGGGCAAAGAACAGCTAATGCATTTTGAAGGCCACAAGATCCACTTTCATCAGGGAGGAAAAAAGCATAAACTGGAAGTTCAGTCAAACACTAACTATACTTTATTCTAGTTCCACTTCATTCTAAACCTATTATATCTATCCTTTGAAAAAAAGATGTGCATCACCTACTCTGAGGATGCTCTGGTCTAGTCACATGATCGAGCCCCAGTGCCGGCTTCAGCAAAGAGGAGGGAAAGCATGCCCCATAGTAAGCATATCAGTGATATCATCACCTGGGTTTTGCAGTAGTTGACGGTGATCTCTCCTCTTCACTGAAGTCGGTGCTGGGACCCAATCATGTGACCAGACCGGAGTGACCTCAGTATCGGTAAGTATATAGATCTTTCTTTTACAGGGTAGATAGAATAGGCTTAGAATGAGGATTAGAATATATTTAAGTATAGCTATTGCTAGACTGAATTCAACTTTAAAATAGCACACATTGAAATGATCATAATGCTTTATCATCATTTTTATGTGTTCATTTAAACTTTTCCTCCAGCCCTGGTGAAGGGGGGCTGTGTTCACCCAGAATCAAAAAAAGGGGGAGAGAGGGGGGTCAAAAGGGAAGGGAGAAGGAAAGAAAAGGAAAAGTGAGGGGGGGAGGGGGGGCAAATGGGACAAAATACACAAGGAAAGCACTCACATTTGCCACATCCGTATATAATACATATGGGAAAAAAGCATCTAATCACAAGAGTGAAAGAATGGCGGACTTTGAGGCAGTGCGGAAGTATGTTAAAAAATATATATTTTAATACAAAACTAAAAAATTTAATTTTACAATATAGAAAAATATTATTGACATACTGTAGATAGAATATAACCATATGGATTATAGATTCATAGATAGTGGAACAAATCCTTTGAAGTCACCTTCAAAGGATTTGTTCCACTATCAATGAATCTATAATCCATATGGTTATATTCTCTCTATGTCAATAATATTTTTCTATATTGTAAAATTGTATTTTTTAGTTTTGTATTAAAATATATATATATTAACATACTTCCGCACTGCTTCAAATTCCGCCATTCTTTCACAATAAAGACTTTGGACATTTTTTATTTGGCATGCTCTGTGAGCAATAAAAACCTGACAGAAGTTCTAACCCCTTAGCAATCTACCCAAAACAAAATAAATAAATAAAACAATAGGATTTTGAAACACTTTAATTGGCAATAGTCAGTTCTAGAAGTTTTGAAAGAAATTGATGTATTTGCATTAACTACAGTATATTGTGATCTAGTCAATGCAGTTGTATAGCAATGTACTGGTAAAGCAGACTATTTCCAATAGTCAATGAACTGGTATGTCAACCCTTAATATCATTTTGATAAAGTGTCTCTGTTTCCAAAGCACAAGTATGCAAGCAGAGTGGGCTAGAGAAAAGTTATTTGCCACTGTGCACTGCATGGAACAAATTCTAATTCTGCGGTAGAACAGGTGTGGCTTCACATGTGGTGAACCATACGGAAAATATTTATTTCACTTACTGTTTCTTTTTAAAATGTTAAAATGTAAATGAACACAAAAGATTGTAAACCAATAGAAGACTCATTTAACTTGTTTCTAATCAAATAACTGTTACAAAAAGCTTATTAGAATTCATCTTGATATATTGCCCATATTTACTTGGCGAAAGTCAGCAGTTAATGTTCTTGCAGTAACTTAGTTACTCTTCATACAATGATATATGGGGCCCCAAATGTCACAATGAGAAATTTACAAGTTACAGGCCAACTAAAACCTTTACTGTGTATTTTAGGGAATAATATGAAAAAGTAGTAATAGAAGCACAATCATAAATCTTTTGTGAAAGAAAATATTTAGCATTGAAATCAATTATTTGAATTGATAATGCCATATAATTTATGAATTAGGATGAAATTAAATCATTTTTACCATGTTCCAAAAATTTTAATAAAGGAGGACTCGACATAAAAAAAAAAGAAAAAAAAAGTAGGATTCCCCTCTTTTTCATTCCCAACACAGGGTTAGGGTTATACATTGGCTTTACATTGGAGCTCAGCTGTTTAAATCAATCCCCAACACTCTGCCAAGAGTTTATTCTCTCAGATGGTAGATTTCTGCTCTTACAGGCTGCTCAAGTGATGCTTGCATTGAACATTTTTTTTTCCAACCATTGACATTATTCTCAAGTCTCAGAGTAAATTTAAGGTTTTCTTATGGCCTGTACACACCATATGAAAATCAGATAAAAAAAAATTGTATGACGAGCTGTCTGACGATTTCTGGATCATAAGTATGGTGCTTTCTACAGCCAATTTTGTTTTTTTGTTAGACAAAGGCTGGATGCGCAGACTATAAAATGTCAGATGTGAACTCAACATCTGATTTCCGTTTCATGAGTATGGTTTTTGTACAAAAAAAATGGTAAGAGCAACACTACGTATGCTCAGAAACAAAAGAATACATACTAAAGTATTCAACACATTACGTCACTAATGACGTTCTATTCTGTCGTACGAAAATGTTCTTATTGTCAGTAACCTCTTGACTTTTGACATGAGACTAGCTTGCCACGAAAAACAGACCTTCGGCCATCCGGAAATCTAAGCGTGTGTATGAGGCTTTACACTTGACTTGATGTTCAATTCACTAAGTTACCCCTTAAATAAAGCACAGAAAGTTTTTGGCAAGTATATTTTCTCTTGTTCAGGGGAATCACAATGATATTTAAGATGTAGCTATATTATGACAATACTACTTTCTAGAATACATGGGCTTCACATATGCTAATTGTATCAACAGTTACACTAATAAAATATAAAAAAATGTAAAGATGATCAAAGAATTTATTAATTTTTGTTAAGGTGTCAAAAGGTTGGCGTCTTCGTTTTGTACACCATCCAGGCATTCTAACAGCAGAATATCTGTACTCAAAGCTAAAAAAATTAAGTTAAACTGTGCCTTCCGCCTCTCTAGGGAAGATAGTTGGCATGGGCCCTCACATGTCAGCACTTGGCAGCTGGGAAAACCAGATTAGCAGTATTGAGTTTACTTTTACCGCTTCCGGACCAGCCGCAACAGTTATACTGCGGCAGGCCGGCCCCCCTGCGAGAGCCGTCATAGCTGTACATCGTCTCTTTAAGATGCCTCCGGGGGCACACATGCCCTAAGCGTGTCCTCGGAGCCGCAATTGCTCGGTACAGAACAAGAACGGGGATGTGTGTGTGTAAACACACACATCCCTGTTCTTTCAGGTGCAAAGAGACTGATTGTGTGTTCATACAATGTATAAACACCAATCAATCTCTTCCCCTTGTCAGTCCCATCCCCCTACAGTTGTAACACACATTAGGGAACACAGCTAACCCCTTAATCGCCCCCTAGTGTTAACCCCTTCCCTGCCAGTGACATTTTTACAGCAATCCGTGCATTTTTATAGCACCGATCACTGTATAAATGCCAATGGTCCCAAAAATGTTTCAAAAGTGTCCGATGTGTCCACCATAATGTCCTAGTCCCGATGAAAATCACAGATCGCCGCCATTACTAGTAAAAAAATTAATATTAAAAATGCCATAAAACTACCCACTATTTTGTAGACGCTATAAGTTAAAAAAATTGGGATATTTATTATAGCAAAAAGTAAAATATATTGGGGGTTATTTATGAAAGGCAAATCCACTTTGCACTACAAGTGCAAAGTGCACTTGAAATTGCACTTAAAGTGCACTTGGAAGTGCAGTCGCTGTAAATCTGAGGGGGACATGCAAGGAAAATAAAAAACAGCATTTTAGCTTGCACATGATTGGATAATAAAATCAGCAGAACTTCCACTCAGATTTACAGCGACTGCACTTCTAAGTGCACTTTCAGTGCAACTTCAAGTGCACTTTGCACTTGTAGTGCAAAGTGGATTTGCCTTTCGTAAATAACCCCCATTGTGTGTTTTTTTTTTTTTTTTCAAAAAACTTGCGCTCTACTTTTGTTTATAGCGCAAAATATAAAAAAACGCAGCAGTGATCAAATACCACCAAAAGAAAGCTCTATTTGTGGGGAAAAAAGGACGTCAATTTTGTTTGGGTACAACGTGCATGACCGCGCAATTGTCAGTTAAAGCGACAGAGAGCCGTATTGCAAAAAATGGCCCGGTCATTGGGCAGCCAAATCTTCCGGGGCTGAATTGGTAATGCCATGGTCAAAGCCAAATAAGCTCACCCTGCTTCTGCCCCAGCAAAAACTTTGTAGCCTTTCAACAAATAATATGCTTTGAAGATGGGGAGTGGGTCAGTGTAACAGGAATGTCTATTGCCTAACCACCAACTCTATGTGCAAAGCTAAATCACAAATGTAAGGATAGTTGTTTTTCTAAAACAGGTTAGGAAACTAATAAAACACTATATTAGCTTGCACTATTTAAGTTTGCAATGTAGACTAATAATATTCCACAATCCTTCTCAAAGACATGTTGTAAAAGTGATCCCTCAGAAATTACTCAGATACATCAAACAAGGAACTATGATTTTTATTTTACTTTATACTCTACCGAGTTTCAGAATCATCTTGTTTTGGCAACTAACATTTTCTGTGGTTTGTGAAATAATTGTAATGTTTCTTTTTTATTAACTGAATTAGAAGCAGCCCTGGGGGTCTGTTTTCCTTAACTTCAATAAGCAATCTAAACAGGTTTCTTTAGTAGTCTGTTCCTACCGTTATGTGCTCTAAATCCTTAGATGTAAAACACAGAAAATGCGTCAGCGTTTACCCTTTGCTTCCTATGCATCCTTTATTGATGGTAATACAGTATTATTTTGTGATCAAATGCTGATTAAAGACTACAGTAAACAGTACCTAATACACCATGGGAATGCTCTTGAAGAGAAAAGCAACTTGCAGTTCCTTAGATAAGGGTTCATAATTAGTGTGTACAAATGTGTTTTTCCAGAGTGATATTCCGCATGTCTGCTGTATTCTATTATTCACTTTTTAATGTACTACACTATTTATCTCTTTTTCTCTGACCCTATCATGTCTAGTCTTGTTGTATGCATGTATGTATGCGTCACTCTCTAGTGACATTGTTGGTAATGCCAGTAAGAGTGTTAGCATAGGAGAAGGTAAGCAAGCTTTTATGGATGCTTTTGCTGGGGAGTTGCTAGCAGAAACTTGCGCTATTTGACCCTTAGACCTGCCATGGTAACATTAATGCAACATGTTGGCACACTGGACTAAAGGTACACTAATTTGATGCTTTCATTCTATAGAAAACTAAGACCTTAAAGGGGTTGTAAAGGTTTGTTTTTTATTTTCTAAATAGGATCCCTTTAATCTAGTGCATTGTTGGTTCACTTACCTTTTCCGTCCATTTCCCTTCTAAATGATTTTTTTTTCTTTGCCTGAATTTCTCACTTCCTGTTTCTCCTCAGTAAGCTTTGTACCATCATCAGAGTGGTGTTTAGTCAGCCAGAACAGCTTACTGAACACCTTTTTTTTTTTCACAAGAAAGGTTACTGAACACCTTACTGAGGAGGAACAGGAAGTGAGAAGTTCAGACAAAGAAAACAAAGAAAAAAATATATTTAGAAGGGAAATGGAAGGAAAAGGTAAGTGAACCAACAATGCACTAGCTTAAAGGAACCTATTTAGAAAATAAAAAACAAACCTTTACAACCCCTTTAAAGCAGTATTAACCCCAAAGGCAAACATTTATTATATTGCAGCTTACTAGTTCTTATGCCGCGTACACACGACCATTTTTCGGCTTGTAAAAAACAAAGTTTCTTTCTCGTACATCACGGGACACAGAGCGGCATATTCATTACTATATGGGTTATATGGAGTACCTTCAGGTGTGGACACTGGCAATCTCAAACAGGAAGTCCCCTCCCTATATAACCCCCTCCCCTAGAGGGAGTCCCTCAGTTTTTTCGCCAGTGTCTTAGGTGTTGGTCACGGAATAGCTTTGCTCCACATCCTTGGGATTAAGGGCGGGCTAACCGGATCTGTCCAAGGAGCCTCAGTGCCAAAGTGGACAGTACCCGGGCCCCAAACCGTGGGGTTTTGCCTATAATGCTCCTCTTTGGAGGGCTGGACCCTGGGCCCAGGACTTGGAGTTTGTAAAAACCATAAGTGCCTGTTTGCCAGGGTGCTATATAGGTCCAGGACAGTGGGTACCTTCATAGGACCCCAGGGCCTGAAGGTCTACTACGCTACCCACGGAGATGGGAGAAGATTGGATCGTTTTGCTGGACAAACATCCTGCAGCATGGAGCAGGTAAGGGGGAGCCTGCGGGACTTGGTTCGACAGCAGGCTCTCCGGGGTAACCTAAAGGGGGGATAGCCTAAGTATGCTCTGCATTGGCAACCTTGTTCACTATGTCTGAGAAAGACAGGATGACCCCTTTTTTCCCCCATCACTAGGTTCCCCTGTCTAAGAATGTGTTGCTAGCTAACCTGCTGCTTTCTTCCTAGGACTAGTAAGGATCCCTATGGGGCCTTTTGGAGAGTCCTACCTGGCCGGGGGTTTGAATCTGCCGCCTGATACTGCAGTCCTGGGTCTCCAGCAGCGCGGCTCCTCCATGTTCCTCCTGTTCCGGCATACGCGTGCGCGCGCACGTCTTATAGACGTTTTTTCGCGCCGTTCAGAGAGGAGGGCGGGGGGGGGGGCGTGCCTGCGGCGTCATACAGGGGCGCGCCTTGTGCTGTTATAGATCAGCAGGCATTGTCAGTGCTCAGTCTGAGGCTGATTTCAGAAGGAGAGGACGCAGAGCGGCAGAACAGTGACTCCCGGTGGCGGAAGAGGGGTAGTACATGCTGGACTTTGTTCCAATGCCTTTTTTGTTAAGCCAAAAAATCCCCCTTTTTGCAGCAGGTTGGAGGCTGGCAAACTAAGTTTGGGGTCACTGTATGTTTTAAAAAAAAATATATATATATATATAATATATATTTAAAAAAAAAAAAAAAAAAGAAAAACATACGGGGCCCCATCAGTTTTTGGGCATTAGTGATCTATTGTCCCCTAAGCTCTGGTTTTGTACTCCTGGCCACTACAGTCTGTTGTTGTTGGCGGAGTCCCTCGATTTTGTATTATGGCTTCCAAAGGTTCGGGGTCAAAGGGTACAAAAAAGACCAAAAAACAAAGGGGTTCCCCCTCTGATTCTGATGATATGCCGATACTTTCCCCGCAACTTATTAACATAAAGGGCACCTTGGATGAGCCATTAGGGGGATCTGGTGCGGAGGCTGGCCCAGATCAGCCCAGCCCTGTGTTTATCACAGAGGAGATGCTAGCCGTATCCCTAGGGGGGCTAGAAGAGAGAATAGCAGCATTGATCGCTAGAGCTATTCCTGGTAAGAAACGGGTTAGATCCCCATCACCAAGAGGTGTATCCTCAGATGCTGAGATTCTCTCTCCAGAGGAATTGGAATCACAGGAGGATCAACTAGACCTGAACCAAGAGGGTTCAGGGATTGAGGGATCTGCCTCTGAGGAACCATTTTCAGACTCCCAGACAGAAAGACTGTGGGTACAGTCTTTGACGGACATGGTCCGCTCGGCATTTAGTTTACCATTGCCAGAGCCTCAGGTTCCTCCGGTATCCTCTCTGGGCTCTTTGAAAGCTCCGTTAAGCAACGCAGTTTTTCCGGTCCATCCTCTCTTGGAGGAATTGATCTTTCGGGATTGGGTACGGCCGGACAGGATTTTTCTGCCACCGAAAAGATTTGCGGTCATTTACCCCATGGAGGAAAAATTCTCCAAGAGGTGGAGGCTCCCAGTAGTGGATGCAGCCATCTCATGTGTGAATAAATCACTAACTTGCCCGGTGGAAAACATACATATGTTTAAAGATCCGGTTGATAAACGGTTAGAGACACTTTTAAAAGCATCCTTTGCTACGGCAGGAGCAGTGGTACAGCCAGCTGTGGCTGCAATTGGAGTCTGTCAGGCGTTAAAAGACCAGACAAAAGAAATGTTAAAGGACATGCCTACCCAACAAGCAGAAGAGTTTTCTGACATTCCCAGAGCTCTGTGTTTTGCTGTAGATGCTATAAAAGATTCCATCCAGCAGGCCTCTCGTTTATCACTATTTTTGGTGCACATGAGAAGGCTCTTATGGTTGAAGAACTGGGCGGCGGAGCCCCCATGCAAAAAGCTTCTGGCAGGGTTTCCCTTCCATGGAGGACGACTCTTCGGAGAGGATCTGGATAAATATATTCAGACTATTTCAAGTGGCAAGAGTACCCCTTTTACCGGTCAAAAAGACATTCCGGGGTCCTACATTTAAAAGGCAGCTCTTTCCTGTCTCGGGGCCCTCAAATTCCAGGCAGTATCGACGGCCGCCTGCACGATCCAACGTTAACAGTAGATCGCAGGGACAGGCCCCTGGGGGTAAGAGGCCATGGTATCGCAAGCCGACAAAGACAGCCCCTAAGTCTGCCTTATGAAGGGGCGCCCCCACTCTCGCGGGTGGGGGGAAGGCTTCGTTTCTTCTCAGAAGTTTGGGAAGCCAAGATCCCCGACAAATGGGTCCGGGCATCTGTAACCACAGGCTACAGACTGGAGTTTCTAAGGTGTCCTCCGCCTCATTTTCAAGAATCAAGGCTACCAAAGGATCCAGCAAGGAAGGCCTCATTGCTGGCAGCTTTGGATCACCTGCTTTGCCAGGACGTAATAATAGAGGTGCCAGCCCAAGAGCAAGGGCTAGGTTTCTATTCCAATCTCTTTGTCATACCAAAGCCCAACGGCGATGTCAGGCCAATCTTGGACCTAAAGAGGTTAAACGGTTACCTAAGGGTTCGTTCCTTCCGGATGGAATCCATCCGGTCAGCAGCCGCCGCGCTTCAGAGGGACGATTTTCTGGCCTCCATAGACATAAAGGATGCTTACCTTCATGTACCAATCTTTCAGTCGCATCAAAGATTTTTACGCTTCGCGGTGGGGCAGCGACACTTCCAATTCAGGGCGCTCCCCTTCGGGCTGGCCACGGCCCCCCGGGTATTCACGAAGATCCTAGCCCCAGTTCTGGCCAATTTAAGGATCCAAGGGGTCACAGTCCTAGCATACTTGGACGACCTTTTAATCATAGATCACTCACGGCCGGGTCTGCAACAGGCAGTAAACCTCACGGTTCGGTACCTCGAAGGATCCGGCTGGGTCCTAAACCGGGGAAAGTCAGCGTTCCAGCCTACAAAGCAGTTGGAATACCTCGGCATGAGGTTAGACACAGAACAGCAAAGGGTGTTCCTGCCCCTTGTAAAGATCGAGGCTATCAAGGGGTTGGTTCAGTTGGTTCTAAACAAGAAAGAACCAACTATTCGCCTGTGTATGCGAGTACTAGGCAAGCTAGTGGCCACGTTCGAGGCAGTACCATACGCTCAGATCCACACTCGCGTCCTACAGGCAGCCATTCTAGCAGCCTGGGGCAAGAGGGCACATGCCTTAGAGTCCCCTTTGACGCTATCATCAAGGGTCCGACAAAGCCTGGCCTGGTGGTTGAACCCCCAGAATCTTCAGCCCTGTTGTCTGGAAGGTAGTTACCACAGACGCCAGCCTGGCAGGCTGGGGGGGGGCGGTCTTCGAGGGGTTCTCTCGCCAAGGGAACTTGGGTGAAGGCAGAGAGGCAGCTCCCCATCAATATCTTGGAGATCAGAGCTGCTCGCCTAGCCCTTCTGGCATGGACCTCCAGATTAAAGGGTTCCCGGTGAGAATCCAGTCAGACAATGCCACGGCGGTGGCATACATAAACCACCAAGGGGGAACCAGGAGTCAGGCCGCTCAGAGGGAGGTGAGCTTGATTTTTCAGTGGGCAGAGGTTCATGTACCCTGCATTTCGGCGATATTCATTCCCGGAGGGGACAACCTGCAGGCAGACTTCTTAAGTCGCCAGAGTCTGTTGCCAGGGGAGTGGTCTCTGCATCCCCAGGTCTTTCAGACAATCTGCCAGAGGTGGGGAATGCCGGACGTAGATATAATGGCATCCAGGTTCAACAAGAAACGGACAGGTTCGTGTCTCGAGCGAGGGATCCTATGGCCTGCGGAACCGATGCGTTGGTTTGCCCTTGGCATCAATTCAAACTTCTATATGCATTCCCTCCGCTACAGTTACTCCCTCGCCTGTTGCGCAGGATCAGAGTGGAGCACAAGCCAGTCATTCTAGTAGCTCCGGCTTGGCCCCGGAGGACTTGGTACTCACTAGTCCTGAAGATGGCAGTGGGAGACCCTTGGACTCTTCCTCTACAACCAGACCTACTCTCACAAGGCCCGATCCTCCACCCTACATTACAGCGTCTAAATTTGACGGCCTGGAGGCTGAATCCCTGATTCTCAGGGGTAGAGGTCTGTCTAGGCAGGTAATTCCTACCCTGATTAGGGCTAGAAAGCCGGTCTCCAGGGTGATTTATTACAGGGTGTGGAGGAACTACGTAGGCTGGTGTGAATCCAAAAGATGGAAATATACTATTGATAGGGTGTTAAGTTTTCTCCAGCTAGGAGTGGATAAAGGCCTGGCACTAAGCACAATCAAGGGACAGATCTCAGCTCTGTCAGTGTGGTTTCAGAGGCCGCTGGCCACCCACTCGCTGGTAAAGACCTTCTTACAGGGGGTCTTGCGTATTAATCCTCCTGTCAAGTCACCACTTTGTCCATGGGACTTAAATCTTGTTCTGTCATCTCTACAGAAACAACCCCTTGAGCCGTTGGCTGAGGTACCTTGGTTTTACTGACTAGAAAGTCGGTATTTCTGATCACCATAGTTTCGGCCAGGAGAGTATCGGAATTGGCAGCCTTATCTTGTAAGGAACCATATCTCATTTTGCATAAGGATAGGGCGGGGTTCCGTCCTCATCCTTCCTTTCTACCAAAGGTTATAT
This sequence comes from Rana kukunoris, assembly GCA_029574335.1. Taxonomy (NCBI): domain Eukaryota; kingdom Metazoa; phylum Chordata; class Amphibia; order Anura; family Ranidae; genus Rana; species Rana kukunoris. Next base: position 211,881,985 of record CM056050.1, on the reverse strand, counting down.
CCAGTTTCCACCTGAACCAGGATGTGGTACTTCCATCCTTCTTCCAAAACCCACCTCTAGAAAGGAGGGGTTGCTGCATACGTTGGATATTGTCAGGGCCGTAAGGGCCTATCTTAAAGCTACAGAGAAGGTTCGGAAAACAGATGTGGTGTTCGTTTTACCGGAAGGGCCCAAGATGGGTCAGGCAGCCGCTTGATCCACCATCACAAGATGGATTAAACAATTAATTGTTCGGGCCTGCGGTTTGAAGAGGTGCCTCCTCCTTTGTCGGTAAAGGCCCATTCTACCAGGGCCATGGGCACCTCCTGGGCAGCACATCATCGGATCTCTATGGCTCGAATATGCAAGGCAGCAACGTGGTCATCAGTCCACACGTTTACAAAATTTTATCAATTGGACGTAAGAAGGAATGCGGATACAGCCTTTGGGCAGTCAGTACTACAGGCCGCGATTCAAGCTCCTCAGGATCTGAGGGGGCTTCCTTGATTTGATTTGAGATTTACATTTCTCGTTTAAGTTGGATTTACTAGTATTTGAGTATACCTCTAAAATTAAATCCTTCTTTGGAAGATGTCTCCCTCCCCTCATTAAAGCATTGCTTTCGGACATCCCATATAGTAATGAATATGCCGCTCTGTGTCCCGTGATGTACGAGAAAGAAAAAGGGATTTTTAAATACAGCTTACCTGTAAAATCCTTTTCTTGGAGTACATCACGGGACACAGAGCTCCCACCCCTCTTTTGGGGAACATTTTGGGAGGCATACTGCTTGCTACAAAACTGAGGGACTCCCTCTAGGGGAGGGGGTTATATAGGGAGGGGACTTCCTGTTTGAGATTGCCAGTGTCCACACCTGAAGGTACTCCATATAACCCATATAGTAATGAATATGCCGCTCTGTGTCCCGTGATGTACTCCAAGAAAAGGATTTTACAGGTAAGCTGTATTTAAAAATCCCTTTTTTCAGCCTCTAGGAAAACAACATTTTTTCCAACTTCATCAATAAGACGACGTTGCCCATACACGATCCTTAAAAAAATGCTCTAGCAAAGCGCGGTGACGTACAACACGTACGACGGGACTATAAAGGGGAATTTCCATGCGGATGACGCCACCCTTGGGGCTGCTTTAGCTGATTCCCTGTTAGTAAAAGACGATTTGTGATTTTCTGTCTGTTACAGCGTGATGAATGTGCTTACTCCATTGCGAACAGTAGTTTTACCAGAACGAGTGCTCCTGTCTCATACAGTAGGTGACTGGGATATTGTGTCAATCTCGCTCCCTTTCTCGGCGAGATTGACCACCTACGAGCCCCATCGCGGGAGCCAGCGCCGAGCTGGCTTGCCGCGATGGAGAGCGAGCGCGTCATAGAAGCGACGGGGATCCGACGCGGATTCCCGCCAATTCTACACGTGGGCGGAGTTATGAATCCTGAAGGAGAAATCCCCGCCGGATTTTTAAAGAAAAATCCGGCATGGGTTCCCCCCTCAGGAGCATAACGGGCCCTTAGGTCGGTTACGGGTTGTAAGGAGACCCCCTACGCCGAAAAAACGGCGTGGGGGTCCCCCCACAATCCATAACAGACCCGTATCCAAAGCACGCCGGCCGGCCGGTCAGGAAGGGAGTGGGGGCGAGCGAGCGCCCCCCCCCTCCTGAGCCGTACCGGGCAGCATGCCCTCAACATGGGGGGGTCAGGTGCTCTGGGGTAGGGGGCGCACTGCGGCCCCCCACCCCAGAGCACCCTGTCCCCATGTTGATGAGGACAGGGCCCCTTCCCGACAACCCTGGCCGTTGGTTGTCGGGGTATGCGGGCGGGAGGCTTATCGGAATCTGGAAGCCCCCTTTAATAAGGGGGCCCCCAGATACCGGCCCCCCCCCCTAAGTGAATGAGTATGGGGTACATTGTACCCCTACCCATTCACCTGCAAAACAAAAGTTTAAACACAAATAAACCACACAGTGTATTGAAATATTTTATTAGTTGGCCGCCGGGGGGGGGTGTGTATGATCGCTTTTAGAAAAGCGCCCCCCTCCGGCGGGCTTCTGTGGGGGGGTGGGTGCCGCCGTCTGGTTCTTTTCCGCCGCCGGGGGGGGCGCTTTGATAAAAGCGCCCACCACCCGGCGGGCTTCTTTCGACGTCTTCGGCGGCTGGGGGGTCTTCTCCCACTCTCCGGGGTCTTCTCCCGCTCTCCGGGGGTCTTCTCCGCTCTCCGGGGGTCTTCTCCGCTGTCCGGGGGTCTTCTTCTTCTTCAGGACTCGCCGCCGCTATCTTCGTGTGTTAGCTCAATTACTAGCGGCGGCGGTCCCCTCTTCTGCGACGTCGGCGTCTTCTTCTTCTTCTCCTTCTTCTGCTGTCCAGATGTTGACGCGACGCTTCCTCCCGCTGTTATGCCCGGCGCGCGGCTCGCAGCGAAATATATAGGCCTGTCTTGTGACGTCGCAGTCCCATCATGCTCCGGTAGGTACCACGTGGTACCTACCGGAGCATGATGGGACTGCGACGTCACAAGACAGGCCTATATATTTCGCTGCGAGCCGCGCGCCGGGCATAACAGCGGGAGGAAGCGTCGCGTCAACATCTGGACAGCAGAAGAAGGAGAAGAAGAAGAAGAAGACGCCGACGTCGCAGAAGAGGGGACCGCCGCCGCTAGTAATTGAGCTAACACACGAAGATAGCGGCGGCGAGTCCTGAAGAAGAAGAAGACCCCCGGACAGCGGAGAAGACCCCCGGAGAGCGGAGAAGACCCCCGGAGAGCGGGAGAAGACCCCGGAGAGTGGGAGAAGACCCCCCAGCCGCCGAAGACGTCGAAAGAAGCCCGCCGGGTGGTGGGCGCTTTTATCAAAGCGCCCCCCCCGGCGGCGGAAAAGAACCAGACGGCGGCACCCACCCCCCCACAGAAGCCCGCCGGAGGGGGGCGCTTTTCTAAAAGCGATCATACACACCCCCCCCCGGCGGCCAACTAATAAAATATTTCAATACACTGTGTGGTTTATTTGTGTTTAAACTTTTGTTTTGCAGGTGAATGGGTAGGGGTACAATGTACCCCATACTCATTCACTTAGGGGGGGGGGCGGTATCTGGGGGCCCCCTTATTAAAGGGGGCTTCCAGATTCCGATAAGCCTCCCGCCCGCATACCCCGACAACCAACGGCCAGGGTTGTCGGGAAGGGGCCCTGTCCTCATCAACATGGGGACAGGGTGCTCTGGGGTGGGGGGCCGCAGTGCGCCCCCTACCCCAGAGCACCTGACCCCCCCATGTTGAGGGCATGCTGCCCGGTACGGCTCAGGAGGGGGGGGGCGCTCGCTCGCCCCCACTCCCTTCCTGACCGGCCGGCCGGCGTGCTTTGGATACGGGTCTGTTATGGATTGTGGGGGGACCCCCACGCCGTTTTTTCGGCGTAGGGGGTCTCCTTACAACCCGTAACCGACCTAAGGGCCCGTTATGCTCCTGAGGGGGGAACCCATGCCGGATTTTTCTTTAAAAATCCGGCGGGGATTTCTCCTTCAGGATTCATAACTCCGCCCACGTGTAGAATTGGCGGGAATCCGCGTCGGATCCCCGTCGCTTCTATGACGCGCTCGCTGGAATGTACTTTTACTATTCCAGCGAGTGCGAGATGTCGGCAGCCTGTCGCCGAGATTCAGCGCGATGCTGGCGTGCTGAAAACACATTCTCGGCGGCAGGCACTGTAACTTGCTTCTGAGCATGTGCGGGTTTTTAACGTCGTTTTAGCCCACCCAAGATAATTTTTTACAACCCGAAAAACTACATAGTTTAAAAAGTTGTTAAAAAATGCAGCATGTTCGAATTTTTTTTTTTTTTGTCATTTTTCAGAACCTGAAAAATTATGTGAAGCCCACACACGATCAGTTTAAATAACATTTTTTTTAAACGTTGTTTTTTACATGCCAAAAAATGATCGTGTGTACGCGGCATTAGATGTAATGACGGCATTAATTTTCTATTTTAGGCTTTCTTTACTTTTTTTATAATAACGTTTTTATTGTAATTGTAAAAGACATGTACCGCTTTCTTTACTTTCATCTGGTTATCCAGCCAGCAAGTATTTTGTTTTTAAAAAACACAAGCTCTCCAGAAGAATGTTTCAGAATGTATCAGTTTCCATGGGTGAGACAAGCCCTTTAACACAGGCAGGGGTGCTTATAATGATCAGCTTTTATTTATTTTAAAACCTTTATCCCAAAAGGAAAGACCAACTGCTGTAACCGAGCTAGAGTTTGGTTTAAATTTGTCAGTGTATTTTAATCTGCTAATACATTTAACACTACCCTCCCACCCAGACCGATAATGCTGCTGTCTGTTAAACCACCTGTGCGCATTCACCCAGACATGTGTCTCACTAACACTATAGGTGTGCTACTGGCTGGATCACCATGTGAAAACAGCAGGGAAAATAGCCTTAGGCGCCGTACACACGGCCGAGGTTCTCGCTGAAAATCAGCGAGAACCTCGCTGGAATGCACATTCCAGCGAGGACCTCGGCCGTGTGTACGGTCTCAGCGAGCTTCCCGTCGGGAAGCCCGTCGAGCCGAAATAGAGAGCACGCTCTCTATTTCCTCGACGGCCCGCCTGGAAGAATGGCTGGTTGCCATTCCCGACGGGCGGGTCACCGAATTCGACGGCCGGGAGAGAACCTCGACGGGCGGAACGATGTGTTCTGCCCGTCGAGGTTCTCTGCCGTGTGTACGGCACCATAGAAAGGAAAACTGATGCAGCCACCACCACTAATGATTGGTAAACTGCAATATAATTAATCTTTGGTTTTGGGTTTAATATCGCTTTAAGGCTGATTTACAGGCAGATACAGAAAACGCCAATTCATGCAGCTATATTTTAGTATATATTTTTTTGTGTATTTTTATACTTAAAAGTTGGTTTCAGCACTAGAAACACGGCATGTTGTAAAGTGCACATGCTGGTAATAAATATGCTATGAGGAGAACAGGAGAAGAAGCTCTCTATTTTGCTGCTTCTCCATCATTGTCCAACCTAGGCTGGGGGTCAGGGAAGTTATCCATCTATATCGCTTCATCAACCTGACAAGACTGCATAAACAGAAATTCAAACCTTTTTTTAGGTAAAGCAACTTTCATATATGTACAGGCATATTCCACTTTTAAAGCAGAGCTCCGCCATTTAAAAAATATTAAAAGCCAGCAGCTACAAATACAGCAGCTGCTGACTTTTAATAAATGGACAATTACCTGTCCTGGGGTCCAGCGATGTCTGCAGCAGATAGACGAGCAATCGCTCGTCTATCTGCTGCCCCCACCGCCATCCTCTGTGAGGGAATCAGGAAGTAAAGCGTTCCGGCTTCACTGCCCGATTCCCTACGGCGCATGCACGAGTTGTGCAGCGCTGTCCTCACTGGTCACCGATGTGTTATGGGAGCCGTGTGTTTCTCAGAACACAACGGGCAGGGGCGGGAAGTGATGAACTACCTGCACAGAGGACTCCTGGAAGTGGGTGCAAATACCTGTCTTAGACAGGTATCTGCACCCCCCTCCCCCTGAAAGGTGTCAAATGTGACACCAGAGGGGGGAGGGTTCCGATGAGTGAAAGTTCCACTTTAGGGTGGAGCTCTGCTTTAAGTACACAATGGGGTTTATTTACTATCGCTGGAGAGTTTCAAAATCAGGCTCACTTCTGCATAGAAACCAATGAGCTTCCAGTTTCTTTACCAGGCTTAATTGAACATGCTGGGGTAAGAAGCTCATTGGTTTCTATGCAGAAGTGAACCTGATTTTGCACTCCCCAGCAATAGTAAATAAACCCACATTGTGTACTTAAAAGTGGGGTATGCCTGTATTTCAATTGTGTGTTTAGCTGTTTGCCTTGAATTCTGTTTTAATAATTAAAAGAACCATCAAGCATAAATAAAATTGACACAAATAACCACTTGTAATTTAAAATGCTGAAGTTGCTTTTAAGTGCATAAGGCCAAACTCCCATCAGTGGTTCAAAATTTGTTTTGTTTTTTCAATTGGGGCCAGCATATCTAAAAAAACATTACACAAAAGGTCCACCTTATTCAAAGCACATTTAAAACAACCCTGTTCCTATACTGTACTATTTTTCTAATTTTTTGCTTCCCGTGCGCTGCTCCAACCCCTAGAAATCTTTATGTAAAGTTTGCTAGGAAACCAACACTTCCAGGAGTGTCTGTGCTGCACAATGCTGCTCCACTCTTGACAAATCATAGTGTAATGCCGCGTACACACGGTTGTTTTTTGCGATGAAAAAAAACGACGTTTTCTGTGAAGTAAAAAACGACGTTTTGAAACGTCACTTTTCAAAGACAATTTTGCATACACACCATCGTTTTTTCACAAAAAGCGAGGTTACGTTCACCACTCTTTTCCATTGAAGCTCCGTGTGTACGCGGCATAAAGCTACAGGGAAACCAATATTTCAGGGAGTACAGATCTCCTGGGTTCCTAAGAGCTCTCTTTGGTTTCTTCTGCTGTTCACCAGTTATTAAAAAATACAGTGATGGCAGGGGGTCAAGCATAAGAAACTATAGGGGGAAATTCAGTAAAGCTGCTGCACCACTTTTCTGGCATTAATCCCTCTGGTAATATTGTTGCAAATTCATGAAGCATTTGTGACACTTTTGGTTCTGACAGTGACTCATGCACCAAATTCAGGTAGTTCTAAAATGTGTCCTTTTTTTTTTTTTACAGCAAGTTGTGTCTCATTGAATGAGTCAATTTTACATTGCGTCGCATTGAATGTAAAAATTGAGCCAGTTAGGACCAACTCTCTTTCGGCATACAGAAGAGAAAAATAGTCTCAGACAGATTATGTCTCGCTTGCATTTTAAAAGTGGCATAGCATCAGCCAAATTCAAGTACAACTTCTACCAGGGTTGCCAACTTTCAGAAAATTTACGAACAGTTTGTAAAATCCATAATTGTTACATCTGTCCATGAATGTCAGTTACGGACATGCAGCCTACATGTCTGTAATGGACATTCAAGGACGGATGCAAAACGTACAGATTTTACACACTGTGAATTTACTGAAAGTTGGCAAACCCAGGGTATGTCTTTGTCTATCCCTTTCATGTTTACCGTATATTTACTTACAATTTACTGGGGTGCTTTTTGATTTCAGCATCTATTTTCCAATTAACCAGATCTCTTAATGCGGAGGTTCACCCTAAAAACATGTATTTAACATTCCATTCAGCATAATTCCAACATTTACACTATGCCGTTTTTTTTTTGCTGTACATACCGTCTTATTGTTATTTTCCACCCGGCTTCCGGGTTCTCACTCCCGCGGGAGTAGGCGTTCCTATGCAGAGGCTAGATGATTGAGGCCTTGTGAAAAACTTCCCCCTGACACATAAGGTGCGTCACCAGTTTTCCAAAAGTAGCCAAACGGCTAGTCGGCTCTATGCGGCGCTATACGGCGCCTACCGTGTAGAGCTGACTGCGCAAGCGCCGTATAGAGCCGACTCGCAGTTCGGTTACTGTCGAAAAACTGGTGACGCGCCTTATGTGTCGGGGGGGGAGTTTTTTCACAAGGCGTCAATCATCTAGCCTCTGCATAGGAACGCCTACTCCCGCGGAAGTGAGAACCCGGAAGCCAGGTGGAAAATAACAAGATGGTATGTACAGCAAAAAAAAAAAAACGGCATAGTGTAAATGTTGGAATTATGCTGAATGGAATGTTAAATACATACTAACAACCACAATTGCGCTTATCCACATGTTCAAAGAACTATAGACCCTGTAGATTTTATTATTACAGATCTCTTGGAGGACTAATATATTATATTGTCTGTGGACTGCTTATGTTTACATAAAGTCCGGGTGATATGGCGCAGTCTTTACCCCCCCCCCCCTTTTTCAATGTTAAATACATGTTTTTATGGTGAACCTCCGCTTTAAATTCTAAATGAACTATTATAAAAGACTGTGCCTTAGAGTGGTACTGTATGCACTTCAATATTCAGTGCTGCTTGGCTTATATTGTATCTGCTACTGTATCATCTATATTCAATGGTAACATGATGATACTCAATGATCCATGATCATAATATGTGTGTGAGTTTGTTTGTATTTTTTCCAATAAGCAACAGTATGATGATTACCTCATTGGGAACCTGTAAATAGATGCTGTTATTTTATACCAGGTTGTAATTACAAAGATTGTAAAGATAAAAAAAAAAAAATCCTTGGCCAGCAAGGTCATAGGGACCTTCTCACTTCCTTTTCACTTCTGTTTTTTTTAATCCTGATAAATGTGTTAAGCTTATTTAAGAGAAAAAAAAAGTACCAAAGTTATACATGATTTAAAGGCATAATAGTAAAACATTTCTACTGTATAAAATATTGTATATAGGGAAGGCACTGTTCAGGTTTTATTCCAGGAGCAATTACTTTTAAAGGATACCTCCAACATGTTTTTTTTTTTAATTAGATTTATGCTTACTACTATCACGGTTTCCTTTTTGGAAAGGTATATACTGTATTTATTGGCGTATAACACTCTCTTTTTTACCCTGAAAATAGAGGGTAAACTGTGCCTGCGTGTTATACATAGGGGCTGTGGAAAGTTTTTTCTTGAAACTCCCCTCCTAACCACTTAAGGACCCCTTTACGCCGATATACGTCGGCAGAATGGCACGGCTGGGCACAATCACGTACCTGTACTTGGCCCTTTAAGCCCAGCCGCGGGGTCGCGCATGCACGCAAACCGGTCCGAAGCTCCGTGACCGCGGGACTCTCGGACCCGATTGCTGCTGGAGTGCGGCGATCGGTCCCCGGAGCTGAAGAACGGGGAGAGCCATGTGTAAACACGGCTTCCCCGTCCTTCACTGTGGCGGCGTCATCGATCGTGTGATCCCTTATACAGGAAATCACAATCAATGTCACACCTACAACCACACCCCCCTACAGTTGTAAACACACATTAGGGAACACATAACCCCTTCAGCGCCCCCTGTGATTAACTCCCAAACTGCAAATGTCATTTTCACAATAAACAATGCAATTTAAATGCATTTTTTGCTGTGAAAATGACAATTGTCCCAAAAATGTGTCAAAATTGTCCGAAGTGTCCGCCATAATGTTGCAGTCACGAAAAAAAAAAAAAAATAATAAAAATGCAATAAAACTATCCCCTATTTTGTAAACGCTATAAATGTTGCGCAAACCAACCGATAAACGCTTATTGCAAAAAAAAATTACCAAAAATATGTAATAGAATACTTATCGGCCTAAACTGAGGAAAAACATTTTTTTTATATATTTTTGGGGGATATTTATTATAGCAAAAAGTAAAAAATATTGCATTTTTTTTTCAAAATTGATGCTCTATATCTGATCAAATACCACCAAAAGAAAGCTCTATTTGTGGGAAAAAAAGGACCCCAATTTTGTTTGGGAGCCACGTCGCACGACTGCGCAATTGTCTGTTAAAGCGACGCAGTGCCGAAACGCAAAACCTGGCCGGGTCCTTTAGCTGACTAAAGGTCCGGGTCTTAAGTGGTTAAAGTTAGGGTGTGTGTCATACGCCTGTGCGTGTTATACGCCAATAAATACGGTATATATATATATATATATATATATATATATATATATATATATATATATATATATATATATATATAGTACCATTCCTGATTAATTTCCTGGCCCTACCTAGCTGTATGGGGTTGGTTGTAACCCCCAAAATGTAATTTATTGAGAACAGAATTACAAGCAGTTTTAAAGTTATAATAATGTTACATAAATAATGCTAATTTAATATATTTTAGGCATAAACGCAAATATAAATAAACAAAAACAAAAAAAACAAAGCCGCTAGCTTTCTTACTAGCACATCAAATACAGAAAGTCTAAAACCCGCCAGTCTTTTCAGATTTCTTTTATTACATACAAAAGTGGTACTGTGTCTTTAATAAAAATAGAACTTTCCAGCTTGGTGCCTCCAGCGCAATTACTGCTTTTCAGGCCATTCTGTAACCCAATGATATCAATGTGACATTAGCCCAACAGAAAACACTAACAAACACAGGTGAAAAAATAAAATGACCCTTGCGCCTTTCAGTAAGCTTTATTGAGCTGGCAACCTTTACAAAACAGCAGGCGCAAAATGGTATTTTCTACAAAAGAAATAAGTCTACTGTATATTTTTAGCAATGGCAAAGCAGACAAAACATTGGGTTCCTTTCATTTCACAAAATGGGGATATAATTTAAACTCTTTCACGCCTGTAATCACTCACTGGATCAAACATGTGGAAATTCTAATTCTGTGTTCAGGTGAAGGCATAGTGACTTTAATCCTATTCAGACTTGATGTTTTGAGTTTCTGGATATAAGAGCACACAGTGGCACCGGACATGTGATCTGCCAATTGCAGACGCATAGATTTTCCCTGCAAAACTAATTACCAGAAAATACATCACTGGCTCTGTTACACAGTCCAGATGACTTTGAATGAGCTTTTACCAGTATACAAGATAATCAGGGTTCTAAGGAAACGATATAACAATGATTAGGCTTTAGCAGTGTGCAGGTTAATGCCAGGCCATGCACATACATACAATCCATATAAAAGGAACACTAGCGAGCAGCACATTTTAATTAGCATTATAAATCTTGGTAACAGGGAATTAAGCAGTGCAGACTTTGCCATAGCCGTGGCTTCTATTTTAAGCAGAGAATAACTTTCTAAAATGACATCTGCTTACTTTTTAGTGTCAGGTGTGGTAAATGTGTTACTGGATTGGCTGAATCTCATTAAAGAAAAAAGGTTATAAAACTTTGTCTGTTACTAAAGTCAAGGGCAGGGGTCTTCGTACCCTAGGCATTCTGGAAACAGAAAGAAGTGAGTGACAGATTTCTTATGTGCTAAACTATCCTGACAAGTGAACAAAGCAGGGTAGAAATTGTGAGAATGATGGGTGGAGCCCAATAAGGAGTAGCAATCAGCAGTCAAACATACTTGCTTCATTTTTTTACGTCTACTATGAAGAATAAATGCATACATTTATAGATGGTACGTATACATATACGTATACATGCATAAAACTATAGATGGTATGTGGAAAAAAATGTACATTTAGGCCTGGTTCACACCTATGCATTTTTTTTGTGTGTTTTCGGCTTTGCAGAAACACACTACAGTCCATTTAACATGGTTTCCTATGGATGTGGTTCACATCTGTACATTTTATGGCAAGGGCCAGGGTTTTTTTTTTTCTGAATTTTGGTTCCATAGACTTCAATGAGGTGTGTATTGAAAAAATACAAACTACACCTGCTATATGCAAACTGCACAAGTGTGAATCTGGCCTTATAGCACTATATTTTTGGAGCATTGTTTCACAATCATGGCCTTAAAGGAAACCTGTGCTGAGAAAACACAGTGGCTACCGTTACTAAACCCTCCTTGCCATTTTGGTATTTGCCTTTCTATTATGTCAATCCAAAGGCATCGATATGTTTGTTGAACAAATACGAAGATTAGAAGATCTTACTTTCCTTTTAATTAAAGCTGTAAAAAACTCTCACATAGCAACAACAAAATGCTGACAGGTAGGGTTTTATAACATAAGGGACTCTTGTGGTCTCATCTTTCCCAAACCAGGAATAATGTAATTTGAGAGGCGCATGAACAGTTCAGACCACGTGAATGTCACCTGCTGGTGAAGTGCTTCCTGCAAGAAAGCACAGGAGTGACGTCATTGACTGCCCAGACATTTGAGGCCGCGTACACACGATCAGTCCAAACTGATGACAACGGACTGAAGTCCAGTTTCATCGGTCCAAACCGACCGTGTGTATGGCCCATCAGTCTGTTGTCCTTCAGTCCAAAGTTTTAAAACTTGTTTTAAAATCGGACTGATGGACACCTGACCATCGGTCCAAACCTATAGTCAGTACACAAAAGCATCGGTTCAAAAACCCGCGCATGCTCAGAATCAAGTCGACGCATGCTTGGAAGCATTGAACTTCGTTTTTTTCAGCACGTCGGTGTGTTTTACATCACCGCGTTCTGACACGATCGGTTTTTGATCTGATGGTGTGTACGCACATCAGACCATCAGTCTGTGAACCGATGAAAATTAACTTCAGTCCGTTTTCATCAATTTGGATTGATTGTGTGTACAGGGCCTAAGCGGACAGAGAGCACAAGCCCATAAGAAAAATCGGGCAAAGGTGGAGACACCAGGAGGGGTGACAGCTCAGCTCTGGGAGGTCTCTATTTCAGAGGTAAGTTTGTTATAATGTGGTAGTACAGCCCTCAAAATTTCCACTCGCCTACTAGCATTTGGCGAGTGGATTTAAGCTGGGGGCGAGTGATGACAGGGATGCATGACCAATCTCCCTCCAATCTGTGCCTACACTTAGAGACCCAATGAGATTGGTGTCTGAAGAGGAAAGGTGCATGCTCGGGAAAAGTAGTCTGGTGAGCCGCGCACAGGTGCTCTCCTTACAATTCTCATTAAGCCATGGGACCTAACAGTATGACCTCTCTGAGCCTGCCCTCCTCCCCCGACCAATGTAGCTGGAGAGCAGAGAGCAGGCAGCAGGAAGTAATAAGTGAGGTGGAGGATTGCGAAAATTACCACTCCGGTGCAGCGCTCACTGAAAGTAGCCCTGACATGAGAGCGGCAGCCTTCCAGTTTGTGCAGTTTTCTTCTCCTTGTGCTCTATGTAAGTTTCCAACAGTTCAGCCTGAGCACTGTGAACAGACTGGTCTCAATGTGTGCTGTGTGGTATCAGTGTGCGCTGTGCTATGGTGTCAATGGCTGTGCAGTTGTGTGGATCTCAGTGCTGGATTGTACTCCCTCCCGCTGTGCTGCAGCTCCTCTCCTCACTGCCAGCCTGAATAAAAGGGGGAAGTGGGGACATGCAAGCATGGAGCCGCACACAGGGGCTCCTGATGATGAGATGAATAGGAGAGGGAGAGAGAGCGAGAGAGAGGATGGATGGGAGTTGCAGAGGAGACAACAAGAGAATGGGGAAGAGACCCAGTTCTAGTGCCATGTCCCTCTGGTCTGCCCCCAGTGCCCTGTCCTTCTGGGCTCCCCCCAGTGCCCTGTTCCATTTTGTTAAAGTTGTTGTTGGTAATATTTAATTGTGTAACTTGATTCTGCCTAAAACATTTAACAGTGTCATTCTATGAGATAATCTACGAGGGCATGTTTACAGGTGCAATTAGGCGCAGGGCAGTGTATGAATTAGGTGGGGCAACTGGTGGCGAGTAACTCTTGAGGCCTGGCTAGTAGCTCAGGACTTGAAATTTTGAGCCCTGTGGTAGTATATGGTGCATGCTAGTATATTATGGCATCAATCTGCAGAGCGACAAATAAAGAAAAAAAAAATAGTAAGGAAATGAATACCACTTTAAAAGTCAAATCCTGGCTATATACCCAACTAGCCTTAAAACTGTTCCCTCCCCTCTCTTAACAACTATGTTACCTAACTTGTGTAATAAATATGTATTCACTACTTTCTGCCACTGGCCTTGGCGTGTGTTCAGCGTTTTGTGAGTTTGTCTTTATTCAATAAAAATATAGCGAAAGAAATATGTATTTACTTACCTATTCTTAGCCTTCTCCAATTGCATGATCCCCTGTGGCAGCCAGTGGCAGCTGCAGGGCAGAGGAGAGAGTGCTCCGATGATGGATAATAAAGCCTGGAGGGGTGATGTCACTAATAGGCTTTAATGGCCCATCCATTGTCTTTGCCCCTCCTCTCCCCTTAAGCAATGATGGCTGACACAGGAGAGCTGGATTGGATCACATGACCAGACCGAAGCAGCCTGAAGATAGGCAAATATATAAATATATATAATAATCTACTTTAAAGCCGAGTTCCACATTTATTTTTTTTTATAAAAGTCAGCAGCTACAAACATTGTAGCTGCTGACTTTTAATAATGACACTTGCCCACGATCTCAGCCCCCTGAGGCCAATCCGTCCAAAGGATCAGGTGCAGGCTCCGCCATTGTAACTAAATGAAACAGTGGAGCGTTTAGGCACTTTCCTACTGCACATGCGCAAGTCGCTCCTCACTTTTTAAATGGCCCCATTGCCCTCTGGGACACACACAGGTCCCAGAAGGCAGCGCGAAGAAAAAGGAGGGCTTAACGCAAAAGGGGAAATGACGCACTGCTCTGCGGCCAAGCTAGAAGAGAAGTACACTATGAGGGTTATTTACTAAAGGCAAATCTACTCTAAGTGCAAACTACAAGTGCAAAGTGCATTTGAAATTGCACTTGGAAATGCAGTCACTGCAGATCTGAGGGGGACATGCAAGGAAGAAAAAAACATAATTGGATAATAAAATAAGCAGAGCTTCCCCTCATTTCAGATCTACCCCTCAGATTTACAGCAACTGCACTTCCAAGTGCACTTTCATTGCAATTTCAAATGCACTTTGCATTTGGAGTGCAAAGTAGATTTGCCTTTCACAAATAACCCCCTATGTACTTCAAAAAAGTTAAGAAAAAAAAAAAAACAAACAAAAAAAGAAGCTCAACAAGCCGTTTCATAGGGAAGCCATCAGTTACAGGCTTTCAGTATGGGATTAGTTTAAATCAGGGATCCTCAAACTACAGCCCCAGCTGTTGTAGAACTATACATCCCATGAGGCATTGTAACACACTGACATTCAGATCATGGGAATTGTAGTTCCTGAACTACAGGAGGGCTGTAGTTTGAATACCCCTGGTTTAAATCGTCAGTAGTGATTTGTTGGTCTATAGGCACAATATTCCACTTTAATATAGAGGATATTCCACAAAACAGCTCAAATATCCCACCATGGGCAACATAAATTTTATGTCAGGTCAATATAACCCTACGTAGTACATCTCTGCAAAAATGCAAATTTCTCCATGTTTTTCCCAAATACTGTGCAAGTACAGAAAATGACATTTTGCTCTTGACAGAAATTCCATCAGCTCCTAATTTCCTGTTTTCGGCTGCCAAAATAACGCTAAGTGAGGGGGGATATAGTCCACTGGAAAAAACTAGAAGGGCTGCTTAGACTCCTTGAGATACCACAGGCATAATTAATAGGACAGCTCTGAATTACTGACATGATAAAAGTGTTTTTTTTTTACTTATTGAACAGATATAAAAAAAAGCTCTAAATTATATTTTATTCAACAAACCAAAAATCCAAGCGTTAATCGTCAGGGTTTACACTTGCTAAAAGGTGTCTGGAATCAATGTATGGCCTGTCTATGCATTTATCCATAGCTGACTATTCTTAAAGTGGCGTTCCACCCAAAAGTGGAACTTTAGCTCATTTGTCTCACCCCCCCTTCCGGTACCACATTTGGCACCTTTGGGGGGGATACCCTATCCCCACCTCCGGAAGACCGGGGCGGGCAGCATTACATCAGAAACGTGGCTCCCTCCTCTGCCTCTTGCCAGTAGGAGAGTGCAGCAGTGCCTTGCGCATGCACAGTAGGAACCCAGCGTGAAGCTGTAATGCTTCACTATTGGGTTCCCTTACCGGCAATGACAGCGGCAACACCTGACAGCTGACAGAAAAATTAGCTGCGGTGCCAACATCACTGGACTCCAGGACAGGTAAGTGTCCTATTATTAAAAGTCAGCAGCTGCAGTATTTGTAGCTTCTGGCTTTTAATTTTTGCAGGGGTGGGGGTACATCCGCTTTAAGGACACTGGTACTTTCCTTGCAGTATTGCACTGGGTAAAACACTGTGAAACAACTACTGAGTTACTCTCTTCTGGAAGCTAAAAAAAAAATCTTCAGTACATAGGTATATTGATATTGAAAATATATAAAAAGTAGGGGCCAGATTCTCAGCGGCGCTACGACGGAGTATCTCAGATACCCCGTCGTATCGCCGTTTTTTTTGGCTCGTATCTATGCGAGTGATGCTTAGCTCTCTTTGGCATAGATACGCTTGAACATCCGACAAGTGTAATACCATTACACTTGCGGATCGTAGTTGTAATGACAACTCCGGCCACAAGGTGGCCTTTACGTTGTTTTCTCATTTGCCTATGCAAATGAGGCTACTACCCCGATTCCCGATCGCTTTTACGCCGCCCCGTCGTCGCGTACGTCGTTTACGAACTCGTAAGGTTACCCCTGCTTCTATGAGGATTAACCTTATGAAGTACCGTCGGATGCCGTTGGGTGCCGTCGGAAGCCATGTTAAGTATGGCGTCGGGTCAGCGTCGGCTTTTTCTGTCGCTTACGTCGTTTTACTAACTCGTTCGCGAATAGGGCATTGCGTAGTGACGATCACGTCGTTTTGACGTCGGTTTCAACGGCGCTTTCCGACGTGAGCTGGAGCATGCGCACTGGGCTTTTTCCCCGGCCGGCGCAAGCGCAGTTCGTTCGACGTGGGGACGCGCTTAATTTAAATACAAGCCGCCCCATTTGAATAACGCGGCCTTACACTGGGCCATTTTCGCTACGCCAACGCAAACTACGGAGCAAATGCTTAGGGAATACAGCACTTGCTCTAATACGATGCGGCGGCGTAGTGTAAATGGCTTACGCTATGCCGGCAAATTTCTTAGAGAATCTGGCAAGCAAACACAATTTATAAGAATCTACTATTCGATAATTTTCATAGCATAACCAAGAAGATGCCCACACAGGCATACTTTTTGGAGATGGAACAGAAAAGTATCTGCAATACTCCTTCATACACTAATATATTCCGTTCTCCTTTCTATAATTGACTCTAACTTTCTAGCTTCCATATGCTTCCTGTAACTGTGTTTGAAGCTAAACAAAATCAGACATTTCCATATGTTTATCTTACTGAGAACAAGAAGAGCTTCTACTGCTATCTTAATATGCTGTGACAATGTGCTGTTTCACTCCTTCTCCAATTATTCCTGTGTTTGGTGACTGCAGAGCTTGCAACACCACAAGACACAACACATAACAGCTTAGAGTTGCTGATGCTTCACTGCATGCTTTAAACATCAGCACTCATTTTTTCCATTCATTAAACATTTGGGGTCAAGTGTAACACTGTACCATGTCTCCAGTTCTTTCCCTAGAAAATAAATGGTATGGTAATGTGTGGGCCTCAAAATTATGTGCATTAACCAATATTAAAAATGAAAGGGCTTATTGTACACCAGGCTATATCGGTTGGGTTATTGTTACCTGAGCATATGTATTCAACCACTTCATCTAGTCACATATTATAATGAATGAAATAAAGGTGCAAAATAGACTATTACGCTGACAAAGGCCTGTCAGATGTTCAGAAACCAATTGCTCAGCGTTTTTAAGATTATAACATGTATGCTCATATATACTTACTGAGGCACAAGAAGAAAGTTCCCAGATATCTCTCTTGTTAACTCCTAAAATCAGTCAGATGGTGTGCCTGGTGGCCTTTGCTGGTACAAATAGTCATAAGCACCATTGGGTGATCATCATCTCACTTCTAAGGCTCTTGTCTTTCAGACAATCTGCATAAGAATAGAAGTGTATGTGGACATAGACATTATGGGAAATATGCGTCCCAGGTCCGATGTCATATATCTACATCACATTGCATGTGGATTGCTACATCTCCAAATTTGTAGAGCTGGTCCATCAATCAGTAAGTCTGATCATTATCAGCAGTTCTCATAATTTTCAGTTGCTACAATTGTTATTGAGTTTAGAGATTTACAGTCTGTAATTAAAAAACAAGTTCACGTTTCTTAAAAAATAAATACTGTATTTATTGGCGTATAATACTCACTTTTTTACCCTGAAAACTGTGCCTGCGTGTTATACGCAGGGGGCTGTGGAATTTTTTTTTCCTTAAACTTACCTCTTAGGCCACGTACACACGATCAGTCCATCCGATGAGAACGGTTCAAAGGACCGTTTTCATCGGTTCACCGATGAAGCTGACTGATGGACTGATGTTCCTACACACCATCAGTTAAATAACCAATCGTGTCAGAACACGGTGACGTAAAACACGACGACGTGCTGAAAAAAATTAAGTTCAATGCTTTCAAGCATGCATCGACTTGATTCTGAGCATGCATGGATTTTTAACCGATGCTTTTGCATACTAATGCTCGGTTTTGACCAATCGGTTAGCCGTTCATCGGTTCAATTTTAAAGCAAGCCCTCTAACCGAAGGATAACGGACTGATGGGGCCTACACACGATCGGTTTAGACTGATGGAAACCGAACCTCAGTCCGTTTTCATCGGTTTGAACAGATCGTGTGTACGCGGCCTTACAGTTAGGGTGCGTGTTATACGCCTGTGCGTGTTATACGCCGATAAATACGGTAAATAAGAAATGCAAATTTTTTGCATTTATTATTTGTTATTTATTTTTTTGGAGCCTGGGATTGCACCGGCAAATCTCAGGCTCCTGCAGACTGTGTAGCGGTCTGCCTGTACTTCGTACTTCGACTCAATGGACTACTAGAGCACTCGCCAGTACCCTGGTAGTTCACTGAGAACTAGAAGCCATTAGCCGCAAAGGTTGCCATTACTTGTAGTTCATTCATTCACAAAACGCTCTGAATGAATGGCTGGGTTCTTTTCAAATTGTGACAGAAAGTACAGGGAGAAGATCCCCTGCTTGCTGCTCACAATTAGAAGGGGCTGGGGGAGAGACTGCAGGAATGGAAACATGTTACATGTTCCACCCTAAAAACAGGTATAACATGTAACATGTTCACAAATTAGAATGTATCCTTTAATTTCTAACTAAGGTAATATCAGTCTAAATACAAATAAGATGTAAACCGTATAGGTAAAGGAAAAGGAGCTGAAATGCCTCAATGTATATGGCTACAGCAATACCGACACTGTTACCAAGGGATGTGCCAATTTCTATTTCCACCCAAAAGTGGAGCTTTTTCGCTTTAAGCAATCCTCATCCCATTACATGCTGTGAATTTTATTAAAACTTACAAAACAGTGGAACTCTCTATTAGCTTTTAGAGGATCCCTGAAAACCCCCCTCTTTGGAGAAGCCTACCCTTCCCACACCTATCAACTGTATTTTCATTTGAGTCCATCTGATCATTCCCCACAGCTAACTACCCTTTGTTCCACTTGACCCTCCCTTCAAGATTGTAAGCTCTAACAAAAGGGGCCCTCTGATCCCTCCTGTATTGATTTGTATAGTGACTGTACTGTCTTCCCTGATGTAAAGCGCTGCACAAACTGTGGGCGCTATATAAATCCTGTATAATAATAAAAATGGATCAATGTATTTAATAGACATTGAAAACGATACAGGTAGTGAACTACGCTTGTCTTAGTATCTGTTTCATATTGACAAGTATGTTTGATTTCAAAGACAATACGTTACAGTGTGTTCATTGTAATACTGATGTTTGGTGATGCATTTTTACTTTCATGCAGACCAAATAAGGTCATATAGTATGCATTCTTCACTCCACTCCATGCATAACAGTTCAGTAATGTTTAGATCTGTTGACTAGGGGCATGGAAGGTGCTAGACTAAATTCTGGTGTTCAATCAGATACCATCTGACCTCTTTGGAAAGCTGTGGGATGCCATGGTATGTCAAAGTTCTAATTGACACACCTCTTCTATAGCTGTTGTATATCTTTGAACTAATTTAGTTGCTACAAAATGAATATCCAAATTCTTGTGGTACATATTTATTTGTTCGAGTTCTAAAATTAGTGGCAGTTTGGGGCCCAAGTTCCCCATTCTAGAGACTGATTAATAATTGTGACTTACAGTCAGTAAACTAAAGCATTAAATATATATTTACTGTACCTTTTACAAAAGTTGAAATTCAAGAAGTATATAGAAAGTAAGCTTTAAATGTTAATATATATATATATATATATATATATATATATATATATATATATATATATATATATATATATATATATATATATTATCAGAATTAAAAGATAAAAAATTGTATTGCCTCTCACTATACCTCAGGGAATAAAAATACATCACCAGTACCACATATTTAGAGTATTGCATATTAAATACTCCAAACAGTATTGAGTGTTTAATAGGAAGCATTTTCTTTTTCCCGTATAAGGAATGTAGGATATATTAAAACAGCTGAAAGATGTACATAGAAAGCCTGAATCAATTAACCTTTCAGCACAATGTATTATTTTATATAATTTCAGACCTTGATTTAGCGGGTTGATACTTCTTATCAGATAAAGTACTTCCTGTTAATAATAAAATGACTTGGTTTAAAATATATCATTATCTGCAATTATTTTGCACCTTTACATAGGCAAACAAAAGCTTAAAAAGATACCCTTGGCATCATATATTTTGGTAAGGGGTTTTCCTAGCAGACAAGCTTTATCTGTAGACTACTAATCTCAGAGTTAGAATAATTTAATTCTGTTTTTCAACTGCGTGAAAAAAGAACCTTGCATCAAATATAATGAACTGTGCAAGGGAATTCTCATTCTGTTTAGTGTTGGGCAATAAATTGTTATCTCAAGAAGCTCCAAACCTTAAAAAAATGTGCAATGTATTCTATAATTCATATTACCATGTTATTTCACAGCTCACGGATTCTAAAATCGCTAGTTAATGGAAATTACTTTTAAGGTTCACTTTAATACAACAGTAAGGCCTCGTACACACAATCAAATATGTCTGCTGGAAACGGTCTGCTAGACCGTTTCAGCAGACAGATTTGATCGTGTGTACGGGCGAGCCGACGGATTTGGCCACCCGACAGATTGGAAAGCATGCTTACCAATCTGTTGGCTGGGAACCCGTCCGCCCGACATGTCTGCTGGTTAGTACGCTAACCAGCAGACATGTCTTCTCGCACACGCGCCGAATGGTTTCGACGCATGCGCGGAAGTGTTTTACTTCCTGGTGCGGTGACGCGGCGCCGTCAGCGCGCTGTCTGCTGGCGGGGATTTTGGTTTGCTCGTGTGTACACGCAAGCAAACCAAAATCCAAGCAGACAGATTTGTTCAAATCGGTCGGTCCGACCGATTTGAACAAATGGATTGCCTCGTGTGTACGAGGCCTTAGGAGTACTTATATATTTATAGGGGATTCACAAATAGTATGGCTCCTTCAGTGAATTGAAGTCTAGTGCTCCTTTACCCATTAAAACAAATAGATAACAAAATACTAAACCAACACGATAAATACCCATTTACTACTCAGTTAATTATGATTTATAAAATGCAAATGTCATATCATGGACTAAAAGATACCATTGTAAGTTTCCCAATGCACATTAGTTGATCCAGCTGTCTGTCTGTTTTCAACGAGTAAGCTTCTGTCTGTCAATTTACTTATTACTGTATGTATACATTATAAAATAAAATAAATCATATCAGTATGTGTACACAACACCCAGCTTTACTAAAAATGCATCATAATTAACATTTATCAGAACAACTAATTTTGCAAACATAGGAAATTCAATATTAAACTTTACTTTTAATTAAAAAAAATAAACTTTATGTAAAATTATTAATACAAGTATTCACTCATAAATAAAAATGTAATAAAAAAAGGAAAAAAATGTTTAAAGCACCCCAATATGATAATGATAATAGGGGGTGCAAAATATTGTCACTAAATTATATGTGCCAACAATACATTTTCAGACCATGTGACATGGAATAAAGTAAAATGAAAAATATTGAGAATAAAAGTATAAACAAGGTGTCCATAAGTCCATAAATCTTCAGTGAAAAAAAACTTGATGAATCAAATCAAAAATGTGCCAAAAGTCCTTCACCACTTGACAAGATATCCAGATCACACCCTATGTGCTCGAATGAAAAACCTGCTCATAACGGTTGGCCAGTTGGAGGCTGAGTGGTCATTGATTTCTTATCTCTTAAAAGAAATGAGAAAAAATGACTGCAGATTTTTGTCCAGTTGTCTATTGCTCTCCCATGTCACAGTTAAGTACAGTGTCACAGTTTATATTGCAATTGTAATAAACAGTGTTTATATTGAGGGATAAAGATGCCCCTGTAGCCAGGTAACACCCTATAATCTGCACACCTAAAGCCTTGGTTTTAGTATCAGCTAAAAACCTGTGTATAGCGTGCCAAAAAACAAATTCCATAGAAGGAATAACATTATTTGACTTCCTATACAAGACAAAATAAGCAAATGTTGTTTCCTGCTGATGGATTAATTTCATAATTAAAATGTGTCATTAGAAAGAAAGACAGACACCTGTAACTATCCTCAAGTAATTGGCAAATCCCCGCAGCATATGTTGGAATGTACAATTTGAGATAGGTAAACACAAGAGGATATAATGTCAGCAGCAAAGTAGCTATTTGTGCCCAGATCAATAAACTCACATTCCACAGACTCTTACACCACATCCCTCATCATAAACCCATTACAGAATACTAATGAATCAGGTTTGTGCAAACAGAAAATCTGCACTATTGTGCAGTTCTTTCGAGATGAGCCATTCCTGCGGTTAAAATAATCCATTGTTTGAGCTTTTCATGGGGAATCTGCTTATTTTTCTCATTGCTCGACTGCATAATGGAATTCTAATTAGATACCCAGATGATTGCTATTTCCAGCCTAGA
This sequence comes from Rana kukunoris, assembly GCA_029574335.1. NCBI lineage: Eukaryota > Metazoa > Chordata > Amphibia > Anura > Ranidae > Rana > Rana kukunoris. Next base: position 211,859,423 of record CM056050.1, on the reverse strand, counting down.
GCACTTCTGTGTAAAGTTGCCGGCAGAAAGACTAATCTCTAACAACAGGCTGTGGCATATCTGGCCATCCTTACTTGAACTGCATTCCAAGACCATCATTGCTTTTCCTGCTAACTGGGGCAAAAGGGACTTTTCTATGAAGTAAGACGAAAGATCACTGATCATCTAAGCCTTTGGTTCTCAACTCCTGTCCTCAGGGTCCACGAACAGGCCAGATTGTATGTATTACCTTGGGGAGATGCAGCCTAGAATAGTGCAATTACTGAGCAGCAAATGATATCACCTGGGATGCATTTTAGTTATCCTGCAAACCTGGCCTGTTAGTGGGCCCTGAGGACAGGAGTTGAGAACCCCTGATTAAGCGGACATTTTCCAAAAACCCAGAAAATGTCACATAACTACAATGTATGCTGTTCACAAAAGTTGCTACAGTACACCTGTTGTGAGAGAAATACAGGGGGCTGCTAATGCTTGTCTACTTCTTAAAATGCTAGTTGCTGTGTTATGTTTAGCTTCACTATTTCTATGGCAGACCTTGAACAAGTATGCGGCACATAAGTTTCAGACAGGTGTCAGAATTCCTTATATTTAGACATATTCTGGGTCAGAGACTCAGGAGTATCATAACAGCTGGGCAAGAAGCATTTCAGAAAAAGAGACTAGCAATAGCAGTCTATATACTGTATGCATCATTAAAAGATTTCTCCAAACCCTACAAGAACCCAATCACCAAACCATGCTGGATTAATCGCTTGCCGACATGCCGCCATCATTATACAGCGGCAGGTCGGTGCGGCTGAGCGAATTACCTTAGGTGTACGCCGGGCCACTTTAAGAGCTCTGGGGGCATGCTCATGGCATCATGCCAAAGCCGATGCGCGCGGCTGAGCTGTCCGCTGGCGACCCCTGGTCGCTTCTTAGAGAGCCAGGATAGGGATCTGTCAATATAAAGGAAAGTAGAGATAGATTTGCTGTTCCAAGTAATCAGGAACAGCGATCTTTCTCTACTCCCTGTCAGGCCCCTCCCCCCACAGTTAGAAACCTTCCTAGGGAACACTTAACCCCTTCCCTGTCAGTGACAGTTATACAGTAATCAGTGGCTATTTTTTAGCTCTAATTGCTGTATAAATGGCAATGGTCCCAAAAAGTGTCAGGTCTGTCCTCCACAATGTCGCAGTCCCGCTAAAAATCTCTAATCACCGCCATTACTAATAAAAAATAAATAAAAAATAAATGCCTTAAATATATAGACACTATGGGCCAGATTCAGGTAGATCAGAGCATCTTTGCTCTGGAGTAACGCATCTCATTTACGTTACGCTGCAGAAATTTTAGGAGCAAGTGCTGTTATTCATGAAGCACTTGCTCCTAAAGTTGCGGCAGCGTATCGCAAATGAGCCGGCGGAATTCAAGTTGGGCGGGTACGGGGCGCGCATTATTTAAAATAAGCGCGATCCCGCGGCGAACGTACTGCGCATGCGTCGAGTGTCAATGCATCCCAGTGCGCATGCTCCAAGTTCTGTCAGTGAACGTCAATGACGTCACGTCCCCATTCATGAATGTTTTACGCAAACGACGCGATTTGTTTTTTTTCCGACGCGATGACGACGGCTATACCTAACATAGGATATTCCACTAGGGGGCTGCTTTATCTATACGCCGTGTATCGCTTCCGGAAACGTCGTAAAGTCACTGCGTCGCGCCCGATAAAGATCGTCAATTGCCGATTTCCGCTCATTAACATATTTTTTGAGCGTAAATCGGCGCAATTTTTAAGTTGAAGTAACGATGCGATGGCGAAATTCAATTACGCCGATCGCATCGGAACTCCAACCCGGCGTTTCTTGTTTTCTGATTACAGAAAACAAAAACGCCGGCTTAAAGTGACAGTTAGGCTGGCGGATCCATTGATCCGCCAGCCTAACTCTACCTGAATCTGGCCCTATAACTTTTTCGCAAACTAATATACGCTTCATTGCAATTTTTTTAACCAAAAATATTTTTAAGGGATACATATTGGCCTAAACTGATGAAGACATTTAATTTTTAATTTTTTAATCAAAATTGTCCCTTTTTTGTTTATAGCGCAAAAAATATAGGCCCGGATTCACGTACTTGGGCGTATCTTTGTGCCTGCGTATCTTATTTACACTACGCCGCCACAACTTAGAGAGGCAAGTGCTGTATTCACAAAGCACTTGCTCCCTAAGTTACGGTGGCGTATCGTAAATGGGCCAGCGTAAGTCTGCGTAATTCAAAGTAGCTAGCCAGTGGGCGTGTTTTAGTATAATGATCTGAGACTCCATGCAAATGATGGGCTGAACGAACGGCGCATGCGCCATACGTGGACGTATCCCAGTGCGCATGTTCAGAATCACGTCAGATAGAATGCCTAAGTGACGTTGGTGCGCAATGTTTACGACGTGTGAACGTAACCTACGCCCATCCCTATTCCCTACATAAACGACATAAACAACATAAAATTTGACGGTGTCGTTCCCTGGCCCATACCTTAGAATTAGCTGCACCTCATATAAGCAGGGGTAACTTTACGCTGGACGTAAGCCTTATGCAAAGCGCTTATATGAAGCGGCCGGGCGCATCTAAGTTCGTGAATCGGCGTATCTTGCTCATTTGCATATTTTACATGGGAGCGCCGAATGCGTCCACGACGACTGAAGCCATGTTTTTCGCCGTATCTTGCTTTGTGAATCGGCGCAAAGATGCCGGCGCAAATTTTAAATTACGGCGGCGTATCTGGGATACGCCAATGTAACTCTTTGTGAATCCGGGCCAAAATCTGCAGAGGTGATCAAATACCACCAAATTTGTGGGGAACATTTTTTACATATTTTGTTCTTGTCAAGCCTCATACACACAAACGAGAATTTCATCAGGAAAAAACTGTTGTTTTCCCTGATGAGATTCTTGGCAAGAAACTTTTGCCGCCGGAGCGTACAGACTTTCATTTCGAAAGAACCGCGGTTCTCTTGAAAGGAAAGAACGCGGTGACATCATCGCATATGACGAGCATGCGCTTGTCACATTTAATGCCGTCGCTGCCATCTTGCTTCACCCTACCTATGCCGTGGAAGCTACTGCGCATGCGTCATAGTTATTTTTGAGCATGCGCGGGTTTCCACGGCGACAGGTAAGTATACACACTATCGGGTTTATTGTCCGGAAACAGGCCGACAAGAATCTTGACGAGAAAAAAAAGAGAGCAGGTTTTGTTTTTTTCTCATCAACATTCTGGCCAGATTTCCAGACGAGAACCCTAAATGCCTCTCACACACAAATGGGAATTTTGTCAAGAAGCAGTTTTCTTGCTGGTTTTTGCCAAGAAACCCGGTCGTGTGTACGAGGCCTAAGACGTTGCATGACCACGCAATTGTAAGTTAAAGTCAGGCAGTGCCGTATTGCAAAAATGGCCTGGTCATTAAGGGGATAAACCCTTCCAGGCCCTAAGCAGTTAAGGCTTTCTGTTTAAGCCCTGGTTCACACTGGTGCGTTTTGAGATGCGATTTGGCATGTCAAATCGCATGTCAAAACGGCAGATTTTGCCTCAAATTGACGGCAATGGCACCGTCCTAATCGGTGCGACGATGCATCTGCGGCATTGCACCGATTTCAAAAAGTAGTCTCTGTACTACTTTTTGCGATTTCAGCCTGCGATTTACATTGACATCTGTGCAGAAACCTGCACAGATGTCTCTGAAATCGCGGCTGAAATCGGGACTGCCGGGCGGGAGTGAAATCGTGCGAGTTCAGCTGAACTCGCACTGCTTCACTCCCGCAGCGCAGTGTGAACCAGGGCTAAGGGCCATGAGAAATGAGAGATCCGTTTGTCACAGTAGCAGCTGCATAACTGCACACCAATGGTGACCTCCTGATTAAGACTTTGACTGAAACGTGCTAGCGTTTTGTTTCCTAAAGCTAGTAAAAGGATGCTGTCTGGCATTGGGATTTAAAACATATTATATTAGCAAATATAAAAGAGATTAAACCAATTTCCTAACATTCATCTTCTTAGAAAGAAGTACTATATATACATTAATAGGCAGTATAGAGTTCCTTGTTTCTGTATTGCCATAGAAAGATGCAACTGAAACTGCAAGAAGAAAATACAAATTAACAACGTGTCACTCAGTAGCTGCTTAGTGTCAAATACACTGGAAACAAATTACATCTACGACATGCTCACTGATCACGAAAAACTGCAAATGATTTGTGTTATACTTGTTTTTGAGGAAACAAACAGTGCCAGTATTTTAATTATAGTAAACATGTACAGAATAATTCCAATTTTGTTCTAGAGCTGTTCACCTGTAAGCAGTCCCATATTGGTCTTTAATGGATATTGAAAAGATAATAAAAAAAAGATTTGCCCTATAATGCTTCAATTACACAGACATATGCATATTTCCACAAAGAATGCTGGGTCTTATTGGCAGAGCTAGCAGCAGATACTGTGTAAAATTTGCTCCTAAAGTACTCGGGTTTAGACACGTTTTCACGCATTAAAAAGCAATTGTGTACAACAGTTCTAATGTTTTTATGATATGCATTTCCACCAGTAGCGGCTGGTGCTCCATTTTTTTGGTGGGAACCAAACAACACCCCCACCAGGCCCACACTTTTACCATCCAGGTAAAGGCTGACTTCCCTGTCTTCTCCTCCCGGCCAATCCGGCTGCTTTCTGTCCTGATTGGCTGGGAGCAGAAGCAGGAAGACACTAGTGGATGTTGATTTGCTAATGTCACAAGTGGGTGGGCTCGGGGTGCAGTGCTCTGCGCCACAAGCCCAACCTTTCTGAAGCCAATTAGAGCCTCAGGGTCCAATCATGTGCTTAAAAAAAAAAAAGTTCATAGAAATCTACATTAGGGGGCCAAAAAATTGGTCAGAGAAACACCAACACAGGGTGGACTGTGGGTGCCTGAGGTAGTGCAGTGCCGCGTCCTAAAAATATGTTGGATCAAATGTTGGAAGTGAGAAGAATGGACTTTGTAGGCACCAATTATATGAAAATAGAAAATATTTTTATTGACAACTCAATACAAGATTAAAAAATAAAGAAATAAATAAGCTAAAAAACTGCAGAGTAACTACAGTGGCAACAAGATTTTCCAATAAAGGTCAGAAAATGTCAACACACGTCACAAGGGGTGTGTATGACCATATTAAAGCAGGGGTTCACCCCCCAAAAAAAATGTTAACATTACATTCAGCCGAGTTGTGAGATAGAGATTAGGCTTTTTTTTTAAATATATCATTGCAGTACATACCGTATTTTCACCGCGGCTTCCGGGTATGTAATCTGCGGCAATGGGCGTTCCTAATTGATTGACATCCTTCCGACCGGCGCATACATTGCGTCACGAGTTGCCAAAAGAAGCCGAACGTCAGTGCGCAGGTGCCGTATAGAGACGTTCGGCTTCTTCTCGGCAACTCGTGACGCGCTGTATGCGTCGGTCGGAAGGATGTCAATCAATTAGGAACGCCCAGTGCCGCAGATTACATACCCGGAAGCCGCAGTGAAAATACGGTATGTACTGCAATGTAATAAAAAAATACAGCCTAATCTCTATCTCACAACTCGGCTGAATGTAATGTTAAAACATATTTTTTTGGGTGAACCCCCGCTTTAAGTAATAAAAAGATTGTTTAGCTCGACATTTTTCACGAAGACCGCTTCTTCAGAAGCCAATAGAATCTCGTGTCCAAATGCACGGCGAGCTTAGAAATTTGTTCAAAGATAGTAAGTGGCTATAACTTCCAAAAAGAGCCTTGTTTAGTGCTTTAATAATTAGGTTTGGTCACTAGCAGATAACCAAAGATGGTATAGATAATGGCAGTAATATAGCCAAATATCACTATCCATATAGAGTGGCTGAAATATACCAGGAATATTTGTAGGTTAGCCTGGAATAAATGTCGAAGCAGGCCTCAATGGAAGGAGGGTGTGCAGTATCATGCCATAAATCAATTAGAGCTGGAAACATTTGGGTAAGGAGATCCGCGGATGGCAGTATTTCCATACCCGGACAATTTTCAGATTTTTTTTCGAAAATCTTGTTGTCACTGTAGTTACTCTGCAGTTTTTTAGCTTATTTGTTTATTTTTTTAATCATGTATTAAGTTGTCAATAAAAATATTTTCTATTTTCATATAATTGGTGCCTACAAAGTCCATTCTTCTCACTTCTAACATTTTATACTACATTAGGGGGCCAGTGCATGGAGATTAGGGGGATGGCACCCCTGCACCCTTTAAGGACCATTAAAAATTATTAAAGCGTAGCCTCCTATGGAGATTTTTAGGTACCGTAGTTTGTTGCCATTTCACACGTGTAGGAAATTTTACAAGCATGACATGTTAGGTATCTATTTACTTATCGTAACATTTCTCACATTATACAAAAAAATTGGGCTAACTTTACTGCTTTGTTTTTCAACTCATGAAAGTGTATTTCTTCGAGAAAAAAAAATTGTATTTGAAAGACCTCTGCGCAAATAGGGTGTGACAAAATATTGCAACAGTTGCCATTTTATTCTCTAGGTTCTCTGCTAAAAAAATAAAAAAATGTGTGTATATATATATATATATATATATATATATATATATATATATATATATATATATATATATAAAATGTTTGGAGGTTTTAAGTAATTTTCTAGAAAAAATACAGACCCTGGTTGAAAATGGCTGCCTATTTAACGAGTATGTAAAGCCCAAACCCTTTTTTTTTTAAATTTCGATAGATTAGTTATGGTTAAGATCCCTGTCAGTTCCTTTTTTCTGTCTCTCATCAGGGAGATTCACCTTCACTTTTTGTAACAAGAGACACAGCAGAAAGCAAAACTCTTTAACTTGAATCTTCTCTAAAGCCACGTACATACAATAGGTTAACCAGAGGACAACGGTCTGATGGGCCGTTTTCATTGGTCAAAACCGACCGTGTGTAGGCCCCATAGGTTATTTAACCATCGGTTAAAAAAAAAAAAAAACTTGCTTTAAAATTTAACCGATGGATTGGTAACCGATAGGTCAAAACTGATCGTTAGTATGCAAAACCATCAGTTAAAAACCTGCGCATGCTCAGAATTTAGTCGACACATGCTTAGAAGCATTGAACTTCATTTTTTTCAGCTCATGGTTGTGTTTTATGTCACCGCGTTCTGATACAATCGTTTTTTTAACTGATGGTGTGTAGGCACATCAGACCATCAGTCAGCTTCATCGGTTAACTTAAGACAGCTGTCCTTCAGACCGTTCTCATCGGTTTGACCGATTGTGTGTACGCGGCTTAACTCATAACAATCTTTTAGTGCTTCTGTAACACTCTCCTCTAAGGAAGGTGTGGCTGGGGCAGGGGTTTGGGCATGGTCGGAGCGGGTTTTGGGCGTGGTTGGGGTGGAGAGTTGGACAGTGAGGTTGAGTTCCTGTACCTTTTTTCTGAGAAAAAAAGCCCTGATAATTACTATCAACCTTCCCCCCAATCCAAGGTCTGATGTGCCTTAATTGTACTGCTTATGTTTAAAATGTTATTTTTAAATATAGTCTGTGTACCTGGAAACGGACATTGTTTCACCATAAAAAACATGTATGTGCCCTGGGGCCCTAATTTTAGCATAGCTTTCAAATAATGTGCAGAAATGTCTTAATGCACTGTTTATTTCAATTTGTATATTGTTGCTTTTTTTCTGGTACATATAATTTAAAGCTTATGAGTATTTATTTACCAATTCATCACAATAGCTTCTTTTTAATTTTAATGGAAAATGAAAATATACAGTAGATGTGATCAACATTTGAGCAAGTATGCCATAATAAAGATACTATGCGATTAACATGCAATTCTTTATTTATCCTGTATTGAGGTTTGACTCCATGGCCTCCAACCATCATTCATTCATACACTATATCACCAAAAGTATTGGTACACCTGCCTTCACAGGCACATGAACTTTAATGACATCCCAGTCTTTGTCCGTAGGGTTAAATATTAAGTTGGCCCACCCTTTGCAGCTGTATCAGCTTCAACTCTTCTGGTAAGGCTGTCCACAAGGTTTAGTGTCTATGGGAATGTTTGAACATTCCTCCAGAAGGTATTTGTGAGGTCAGGCACTGATGTGTATAGTAAGCCCTGGTTCGCAGTCTCCGCTCTAATTCACCCCAAAGGTGTTCCTATTGGGATGAGGTCGGGACTCTGTGCAGTTCCTCCACCCCAATTATTCATGTCTTTATGGACCTTGCTTTGTGCACTGTTTTAAATCATTTGGTGGAGGGGGTATTATGTTATGGAGTTGTTTTTCAGGGGTTGGGCTTGGCCCCTTCGTTCCAGTGAAGGGAACTCTTAAGGCGTCAGCATACCAAGACATTTTGGACAATTTAATGCTTCCAACTTTGTGGGAACAGTTTAGGGATGGCCCCTTACTGTTCCAAAATGACTTGCACACCAGTGCACATGGATGAGCAAGTTCGAGGTGGAGAAACTTGATGGACTGTAAAGAGTCCTGACCTCAACCCAACAGAACACCTTTAGGATGAATTAGAGCGCATACCTTGCGAGCCAGGCCTTCTCGTCCACATCAGTCCCTGGACTCACAAATGCAATTCTGTAAGAATGGTCAAACATTCCCATAGACACACTCCTAAACCTTGTGGACAGCCTTCCCAGAAGAGTTGAAGCTGTTATAGCTGCAAAGGGTGGGCAACCTCAATATTGAACCCTACAGACTAAGACTGGGGCGCCATAAAAGTAAATGCGAGTGTAAATGCAGGTGGCAGAATACTTTTGGTAATATAGTGTATATCCTGACAAGGAGCACGCTGACAGAATGTGAGAGCAGAGAAATTACCTCATTACCTCAGTCTTGCTGCTCTATTACTATCTGGTCACAGGCTGGGGGCAGGGAAATTACCTTGTGTTGCTTAAAGAATGTTTCGAAATGGCAATTTTTACATGGCTCCAGCTTGGACCCATGTAAATATGTATGTGCCAAACCTTTTTCAGTGGTTTCAATTAGCTTCTGGGTCGAGCGGCTGTCCTGCTGCATTGTGAATACAGGAGGTTGCTTGCTCAGCACATGCACCATTCAGGTAACATTTTTTTTTTAAATGAATGCAAAGCATATTCTGATAAGGCAAGATGAAGAGGTGGGGCGGTGAAGTCACAATCTTCACCTTGTCCAATAAGAGAAAATGATGCATTCATTGGAAAATGTAAAGTGTTCTCTGTATGATGCTCATGCCGAGTAGGTGACCTGCTGTTTTCAGTAATCAATACAGGACCCAAAAGCTAGAGGCAATCAATGTAGTAGCAGTGCTTACTATAGTAACTTGCAGGGATCCCACAAGTATGGCACATACTGTACGTACTTACAATGGTCCAAGCTTGACCAATGTAACTTTGTAGATAATAGACATGTGCATTCGTTTTCGTTAGAATGCATTTTCGTCCGAAAATCTGTTTTTTTTTGTTATCGTTTTAACAAACGATAACAAAAGCGCAAGAAACGAAAACTGAAAGATCCGTCATAAAAAATGCTTTATTTTCATTTTCGTTGCGGTAAAAATTTGATATAGAGAGATTCGACATTATAGGGAAAAGATTCAACATTATAGGGAAAAGATTCGACATTATAGGGAAAAGATTCGACATCATAGAGAAAAGATTCGACATTATAGGGAAAAAATTTGACATTATAGGGAAAAGATTCGACATTATAGAGATGATTCGACACTATAGAAAAAATAGATTTGACATTATAGAGAATAGATTCGACATTATTACTAGTCATACAACATTAGAATTCTTGTAGACGGAATATTCGAACGGAAATGTACGATTCGACGTAAAGATTCGACGTTCCGTCGAATATTCTTTTGACCATTCGACAGAAACCAAAAAGATTCAAAGTTCCGTTGAATATTCTTTTGACCATTCGACAGAAACCAAGTATTATTGGATTTTCGGACGAAAGCTATTCCCCAACGAAAAACGAAAGAAATCAAAACAATTTTCAGGAGTAAATAAATAAATGTATTTTCCAAACGAAAACGAAAAAATTAAACAAAATATTCCAGTCTGCACATGTCTATTAGATAATGCTATACCTAAACTTCAACTATAACTGCAGCAAATATAAAACAGGTTACCAGGCTGGCTGTTGTTTCAGGCAGGGCTATGTAAATCTCAGGACTGGATGGACAGAAATATAAATTTCTTTGGCAGGTAAAACAGTTCCTATATATGCAATTGTGTAGTCATTTGCCTGGAGTTCAGCTTTAATACAACTAAATACACAAGGCTTTTCTGGTCAATTCAATATAAAAGAAAGTCTTAAACACAGCAATCGGATATTGCATCTCTCCAATCTAGTGTGTGTTAGTTGATATGCTCTCTGTTAATGGGATCATGAGCTGAGTGGCAGAGAGCTTTCTGGCTTGAATTGATAAATTGTTCTCCTTTCCTCTTTCTTCATGGGTTTCTAAACCTGTCAGAGCTAATAATATGCAAATGATTTTCCACCAAATGTCTAGCTATTCTGATTCAATCTCTATCTCTACTGTGAAACAACAGGAGTCTTTCAGAATTTTATGAAGACTGCCTTATTTGTTTACACACATACAAACAAACCCTGTATAGAAGTTTTGTAAATCAGATGTCGACCTAAGGTAATCAGTAGAAAGTCTCTGTGACCTTGGGAAATCACCTTATCAAGTTAAGCCTGGGGATCTACAAATTACATTGTAAACTATTTCAGATGTAATTTACCTATCATCCTGATAGTCATTTGACGTCTGTGATTCATGATTAATAGATGACTGGACAGTGGCAATTTTTTAAGGACGGCAAGTCTCATCAGCTGGGCAACAAGATTTTCTTCTAACATACAATCCTCACCTGCCTTGTTAAAGGGAATTTCTTTTTCTAAATGTTAGAAATCATCAGCAGTGATTTAATTTGACTTCTACCCTCTCCAATAACTTTTAAATGTAATAACCATTATATTCCCCCTCCCCATTACACAGATGGATATTAAACATGATTTTTATTGGGGGGGGGGGGGTAAGAGGGAGAGGCATTAAATGCCCCTTATGCAGGTCCTAGTGCCCTCACTTTCTTATCGTCTTGTCTTATCTTTCTTTGTACGGTAAACCAGATTCTAGCTTTAGAAAGCCAGTGGGGATTTGTTCTAATGCTCATTGCACACATGCTTATTTTATTGAGCAAAGAGCCAATGTTACATATACTGTGCCAGTTCATCTCACACATATTTGTGCGTAAGCATACCACCTAGCACTTGCCACCCAGTGGCCTATTTAAATTGGCCCATCACTATGAGCAGTTTCTGAATGGTCCTTAGTTTGTTCCTGTGTTTCCCCCTAATTACTCCAACCTCGGCCTATTTACTGGACCTGATCTGCCTTCTGACTCTGTATTGCTTTGTCCGGCTGTTACTGACCTTGGTCTGCATCCTGGACTTGCTTGCCGATTCTGTTTCTCACTGCTCAGTTGATGCTGACTGCTGCTTGTCTCCTGGTTCTGCCTCCGTCTCTCACTCTGGTTCCAAGCTGCTCCTGCATCCTGTATTGAGGTCTGTAACTACAAGCTTGTGCCACTTCTTGCCCTTACTCTGTCTCCATCTTCAGGAGTGTTGGGTGGGAGGTGCAAGAGAGTACTCCACAACATTTCAGTCTTCACCAGGTATGATATTCTTACTTTCTTACCTAGGCAAGAATGACGTAACCCCCAGGTTCCTCTCACCCCCCCCCCCCCCAAATATCTACATCACACACATCCCAAGAGGCTTTAATTTAAACTTAAGACAACTAAGAGTACTAAAGTTTAGCAAGTAATAAGCAGAGATTATAAGCAAATCTCTTTTCCTGTATAAGTTTTTTAATTCTACCACTTCCCACACTTCTGAGCCTCCGTTTGGTCAGAGATGCTTTTCATCACATTGGAGGATCAACAGGGAGGCTTGGTTTGCCTATAACCATCTGTGAATCTACAAGCTTTTACAACAAGTGGGGGAGATTTACTAAAACTGGTACATTCAGAATCTGGTGCAGCTGTGCATGGTAGCCAATCAATTTCCAACTTCAGCTTGTTCAATTAGGCTTTGGCAACAAAACATAGAAGCGGATTTGTTTATAGTCAGAGTTGCACCAGATATTGCACTCTACAGCCTTAGTAAATAACCCCATAGTGTAAAGAAAACGCTGGAACTGCCCACAGTCCGCTCTATTTACTTAATTCCAAAAAAGTGTCAAGGTCAAAGTATCATTGTGTCAGATGAAATTGAATTATAATAAATGCAGGATAATGTACTTGGGATACTAACATTTTTAAATGCAGGTAATATCAATACCTAATTTTGCTTTTATTTTAGCTTTTCCTAATCCCCTATGTAACACAACTTGGACATGGGTGATACAACATGTTAAGACTCTAATGCATTTGCACACAATGAATTTGCTAAAAAGAAAAGCATAGGGATTAACTTATCAATGTTTTACCGCTATTAATTGTGGGCAGTCTAGAAGAAAATTGGTGATTGAGGACCCAGAATTTCTATTGTGTCTGTTTCCTACAATCATCTGCCAGCAGCAGGATGATTACAATAACCATAATTTGGGGGAAATGATTGGTAAACTAAAATCCTATTTTTTTTCCTTGAAGCATTAGAAGTCTTAATGTGAATATTGTTCCCAAATGTCCTTGGAAATTTATAGCATCCTTCATCGTATGCGTTCTTTCCAGTCTATCTAGTATTAATTACACACATTAGTCACACCCTAAACCACTAATGGGCTGGAACTTTTAAGTATCTCTCAGTGGAGTAAAATTTTTTGTTACTTTAGAATTTCTACTTCTAATAAATCTAATGGAATTTTTAATATAGACTTTGTTCTAAGAGGACATCTTATTTTCTGATTATAATTTAAACATGTAGGTTAAAAAGATTTTGGTGTAAACCATTTTAGTACTCAGAATTTAAAAAGACACCTTGTCTGAAACCAATTCATTGGTTATGCCCTTATTTCATCATCTGTATAATTGGCCAATACACACACATTTTATAATTTATTTAATTTTTTCAGAAAAAAAACATTTACCTTTTTGCAAAAAGAATAGCCTAGGATTATATTCAGAGATGAATAGTCACATGTATCTGCATTTTAGAGCATAGATTTGAAAGACAATAGTATTACCTGGGAGATTCCCATGGTCCAGATTACATATGCATACTTTCAATAATGTAACATACTAGCTACAAAGAAAATGTTGTATCTATAATAAATTCCACTGAAATACTAATTATAGACAACGGGGAGCTGGACCAAGGGATTCGCTAAGGAATGTACAGTACAGACCAGTTATTACTACTATGAATCGCTACTAAACTTTAGTCACTGTCTGGCTGAATACTGCACAGTTAAGCCCTATACACACGATCGGTCCATCCGATGAGAACGGTCCGACGGACCGTTTTCATCGGTTCACCAATGAAGCTGACTGATGGACTGATGTGGTTCATGAACGGATCGTGTCAGAATGCGGTGATGTAAAACACAACCATGTGATGGAAAAAACTAAGGCCTCGTACACACGATCACATCTGTCCGCTGGAAACGGTCCGCTGGACCGTTTCAGCAGACAGATTCGATCGTGTGTACGGCCGAGCCGACAGATTTGGCCACCCGACAGATTTCAAAGCATGCTTTGAAATCTATCGGGTGGGAATCCATCCGCCCGACATGTCTGCTGGTTAGTACACTTACCAGCAGACATGTCGTCCCGCACCGCCGCCGCACGGCCGCCGAATGGATTCGGCGCATGCGCGGAAGTGTTTTACTTCCTGGTGCGGTGACGTGGCGGCGTCAACGTCACCGCCACGTCACTGACACGTCAGCGCGCTCTCTGCTGGCGGGGATTTTGGTTTGCTCGTGTGTACACGCGAGCAAACCAAAATCCCAGCAGACAGATTTGTTCAAATCTGTCGGACGGACAGATTTGAACAAATCTGTCTGCTCGTGTGTATGGGGCCTGAGTTGCGTCAACTTGATTATGAGCATGCATGGATTTTTAACCGATGCTCGTGCGTACTAACGATCGGTTTTGACCTATCGGTTAGCCGTCCATCGGTTCAATTTTAAAGCAAGCCATCTGTTTTTGGACCGAAAGATAACGGACCAATGGGACCTACACACGATCGGTTTGGACCAATGAAAACGAACTTCAGTCCGTTTTCATCGGTTTGAACCGATCTGGTGTACGCGGCTTTAAGGAAACCTGTCAACCTAATAAAGCAAAGTAATACTGTCAACATACAACAGTCAGCATATGGTGTCTGCTTTAACGTTCACAGCTCTGTCTATGTTACCCATGTGCCACTGAAGTCACTGAAGTCCTCTAAAAAGGCGTCCCTCTGATAATGTTTAGTGATTGTTTGGTAGGGTGTACATCTGAATTGAAGAATCCACTTAGGAAAAAAGTGAGTTAAGCTGTTTTATTTAAAAGCTCACTTCTCATGTGAGGAGGCAGACATATTCTCCACAAGCAATTTTTAGGTTCTATATTTCATTCATCTATCTTTTGTACGAGTGGGAAAGGGGCGCTGAAGAAATTATGTTATATATATACAAAGGTGCTAAAAATGGTGGGGTACTTAGGATGATCAGTGTTTTTTTTTTTTCTGTTTCAAAATATTAATGAATTTTCAGAAAAAAAACATAACAAGTTCACAATTTTCCAACACAGAAGTGGAGCTAAACAATCACAGTGAAGAACAAGTACAAATAGGCAATGCATAATATTTAATCAGCAAAGGACCAGCCAAAACCAAAGAGGACCAGTAGGAAATTTAGAGCAAACATTGCTATTTTTGCCAAGTTGTCCTTGGCAAATCCTCAATGACGAGTCTCACCTGGTAAAAAAATAGAAGAACTAAGAGTAAGAAAGGGAGAGAGAGGAAATAAGCGCAATAAAGGAGAGAGGGGCAAGAGGAAAAAAGGGTATCGTGGACTCATGGGCCGGCACGGAAAACACCTATAAATGACCATAACTGGCAGGAGGTAAGGATGGGAAGCAGTAGCTTCTCTAGGGTTCCCAGACTTTGAGAAACTTTGGGTGTGAATCATTAAGAATACTGGACATCTATCTGTTCATTGACCATCATAACGGTCAACTGGGTTTTCACATCCTGGAAGGCAAATATAGGAGTCTTACAGTCCGAAACTATGGTACATTTGGCAGAGATAAAAAGGTAGGAAGCCAATTTCTGCTGAGGTGCAAAAAGGCCCAATTTAGGACAATTTAGGAGAGCCAACCTGGCACCCTTGCAAACTGTCACATGAAACGATGTCTGAAGCAGACCTTGACCAAAAGCCTATTAGATGTGGGCATGACCACCAGATATGCAGAATTTCCCCAGGCTGACTGCAATTCCTAAAGCATCGCTACTACCAGGATAGGCATGAGCAATCCAAGTAAGGACATAGTACCACCGTAGAAGAGCTTTAAAGGGGGCTTCAAGAGTTGTGGTATTGAAAGAACATTTTGCCACCATCTTCCAGGCCTTACTGCAGTCCTCCCCCTCAATGGAGTACGGTAGATCTTTTAAAGCATTCATGAAATACTACAGTATAGAAGTTTCTCCTGTACTCTGACTCAATTTTTTCCTCTAAATTTGACTATCCTCCTGAAAAAACTGAGAACCTGGGACGGAATTGGAGAAGACAAAAAAAGAACCCCAGTGAATACTTCTATTTTTTGCAAGTCGGTAAACATAGGAGATTGTCTATATTTCTAATACAGCAACTTTAAAGCTGACATCTGGGTGTTTTCTTTTTCTTTCCTGTGCCATGCTAAAACAGTAAGGGATTGAGTGGAGCCCTTTTCCAGGTCACAGAGCAAGAAAACAACAACTTAATGAGCAGATATATTTTAAATAACCTCTACATTCTTACTTCCTACACCACCTCCTGGCACAATTTTCTAACATTCTACATTCTAATAGTATGCCTTGACCCTGCATTCGTACAGTGGCAGCGCTACAGCAGGCTGTCCAGTTTTAAACTGGGAAGTGCAGTCATTACAGTATAATGACACCTTATTAACCCCCTTGACGGTATCCCCGAGCGTGACTCGGGGTTGGTTTTTTCTGTTGCGATCGGTATCCGCGAGTCACGCTCAGGGTGGATGTGCAGAGCCAGCGCCTGCGGCAGCGGAGTTCCTTACCTTCTCCAGGGGATCCAGCGATGATCTCTCATTGCTGTGATCGCCGCCAAGATCCCAGCCGCGCCATCCACCGGTCATCTGACTTCCTGGTTCCGTTCCCTGCACCGCAATGGTGCATGGGAGCGGAACTGGGAGGGAAATTCAAATGTATGCACAAACACAAACACATAAAAAGGAGGTGATACAATGTAATCTGAGAGGATTACACTGTATCACCTTGGAATCTGACACAGTGCCCTTTCAGTGCCCCTTGCCATTGTCATTTGTGACAAATAAAACCTTTCAAAACCCTTTGAAAATGGCATCTAAAAAGCGCTGTCCTATGAATGCGCTTTTTGATCTGCTGAGCGACAGCGACAGCGGCAGCGAAACGGAGTTGATCGCAGAACAGAGCGACAGTGAGTCGTGGGGCGATTTGTCATCCGGCTCTGACACCGACACTGATGCAGAAAGTGACAACGCCGATGATCCCACACCTGACATAAGTGATGTGCGCACTTGGTGCTCTATAGACAGCGATGCGGACCAGGCAGCGCCCCCGAGGTTCCGATTCACTGGATCTCCTGGGATGAAGGTTGATGTGGAGAGGGACAACCCTCTGGCGTACCTGAAACTTTTTCTTTCTGAGGAGGTAATTTTAAAAATTGTGACAGAGACCAATCGATACCACGATCAGCAATCTGCTACGCTGCGTGCCAGATTTTCGAGATCCAGGAAATGGGAACCTGTCACTAAAGAGGACATCTGGAACTTTCTAGGACTCGTCATCCTTCAAGGGGTGGTGGGCAAACCGCTCCAGAAATGGTACTGGACCACCAACAAGATGCTGGCCACGCCATTTTTTGGGACTGTGATGTCTGAGTATCGTTTTTCACTGATTATGAAAAACTTACACTTCGCCAACAACGAAGAATTTGATGAGGCCATGCATCCTGCGCCCAAGCTCAAAAAAATCTGGGAGGTGTACCAGATGATTGTCGCCAACTTCCAGCGGACCTACGTGCCAGAAAGGGATGTCAGTGTGGACGAAAGTCTGATGGCCTACAAGGGACGCCTGAGCTGGATCCAATTTATTGCGTCCAAAAGGGCGCGCTTTGGCATAACGTTTTATATGCTATGTGTGAATCTACCACGGGATATATTTGGAATGCGGTAATTTACACTGGGAAAGGTACAAAGTTCGATCCCAAGTACAACCGCTATGGGATGGCCACATCGTCAGTCCTTTTACTGCTGGACCCATTACTGAACCAGGGATATTGCGTGACAACAGACAATTTTTATACATCACCGGAACTTTATGAGGTTCTGCTCCTCAACAAAACGGATGGGTATGGTACCGTGAGGCCAAACCGGCGTGACATGCCATCTGCGTTTGGCAAGAAGAAATAAAAAAAAAGGAGAGATGGTTGCCTTCCAAAAGGGAAAAATTATGGCAATGAGATGGAGAGACAAAAAGGACGTGTGTGTCATGAGCACCGTGCACAGCACCTCCACTACCATGGTCCGCACAAAACAGGGAAAAGATGTGCTGAAGCCACAAGTAGTGATCGACTACAATCACACGATGGGGGGTGTCGACCGAGCCGATCAGGCAATGACATTTTACCCAGCGATGCGCAAACAACAAAAAAAGTACTACAAAAAGATTTTCAGACATCTCCTTGAACAATGCCTTTGGAACGCCTATATTCTTTATAAGGCAAACACGAACACGCCTCTGTTTCATTGCGACTTTATATGGAAGCTGGCTGAGCAAATTTTTATCAACCACCCGACGCCATCAGTGTCTGCTAACAGACCCGGACGACGCTCTGTTGACGGTGGCAATCCAGAGCGCCTGACAGGTCATCATTTTTTAGACTTTGTACCGCCAACCGCACGAAAGTTAGCGCCTACCAGGATGTGCGTCGTTTGCTGTTCCAAGAGGGATGGAAATGGAAAAAAAATCCGAAAGGAAACCAGGTACTATTGCCCAGATTGCAACGTCGGACTTTGTCTAGTTCCATGTTTCAAACTTTTTCACACCCAGGATGTGTATTAAATTTCTTTGTTTGACTAATTTCTTTATTTTTCTTTGCATTATTGAATAAAATTATATTATTTATCAGATTATAATTCATGTGTTTGTGTTTCCAATTTATCACATCTGGAATGTCTACTAGAGTCTTGTTTTGGTCAGGTTTAAGTAAGTAATTACTAAGAATTGCAGGCCTATAATACATATCACCAAATTTCCATGCAAAATAATTGTACTGCTTTTGGTACGTAATTCCAGACAGAATCATACCGCCAGGGAGGTTAAGGCCCCTTTTCACCCTAATCGGGTGCACTTCTCCTATAGCTTGGGCACAGCGCAGTGTACCTGCGTTTTTTGTACAGGTTAGCTGCACTTTGCCAGAGACTTCTAGAAGTCTCTGGAAAAGCACAGTTAACCTGCACAAAAAACGCAGGTACACTGCATTGCCCCCACGCAGCAGGAAAAGTGCACCGGATCAGTGTGAAAGGGGTCTAACGGCAAACTGGACATGCCAAACACACTCTCCTAGGGTCATTTTGTGGCCTTTATTTTTTAGGCATCCTGACAGTGGCTCTTGTATAAATAAAGTCTATATTCAGTGATTGCAAACATAGGGGCAGATTCACATAGATGTAATCTTCCGCTGCGTAATCGAAATACGCTACGCTGCCGTCTATCACCAGACTCTACGCCGAATTCAGGTAGTTTTTTTGCGCGTACGCTATTGTATCGTATTTTTTTTCCGCCGCGCAATCGAAATACGTGAGTAGGGGGCGTGAAGCATTTAAATTAAGCGCGTCCCCGCGACGATCGAACTGCGCATGCTCTGTTCAGGAATTTCCCGCCGTGCATTGCGCGAAATCACGTCGTGACGTCATTCGTTGTTTGAGTAGCGGCGTTTACGAACATTCCTATTCCCGGACGACTTACGTTAAAAATAATAAAAGAAATCGAAAAACGTTGAAATTCGACGCGGGAACGACGGCCATACTTAACATGGGCTGTCTAATATTAGACCAGCAAAAAGCTGGTATAGTGAAACGGAAAAAAAAGATGACTAAAGGTGCCGTAAGAGATTGCGTTTGAAGAGCGAAATTTTGTGGATTCCAGGCAAAAGCTCATTAGCATACCATGAAGGTGAAAAACAACAGGAAGTCCGCCCAGTGGCCGCAATTTTCAGGCAGCGTAGATCTGAAGGCGTACTAACACGTAATAAAGTCGAAATTTAGCACGCAGGTGTCTTTTCATGGTTTGAGGATTTCGACTAGCGTAAAAACGCTCGTAAATCGAAATTACTCCTGTCTAACAACATTTACACAGGCGTAATCGCTTTGTGAATCTAGGCCATAATTCATAAGTACATTGTAATAATAATATATTTTGGCTAGTGCTTATGTGCTAAATGCTACATGACCATTCAAACCATCCTAAAATTTTAAAAATAAAATACTAACTTTAAACAAAATATGTTCTCCTTTAATCCTTAGCAACACTCAGTTACCATTAAATTATTTATCCCCTATCTTAAAAAGCTTTTTTGCTGCAGTTGCTTATTATATTTTTTTTACCATTCATGTGTATAATTTTCTTGTTAATTTTTTATTTATTTTTTACATAAAATTTAAATGCATTTCATTTATGAGAAAATTTCCTTTGTACCAGAAACACAATTTTAGTGCCTTTAACGTAAAAGAAAAAAGCAGATTTAACCTTTGTAGATATAAGAAAAAATATAGTATCAAAATAAGAATACAATTCTGACTTTGCTTTAACATGCTCAACCACTCCTATGGAGCAATGCCCACTCTGCTCTGGATGATCAATGTGCCCCACCACACTCCCCTGTTTGGCTTTTCATTAGCCAAATGGTGGCCACCCTAGGGCTGTCATAGCTGCATCCTGCATTTTCTGGCCACTGTTTGTGATAGTGCCCTGAATGGGAATGATAGCTTCAGTCAAAATTTAACATTTTTGGGGTAGGTACAAACATATACCAAATGTTTCAGGTTATGATAGTGAAAATAGTGATGAAATCATTTTTTTTTAACCTGGCTAATCCCTTTCTTCCCCATTGATGCTCAGAATAGGGAAGGGAGTAGTGTGTGGCTGTCCCTGTTCAACAGAATACAATGTCCTAGAGGGGGGGAGTTCCTTCATCCACCTCACTTGTGTGGATGGAGGAATCCTTATGTATTTTTATAATTTAGCCTGCTCAACTACCATTAGCGATGCTAGCTTTCATATTTCTCCAAGCACGTATTTCCTCTAATCAGCTTTCACTTAGGTCCCCTTTGCATTTCTGCAGGCCACACATATACATACATTGCGTTAAGCTACCACAGCATGTCTAAAAATGTATATGACCCTTTTTTTTATGATGGAAAGTACAGAAAACACATTAGGCCCCATGTACACGGGACGCTGCAAAACCTACGTTCAGAGGCAGTTTGAAGTTTTTTTCAACTGCCCCTGAACTCATTCAATGTTATCCTATGTGACCATGTACACAGTCTCGTTTATTGCTGTTTTTAGGCAGTTGCATTTAACAGCGTTCCTTTGAAAAAACGCCAAAGATTTCCGCTGTAACCCGCGTTTAGCAGTGTTTCGTTTATAGGCGTTTTTGGCCATTTAAAAAATAAATATAAATATTTTTTTTAAATGCAAACGCGGCTAAACAAGGCATGTAAACGTGGCAAAACTGACGTTTTAAACGTGTGACGCGTTTCAGAGCCAGCGTGCCATGGTTGTAGGAATAGCCATGCTTCTTTTTCAAGCATAGTGGTGTAGAGTCCAAGAGCAGTATTTATATGAATCAGAGGCAGGGCTGGGACAGGTATATGTAAAACGGGAAACTAATGTATATATATAATATATATATTTTATTAGTTTACCGTGTTATATATACCTGTCCCAGCCCCTCACCCTCGATTCTCTTGGACTCCTACATTCATAGCACGCTGGCTCTTAAACACAATGCATGTTAGTGACGTCACTGCCCGGCGCAACGCTGTTTGCTTCCCAAGCCTCGTTTTAGACTCTCACCGCACGCCTGTTTTCCATCACTGTGGATGCCAGATGGAGCAAACAAAGCCTCAGCACGGCTTGCTATAGGCGATGGCGCCACACTGCCCCTACCTCCTCTTACATCCATCCCTATTTAAGTGGACTTTACTTTTAAAACCACCGCAATATGTCTCAGTGCCTAAGTGTTGCACTTGGCTAGTGTCCAGAGGACTTTCTGCTACCTACAGTTCTACATCAGCATGTTGTGCTGCATCCTGCAAGCCAGAAGTGGACTCTCTGAAACTTGTAGTCCCACCTCGCCAGCTCAGAAGACTTGCCTGAACTCAATACTACTTTCTTCCATGTGAGTGGATATTGTTTTTAAAATAGTTTTTTTTTATATATACCCTTTCCTTGTCTTTGTCATGAATAAAATGTACCGTATTTTGGTCAGTATTCACACTATAAGTTGCAGGGACATTTCACCCTGTTTTGGGGTGGAAATAAGTGCGTCTTATAGTGCGAAAAATACGGTAATGAAACTGGGAAAAGGTATTGAACACATGAGGAAAGGGCGATGCAAAAAGGCATGGAAAGCCAAAACACCAGCTGAAATCTATCAGTAGTTAGAAAGCAATCCTGCCCCTTTTCAGTGCAAATTAATATCAGCTGGTTCAGTCTCAACTGATGGCCTATACAAAGGTGTCTCATTACCAAGGTGTCACACAAATATCTCATGATGGGTAAAAGCACAGAGCTTTCTCAAGACTTTTGCAACCTTACTGTTGCAAAACATATGGATGGCATTGGTTACAGAAGGATTTATAAACTTCTGTATGTTCCAGTGAGCACTGTTGGGGCCATAATCTGTAATTGGAAAGAACATAATTTCACAATAAACTGGCCACAACCAGGTGCTCCTCGCAAGATTTTTGACAGAGGAGAGAAAAGAATTTTCAGAAGAGTTGTCCAAGAGTCAAAGGACCACACTTGTGGAGAGCTTCAGAAAGATCTGAAATTAGCAGGTA
Source organism: Rana kukunoris (assembly GCA_029574335.1). Lineage (NCBI taxonomy): Eukaryota > Metazoa > Chordata > Amphibia > Anura > Ranidae > Rana > Rana kukunoris. Next base: position 211,837,117 of record CM056050.1, on the reverse strand, counting down.
CAATTGTTTCAAAGAAAACGATTAGTAATGCACTCAACCGCCTGGCCTGTATGTACGTTCACCACGCAAGACTCTATTCATGGAGAAAATGCATGTTGAAGCTTGTTTAACCTCCCTGGCGGTATGATTCTTTCAGATTTTAGGTGCTAAAAGCGGTACCATTATTTGCAAGGGAATTTGGCGTTTTATACTGTAGGCTTGTAATTCTTAGGAATAACTCACTGAAATCTATCCAAGCAAGAGTCTAATAGGCATCCTGGGTATGATTTTTTTTTTCTTATTAAAAATTATAATATAATAAATAATTATAAAAAATTATAACAAATAATAATATAATTATAGTAAAAATTATTCAATAATGTAATCAAATCAAAATCACTGAAATTTGCTCAGTTGCAGAATTTTTGCTGTCATTATTTTTTTTTTTTTATGACGAATTTCCCCATAAATCGCTATCGCTAAATTCTGCAAGTGATTCTGATTTATTATCGCTGTTTTTTAGCTGCTCTAAAACAATTTTTGCCATAAAGGGACACTTTTGGTTGCTATGGGCAATCTACAGTTTGCAGGGAGAAAGAACAGTTTTTATTATATAAAAGGACATGTAGTGTACAGGGCAGACCACTAGGGACATGGGGGGTGTGTATTTTTTACATACAGTACTGTAATCTATAAGATTACAGTGTACTGTATGTATAGTGTTTGTTTACTTTTTTAAATTTGGCGCCGTTCTCCCCCCTACGTCGCGACGCTCGCAGGGAAGGGAATCGGCGGAACACACAGCATCAGGCGGACATCCGCCCGCCGTGTACTGCGGGGATTCATCGCTGGATCGCAGAGAAAAGGTAAGTAAACTTTTTTCTGCATCCAGCGAGGCAAGTCCGTGTGTGGCACGGGGTTACCGATCGTAGCTTGAAAATCTCACCCCGTGCCACACACGGGAAGACCGCCAGGGAGGTTAAAGTTTTCTCTATGGAAAGAACTAAAGATCAGAGTTCATAGAAGAGGCCCATGAGATTTGAACATTTGTTTGTGTGGAAGAATGGGTCAAAAATCACACCCGAGCAATGAATGTGACTGCTTTCTCCATAGAAGAGGTGTCTTACAGCTTTCATTACCAACAAAGGATCTTGTACTAAGTATTAATTACATTTTAGTTACTGTGTTCAATACTTTTTCCCTGTGTTATTTCATTGTATTACACATAATGTAATTTCTGAACTTATTTGTTTTGGTTTCTTTGTATGCACGGATTGCATGGGTTGTTACCGACATGTGGTGAACATTTCATGTCAATAGCACATTCAGAAATATATTTACCTAGCAAAATGGTGACATGTTCAATACTTATACTGTATATGTATATATATATATATATATATATATATATATATATATATTTGTAGATAGAGAGAGAGAGAGAGAGACAGACAGACAAAGAGATAGAGAGAAATAGATATATATATATAAATGCTAGTTCAAGCCCCAGTTGAAGACTCGTAAGTCGTAAGGCGTAGGGTGAAGAGAGACGTACACCAGGATTGCAGTGACACCAGCGCGGTGCCGCTGTGTTATATGCTCAATTTACTTCTATATTTGTAAGTGCAATTTTATTCATTAAAACTCCTTTATATCAACGGTAATGCACTATTGGAGGTCCTTTTTTCCTGTTTATACCCCACCTCTGAGATCCAGGTCATTCCTATCCATATTGCGGACACCAGGAACATCAGGGAGATAACCAGCAGTGGATCTGCACATTGAGGTCCCTTTTTAGCCATTTAGAGGATCATCAGGGAGATGACCAGCAGTGGATCTGCACATTGAGGTCTCTTTTTAGCTGTTTAGAGGTGAGAATTCTGGGAGACCAGAATGTGTGTGTGGTGAAGTGCACATCTTTTCACGGAACCAGCGGGTATCCTGGAACACCTTCTATAACATCATGGACTCTGTCTGCACTTTATAGTACTGTATCTGGCACTATAGTATTTGGCACTATTGATTTATATGTCACCTGCATCACTCTGCAAATTAATATATAACATTTGTTGGTCTTAATTACTTTTCCGCAATTACTTTTTCCTTACAGTTGTTTATTTATAGGTGTTGTGTTTGCACTTTTTGTCTTTGCTGCATTGTTTTTTCTGTGTGTTTAGGGCGACCTTGAATTTTAGCGCAGAAGCCCTCTCTTTCATTTATAAATGCTAGTGTGTTTGAGCGTGTAATAGGCTGCCCACAGCGTGTAATAGGCTGCGTGTAATAGGCTGCCCACACTTATGTATATTGTTGTGTGAACAGATCAGTGTACATAAACTGCATGTGTATTTACAAACTAAAATGTTTCATCTCTATATTTTGCTGTTGTAATGTTAAAGGCTTTAGGTTTGTTTTTCATTTGACTTTGATTGTGAGGGTTATTTGAAAGCTGACTGAATAATAATGATTACCATCGCCTCCTTCTGCTTTTGAACACCGTTATCTACAGCCCTGTATCCTTCCCTGTGGCTGGAAGTTGTTCTTCCTAGACAAGTCAATTATGAAGGCTTATAGAAAACGCAGCAATCAGCACTGTGACGCATTTTAAATGTCAATAGAGACCCCTCAGTGCTAAAGCTTTTCCCCACTGAGAGTTACTGGAGAGTGCAGATATCACAAACTCATATCCAGATAGCAGGCAGTGACATTTTCACTAATTCCAAAATACCATAATAGAGGGCAAACTTAGCATCAGGAAAAAATAGCAATTTTTGCTGGTTGTAAAATTAAATATCAAACAGAAGCCCAAGAATCCCTCAGAGGTTAATTTCCAAGATGGTCCTGTTCGACCATTTGGTGTGTGTAGATAGAATGTTGTTTGGCAACATCACAAATATAAATGAGTTTTGATTTAATAGGATGCTTACAATGATGCGAATAATAGGAACAGCTAAATCCATTTATAAAATCTAAAGCTCTTGGGTATAAGAATGGAAGTTGTTACAATAAATCTAAATGTTTCATTAAACCTCATGGATTCTCTACAATCACACACTATAACAATTAAGTTAGGCAAGGAGGACCCATCTACTTACTAAGCAAGTAATACTCGTATACACAAATATCTATATATAAATTAAAAAATGTAAGTGTAAGAAAAGTGTAACTGCAGGCATACCCCACTTTTAAGTACACAATGGGGTTTATTTACTAAAGCTGGAAAGCTCAAAATCAGGGTCACTTCTGCATAGAAACCAATTAGCTTCTAACACCAGCTTGTTCAATTACATTTTGGTAATAAAACCTGGAAGCTCATTGTTTTTTATGCAGAAGTGAGTCTAATTTTGCACTTTCCAGCTTTAGTAAATAAACCCCATTGTGTACTTAAAAGTGGGGTATGCCTGTATACTTAAAGTTGTTCCTGCCCTCCTCTACTAATGCCGCCTAACTGGTATAATCTGTACATTTACCTATTTTGAATCCACTCTGGTCATGTGATCCTGCAGCTCCAGTTCAGGGAGCCATCGACAGCTGGAAATTCCTGGAGTCCCAGCATCACTCATAGGCTATTATGGTCAGCCATTGTTGGAGCTTCATTCTTTCCTCTGCAGCAGCCACTTACTGACACAAGGGAGCCGGAGTTGTGGGATCACATGACCAGACCAGAGCGAATTAAAAATAGGCAAGCACACACCTTTTTTTATACAGGTAAGGCTGGATTACAAAGTACACTTGTAGAATTTAGTTATACGTTGTAAGAATGTTTTAAGAACATTTATTCACTTTGTATAAAAATCACCAGTGGGGACCAATTGGGGTTTATTTTTAACCGCATTGATGAGAAGGGGGGAGGAACAGGATGGAAAACTCTTCTCAAATGTACACATTTTTAACAGTGTATGTGGTTTTTGTTTGGTAAATTCCATTTATTCCAAAATCTTTGTGCAAATTTTCCTAAGAATTTTCGTGAACTTCTACTAGTGTATACCCAGATGTTGGCAGCATAGGTAGGAGGAGGGTGTGGTAAAAATGTTAAGAATAGTTTGAATTCATATTTTCTTTCACCTTAACAGCATTTTTTTATTTAATAATCTTAAAGCGGTAGTAAATTCAGTCGCCACAATCCTAAATAACAAAATGCAAATAGGATAACGCTTCAGAATATACATCGCTATTTTATTTCTCACTTAATCTGCAGTATCATTTTTATTACTTTTATTTCTCATTCTACTGGCTGAAGCCTGTGCCATCTTGGTGGAGACATTTACGCCAAATTTTGCATGCACTGGTGACGTTACCAAGCGAAACATCGGGCTAAATCAACTAAATGGCGCACGTGAGCACGTTATAAAAGACAGTGACAAGTTATAGCACAGTGCTTTTCATGGGCAATGGTCTTGATTGTGAATTTACTACCACTTTAAAAGACCTTACAAGATACAGTAACATAAGATATAGAAGGCTCATAAATATAGGCATTATAATAAAATGAATATCAAATAAAAAATAATAGTAACTGCCCAGCCACGCCATCTATTAACATCTGTGAATGAAAAATGACAAGATCTGACAGCCTTTGTGGCTCTCAGCTTGTAATTCTTAATGAACTACTACAGTGATGTTGAGGACCGTGGTAGTTCATGGATCTTTTCTCTTATGCCTCGTACACATGACTGTTTTTCTCGGCATGAAAAAAACTGAAATTTTTCCCGATGGGATTCCTCTCAAGCCTGCCTTGCATGCACACGTTCAGGCCAAATACCGCCCGTCCAAAGCGCGGTGACGTACAACACGTACGACGGGACTATGAAGGGGAAATTCCATTCAAACTGCGCCACTCTTTGGGCTGCTTTTGCTGATCCTCGTTTTAGTAAAAGTTTGGTGAGAGACAATTCGCTCTTTTCAGTCCGTTTTACCAGAATGAGCGCTTCCGTCTCATACTTGATTCTGAGCATACGCATTTTTTCCCCTCGGGAAAGCATACACACGACTGGTTTTCCTGACAGGAAAAAGACCGCCGGGAATGCCGGCGGGAAAAAGTTCTCTTTCCCGATGGGAAAAACGGTTGTGTGTATGATACATCAGTGTATAAGGCTTAATGTACACTGCTGCTAGTAAACAGACGTTTAGGAGCAGGTGGATGTTTTTTTCAGCTGCCCCTGAACTCTCCTCTGTTATCTTATCAGTACATGTACACTGAATCCGTTTAAAGTCATTGCCAGGCAGTTGAGTTTAGAAGCATTTTTTGGAAAACATTCAGGATGGATGTTAAGAGGCATTTGAAAAGCCAAATGCCTGTAACAGCTTGTAAATAGATACATTTCTGCCAATTTTTTATGCAAAAAACGCTTCTAAGCGCAAATGCGGGATGTAAACACGGCACATTGGACATTTTTAAATGTTGGTTACTAGCTGTCAACTCCATCATTCAGGAGATGTTTTAAAACGTCCCAAGTAAATGAAGTCTAACTGCCACACAGAGTCTGCAAGAGCCCTGCATTGTACGCACAATCCGCTTTCCAGGCTCCCAATAAAAAATATATGTTGTTAAGTTTGAAAGGGAGGAGCCAGGGAAGGCAAAATATAAGCAGAATAAACTTCAACTTTACATTTCCTTGGCATGGTGCCCCATGTCCAATTTTTGATTATTGGTGGTAAAAAGCAAACAGTCTAAAATTGGTTATCTGGTTTTGTATAAATGTAAAGCTGAATTTCATGTTGGTGTCTTGTTTCTTTCATCTTTCAGGAACACCAATGGTAATGTACCTGCACCCAAATTTCTAGGTCCAGAGGAGTGCCATAGCATCACCCCCCCCCCCCCCAATAGTTTATTTTTTCATATTTTTTTAACACTGGGTAATCTCACTAAAATTAGCACAGGTTTACAGCGCTCTGAGTGACCATGTAAATAGAATCCACATAAGAATAAGTATAAATATAATAAAAGTCTAGTCCATTGGGTGTGAGTCCAAGAGGGGAACTTGATCGTGACAATACCAATGTAGGGGTAATTGTGGATGTTCAGGGCTGCTCTCTCCAGGAGCGAAGTCAGCTCAAATCATACAAGAGAAAAAACAGAAACAAGAAAGCGCCGCTGAGTAATCTAATTTAATTCAACAACAACAAAAGTATTCCAACACTTACATCTAGGGGCACTCTGATGCAGTCTGAGATGCTAGTGTCAAGGGCTTCAGTGCAGTCCGGAAACAATGTGGGAGGCTGGAAAAGCTGTTCAATGGAGGAGCGTCAGGCGTTCTTTAACCATAGAGGGGCCGACTGCAAAGTCCATATGTAGATGTTATATTGTCAGCTGATCCGCCGCGCCGCTGGTCCGTGATGTCACTGGGACGGTGGCCAAAGAGGGACACAACGCGTTTCAGAGCCAGCACTAGGTGAAATAGAAGACCTGCGCGCTCCTTTATCAAGTGCAGTATATCTGGTGTCTAATACAATACATATTTTATCCAGAAATCCTTTATAATTTATGCTTGTGTGTATACTTCTCTATCGTTTAGTACTTGACAGGTAACTGGGCGACAAATGAGACCAGTAATAACCAACTTGACCAGGGCCGGATTTCTCATTAGACACTGTATTCATGTGCCTACAGGCTCCCTTCATAGAGGGGCGTCCACCAGTGGAGTCGCAATGGGGTGCAGGGGACATGGCAGAAGGGTTACACTATTAAGTAGGAAGTGAAATACGACCATGACGTTGTAACCCCGCTGGCGTTGGCGCGCCGGTCTGACCGCATCATTTACTGACCACACTGCCAACTCATAACTAGCCTGGGGAGGGCAATTGTGGCACAGGCACATGATTCCAGGATGCGGGGAGCATTGTTGTAGCTGGCCCACCTGCTGGAAGGCTCCCCATGCAATCCCGTGGGGAGGGAAGTGAGGCCAGTAGCCAGACCAAAAGTGCTGTGCACTGTGCAATGGGAGGAATACCATGGACGAGCAGGAGGGGGAGGAAAAGCGGAGGGCTGTGTAAGAGGGAAGAGTCCCGGGGTGCTGTATAGGAATTGAGGAGCTGAGGAAACACCGTAATGGCAACTGTCATATGAGAGGACGGGTAAACATAACATGTGAGGGGGGCTAGCATAGGGCTGCCAGCAATAAATGAGAAGGAGGAGATAGAATGTGAGGACTAAAAGTGGAGAAATATGGAGAGAAGAAGAGAGTAATGGAGAAATAAGGGAATAGTAGAATGGGTATGTGGAACAGAGAGGTAGGTATAGGGGTAATAGAAGGGGTACGAGGAGAGGTGGGTATAGGGGCAGTAGAAGGGGTATGAGAAGAGGTAGGTATAGGGGCAGTAGAAGGGGGATATAGAGAGGATAAGTGGGTATAGGGGAAGTAGAAGGGGTATGTGGAGAGGAGGTGGTGGACATAGGGATAGTAGAAGGGGTATGTGAAGAGAAGGGGGTGAGTAATGTATATGGTAGAATGGGTATGTGGAGAGGAGAGGTGGGTATAGGGGTAGTAGAAGAGTTAGGGAGGGGCTTCAGTATTCTCTGCCTATAGGCTCTTGAGATGTAAATCCAGCCCTGAATTTGACATATATTACACAGGTTTAAAGTTAGAAGCAATCATGCAAAACAGGTTTCGAATGGCAAACAGGATTCATACACTGCACAATAATACAAAACTGATTATGAAGGCTGCACAAGCATGGACTCTTCACAGCAATGTCTGTGGCTTAGTCAGGGTAATATATGACTATATAGCAGAATCTATAAAAGACTGTTTAAGAAAGTGTAGCTCAGAATCAAAACTTCAGTTCTGAACAGTTAGGAACACAAACTGCTACTTGATAAAGGGCCACCCCGTTGGAGCTAGAGAGCTCTGGTTGCATTGGGAAGGTGCTCCCCACAGTAGCTGTGTATCCTGGTGAAGCAGCAGTCCAGCCACCCACACTGTTCTGACAGTGGAGGGCCTCCAATCTGACTGCATATTACTTGCCCAGCTACTCTGCCTCATAAGATGTCCCCTCTGTGAGCTACTGAAGGAGGGAAGCAAAGGAACATATCTTCCCCCGGCCTGTTCAGGAAACCAGTGAGTTTTCAGAAAAAGGAGTTAAAGGGTCCTGCTCCTGCATAAGATCACAGAGAGTAAATAGGCACCTTGCGACAGACGAAAGTGCTGCATTAATGTATATGATAAAAAAAACTGTTGGCTCTAGAAAAATCTGTTCCTCTGAACTTAATTTTTCCTTTTCCCAAAACACTTACTTGTCTATGTGCAGATTAATACTGCTCTCTTTTGGTAGCAACTATAAGTCATCCAGATCACATCATTTAAAAGTCTCAAAGTGCCACAATATAACATAGTTTCATTTTTCTGTTGGCACCAATCGTCTTTTTCCCTGAACTTATCTTGTGAAAGGTTGTCACATATATTGAGAACACCGGTTACTTGGGGGCCTCTAAAGTAATTACATGATCAATTGTAGCAGCTTATTTTCCACAAAAACAACATCATAAATCCAAAGGTTGTGAAATATGATGCATCACCTAATGTACACACTATAAAATGTGTTACTCTATACAGCTTGGCAAGGCAAAGGAAAAAGAGACAAACCATCCAAAGACAACCTTGTGACCCATCGTAAATCCTTGTTTCCCCTACATACAGTATATAGCAACTTTGTAATGCTTTTCACTGATGTGATGGGTTTAGGGTTTCCAAATCCTCTGACCTAACTACGACCAAGCAAACATTTTTCAGCCATCTAGGTTTGGTGCTTTCTGGTTACTATACATTTCAATGTATTACTGCTATTTGTATTCTATTATTACATAAAACCAATTTTGTACATATTGTGTTGCAGCTTTTGTTTTATTTATGTCATATTCATGTGCTATTATTTAAAATGCTGTAAAAGTCTATTAAAATGTAATTACAACAATGCATGTAAAATACCAGTACGTAGGAATCTTAACCTCCCTGGCGTTATGATTCTGTCTGGAATTTTGTACCAAAAGCGTTGCAATTGTTTTGCAAGGAAATGTGGTGTTATGTATTATAGGCCTGCAATTCTTAGTAAGTACTTACTTAAATCTATCTAAACAAGAGTCTAATAGGCATCCCGGGTATGATTTTTTTTTTTTTTTTTTATTAAAAATTATAATATAATAAATAATTATAAACAATTATAACAAATAATAATATAATTATAGTAAAAATTATTCAATAATGTAATCAAATCAAAATCACTGAAATTTGCTCAGTTGCAGAATTTTTGCTGTCATAATTTTTTTTTTTTATGACGAATTTCCCCACAGATCGCTATCGCTAAATTCTGCAAGTGATTATAATTTATTATCGCTGTTTTTTAGCTGCTCTAAAACAATTTTTGCCATAAAGGGACACTTTTGGTTGCTATGGGCAATCTACAGTTTGCAGGGAGAAAGAAAAGTTTTTATTATATAAAATGACATGCAGGGCACTGGGCAGACCACTAGGGACATGGGGGGTGTGTATTTTTTACATACAGTACTGTAATCTATAAGATTACATTGTACTGTATGTAAAGTGTTTGTTTACATTTTTGAATTTGGCGCCGTTCTCCGTCCCCGTGCGACGTAACGTCGCAGGGAACGGAGCTCGGCGGCACACGGGGACGCTGTGTGAATCAAGCGAGCACCCGCTCGCTCACACAGCGGGGATGCATCGCTGGATCCAGGGAGAAGGTAAGTAAACAGTCTCTGGATTCTGCGAGGCGAGTCCGTGTCTGACACGGGATCAACAATAGTAGCAGCAAATTTTTACCCCGTGTCAGACACGGGAAAAACGCCAAGGAGGTTAAGATACCTTCAATTTATAAAATATAAGCTACTGGTTCTATTTTCTATGGCTATGGGACGGTATGTGAATTGGCATTTATGTAATATATATATATATATATATATATATTATATACAAATCCAAAGGAGAGAGCAGCACTCACAGGTCTTGGTGGAAGGTGAACGCCCAGTGAAGATTTTATTTTAACGTTTCGACGAGGCACAAGCTTGTCTTCCTCAGGATGGTTCTGAGGAAGACGAGCTCGTGCCTCATCAAATAAAATCACTGTATATTCACCTTCCAAGACCCGTGAGTGCCACTTTCTCTTTTGGATTATATGTACTACAGACTTTGCTGCGCATACAGGCCCATTTTTATATCTCCGATATGTGTGTGATGGCAACCACTGAATTTTTATAGATAGAGAGATGGTTAATGACTTTGTTAAGTTTTTCTTTTCTGTGTCCCATGGAGAGATTTTATTTCACTACATGTCTTGAAACGCAATAGGAAGTGAAGGGGATTTCCCTCTAGTACTGTTCTGGTGACAAAATAAAATATTACATTTTGCATCATTTTCAGCCTTGATTGTCACCAGGACAAGAAGAGAGGGCAAATATTCCCAACAGGGACACAAACATTAATCTAACCTTTCCCTTTTCTGTTCAAAACATTTAAAAATAGCTATAGATACATTTTAAGTATCTTCAGCTCTGATTACCTGATTATTTTATAATTTATTTATGAATATTAAAAACACCTTTTTTTTTTTAATTGTGCTTACCAGCTCTTTAAAAAAAAAGACAATTATATGAAATGTTATGCTGTAATAATGTTATATGTATACAATTTATGACATGTGTACCTAATGAAACCCAGAGGTACTTTGCTATACTTTGCTATACTGTATCCACAGTTTGAAAGGTAACCACAAAAAAACTTATCAATTAACCCTTCTGACAACCAAGATGGGAAACCACAATATTCAGTAGACACTAAATACATAAATCTTTTGGTTGAATATTTTGTCAATCAGTAGGTGATGTTTCTCCTGAGATAAGCTCAAAGGCCAGAGATGTCTGATGTGCATACTGACAGGTAATACCAAGCATACAGATAGGATTATTCTATAAAAAAAATTACATTTAGATAATCCTTCAATATTTTGCATACAAATGTTTGATTAATTTGATAACCCTTGGTTATTTTTTTTTTTTTAAATGATGTCCTAGGTGACATCATACAATCAAAAACAAACAATAAAAGTGTATTATAGGAAACAAATTCAACAAGTGTAGACTGCATCAAGCTAAACAAATTTGCATAACAATGTTTCAACATTTCTGTAATTTAAAATACAATCATACCAGGTGGAGCCTTCCTGAAATGTAAACTTCAAACTATGTTACATGATCTAGTTCACAGAAAATGCCTAGGCTGCCATTACCGACATGCTCTGATAATGCCAGCTGTCTGTCTGCTTCTAGTTAAATATTTTCTTAGTCACAGACCTGGAACAATAACATAGCAAGTACATCAATCAGAACACCAGATCCACAAACAATTTTGAAATCAGTAAGCCATAAATCTATAAATGTGACAGCCAGGCAACTAGAATTTTTAGAAGGTGGTCAGCAATGGCAACTTATTTATTCCTCACATGATTTTTTTTCCTTCAGCTGCATTCATGGAGTGGATACAGTAATAGAGGGGCTAAAAATTCTGCTACTGTCACCCTGTTGTCCCAGTTATGTGTCAAAAAGCCTAGGCATTTGGTCACATGATTTGTGCCGAAGTGAAGGATTAAGGATCAATCCAGCTCAGTGGTCATCAACTTATGAGGTATAGAGGGCATCAACCGTGGTGCCTATCATCATCAAATGAGTGCACAAATAATGTTTAGTATTTGTAATACTGGAGTGTCTGCTTACATACAACAGAACATGATGGTCAGATATTGCAGTTGTGCTACAAAAGACAGTTAGAGACTGGGAACATGTTATATGAGGCTAGTATAGATCATTGTTATCTTTAGGGGTCTATGCTGCCACTCCAACTACAGATTGCTGGGGGTTGATTCAGTAAAGGCGAATAAGCTGTTTTTCCCTTTACAAGGAAGTTTTCACTTTGCAAGGGTATTTTCTCTTAGATTAGTGAATGAGTGGAAACTCTGCTAACTTCCATCATCCATTATGTGCAAGCAAAATACCCTTTTTTTGTTTTCCTATTTCCATGCATGTGACTGGAAGTTCTATGCAAAGTACATTTTCACCACATTCACTAAGCTAGTGGGAAAATTCCTTTTTAAAGTGAATAACCTATTTGCCGTTAGTAAATTAACCCTCAAGGTCCACACAACAAATACCAAAGGCATGTGGCCTTTTGCTGCAGACTGGGCATCAGGACTCTCAGTGCTCATGCCCTTCAGTAAAAAAATCATTTGACTATGGTAACAAGAGTGGGACAGAAGGAAGACCAGAGCAACATTATCTTTAAAGTTGATGTAAACCCAAAAAAAATTTGATGTCACAATGAAGAGTATAAGATGTTCTATCATCTGTGCCCAGTCTAGCCACACAGGGTTAAAGGGTCACTAAAGGAAACATTTTTTTTTTGCTGAAATTACTGTTTACAGGGTATAGAGACATAATAGTTAACTGATTCCTTTTAAAAATGATTAAAATAGATAAAAATCAATCATATAATGTGCCTGCAGTTTAGTTTCATTTTTAAACTGGTTTCATGTTTCTGTGAAGTAAAAAGACACACAGAACAAAAACAAACAAATACAGGGCAGTGTTTTGTTTTTAAAATGAATCTGATTGGTTCTGAGGAGTTTTAAACACACAGTAATGACAGCTTGGACCACAGTGAAAAGCTGCCATGAGATTTTTCATAAGGAGCCAGACAAGCAAGAAGTGTGGAGATCAGAGCAGAAATACAGCAACTTCAAAGCAAAAATGACCAATGAGGACATGAAACCAGGACTGCAGTAAGGTAAAAGAAAGCTACTTAGCTAAAAAAAAATCCTTTAGTGATCCTTTAATCCAGCTCAGATCAATCCTCTTTTATTGTTCAGTGAAAATTAACAGAATTCCAGATAAAAACCTGTCTAAAGAAAAAGTCAGTTTCTCTCTTCTTACTTTGAGTGACATGTTATTTACATATCTAGCTTGGACATGTTTATCATATGTTATGTTATGCTTATCATAATATGAGGTGATCCAAAGTTCATTGTATATTACCAGGATGTGTTATGTGGGGGAGGGGTGGATTTCTTACTTTTTATACTGTGAACCTCATGTAATGATAAACATAACATAACATATGATAAACATGTCCAAGCTAGATATGTAAATAACCTGTCACTCAAAGCAAGAAGGGAGAAACAGACTTTTTATTTAGATAGGTTTTTATCTGGAAATCTGTTAATTTTCACTGAACAATAAAAGAGCATCGATCAGAGCTGGATTAACTCTGTGTGGCATTTCTAGCAAAACTGCAATTTTTTTAGGTTAACATTGAAATTTAGGTCTGTTTTATTCAATACTCAAAATTTAGATATAGTAAAAATCACATGTCCTAAAAATAGTTGTTCCGTATTATGCCCTATTTTACCTCATGTTAATACTATGTTACCACCAAAAACACAATGCAAAATTGCTCTCCAGGATTGAGTCTGAAAGAGTGACTCCTCCCCAGGGCTTGAACTGACTCCAGTAGTAATCGGCGTGCGTCCTAAGAGTAGGACGTACGGCTCCTGGAGCCAGATAGGCAGGGTTTTCCTCCCCCAGCATCAGCCTCCACTGTCAGATCCGCTCCGACCTCGAGCCGCCCCTGGATCCCCTGGTTTCTCTCTCCCTCTGGAGCCCCCACCTGCCAGAAACCAGACAGGCAGACGGTGACAGACACTGCTAGGCAAGCCTGCACTATCCCTCCATTCCTCCTGCAATCCACCGCTTGGCTTCCCCCTGCTTCACCTGACCCCCCTGGCTTCCCTCCGTCACCCTTCTCCAGCAGGTAAGCCTTTCACTGAGGCTGCAGACGGCCGTCCTTTTGAGGACAGCAGCTGCTGCCACTTAAAAGCCCCTGCTATCTCCCTATCCACATCTCCCCTCCTATACCCCCTCACTACCCATCCGCCACCTGCCCTGCAATCCTTGGCAATTTTCAGCCATTTCTGGCATTTCTGGCTTCCAGGCCGGCGTTTTTCGATACATCCGCGCCGGCCTGGAAGCAATCGCGGCAACCGCAATTTAGGAAAGGCCGCGGCTTCACCAGCTGCCTAGTGGCGCGCCGCTTCTCACCCCCTCCAACCGCCACCAAAGTCCGAAAACGGACTTGAACCCCACCCCATACCCCCAGGAAAGTTACCTCACACCCCGGTCTAGTAATCCTGGCCCCAAATAGTAGCACCGATCCACCCAATCTGGAAGCTTTACCAGTCTGGATCCTGCTACCGATCGGCAGGCCATTTTTGCTGCACCCAGCCCCAAATCTTAATCACCACTACAACTTGATCCAGGGGTTACCCGATCGCCTCTTACAGGGGTCAGGAAGGAATTTTTTCCCTGCCGGAGCATATTGGCCGAGCGCCGCCAGGGTTTTTTGCCTTCCTCTGGACCAAGCCAGGAGAGAGGAGTTTAGCCAATTCCTCTCCCCACTGCCCTAAAATCCCCCCCTCCCCCCCCTGGTGTATTGGCGAACATGGCATGTAGGCAATATTCTGCCGAGACCATTTGGAGTTTGAGGCAATGCGCCGCAATACTGCCAGCCATCACCAGAAAGGCCCTAAGAACTGAGCGACTAGGGAGAACCAATCATAGATCGACGGTTAGACATTTCAGACATTTACCCCAGGTCAAGCACATATCATGTGCTCTGATCAATACTAGATCGGCAGTAAAACACCGACTAGAAATCCGCGACTTCATTCAACAAAAGGATCTAGACTGTCTTTTTATTACAGAGAGCTGGCTCACAGCCGACTGTAACACCATTCTAGGAGAATTGGTGCCAGAAAATTACCGTATCATAACGGAAAACAGAATAGGGCAAAGAGGAGGCGGCCTGGCGGTGATCCACAAGACTCATCTTACGATCACCAAACCAGTCCGCCAAAACCCTCTTCCATTCATGGAAACCCTTACTCTGCAACTGCAAGCAAGTTCAAAGGAGACCGTCCACATTCTGCTCTGCTATAGGCCACCCGGCCCAAAATCGCAGCTGCTCTCATCATGGACGGATTTCTTCTCCACTTATACCCTCAACAGCAAACACCTGTTGCTGTTAGGGGATTTCAATCTCTGGGCCAATTCCTCACAAGACCCCATTGCCGACGCCTGTATCGACCACCTGGAAGGATTAGGATTGCAGCAACTAGTATGTGGGCCTACACATGCTTCAGGTCACACACTTGATCTTATTTTCAGACAAGCTCTGGAAATAAAAATTAGGGAAAATGAAAAATTGCCATGGACAGACCACCAGGCAATTATATTCAGTATTTCCACCATCCCCCCCGCAACAAAAACATCGAATCCAGTGGCAACACACTGGACTAGATGTCAGAAGAAGCTCCACTCGGAACTCTTCAAAACGACTTTAAGGAAAAAAATAGAAACAACCCAGCCGCATCAAACGGCCGTTGAAACATTGAAAGCCATAAACTCGGCCATGCTACAGTCAGCCGACTTGGTAGCGCCGAAACGAATAACCCGCATTCGGAAAAACAACCGCAGCTGGTTTAACAACCAGCTGTCGTTACTGAAGCAAGAACGCAGAAGGGCAGAATCTGCCTGGAAAAGATGTTCTTCTGAGCTAAACCTATCCATCTACAAGGCGACAACAAGAAAATACCACAAAGGAATTTTCCAAGCCAAGAAGAATTATTTCTCGGAGGCTATCAACGGTGCCCAAAACCGCCCCCGCGAACTCTTCAAGATGGTCACCCAGACCATGAAACCAGGATGCATTGAAGCCCCCAGTTCGGACACACAAGAATTTTGCAATGAGCTATCGGATTATTTCGTTAATAAAATCGAGGCAATCCGTGAAAGCATTCAGCAAAACTCTTCTCCCCTCAGCCCCCCCTGTAGCCTCTCACACAGCACCCATAGTAATTCTCCGATATCAGGTAAGTTCACCCTGGAACCCATCTCCATCGAGTCCACTAAGAATGTCATTTGTACTCTGCGCAATGGCGCAGCGCCAAATGACATTATCCCCACAAAACTGCTGAAGGAATGCGCCGACATCCTGGCTCCTCCCATCACGCAGCTTATCAACCAGTCTTTCTTGGAAGGCATAGTGCCCTCACAGTTGAAAGAGGGTGTAATCCAACCCATCCTGAAGAAACCCTCCCTGGACCCCAAGGACCCACTCCACCGCCGTCCCATAACAAGCCTCAACGTATTCTCTAAGATAATGGAAAAAGTAGTGGTACAACAGCTGCAACAGCATCTAGATACCTACAACCTACTTGACCCATTGCAATCAGGCTTCCGTCCCGGACATGGGACGGAAACAGCATTACTGAAAGTATGGGACGATGTTCTCAAGGCCGCAGACGAAGGAGAATCTTGTCTCCTGGTTCTGTTGGACCTAAGTGCAGCTTTTGACACTGTAGACCACAATCTGTTACTGACTCGGCTTTCTGAAGTAGCCAGGGTCGCAGAAGGCGATTTATCTTGGTTCTCCTCTTTTTTGGAAAACCGATCGCAAACAGTGAAGCTTGGACCTTTTACGTCTGAAAAACGCACAGTAACATGCGGAGTCCCTCAAGGATCGCCTCTGTCACCAGTGCTGTTTAACATCTATCTTCGTCCTCTTTTTGAGATTATTAGCAGCCAAAATCTGCTTTATCACTCTTATGCAGATGACACGCAACTGTATTTCCGCATCTGCAATAGACAGGATCACCACCTCAATCTAGAGACATGTCTCTCTTTGATAGAGGACTGGATGACAAAGAGTTATCTTAAACTCAATGGAGCGAAAACAGAACTTCTTCTGTTTCACGCCAAGCGAAGGAATCAACCCTCAACAGCGTGGACCCCCCCGCCTATTTTGGGCAAGCTCATCACCCCTAGCGCCAAAGTCAAAAGCCTAGGGGTCATTTTTGACTCCTTTATGACAATGGACGCACAAATAGGGTCAGTGGTCAGCGGATCTCACCATCTACTGCGCCTACTACGCAGACTCACTCCGTTCATCCCTAAAGAAGATCTAGCGGTCGTGGTGGGAGCTATTGTAAACTCCAGGTTGGATTATGCAAATGCCCTTTACCTCGGCCTACCCAAATACCAAATCGCTCGTCTGCAAGTCGTTCAGAATACGGCCGCCAGACTTGTGACTGGGAAAAAACCCTGGGAATCCATCTCACCTTCACTGAGAGCCCTTCATTGGCTGCCAGTTAAAGACAGAATCGCTTTTAAAGCCCTCTGTCTTACGCATAGATGTGTCCATGAGAATGCCCCCCTTTACTTATGCGAATTAATAAAAGCGCATAATCCAAATCGCGTTTTGCGATCCACGAATCAGAACCTGCTCCAGGTTCCGAAAGCCAACTTCAAGTCCAAAGGAGAAAGAAGATTTGCGATCCAAGGTCCCAGACTATGGAACGCTTTACCAACCAGCATTCGGTTGGAGGAGAACCACCTAGCATTTAGGAAAAAGGTCAAGACTTTTCTCTTTTGATATCAAAGGAGACAGGAACAACAAGCGCCCAGAGGCGATTCAGTTCGCATGTGCCGCGCTATATAAGTTCTCATTCATTCATTCATTCATTCATTCAAAATACATGTTAGCAAAAAAATAAAAAAAATAACACAAATATATTTCCCATCTTGAAACACCATAAAGCAAAACAGTACTCACTGATGTGTACAGGAAACCTTCTCCATTCATTGCAATATATAACCCCGTTTTTACGCCTTGGATTGCAACAACACGAAGACCCACTGGTATGAGGTTGAACAATGCTATAAAAAAAAAAAGGGGGCATTCGGTAAAGTTATCCATTCTTTGTTACTGAATGAATTACATGCAAACATTTATATTAATATGGCAATGCAAACATTAGTGATATCATACAAACACAGGTCTTTGTCAAATTTAGGAAGCTGACTTATGTTTGTATTTCTTTTGTTGAGCTGATTATGTTTTTTTTTATGGAATTTTAAACGCCCACTGATGATTTTTAAGTCTTGAATTGTGCACTCCTGCTTGCAGCTAGCTTTTCTATTACTAGGCATTTAACAAAATGTTTTATATTGTAAATTGCTTTTATATTACTTTTAGGTGGACCAACACTTTAGGATGTGTAGTAAAGTGTCTATCATCATATAAATTGACACTAATCTATCGTACTCTTAAAAAATATTGCCCATTCAAAGGCAGGGGTTTGTTTTACTTTGAGAGAGATATCCATGTTCTTGCCAAGATTGCTGGACCCACTTTTGTTTTACAGCCTGGGTAAGACTATGGGGTTTATTTATGAAAGGCAAATCCACTTTTCACTACAAGTGCAAACTACAAGTGCAAAGTGCACTTGATATTGCACTGAAAGTGCACTTGGAAGTGCAGTCGCTGTAGATCTGAGGGGTAGATCTGAAATGAGGGGAAGCTCTGTTAATTTTATCCAATCATGTGCAAGCTAAAATGCATTTTCCTTACATGTCCCCCTCGGATCTACAGCAACTGCACTTTCAGTGCAATTTCAAGTGCACTTTGCACTTGTAGTGCAAAGGGGATTTGCCTTTAGTGAATAACCACCTAATTATCTGTACACCTGCTGTAAGTGAATCTGTGTGAGGTAAACTATATAAAAATATAGGCATATACTTGCTTGAATTTGCCTCCTACTCTGCAAGATAATCAAAGTGATGCTTGGAGCGTCACTTAAAAAAATTCTGATTAGTGTAAGGAGCATATTTCTACCCCTCATACACCAATAGCAGTCTGCTGGAAAAGGTATAGTAAGGTGAGTAGAGAAGGCTAGAAGTTTGAGATTGGCATTCAGGTGTAAACAACAGAGACAATGTGCTCAAGAATGTCAAGAATGAGAGCAGTAAAAACACAGAGATGAGCCAGACATGAAAGATAACAATAAAATGAAAGCAAAGACCAAAATAGAGGCGGGAAATGCTTACACTGCAACCAGGGAACTAAAAACAAAAGGTGATGTCAAAACAGAAACACCTATGTAGTCATTCTACAGGTTTCAGATTATTCCTAAAAAAGGAGAGGATTTCAATACATATTTCACTGTTGTTGAAGTAAAATTTACAGCTGGATTTATTAAACTTCCAATTTAAAGGCATGTTTCATCTTTTGTAAAACAAATAATACATGCTTTTTTCTGTATAAACTAGAATATGTTGTTTTAGATCTACAGGATACATCAACATGTGTGGTGTTGATGACCTGTAGCTATTTATACTATTTTTATACTAAATTAAATTTATTTTTCAATTTTCTATATTTGATGCCTACAAAGTCCATTTTTTTTTTCCACAAACAATCTCTCAAATAATACATGTAGCCATATTTTAAAAACAAAATTTAGCATTTACAGGCGGCCCCCTACTTACAAACATCCGCCTTACAAACGACTCCTACTTACAAACGGAGGGAGGCGACAGGAAGTGAGAGGCAATCTACCCCTAGGAAGGGAAATTCTCTCTTGTAAGAGTTATTATAGATTGTAAGCTCTAACGAGCAAGGTACTCTGATCCCTCCTGTATTGATTTGTATTGTGACTGTACTGTCTCCCCTGATGTAAAGCGCTGAGCAAACTGTTGGCGCTATATAAATCCTGTATAATAATAGTAATTATGGGAAAAAGGTGTCTCCTCTCCACTAATGCTTTATCACCAATTCTTGTTTCCCTAATAACCCAACATTTTCAAAATCCAATTGTCATTGGGACAGAAAGTGAGGTGAATTCTTTTGAACAGGAGCACTGACAGAAAACAAAAAAAAATACAGGGGTGTCAACCCTTCCCTATGCTATCCAAAATGCTTAAAATAATTTTTTTTGGCTGGAACTACACTTAAAAAATGTACCTTTTCCAACTTGCAAACAAATTCAGCTTAAGAACAAACCAACAGACCCCATCTTGTTTGTAACCCGGGTTCCGCCTGTATTTCATTTCTGCAATGAAGTCTGTAGGTCATTGCAACTGCAATCAGTGCATAGCAGGTGCAAAACAGATTCGGCCCGGATTCATCCCTGAAACGAAGAACAGAAACGCACAGCGATCCTGTGCAATCCATGGCCGGTTTAGGTGTCAACCAAGCCTACAGTAAGTGAAAAAGTCCACATTTTGAAAAATGAGATCATAATTATAGTACTTTTGGAGCGAAGTTAACAAGAAATAATACACTATATCAACAAAAGTATTGGGACGCCTGCCTTTACACGCACATGAACTTTAATGGCATGCCAGTCTTAGTCCATAGGGTTTAATATTAAGTTGGCCCACCCTTTACAGCTATAACAGCTTTAACTCTTCTGGGAAGGATGTCCACAAGGTTTAGGAGTGATGTGGACAAGAAGGCCTGGCTCGCAGGCTCTGCTCTAATTCATCCCTATCGGGTAAGACTGGCTTGGCTAACTGTTTATATATAGCTTATGGAGAGGCTAACCTAAACCCCCACCCAAATTATTTGGACCAATGCACAAAGCAAGGTCCATAAAAACATGGATGAGTGAGTTTAGAGTGGAGGAACTTGACTGGCCTACACAGAGTCCTGACCTTAACCTGATAGAACATCGTTGGGATGAATTAGAGCGGAGACTGCGAGGCAGGTCTTTTCGTCCATATCAGTGCCTGGCCTCATAAATGCGTTTCTGGAAGAATGGTCAAACATTCACATAGACACACTCCTAAACCTTGTGGATAGCCTCCCCAAAAGAGTTGAACCCTATGCACTAAGACTGGGATGCCATTAAAGTTCATGGGAGTGTAAAAGGTAGGTGTCCAAATACTTTTGGTAATATAGAGTATGTTGGTATCAAAATATGTATAGAATTTACAGCCGGTTTTAATCAGGCATTTTTTGTTACCTCAAAGCATGTTCCGAGTTATTTATGGACCACGTTGGAATTTTTGTAACACTAACCAATGTTATTTGGGATGTGATCTGGCTTGTGAACAAAGCACCACTGTTTCTTTAATTACAAGGTGACATTTCTTTTCAAAAGAAAATAAAGTAAATATAGTCCTCACTCTATGCAAAATATAAAAATTGGTTTGGGTTTATTAAAATATACACTAGTCACAAAGTAAAATTGTACTATGCTTTCTGGTACATTTCAGAACACAAAGGGAAAGAGAATGTGCAAACTGCCCTCTGAAGACGTGCATCCAATCACGAAACGCGTCAGAGCGTGGCCACGTGATCCAACTAACCAATCGGGTGATCAGCATCCCGGGACTCACGGCGTCAGGAGGAGGAATCCTTCGTCAGACTGCTCAGTGAGAGCCGCTCACCATACGATATGTTATAAGCGCTGCTTTTAACTTGTTTTCTGGATGAGCAGAGCCTTTGAGGAGCCCTCCAGCCACACTGCACAACTGTGAGACAGCGAGTGTTTGACCGCACATCTTACTCTTCTATCCGTTCCTTCTCTTTTTGCATGACCATCTGCATATGGGAGGATTAACAGATCTAACACTGACCAGGGATGAGCAGAGCCTTTGAGGAGCCCTCCAGCCACACTGCACAACTGTGAGACAGCGAGTGTTTGACCGCACATCTTACTCTTCTATCTGGTGAGTGAGGTCCTCTTGGGGGATCCCGTTGTGTCAAATACACTTACATTACGTTAATACAAGCCTATCAGCAGAATTCCTATATTCAAGTGCTCTCTAACCTATATTTATAGGACTCACTGAAGGACTTGTGTTTTTTCTTATCTCTCTGTTTTTTACTTATGCATTCGTTGTAGTTTATATACTTTTCATAGGTTCTATAGTGTACTCTGTCTTTGATACCTAGCCTCATATTAGCGACAGCTTATGAATTACTATGGTAAAGACATACCTCATGTTTCAGCAAGATATGTATGTGTATGCACTCACATGCAAGTTCTTTACTACAGAAATGGTTCTTTGAAGCAGGAAATGGTAACACATATTTTTTAAGTTCTGAGATTTTCATGTACCTTGTTTTAGCGCTGTTAATGTGCATACGATTGATGGTACACTTGTATTATTATTTTTTATGGACATAACCTTTTACATATTTTTATATATATAACAGCTGCTTAAACTGCAGACCCCTATACGGGCCCAGATTCAGAAAGCAATTACGCCTGTCTAACTGGTGTTAGACAGGAGTAATTTCAAATTTTGCGCGCCGTATCACTAGTTTGAATCCTCAAACCATGATACGGCGGCTTCGGGCTTCGATCCGAGAGGCTTACGTCTTTGTAAGCCTTCGGATCTACGCTGCATTATTTTTGCGGCCGCTGGGAGGAGTTTGCGTCGTTTTGATGCGTCGGGATATGCAAATGTGTTTTTACGGCGATCCACGAAGATACGAGTGGTCTTCGCAATCGCTTTTGTCTATTTTTTTTTACGTACTGTTAGACCAGCTTTTTGCTGGTCTAACGGTACGTAGCCCATGTTAAGTATGGCCGTCGTTCACGCGTCAAATTTTTTTTTTTATTTTTTTTTTTTACGTAACTCGTTCGGGACTAGGATTGTCCGTAAACGACGCTACTCAAACAACGAATGACGTAACGACGTGTTTTCGTGCAATGCACGGCGGGAAATTTCTGAACGGAGCATGCGCAGTTCGATCGCCGCGGGAACGCGCCTATTTTAAATGCTTCACGCCCCCTACTCGCGCAGATGGATTGCGACAGGAGAAATACACTACGCCGCCGTCGTTTACTGGACAAAATCTACCTGGATTCCACGTAGAGCCAGGTAAAAAACGGCAGCGTAGTGTACTGTATTTCTGATACTCTACGATAGTCTAATTCTATCTGAATCTGGGCCACGGTATTTATAGAGATAAAATACCGATAAATATTACTTTCCATTTGTGCACTGGGTTCAGTGTCATTAATCTGATCTTTAGATCAGACGTTATTATACTGAGTTTTTGGCAATCTTGTGTATAGAAACCAATGAGCTTCCAGGTTTTATTAGCAACGATTAATTGAACAAGCTGAGGTTAGAAGCTCATTGGTTTCTATGCAGAAGTGAGCCTGATTTTGCGCTTTCCAGCTTTAGTAAATATACCCCATTGTGTACTTAAAAGTGGGGTATGTCTGTATATCATATACAGAGCAATGCACAGTCTCATGCAGCTTTTTCCCCAGGGGTATTGAGATATGTACCTTCCGTTTTGTGACTGGAGGAAGAATACTGTACAATGAACTACAAGTGCGGTGACATCACCACACCTGTGCTTAATTGAGATCTACAAGTCCATCTGCCACAGCAGAAGATGAGGTATGTAGTCTCTTCATTCACAGATCTCTATAAATGGATGGCACATCTGTTCAGGGAGAGGTAATTCAAATGATAAAAAAAAGGAGAAGAACCCATGATTTAGGTTAGTGGTGGGAGTAGGGTTCAGTTTGAGGGTGGGGGGTTGCAAAAAATGTCCATGTTTCATGTTAAACCCTAAAAATTAGCATAACATGAACGATGGTCAGAAAGGTCGATCACGCTTTCAAAACTGTTGACTAATATTTTCATATTTTGTATTTACCAAATGCCAATAATGTCTAAGTTGTTCGATAACAATGTTAATTATGTTCAAAGTAGGACGTGCCAAATATATACTGTATATTAAAAACAATTTTTTACAATTGCTGCAAGCATCATCTTATAAAAAAAAGAGCCCCCACACACCATTTATTATGGAACATTAGTATTCTTTTACTACTGTGATGCTAAATTCATAATAGTTACATGGGCAGAAAGAACGACTTGGAAAACGTGAGGATCATTAAAGGTTTTTTCAAGTTTTATCAAGAAAGTAAAAAACAATAAAAGAAGACCTCTCGCTTGTTTCCTGAATAGCACTTTTTCTTTACACTGAATTTTACAAATGAATCTTAGCGTAGCTAGAGGATAGTGTTAATTGGCAAACAAAATCCTAATGAGGAAAAACAGAACGAACAGCACACACAATGTCAACAACAATCAAAGATGAGATAAGAGGGGTACTCACTAGAGTTGCTGCTGTCATCCTTGGTTCCATCGAGAGTTCCATCTGGGTGCATTTGCAAGTAGTATCCTTGCCTGCAATATAACCTGGTCACTATGCCCTTGAGCTGGGGATCTGAAATACAGATATATTTTGACATTAGTCTTAAAACATCCTCATCAAATAATTGTTTCTCTCTTGTTTGTGTCCTAAAATGGTTTTGCAAAGTCATGACTGCTAGCTTTAACAAACAGAATGAGACTTAACACAGAGATTCACTAAACCTAACTATTCCAGCTCTGTGACCTTTTAAATATTCTGACCTTTTCAAAAAAGGTGTGGTGACCTAAACAAGACCAGACTAGATGGGAAGTATATACAGACGTCTCTTAAAAACTGCTTATTTTACTCAATTCCTCCAGCTTAGTGTGAGAATATAGATTTATTTATTAATACACACACACACTTTATGATTCTGTAAAAACTAAGATTTAGTACATTGATTCATAAACTTTTTTAGTAAACAATACATTTGGTATTTACCAAGTATTTATTGATGACATATATAGGGTACTTCCTAAACACGCACAAGTAATTTTCAAAAAATCTCAATGTTTTTAAATAACAAAACTATTGCGAATGGGGGTTATTTACGAAAGGCAAATCCACTTTGCACTACAATGGCAAACTACGAGTGCAAAGTGCACATGAAATTGCACTGAAAGTGCTCTTGGAAGTGCAGTCGCTGTAAATCTGAGGGGTAGATCTGAAATGAGGGGAAGCTGTGCTGATTTTATAATCCAATCAGGTGCAAGCTAAAATGCTTTTTTTTTTTTTGCATGTTCCCCTCGGATCTACAGCTAAAGCACTTTCACTACAAAGTGTATTTTCCTTTTTCGTAAATAACCCCCAATGAGTCAGTCAGCGCTTGCTCCAAGCATTAATGACATAACCAAAATGTTATCCAATTATTTATTATTTTATAAAGTGCTGTCCTTTAAATCGTAATAGTTATTTAAATTGTAATTACAAAGCACTGTTCTTTTAGCCTATAACACACTGTATCCTAAATGCAGTACTTTAAACACTTGTCATCTGCCCACCGTCAAATGACGGCGGGCAGACGACTCCATTGTTCTGACATCACGTCATATGACGTGATGTCCCTTTAAAGCCGCGGACGGGCGCGCGTCGCCGGCGGCGCGCGCGCGCACCCGCCGCTCTGCGGGGATCCCGTGCGAGTGCCCGGCGGCAACGATCGCCGCTGGGCACACGCGATTGCTCAGTAACTGAGCGGGGACGTGCAGCTCTGTATGTAAACACAGAGCTGCACGTCCTGTCAGGGAGAGAGGAGAGCGGTTGTGTCCCTTGTACATAGGGACACAATCGGTCACCTCCCCCAGTCACCCCCCCCTCCCCCTACAGTTAGAACACTCATAGGACACACATTTAACCCCTTCCCCGCCCCCTAGTGGTTAACCCCTTCACTGCCAGTCACATTTATACAGTAATCAATGCATATTTATAGCATTTTTCACTGTATAAATGTAAATGGTCCCAAAAATGTCAGAAAAGTGTCCGAAATGTCCGCCATAACGTCGCAGTCCCAATAAAAAAAATCGCAGATCGCCGCCATTAATAGTAAAAAAAAAATAAAAAAAAATGCCATAAACTATCCCCTATTTTGTAAACGCTATAAATTTTGCGCAAACCAATCGATAAACGCTTATTGCATTTTTTTTTTACCAAAAATATGTAGAAGAATACGTATCGGCCTAAACTGAGGGAAAAAATTTTTTTTTTATATTTTTTTGGGGTTATTTATTATAGCAAAAATGAAAAAATGTTGCATTTTTTTAAAAATTGACGCTCTATTTTTGTTTATAGTGCAAAAAATAAAAACCGCAGAGGTGATCAAATACCACCAAAAGAAAGCTCTATTTGTGGGGAAAAAAGGACGCCAATTTTGTTTGGGAGCCACGTCGCACGACCGCGCAATTGTCAGTTAAAGCGACGCAGTGCCGGAAGCTTATATTTTGTCTGGGCAGGAAGGGGGTGTAGGTGCACAGTAGGTAAGTGGTTAAAAGTGTACATGAGCTAACTTTCTGCACTCCAAAAATTGATAGTTGTATTAAATTGTATCAAAATTGTTTCTATTCACATGCACTAGTTATGGATCAATAATGCTTTCTCCAACCATAGGAAAATAATATGCCAGAAAGGGGAATATTTTTCTCCCCTTTGAAGGAATGGAGCAATGACAAATGTGCAGGACTGTTGTGAAAAAACACCAACAGTGCAAAGAGTGGTCTGCTGTTGGTATTACTCAGTACTATGGTGTCAGTTCCGTTGCATTTCAACAGAATGCTTTACTTTTCCCAAAGAAATGCTGTGGGCACAGTGCATTTATGTTCACGCATTCTTAGTTCTGACTACAGACCATTAATTCACCATCTGCTGAATTAAAATCACCTCCACATGGCTGTTGTGTTTGAGGGGAAAACACATTGCCACTTGACAATTCTGTTGCAATGAGGGGGGGGGGGGGGGAGAAATATGGGTAAATGTATATTCCCCCTCCCCAACACAACAGAAATTTAAGATTAAACAATTGTATTATGCACAGCACTAAAAAATGCTATATTTGCTAGTTTGGAGCTGAAGACACGCATAAAGGAACATTTTTGTACCCTTTTTTGGGTGGTAAAGAGTGTGAAATGTCACTGGCAAGGGAGAAAAATTCATACAGAAAGTGTCACAGAACAAAATATATATGAACTTGACACCATTGCCCCTGCTGGGATTGATTATGATCTTTATTTTATTTGCCTTTGACTAATGTGCAAGATTATTTTATATTTGTATGGTTTTAAAGAAGATGGTAATAATGTTTTTACCTTAAAGTATGCAGTTAGTAAAAAGACCAATTGGTAATAAAGTTAAAGATGTGGATGTGATTTTAATTCAGTGAACAAAAGGGTTAATGGTCTATAGTGAGGAAGAAAACATGAAAAAGAACGCAGTGTATGCTCACAGCATTCCTTGGGAAAAACAAATGGTTCCATTGAAATACTTTGGGTTTAAAGCTGGGGTACAGAGTGACATCACCAGCAAAGCAGCTTTTGAACTGTTAGCATTCTTTCACAGTACTGCACATCATCTCTGTGCCTCCGGCCTGGGCCTTGACAGTAGAATGCATCTCTTTCTGGCATCTTAACTCACCAAAGTTGTAATTAAGCATTTGATTTACAAGAACATAATTGATCCATAACTGTGGGTGAAAAATGCAGGGCTAAAGTGCAAGTAGCTGGGAAAGGGAACCATGTACAGTATAAACCAACATACTAGTGCATGCGAGTAGATACAATTTTGATATGATTTGTAATATTATAATTCCCCA
The DNA here is from genome assembly GCA_029574335.1 of Rana kukunoris. Lineage (NCBI taxonomy): Eukaryota > Metazoa > Chordata > Amphibia > Anura > Ranidae > Rana > Rana kukunoris. The sequence continues at coordinate 211,809,778 of CM056050.1, read as the reverse complement.
TGTTTGGAGTGCAGACAGTTACTTCATGAACACTTATGTGCAGGATAAAAGCCCAACATTTTTTGCCTTAATGCATTCCTTTATTTATTAAGGTAAAAAATGTTTAGGCCACTTTACTTACCTGAAACCTCATTGGATCCAGCGCTGTGCACATCTGCAGCTCTTCTCTGACCTCACCTTCAAGTCTCATTGGGGTACTGGGAACCATTAGCTCCCAGTGCGGTCAATCAAAGCCAGTGATGGGGGAGGGGACACAGTTTATAGACAATGGACACAGTGTCAATGGATGCAGCAGCAGGGCACGGGAGTGAGCACACGCAAGTTCCCCCATGTGAAGTGACCTGCTAAGAGAGAGGAGGAGCCAGGAGAGCCAGCAAGGCACGCAAGAAGAGGAGTAATCCCATTACACAGGTAAGTGTGTTTGTTCCTTGATTTTTTTTTTTAAATCACATTAAGGATACAGTGCTTTATAAATAGAAAAAGTTAGATACAATTTTGGTAGCGCTATTCATGCTCAGAGCAAGCATTGACTGACACCTTGTTTGCATTATTTCTATTTGGATGAGTGGAGTATTTATCCATTTCATTATGGCTATGTTATGAATATATTTTATCCCTTGGAGTGCACTGAAGACCCCTTTCCCACTGGAGTCACGTTGGCGCTAAAGCGGCTTTAGCGCTGTTTAAGCGGTTCTTTTTTTGGCCGCTAGCGGGGCGCTTTTAACCCCAAAGAAGGGGTTAAAAACACCTGGGTCACAGTGCTCCCGAAGCACTTTTAAGGCACTTTGGCCATTCATTTTAATGGGCAGGGCATTTTGGTAAAACTGTCATACAAACCACCCGAAAGATGCTGCTTGCAGTACTTTTCCTAAAGTCTCGCAAGCGCACCCGCAGTGTGAAAAGACACACAAATGAATGGGAGGCTTTCAGGTGCTTTTTAGAGGCTATTTATAGTGCTAAAATGAAAATAGCCTCAGAGTGAAAGGGGTCTAAAACATATTACATAACGTGTCCAGCCATTAAGTAAATTGTACAGACACCCTCCTGGCCTATCCATCTGTGGAGAAGGGATTCGATTGGCACCAAGGATGCCTGCACAGTGCACACACATGCATATTCTGCAAGTTACAGCATGCATGTTTATGCAACAATTCTAAAGAACAATAGTCTAGCATCTAAACCTTCCAACTGTCATCTGATGTTAATGGGCACCTTTAAGGAATGTTCACAAAACGTAACATTCCCATGGATTCTAAAATTGTGCTTTAAATAAAAAATTAAAATGTCCAGGATTTGTAAATTGTTGCAGTTCATCACACTGTATAACAAAACACTTGTTTAAGAAGTCTGATGAAAGCAGGTATATTCTGACACAAATTCCTTCATGACCAGGGAAGCCAAGTCTATTTTATTTCAATGAAAGAAATATCACTGTCTCAGATCTCAAATGTGGTTTATAAGCCTAAGAATAACTGCTTTCATCTCAGACATTGAAGAGGTGTGGTAAGGTGTTTCCATTTAGCAACAAATTAAATTGCAATTTATTTTTAGTCCAGTTTTCTTTTTTTTTTTTTTATCCTTTAGTTTTTACACACATTCAAAAATACAAAAGCTAAACACTGCAAATATTGACAACCACAATTCACAACAATTTGCTATGACATTTTTACAAAACTATGACAAAAGTTGTAAAATAACATGGATTACTGAACCACAAACCTATTCACTATACCTCAGGCACACATGAATAGGTTTTACATATAAATATGTGAATAACACACAAACACATGCATAGCAATAGTGGCATATAGCAAATCATGTTATTTTTTTATTTTATTTTTCAAAAAAGTGAGCTGTTTGTTTATTATTCTGAGATGTATGTTCAATTGAAAACTTTCATTTCATCTAGCCACCACAGCCTACTTCATTAAATAAGAAAGTCACCAAGTTCCAGAATTACCTTTGTTAATATGAACTTACTCTAATCAATAGCTAATGCCTTTAAAGATAGAAATGACTATGTAGAGTTTAAGTTCACATGTGATTTGTTCTTTCATTTAAGATTCGTTTATTTTTAAGGTATTAAAGTTTATCTATACCCACACACAAAAACCTTATATATAGCTACTCGCTCCACTTCGCAACAAATTCCCAATCACATGCAAGGACAGGAGAAAATGTTTTACTTTTTTTGCTTGCACAAAACTAGATGAAGGAAGTCAGCAGAGCGTCACCTCATTTACTAAGCTAAGGTAAACCTCCCCTGAAAAGTTAGCAGTCTATTTGCTATTCGTAAAAAAAAAAAAAAACAGTGTTTCAAACATGTTTTGTCATTGGAGTTGGGTCTGAGTTCCTAGGGTTTGATCATAGATTCAGAGTTGAAAGTATTGGAGTCAATTTCTGTAGGCATGGCTGTACAAGTAATAACTTTAAGAAGGCGTTTGAGTGTTTGGGCAGTAAGGGTAGTAGTAATTAGTGAAGGCTTGTTTTAATGCCCACAAATAAAAGCAGTGGATGTAACATATGGTGGGGGGGGGGTTTCCATGATGAGGGTCATGGGGTCCAGGTAAGATAACATCTTGGTGGACCAATCTCCCATGTTTTTTTTAGCAATAGGGCAGACAGAAAGAAAAGTAATGGAGTTAAGATGGTCAGAGAAGGGGGATTTAAGGAAGAAAGAACAGAAGAGTGGGTGATAAGTAGGATTTAATGGACACTAAGAGCTTATGACCTGCGTTGTGTCTTCTGTCTATATAATTGTGTCGGTAATGCAGCTTGATGTTATAGTTCCAGGATGAGGAAAATCCTCAAACACCAAGGCTCCTTAAGCCTATCAAGTAAGTATGGCAGGCCTCAATCTGGTTCAGATATATTTGAGGCCTAAATCGTATGTGTTGGAAAAAGGTGCAAGGGAGAAAAAAAATAAACATTGTGAAACAGGTAGAGGATATGGGTTAGAATGTCCATTTTATAAGTTTTGGTACTCACTTGCAGGAAGGGAGATATAGAGGACCTATTAACTGATCCAAACTTACAGACTTCCTCTAATAGGGACAGGAATCTGATTCTAGGATTGGTGGCATATAGTAAATGATCATTGACATAAAGGCCAAGTTTGTGAACATTGTTCTAGATCAGTGGTCATCAACCCTGTCCTCAGGGCCCACTAACAGGCCAGGTTTTATGTATTACCTTGGGGAGATGCAGACTAGAATACTGCAATAACTGAGCAGCAAATTATATCACCTGTGATGAATTTCAGTTATCTTGCAAACCTGGCCTGTTATTGGGTCCTGAGGACAAGGTTGATGACCACTGTTCTAGATGTTTATGTGCTAAATGGAGGGATTAAGGGATTATGTTCCAAAATCAATATGTCAAGCAGTATGTATGTATGGCAGCTCCCCACCATCTTGATCAGTTTCTAATGTAGACAGGTTTACATAAGGTACTTACTCTAATTCATGCTGTGGAGCAGTGGTGCAGGAAACAAATCTTGCGTACCAACGATAAAGTATACAAAAAGAAAGTCGCAGCTAGGGTGATCAAACACCTCTTCAGCGATAATTGAAAGAAGACCTAACTGTATGCTCTTGGCTTTGCCATGATGTACGAGGGCCAGGGTATTGACGGTAGCCTCTCAATCAACAAAGCCAATTTGCACCTTGTTATTTTCAGATTTATGATGAATTTATTTGTTCATAGTACTGTACATGGTCCATTATGGGACTGAGCAGTTGATTATTTTGACTTACAATTGTAAGCAGCTTTTAGAGGGCTGGATAGTTGTTTGGGGTACCTCTATGTCAATGAATCAGAATTGTTTTCCCACTTTAATATGAGTTTTATGCACAGTATAGATTTTTTTTATATATATAATACAAAAATAAAAATATGTATGTTAATATGTGGTTGTCATGTGTTTGATACTGGGTGCCTTAAGCCCAAGAGCCTTAGTATTTTTGTGATTGTAATTAATAATAGGGTGTGGCACCTCTTATACCACGCATAATTTGTATTTAATGATAATAAAATTAGTTTTATTATTTAAAAAATTAAAGTGTGCATGTGGGTGCCAGGATATGGACACTCGGTCACTGTAATATATTGTTTCTGGGAAGTCACTAGAAAAATTCTTGCAGACTGGCTTTCACAAGGCATAAGTATTTGCTGCATCTGTTCTAGACTTTCTATAAAAAGAAGATATTCGTTTTAAAGACTAAAGAGGACAGCCCTACGGCGTTGTCAGCAATATGTCTGGTCGTTACACAGGAATGCAGGCCAGACTTAAAGTTAAGAATTCAGAAACAGTTTTTATTCTCTGTGCTGCTCATGCATTGAATCTTTTTGGAGAGGCTGTTGTCTGTTGCTGGGCAGATGGGCAAATCGAATGAATGAAAAGGAGAGCACTAACAGCAAAGTCTCTTTCAAACACTTGGTAGGCAAGAGTTGATGCCCTTTTAGATGGAAACAACTCTTTTCAAGATGCCCTCAGGGATATTGCAAGTGACCTTGAGCAAACACATTTGTTGGGAGACAAATTGTAAACCACTCTGATGGCTAGAATCTGGAACATAATTATTAAGAACATAATGTTTGCACGGTGCAATAGTACAAGTAAAGCTTTCCTAATCATTGACATTGACCTGAAAAGGGTGATGGATCAAATACATTTCTGGAAAAGTTTCTGGAATCACTTCAAGACAGGCATGAAGAGCTGGTTATGATTGCCAGGAACCTCCGTGGCAATGCACAATACAAATCAACCACCGGAAAGTCAACAAAGAGAAACACACAATATGATGCAAATCCAACATCAGTAAAGGTGTTCAGATGTGAAACGTTCAATGTTATTTTAGTTCAGTAGTCTGTTGCCTTACAAGAGCACAGGGTAGCATACCAATCAGTGTATGACAGGTTCAAAGTAATAGACAACTTATGTAGTCTACCTGATGCTGAGATAAAAACTGAGGCTAAGAAATGTATTCGTTTTTTCCCTCAGGACTTCAGTAGTGTATTTGTTGAGGAAATTGTCCAGTTTGCAGCCTTTGCCAAGCTCCTGTTATGTCTCACTTCATCTCAACGGGCAGTTTTATTACATGATAAAGGGCTTGCTAATACCTTACCATGTGTTAATGTAGCTCTTATGATGGTCACTACTTGTGCGGGAGAGAGGTCATTCAGCAAATTGGCACTGATAAAAAATTATCTGAGAACCAAGATGATCCATGAAAGACTAACTGCTTTGTGCCTACTGCCTGTCGAGAGCAGTGTCCTCAAGACAGTTTGATGAGTTAAAGATTTTGCAGATGCCAAGTACAGGAAGATTAAAATACATTTTTGTAAATATTGTAGTGTGATTCATAACTGTGATGTATGATATCCCAGTTCCTATGACTTGTGTAATGTGTATTCTTACAATGACTAAAATTTAGGTGGGGGGGGGTGTCTTCTTTGGATCATTTAATTTCTATGTTGAGGTGCCCCTCAAGCTTGAAGTGGCCCAGGCCCCCGCCCCCCCCCCCCCCAAGGTCTAAATTCAGCACTGCCCATAAGCAGATTGAGATATATGACATGTTATATGTTATCTATTGTGTTATGATGGATTCCACCTTACACCAATAAGGTATTAGAAATACCAGCAGGAAAACATCATACATTTTTTCTCTTCTCACAAGTCCTTCACCTGGGACTACGGGCTTGTGTTGGACAAATAAGATAAATTTTGTTTGTATTGAAGACCACTTTGAGAGGCTTGTGATATCATTCAGAGTTCATCTGCAGTTTGGCCTTCTTATGCCCTGAGTTGACTTCCTACAAAGCTGCATCAATCTGCATCCATTTGACTTGTATGAGAGAAGCTGTTCAGACACAAACAAATGCCCATGAGCACCTCATAGGAAGCCAGTTTCTAAACATCCATTTTTAGTAATAGCCATTAACATTCCATTACATTCTAATTAATGAATCTAAGAAAAGATGCTATACAAGAAATGTAAGCTGTTGATTTCTAAAATAGGATTGTATATGAAAGGGATATGAAAAATAGGATTAAATGAGGAGTACCTTCTGCTGAAATTAGTAATAACATAGAAAGTACATGGAGGGTCTTGCTTTTCTATAAAATAATCACCAAGCAGCTGCCACCAATCATAAAGTAGCCGCTTGTTCCTATCCAGATAAACACATTGGAGGGAAAAGTGGGTCCGATTGCCATCTGGCATTTGTATGCAGGATGAGGCGCTTGAACCTGGTGACTACCCAATTTAAATTACATTTGTAAAGTACAAACCAAGTGGAATTTTCTGCCTAGGCTTCTAATGGCTTGATTCATTTAGGATGACTAAGCTAATAACTTATGTAGTTATGCCTTTTCCAAGAAATGCATTCATTAGAAAATGCCATATTATTGTTTCTACCAGCATCACAAATAGTAACACAGTTCTTCACATATAGATATTCACAACTGCAGTAAGAAAGTTCAAATTACAAACTCAGTTTACATAACTGATATTTTCTCCAAAAATGTTCAAAATTACAAATATACTTTCAGGCTGGATTCACACTATTGCGCATGTGGCTCCCAGCAGGGATCCGGTGTGTCCCTGTTTACCGTTTCAGGTCCAATTTCAGCCCAAATTTTTGGCCTGAATTTGGCCCTGGAATGGACCAAAAGACGCACAGCACCCCTGTGATAATTTGCAGCGAAGATATGTGAACCGGCTCCATAAAGAGCGAGTTACAATCTCCTACCATGCAAATTGGATGTGGGGCAACCCGCATCCATTTCGCATAGTTGTGAGCCCAGCCTCAGCGTGCAACAATTTTTTTCACATGAAACAGGCATTAAAGCCTTATGATTTTTTTATGATTGTTTTTCTCCGCCTCAAATAGCTTCCTTTGCAGTTCTCGTCATGGACAGCTCACTCAAGCAGTTGTCATCACCTTGAAACTTTCTGCGTTTAAAAGAGTGATAAACCGTGATATACTAAATTCTCTTCTACAGTCAAAATACAAAAAAAAATGCAAAAGTTATCTGCGTGCAATAAATGTAGCTGAGTAATGCAATGATGCCTTTAGAAATCCAATTTCAACTACTAAAAAGAGAAGCTGCATATAGTAATTAAAATACTGCATTGGTTATTGAGTCATGATATTGTGACTTGAGCCTTGTGAATAATAACTGACGCGCTACACACAGAAATATTTTTACACAATTTACCAGGAATTTTAAACACGTTTGTATTGAGCTTTGGCTAGCCATTCACATGCCACCTTTTCTGCTATGGTCAAATGAAGGGCCACTGATACCAAAAGGGTAAAATAATTATGAACCCAATGCATATAACGCATATGAAACATGCACCTAACTGTCATATTACCCTAATAATGAGATGCACTGGAACCAATGGGCTACAGACCATATGTTATTATATTCTATCTGTATGTTATGTTGTGCTGCTGTATCATTTATGTTGCCATTTTCTTCAAGTAATTTTATGTTTCATTTATTTCATTCTATTTTCTTCAGTGACGTCACTTGCAAGGACTTAAACTGCTGTGCCTTTATATTACCATCAAGCTTGTGTATCGCCTTGCAACTACATATTAAACATATCCTAGCACAACTTTTACTCAGCTTGATTTGCATGCATTTATTTCCTACTCTGACAAAAAGGACTGGTTGAAAATGCTTACACATTTTAAGTTCACTGTTACACAGTTTCACACCTGCACAATGTGTTTTTTTACCTACGTTAAAAAAAATCCACATTTGCAAAAAGCATAGGGTAGCTCATCCACTTGAATGGATTACCTTATGCTCCACAAATGCACCACTCTTGCACTGTTAAGAAACAATGGCACCATAAGCGCAATGCTCATAATAGAGTTTGAGGTCAGTTGGGATTATTTTTATATAGAAGCAGGCTGGAGCTGGTGGCGGAATGAGCAGGTGGCTGCATTTGCAGATCCTGCTCCCTTAGTTCTAGCTGCGGAATGATCTCAACTGTGCTCCACCTGCCGCCTCTCTGCATATATACTGTAGATAGATAGATGGAACCTGATGCTGGTCTGGCAGCAACAACTCCTGAAGCTTGTGCCCATGGCCCCCATGCATTCCATAGCTACACTACATTGTCCTTCTTAGTAACCTGTCCTGGTCTCCTGCAGCTGCAGTTCTCTATCAGGTACTGTCAAGGAGAGGAATTTGGGGGTGGCAGTAGAGCACTCTACTGGACTGAGGGAGGGGGTGTGATTTGGGGGAAAGGGGGGCATTTCTGTACTCTGCAATCTGTAAACAGCACAGCCCGGAACCCTGCACTCTGTATACAGCACACACCAGAACGCTGCACTCTGTATGTAGCATACAATCGAACCCTGCAATCTGTATTGTGCATACACTTGAGCCCTGCACACTGTATGTAGTGCACGTCTGAACCCTTCACTCTTGACTTCCTTCAAAGCTGCATTTGCTTTCCCTTTGACTAGAATGAGAGATCAATGTAGCAGGGTCATATATATATGTAGACACACACAGACTTGTGTTTGAGCTTTAAGCCTCGTACATACGGTTCGATTTTGTAAATATTTTGGTCTGATTTTTGTCAAAAGCATGCGTGCAAGATATTGTCTAGCATACCAACTATCCGCAAATTGTCTTTCAACAAACACAAATGTAGTGACGCACTACAAGTATAAAGACAAAGTTAATTTCTCGAGCACCACCCTTGGGGCCCCTTCTGCTAATTTTGTGTTAGTAAAAGAATGGTGAGTGTTGATTCACACTTTTTTGTTAAGATATTTTTATTTAAATGGCAGATAGCATCTCTAATTTTTTTTAAAAAATTTGCACAATAAAAAAATTGTGTAGAATAATATTTGGCTATGTATTTTCCTTCAAATGACAGTTTAGGAGTAGACAGCTACATTAAAAACAACACAATGGAAAATTAACAAGGGACACCAAAAAACTCAGGGATAATGGTGTTGCAATAACTTCCCCAAAAAATCAAACCACTATAATATTAATATTATTTACATCACTACAAAACAAATGCCTTCTAAAATACATTTGGCAAAGCTACATCAGTATCACCAGCAAAGCAGCTTCATTATTATCCCATTAAAGAAGATGAGAATGTGCGCTGCTTTTAGACATTTTATCATTTGCCGGGTCACAAATGTTAATTCTAGATTACTAGCAGTGGTTTACAAAACCAAACTCTTTCTGGTCGTTCCTTGATTTCAATCATGCATGTTTGTACTTTCGACTTTTATGTGGGGATCTCTGTACGGATTATCCAAAAATCGGACGTTGAGTTCACATCCGACAAAAATTTTATAGCCTGCACATACCGCTTTTGTCTGACGGAAAAAAGTGAAATTGGCTGTTGAAAGCACCGTACTAACAATCCGAAAATCTGCACTTACAATTTTTTTTATCTGATTTTTGTGTAGTGTGTATAGGCCTTTAAGGCGCACATCTTATTGAAATAGGCTTCACAAACCTATGCTGAAGGGATAGGCTCCCAGTGTTTACTATGAGCTTAAAAGTGAATGTTGCCACTATTTCTTTGCTGTTTTGCCAGTACAGCCCATATAAACCTTTACCTAAATAAGGGTAGTACCTATACATAGCAAAAGCATTGACTGCAGAGCACTAATGTGCAAAGCAAGGCACATAGATTGAGGGCAAGGATTACTACAGAAGGAAAAATATATTGCCTTGACTTTAATCCGAAAGACCCATGAATGCCTGTGCAAAACTGATAACAAAAATGAATAACTAACTAATGTCACAGGTTATTGCAACCTTGTGTGTCAGACAGCAGACCAGTTTTAAACTTAAAATGATTGTAAACTCTGTTACACCACTTTTATACAGATGAGCCTATAACAAGCAGGGCCGTTTGAAGGGGGCCCCAAGCAAACTCCGCCTCACACGCACACGCCGGCATATGTTGGTGTCCGCACAGGGGCCCCAGCAGGGAGGGTCCTTGCCGCATCGCTGCGTCCTCCTGCAGTCCAGTCGGCCGTGTACCATAACCGTGTGGTACAGGAGATTTGATATTCCCGGGGCCGGACTGAAAGGAAGTGAACACTCAGTGTGTGCAGGAGGACGCAGCTGTGCAGCAAGGGCCCTCCCTGCTGGGGCCCCAGGCCAGCTTGGGGCCCCAGGCAATTGCTTGCTTTGCCTGTCGGGTTCCGATGGGCCTGATAACAAGGCTTAACTGTACCTTGAATATCTCCTAAACTTGCACAGCTTGGGAGATTTTCAGTTAATGTGCGGCTGCCGACACCATCGCTTGAGAGCTGCCAGTAACGACACAAGTCCTGAAGAAACGCCACCAGCAGCCCGTTTTTTCAGGACTCGTGCCATTACCGGCGGCTCTTGTGTGCATGCGTGGGAGAGACCTCATTGCGGCGCTGGCCAATCACAGTGCCGGAGCCGCGAACCCGTAACTAACTGCGGTGGAAGATGTCTGCTGTGTACTCAGAGTGCCGACACGGATTCAGGCAATCATTCTGAGGAAAGTATTTCATAATGAGCTAGTATGCGAAGCATACTAGCTCATTATGCCTTTGTCTTGCAGGGTTTTTTTTCCTGAGGTTTACAACCTCTTTAAAATGCATTAAATAAAGCTCCCACCCATTGCCGATGTATCTGAAGATATCCCATACACAAGTGTCTGCGCAATCCCTGCCTACTCCATTTACATGAACACTTAGAAAGCACAATCAGGCTTTGCATACACATGCACAGACTGGCTTAAAAGATGATTGATAAGCTATGAAATCATGCCCAGAATATTATTTTTAAAGATTACGCTTTGAATGTATTGTGATCTTAAATTGTAGCTCAGTATGTGAAAATAATTGCAGCAGGCACAGGTTTTTAAACAAGTTAACAGTGTTACATGAGTCTTTATCATAGATTAGTAATGCTTGCTAAGTGTCCTAAACAGATTTGACTCAGATTCTTAATTAAACCAATGCATATCAGTCAGCTCAGCTGTTAAATGCCACTTTTAATAGCAATCCAAGGGAGATTCAGTTGTCTCTTGGCATAACACCCTGAATAAAAAAAAAACTCTTTAATTCACTTACAGTATATGTAACATAGCTTCTCTGCAGCAAAGCTGTTGCTTGTGTAATCATGCAAATTACAGTTATTGAGAACACAAAAAAAAAATCCACCTCCTCTCTATACTTAGACGTACGTAGGTCCTTTGTAAATGCTATTTTGTTAGTGCAAGTCTTGACAAGAAGGGTCAAGAAAGTGACCCTCATTTAGCTCACTATTGTTAAGGGAAAAAAGGAAGAACATAGTGTTATAAGACTATGAAGTTGATTTAACAGAGGTGTCACCAGATTGTAATAGCTGAGTGACAGATAGAACTCCCTTTGATGTTTACAGGTACAATCATAATTTAGCTTTTGCATATAAAAACTAGAACATTGTGTAAGCTAAACTCTTACGCCGCATACACATGAGTTTCTCGGCAGAATCCAGCAAGAACCTCGATGGGAGACGTATTCTGCCGAGGAAACCGGTCGTGTGTACACTTTTCGCCGAGCAACCCGTCGAGAAACTCGTCGAGCCAAAAAGAGAGCATGTTCTCTATTTCCTCATTGTTCAATGGGAAAATTTGGCTCGACAAGCTTTTTGACTGCCGAACTAGGAACTCGACGGGCAGAGCGATGAGTTTCGCCCGACGAGTTTCTCGGTCGTGTGTACGCCACCTTAGCCTAGTATATATTTTTTTTCTTTCATTTGTCTCAGGTTTTCCTTTATTCCAGACTTTGTTTATTTTTTCTCTGCTCAAGCATATACCCAATTAAAACATGTTTTTTTATTTTTTTACATTTTGGATCGAGTAGGAAATGGTTAGACCCTTATGACTTTATTGCTGTTGGTGTCCCCATTGGGAATACACAAAGGCAGTGCTCGATGGGGAATAACATTAAAACTTTTATAGTCTTCGATGTTGTTTTTTGGGTTGTAAAAAATGATCGTGTGTGGGCTAAAACAATGTTAAAAAAATGTTGTTTTAAACTCAGTGCATCAGAAGCAAGTTATGAGAAGGAGCTTGAATGGAATTTCCCCTTTAGAGTGCTGTCGTATGTGTTGTACGTCACCGCGCTTTGCTCATCATTTTTTTGAAAAACGATGGTGTGTGGGCAACGTTGTTTTTAATGATGAAGTTGGAAAAACGTCTTTTTTTTCCATGCCGAAAAGTGATTGTGTGTACGCGGCATAAGTTTTGATCGCATTATAAAGGATTGATTCTTGTTAAATCTATCCCTTTGCACTATTGGAGGTTAAACTAATCAACTATAGCATTTTGAGCTACACTGATCAATCATTGTAACTTTAGAAGGATTTAGGTAATTACAGTATTGTCTAAAATATTTATTTCTGGTAAAATCATTCTAGAAAGTGGGAATTCAGGAATACGTCTTAACTCACAGTTGAAATATGTAACTGTCAAATAATTATATTCAGCCAATCTTGTCAACACGTCTGCCAGATGGAGAAGTTAGATCCCTGTGCATCAACAATTTGTTTTTTTAATATGGACAATTGAGTTTTTGTCACATAGGATTTAGGACTAAAGCCACACGACCATTTTTCCTGTTATGGAAAAAACTATGTTTTCTCAACGTGATTCTTGTCAAGCCTGCCTTGCATACACACGATTGTGAAAAAAAATGCTTGAGCAAAGCGCAGTGATGTACAACACGTATAACGGCACTATAAAGGGGAAGTTCCATTCAGATGGTGCCACCCTTTGGGCAGCTTTTACTGATTTTGTGTTAGTAAAAGTTTGGTGAGAGACGATTCGTACTTTTCAGCCTGTTACAGCATGACGAATGTGCTATGTGCATTACAAACACTAGTTGTACCAGAACGAGTGCTCCCGTCTCATAACTTGCTTCTGAGCATGCATGTTTTTTCCCGTAGTTAAAGCCTACACATGACCGTTTTTCACGACGTGAAAAATGACGATAAAAATTAGAACATGTTCTAAATTGTTAATGCCCATTTTTCACGTCGAGAAAAATGCTCTGGAGCCCACACACGATCGTTTTTAATGACCAATTTAAAAAATTGCATTTTTCACATAATGAAAAATGATCGTGTGTACGCGGCATAAGATTTTTCAGTATAATTTGTACTTTGGTTATAATAGTACAGTAATCTTTTTTACATCTGTAATTAATAGGATATAGCTTAGGGCTTTGACATTAGGATAAATGTAAGGGCTAGGGTTAGTAGTGAATTTAAGTATAAGTATATGCGTTAGGCTAAAGCTCCGTTCCACCTAGGGATGCACCGATATATCGGTGGCCGATACACATCGGCCGAAAATAGCAATTTTAGGGACAAGCCGAAACACATTTAAAAACACTGATAATGACCGCCCTCTGTGGGCGGTACCATTTAGTCTAGGAGGGGGCGAAGTTTTTATACAGATGCATTTGTGGCCGCCAGACCAGTACAGAGCACGGGCAGCGGCAGTGGCACTGTACAAATTGTGTGCCGACACAATGGCAGATAGTGAGGCTGCAATTGATGTTTGTATTGGTAGTCAGAGAAGGCAAGCATGGCTCAATAACACACAAACGTTTTTAAAAAACTTTTGTGTGTTATTGAGCCATGCTTTTCTTCTCCGACTACCAAAAAAAAACATTAATTGCAGACTCACTGTGCCAACACACGTCGCCACTGTGCCCATTAAACGCAGCCAATGTGCCCATCAAACGCAGCCAATGTGCCCATCAAACGCAGCCACTGTGCCTATCAAACGCAGACACTGTGCCCAAACACAGCCACTGTGCCCATCAAACGCAGCCACTGTGCCCATCAAACACAGCCACTGTGCCCATCAAACGCAGCCACTGTGCCCATCAAACGCAGCCACTGTGCCCATCAAACGCAGCCACTGTGCCCATCAAACGCAGCCACTGTGCCCATCAAAAGCAGACACTGTGCCCATCAAACGCAGCCACTGTGCCCATCAAACGCAGCCACTGTGCCCATCAAACGCAGCCACTGTGCCCATCAAGCGCAGCCACTGTGCCCAAACGCAGCCACTGTGCCCATCAAACGCAGCCACTGTGCCCATCAAACGCAGCCACTGTGCCCATCAAACGCAGCCACTATGCCATCACATGCAGCCACTGTGCCCATCAAACGCAGCTACTGTGCCCATCAAATGCAGCCACTGTGCCCATCAAACACAGCCACTGTGCCCATACAAAAAAATTGAAATGGGGGAAAAAAAGAAAAGTAATTTTCGGTTTCAGTTTGATTTTTTTTTATTTCAGTTTCGTTTCGGTTCTGAAATTTCCATTTCGGTGCACCCCTACTACACACTACTATTTTGTTTTTTTCACTCAGCTCGGCAGGTCAAGAACCACCCTACCTTGTAAATGCATAGTAAGGGAGCGTAAAAAAACAGTATAGTATTGGTCCTTGGTCACGTAACCATGGAATCCTGCTAGGTTATTGACTCTCGTTATAACTTTGAAACAAAAGTAACGCACCCTAATATGTTATATACAAAAGAGGGTGTTTGTACAACTATGATACTCAAATTTTTCTTAAATAAAAATTGTACTGTAAAAAAATAAAAAAAATGAGTTGACAAACTTCTGATATCAAACAAGAAGATTTAAAAGCAGACTTTGCAAGGTAATTAAGTCAATAATGTGTGAGAATATCAAAAAAGTAGAAAATGACCTTTCTGATTTGATCACTAATGCACAATGACATCATGCTAGCTAGTACCAGCAATAGTTTTGTTTCAGTTTAGTACAAAGAAAAAAGATGAAATGTGTTATAATAAATGAAGAGACTTTTTGGAAATGGTATGAAAGAAAAGGGTAAAATAATTAAAGTCTAAGTGTATTTATAGTATTGTGCATTTAATCTGCAATAAAATAGCAATTCAATGTGATTAAAGCTGAACTCTACACAATTTAAAGCAGTTCTGTAGGTCATAAAACATTATGAAATGTAAGGCTGGCCATAAATGGATACTTTATTTTTATTTTTTTTTTGCTTAATCAAGCAGTGGGCTGATCAAAAATAAAGAAAAATAAAGAAAAATAAAGAAGGTATTTCCCTATCCACAAAAGCAAAATGGATGGAATCCTCCCCACCAATGCCTCTTATCAGAATACACTGCTCAGCACTACATGCACTAATCAAATTACATTTTTACAACATTCACATTCATTAAAAGCCGATAATTAGATTAATTTACCTCGAAGGGCAACGGCCATAAATAGATTTAAAGTTTGACTGGTCCTTTTCAAACTGGCTGATCTTTGATTCATATATAGTCAGTTTAAGTTATCTTCTCATCTGTCCCAATATTAGCCTTCTTGCTTTCAATTACCTATACAGCAGCACTTGGACTGGGAGAGAGAGAGTTCAACAAGCAGCTAAGCACCCCTGCCAGTGTTTAATGGTTGTCCCATCCCTGTAAACGGATAAATCTGGAAGAGGGCTAGTCCTTTTGAAAAAAACAACAGACTTACTGGCCAGTTCACAAGGTGAAAATGGAAGAAAGAAAGCCTAAAAAATAAAATAAATGCAGACTTCATAAGAATTAGTAATTTGCACTATAATTAATGTTAGCTTTTAGGTTTAAATTTTTTTTAAAGCAGAGCTCCGCCCTAAAGTGGAACTTCCGCTCATCGGAACCCTCCCCCCCTCCGGTGTCACATTTGACACCTTTCAGGGGGAGGGGGGTGCAGATACCTGTCTAAAGACAGGTATTTGCACCCACTTCCGGCCACGCAGTCCCCTTGTTGGGTTCTGAGAAACACACGGCTTCCAGAACACAGCGGGGACCAGTGAGCATGGCACATCGCGACTCCTGCATGCGCCGTAGGGAACCGGGCAGTTAAGCCACAATGCTTCACTTCCTGGTTCCCTCTCCGAGGATAGCAGTGGGGGCAGCAAAGTGATGAGCGATCACTCGTCCTCTGCTGCCGAGGGCGCTGGACTCCAGGACAGGTAAGTGTCCTAATATTAAAAGTCAGCAGCTGCAGTATTTGGATCTGCTGGCCTTTAATTAAAAAAAATTGGTGGAGATCCGCTTTAACTATAATGTAGGAAACTCGTCACCCTAGTTGTACTGTAATGCCGCATATACACGGTCGGAATTTCCGACTACAAATGTTCGATGTGAGCTTGTTGTCAGAAAATCTGACCGTGTGTATGCTCCATCAGACATTTGATGTCGGAATTTCTAACAACAAATGTTTGAGAGCCGGTTCTTGATTTTTCTGACAACAAAAGTTCTTGTTGGAAATTCCGATTGTCTGTAACCAATTCCGATGCACAAAAATTCTACGCATGCTCGGAATCAATTCAACGCATGCTGGAATCATTTAACTTAATTTTGGCTCATCGTAGTGTTGTACGTGACCGCGCTCTTG
The DNA here is from genome assembly GCA_029574335.1 of Rana kukunoris. Lineage (NCBI taxonomy): Eukaryota > Metazoa > Chordata > Amphibia > Anura > Ranidae > Rana > Rana kukunoris. The sequence goes on along the minus strand of CM056050.1, from coordinate 211,793,320 downwards.
AGGTTCGAAATTTCTGACAAAATTTGTGTGACCGTGTGTATGCAAGACAAGTTTGAGCCAACAGTCCGTCGGAAAAAAAATCCACGGTTTTGATGTCGGAATGTCAAGACAAGTTGCATGGTATAGATCCAAGCAGTAGCTAATGTTTCATACATACATGCTAATGTATTTTATAGCTCTACTAAAAAGATTCCTATATCTTGGCTTTTTTTCTGTACTTGCTGTTTGCTATGGCAGCAAATCTTACTTGTGTATGCCTCTATAATAAGCATAGGTTTATTCAATCAGTATGCAGTTACCACTTGACCTATTTTACTTATAATCAGATGATTATTTTATGAAATTAGGGACTCTAGAGTTTTTAATTAGGTGACTGTAATCACCCAACAGATTCATGATTATTGGAACTTTTTATTCCCAAACCTCTCCACCAAAAATGGGAATAAAAAAACAGAAATAAATGTATTACTGCAAGTGTGAAGAGTTTGGGAGGACGGTAGAGATGATGCTGAAGCTAAAGTGCAGGCCGTCCTTTTGTGTTCAATATACACAAATATAAACCTGACATGTGCGTTGGCATTTAAACAACTTGTGTCCTTAGGGCACCCATCCAGCTTTCTGAAAAGGTTTTCGAAAATATCTTTATCCTTTAAACACGTCTTGCTGTTTAACTCATTCACCTCAACTCGTTCTCCACAGGCGAATCACAGTGGAGTGCTGGAGGACAGATTAAGCACGAGTTTAGTGAACTTAAAATGTATTATTATATACTATAAAAAAACTTAGAAGTTATAAAAATGTTACTAAGCCCAGGACCCTGCATTCATTATATCTGGTTTCCCACAGTACACAGAACATGGAAATGTAATTATTTTAATAAATGTAAACTGCCAAATACCCTTTTTCTTTAGCAGTATATAATGGTCTTGTTACTTCCATCAGCGTCTGGTTAAAGCTTGTAGGAGGAGATTTTATTCTCCTTATGTTCCTATGAGGCTGCAGGACCCCTGACGCTCTGTCTGGACAGTGCTGATTGGACCTGTGCCGATCACATGGACCCTCCCAAAAAAAAAACTCTCTAGGAATGCACACCAAATTGAGCAATGCTCTGTTCTATTAGGAGATGGGCTGGGGACAGTGAAAGAAGGGCAGGAACAGAAAAGACAGAATAAAACAGCATTTACACACAATGTGGAGGTTTAACCCTATAGGTTCCACAGTGAGCATAACCAGCATGCTTTACTGCATATACAGACAGGCTGATTTTATTGTTGTGGATTTAGTAACACTTTAAGGTAACCTCCTTTTGTGTCTGTATTCAAAGAAATCTGAGCTGTATCAAACAACGCACTAAATGAGATATGTTAGATTCTGACAGGTCCCCTGTTTCTAAACCCACAACAGTAAAATCAGCAGGCTTGTTATACTCACGGTGGAAAAAGGGGGCGTTAAGCCTCTGCATTGTGTAAAAATGCTGTTTTTATCCTGTATGCTTAGATCCTCCCCTCCTGCACTGTATATCTGGGAAAGGCCAGCTAACACAGGCAGAGTAGCCAACCTGCACATGCTCAGTTGTGTCTTTTTTGCTGGAGAAAATAATTATTTGTTCTCAGAGCTAGACTGGTCACATGATATTGACATCACACATGTGGGCATGTATACAGACTGTAGTGGAAATCTCCTTCTACCTGAACTCTCAGCACTGGAGAAACTGTGCAGTTTATCACTGACCGTTGTATATAGGTCAGCTAAAAAGTTATATACAGTAGTGGCAATATTTTAATATAAAAAGAAGATTTATAAGCTGTGGGCACAGTCGGGGGACAGATTAACCATTTTCATATTACTGGGTTTAGTAACACGTTAAGGACCTATTCACACCACTGTGCTACAGTAACACTTATTACATGTGATAGGGTGCTGCAGTGCCATTAATTGGGAACACCCAAAGCACCTTCCTAAGAGTATGAGTTGCCACACTACTGTGCATCATTGAGCTGTGCACTGCTGTAGGAGCAACTTTTGGTCTGTTGTGATGAGTGAAGCAGCCACATTGAATTAATGGGTTGGCTTTTATGCATCGCATGTTAATGCAGGACACCACATGCGCTAATGCTCATGGTTTTGCATTGCAACACATGGTTTGAATGAGTGTTACCCTTTCCCCACCCTTCCCAGTGGCCCCTGAATGCCAAGAAAAATCAGATGATCATATGACCACTGTGATTGGCTGTTTCATAATCAGGAGCCAGTCTCACCGGTTACCAATCATTAGTGGGGACTGAGAGTGGGCTTTCACAGCTCAGTCTTTGTGCTTATCAGCACAAAAACATCAGCCTCCCAGCAGCGTTAAAGCCCACCCTTTTGCCGCTGCACATAAGTGTTACGTGTGCGGTAAGAGGTTAACGAAAACTCTACAGAGGCAAATATTGACGCTGCCTTTTCTAACCTTGCCAACTAAATGGCCATGTCCAGCCTCTACTTTCTGAGTCACTTACCTAGGAGGAGTACAGTATATAGAAAGTGAAGCTCCAACTTCTGATCTAAATACCTGTTTTTGACTCTGGCTAAAAACATCAAGAACACAGTAAAGAGTGTGGTGTACAGTTTGGTTTTGTGAATAATTAATTGAAATGACGGTGAATGGTATTGACATATATGTTTCACTTTTAAAAATGAGACGACAGGACAAGTTCATGTTAAATGGGGCACAATGTTAATTGCACATTCGTAAAACTGCTAGACTATTTTAACCACTTAAGGACCGCCTACTGCACATTTACAAAAAAGACAAAAGAAAAGAAATCACCGCTCCAGGTGAGACCTGTAGACGATCAAGGATAATTAGATTACCAAGGTGCTGGCGATGCAAATGGCAATGATGATGAAGAAAAGAGGGAAGGACGGCCGCACTCCAAGGATTTTCAAACGAAAAAAGTTGTCTTTATTGTAAATCCAAAAACATGTACAGTCACAGCAATCACAGAAAACAGGACAGCCGACGCGTTTCGCACTCGATCAGTGCTTAGTCATGACTAAGCACTGATCGAGTGCGAAACGCGTCGGCTGTCCTGTTTTCTGTGATTGCTGTGACTGTACATGTTTTTGGATTTACAATAAAGACAACTTTTTTCGTTTGAAAATCCTTGGAGTGCGGCCGTCCTTCCCTCTTTTCTTCATCATCATTACTGCACATTTACGTCGGCAGAATGGCACGGCTAGGCACATCAACGTATATATACGTTGATTTTAGTACCCAGCCGTGGGTCGCGGGCGCGCGCCGGCGACCCGGTCCGAAGCTCCAGGACCGGAACCGCGGGATTCGCGGACCCGATCGCCGCTGGAGTGCGGCGATCCGTCCCTGGAGCGGAAGAACGGGGAGAGCCGTGTGTACACATGGCTTCCCCGTGCTTCTCTGTGGCCGCAGCATCGATCGCGTCATCCCTGTAATAGGGGGACGCGATCGATGACGTCACACCTACAGCCACACCCCCCTACAGTTGTAAACACACACATTAGGTCACACATCCCCTACAGCGCCACCTGTGGTTAACTCCCAAACTGCAACTGTCATTTCCACAGTAAACAATGCAATTTAAATGCATTTTTTGCTGTGAAAATGACAATTGTCCCAAAAATGTGTCAAAATTGTCCGAAGTGTCCGCCATATTGTCGCAGTCACGAAAAAAATCGCTGATCGCCGCTATTAGTAGTAAAAAAAAAAAAATTGTAAAAATGCAATAAAACTATCCCTTATTTTGTAAACGCTATAAATTTTGCGAAAACCAACCGATAAACGCTTATTGCGATTTTTTTTACCAAAAATACGTAGAAGAATACGTATCGGCCTAAACTGAGGAAAAAAAATGTTTTTTTATATATTTTTGGGGGATATTTATTATAGCAAAAAGTAAAAAATATTGCATTTTTTTTAAATTGTCGCTCTATTTTTGTTAATAGCGCAAAAAATAAAAACCGCAGAGGTGATCAAATACCACCAAAAGAAAGCTCTATTTGTGGGGAAAAAAGGACGCCAATTTTGTTTGGGAGCCACATTGCACGACTGCGCAATTGTCAGTTAAAACGAAGCAGTGCCGAATCGCAAAAAGGGGCAAGGTCCTTTACCTGCATTTTGGTCCGGGTCTTAAGTGGTTAAATGGAGATAAAACAGTGAATTTTGAATTTTGGTCCACTTGTTAAAAGGTTTGTAAAGGTACACGTTTTTTTTCACCTTAATGCATTCTATGCATTAATGTAAAAAAAACATTCGAGGATTAGCAGCCCCCTCTTTTCCTTACCTGACCCCTTGAAAGTCCCGTGCTTCTTGGCTCATTCATTGGTTGATTGAAAGCAGCGCAGCCATTGGCTCGCGCTGGTGTCAATCACATTCAATGATGCGGCGCGCCGGGGGCGAGGCCAAGTGATACAGTGAGTAGCTATAACCTCCGGCTGTATCATGGGAGTGCGCCCGCAAGAACTAACCATGCGGGGAGGAGCCGAGACAGCCACCGGGGGACCCCAGAAGACCAGGTTTAGGGCCACTCTTTGCAAAACGAGCTCCACAGTGGAGGTAAGTATGACGTGTTTGTTATTTTTTATTTTTTTATTTTACCTTTACAACCCCTTTAACATCTAGGATAAAATGAGCCATAACTCTTATCCGGAATATCCTACATTTATGTATTAATACCTTTTAGCGATTCACCAAATGCCTTTCAATTATTTATTTTTTGACCTTGTAACTTTTAACACCTGGAATCCACTACATTCCAAACTTAGATAATGCAGCCCACATATGCAGAAACCATATCCCGAGTTCTGCTCCATACAACATTTTTTTTTTTTTTTTTATGTCATCAGAAAAGTATAGAAGCTAAAATGCAGCTGAAAGCCAACATAACTTCACTTTGACTATTTAAATATTCATCACATACTGTAGGTCTTCACATATTTTTTGCTTCACTGACAAATGACCTGCTTGTCTTTGTCGGTAGTGCGATATGACATTCAGACTTGTTCAATAAGGCACGATGTAAAGTGCAGTAACCAGCTAATCAAAATGCATTTTTTAGTCAACTGCCTTCAGTACATTGTAATTACCCAAATGAAAGACTGTTCATTTAAAGTCTATCTTTGGGGAAAATGAAATCCCCTTTTCCTCGGTGTGTGTGAAAACCATGCACTCACTCTCTTAAGCTGTTACATAGTAATAAATAATACATAATAATACACATATAATAATACATAGTAATAAATAATGCTAAATGAAATGGCTGGTATATACATAGCCACTAGAGGGATAATATACACATCTATATATGAAATAAGATCCTTACAATATAGAACCAAAGTCACTAAATCTTGATAAAATTTGATACTGGGTTCTGAAATTTTGCATGTTTGTTTTGGATTTCAGAAGCAGAAATGTTGGCACACACACTTCTACCGCATTTTCTTGCACACACAGCACACCCGATGCATTCATTTATCACACCTGAAGAACTATTAAGACATTTTCCAAATTTGTCAACTTAATCCTCATTTACCATGGCACCTAACCCTCATGTGAACCTGTGCGTTGCTCATGCAGGGCAAAACAAATGTCTAATACAGTAAAACCTTGGTTTGTGAGCATAATTCATTCCAGAAACATGCTTGTAATCCAAAGCACTTGTATATCAAAGCATTTTTTTACAGGGTATAAAAGACAAGAGAGGCACCTCTAAGTGTAGCAATAAGTTGCTAAATGCTGTATCTTCAAATGTAACCATATTGCTACACTTAGAGGTGCCTCTTTTTTTTATACTCAGTTGTGACATGAGGCTACTCTTATATCAAGACATTGCTTGTATATCAAGGCAAAATGTATTAAAACATTTTGTTTGTCCTGCAAAAGGCTCTCAAACCAAGTTACTCTCAAACCAAGGTTTTACTGCACATTCAACCTTTCCTGGTCACACACATATAGTACTTGATATCCTTTTGTTTCTCCACAGCTGCATTCAGATGAAATACTTGGTACTTGGGGATCATGGGAGGCATATGTCCATCCCTGCTACACCTTGAACTGTTAAAGCTTATGCCTTAGACTTTAGCACAGGGTTTCTCAGGCCGCGTACACACGGCAGAGAACCTCGAGCGGCGGAACACATCGTTCCGCCCGTCGAGGTTCTCGTCCGGCCGTCAGACTCGGTGACCAGCCCGTCGGGAAGGGCGACGAGCCATTCATCCCGACGGGTCGTCGAGCAAATAGAGAACCTGCTCTCTATTTCGGCTCGACGGCATTCCCGACAGGATGCTCGCCGAATCCGTACACACGGCCGAGGTTCTCGGCAGAATCAGGATGCCAGCGAGGTTCTCGCTGGTTTCTGCCGAGAACCTCGGCTGTGTGTACGGGGCTTCAGATAGGGTTCCTCTAGAGCAACCTTTTTCAACCAGGGTGTCTTCAGGCTTTTTCAGGGACCACCATATACATCCCAATGGGTGGATCAAGACTGCATTTTAGTTAGATAAACTCACAGGTTTTTATTGTGCACCATTACAACCTTCCAGCATCCCAACAACCAATGACGTCATCAGTTGATATGGAGGATGAGGGTCACCTACATCGCATAAATGTTAGCACCTCCCATGCCCCTCTCAGTCAGCACTGGGGTTACATTAGCTGAATGAGGGAGAGAAGCTGAGGAAGAAGAGAAACATTGGAGTACTAGTTAGTGGTGATTTATTCTTTTTAAAGCAAATACACATTTGCAAACTGGTACTAACATTGGATGACATACGTGTGTAAATGTTGCTGCATTCTGCAAAACTTTTAGTTTAGCTTTTTACATTTTGGAATGGGGTGCCTCAAAATATTGATAATTGTAAAGGGTGCCTTGATGGAAAAAATATTGAGAAACACTGTTTCAGAGGTTCTATGGTTCCTTGAGCAAGTTCCTACGGACACCATTGATCTTTTTAGCTATCTGCAAGGAGTATACTTCTCACCGACCATCACACTAATGTATCATGCTTTGTAGACATAGGGCCAGATTCAGGTAGATCAGAGCATCTTTGCTCTGGAGTAACGCTTCTCATTTACGTTACTCTGCCGAAATTTTAGGAGCAAGTGCTGTTATTCATGAAGCGCTTGCTCCTAAAGTTGCGGCAGCGCATCGCAAATGAGTCGGCGGAATTCAAATTGGGCGGGTACGGGGCGTGTAGTATTCAAACTAAGCACGATCCCACGGCGAACGTACTGCGCATGCGTCGAGTGTCAATGCATCCCAGTGCGCATGCTCCAAATTCTGTCAGTGAACGTCAATGACGTCACATCCCCATTCATGAATGTTTTACGCAAGCGACGCGATTTGTTTTTTTTCCGACGCGATGACGACGCCTTTACTTAACATAGGATACTCCACTAGGGGGCTGCTTTATCTATACGCCGCGTATCGCTTCCGGAAACGTCGTAACGTCACTGCGTCGCGCCCAAAAAAGATTGTGAATTGCCGATTCCCGCTCATTAACATATTTTTTGAGCGTAAATCGGCGGGAACGCCCCCGGCGCCATTTTTAAGTTGAAGTAACGATGCGATGGCGAAATTCAATTGCGCCGATCGCATCGGAACTCCAACCCGGCGTTTCTTGTTTTCTGGTTACAGAAAACAAAAACGCCGGCTTAAAGTGACAGTTAGGCTGGCGGATCCATTGATCCGCCAGCCTAACTCTACCTGAATCTGGCCCATAGTCATTTTAAGCAGGGGTTCAATGTGACCAGAAAGTCATTTTAAAGGGTTCCCATCTGTTACAAAGGTTGGGAAAGGCTGATTTAGCAGTTCAGAGAGTAGTGAGTGAGTCATGGTTAGGTGCCCCGCCCAAACAACTTCATACAGAGTGGCATTGGGATGCTGGAATGAGTCCTGGTTTATGACTAAACATGTCACAAACCATATATTTTAATGGTAATATTCATCGTAGCGATACCAGTGACTACATGCATTGGTGAGCTATGCAATGCAATATTTGGACCGTTTACCTTTATATATTTGATGACTAAAAAAAAAAAAAAACATCATCTCACTTAAAGGTAACTCTACTTTCGTGGGAAAAAAAATAGCAAATAAAAAATAAATAATATAGCGTGTACAATAGTACAAGTATAAATGCATATACGATAATGGTGACCATGTGAGCACAGATCAAACGCTGTGTGGGTGCTCTGTTGTATACAGTAACATTGTATATACCTTCATACCATATGTAGATCCGTGATTGGCAAATACTGGTAATATTGCTTGTACACAAACAATTTGAGCATTGATAATCCAGTTATCCGAGTCCTATGTAGGCCCTATTGGGTTGCCAATGTGTTCTATACACCTAAGGTGTGTGAGCACTGGATTGAAATCGAGATGTTAAAGGAATGAATGAAATGGACGCTACATTTTAATAAGACCCGGTCAGACAATATTGCTGCCAGAGAGATCTCTTTATCATGGGTGGGGTACAATGGTGAAGTTTGTTTTTAGTGGAGGGGGGTTGTTGCTTTACACCAAGGTACTTTTTTCTAGTGGTTTGTAATAACATCAATTCTAAAGCAACAAACCATCACTATTTGTATAGTTTGTATATTGTTTTCATGGTATTTTGAGTTACAGCATACTCCACTGTCATCTCTGAAACAGAAGATGGCTTTCCTCTTTCTTTGGGTCTTCAACAATATAGATGCACCATGATTTACCTTTGTTTAAAGCTGGAAAGCTATATAAATGCTTCACTAAAGTTTAGGGAACAATGCCTTGCAACCCTAGTGTGCCAAGCATGGTAGGTAATGACCATTTACCTTAAACACCAATTTCCAAAGAAAATAATAAACAATTTCAACAGACTTATGTCTGGCAATCCCACAATAAGACCTGCTAGATGGAGACTAAGTGCCAGATTCTCAAAAGAGATCCGACGGTGTATTTCAAGATACACCGTCGTATCTCAAGATACACCGTTGTATCTCTGTTTTTTGGCACTGGGTGTCTATGCGTGTGATTCCTAGAATCACTTACGCATAGATACGGCGTAGATCCGACAGGTGTAAGACACTTACACCGTCGAATCTTAGATGTAACTCTTCTCTGGCCCGCTAGGTGGCGTTTACGTTGTTTTCTCATTTGACTATGCAAATGAGCCTGATACGCCGATTCCCAAAGGTTTTTGCGCCGCCTCGTCGTCGTTTACGTTGTTTCCGTAAGCGTAAACCTACCCCTGCTATATGAGGGGTACGTTTACGAAGGTCCGTCGTATGCCATGTTAAGTATGGCATCGGAACAGCGTCGTCGTTTATGTCGTTTTACTAAGTCGTTCGCGAATAGGGCTTTACGTCAATGACGCTCACGTCAGCTTCATTGACGTTTTCCGTCGTGAGCTGGAGCATGCGCACTGGGCTATTTGTACGGCCGGCGCATTCGCAGTTCGATCTGCGCGGGGGCGCACTTAATTTAAATACAAGCCGCCCCCTTTGAATTATACGGCCATACGCCAGGCCATTTACACTACGCCGCCGCAAATTACGGAGCAAGTGCTTGGAGAATATGGCACTTGCTCCAGTAAGTTGTCGCAGCGTAGTGTAAATAGCTTACGCGCCGCCGCCGCAGAATCTTAGAGAATCTGGCCCTAAGAATATTTCTACTAATCCATTTTTTTTTATTCTTGCTTTAACTTGATCTAAACACTGCAGCAATAAAACTTTAAGGCTCGGCTCACACCTAAACCAGAAGTGGATCGCACAGCAATGCTGTCCATCCCTGTTCTCTATTTCAGGGACAAATCAGAGCAGAATCTTTGCCTGAATTTGGACCTGAAACTGAGGCAAAGACACACAGCGTTTCTGTGCAGTGCGCTCCGGAGCTGCCCCGGAGACATGTAAACTGGCTTCATAGAGAGAGCCGGTCACAGTCTCCTGCTATGCGAAAAACTTGCATCCAATTCGTATAGGTGTGAACCCAACTTAAAGGTGTTATTCAGAAATCAGCTTGTTGCCACTGACTTTTTTTTAAAGGTTGCTAGTCCACTGACTGTCACGGTAATTCTTTTGCTTCTTTATTCACACACTGACCAAAAATATGTATGCAGCCAGTTCAGCTGTAGCAGTACCAATCTTCATGTTTGTTTAGGATTAGTGGCTTAGGGAAGCCATATGATAAGTATGATATCTAGGAAATCAGAAAATATACAGATTAGCAGTGGCAGCTGCCTTATTTCTGCTACGTCAAGTTCATTGTTAGGAGCAGGTGATTATATGAAGTCATCAATTGTGTAATTGTATAAAAATTGTAGCCACTGCTTCAACTGATGGTTTTTGTCCTGAACCCTGAAGTTGAACATCAATTAAATTTGTACTTAAAATTATTCTAAACATTATTTAGTCCTGAAATTTTAAAACTGCAAAGTACAGCCCTGTCTGACCTGATTTTTTTTCTTCTGCAGTTCAGTAACCATTACGTGCCTAGTCACTCATGAACATTGCTGGGAAGAGATGGGGCTCAGGTAAGTATTAGAGGGGCTGCTGCACACAGAAGCTTTTTCATCTTATTGCATAAAATGCATCAAAAAGAAACTTTACAAATCCTTTAAATGAATACAGAGCTGCATGTGTCTTTTATATCTGTCTGTCTGGAGTTCAGCTTTAATAGGGCATAACAATGTACAGTTACTATTTTTGTTCAAGTTTTTTTTTAGCAGCAACCAATCAAAATTCAATTCACTGTAGATCAGTAGAAGATTAGTTGGAGTACAGCTTCCCGATTGCTATTTTATTGCTATTTTTTTTAGCCTAACATAGGTCTCTGGTGCTTCACATTGGCTAAATCCATAATAATGCTCTCTGTAAATCACGTGATGTGCAGAAACTAATTATGTCTTATTAATATATTCTTCCATCCTTTTTCATTCACAGCCCTAGTTATATAATTAAATGCCTGAGTTGAAGGAAAATGAAATGTAATGTCAAACCACTGCCTTGGTGGAAGGTTTAATGAACTACATTGGTATAAGGGAATTTTACATTAAGCTAAAATTTCTGCAATGTTAATTAGAAAAACTGAAAAGCTCCTTGTGAAGCATTCACTACATAGAGGCATTTTTTATTTACTCAGGAAAATGTAACCTGAATTTGTCCTTTATTAAAAGACTTTTCAAATGTCACAGCAGTATGAGAATGCCACGAGGACAAGACTGTGCCTGGACAACCAATGACTAATGCCCTGTAAACACGATTGGTTCATCCGATGAAAACGGACCGATGGATTTTTTCATCAGATATCCGATGAAGCTGACTTTCATCAGTCTTGCCTACACACCATCAGTTAAAAAAACGATCGTGTCAGAACGCGGTGACGTAAAACAACGATGTGCTGAGAAAATGCTTCCAAACATGTGTCGACTTGATTCTGAGCATGCGTGGATTTTTTACCGATGGACGTACCTACAGACGATCGTTTTTTTCTATCGTTTTTTTAACCATCAGATAATTTTAAAACAAGTTTCTAGTTTTTTCACCAATGGTTAAAAAAAACGATGGGGCCCACACACGATCGGTTTGTCTGATGAAAACTTTCCATCAGACCGTTTTCATCAGACGGTACGCGGCATAAGGCTGTAGTAAACCACAAAACAGACAACAGAGAACAAGATTAGTTATGCAGTGATCCTCATCTGGGAGATATCCCAAGATATTAGCACTCTCCAAGATAAAGGCACACAACATTCCATACTTGACAGAGAATGCATTCAGGTTTATGTAACTAAACATGCAAACCTTAACTGGAATTACCGAATTCACACACACAGTGCAAGAATGGGTGATGCTCATATTCGTATATGCTGAAGACCTGGGTGCTCACTAAATACTGTATAAATACAATATGCAATATAAAATTACTGTGGTAGGGCATTTGTAGGCTTTTTTGTTTTTAAGGGACTAAAGTAGGGTGACCAGACATTCCCGGTTTCCGGGGACAATACCCAGATTGAGGACACTGTCCCCGGACCAAGTCTGTCCCGGTTTTGTCCCCGGATTGGATTTCAACAGGGGTTGGGGCAATTTCAAAGACAGTGGACCAGATTCAGATAGAATCGCGTAAGTTTCGGCGGGCGTAGCATATCTCAGATACACTACGCCCCTGTATTCAGAAAGAACTTGCGCTCTAAGTTACGGCGGCGTAGTGTAAATGGACCGGCATAAGCCTGCGTAATACAAAGTAGGCTTGGAGTGGGCGTGTTGTATGTAAATGAATGGTGACCCCACGCAATTGACGCTCCTAACAAACTGCGCATGCGCCGCCCGTGGACGTATCCCAGTGCGCATGCTCTGAATCACGTCACAAATACTCGATGCTTTCGACGTGAACGTAACTTACGCACAGCCCTATTCGCGTACGATTTCCGCAAACGACGTAAACGACGCTGTCCCCACGTCCATACTTAACATTGGCTACGCCTCCTATAGCAGGGGTAACTTTACGGCAAAAAAAGCCTTACGTAAACAACGTAAATCAAGGCGCCGGGCGCACGTACGTTTCTAAATCGGCGTATCTAGCTCATTCGCATATAATACGCGTAAATCTACGGAAGCGCCCCTAGAGGCCAGCGTAAATATGCAACTAAGATATGACGGCGTAAGAGTCTTACGCTGCTCGTATCTTAGCAAAATTCCGGCGTATCTTGCTTTCTGAATACAGAAAAAAGATACGCCGGCGCATCCTAGAACTTACGCGGCGTATCAACAGATACGCTAACGTACGTTCTTTCTGAATCTGGCCCAGTCAGTACAGAATAAAAAAAAAAAAATCTGAATTACACTTTCATTATCTGTACCCGTTTCTGATGATCCTGTGCTGGTCGGTTGTGGAGGGAATTTCTCTTCAGTTTCGGGGTGCATGCCCATTCAGCTTGCATGTTCTTCTGCCTTGGCTCAAGTCCTGGCCAGCCGTCTGCCTGCTTATCCCCTCGCCTTCCCTGGTGGAGTTATCTTCCTCCACCCCACACCCAGTAGTAGCCAGAGTCTGGAGAGTAGGACTTGACAGGCTGTGAGGCGGGCGGCAGCGGTGACGGGCATTGAGTCGCTGATTGCCACCATTACTAGTAAAAAAAAAAATGTCCCCGGATTTCATTATAAAAATCTGGTCACCTTAGACTAAAGCAGATTTTTTTTTATGGGACTACAGCCACATCCTCTGCTCCAGCTTTTGGGATACTATATCATCTGACTCAGACTTTTCAGATATCACATCCTATGCCCCGTTTATATACTACATCCTATGCCCAGATCTTCAAATACTTCATCCTCTCTTCTGACTCTCCAGATTCTATTGCCTCGTACACAAACGATTTTCCCGGCAGGAAAACTGCCATGAGAACTTTTGGCCAGGAATCCTGGCCGTGTGTATGCTCCATCGCAGGTTTTCCCAACAGGAAAACTGCAGGAAATAAAAAAGAGAACATGTTTTCTTTTTTCCCAACTGACTTTTTCCCGTCGGGAAAACCGGTCGTGTGTATGCTTTTCTGAGGGGGAAAAATGCACATGCTCAGAATCAACTATGGGACGGGAGCGCTCGTTCTGGTAAAACTAGCATTCAGAATGGAGATAACGCAATCGTCGCGCTGTAACAGACTTAAAAGCGCAAATCATCTCTCACCAAACTTTTACTAACACAAGGATCAGCAAAAGCAGCCCAAAGGGTGGCGCAGTTTGAATGGAACTTCCCCTTTATAGTCCTTTATAGTGAACATCACAGCGCTTTGAATGGGCGGTATTTGGCCTGAACGTGTGTATGCAAAGCAGGCTTGAAAGGAATCCTGCCGCGAAAAACGGTTGTGTGTACGGGGCATAAGCCTACTTTCCTGGCTCTACAAATGCTACATCCGCTTTCCCAGCTCTCGCTACACTGCATGCTCTGCAGATACTACATTATCTGCCAAGCTCTGAAGATACAACCTCTGCCTCAACTCTTTAGATACAATATCATTTTTCCTGGCTTTCAAAATACTATAACGTAACACATGTAGTTCTCATGTAGTTCATATGAGTTTGTGAGCTGCCACAGCTGTCATTTCTAACCCAATATCTGGTTGCCACTTATTTGGTTATTCACCCATGCGCCTTGTTTGGATATAAATGTGTCTCAATCTATGTAATCTGCCTAAATCTCAACATAATACATCCTATATCCTAGCTCTCCAGATATTAATGGTGGTCTCGGGCTCCCAAGATACCATATCCTCTGTCTTAGCCCTGTAGGCCCCTATTTTCTGCCCTAGCACTCCAGCCAATACATCCTCTACCCTGGGTCTCTAGATACTTAGACCTCTTCCTGGCAATTATATTGTCAGGACCTGGGACCTCTTCTGTGTCTGGCATTGTCTTTTCCCACTGAGCTATCTGGGATGGTGGACAGTTCCCTGCCTGATCTGCTGGATAAACCTATATGATCCTTTAGACTACTCTGCTTGGTGTCTTGATTGCATTGAACCTTGAACCCCTTGCTCCTCCCATGAACTTCCTATATAAGCCTTATCTCAGCACTTCCTCCTTGCCAGGTTATTGTGCCTTCCCAGCCAGTGCCTTGCTATTTGTCTGCTCTGCTGCCATTTGCACCTGCAACCACCCCTGTTTGACCCTCAGCCTGTTCCTGAACTACTCAACTGCCTGATCCCAATCTACAACCACCCATGTTTGACCCTCAGCCTGTTCTTTGACTACTCTTTTTCCTGATCCCAACCTGCAGCCACTCGTGATTGATCCCTTGGTTTGTTTACTGACCACGCTGCTGTTTTATCCTTGTCTGCTTATCCGCTACTGTACCCCGGCTTGCTCACACCCTGGTGGGGCAAACCTGAGGACCGCAGCTAAATCCATCTCCACCATCAGGAGCTCTGGTGAACACCAGCTAGTACTTAGACTCCGCACCTCAGGGGAGCCTGTGTCATCTGCCAGAAGTAACTGCTTGTATACCTGTCCTGCCACTGCTATTGCAATTGGCCTTGAAGCCCGACGTCTGATCGCGACATATCGATACTATATCCTCCGTCCTTGCTCTCCAGATACTGCATCCTCTGCATAGTTTTCCAGATACTATATCCTCTGCTTTAGCACTCCACATACTACATTCACATTTTTTACATTCTCTTTAGTGATAGTGGCGCTTTATTTTTTGCAAGATATATAAATTAGGAGTCATAAGCGTCTGTCAAACCAGGTGTGTAGTTTTGTAGCAGAACCTTTACTGAATTTAGTAGTTTTAGGAGTGGTTTTGTTGAACATATAGGTCCTCAGTAATTGAGTAACTTCCATATCAAAACTGATATAACAGATAATTGCCGCAGAAGGCATAATAAAAACTACAGGCCAGATTCAGAAAGACTTACGACGGCGTATCTTCAGATACACCGTCGTAAGTCCAAATGAGCGCCGTCGTATCTCGGCGCTGATTCAAAGAATCAGATACGCCGGGATATAGCTAAGATACGAGCGGCGTAAGTCTCTTACGCCGTTGTATCTTAGTTGCATATTTACGCTGGCCGCTAGGTGCTGCTTCAGTCGATTTACGCATTGAATATGTAAATTAGCTGGATATTTGCATCGTTTACGTAAGGCGTCGGACCGGCGTAAAGTTACCCCTGCTATATGAGGCGCAGCCAATGTTAAGTATGGACGACGGGACAGCATCGAATTGTACGTCGTTTACGTCGTTTGCCTAAGCCGATTCAGAATGGGGCTGGGCATAAGTTACGTTCTCGCTGTTTTCAATGACTATTTGCGACGTGATTTGGAGCATGCGCACTGGGATACGTTCACGGCCGGCGCATGCGCAGTTTGTTCAGCGCGTCATTTACGTGGAGTCAGGGCTAATTTAAATACAACACGCCCCCTACCTGCCCAATTTAAATTACGCGCGGATACGCTGGCCCATTTACGCTACGCCGCCGCAACTTACGGAGCAAGTGCTTTGTGAATACAGCACTTGCCTGTATAAGTTGCGGAGGCGTAGCATAAATCGGATAAGCTACGCCTGCACAAAGATACACTTTCAATCCTGAATCTGGCCCTACATTTCTATCTCAACCTATCGCCTGCTATAATTTCCTGGACTGTCAAAAAATGCAGATGTCACATACTTCTAATCATTTACATTCTTGCAGTGTGTTTATTGTATACAGAAATTACATTTCCTTGTCATGTGATTGGTCCAATGCTGTTTTTCTTATTGCACCACTGGGACTTAATATGGGACTACAGTGGGGAGAAATTGTAATTGGATAAATGCTGTTCCCAGCAATTTCACTTATTATACCACTGCGACCAGACCTTCCTGCTCAGCACACAGGAGCAAGAAATTAAATGGAATTCATATGCAAATTTCAGCCAAACAGCAGAAGCAAGGCATCTGCCATGATGTTTGCTGAAATCCAAAGTAACTGGCATGGATAGGATTGCATTTTCCCAAACAAACATTAAGTTAAACTAACTATGATTTCTAAACACCCCTGTTCCCCTGCAAGGCCATTAGGGACTCCCATGTAGCTCAGTAGGCTAGCATCTCAAAACTCAGGGCAGAATCCTTGACTCCTTTTGGGGGAGAAAAAATTGTGTGCCAGTAAAACTTTAACTTGAAAAAAAACAGGCAGCATTAAAGTTGCTTACTTACCTGCATGCCCCTATACACTCAGCTGTGAATGTGCAGCTCATTGTACAAATTTTGGCAATGCCAAGATGAATGAACTCTCGCCGTGCACAGGAGTTTTATCACCTCAGCTGGATCAAAGAAAACGGGCAAAGATTGGTACCCAGATGCCAATGCAGCTGAAGATGACAGCAGCTGACAGGAAGCGTCAGATACTGCAGCGCTGGGAAGAAAGTGAGTATAGTTACACTTTAGGGGGTAACTAAATTCTAAGTTAAAACATTCTTGTTGACAGGCATGTTGACAGGAAGGCATGTCTCTTCTGCAAAACAATGTTTTTGAATGTACAAGTGTACAAGTGTACTTAGTGTACAATCCTGGCATCTGCTGCACAGCAGTTACATCATCAAAGGCTGGCTAATCAAGTTGGCCAAAGACACCAAACCCGGGAAAAACTTTGGCAAAAAATGTCAGCAGCAACAAGGTACACAACGATCATGGAAGCTCGGGAGTTGGGCGCTTTTGCAAGTCCAAGTACATCTGCTACAATGTGCAAATATGCTATGTATACCTGCAAATTATGGCAAAAAATTAGCATTGGCAGTAGTGTAATGCTGCTTTAAAACTGCCACCAGGCATGAGAAAGATTGGGTAGAAAGCAAGTTTGTGTCCTTAGTAACACAAAACATTTTACAATTACATGGTAAAGTTATTTCCATGGTAACCAGATTTATTCATTGTGAAAGAAAAATTCAATTTATTGTGTAAGAAAGTTAAATAACATTAGTTTAAAAATATATACTGTATATATTCTCCTGGCAGTTTATATTTAATGTCGTTTCCATTTCATCTAATAACACAGTGAAAAAAGAAGGTTGATTTTTTCAAACTATCATAGCAGCTAGTACCCAACTGTAAAATCAGTTTTACTTTGAAGTCAGATCTTGGTTCTTCAGTCTTAAGAGTTGGAACAACTCATTCAAAGCCTTCTCTATGGGTTACTGCCCTGAACCATGCCTGAGCTCATAGACTATTCATAGACAAGATAAACTCAAGCACTACACCAATTCAGGCTTTACTTGCTGTATGACAGTTCTATAAAGTCCAAACTTTGTACAACATTCTCTTGAGATCTACCACATTTACAAAGTTGGTCATGTGTGACAAAATTGTATTGCACAATCAAATGAAAATTGTACAGAACTGTAAAGACATGCGAGTTTATACCAGGGATTGGCAACCTCCGGCACACGTGCCAGAGATGGTATGCAGGGTCATCTATGTTGGCATGTGAGCTGGGTTGCCAACTATCAGTATTGCTGACAGCGCCGGCTAACAGAGCAGTGGATGAAATATCCTGGCTTTCAACCCACTGCAGCTGCATGTAATCCCCACCTCTGTATTGATTCCTGGCTCAGCTGTGCTCCTTGGCTGTATCTGGGTCTCAGGATGGTGGCAGGTGTGTGTGGTAGTGGGGCGCCCGTGCTGTGTGTGAGGTCACATGTCAGTTTCTACGCTAAGGTCCTGTGCTACTTGAAAGCTGACACAGACTGTAGCAGGGCGACTGCCCTCTATGGTAGCTGGTATGTGCAAGCATTCTTTCCGCTGTACCTTACTGTATTAGGAATTTGCTGGCTTGTTTTTTTTTTTTCTCCCTACCTCCTCTTCAGTCTGGATCCATAAGTTTGTTTGCTCTTGGTGTTGTTTGGTTGGCGGTATGGGACAAAGAGGTTATGAATGCAGGTGGATAGGGGTGGCTGGCAGTGTATAGTTTTATGAATGGGGTGTTGTGACTTTGCAACTTTGGTGGCTGATCTATGGGTGAATATGTTGCAGTGTGTGTGTGTGTGTATGTGCATGCATGGTTGTGTGTGTGCACAAATGTGTCGCCATGGATGGCGGTGTGGGTGTTGTGGTTGGTGTGTGTTAGTGAGGATAAGTGATTTGTCACAGATGGTGTTATGTGTATGCTTTTGCGTGGGTGATTGGGTGTGGGTTTGCATGTGAGGATGCATGTATAGGTGGTTTGGGCATGTGGTTATTATGGAGGTAGAGTATGGGGCATTTGAGGTACTGCTGGGTTGGATAGAAGGTAGGATATGTTTGGTGAGTGTGAGATAATGGGGGCTTTGGTTGTATGCGGTGCATGATCTAAGTATGCTCTGAGGACCCTGATGTAATGTGGGGGAGCAACTGTGGACCCTGATGTAATGTAGGGGAACACTAGGGACCCTGATATACTGCAGGACGACTCCAGAGATCCTAATATAAAGGGGGAACTCTGGGGACCCTGATGTAAGGGTTGGGGGTCTCTGGGACCCTTATAATGAGGGGGCTTTTTGGACCCTGATGTAAGTAGGGGGGACTTTGGGGACCCCAATGTAAGAGGGGACTCTGGTGACTCTGATGTAAGTGTGGGATGCCTCTGGAGACCCTGATTTAATGGGTGGGACTCTGGGGACCCTAATGTAATGTAGGGGGTTATTGGGACCCTGATGTAATGGGGGGAATGCTTGGTACCCTGCTGTAAGAGGGAGGGAACACTGTGGACCATGGTGGAAGGGGGTGAGAAACTCTTGAAACCCTGAAATAAGGGGGAGAAACTCTGGGGTACCTGATGTAAAGGCAGAGATTCTGGGGCCCCCGATGTAAAGGGAGGGACTCTGAGGCCCCTGATTTAAAGTGAGAGACTCTGGGACACTGTCTGATGTGAAAATGCAGGGATTAGGATAATCTGAGGTGTGAAGATGCAGGATCTGAAGTGATCTGAGGTATGAAGGTGCAGGAATTTGGGCTGATTTGAGGTGTGAAAGTACAGAAACTAGGGCTGATCTGAGAAGTGAAGGTGCAGGAATTTGGCTGGTCTGAGGTGTGCATTTGCAGGAATTGAGCTGCTCTGAGGTGTAGGAACTGAGGCTGATCTGGGGTCTGATGGCACAGAAATTGGGGCTGATCTGGTGTCTAAAGGTGCATGTATTTGGGGCTCATTTGAGATCTAAAGGGGTGAAATTGGGGTGGTCGGAGGTATTTACATGTAGGAACTGGGGCTGATCTAGGGGGTGAAGGTGCAGGATGTGGGGTGACCTGAGGTGTGAATTTGCAGGAATTGGACTGATCTGAGGTGTGAAGGTGCAGGAACTGGGCTGATCCGAGATGTGAAGGTGCGGGAATTGGGGTGATCTGAGGCTATCATTTACTTTACCACTTTCTATTGATTTTTGAAAGCTCAATATTAATGTCTTACTATTATTCAAGTTGTTTTTTGCCATTTAGTTTAATGTTGTTGGCACTCTTACTTTCTTTGAAAATTATATTTTGGCACACTGTGCTTGAAAGGTTGCCCACCCCTGGTTTATGCCTTACCAATACAGAAATAAAAATCTGGATAAAGTTGTGTGAAATAATATTAGAAACATATTAACATTTTGGTTAGACTTAAGCAAACTGTAGAACTTGCTATTCAAGTGGTTGTAAACCCATATTGAAAAAAAAAAACACCTGCAAGACTAAGGCATAATGAGCTAGTATGCATACCATACTAGCTCATTATTTAATGCTCACCTAAGATCGAAGCCCTTGCTGCAGTGCCCATACACAGCCCCGGCCACTGACATCGCCGAGTTACTACCGGGTATCGCGGGCTCCCACGATGTGAATGGCTGAAGCCGAAATTATGTCACTCCCGCGCAATGCGCACGGGAGGTGCCAGTAACGGCACAGTCTAACTGAAGCAACGACACGACGTGCCATTGCTTCAAAAAACACAGTCACTTCCAGCGCTAACAGGTCTTCCAAGGAATGACGTAACAGATATCAGATAAAATGGTGGTGTAAAAGGTATATATGGTTGTGGCAAACCTAGCCACTTCTGGAACACTGGACGTTACATGTCAAAAGGTTGCCTGTATTATATGCTATGTATTCTGCTGGATCTTATGTGGGCATAGTAATTCGTATGCTGGCAGCCGTTATGCCTTGTACACACGATCACTTTTTGTGATAAAAAAAAATGTCATTTTTCATCATGAAAAAAAACTACATTTTGCCCACACACGATCATTTTAAATGACATTTTGAAAAATGACATTTTTTTTTCATCACAAAAAGTGATCGTGTGTACGGGGCATAAGCCACTAGCATTCAAGTACTTTGTTTTATGTTGCCCAATCAGTGTTCGGCAGTTTTAAACCGAACTCCCACAACACATAACCCCAGACCCCAGCTATCAACCGACTTTTCCCTCATGCAGCAATGCCTGATGGGAGAATTATCCAAAATGTTAAGTTCCCCATCTGGTCCTCCCTGTATTACCCCTGTTAAATCTATTTGGCTGTTTGGAAACCCTTGGCATGGGGAATTATATAAATATGAAAGCCTGTGAATAAAAAGTCAGTTGACTCTCAGAGCTGTGTTTCGTCCGGTTACTGGGGGGGATTTGGGACATTGCCTTACTTTTCAACGCTGACTGTGGATTTACCCTGGTTACCAGCGGAGATCGTGGAGTTTAATATTGTACTCCGCTACAATGGTATCCCAAAGCTAGGTGAATGCTGCCTTCCTCAGATGGGGCAATCTAAAAGGAAATACAAGAAAAACAGAAATTAAGTGCATTACCAGAGATAATTTTGTATAAAAGTGGGTACTCAGCTCTGAGGAAGGGGGTGCTCCCCTGAAACACGTTAGGTGTACCCCGTGTTCTGTGCATGTCCATGCACTGTGTTTATGGCCTATTGTCAGTTGCATTTTGTGAGTACCCACTTCTATACAAATTTTTTTTTATTATTAAATTATCTCTGGTAATGCACTAGGTGTACGCACCTTCTATTTCTGTTTTTCTTGTAGTGCCATTGCTTCAGTGCACATGTGCTAATTGCTTCAGTGCACATGCAGATACAGGGGATATCTCCTAAACCCTGCAGGTAGCTACAGGTAAGCCTTATTATAGGCTTACCTGTAGCAAACAGTGTTTTGTAAGGGTTTACAACCACTTAAATCTTACAATCTGACTGTAAAATAAAATTATTGTTTGTCACTTAATCAAATATGGTACTATCAGATTGTAACTTGTGTGGCCATCTTTACCGTGAATAAACACCTCACAATCTCTCCTACCATGCAGTTTTCTTACAACTTGATTGTAAGAGAAAAAAATTTCAACTGTTTACCTATCCTGAGTTGATCATGCATTCACTATGTAATATGTATGCCCAAGTCTCAAGTTGAAGTTCAACACAGAGGGGGAAGTCACTGTGTAGATAATTGAATACAGCATTTGTGACATATTTCTGGTAGTACTGTTGCATTAGAAAATCCTTTGCCTAAGTCAGTTAACAGTTCCAACATGGGCAACAGATTAAGGCAGTTCTTGTTTGCATCACTTTTACAATATGCGCCAATGAGACAATGCAATACTGTGTCTAAAAGAAAGGTATGAGACGCGGTATCTAATAGAAAGGTATCGGACACTGCATCTAATAGAAAGGTATGAGACACTGCATCTAATAGAAAGGTATGAGACACTGCATCTAATAGAAAGGCATGAGACACTGCATCTAATAGAAAGGCATGAGACACTGCATCTAATAGAAAGGCATGAGACACTGCATCTAATAGAAAGTTATGAGACACTGCATCTAATAGAAAGTTATGAGACACTGCATCTAATAGAAAGGTATGAGACACTGCATCTAATAGAAAGGTATGAGACACTGCATCTGATAGAAAGGTATGATACACTGCATCTGATAGAAAGGTATGAAACACTGCATCTGATAGAAAGGTATGAGACACTGCATCTGATAGAAAGGTATGAGACACTGCATCTGATAGAAAGGTATGAGACACTGCATCTGATAGAAAGGTATGAGACACTGCATCTGATAGAAAGGTATGAGACACTGCATCTAATAGAAAGGTATCGGACACTGCATCTAATAGAAAGGTATGAGACACTGCATCTAATAGAAAGGTATGAGACACTGCATCTAATAGAAAGGTATGAGACACTGCATCTAATAGAAAGGTATGAGACACTGCATCTAATAGAAAGGTATGAGACACTGCATCTAATATAAAGGTGTGAGACACTGCCTCTGATAGAAAGGTATGAGACACTGCATCTGATAGAAAGGTATGAGACACTGCATCTAATAGAAAGGTATCGGACACTGCATCTAATAGAAAGGTATGAGACACTGCATCTGATAGAAAGGTATGAGACACTGCATCTAATAGAAATGTGTGAGACACTGCATCTAATAGAAAGGTGTGAGACACTGCATCTAATAGAAAGGTGTGAGACACTGCATCTAATAGAAAGGTGTGAGACACTGCATCTAACAGAAAGGTGTGAGACACTGCATCTAACAGAAAGGTGTGAGACACTGCATCTAATAGAAAGGTGTGAGACACTGCATCTAACAGAAAGGTGTGAGACACTGCATCTAATAGAAAGGTGTGAGACACTGCATCTAATAGAAAGGTGTGAGACACTGCATCTAATAGAAAGGTGTGAGACACTGCATCTAACAGAAAGAAACTGCATCTAATAGTGTGAGACACTGCATCTAATAGAAAGGTGTGAGACACTGCATCTAATAGAAAGGTGTGAGACACTGCATCTAATAGAAAGGTGTGAGACACTGCATGAAGAAGAAAGGTGTGAGACACTGCATGTAGAAGAAAGGTACTGTACCGTTAGTGGGCTGCAGCAACAGCCGATTTTCGTGCGGCAAAATTTGAGGAATCTGACATGTTGGAAATGTTTTAAAAAACAAACGATTTTCTGATCAATGATGGGAGAATCGTGCGAGAAATGTAATAGAAAAAAAATGCGCATGTGCAAGAAAATAATATTCCCAGAGAGAAAAGAATATTCCCAAAGAGAAACAAATAATACCGGCAACATGTAGGTTTGGTCTGCCGAATTTTGAAAATCAATGGTGGCATCTTCGGATCACAAAAAAAAAAAAAAACGAACTTTCTGATTTTGAAAAGAAAATTTGTTCGAAATTCGACCGTGTATGGCCTGCTTAAGGCTGGTGTGCTGAGAATCTGGTGCAGCTGTGCATGGTAGCCAATGAGCTTCTAAACCTCAGCTTGTTCAATTAACTACTTGAGGCCCGCACTATAGGCGAATGACGGCTACAGTGCGGACCTGAATATCCAACAGGACATCAATTGACGTCCTCCCCTTTGGGCGTTCCCCGCGCACGCTCCATAGCGCGCAGCGGGGAAACTCTGTGTTGGCCGTGTCCCTTGGACACAGCCAATTACAGATCGCCTTGAACCGCCAATCAGAGTGGCCCTTTGCGATGCAATCTGTGCGGCCAATGAGAGATGATCTCAAATGTAAACATATAAGATCATCTCTCATTGCCGGCTCACACAGAGACAGCGTCCTGTCATGGAGAGAGTAGACCGATCTGTGTCCCTTGTACATAAGGGAAACAGATCGATCACCTCCCCAGTCAGTCCCCCTCCACACACAGTTACAACACTATGCAGGGTACACATTTAACCCCTTCCTCACCCCCTAATGTTAACCCCTTCAATGCCAGTCACATTTATAAAGTAATTAGTGCATATTTATAGCACTGATTGCAGTATAAATGTGAATGGCGCCAAAAATGTGTCAAAAATGTCCGATGTGTCCGTCATAATGTCGCAGTCCCAATAAAAATCACAGATCACCGCCGTTTCTAGTAAAAAATAAATAATACAAAATAATAATTCTGTCCCCTATTTTGTAGGCGCTACAACTTTTGCGCAAACCAGTCGCTTATTGCGATTTTTTTTTTTTACCAAAAATATATAGAAGAATATGTATCCGCCTAAACTGAGAAAAAAATTATTTTTTAAAAAAAAATTGGGATATTTATTATAGCAAAAAGTAAAAAATATTGTATTTTTTTTTCAAAATGGTCGCTTTTGTTTATAGCACCAAAAATAAAAACCGCACAGGCGATCAAATACCACCAAAAGAAAGCTCTACTTGTGGGAAAAAAAGAAAGTCAATTTTGTTTTGGAGCCACGTCGCAGGACCGCGCAATTGTCAGTTAAAGCGACGCAGTGCAGGAAGCTGAAATTTCACCTGTGCAGGAGGGGGGTATATGTGCCCAGTAAGCAAGTGGTTAAGCTTTGGCAATAAATCCTGGAAGCCGATTGTTTTCTATGCAGAAGTGCGCCTGATTTTGCACCCTCCAGCTTTACCCCATTGTATGCAATAGAAAGGCATGAGACACTTCATGTAAAGAGGTATCATATACTGCAGTAATATAAGTTATTGAGAGAATATATGTAATTGAAAGGCAGGAGATGCTTCTTATAATAGAGAAATGGTACAGAGGTTGTAATAGAAAGGCACAGATGCTTAGGAGTAAAATGTGTGCATGAATGCAGCTGTCACTAGTGGCATGAAACATGGGTTACGATCTGTGTGCCCTGGAGTGCAGATCTCACTAGTAGCATGGATACCAGGGAAAAAGAAATGTGCACTGGAAAGCAGATCAGACTGGTCTCTTTTCCTGAATGTTATATCCTGTGTGTACAAAAAATCATTATCACTTCCTGCTGTCTCTTATTCTGTGTGTGGCTTCATGTACATGCAAGAAGCCATTGGCTTAATTTCCTGTGTGCCCCTCTCTCTAAGGCGGCGTACACACGACCGAGGTTCTCGCTGGAAACCAGCGAGAACCTCGCTGGAAGCTGCATTCCAGCGAGGACCTCGGCCGTGTGTACACAGAGCGCTCGCCCCGCCCGTCGGGAATCCTTTTTGCTCGACGGCCCGCCTGGATGAATGGCTGGTTGCCATTCCCGACGGGCGGGTCGCCGATTTCGACGCCCGGCAGAGAACCTCAACGGGCGGAACGATGTGTTCTGCCCGTCAAGGTTCTCTGCCGTGTGTACGCGGCCTGAGGCGGCGTACACACGACCGAGGTTCTCGCTGGAAACCAGCGAGAACCTCGCTGGAAGCTGCATTCCAGCGAGGACCTCGGCCGTGTGTACACGGAGCGCTCGCCCCGCCCGTCGGGAATCCCGTCGAGCGAAAAGAAAGCACGCTCTCTTTTTGCTCGACGGCCCGCCTGGATGAATGGCTGGTTGCCATTCCCGATGGGCGGGTCGCCGATTTCGACGGCCGGCAGAGAACCTCGACGGGCGGAACGATGTGTTCTGCCCGTCGAGGTTCTCTGCCGTGTGTACACGGCCTGAGGCGGCGTACACACGACCGAGGTTCTCGCTGGAAACCAGCGAGAACCTCGCTGGAAGCTGCATTCCAGCGAGGACCTCGGCCGTGTGTACACGGAGCGCTCGCCCCGCCTGTTGGGAATCCCGTAGAGCGAAAAGAGAGCACGCTCTCTTTTTGCTCGACGGCCCGCCTGGATGAATGGCTGGTTGCCTTTTCCGACGGGCGGGTCGCCGATTTCGACGGCCGGCAGAGAACCTCGACGGGCGGAACGATGTGTTCTGCCCGTCGAGGTTCTCTGCCGTGTGTACACGGCCTAACATTTCAATGTGTGTGTGTATTGGAATTAAGTGACCTCACTTTGTACAGCCCACTTCCTGCATTTCCCTTCCTGTGTGTGCATGGAAGAAGTGATTTCAGATCTATATTGATTTTAAACTATCACATATGTCACATGTGCTGGTCAGGCTGGTGTAAGTTGTACATGCACAGTAATGATCGGCCCTGTGAACCTCCGCTTGCTCAGCGGGAATCGCTCTGTTGATCCCCGCTAAACCGGCGTATGACAGGGTGGTCCCTGCACACTATGCAGGGACCGCCCTGTCTTTGCTCCCCTCTCTCCTATGGGGGGATCAGATGAACACAGACCGTCTGTCCGTTTTCATCTGATCCGATCCGCAGATGGAAGGAAAAAGTGTTTTTTCTCTGTCTGCAGAATCGGAGGAATGCGGAGGCGGGCGACCCACGATCTTATAGGGACCAATGTATGTCCCTTTTTCATCCGCACACGGATGGATGAAAAAGCAGAAAAACGGTCCGCAAGTGTGAAAGGGGCCCAAGGTGACAAGATTTTTCAAATCCGGGGACATCCTACTGACCACATCCACTTTTAGCCTATGTTCACATTGGGCCAAATCGGAGCCTATTGCCAGCATCCACACCATCTGAATCGGTGCAACGCCAACTTTGCAGGGCCGCACCGATTCCCAAAAGTAGTTCCTGCACTACATTTGGTGACTTCGGGGCCATTTTAATAGACATCTGTGCAGGAACCCACACAGATGTCTGTCAAATTGCGCCAAACTCGTAATAAAAGGCAGGAATCACCAGTTGTCAGTCCCACATTGAGGACACCGACCAGTTATCACCCCAACCCCCCGACATTTAGGATGCACCAAACCATGCATCAAAGAGGGTCAACCAAGGCCAAAACCCTTCTCATCTGCCAGGGTCCTGGGGATAGTGAAATATGGCCAGGTTAGACTGGTTGTGCTGCAGGTGTTGTCTGGTGACTGCAATAAATTCAGAGGTGGTTAAAAGATTTCACACAACAGTTGACAGACTGGATCACATATTCTTTGCTAAACCAAATACTCATGTTAATATCGGTTCATAAGAGTGAAAGTAACACTTACGCGCATACTTAAAAACTGGATATTAAAATAGTTAAGGGATATTATGTAATTCTGTGTTTCTCACACAGAAGGAGTAAAGGGATTAAGATAAAAAATATGACCGAATGCAGATAGCATTTGAGGTCTAAGTGGTATTAGGGAAAGCCAACATGAAGACATATAAGCTCATAAGCTGCAGTGGCACACGTTGATAGGCAAGTGCCAATGCACATTGCCTTCCCAGAGCTTACTTTCATCCCCTATTCCTTGCATGATAGACCAGAATACCAGTTCCATGCTGCTGTGAGCAGCCTGGGAGGAGTCTCCTTCCTTAGCGTGCGTCGCACCTGACCCAATGTTCCTATCGGCCATTCTATAGTATGGGAGCCACAGACAGAGCATGGATGTATATAAAATGTGTATTACTGAAGAAGTGGCTACAAAAGGTTAATTCGAAACTGATGCAATACTTTTTTTAAAACGAAAAATATGAAAAAAACAATACATTTACAACGTTGTCATCAATACAACTCTCCAATGTTCCAAAGACCACACCTACTTGTTTTTACACTTTGCTAAGGCAGACCATACATAGAATTTCTTTCCTGCAACCATTGGTATGGACAGGGGAATTCCTCACACTTAGCCATTGTATTCTCCTAGTGAGCGGGGCAGGGGAAGCCAACCCCACCAGGCGATGACAGTGAATATTGCTAGAAGCTATACTAGTCGCTGGCAATAATCACATGCAAAATCCAGCAGGCTGTTTATACCCAAAAGGATTGATCTATAAAATTGGTGCATTCAGCCTGCCTATACAGGATCTGAATCTCAGCCGGTTCAGCAGGAACTGTCTATAGCCAGCCGGACTATCACAAGGCTGAATGAATAATTGCAAAAAAAAATCAAGATAATGAGTTAGAAAAATCTGATGTCCTATATCCAGCAATCCCTTGTGAGTTAAGCCTAGTAAAAGCTATATCAGTATGCTCCAGAGTAAAACATTACCCTGTCATATTGTTCATTTTATCCATCTATGGCTCAAAGTTGTCTCTTTGAAACTGCAAAAATCAATGTCTATACAGGATAACCTGCTCCAAGCCACCTATAATATATACCCCGCATTGCACAGGTATATGAGTCAACAGCATCATATATATACATTCCTATGTCACTATCCAATGCTGGTTGGATTGAATCACTTTCATCCAGAGAATTGAAGTCCTCTTATTACTTCAAACTCGGGAACTCTGATGTATTGCAGCTGACTTCCTCTTACCTGTGGAAGTCAGGTGACACAGATTCCACATGGCTCTAATTGTTTATGTTCACAATGTGGAGCACTGAGGTGGATGGGACCTCTGGGTAGGGCGCAAGTAACGGCACTCTATGGTGCCTGATAACAGAGATGATCAATGGAGGAAGAGAATGACCCAACAGTTGCCCCACTGGGGACTCTCCTAATTAAAAAGTGACACATCTGGGGACACTTTGTTCTGGGGACAGTGTGCTGAAAATAGGGTCTGTTCCCAGAAATTGGACACATCTGTCGAGCAAAAATGTAGAGGTAGGAACCTCTCAACCTGTCCATCATTGGCAGCCTAAAACTGGCCATACACATTAGGATTTCTCTCATTTAGCCGCAAAATGAATGGCTTGATTCCCCCTATCCATGCTAAAAAGCATGGATGGACTAATCTAATGTAGGCCGCTATCTGTGGCCATTAAAATACCTGAACAATGCCTGCATCTGATGCGGGTGCTGTTTGGCTGAGTACTTTCTGCCTGTCTCTTTTGACAAAAGCCAAATGAAAAATCAACATTGTTGAATTGTTGAACTGGGTGGTGTTGACAGGGCCACCCACATAACAAAATGTGATCCATATATGGAAAGTGTCAATGTTACATTCACTTTGTGCTAGAATTCTGATACTACTAGACCTGAAATAAATGAATACATACAGTCAGGGGCGGACTGTCCATTGAGTCACTGGGGCACTGCCATGCTCAGTAAAACCAGGGACAGTATATAAAAATCTGTGTTTTTTTTACATCTGTCCCTGATATGTCCGAAACTGACATGCTTTTGATGTGAAAATCCAGAGATTTTAGCTGCCCCGCCTCTGCACTGCCTCCTGGCGTGGTGGCCATCTGTAAGCCCAAGGGCCCCATGAGTTGTTAGTCCGCCCCTGCATACAGTATATACACATATGCTACATCCAGCCGTTTACATTTTCTCATTTCACATTTCTTATTTTATTTTTAATATAGAATCTCCATGGGGGATCTGCTGCTCTTCCCAGTTGTCTCAGCAAAACCTTTTTAAATTTACCAAAAATAGCAGCTTATATGTAGGCCTAATAATGGAATGCAATTGTGCAACAAGTTTTATTTACTTTCTTACAACATGCCGTATTAAAATGATATCATGTTGATATATGTGGATTCAACCACAGGAACCCATGTGTACTATGTTATCTCTGAAAACAGACATTCCGGTTCCTAGAGGGTTTATTGAGAGTACAGTGATGCATTAGTTTGATATGACTGAATAAAATTCCTGACATATTCGGAATCTCTAAAGCAGCTGGTCAAGGGTGCAAATGAAACTATGACTGAGTGGATTTCCTTTGACGTTACATTAAATGTTATAAATGACTCTGTTACTCCTATGGCCTTATTTGGCAGTAGAAGCACTTAGTAACTCTAGATGTCAGCCATATACTGTACTTCCTGTGCAGCCGAGCTCGGAGCATCTGCTTCATTTTATTGTTCCTACAAAATTGCTCACACAAAAACAAGATATCAACAAAAGTAGCAGTTCTTGGAATCCAACAAAAGGAAAACTTCCGGTAGGTTATAATCTGTGAAATCGGTTGCCACAGTAACCAAAGCAATTTCTTTACAGACAACACACCTTGCGCTTGGCTTGTTTGGAAAAATACTAGACAGACAATGATGACATAAAAAATAAAATCATTTATGTTTTTTCCCTGATTGGTTTCTTCTTTTGTAGGTCATTGTGCATATTCTCTGTCATTGTACATATTCCTATTTAGAATAATCAGAGGAAATTGCAAGAGATTTTTTTTTCCTACTAAGGAAAATAAGATACATTATTAAAAAAAAAAAAATAATTGAAAAAAATTGCAGCATGTATTTAGGGTTAATCGACTACAGGTGATTATGAACAAACCATTACTGAAGTTTTGTATGTTGTTGCGTTTATAAGCTACTGCAGGATATATCTGAATGAATGCTGCAAGATTAACCTCATGGGAAGAATACCCTCAGGCAGCGTACACACGTCCGAGAACCCCGTCGGGCTAAACCCATCGTTCTGCCCGACGAGGTTCCCGATGAGCGGTCGAAAAAGCTCGTCGAGCCAAAGTCCTCATTGAACAACGAGGAAAAAGAGAGCGTGCTCTCTTTTTTGGCTCGACGAGCTTCCCGACGGGACGCTTGTCGGAAGTGTACACACGACCGAGAACCTCGGCAGAATATGTCTCCCAGCGAGCTTCTCGCTGGATTCTGCCGAGAAGCTCGGTCGTGTGTACGCCGCCTCAGAGATAACAAAGAGAAATCCTAACAATTTCAGAACAATCCAACTAAAGATAATAGCTAAATATACAAGTACTGGAAAGTGTCCACAACTCAAACATATTTTGATAAATTGTATGACAGCAAGTGATGGAAAACACTTTCTGAAAATGCATACGCTTCTAAATGGGAGGTCAGGTTGATTGATTGATTGATTGATTTAATGGATTTATAGTGCGCCAAATACTGACCCGTCAGGGCAGTGTCTAAGGTTAGAGTTTCTTTGGATCAAAAATGGGTTCTTTGTAATTATACACATAACGGACTGTAAATGTTGTGTATTTTTTTTTCTTTTAAGTACCGTATTTATCGGCGTATACCGCGCACTTTTTTGCCCTGAAAATCAGGGCAAAATCGTGGGTGCGCGGTATACGCCGATAGCCGCGCCGAGTTTCAAATACTGCGCCGGCATATACCGAGCGCAGTACACTCGGGTATAGTCGGGCAGACTCGGCTCCTCTCGCGCTGACGTCCTGGACGTACAGGACGTGAGCACGAGAGTAGCCGAGCCTGCCCGACTATTCACGAGTGTACTGCGCCTGCATATACCGAGTGCAGTACACTCGTGTATAGTCGGGCAGGCTCGGCTCCTTTCGCGCTCACGTCCTGTACGTCCAGGACGTCAGCGCGAGAGGAGCCGAGTCTGCCCGACTATACCCGAGTGTACTGCGCTCGGTATATGCCGGCGGAGTATTTGAAACTCGGCGCGGGAAAGCGAGGACGCCGCGAGGATGCCGGACCCGCGGAAGAGGACACCGGACCCGACGAAGAGGACACCCGAACCCGCAGACGGACGCCGGACCGGACGAAGAGGACACCCGAAGCCGCCGATGGACGCCGCGCAAGACACCAAAACTGTAAGTACAAAAAACTTTTTTTCCACAGGAATGGCGGCAACTTTAGGGGTGCGCGCTATACGCGGGAGCGCGCTATACCCCGATAAATACGGTATATGTTTCCCTAAAGTAGACGTTTTCTGCTTTGAATTTTTTTTTTATTCTCTAATGTATATAATCTTCCCTCAAAGGATTGGGGCTTTTTAGGCTCCAGGAATGTACAACAGGTCAAATATACATAGTATTAAATAAGTTGTATTTATTAGTATCAAAAAGTCAATAAAAGGAAATAACAGTATAAAATCTACAAAGAAAATGTGTGGTCTGTAGGCACATGGCAAAAGGAACCACCAAGTCCCAAATACACGAAATATGCTCTCCAACGTGCTTCAGAGTTCTTAAAGCTCCTTCTTCAGGGTTGCGTTTAGCAATCATGGTATATATGGTCTAAGATAAAACATAGATTTTGAGCATTCATCGTCCACTCACATATACATGACATGGTCGAAAGGAGGGGGAGATTGATGTACTTTTTTTGCTGGCTAAGTGTCACCACTCCTCACCAAGGCACTGTAAGGATCTCAATCGTCCCCTTCTTTTCGACCATGTCATGTATATGCGCAAGTGGCGATGAATGCTCTAAATGTATGTTTTTAAATGGGTGGTGATAAATGGGGAGCACTCAGAATGGTCAGAGGTGGGTAGTGAGGTCCCCGCGGGGTTCTGTGCTGGAACCAATCCGGTTTCATTTGTTTATAAATGGCCTGGAGGATGGGGTAGGCACTGCAATCTCTGTATTTGTGGATGATACTAAGCTAAGCAGGGCAATAACTTCTCCGCAGGATGTGGAAACCTTGCAAAAAAATCTGAATAAATTAATGGGGTGGGTAACTACATGGCAAATGACGTTCAATGTAGAAAAATTAAAAAAAATGCATTTGGGTGGCAAAAATACAAATACAATTTATACACTAGGTGGGACAACCTCTGGGGGAATCTAGGATGGAAAAGGACCTGGGGGTCCTAGTAGATGATAGGGTCAGCAATGGCATGCAATGCCAAACTGCAGCTAACAAAGCAATGCATTAAAAAGGGGATTAACTCCAGAGATAAAACGATAATTATTTTGCTCTACAAGACTCTGGTCCGGCCACACCTAGAGTATTCTGTCCAGATCTGGGCACCAGTGCTCATAAAGGATGTACTGGGAATGAAGTGAGTACAAAGAAGGGCAACAAAACTAATAAAGGGTCTGGAGGATATTATTTATGAGGAAAGATTATGAGCACTGAACATATTCTCTCTGGAGAAGAGATGCTTTAGAGGGGATATGATTTAAATTTACAAATACCATACTGGTGACCCCACAATAGGAATACAACTTTTTTTGCGGAAGGGAGTTTAACAAGACACGTGGCCACTCATTAAAATTAGAAAAAAAGGAGGTTTAATCTTAAACTATGTAGAGGGTTCTTTACTGGAAGAGTGGCAAAAATGGACTTTTTTCAACCTCACCTACTATTTAACTTATAGTTTTAACTTATAGACTATATATACACCACAATTGCTAAACCCACCCCTGAAGAAGGAGCGTTTAAGGACACTGAAACGCGTTGGCAATTTGGTTTATGCATATTTCCGGTATTGGGACTTTGCGGTTCCCTTTGCCTTGTGGCTACACACCACACATTTTTTCATGTCTTCTGTACATTTTATAATGTAATTTCCTTTTATTGACTTTTTGATATGAATAAATACAACTTATTTAATACTATGTATATTTGACCTGTGTACATTCCTTGAGCCTAAAAAGTCCCAATCCTTTGAGGGGACATTCTATTCTCTATCTGCATTAGGCCTTCATAAGCAGATTTATATGACCTTGTTTTTCTGTGTTTATTCTCTAATGTTGGCTATTCAATAAACTTAAGGCAGGACTAAACTCTGTGAAATACTCACCTCCACCTTGTCATTTTTTCTCTGATCTACTTTTTTTTCCGCTGTCTTATTTTCTCTAAGCTACTTTGGGTGGGTGTTGGGTTTTCGGTCTCTTGATTGGCAGGCAGAGGATGATTTGATTACATGCATGAGATGGAAGTCAGCCATTTCGGCACAGCTGGAGTGTGCTGATGCATGGGCAGCTCCTTTTCAATTTAATAGAAGACTTTTAGCAGGCAGGTAAATGTGCCCTATTGCAGAGGAGACATAACATGTCTCTTGTGCAATGAAGAGCTGCCTGCCTGATTTGTTTTTTACAATTTAAGTTTAGTTCCACTTTAATAAGTGTAAAACCTAAAGTGACACTAAAGCTTTGTTTTTTAAATAACAAACATTTTATACTACCACTACTATAGTTGGTTTTTCACAAAACAGCCCCGATCCTCTTCTTTTCGGGTTCCCTTGCTGATGCTCCTGGCTCCTCCCCCTTGAGCTATGTCCCCCAAAGAAAGCCGCTTGCCCTGGGGGAGCTGTTGTGTGCTAGCTCTGAGTCCTTGCTCTATTTGTCCATAAGAGACAGAGCTTCAGCTCGGTCCTGTCCCCACTCTCTCCTCATTGACTCATTGGCTGTGATTGGCAGCAGTGGGAGCCAATGGGCTACTGCTGCTGTCTCAGACAGGAAGAAGAGTCTCCATGCAACTGAAGCCATCGTGAACATCGCTTGATCAGAGTGAGTTCAGACAAGGACTTGGGGGGGGGGGGGCTTGGGGGGAACTGGACACAGAAGGCTCTTTACCTTCAAAACTTTCAGCCTTTAGAATCACTTAAACACTACTCTGACAATTTTATGTTACAACACTATAAAAACGTTGTGCCCATTAGAGTAATTACGATATGATGTGGTAACATTATCCTGGTGATGGATGAATGCCATGTTCTAGAAATGCCCACACAGACCCCAGTACACAGGACAATTTATTGGCCCGATAGAAGAGAGCGCACACAGCAAACCCATATTAAACATTTAAATGCATTACAGTAATTTCTAGTGACTGGTATACAAAGCAGCAGTATGTATGTGACTCATTTGGTTGCTGATGCTTCAGCTGTTCTGACAAAATAAGGAAGTCTGCTTTCAGTCATCGCATGCATCCTTGTAACTTGCATCATAAGGAACACGACAAAAAAAAAAAAAAAACATTGCTCAGTAATATCACAAAAGCATTGCATATGATATGACATTATAAACTTGTGGTGTAGAGTATGTGTGCTTCTACTGTATATGAAGCAATAGAAGCACAGTGTAGTCGTTACCTCCCCTATTAGAATTTTGTTTATCCCCTACACCAAAAACACCCCGCCCCTAACAACTTAGCCTTCCCATCTCCCTTTCCCAACACTTAACCCCTAAAATGAGCCCTTAATGTTTAAAAACATTTTGTTTTCATAACCTGATGTGGCTTACGATTGGATTGAGAAATGATTGTAAGTCTGTGACTTTTGCAGATATCCCCTGGCTGACTTAGCTTAAAAAGACGGATTGTTCCAAATGGTTTGGCCCAGATGCCTGCTACTGCCACCCCACACCCAAAGCTCAATGTTAATTCTTCCAGAGGATTTGGAGTTTGTGTGATGAATCGCATAGGAAGGAGCGACGTGCTGACGTCACTGCATTTGTGCAGGTCCCAGGAAAAACGGGCTGCCACTTTTGAGCCAGCCGGCTTATTCATACAGGTTTAACCTTTTTCTGTAATTGCTACGATTTTAAACGAAATTGTTTTTTTTTTTTTGGAGATTTTACACTATAGAAGCCTTATCTCTTTCTTGGGAATATCATCTGATGAGTCCTTGCCTGAATGGCGTGTGTCCAACAACTTAATCATATTGGAGGATTAAAGGCCTTGGCTAGGTAAAATAGCTTCTGTGGAGGTGGAGGTTTTTTCCCTTTGGAACTCACACTTCACGTTGGAGATTAGCAGTGCACCATGGGATTGTTTTTCACATTACTGTATAGATTTTCTGTTTGCATTATCACGGTTTTATTTATTTGTCACAATCTTTAGCGCAACTATATTTTTTAATATTGATTTTTGATGTGTGTGTCTGGCAGAGTTAGTTGCCGCTGCAAGGCTATTTGCATATTGTATATTTGTGGGATAGCGCAATATATACTGTATACCAGTATGTCATTAGGTCTATTCTATGGCTACAAACCATCAGTGAGTATTCTACGGGAATAGTACATGGGAATGTAGGCTGCACACTTACAACAAATAAATACTGACATTATAAATAAATAAATAAACCAATCATAAAAAATTCTTAGTGGTAATAAAATGGCAGCATCATCATTATTGGTATATAAGCTGAAGCAAAATAAAATGTTATTAAAAAAAATACTAATATTTTAAAACTTTAAAATATATATGAATATCTCGCTCAGTCATAGAACTCGAGTCAAGTCCCTCCTTGATTCAAGGGTGAACCACATAAGAGGTGCTGTGACAGGGTGGGAGGGAGAGGAGCTCGCCAAGCCGATCAAGGTCAACTGCGACAGGAGCCTTATATAGACCCCAAACACGTGCAAAAACTTCCAAAAACTCCTGTTTCCCACCTGAAAACCTTGTGACATGCACAGTAGGAATTTAAAAGAGACAAACTATTTTTTTAAATTCTAATTGTGGCCACCACAATCCAATGTTATGGGCACTAAGTTGTGTCCACTTCTTCATAACAAATGGGATAAACCTCGAATTGTCAGACATGTCAAAGTGTAAGCGAATAGCAAACCTCAAGCTAGAATCATAGAGCCCAACGCAATGGTAAACCTGCATGCCGTCATTTTTTTCCCACCACAATCCTGCATGTGACAAATAATGACTGATATCCTGAATTTCTGTATGTCTCTGTACTAGCTTAATTTGCCGCTTCTCTAACTAATACATTCTTCCAGCCCATTCCTGTAACATCAAATTCAAATCAAGCAAAGTCTTTCCATGATAATGGCAACACGAATAGTAATTTATTAAAGAGGATTAGTATGACCCCAAGGAACAGTCTTCAGATATTATAAAAAGGAAAATAAGTGATGGGACCATTCTGAATTTTAAACATGAGGATGCCAGTGACAGCTGATCCATGAAATAGGAGTGGGCTTGGAATGACAGCTCTTCCAGATTTAGTCATCAGTACAGTACTATAGTGGCACGTATAGCCTCCACATTAGCATGTATTGTGCTGAGTCTACACATTTCTCTGAATGACCTATTTTTCATTTGCTTTTGAGTTTCAGTAAACCTCTATGGGCTGCGTGATAAGTGAAGATAAAAGACACTGACAGTTCTACATGTCATATCTATCTCCCATATTGTAAATATTCTACAGTTCTGAATGATAGAGGTTTAACACATACAGACTCTTCTGTTATTTAAATGCATGTCAGCTCCAAGGTATTTCTCATAGAACAAGCACCCAACATAAACACTTCTCATAGCATGCTGATTTATCAACACGTTTAACCACTTCCCCACCGCGCCATAAGCATTTTACTGCTACGGCGCGGTGGAGTTACTTTGACACGACGTCCCTGGGACGTCGTCGTGCACTTCCGCGATTGCGCGTCCCCTGGGACGCGCTCGCGAAAGTGTCCGTGCTCGCCGGGTCTGGAAGACCCGGCGCATCACGGATCACGGTAAATTGCCGCTGATAGCGGCCGTTTACCACGTGATCGCGCCGTCAAATGACGGCGCGATCACTTGTAAACAAACCGGCGTCATTTGATGACGCCGGTTCCTCTCTCTCCTCTCTTCACAGTGTGCGAGGAGAGGGGGGGAGCGGGGTGTCAGCAGCTGAGCTGTGGCTGGATCTGTGACAAATGCAGTCACAGATCCAGCCATCCCTCAATCCATCCCAGCTCTGCAATCCCCTAGTACCCTGCAATCCCCAGTACCCAGCATTACCCAACAATACCCCAGTACCCAACAATACCCCAGTACCCAACAATACCCCACAATACCCCAGTACCCAACAATACCCCACAATACCCCAGTACCCAACAATGCCCCAGTACCCAACAATACCCCAGTACCCAACAATACCCCACAATACCCCAGTACCCAACAATGCCCCAGTACCCAACAATACCCCAGTACCCAACAATACCCCACAATACCCCAGTACCCAACAATGCCCCAGTACCCAACAATGCCCCAGTACCCAACAATACCCCAGTACCCAACAATACCCCAGTACCCAACAATACCCCACAATACCCCAGTACCCAACAATACCCCACAATACCCCAGTACCCAACAATACCCCAGTACCCAACAATACCCCAGTACCCAACAATACCCCACAATACCCCAGTACCCAACAATACCCCAGTACCCAACAATACCCCAGTACCCAACAATACCCCACAATACCCCAGTACCCAACAATACCCAACAATACCCCAGTACCCAACAATACCCCAGTACCCAACAATACCCCACAATACCCCAGTACCCAACAATACCCCAGTACCCAACAATACCCCACAATACCCCAGTACCCAACAATACCCCAGTACCCGGCAAAACCCCAATACTCGGCAATACCCCAGTACTCGGCAATACCCCAGTACTCGGCAATACCCCAGTACTCGGCAATACCCCAGTACTCGGCAATGCCCCAGTACCCAACAATGCCCCAGTACCCAACAATGCCCCAGTACCCAACAGTACCCCACAATACCCCAGTACCCAACAATACCCCAGTACCCAACAATACCCCAATACTCGGCAATACCCCAATACTCGGCAATACCCCAATACTCATCAATACCCCAATACTCATCAATACCCCAATACTCATCAATACTCCAATACTCGGCAATACCCCAATACCCTGCATGATACTTTGCAATACCCCAATACTCTGCAATACCGCCTATGGGGATTTTTAAGTAGCGAAGTTTGGCGCCATTCCACGAGTGTGCGCAATTTTGAAGTGTGACATGTTGGGTATCTATTTACTCGGCGTAACTTCATCTTTCACATTTTGAAAAAAAATTGGGCTAACTTTACTGTTTTGTTTTAAGCACAAAACAGTTTTTTTTTTAAAAACACGCGTTCAATAAATTTCTGCGAAAATACCGTGCGAGATAAAAAGTTGTAACGGCCGCCATTGTATTCTCTAGGGTCTTTGCTAAAAAAGCATATATAATGTTTTGGGGTTCTATGTAATTTTCTAGCAAATAAATGATGATTTTTCCATGTAGGAGAGAAATGTCAGAATTGGTCTGGGTGTTCCAGAACGCCTGATGGCGTTCCCTGCATGTTGGGCCTCTGTATGTGGTGACGCTGTGTAAAAGTCCCACACATGGGGTATCGCCATACTCGGGAGGAATAGCAGAATGTGTTTTGGGGTGTAATTTGTGGTATGCATATGCTGTGTGTGAGAAATAACCCACTAATATGACAGAAACAAGTTTTTTTTTTTTACAGAATTTTCAGTAGTTTTTCTTTTATAGAGCAAAAAATAAAAAACCCAGAGGTGATCAAATACCACCAAAAGAAATCTCTATTTGTGTGAAAAAAAGGACAAAAATTTCAAATGGGTAGAATGTTGTATGACTGAGTAATTGTCATTCAAATTGTGAGAGCACCGAAAGCTGAAAATTGGTCTGGTTAGGAAGGGGGTTTAAGTGCCCAGTGGTCAAGTGGTTAAATGGAAACAAGGTTAGATGCCACATTACTGCATACATACCTAAAAACTGGTTTAGTCAAGGCATCCACGTTTAATAAATGGGACTGACAGCTTGGCTGCAAAGACAACAATATATAATGTATAATAGCACATAGTGTAAAATGTGATGCACTCTTCTGCCATGCTGCATAACATTTGCCAGAAAAGTGGAGTTATGTTGGATAAGCCTGAATGAGGCCTGAATAACGGGACTATTTTACCAACAGAATGGTTTTACTTGTACAGTTTTTTTGTTATTTTTGTGATCAGTACAATTATAATCTAACTGATTTAAAACAAAATAAATACGATTTGTTCTTTATCCACCTTAGCCCAAGCTGCATCAATCCTCCCCTATAAGAATGACAGGAACACTTGACATACAGGCATACCCCACTTTTAAGTACACAATTGTGTTTATTTACTAAAGCTGGAAAGCGCAAAATCAGGCTCACTTCTGCACAGAAACCAATGAGCTTCCAGATTTGATTACCAGGCTTAATTGAACAAGCTGGAGTTAGAAGCTCATTGGTTTCTATGCAGAAATGAGCCTGATATTGTGATTTCCAGCTTTAGTAAATAAACCCTATTGTGTACTTAAAAGTGGGGTATGCCTGTATAGTACTTAGTAGCAAGGTTGCAAGAGAATATGCAAGCTTTACTCTATAGGCACCTTGACAATTGCACATGCCACTGCTATGGAACTGTTGCTTAATCTGAGGTTTCCTCAGCTAAATCCAGATTAATATTAGCAATCCACACATTGTAATAATCATGTAGTCAGGATGGACTACAGTCTTGATCAAAAGTTTAAGACGACTTGAAAAATGGCAAAAAATCATATTTTACATTGTTGGATCTTAACAAGGTTCCAAGTAGAGCTTCAACATGCAACAAGAAGAAATGAGTGAGACAAAAATTTTTTTGAGCATTCAATTTAATGAAAACAACGAATAAACTGAAACAGGCTGTTTTTCAGCTGATCAAAAGTTTAGGACCACACCTCCAAAAAAAAAACGAAACCCCCCCCCCCAAAACAGAAATCCAACTTCCAAACATGAACTCAGTAATGAGTAAAAACCCAGTCGTTACCACACAGACGAGGGCCCTCCGTCATGAGGAATGCTCTCTGCAACATCTGGACATAGCCAGCGTCAGTTTGACGCCCCTGCACTTCCTGAAGCTCCATTGTTCCACTGAAGGAAAAAACACCCCAGACCATTATGGCGCCCCCTCCACTGTGGTGAGTAGAAAACATCTCAGGTGGGATCTGCTTGTCATGCCAGTAACGTTGGAAACCATCAGGACCATCAAGGTTAAAAAATTTCTCATCAGGGAATAAAACTTTCTTCCACCTTTGAATGTCCCATGTTTGTTGCTCTCTTCCAAAGTCCAAACGAGCAGTTCTGTGGAGTTCAAAGAGACAAGGTTTTTGAAGAAGTTTTTTTGTTTTTGAAGCTCTTTAGTCTTAGATGCCGTCTAATGGTTATGGGGCTGCAGTCAGCACCAGTAAGGGCCTTAATTTGGGTCGAGGATCGTCCAGTGTCTTGATGAGAGACCCTGCTTATGCAGTTCAGCATCCCGACCACGTTCAAAAAGTTTTTTTGAGTTTTTTTGCCTTTGCCATCACAACGTGTGACTACCTGACAGAGGATGACAATGAATCCACATCTTTGCACAGATTTGGCCTTTTAAAGCCATGTGGTCCTA
Organism: Rana kukunoris; assembly: GCA_029574335.1. Taxonomy (NCBI): domain Eukaryota; kingdom Metazoa; phylum Chordata; class Amphibia; order Anura; family Ranidae; genus Rana; species Rana kukunoris. Next base: position 211,752,270 of record CM056050.1, on the reverse strand, counting down.
AAATTTTGATCAGCTGAAAAACAGCCTGTTTCAGTTTAATTGTTATTTTCAATTAATTGAATGTTAAAAAAATGTTTTGTCTCACTCTCATTTCTTCTTGTTGCATGTTGAAACTCTACTTGGAAGAGGTACGCATGAGCATATCTGGTGGTCCTGTCCAATTGTGCAACAGTTCTGGACGGTTATATTCCAAATGGCCTCCACCCTCCTCAGTGAGGAACTTTTACCTGACCCTTTCCTGGCCCTCTTAAATCACCTGCAGAAGGACTTCACGACAGCCCAATGTAAACTGTTGCTACAATTAACTACTGCTGCCAAGCAGACTATTGCTAGGGCCTGGAAATCCCCAAATCTGCACATTGCGGAAGTTAGGAATAGAATGACTCAAGCTATGATCCATGCTAAAATAGAAGCTACGGTCTTAGATCGTATGCCCCAACACAGTAAAATATGGACCCCATGGGTGGACCACTTTCTCCCCCCTGGATTTGATATGACTCTATTGACATCCTAATCTGATGCGAAACCCGCTCACTGACGTATTTCACCCCTTGGGGGCTGTGGGACCCTGCCGACAATCCCTTCACCTCCCTCCCCCCTTCCCGCTCCCCCCCTCCTTTCCTCACCCTTCTCTTTCTACACTCTTCTTTTCCTTTCTTTGCTTTCTACTTTTCTTGAGATGCTTTCGATGGACCCGTTCGGGCGACTACTCATATTCTCGCCTGAGCGTGGCCTACGGTTTATTTACTAACATTTACACAGAGTGCTCTCCTGACATGTACATTGCTTTCGGCCTGAGACTCCCTCTTGTTCTGATACTTGTTATGTAAAGCCTTTATGGGTAGTCCTTGTTCTACTCCTCTCATTACGTTTTCGTTGTTTTTGTTTTTTCCTTCTTTAAGTCATTTACCGTTAGCCTTTTGACTACCATATTCATGCTCATGTACACAACTCTTTTGGATTTTACCTTAATGTACGCTTACGTGTGTTAACTTACAAATAGCTTGTCAATGTACACTGTGTTCTTTTTCTCAATAAAATATTTGAACAGAAACTCTACTTGGAACCTTGTTAAGATCCAACAATGTAAAATATGTTTTTTTGCCATTTTTCAAGTGGTCTTAAACTTTTGATCAGGTATATATATACATATAAACATACACACACACATACATACAGTAAATATCTATTTGCCACAACACACAAGTCCAGGGCTTTTTTTCAGGGGGAACTTGGGGGAACTCAGTTCCACCACCTCTGGCTCAGACCCTTTGATGCCTGCTCACCACAATTACTTGTAAACACAGAAGTCTGGTTTCTGTGTTTACAAGTGACAGCTTTGTAGCCTCCTAAACTCTGCATTCTCTATGTAATGCAATCCTGGTATTTACTGCCCCTTTAAAACCCTCCTACTGTTTGTAAAATCTGATCGGGTCATGGTTGAGTTCCTGCACCTATTTTCTGAGAATACAAGCTCTGCACAAGTCTAAATGTTTGTTTGAGGTCATTAAATAATAACAGGTTCTATGAGGGTAAATGCTGAAGATTCCTAATGCCTTAGTTTTAGCCAATTGGGAAGCTGTTTAAGAAAATTGAGGCAATTTGGGGTTGTGCTGTGATGGGGTATATGGAGAACCCTAGTTAAAGGCATTGTACAGTTATATTTCCTGTGCTGTTTTTTGCCTTACGTTGTAATGATGAACTCACATGTTGTGGCTGCAGTTGGTAGTGTCATGGAAAATCATTTCCTGGAAGTTTATGTATTCATTCACCTAGCTTGTCCTATTTGGCTTAAGGGATAGGCAACTGTATCATACAATGTTCAATCCATGCCTTGGCAATTTCTCTGAATCAAAAATGTTGCTAATATTATGACAACACATCTTTTTGAGCATGGTGATCTCTCTGTGAATGCCATGCCTGTTTGTGTCAAATCTAATTACTATGTTAGCCCTCACTTGCAGCAGTGCTAGATTGAGGGAGTCAGAAATTTTAGGATATGTAGTTTCTTCACGGGAAGTGTCAGTTCTTAGACTACAGACCAAGGTCATGCACCGGAATGTGAAAATGTACTCTACTACAGGCTGGGCATACAGGCCAACAAATGACACCATGAAACTACATGATCAATCAACATGCATCTTATAAAGTTGAAAAACACAAGGTGCAGGTAGGAAGCTTTATAATGCCTTTAATGATGAAGAATTTGCCTTGGACAGTTTCCCGCATTTAAAAACAACCACCGATGTTATTACTGGTTATCTTTTTTCAAATATTTAAATCAATTCTTCCAGTATATAGCTTTTTTATTGAAAATTAGCTGGATGCAATGAGATAAATTCATAAGTAGGCATATATCCCAGAGCAGCATGATGAGTGAGTGAATCACATTTCTGATTGTACAGAAGGGGTTTTTTTTATTCCCTTTAATAACCGATAGGTTGATTTGCTTAAAAAAAAAAAAAGCATGCTCACTTTTGCAACGGAATTTTTACTAAGCTTAGTAAATATTGTAAACATTTACTATGCATAGAATACCCAATCACGCTAGAAGAAATAAATTGAGACAGACTTGAATTAAAAATCTTACGGACCGAATCAATTACTTGGAAAAACTACACAAGCAATCGTTAGCTAAGGATACTCTTTTAGAACTTTTAAAAGTTAGGGAAGAGCTTCTTTTGTTGCTGGAAAATAAAATAAAAAGCAACTTGAATCCATCACGAAAAATCTTTTATGAATTTGGCAACAAAAGCGGTAAACTTCTAGCTAACTCTCTTAATTCGAATAATTTAAAAAAACATAATAACATATATTCTATCTCTGATTCTGCTGGGAGACCATACAATGATTCCACTGATATAGCGAACCAATTCCAAAAATGTTATTCGAATCTGTACAATTTGCCCACTATTACGCCTCCAAAGAATTTGCCTGATAGAAAAGACTTGATTTTTGATTTTCTGAAATCATACAGTCCTGAACCTATTAATATGGAAGTGGCCAAAGATCTGGAAAAACCTATAGATTTATCTGAGACCTTATCTGCCCTTAAACAACTTAATACAGGCAAAAGCCCGGGACCTGATGGATTTACGGTTAATTACTACAAAACTTTCCCGGAAGTGATTATTCCACATTTTTTAAAGGCTTTCAATTCTGTTCCTGCTCCCCCAACTATTACCAAAAATCTATTAGAAGCTCATATAGCAGTGATCCCTAAACCGGATAAGGACGTGACACTGGTTTCCAATTATAGGCCTATATCGCTATTGAATGTGGATATTAAATTGTATGCAAAAATCATAGCCAAACGCTTATTACCCCTATTACCTAGTCTTGTTTCCTTGGATCAGGTGGGATTCATACCTGGCAGAGAAGCGAGGGACAACACTACACAGGCAATTCTTATTCAAACTTGGCTTCAGAACACTAAATCACCAGGATTTTTATTGTCCCTCGACGCAGAGAAAGCCTTCGACAGGATAGCCTGGGATTTCATGCATGAAGCATTAAAAGTTCTAGGCATACAAGAACGTTTGCTTCAATTTATTCAATTATTTTACTCATCACCCACGGCCAGAGTTAAGGTTAATGGCGGACTGTCGGAGGCTTTCTCTGTGTCGAATGGCACGAGACAGGGATGCCCACTGTCACCAATAATTTTCGTGCTCATTTTGGAACCATTTTTGTGTAGACTAAGAGCAAATAAAGATATTATGGGTGTTACTGTTAAAGAAAAGACCTATAAACTAGCAGTGTTTGCTGACGACATCCTTTTATTCCTGGCCAACCCTATCACTACAATTCCCAATTTGCTGAAAGACTTTTCCCTGTTTCACAGTATTTCTAATCTGAAAATTAACTTTGCAAAATCAAAAGCCTTAAATGTTTCTTTACCTGTGTCTACAGTCTCCCTCTGCAAACAAAACTTCCCTTTTAGTTGAGAGGAGGAATGTTTAACATACCTAGGAATTAAATTAACACCTGACGTGAAAAATTTGTATGACAAAAATGTTATACCCCTGTTTAATACTATCAAAAAAGATCTATTGAAATGGGGTTCAGGTTTTTTCTCTTGGTTTGGGAGAGCAGATATAATTAAAATGAATGTTCTCCCAAGGTTTTTGTATCTGCTGCAAACGATCCCGGTCAAGATTCCTTGCGCTTTTTTCAGGAACTTTAAGCAACTGTGTCTGAAATTTATTTGGAACATGAGGCAGCCTAGAATCAAATGGGAAAACTCATTATCCCCAAACTAATGGGTGGAATAGGATTACCAGATCTGCAAAAATATTACTGGGCATGCCATATGACCCGTATAATTGATTGGCATCTTCATGTTAACATTAAAGACTGGATTAATCTAGAGCAGGGATCTCCACGGCCCTCCAGCTGCTGTGGAACTACACTTCCCATGAGGCATTGTAAAACTCTGACATTTGTAGACATGACTAGGCATGATGGGAATTGTAGTTCCTGAACACCTGGAGGGCCGTAGTTTGGAGACTCCTGATCTAGAGGAATCCTCCTGCACATTTCATCTCCCATTGACAAACCTACCATGGATTCACCCCAGTAAAATCCCATGAAAAATCAATTCTCACCCAGTTACTGGAAATACATTAAGAATTTTTAGATCCCTTGTAAAAAATTTGATATTTCATCTGTATATAGCCCCATGACCCCTTTATTCCACAACCCAGACACACCTCTGGATTTGTTTACCACTGTCCCTTCTATTCCACATTTAACGGATGTGTTGAGGGTCAACATACTTTTCAAACAAGGTACCATTATTTCATATGAATCCTTCATTGCTGATTACCCCTGTACTAATATCTCCCAGCGTGACTTTAAAACTATTACAAAGTTTGTGAATAAACCCAATTCGTGCTATAACTGGCAAAGACCAAAGACTCCTTTTGAAAATATATGTCTTAAAAAAGCTCCCCAAAAACATTTAATTTCCACATTGCACACTTTATTATATTCAGGTTTTGATTTAAAAACAGATACGGCAAATCTAAAATGGGAAGAGGAATTAAAAATATCCCTTTCAACAGACCAATGGGAAACTGTCTTCCGCAGATTACATAAGGGTTCTTTGAACGTGCTGACCCAAGAAAATGGATACAAATTGTATTCAAGATGGTACAGGACCCCTCATATTGTTAATAAATTTAACCCGAATGTATCCCCTCTATGCTGGCGCTGCAAATCTGCTCCCGGAACATTACTCCATATATGGTGGGAATGTAGTGACATTAAACCCTTCTGGGAAAAGATCCACAAACTGATATATGAGATTACTACATATGCTCCAGATCCTACCGCTCAACAATACTTATTGCATCACTCAACCTTACCTAATTCTGTTTACAAAGATTCAATAATCTTGCACCTTATCAATGCTGCAAGGCTCTGTATCCCCGCTAAGTGGTTACAACCTTCTCCCCCCTCTGTTTCTGATTGGCTGCGAAAGGTCCAACACATAGCAAATATGGAAGATTTGATCCACCAGTCTTATGATTCCTCCGAAAAATTCCACAGCAAATGGGCATGTTGGTCGCAATTTACGAAGTCTAGGGAATTTAGAGTTTTGATGGACAATTAATATTATCTTGAGTCTGCTCACTTTTTTTTTTATTTATTTCATCTCTTGTATAGCTTTGGAGACTAAATGTATTGGTACATATATCCTGTGATGTCTCTTTCTTACTCATTACTATTCTTATCTTTTATATGAGTGCTCACTATACCCTCCCTCTACTTTCCAATCCCCATGTATTTATTTTCCCACATGTCACATCGTTTACTGTTTATTAAACTGTCATAATTATACTTCTCCCCTATTTAGGGCTTAAATATTCTCTCAATATGCAATATAGCTTTATGTATAAATGCAATTATACAAGTTGTTACATTGATATGTGATTATATGTTTTAAAATCCAATAAAAATATTTGAACAAGAATACCCAATCACAGGCAAAAAATAAAACCACACACAAATGTTGCTTGAATATGATTGTATGATTAAAGTCCGCGCAGCTTCACCACATTCACTTAGGCCGGACATAAATGGTTAAAACCATTAATAGGCCGGCTGAATGTACTGATCAACTTGGGTACAACCAGCCTGCCAGATTCTCTTGCGACTGTCTCTAGCTGCTGCTATAGCTGCTGTCCTCTCCCAGCAGGGAAGGCTTCACCTGGGAGAAGACAATAGCCCATCAGGAAAGATTATGCATCAACCCAGGAAAAAATTGCTCTGTGTATGGCCCGCCTAAGGTAAGTGAAAACTCCCTTGCAAAGTGAAGATACGCTTCTCCTTTAGTAAAGCAATCCCTATAAGAATTGTATTTGTGTCACTGAGTGGGCTCCCTGCTGGAGATAAGTTTTCCTCCAAAGTCCATGACTGTACTGTAGGAAAGCTGTATTCTTTTTGGGGAAGGGACTTTTGTGAATCATGGAATTTCAAACTTTAATGAAACAAAATTAATCTTTCCTTTGATTAATGCATACTGGATATGAATAAACCATCTATTTGTTCAGACACACAGATATTGAGTATGTGATGAGAGACTGTTGAGATCCACATTAAAGGCCAATGAATTCATGGGTAGACAGCAGTGCTACTGCCAATATAACTGCTCAAAATATTTTTTTCTGAAACCCAAAGGGACCTTTTCCAGACTTTATGCCAACCTGAACCCAATGCTGATTAAATAAAAAATTAACACTATATCAAATATGTTCAGAAATGTGCTGTAAGCCATTATAAGTGTACGCTTGCAAACACAGTGCTGTTGTCAGTGTAGTATCGGTAAATGAACCCTCAAGAGAAGGAACAGCCAGGGAATGAAGCACACTACCTGCTAACCCTGCAGCTGTAACAAATTAGTTTCTATATCTATTCCTCTATGGAACATTTACAGAAACTCCACCAAAGGGGAAATAAAAATCGAAATGGCTTTCTCAGTTTTTATTTTACAGCTTTAAAATCATAACTGATAGAAAAAAAAAAACCTTGAACATTTGAGCAATACCAATGATATGTCCAGATTCCCCACATTTAACGTTTGAATGAAAATCTAATACTATATCATCTTTTGTTTCTATTGAAAAAAACTGTTATTGATTTCAAATGAAAGCTTTATCTCTGTGATGACACTATATTTCCGTTTGTTGCACTTGGTGCCATCAATAACAAAAGTGACATCACATTATTAATGGCTGTCTCTTTGCCGCTGAATTGAAATCCAGGGCATGAAATTTCCAGATGACAATCATAACCGTAATTTCTAGATTACGTTCCCTACATTTCTGCAAGTATCTTTGCTCCTAATCCAAACAAAAATGCAATTTAATTACACTCTTCAAACATAATGCTCGTTAGGCAGCAGTGACAAGTAATATGATGAAGTCACCGTCATATACACAGGAGGATAACAAGTCATATAAACACTAAATAATTGAACCACAGTTTTAACTTTCAAAACTGGATCAAGCGAATAATGATCACGCATTCCAATAGGTTTGCAAGTACAAATTAAAATCTTCTACACACTACTAAGCTGCTAAATTACAAACATACCCTTGCCTGACCTCATATGTGCAGAATATCTTCTATTCTGAACCTATTTAAGAAACTGAAAATAGTTTACCATTTTATTTCACTGAAATCAATGGGGTTGATTTACTAAAGGCAAATAGGCTACTCACTTGCAAAGAGAGTTGCACTTTGCAAGGGCATTTTCCCATGAGCTTAGTGAATGAGGAGAAGCTCTGCTGACTTCTATCATCCGATCATGTGCAAGCAAATATGTGGCCTTCTTTCTTTTGCTTGCACGTGATTGGGTGATCTTTGGAAAGTGAAATGTCACCACACTCACAAAACTCTGGGGTAAATTCCTTGCACAGTAAGTCGATTTCAATATTATTATTATTATTATTATATAGCGCTATCAATTTACGCAACGCTTTACATATACATGGTACATTCACTACAGTCCCTACCCTCAAGGAGCTTACAATATGGATTATATATTGCACTTCAGATCAGCACTTATATCATAAGCTAACAGCTAACTTGTTAGGATCACTAGCAAGTAGTGGTGATGAGAGCTACAAACATATAGACTCCCCATTCCAGGATCAGGAATACCACTTTAGGGAATCCTATACTTAAAGAATATTAATGCAGTCATTTCCAAATTCTTTGCGAAAAACATAGTTGCCTATATCTAGAGTCAATACTTTTTCACTAGCATGATATCAGCCCTCAGAAAGCAAGACATAACAGCAATGGCAGCCACTATATTTTCCCAGTAATAGTTTCCTTTATTAAAGCAAATAGGCATCAGGACTAGTATAATGCATATGTATAATGTATGCATGTATTATTCAAAATGTTGCATAATATGCAAGTTTTGTTCAAGCATGCCTGGGCACTTCCAGGAAGTGATGGTGTTTCTCCACCCTCACCTCTCTGCCACCTTTCTATAGGCCATTGAGGTAGCCCGTCATAGCGATTAGTCATTAGGAATATATGGCAGGTGGGCGAGCAAGCTCTTACAGCAAAAGGACATTTCGTTGCTTTGCCCAAGCAGAATATCATGGCATTCGGATGTAGAAGAGGTAAAGAAAGCTGCTGAAGATATGTCCAAGCATCTCAGTGCCTTCATTTTAGCTCCATTCCTGTTAGCAGTTGTTTTAGGTTTCAGACAGCACTAGGTCACATGATCAAATATTGTGGCAAGATTTTAGAGCTTACAAAGAGCAGGAAGTCTTCATTAAGGCCTCATTTACATGTGCTGTTTGGGGTGTTTTTACCTCCCCCTTCCAAACTAGCCAATATGTAGCAATTGGCATGCAGCAAGCCCACTGATTGCTGCACATTAGCATGAATGGGAAGTGTGGCAATTCCCCCACAATTAAGTGCAATGCATGCAGTTGTGGCACGTGCTAGCAAATATGGGATTAAAACAGGCTGTGAGTAGGCGTCGCATGACCTATTCACATTACCTTAGCATATCTAAATCTACCCTAAGAGAGTTGTCCCTAAAAGCATACTCTAATCAACTTTTAAAATGAAACCTTCAGATGCAGGTTATGTCAGTCAGTCAGTCTGATCCGTGGTGCTAGCAGGACGCTCTCACACGAGTCGGCTCACCAGGGATAGATCAGCTAGGCAGGCAGGTTTGTTCTCCCAGCTCCAGCTGCTTCCAGGACTCACGGATCACAGCTCTCCTTCCACCCTCTGGCCTCCATATTTCCCCATCACCAGCTCGCTTCCTTCCCCCAGGGGTCTCACAGGTAAGCCGAGCACTGGTGTTTCCCCCGCCTCCCCTGGGACAGCGCGGCCGTCCTTCTAAGGATAAGCCGCAGCTCTGCCCAGCAATTCACTGCCTCCTATTTCTCCTCCTGGCCACCCGGCCATCTGGCCAAAAAAACACAGGCAATCGAGGCACCCCGCCGCCACCTCCCCGCCTCTGTTCCTCGTGTTTTCCAACATCCGCGCCGACCTGTAGAGATTCGCGGCAGCCGCATTTAGGAAAGGCCGCGGCTTCATCCGCGGCCTAGCGGCGCGCCGCTCTCCACGCCCCAAAGTCGGCACTACCCAATTAATCGGGCCACAAAGCCCCCCCCCTACCCCTCATAACAATAACATTGTGTGAGGATAACTGGCTATATTGTGACCGGGCAACTTGACACTGATAGTCAGGGCACTGATTATAAGTGCAGCCCCAGTTCTAGCTGCTGTCTGTCAGTCAGTGTGCAGTCAGACACCGAGAGAGCAGGACGCTCTCAAACGAGTCAAAGCCCCCTCCCTACCCTAGTAGAGCCCCCTTGCCCTCCGATAATTTCCCTTAGCCCCCCAGGCGCCACTTAGCCTGATACCCCCCAGGTCGGTGGCCATCTTGCTCCACCCTGCCCTATCCCTCTCATTATAACTTGATCCAGGGCTTAACCCGATCGCCTCTTTAGGGGTCAGGAAGGAATTTTTTTCCCTACCACAGCATATTGGCGCAGCGTGGTCAGGGTTTTTTTGCCTTCCTCTGGACCAAGCCAGGATCAGAGGATTCAGTTATCCTTGTGAATCCACCCCCCCCTCCCCCCCGCCCTTGGTTCCACGGCGGCCATGGTTAATCGGCAATACTCGGTGGAGATCATTTGGGATCTGGGTCGATCTGCTGCTACTCTTCAACTGCAAGTAAACGGTCAGGAGACCGTCCGGATTCTACTCTGCTATAGGCCACCTGGCCCCAAGTCGCAGCTGCTCCCATCTTTGACGGACTTTGTCTCCACCTATACCCTGAACAGCAAACACCTTTTGCTGCTCGGGGACTTCAACCTTTGGGCCAACTCCCCGCAAGACCCCATTGTCGACTTCTGCATCGACCACCTGGAAGGATTAGGGCTTCAGCAACTAGTATGTGGGCCCACACATGCTTCAGGTCATACGCTCGATCTTATTTTCAGACAAGATCTGGAAATAAAAATCTTGGAAAATGAACCATTGCCATGGACAGATCACCATGCAATTAAATTCATTATTTCCGAATTCCCCCCCTTAACAAAAACATCAAATCCAGTGACAACACACTGGACCAGATGTCAGAAGAAGCTCCACTCGGAACTCTTCAAAGCCACGTTAGGGGAAAAAATAAACACAATTCAGCCGCACCAAACAGCGGAAGAAACACTGGAGGCCATAAACACAGCACTATTGCAGTCAGCTGACTTGATAGCGCCGAAACGAAAGACCCAGATCAGGAAAAATAACTCCGGCTGGTTCAACAACCAGCTGGCGTTACTGAAGCAAGAGCGCAGAAAGGCAGAAGCAGCCTGGAAAAGAAACTCTTCAGATGAGAACCTCTCGATCTACAAGGTAATAACTAGAAAATACTACAAGCAAATCTTCGAAGCCAAGAAAAACTATTTTTCTGAGGCTATCAACGGTGCCCTAAATCGCCCTTGTGAACTCTTCAAGCTGGTCACTCAGACCATGAATCCAGGATGTCTTGAAGCCCCCAACTTGGATACACAAGAATTTTGCGATGAGTTATCGGATTGCTTCATTAACAAAATTGAGGCAATTCGGCAAAGCATTCAGCAAAACAATTTCTCTCCTAGCCCCCCCTGTAGTTATTTACACAGCACCGGCAGTAATTCACCACAGTTAGGTGAGTTCACGCTGGAACCCATCTCCATTCAGACCACAAAAAATATCATCGGCACTCTGCGCAACAGCACTGCGCCAAATGATATTATCCCCACCAAACTGCTGAAGGAATGCGCCGACATCTTGGCACCTCCTGTCACGCAGCTTATCAACCAATCCTTCAGGGAGGGCATAATGCCCTCCCAGTTGAAGGAGGGCTTCATTCAACCCATCTTGAAGAAAGCCACCCTGGATCCTAAGGATCCACTCAACTGGCGCCCCATAACAGGCCTAAATGTTCTCTCCAAGGTAATGGAGAAAGCAGTGGTACAGCAGCTGCAACAGCATCTAGATACCCACAACTTACTCGACCCATTTCAATCAGGATTCCGTCCCGGACACGGGACAGAAACATCATTGCTTAAGATATGGGACGACGTTCGAGGCCGCAGACAAAGGAGAATCTTCTCTTCTGGTTCTGCTGGACCTAAGCGCAGCCTTTGATACAGTTGATCACAAGCTGTTATTGACTCGGCTGGCTAAAATAGCTAAAGTCGCAGAAAGCGATCTATCCTGGTTCTCCTCTTTTTTGGAAAACCGATCGCAAATATTGAAGCTAGGACTCTTCACTTCTGAACAACGCACATTATCGTGCGGGGTCCCTCAAGGATCTCCCCTGTCGCCGATGTTATTCAACATCTATGTGCGTCCTCTGTTCGAAATCATCAGCAGCCAAAAACTGCTATATCACTCTTATGCAGACGACACGCAACTGTACTTCCGCATTTGCAATAAAAAGGATCACCACCTCAATCTAGAGACATGCCTCTCTTTGATAGAGGACTGGATGACAAAGAGTTATCTCAAACTCAACGGAGCGAAAACAGAACTTCTTCTGTTTCACGCCAAGCGTAGGAATCAATCGACAACAACCTGGATCCCCCCGCCCATTCTGGGCAAAGTCATCACCCCTAGCGCCAAAGTCAAAAGTCTTGGGGTCATCTTTGACTCCGACATGACAATGAACGCACAAATAGGGGCAGTAGTCAGCGGATCTCACTATCTGCTGCGCCTACTACGCAGACTCGCGCCTTTTATTCCCAAGAAAGACATAGCGGTCGTGGTGGGAGCGATTGTAAACTCCAGATTGGACTATGCAAATGCCCTTTACCTCGGACTCCCCAAGTACCAAATCGCTCGTCTTCAAGTCGTTCAAAATACGGCCGCCAGACTTGTGACTGGGAAAAAACCCTGGGAATCAATCTCACCTTCACTGAGATCCCTTCACTGGCTACCAGTCAAAGACAGAATCACCTTTAAAGCACTCTGTCTAACGCATAGATGTATCCATGGGAATGCTCCACATTATCTATGCGAAAAATTAAAAGTTTACAATCCCAATCGTATTCTACGATCCACCAATCAAAATCGGCTTCAGATACCGAAAGCCAGATACAAGTCCAAAGGTGACAGGAGATTCGCTGTCCAAGGTCCCAGACTATGGAACGCCTTACCAGCCAGCATTCGGCTGGAGGAGAACTACTTAGTCTTCAGGAGAATGATTAAGACGCATCTCTTTTGATCTCAAAGGAGACAGGAACAACAAGCGCCCAGAGGCGATTTACTTCGCATGTGCTGCGCTATATAAGTTCTTCATTCATTCATTCATGCACATAGGGAGCGCAGCCTACCCTACCTGAGTTTTCATTCAGCCATGACTGTAGCACTTCAATTCATCAAACTCCCTTTTGACAGTAACCTAGTGATCAGAGAACAGGTGTTTGTGATGCATGAGAGCCATTCCCACAGTAAGCACAGTGGTGCCACTCACATATAAAGGCAGATATACAAAAAAAAACACTTTATGAAGAAATTGCTCACAGCCACCAACAAATTCAGACCTATCTAGGCTGCTTGAATGGAACTGTAGGTCCCAAAAGCACATAGATAAAGTAAGGTACACAGTTTACACTTCAAGAAATGCACTCCCAGTAACCCTCTGAAGAGCTGCGCATGTTTTATGGCTACAGTAGATTGCAGAGAGCCAAGATAAGGTAGATTGGGTGGACACTTAAATTTTTTTATTTGACTTTAGATTCTCCTAGATCCTCAATGAGTATTTTTACTTTTTCCTAGAACTTATCTTTATGCCATAGCTCCAAAGTTTTGTTTTTTGTTCTAACAGGCTAGAATTCACATCTCCTGCAAGCTTGAAGTCTATTACAAACAATATGGATATAAAAGTATAAAAAGGGCATAATACAAAATAATACCCACTTTGCAGCAGTGCATCAAACAGAAATCTGTCTACTTATTTGCCTCTTCTGGGAGTATAGCTTGACATAATGCCCACAGGTAGCCCATAAGCAATCCTATGAAGAGATAAATTGTCTAGATTTTTTCAAAGCTATTTTTTTTTTTTTAATACTTTATCAGAACTTTACTTCGTATACAATGAGTTTCACAGTAATAAACTCTACAGGCAATGTAAGCTTTAGGACGAGTATAATAGTTCTCAATTGTATTGGCAGCAAATAGGAAATGGATGTTTGAAAGCAATTTACTGTACTGACAGTTGCTGATTGGGAAAATGACTTTTCGGAAACGTGAGGTATTCACAGATGCCATATGGAATTCCAATTGGCTAACAGGAATTATCCTGATTTTTTTTTTTTTCACAAGAGTACAGGGTAAAAATATAAAGTGTCAACATTACTAATAGGAGTTTTCATTATAAGATTATCCATTAAAGATTGTTCCCCCTGGGGTCAACTCTATAGAAGAATATTCTATATGGCATTTATGGTTGGTTAGATTTATGGTCTGATACGACTGACCAAACAGCTCATCTGCTGTGCTTTAATAGCTTTCCATGGAGAAAAGTTTAAATTGTAAGGTAAGGTGTTGTAGAGGTATCCATTATGGCTTGGTCATCCTAATCTCACAGAATGTTTCTAAAAAATTTATTAAGCAGTAAGATATTTCCAAGTTGATAATTTATTATTTTGTAAAACGCTGGGCACTTTGTTGTTTCTATACAAATCCTGCAGAATAATACTACCTAAAAAATGGTTGGACTCTTAAGACAATACAGCACGAGGCTGTCCTAGCCAAACTTATGTAGGTAATATCTCTAATTCTCTAGTAGATGCGGTCTCTAAATTTAGGAGGTGCTCATTATTGTATATGCAGATTTCCTAACGTTGAAGAATATCTCTTTTCTTCCCCTTCTTTCCAGAGAAAAAGGAATTAAAATGTCAGGACCACCATTGATGGTCCTAGAAGTACAGCTATGAGTTTTAGAACAGGCAGATGACCTTCTGTGCACCAGTCTATGGCTAGACTAAACAAATACAAATAAAAAAAGAATTGAAAATACAAATAAGAAGCCATGATTTATCATTTTAGTCAATGTAGCACAACCTAAAGAAAAAAAACTCAAACTTTCTAAGTGGGTTAAAATAAAGCCAACACCTATTTGGTTGCTACAAACAATACATTACTTCTACCTGATAAAGCTTTGAGTGTCATTGAATGAATATGCCCAATTACAATAAAAAACTGCAGCTTTCTGTCCTCTATGTGGCCCTCTAATATAAACTGTTCATCTGTGGCAGGCAGAGGATACAGAAAATAAATTGAATGGCTAATATTCTCTTCTTGAAGGAAAGTGTCAGGGAAATTGTATGCATAATCGTGCACAAAGATGTGCCCATACTAATAAGAATTCTCGAGTGACAACTAGAGGTTTTTCGTAACTCTCACGCATGCACAAAATAATGCGTGAGAACTAGGTGTTCCTGATTCGCCAATGTATCTGCACACATGCACATTAGCGTGAGTACTCTGCACCCTCTTGCCTATTTAAACTGGCTCCATAAACCAGAAGATTGCCAAGTGGTCGTCAGCTTCTACCATCTGTGACCTGATCCTGTCCTTGTTCCTGTGTATACCCAGACTGTTTGATGCTGCTCGTTCCAGATACTCGATTTCTGACCTGCCTTGTGATCCGACTATGCCTATTGTTCCGATGCCTTCTCTGTTTGCTTGGCCCTGACTTTTCTAAGGATCCGATTCGGTACCTCAGATTTTTGGCCATTATCGACTTCTGCCTGCCTGACCACCCACGACTCTGTATCTGCCTGCTCTCCAGCTTGGTTGCTGTCTGCTGCCCTACACTTGCCAGTTTACCTGCTGTCCTGCACCTGTTGGTATCGACCAATCCACAAATCTGCCCACTGCTTGGCACCTTCTGCAAGTACTTTCTGTCCAGGATCCCCGACCAGACACCCATGCCACTCTGTGCTCTCTTATATCCTGTCACCAGCTTCAGGCAAAACAGGACAGGGGCCCTTCTGTCAGCTCGGCCTCAACCAGGTATATGACAGAGAGATTATGAAAACTTCAAAAACAAATATCTATATCAGGGGTCTTCAAACTATGGCCCTCCAGGTGTTCAGGAACTACAATTCCCATCATGCCTAGTTATGTCTGTGAATGTCAGAGTTTTACAATGCCTCATGGGAAGTGTAGTTCCGCAACAGCTGGAGGGCCATAGTTTGAGGATCCCTGATCTATATGAAAGCCATTAAAGTGATACTAAACAAATAGGTGTAAATTGACATAATTCATTCATATAAAACACATATTTCATGCCCCTGTACACTGTATATTTCAGCCCTCAAAAATTCCACTTGCCTGGTCATACTAGGCGAGTTGAAATAAGCTGAGGGCAAGTGTGGAGTCGCATCGGAGGGGGGTTCCGATGAGGCTCCACACTCGCCCTCAGCTGAGAAAAATAGTGCCCATCCCCAGAAAACCCATCCACTTGTCCACCCCCTCCTCCAATGGCTGCTCCATCCTCCTAATTATCCCCTGCTCTCAGTGTAAGGACAGTACAGGTGAAAGCAGACTCAGGAGGTCGATCAATTCCCTACACGGCTCCATCCACGCCACCTCAAGCATGCCCGCAGCCTGCCCTGAGCTTTACACACTTCCCTTCTCCAACCTTTCACTCCCTGCCTATGTGCTCCATCTGAAGGGGATGTAGGTGGGAAGATTTAACCCCTTCCATACAGGGCATTTTCACCCCCTTCCTGCCCAGACCAATTTTTAGTTTTCAGCGCTGTTGCACTTTGAATGACAATTGCGCGGTCATGCAACGCTGTACCCAAATTAAATTGTTATGTTTTTTCCCCACAAAAATAGAGCTTTCTTTTGGTGGTATTTGATCATCTCTGTGGTTTTTATTTTTTGCGCTATAAACAAAAGAAGAGCGAACATTTTAAAAAAACACAATGGCCCAGATTCACAGAGCAATTACGCCAGTCTAACTGGGGTTAGACAGGAGTAATTTCAAATTTCGCGTGCCGTATCACTAGTTTGAATCCTCAAACCATGATACGGCGGCTTCGGGCTTCGATCCGAGAGGCTTATGTCTTCGTAAGCCTTCGGATCTACGCTGCGATATTTTTGCGGCCGCTGGGAGGAGTTTGCGTCGTTTTGATGCGTCGGGGTATGCAAATGTGTTTTTACGGCGATCCACGAAGATACGAGCGGTCTTCGCAATCGCTTACGTCTGTTTTTTTTTACGTACTGTTAGACCAGTTTTTTGCTGGTCTAACGGTGCATAGCCCATGTTAAGTATGGCCGTCGTTTCCGCGTCAAATTTAATTTTATTTTATTTTTTTGTGTAACTCTTTCGGGAATAGAAATGTCCGTAAACGACGCTACTCAAACAACGAATGACGTAACGACGTGATTTCGCGCAATGCACGGCGGGAAATTTGAGCACGGAGCATGCGCAGTTCGATCGCCGCGGGAACGCGCCTATTTTAAATCCTTCACGCCCCCTACTCGCGTAGATGGATTGCGACGGGAGAAATACACTACGCCGCTGTCATTTACTGGACAAAATCTACCTGGATTCCACGTAGAGCCAGGTAAAAAACGGCGGCGTAGTGTATTTCTGATACGCTACGAGAATCCAATTCTCTCTGAATCTGGGCCAATATTTTTTACTTTTTTATTTAATAAATATCACAATTTAAAAAAAACATATTCTTCTACGTATTTTTGGTAAAAAAAAATGCAATAATCGTATATTGATTGGTTTGTGCAAAAGTTATAGCGTCTACAAAATAGGTGATAGATTTATGGCATTTTTATTTTATTTTGTTTTAGGCTGCATTCACACCTAGACGACACGATACGCCGCGTACGCGGCTTATCTTGCCGCCTGTAGAAAAAAAAAAAAAAGTTTAATCTTTCTTTAACATTGCGGTCTATGAGGGAACGCCAATGTCGCCTGAAAAAAAGGGTCCGGGACTTTTTTTTCAGGCGACAGGCGTTGAGATGTGAACCATCTCCATAGACCGCAATGTTATTTCACATCTCGAGCGACAAGAGCGACGGGCGACCGGCGTTTTGTCGCTCAGATGTGAATGGAGCCTTACTAGTAATGGTGGCGATCTGCTTTTTTTTTGTGACCGTGACATTGCGGTGGACATATCGGACACTTTTGACACGTTTTTGGGACCATTCACATTTACACAGTGATTAGTGCTATAAAACTGCACTGATTACAGTGTAAATGTGACTGGCAGGGAAGGGGTTAACACTAGGGGGCGCTGAAGGGGTTAAAATGTTCCCTAAAGAATGTTCTAACTGTAGGGGGAGGGGGACTCACAAGGGGAGGAGACCGATGTGTGTTCCTCTGTACTGGGAACACACATCAGTCTTCTCACCGCTGACAGGAGGTGGATCTGTGTGTTTACACACACAGATCCACGCTCCTGCCGTGATCAGCGGTAATCGCGGGTGCCCGGCGGCAATCGCGCCCGTCGGGTACGCGCGCCCTAGAACGCCGGGAACAAAGGACGTCATATGACATCCACTCTCATCTGCGAGGGGTTGCTGCAGACCTCAATCCCCTATGGCCCAGTATGGAAGGGGTTAAAAGAAGCAGCCAACAGCTACACTGAAACAAAAGCTGCTGACTGAGCCAGTGAGCCCCCAGGGACCATTCCAAGTGAGTGAGCACGGTCACTGACCACATCCTGCTCTCTCTCCCCCCTCTCTCTTTCTGCACCCCCTCCCCCTCTCTCTCTCCCCACCTTTCTCCCCCTTTCTCTCTCTCTCCCCCTCTTTCTCTCCCTTCCCCCTCGCCCCTGAACCACTCTCTCTCCCTTCCCCCTCTCTCTTGCCTATACTAGCCAATCATATTGTATCATTATTTTATTTATCACAGTCAGATCAATAAAATATGATTGCTGGTTTTGGCTATTTGTTTTTCCTTAGTTAGAGTAATAAATACACTAAGGGAAAAAATTCAAATAACTAAAATCAGCAATCAGATTTCATTGATTCGACTATGATAAATAAAAGAAGGATAAAATATGATTTAATTTTTCATGTGGGTTAGCTGCGCTCCCCTATAGGATTATTTGAGGTCCTGTGGTTTCAGAAAGAATATCAAAAACTCCTGCAAGCTGCAACTTTGGTGCGCTTTCTGAAACCACACCAAAACCTATTTTTTGGTGTGATTTCACAGCTAATCCATGGGTTAGCTGCACTTTGCCCAAAGAATGGCTAAATCCCACCAGGGCAGTGTGCAGCCGCCCCCCAGGGTAGAGGGAGAAAGCTGAAATACTTATAATGTTACCCTCTATCCCGTAATTTATTAGCTAAATAAAAAATGTTGGAAATTTAAACTCTGACACACAGTTAATTAGCTTTTTATTTTCAGCCTTCAGCCATTCAGTTAATCATTTCATTTAATCCACAAGAAATAGAACTTAGAGGGTTCAAAGTTCACATTTCCTCTACAAAAATATTAGTTAAATATCTATTTTCTTTTGCCAGGAACGCTTGTAGTCTCTATATGGTTCTCTGAAACATTCAGTAAAGGAAGAAAACTGTGTAGCTCAAGCATATTGACTTGACAAAAGATGAAAATTGAAATACATCTTAAAACTTATACCCTTTTCCACTGGGGCACTGCTGGCAATTCGGCCGCTAGCGGGGTGCTTTTAACCCCTGCTAGCGGCTGAAGGAAGAGTTAATAGCGCCTGTGTTGCGGCACTGCCAAAGCGCTTTGCAGGCATTTCGGCAGTGCTGATCATTCATTTCAATGGGCAGGGATGGTGAAAAAAATGCTTCTTGTAGGACTTTTTTCTCATCCTGCAAACCCACCACTGCAGTGTGAAAGCACAAGGAGACTTGAGAGATGCTTTTCAGGCACGTTACATGCGCTATTTTTAGCTCTAAAATGCCTGAAAAGCACAGCAGTGTGAAAGGGGTCTAAGAAAAACTATAGACAGAACTCATGTGATCCAGGAGGTTGCACTTAAAATTTCCACCAGTTTGTTGATAATTGTGTGCTGTTTGCTGGCCTATCCTAGGCTACAAGCTGCTCGGCTAAAATGAAAAATAAGACTGTGGGCAGATAGGCCAAGCCTAATAAATATTGGAGAGTGACTGGAACCTACTATGCATTACATAGACACTGGTAGTCTGGTAGTATTTAAGATGACCATACATATTACAATATAAAATGTACAATATTCCATGCTATTTAATACAAGTGTCTGCCTGATTAGGTACACATTGAACATATTGCTCAGATGGACCCCCATAACACACAGACAAGTCTAAAGGATATTATACAGATTTTAAAGTATACCGTATGTCTAAATGATGACAATTACATTATGCCATAAAGGTTGTATACTTTATTTCCATACTTTTATTTTTTATTATTACATTTTAGGATAAAAGAAAAAACCTACAGTGCACATATCTTATTTATTTTCTCTTACATATTTAGTATTCAAAATTCTTATCAGTGCATGCTATCTGCTGTGTTAAAATAAGATATTTCCTCATTTGAACGTTGCCCTGATTAGCTGTTAGGTTGTCTATATGTTTGTGAAGGTGTTGTCTGCAATGAGCAATATAGGCTGACAACATCACAAATGTGCAAGGCTTGTCATGAGAAGGCTTAGAAATACTTCTTAACTCTGCTACTACAAAGGAACCAATACAGTATGTATAGCGCATCAGTGGCAATGGTGCAAAATACTTGGAAACAATGCAAGTACAAGCTGTTCCACGCCAGCTTTGAAGCATTATAATTACCAAATGTGCATTCTGTTCATTTGACAAAAAAAAAAAATCATATTGTAGTAGGTTTACAAAAGGCATAGACTTCATAGATATGCTCAGTTGATGAATTAGATACAGGCTTTGGGTATGTTGGGCCCTGCAGAGCATGGTACTTAAAAAAAAAAAAAAAAAAACACAGCAAAAAAAAATAAGCTTCGTTTTCTGTAACCTTAACATAACATCACATAAAAAAATAAATAAAAAAAACATGGCCTGATATAATGAACTGATTCATGAATACAGTAAGTTTCCCCAGGGCAGGGCCAGAATAGAAGAGAAGAGAGGTAGTTGCTACAAAGAAAGACTTCCATACTATTTTGCTGGCTCCCTTCCTACTACGTCCTCCAGCAAGAGCTCATTTGATCTGAACAGACAGTGTGAGAGGTTTCTCTTAATCACACAGAGCCCATGCTCCTCTCCTGTACTGACTTGGTAACAAAGGTCAGAAAAAAAGTGGAAGTTACTTGTTAGCAGCTACTTCGGTTATTGCCCAATGACATTTAACTTCCTATCGGGTGCCAATTTCCATTATAGGGCAAGAGTGGCAGTTCCAGGGGACTTTTAGCTAAATACTAGGCCTTGAGCTCTGTATCTGGGATGAGACAGGGAGGTACAAAGATCAGGCTACTAGGAATATAAATGTTTGCGGTTTAGTGTGGGATCCACAGAGCCTGGCAAATGTATTTACTGAACGATTTGCCACATACTGTATATACTGCAATTAAAATGGAATTGCGCTTGCTTTGCCTACAGCTCATGCAAGATATCCAATGTAAGCTTACAAAAAACAGGACTAATGCCGCGTACACACAATCTATTTTTGAGATGAAATAAAACAATGTTTTTCATCATGAAAAAAACGACGTTTTTCTAACTTCATCATAAAAAACGACGTTGCCTACACACCATCGTTTTCTGAAAATGCTCTAGCAAAGCGTGGTTATGTACAACACGTACGACGGCACTCTGTTCCATTGAAGCTCCCGTCTCATAACTTGCTTCTGAGCATGTGCGGGTTTAAAACGTTGTTTAAAACGTCGTTTTGCCCACACACGATCATTTTTTATGACACAAAAAACGACATTTTGAAAAACGACAAAAAAATTGAAGCATGTTCGAATTTTTTTTGGTCGTTTTTTAGAAGACAAAAAACAATGTGAAGCCCACACACGATCATTTTAAAAACTTTTTTTTTATTTCATCACAATTATTTCATTTTCGTGTGTGTACGCGGCATTACAACTAGTAGGCAAGACTGTATTAGGAAGTTACTTTAAATGGCACAAAATTACCCTAACACATAAATGGATAATTTAACAAATGTTTCCTATGGTTACGTTTTTTTTTTTTTCTTACTTTTTCAATAGCAGCGCCATCTTTTATCAAGATAAAGTACTGCAGTTTACAAAAAATGTTTTGTATAAGCCATCTTACAACAATACTATAAATGAATGTTAAACGATATACCTACATATCACTGCACAAACCATTCTTTTAAACTCTATTAAATGTAATTTATTTTTAAATTAAACACCACATTTTTCTACAGACTGTAGTGTGCAGTAACAAAGCAATCAGAATATCTCATGTTCCACTGAAAACTATCTCATGATGCTTTTTTTTCTGCTTTTCTCAGCTATTATTTATTTTTCATTTGTTACATTCTTTACAATTATTTATATAAGCTTTGGGAACATTTACTAAAGGACAAAGGATTCCCAGAGCACTAAGTACTTTTTTTTTAAGCACACAACATACCCAAAGCTTGAACCTCTTTTATATGCCGCGTACACACGATCGGTTAAACCGATGAGAGCGGTCTGATGGACCGTTTTCATCGGTCCAAACCGATCGTGTGTGGGCGCCATCAGTTATTTAACCATCGGTTAAAAAAAAGCCAACTTGTTTTAAATTTAACTGATGGATACCTAACGGATAGCAAAAAACGATCGTTTGTAGGCGCGATCATCGGTTAAAAATACATGCGCGCTCACAATCATGTCGACGCATGCTTGGAAGCATTGAACTTCATTTTTGTCAGCACGTTGTTGTGTTTTACGTCACCGCGTTCTGACGCGAATGTTTTTTTAACCAATGGTGTGTAGGCACGTAGGACCATCAGTCAGCTTCATCGGTTAACCTGTGAAAACGGTCCATCAGACCGTTCTTATCGGATGGACCGATCGTGTGTACACGGCAATACAGTTTTATCAAAACCGGCTGCAGCCTAATCATCGTTCATTACTATATTTAAAAATGCTAAAAGCGGATATTTGCTTTTGAAACTTTTGACACACTATTCTAGTCAATAGATTAATTATTAATTAAATGAGTCCCTTAGTTCAAATCTCACGCACAGGGCTACTTGCTTACACACATGTTGAATTATCTTAAATCATGTTTATAGGTACCAAAATGTCTTAAATTACCTCTAGACAATAATAATAAACATATTCCAACATGAGAAATTCTCTGTTGACATCGGTCCTCTAAGGTAGGGTTGTCCCGATACGAATTTTTTAGGACCGAGTACAAATACCAATACTTTTTTTCATGTACTCGCCGATACCGATTACCGATACTTTTTTTTAAATGTGTCCATGTCTTGTTCCCCCATACCCAGCATTGTCCACCCAAATGCAGCCTTTTGTCCCACAAACGCAGCCTTGCCCAACAAACGCAGCCTTGCCCAACAAACGCAGCCTTGTCCCACAAACGCAGTCCTTTGTCCCACAAACGCAGCCCCTTATCCTTATCCCACAAACGCAGCCCCTTATCCCATAAACGCTGCCTTTTGTCCCACAAACGCAGCCTTTTGTCCCCCAAACGCAGCCCTGTCCCCAAAACGCAGCTTTGTCCCCAAAACGCAGCTTTGTCCCCCAAACGCAGCCATGTCCCTCCTAATGCAGCCATGTCCCCCAAATGCAGCCATGTCCCCAAAGAGCCCCCCTCCGCCGCTGCCGCCTAGTTGAACATTACAGCTGTCATTTGAATAGCTATGTGTTCCCCACTGCGTCTCGTCATATATAGCCCCTCCCCCTTGTCCGGGCACTTTGATAGACAGATCACCCATCCAATCCAGGGATGGGTGATCTGTCTATCAAAGTGCCCGGATAAGGGGGAGGGGCTACATATGACGAGATGCGGTGGGGAACACAGCTATTCAAATGACAGCTATAATGTTCCCCCGATCGCCGAACAACTAGGCAGCAGCGGCGGGGGGAGGTCTTAGCTTTCTCTTTGGGGACAAGACAGCGGACTCGGCTCTCTCCACCCGCTCCCTGCCCCCTCTCCACCCGCTCTCCGAAAATAAAGTATCGGCGAAGCATCGGGAGTACTTGCGCAAATGCTCAGTATCGGTCCTGATACCGATACTAGTATCGGTATCGGGACAACCCTACTCTAAGGATAACCTCTTGGTTCACACTCCCCAAACGGTCTTAACCAGTCATAACTACAATCACTGTATAACTCGCAGCTGATGTTTATGAGTCAATTAATGGCTTGTTCACACCAGCTGCATTTAAATACATTAGGCAACATTGTCCAATGCAGTCCCAACACAAGAACAAGGCTATGTGCATTTATTATGCGGTATGTTTCAATGTGCTGTAATGTTTCGCAACATGCTTAAAGAACAATAAAGAAGTTTACAAAATAAGGGAAATAGTGAGTACTGAAATCCATTTTAACTACAGATTGCATTGCATGGCAGCACATGCTCACACTGCATACCAGCACATGAGTTATGCACACAGAAATGGGTGTGGTGTGGTATGAACCAGTCCTGAATGAAATGGAAAAAAAAAAAATATTCTGCAAATATTTGCTATTTCATTACAAATGTTGAATAATTTAGAAACACCAAATTTAAAGTGATATGCATTTAGGGTTGTTTTTTCTTTTTTTTCCTGACATACAGACATGCATGCTGTGTGTCTTTGTTCATAGGGGTGTATTTAATAAATACTTTTTTATTTTTATTTGGCCAAGTGAACCTTCTTCCTTTTCAACATCAAATCATGCTTTTAGGAATTTCCTTGCAAATAACTGATTGTAGGGGATACAGGTTCACATAACATACTGAACAATATACTCCTTTGGTATACCAGCCCCAATGTGTTACGCTTCTTGTAGAAAATGAAGATCTGGTATGAGTAACAGTAATAAAATGGAAAAATACTAAAATGACCAATTTACTACAACATTTATCTATATTTACTTATATTCTATTTACAAATATTTTTCGACCCTTGGCTGCTAAATATTTGTTGAATTATGAAGAGTTTGCCCACTTTGTGTAAATGCCATGGTATATGGTGTGTGCAGTAAATACAGTATTTTTTAAGCAAGTTCTTAAAGGGGGCTATGTGAACCAAAATCACATATATAGCTTTATGATCAATAGTAGATATTGGCAACATCCACCACCATAAAGACATGCCAGCTATCATCTAATAAAGAACATTTTGTAAGAAGAAATGTGTTGGGGTTGCATTAGTTTTTTCTATTGTGTATAATGGTGGGAATATGACTACATTGGGTTTTATTTTGTAAAAAAAAAAAAAATGTTTTTGATGCCTAGAACAGCATTTAACTAGTGCAGTGCACAAAAAAAAAAGAAGAAGAATCTGACTGGTAGCTATAGGAAACACAAAACTGTCTAAAACAATTCTGTTTTCTGTCTGGTTCATAAATGAGATCCAATATATTTGAATTTCAGAGTTATTTTCAACCAATGCATTCCTGAGATGCTAGCAATTTGTGTTTTTTTTTTTAGAACAAAAAATTATTGTAGAAAGCTGTACTGTGCAGGGACTACCATGCTGAATTCATACTAAAGAGCCATTTCCCTGAGAGCACATGCAATTATTGATTATTAATGGCCTTCCAGCTCAATGACTGTTAATTGATAATAGCTATTACACTGTTGTTAAATAAGCACATTGTTGTGCAAAGCTCACTAGATTCTGCTGATTGTGACACATTGCTTTTCATTAGAGTAGTATATCATATATCCACCAGTGCTCCAGCTTAGGGAAAAAATTATATGTGGCTAGATATAAGTTTGCTGCCCTATACAATGAATATGATTCAAATGTGCAATGCTATTCTAGTGTGACAGCATACATACAGTGAATAAAGTTGTATTCTTTGTAAGTGACAACATGAAAACTTTAAATAATATATATTATACTATATACCCACACAATAGATACACACTATGTTTTATATATATATATATATATATATATATATATATATATATACACACACACACGAACACTGTGCGTGTATATATATGTATATATATATATATATATATATATATATATATATATATATATATATATATATATATATATATATTACATACAGTGTGTGTGTTTTTTTACACAGATTTTTGTGTACTATTACTTTATAATATACCTGTTGTAAAAGTTTGCATCATTGACAGAGCACATTGAAATTCTGCATGCCAGACATGAATATTTACTTAGCGTGGCCAAATGAACATTAGTCAGTAATAAAGCTGTGATGCTTTGTTTAGACTTAATTTTTATTTGGCGAGAATCTTAAAAGTAAACACATGACAAGAAACTGCATTCATTTTCACTCTCCCTACTGCTCACAGCCATACAGGTTATTGATGGCTAATTTCCATTTATGCAAACACTGCTTGTATGCTGCTTTGTGGAAGTGAGCGATAAGATTCAAGCATCACCTTGAGATGTGCTACGAATAGCCATTTTTTTTTTTTTTTTACTCCTAAACTAAACTATTCTCAGCACATATAAGTGGACATCCAACCTATCTTCACAGCATCAGATCTCACACCCATTGGTCTGCTGTGATTTCCACTGAAAATGCATAACAACGTCTGCATACTAACTGCAGAAAGATTAAAATACCTGCCAAAGCAGTGATGTTCTTAGTGTAGCGTAGCAACATAAAACAAAAGAAAAACGTTACTATAAAAAGGCTGAAAACTTTTTTTTGGGTGAAATGCTTAAAATACCAAAAAATATATTTGCAGTTCTCCATGTAATTTTTTTTAAATTATATATATATATATATATATATATATATACACATACACACACACACAAATATATATATATATATATATATATATATATATATATATATATATATATATATATATATATATATTTAAAATGAAAAAATATTTGTTCATCACAATTAAATAGTGTGCACCTTCAGAAATGTTCCTGTTCATTAATAAAATGATAAAACAATAGTTTTGTATATATGAACAAGACAACAATTTTAAAGCATAATCTACATAGCAGCAACTGGAGTATAGCATATGTCCTTTAAAGCCGAGCTATACAGTAGTCCCAGATTAACATTGACTTTTGTTGCTTTAAAACTGGTGAATGTTCTCTGCTCATCGGTGTGATTTATGTGAAATAAAATGGCTTTTAAATGGTTACATTCCGTTGGATGTTCTCCTTGAATAAATTAACCGTTTTATAGGCCAATTATTGTGTATAAAACAGTTCAGTTTGTATTATAAAATATAAAGATGACACACTGTAGTCTATATGATATTGGTCAATATTTACTATACATAGTCGTACCAATTACCATATATACAAATTGAATATAAGGATTTAGGAAACAAATACTTATTTTTCAGTCTGATCTTTTTATAATGGAGAGTTGTCATCCTGCCCAGAGAAGACCTAGCTGTGTTCACATTGGATACACAATATATGAATGTTTTATTAGCCATGATGAATTTTAAATCAGCTTCTTAGCGACTTAGAAAGATATATAGACCCATCCTATTGCCTGGTGTCATACTATTAGTATAAGATGCCCCACATGAAGAATGATCCTTATTCCAAGGTCTGGTATAACACTACCAAAAGATATGTGCTACACAATCCACCAGGCTCAGCATTCAGTAGTATGCAACAGTAACAGTTAATAGTCTTCCTGCAAGTGCTTCAAAACTGTGTACCATTACGAACATGGAATGAATACATAATTAGCAACCTGTGCTATTGGCGTGTTGCCACTAAAGGTTAAGCGATTATGTAATGAATGCACTGACCGTCCAGTCTTGCCTTACATTTAAATACTGCAGATCCGTTACTACTATTGCACTTTTTTGAAGGCAATATATATACTAAGTGCATGGTGGAGACGAAAACAAAACAAAACCACATTCACTGTATAGAGCGGTGGTTCTACCTTATAATGTACCCCTTTTAAACCAGCAACTGTTAATCAAGTGCCAAGTAATATGCTGCCTATTTCAAGTACTTCTCAAGTGTATGCATTTATCAGCAGAATGTTTTATTAAAGTTTTCAAGTCCTTTACTGTCTCGTTGCAAAAATGAAAACTGTCTGCAAAGATATGTGTAAGGATTTAACTGTAGAGTGTTACTATGTGTTGAGTCCAGGAAGGTGTACCATTGAAACAATAAGGCTACTTCTAAGAATTCATTTTTTTAGAACCAAAACATTCTCATCAAATTGTATGTATATAGTTTAGCTTCCCTAAAAGGTCCTCATTGGAATCTTCTACAATAAAAAAAATAAATAAATTAACACTAACTGTAGCTTCTAGTCCAATTCATTTGTTTAATGTTTAAATTTCAAAATGGAACATATTGCTTACCATTCCATATTAATGCATTATTTTTTATAAACTGTTTTTTTTTTTAAGCAAATCTTACAACAGACTGGCCTACAGTCTATTAAAGAGAATACAAGAGCTGAGATATTGCTGCAAATTGTAGCAGTACTCAAGAAGTCCTAAGGATACAGATCACATATATTAATATTAATGATATGATTTATTCAAACATTCATTGTTATCATTTCAATTGCTTGCCCTATTGACTCGCTACCTTTTATTTCATTTAAATACATACACTATGTGAGAAAATGCCGAAATTGGAAGATAACATTCACATCAAGAAACATTAAAAGCACTTGCATTAACCCTGTTGCTGGAGGTGCCTGCGGTACAATTCCTCTCCACAGCAGAGGGATAATGTGTGTTCTGTATCAAGAGAAGAGATTTCCCGATGCTTGAACACCGATTACATGCAACTTATCAGTTAAGTCAAAAGAAAAATTTGGACATCAACGGCATCAACAGGACCAAACGACAAAACACAGATGCAGAGAATGGTGGACAGAAACTTCAATTGGGCACATAGACACAGGGGGAAAACAAAAACAAAGAGGCAATTATAAATACAGCCCACAGACACAGATCAACCGACCTTGCCGCCGGAGCCTTCGTTTCCTGAGGCCAAAGATTCGCACTTTGGAGAAGATATCCACCAGATTGCCATTACACAGGCCTCGGTTTTTGCTGGGACTGCTGCGCCTCTTGCTGGCTGAAGGTCGGTCCAAGTGTTGCTCCCTTGCCTGGCGCTTTTGACGGATCAGTCCACTTGCGATAGCTGCTGCCATGCCACCTCCCGCACACCCTTACCGGGTTAGGAACCTCAGAGAGGGAGGGGCTGGCAATAAGTTGTGGTGGGACACCCCACCAGGCTTGAGAAAGCCAGATAAACAGTCTGTGGAGGACACAAAGTAGCAAACCAGGGGGCTCAGCCCCTCTGGCGAGAGCCGAACATCCCTCTCCTCCCTGTGCTGGACCACTTTAGACAACCAGTGGTGAAGTTGATGATGAGAAAAATGGACTGTGTCAACTAACAGAGCTCTCCTTTATCAGGAGCTGTGTTACATGTTAGATACCCATGCAGTATATGTAAGTATATATCTATTTATACATACATATAGGTAAAAGAAAGAAACAAAGCTAAAGTGTTGGTATGTTCCAACCAGAACTTCTTTAGCAGCTTTCTCTCACCTCTTCCACTGAAGAAACTGGCATCTATGCTTGGTGGCAGGGCAAAGCTCAGAAAGGGGGCTTAGCTTGGCTCCTCAGTGCCACCCACACACCAGACAATGCCTGCTTCTCTTTTGCGAATGAGCTGAAAAATCAGGATGAAGAAGATGGTTAAACAGAGGAGGAAGGAGTAGGAGGAGGAAAAGAATGGAGAGGCTGGCTTTTCTCTGGCATTGGCATGGTCACAGGCATCAGGTAAACAAAAGCTAAAACATCCGATTCAGTAGCCTTGAACTGATGCTCTCTTGCATCCCTGCAAGTCCATGCTCCTTGATCCTCTGTGATTTCAAGCACCAAGAAGCACTGCATGTGAAACAGCATCAGGAGGCAATCTTCTTTCCTGCACGTTCTCTAATCAAATCATCCTCCTCCTCTTCTCTCCTCCCATTTCTTACAAAAAAAAAGAAGAGGAAAAAAAACACAGCTTTGTGCAATTTTCTTGAGAAATTGCTAGTTTATAACAGATCCAAGCCTTTTGCTCAGTTGGTGTTCTTGATTGTAATGCTTTTCTCACTAGAAATTAGGCATGCTTAACAGCAATCTTCTGCCTGTATTGCTTTTACTGCTTGCAGAGAACGGCGAGAGCTTATTTCAGCAGAAGCCAAACTGTCTCTTGTATTCCTATCCTATTTTTTTTTTCCTTCGGAAACAAGTGTCCAGATTTGCTGGAAGCAGGCACAAAGCTACCCCTCGTCACTGTTAAGTTCCATAAACATCCCTCCGGGTGCTTAGAATATATTGGCTTTCTGTAGTGACAATGGAGGAAGGTGGAAGGTATACATACACAAGAAAACACCAGAAATTAAGTGTCAAGGCATCAGGAGCAGAGCATTAGGCATTCACGGTGCGATGATCCCACCAGCAATAAACTAATGTATAGTAACAGAGAAGAGATGGTCGCTTTGAATGGAGGATGACAGGATGTGAAGCATCTGACAGTAACAGCAGGAGCAAAGCCAGCAAGTTTAGCAGATCAAATACGCAGGAGTGTCATCCCTAGACACCTCTGTCTTACACCATCACACGCAGGGGGAACACGGGGTTTTGATAGCGTGCCATAAATGTGAAAAATTACCCTCACCAATAATTTCAGTCTTAAGAGCTCCTCATCAATCTGTGTGCAATTTCAGATGCCTGACTGCTCTCCCTAGTTTGTCCTATTTACATGTTCCACTGTGATAAATGTGTGAATGACAGAGCGGCTGCAGAATAGGAAGCAGAGAGGTCTGTAGATGAAAAGCCTTCTTGGATGCATACAAATTCCAAACAATGATGTGATAAAGGCTGGAAGATGAATACGAGTAAAACGTAGTGTTGTGAAGAAAAAAAAATAACAAACCAACTGTGGTGTGCATGCCTTGTGGCCTTTGAATTCTCCCCGGTAGCACCGAATCTTTCAAATGTAAGGAAGTTACACCTCTAGAGAATATTATACAGCAGATTTATTAATTTAATAAAAAAAAAAAAAGTTAAAATCTCTAAATTGCTGTTTTATTCTCTTGCATAGTAATAAAGAGCTACAGGTTGCGGGTACCATAACATATGCTTCATTAGGATATCATGGTGTATATAATAATATCTCTGGTCACCCCCTATATGCAATATCACCTGTATGGAGCTGTGTATATGTGCTCTTTTTTATCATACAAAGATATACTTGTCTTTCAGTGAAAAATTATTCAATGAACCTTTTTATGAACAATGTTGACTGCCAGTAGTGTTGAGATATTTCTCTTCATTTCATTTGTATTACAATTATATTGATATGCACTGAGATCATCATCTGAATAATTTTACATAAATGCAGCATCAGACGCGGTTTCGGTGCACATCCATAGGGACGCGGTGCAGCATCCACTAGGGACGCGGTGCAGACTCCAGGGATGCGGTGCAAATATTATCCACTAGACGCGGTGCAGATCCACTAGGGACGCGGTCAGTCATCATAGGGACGCGGTGCAGACATAAAAAAATCCACTAGGGACGCGGTGCAGTTAGGGACGCGGTGCAGACATTAGGGACGCGGTAAATAGGGACGCGGTGCAGACAAAAGTGCAGACATTAGGGGCGCGGTAGACATCCACTGACGACTTTTAACAACGCGGTGCAGACATCCACTAGGGACGGTGCAGATCCCTAGGGACGCGGTGCAGACATCCACTAGGGACGCGGGCAGACATCCACTAGGGACGCGGTGCAGACATCCACTAGGGACGCGGTGCAGTCATCCACTAGGGACCGGTGCAGACACCCAGGCTGCAGCACCATCATGCAGACATCCACTGACTGTGGGTTTTAAATTGGCAGAGGAGGGGACGGAGGGGAGGAAGAGCGGCACTTCCGTTTTTGGAGTTCTACTTTTAAGAATGCATGCCTTGTGGCCTTTGAATTCTCCCCGGAGCACCGAATCTTCAAATGTAAGAGTTACACCTCTAGAGAATATTATAACAGATTTATTAATTTAATAAAAAAAAAAAAAGTTAAAATCTCTAAATTGCTGTTTTATTCTCTTGCATAGTAATAAAGAGCACAGGTTGCGGGTACCATAACATGCTTCAAGATATCATGGTGTATATAATAATATCTCTGTCACCCCCTTGCAATATCACCTGTGAGCTGTGTATATGTGCTCTTTTTTATCACAAAGATATACTTGTCTTTCAGTGAAAAATTATTCAATGAACCTTTTTATGAACAATGTTGACTGCCAGTAGTGTTGAGATATTTCTCTTCATTTCATTTGTATTACAATTATATTGATATGCACTGAGATCATCATCTGAATAATTTTACATAAATGCAGCATCAGATTTCCACAATATGCATTTCTCCAACAAATATTAAAGAGGATCTTCAGTCATGTTAAAAAAAAAATGTTTTTTAAATTAAAAGTATTGTAGCTGACGACTTTTAACAAAGACACTGACCAGTTTAGGGATCAAGCACTGCCCTCACCCAGGCTGGCACCATCATGTTGACTGTGGGAAACCAGCTGGAACCACCTGAGGCTTCAGAGTCAACTCTCCACTGCACATGCACAAGCTGTGCCTTGCTCTGTGAATAGCTCCACAGCCTCCTGGGACTTGTGACATGTCCCAGGAGGTTGTGGGCAGGAGGGAAGCAGTGCAGACATCCACTAGGGACGCGGTGCAGACATCCACTAGGGACGCGGTGCAGACATCCACTAGGGACGCGGTGCAGACATCCACTAGGGACGCGGTGCAGACATCCACTAGGGATGCGGTGCAGTCATCCACTAGGGACGCGGTGCAGTCATCCACTAGGGACGCGGTGCAGTCATCCACTAGGGACGCGGTGCAGTCATCCACTAGGG
Organism: Rana kukunoris; assembly: GCA_029574335.1. Taxonomy (NCBI): domain Eukaryota; kingdom Metazoa; phylum Chordata; class Amphibia; order Anura; family Ranidae; genus Rana; species Rana kukunoris. The sequence goes on along the minus strand of CM056050.1, from coordinate 211,719,700 downwards.
ACGCGGTGCAGACATCCACTAGGGACGCGGTGCAGACATCCACTAGGGACGCGGTGCAGACATCCACTAGGGACGCGGTGCAGACATCCACTAGGGACGCGGTGCAGACATCCACTAGGGACGCGGTGCAGACATCCACTATGGACGCGGTGCAGACATCCACTAGGGGCGCGGTGCAGACATCCACTAGGGATGCGGTGCAGTCATCCACTAGGGACGCGGTGCAGTCATCCACTAGGGACGCGGTGCAGACATCCACTAGGGACGCGGTGCAGACATCCACTAGGGACGCGGTGCAGACATCCACTAGGGACGCGGTGCAGACATCCACTAGGGACGCGGTGCAGACATCCACTAGGGACGCGGTGCAGTCATCCACTAGGGACGCGGTGCAGACATCCACTAGGGAAGCGGTGCAGACATCCACTAGGGACGAGGTGCAGACATCCACTAGGGACCTGCTCCCCTAAAAAAGGGTTTTAATTATTGGCAGAGGAGGGGACGGAGGGGAGGAAGAGCGGCACTTCCGTTTTTAAGCGAAGTTCTACTTTTAAGAAGCTAAAATCCAGCAGTGGTGCGATTTCCTGCCCTTTGATTTAAAGGGGTTGTAAACCCTTAATGACATGTCAGCAAACTTCTGCATATTGGAGGACAGGCAGGTTATGCTGCCAGGTAGAATGCAAAGGAAGAAACTTGTCACACTGGAATGGATTTGTTGCCATGCCTAGAGTGGTCTGTATGAAAACAGGAAAGCAAGGGGACCGATAGGATCACCATGAATTTCATACAAAGGAAGCCCTACAAAGTGAATAGGATATGTTTTCATCCATGTACATGGTACAACAGACACATGAATATAACATGTTGGTATAACATACATTTTAAAGTGGTTGTAAAGGCAGAAAGTTTATTATCTTAACTGCTTGCCGACTATTTACGCATGCAGAATGGCACGGCTGCTCATATGGACGTACCTGTGCGTCCCCTTTAAATGTTGGCACTGTAGTCGCTCGTGCACCTGCCGTGAGCTCTGAGTGTATGACCGCGGGTCCCTCAGACTCAATGTCTGCTGGGTGCCTGCAATTGTGTCATGGAGCTGCAGAACAGGGAGATGCCTTTGTAAACAAGGCATTTCCCTGCTTTGCCTTCTGACAGGACACTGATCTACTGCTCCCTGTCATCGGGAGCAGTGATTAATGTCGTGTCACTTGTAGCCCAAACCTAGTTATAATCACTCCCTAGGACACACTTAACCCCTTTCTTGCCCCCTAGTGGTTACCACTTCCCTGCCAGTGTCATTTACACAATAATCAGTGCATTTTTTTTAGCACTGATCACTGTATAAATGACAATGGTCCTAAAATAGCATCAAAAGTGTCCGATGTGTCTGCCATAAAATCGCAGATCGCCAACATTACTAATAAAAAAATAAAATAAAAAAATGCCATAAATCTATCCCCTATTTTGTAGACGCTAGAACTTTTGGGCAGACCAATATACACTTACATATTGGCCTAAACTGAGGAAAACAAATATTTTTTTTATATATTTTTGGGAGATATTTATTATAGAAAAAAGTAAAAAATATATTTTTTTTTTCAAAATTGTCGCCTTTTTTGTTTATAGCGCAAAAAATAAAAAAACGCAGAGTTGATCAAATACCACCAAAAGAAAGCTCTATTTGTGGGGGAAAAAGGACATGTTTTTTGGGTACAACGTCGCACGACCGCGCAATTTTCAGTTAAAGGGATGCAGCGCTGAATCGCAAAAAGTGCTCTGGTCAGGAAGAAGGGCTGAAGTGGTTAATTCATTCTGTGCAGCAGCCCCCCTAATAAGTATCTGAGCTCCATCTAGATCCAGCAATGTTGCAGGAGTGACTTGGCTGCCCGGGACTCCCCTGCTCATTGGCTGAGACAGCAGACTGGTCGACATTGGCTCCCGCTGCTGTCAATCAAAGTCAGTCAGCCATTGAGGCCACAGCTCTGTGTCTGAATGGACACAGGGAGCTATGGTTCAACTCCCATAGCAAGCTGATTGCTGTGGGGGCACTTGTCAGGGGGGAAGAGTCAGGAGCACCAAATAGGCACCCTAGAAGAGGAAGATTGGGGCTTCTCTGTGCAAAACCACTGCACAGAGGAGATAAGTATGACATGTCTGTTATTTTTACTTAAAAAAAAAAAAAAAACGAGGCTTTAGTACGTCAGATCGGTAGACTCAAATCATATCCTTGTGCTTAAAAAATAGACAGACTGTGGGGTTGATTTACTAAAACCGAAGAGTGCAAAAGCTGATGCAGATGTGTATGGTAGCCAATCTGCTGCTAACTTCAGCTTGTTCAATCAAGTTTTAATAAAATAAACTGGACTCTGATTGGTTTCTATGCAGAGCTGCACCAGATTTTGCATTCTCCAGTTTTAGCAAATCAACTCCTCGTTATTAAAATATAGTTGATGCCTATAAAGAGGGCATACTATTGGCTGGTATAAGTCACTGTGCTTTACACAGTTAATTTACTTTGCTAAATAAACTCATTACTAGATGGATAGTTTGGATGATATAGTATAACAGTGATTTGTGAAAACCCACAAAGTACCAAGTAGCAACACATAATGAACACATTTACAGTAAAGCTCAGCCAAATGACTGCTTTAATAAATTAGTCAGTAGATTAATCATATTAAACTGTTTTAGCTGGTCTATACCCCCATCTATCAGTACTACTGGCAGAGTCCACATCTGTTCCAACATTATCACTCTCACTGTTTAATATGCAATCATGAACTGAACTGGCATCATTCAAGGGGGAAAAAAAGAACACATAAAAACAGTAAGTACACCATTGCAACAGGCTGTGTACTAACAATTACCAGTGGTTTGACAGGATTTGTAAATTGTCATCACAAATGAAATTGTTTGAAGACACTTGCAACAAAGCCTAAAGCACACAATTGCAGTCACAATGAAAAAAAAAAAATATATATATAAATATACATAAACGGCATAAAAAGAACACATAATAAAACACTATAATACATGTTCCATGAAGTTTCTCTGACTATTGTGTATATTTTCTGCCTCAGTTAACATCTGACCGATCTACAGTATAAAAAGTCTAGATAAGCACCATGGACAGCTCACTGTGTTTTTCCCCAATTACACCGATACTCCTTATTGCAAAAGATTAGAGCAGGGGTCTCCAAACTTTATAAATAAAGGGTCGGTTTACTGTCCTTTGATTTTAAGGGGGCCGGACTGTGGCCAGTGAAAGTAGAAAATTACCTGGTTTTTCAATGGGAGTAAAAAGTTCCCTAACTTTGGTATTAGTGGGAGGAATAGTGCCCCATCGTGTCAGTGGGAGGAATAGTGCCCCATCGTGTCAGTGGGAGGAATATTGGCCCATTGTTGGTGTCAGTGGCAGGAATAGTGTCCATCATTGGTTTCAGTGGGAGGAATAGTGGCCCATCATTAGTGCAAGTGAGAGGACCAGTAGCAGGAACTATGGCCCACTGTTGCTGACAGTGGGGGGAATAATGCTCCAAGGGCCAGATAAAAGCAAGCAAAGGGCCACATCCGACCCCTGGGCCGCTGTTTGGAGACCACTGGATTAGAGTGATGTAAATATAAATACCTTACAATAAAAGGGTACCATCATGTTACTGCAAGAAGAATCTTTACATTCATTTTTGTATTAAAAGCCAACAATTGACAATTAAAATAAGCTTTTTCAGCGGCGGGCTTAAACTCAACCCTTCTACTGAGACACAAATTGTTTATAATTAAACAGGAGTATTTTTCAGCTTTGCATTTGTAATAAAGGTTTACAGTGCTAACACATCCTGCTATATTTCAAAGAAAACTCAAGAGAGCCATCTGCTGTCCTAATATATAATGCAACAAAACACATTTCAAGTGTCCTCTTTCTACTTAAAAAACATAGTGATTCGTGCTTGTAGGATTCAGGTAAAGGGGACCGCTTGTAGGATTCGGTAAAGGGGACCGCTAGATTGTAGGTCGCAGTGATTTTTTAAACCAAGCCTAATGACTCAGGCCAAGCCTACACATGACCGAGGAACTTGTCGGGCGAAACACATTCTTTTCCTCGTCGAGTTCCTTGTTAGGCTTGTCGAGGAACTCGACAAGCTTGCTTTGCGTACACACGTTAAAGACCAAATCTCCTCTTTCTCAAACGTGGTGACTTCAACACATACAACGGCAGGGGCTGCTTTTGCTAATCTCATGTTACTGCGTGTTAGGAAAAAGTTTGGTAAGAGACATTTGCACTTTTCAGTCTGTTACAGCGTGACAAATGTGCTATTTCCATTACAAATACTACTTTTACCGAAGGTGCACGGGTTTCTTAGCATACACACGCTCGAGTTTCTCGTCGAAAAGCAGCCCGGCGAGGAACATGATGAGCCAATTTGACTCCCGTCGAGGAAAAAGAGAACTTGCTTTCTTTTTTGCTCGTCGAGTTCCTCGACAGTTTCCTCGATGAAAAACGTACACACGACCGGTTTCCTCGGCAAAAAAGCTCTCCCAGCGAGTTTCTTGATGGATTCTGCCGAGGAAACCAGTCGTGTGTACGAGGCCTAATACAACAGCAACTTTTTGTTGATATATGTCTGATTTGCAGCAAGTTAAAATCTGTGTGTTTGTCAAGAGTTGACTGCTAAAAAAAAATACAACTTTGAAGGTTACAATTAAAAAATTAAATATTTGTCCTTCTAGACCACAAACCAAATGAAAAAACAAAGCTACCTTTTTTCAGTTTCTCATTCTGCAAATGCTAGACGCTTGGCTGTCACGCTAAGCCTCTGGCTTCAGTACTTTGATTACTAACCAAGCACTTGTGTGAAGATAATGACTTTTCTCTGGCTTTCCAAACATGGATACGTATTCCACATCAGAATGACTTAGAAAGGACTTTGGATAGAGGATCAGCAAAATAGGCAGATATTTTCAGAAAAAGGTAAGCCCATGTTTCCCTTAGGAAAGAATAACTGAAAACACACCTGTGATTTGTTCATATAGTGAAATGTAATAGGTTCACTTGAACCACTTCAGCCCCCAGAAGGTTTTATCCCTTTCATGACCAGGCCATTTTTTGTGCGTTGCTTTAACTGACACTTGTGCATTCATGCAACGCTGTACCCAAACAACATTTCTGTCCTTTTTTCCCCCATAAATAGAGCTTTCTTTTGGTGGTGTTTGATCACCTCTCGGTGAACAAAAAAAAAACGACAATTTTGAAAAAAAAAAAAAATGTTTTATTTTCTGCTATAAAACACATCTAATATATATATTTTAAAACAAAATTTCTTAATCAATTTAGGTCAATATATATTCTGCTACATATTTTTGATAAAAAATAAAGGCCCAGATTCACAGAGCAATTACGCCTGTCTAACTGGTGTTAGACAGGAGTAATTTCAAATTTTGCGCGCCGTATCACTAGTTTGAATCCTCAAACCATGATACGGCGGCTTCGGGCTTCGATCCGAGAGGCTTACGTCTTCGTAAGCCTTCGGATCTACGCTGCGATATTTTTGCAGCCGCTGGGAGGAGTTTGCGTCGTTTTGATGCGTCGGGATATGCAAATGTGTTTTTACGGCGATCCACGAAGATACGAGCGGTCTTCGCAATCGCTTACGTCTGTTTTTTTTTACGTACTGTTAGACCAGCTTTTTGCTGGTCTAACGGTGCGTAGCCCATGTTAAGTATGGCCGTCGTTCCCGCGTCAAATTAATTTTTTTATTTTTTTTTGCGTAACTCGTTCGGGAATAGAAATGTCCGTAAACGACGCTACTCAAACAACGAATGACGTAACGACGTGATTTCGCGCAATGCACGGCGGGAAATTTGCGAACGGAGCATGCGCAGTTCGATCGCAGCGGGAACGCGCCTATTTTAAATCCTTCATGCCCCCTACTCGTGTAGATGGATTGCGACGGGAGAAATACACTACGCCGCCGTTGTTTACTGGACAAAATCTACCTGGATTCCACGTAGAGCCAGGTAAAAAACGGCGGCGTAGTGTATTTCTGATACGCTACGAGAATCCAATTCTCTCTGAATCTGGGCCAAAATCTCTACAAGTGTATATTGATTGATTTGCACAAAAGTTATCGCGTCTGCAAACTATGAGATATCTTTATGGCATTTTTATTTTTACTAGTAATGGCGGCGATCAGCGATTTTTAGTGGGACTGCTACATTGCGGTGGACAAATTGGACACCAAGTGAAACTTTTTGGGGACCAGTGACACAAATACAGTGCTAAAAAAAATGCACCGTCACTGTAAAAATTACACTGGCAGGAAAGGGGTTAAGATCAGGAGCGATCAAAGGGTTAAGTGTGCTCCTAGAGAGTGATTTCTAACTGTGTGGGAGATGGCTTAACTGGAGGAAGAAACACAAGCAGGAACACAAGATTTTTCTCTTCCTCTTTGACAGAATGGCGGTCTACCTTATTTACATAGGCAGTCCACCGTTCTGCCTCTCTGGTCGCACATGTGACCATCAGGGTAAACTCACTGCAGGCAGCCAATGTGAGCATAAGGCCGTGTACACACGATCAATCCCTCCGATGAGAACGGTCCGAAGGACCATTTTCATCGGTTAACCGATGAAGCTGACTGATGGTCTGATGTGCCTGCACACCATCGGTTAAAACAACGATCGTGTTAGAATGCGGTGACGTGTTTTAACACAATGACGTGCTGAAATAAAACGAAGTTCAATGCTTCCAAGCATGCGTCGACTTGATTCTGAGCATGTGCAGCCTTTTAACCAATGCTTTTGCATACTAACGATCGGTTTTGACCCATCGGTCAAATTTTAAAGCAAGTTTTCTTTTTTTTGACTGAAGGATAACTGACCAATGGGGCCCACACACGATCGGTTTGGACAGATGAAACAGTCCTTCAGTCCGTTTTCATCGTTTTTGACCAATCGCGTGGTCGCGGCCGTAGGGTCACAGTGCGATGAAGCAACGAGTGAACATCAAGTTCTGCTACAGACTGGGGGAAATGGTGATGCATAAAATGTTGGTGCAAGTGTACGGGACAGTAGCCGTGAGGAGAAAATGTGTTTATGACTGGATCAAGCGCTTTTGCGATGGGAAGGATACAACTGAGAATGAGTGACGTTCAAGTTGGCCTTTGACAAATAGAACCCCAGATATGATCAAGCAAGTGCATCAAATGCTTGCTGGAGAACGGCGCCTAACACTACAATTTATGGCGGAGAAACTGGGCAGTAGCAAGGACACGGCAAAGATTTGGGTAAGCAGAAGATTTGTTCCTGGTTTGGGTTGAACAAGCTGACAAATGAACAGTAAACATGGATGGCAGCCTCTGGAGATCTCATTACCACTTGTGACCGGGATCCATCCTTTCTGTGAACCATCATCACAGAGGATGCGACCTGGTGCAACCAGTACAATCTGGAATCAATGGAATGTCATTCACAGTGGTTCTGCAATCGATTCCTAAATAGGCCTTTGCTGACAGTTTCCAGAAGCTTTATTAACGTTGCCAAATATGTGTTGTGAAGGATGCAATTAATTTGAAGACCAAGAAAGGTAATTTGTTTGCATCTTCTGTTTTATTTGGTTTCCGATACCATTCACCACACTTTTTTGTTCACACCTCGTATTGTAAGCTTAATGTAGAGCCATCACCAAGGAAACGTTATCATTTATGTAAAATGACAGATGTGTTTTCTTAATGCTTAGAAAGTGGATTGATGGGGCTTAAATGCTAAAGTTTTCTGTTTTTAAATGACTATCATCCAATATTATGGAGGTGGTGTTGGTACAGGGTACAGTTGAACCTCGGATTACGAGCATAATCCTTTCCAGGAGTATATTTGTAATCCAAAGTACTCACATATCAATGTGAGTTTTCCCATTAAAGTCAATGGAAAACGAAAATAATTTGTTCCACATTGACTTCAATGGAATGCAATACCGAATGCGGCCAGATGTGGGGGGTGCCAGAAAGCTCAAAAAACAGCAGAAAAGGCCCGAGGACACTTTGACTCGGCTCATGCGCCCCCGTACCCCAGGCCAAATGAGGTACTGCAGGCCAATGTTCGGCTTTTCTTGTCTCCTGCGCCCCCGTACCTCAGGCCAAATTAGGTACTGCAGGCATATTTAGCTTGAATTCTGCTCGTCTTGCGAGTCAACACAGGCAAACCGAGTCCGAATTAAAAAAAAAAAAGTTGCTCGCAAATTAAAACGCACTCAAACCAAGTTACACTTAAACCAAGGTTCCACTGTATCTGAATACTGGGCTGGCAGGTTCTACACACCAATTGATGGGGCTGAAATGCGGAAGTTTTCAGTTTTTAAATGACTATCATCCAATATTATGGAAATGGTGTTTGTACAGGGTACGCGATTACCTTAACTTGTGATAGGAATAAGTGAAGCCAGAATTGAAGTTTTACATCGTGCTAATCAGTTAATTCCAATGAAACAAATCCATAAAATTTTGGGGGCTACAGTTCTGCTCCCTTATCAGAATTTAGGAAAATAAAATAAATGTGGACTCAGTAGTACGTGTATTGTTAGCTGTTTTGGGTTACTACAGCATCTGTCAACAGCTGGTCTTGGGGCTGCAGTGCAGTACTTCAGTTCAAGATTCACTCATGTTTTCTTAATGCTCTGTTAAATCTTCCAGCTGTTACATATCTGCTAATACTATTTCTGAAAGCATCAGAAGGGCAGAGATAAGTTTGCCTACTACAAAATATAGAAAACTTGTTTTTGCATAATAAGGCACAGACCTGCTTGCAGTTTTTTTTACAAAACTATACGTACCATACACATAATTCATATGTCTATCCATGTAACTGCCCTTGCCTAGAAGCAAAATTCATTTTCATTTTTTGTAGAAATAATGACACATTTTATATACTTGTGCATATCAGTCGATCATATACATTTCCAGCCCATTTCCCATGAAATAGTATTAACCAGTGTGCCGTTAAAAGCTCGTACTCATGCAGAGTCATTGATTAACACTACACCTTGCACTGAAGAGCATTCTGTATTGAAAGATTCAACACAGAGAAGTTAATGTTTGCAAGCTCGAGAGAAGTAAAAGGTCAGGGACCTCTTAGTCTTTTCTGTCTTTAGCACCACTAGCTAATAGGCTGATTTTCAATGATTTGCACCTAGTATTTTATTTACTTTACTAAAATATCACTTACAGGTATAAACTTGTATATCCGCAAAAACAAAATTAAATAATAAAAAAAAAAAAAGAATAACGTGCTACAGCGACATGCTTATTAAAAGTTTAATATGTTTTTACCCAAAATTAAATATATATTAAGGATTGGGAAACTAAGTGAAGCAGAAAACATAACATTAACTGCAGACTGAAACTGCTAAAGGCTCCAACAGCACAAAGAACACTCCATAAATATTCAAGTAGAATTTGGCAAATACTTGTAAATGAAGTAAACATGTAAAAAATATGTTTCCCCATGTATGTAGTAAATTGCAGTAATAATTATGATAAAGGACATCATTAGTCTTGGAATAGCCTTTAAGAAGGAGATTAGCAAGGGTCCGGAGCTGTGTAGGGCCCTGTCAGAGGCCCCGTACACACGACTGAGAAACTCGACGGGCGAAACACATCGTTTTCCCCGTCGAGTTCCTTGTTCGGCTGTCAAAAAACTCGTCAAGCCAAATTTTCCCATTGCCTGTAGAGGAAATAGAGAACATGCTCTCTTTTTGGCTCGACGAGTTCGACAGTTTTCTCGGCGAAAAGTGTACACACGACCGGTTTCCTCGGCAGAATACGTCTCCCATCGAGTTTCTTGCTGAATTCTGCCGAGGAAACCGGTCGTGTGTACGCGTCCTTACACAATTGAAATCCAGTTGAAACTTTAGTTTGTTTCTTCTAGGTAGAATGGAAAAAAAAGGTTAGCACCTATGTTAATAATGTATTTATTTATTTATGTACCTCCATTGTATAGACTTCCCATGAACTCCTGGACAGCAAGAGAGTGATTCTTCTAAGTGGGCAATAAAAAATGTTTTGGCACACTGGGCTTTAAGGTATAGAAGCAGTCTATCATAGTTAATACACCTTAAAAAATAAGGCTTATTTATGCAACACAAATAGCAGCCGTGATACACAAATTGTAGAAAGAGACATCAAAACACATCTTTAGGTCTAACTCCAGTACACTCATATATCTGTTTTTATGAGTTTAGTTAAAAAAAAATCTGCGCTAATTGGTTAATAAACATGATTGTGACTTATTGTGTACCCTGTCTAATGCAATAGTTACAGGCACATACCATTCTCATTAGAATGTTCTTTTCATGTTCCATATGCAGTACATCTACTGCCATCAAAGTAATATCAACTCATTGTTACAGTTCCGGTAATGCTTTGACCCTCCATTTGGTTTACTTGTCAAGATACAGAGATGAAAGTAGATTGCCAAGCAAGTTTCTCTTTTCCACACAGGAAGTGCACACTAGGGAGAATTTAGGCAGACTCAAATTATGTCTTAAATCACTCAAAGTAAACCCTTGAAAACACAGGAAAACATTACATGTCCCTTGTAGATACTACCCTTGGTGGGAAATGAACACAGGATGAACAACTTAGCTACCATGCTGCCTGCCTTATGTAGTAAACAGCTGCAATACATTTTCAGTTTTGAATTCCGTAATAGTTGAGAACTAAAAAGTTATTGAAAAAAAGTTGTATATTTATTTGAAATGAACTTCAATTGACTTTTGCAGAAGAGTAGATCACACACAGCTGCATTCCCTTGTGTGGCTGCATGGTGGACATAGAGCCCCATAGAGATTGATGTATAGTTGTCTAACACTAGATCTTCAAACTATCTTGGATATCTCAGGATTTAGATGAATGATTGTGTTATCATAAATGTTCCAGTTTTGTTGAGAAAAATCAGCTCCAGGTCAACCACTTATATTGCAACGATGACAGCATATTTGTACTAATTCACACCCTGCATCGCAAGACAGACAGCATACTTGTGCTAATTTAGAATGTTCAGTCCTTGCTATCCTTCTATTCAGCAGAGGATAGCAAGGATCTTTGTTTATGAGGATAGCGAGGACTGAGCGAGGACTTAAGTATGCTGTTAATTTATGCACTACTCCCACATGCTTACTTTCTGATCTCGCTTATATAATGCACTATGTGGGAGTTGGATACACAGACTGAGAAGGAGAGAAACAGCTGTGTGATAACACTTGTCATAGTGATTTTTACAACTCGAGTACTGCTGCATTGCTAATTGCAAGTGTTCCCAAGCAGCTTTAATATCATTACCAGAGTCTCAATTAGGTTACATTAATAACATACCAAGTGTAAGAAAAAGTCAGGTGTGGGGTGTACTCTACATTAGACATTTTATATTTGTGACTGCAAAACTTGTCAATGCTATGAAATAAATAATCCAGTATTATTGAGACAAAAAACAGGTGCCTACAAAACAAGTTGATGCTTTAAAGTGGAATTTTACCCATAACAACTTGATAAAAAAAATTATGTCCTTTAGTACATACATTCCACATTATTAATTATGCTGCCAAAATGAGTGTGTGTTGTAAATTGCCTCCAGCATTGTTCCTGTTTTTTTTTTTTTTTTTTTGCTGGAGGCTGCCATTTGGTTGGAGCCCAGAGCCCCTTGAACAGCAGTAAATGATAAAGCGGAGGGTGGAGGAGTCAGTCAGGATTATCAGGTAGGAAGATAGGTTAATACAGTTAGAGGGAGTGATAGGGGCTCACAAAAAAGAAAGGCCAGCCCTGGGTTTGAGCACCCTAACAGATTCGCCAAGTTAGGTAAAAATGTGGGAGTTTCAAGCTCAGAGGTGGCAGCCCTAGATGTCAATGCTCCCCCTAACAGCTGGGAGAGCAGCCCATCTAGTAAGGGTGGTGAGGGTAGTGTAGGTAGGCCTAGACAGTTGGTGCTAATAAGGAATTCTATAATCAGAAGAACTGATGAAATAATTTGTCGTCAGGATCGCCTTAACCAAATTGTTTGCTGCCTCTCTGGTGCCAGGGTTCAGCATGTGGTGGACCAGGTTGATAATGAACTGGGAGGGGCTGGGCATGACCCAGCTGTCTTGTTTCACGTTGGAACCAATAATAGAATATATGGAAGGTGGAGGCTCCTTAACCTCCCTGGCGGTATGATTCTTTCAGATTTTAGGTGCTGAAAGCGGTACCATTATTTGCAAGGGAATTTGGCGTTTTATACTGTAGGCTTGTAATTCTTAGGAATAACTCACTTAAATCTCACTTAAAATTATAATATAATAAATTATAAAAAATTATAACTAATAGTAAAAATTATTCAATAATGTAATCAAATCAAAATCACTGAAATTTTCTCAGTTGCAGAATTTTTGCTGTCATTATTTTTTTTTTTTATGACGAAATTCCCCACAAATCGCTATCGCTAAATTCTGCAAGTGATTCTGATTTATTATCGCTGTTTTTTAGCTGCTCTAAAACAATTTTTGCCATAAAGGGACACTTTTGTTTGCTATGGGCAATCTACAGTTTGCAGGGAGAAAGAACACTTTTTATTATATAAAAGGACATGTAGTGCACAGGGCAGACCACTAGGGACATGGGGGGGTGTGTATTTTTTACATACAGTACTGTAATCTATAAAATTACAGTGTACTGTATGTATAGTGTTTGTTTACATTTTTGAATTTGGGGCCGTTCTCCGTCCCCGTGCGTCGTAACGTCGCAGGGAACAGAGCTCGGCGGCGCGCGGGGACGCTGTGTGAATCAAGCGAGCACCCGCTCGCTCACACAGCGCGGATGCATCGCTGGATCCATGGAGAAGGTAAGTAAACAGTCTCTGTGGATGCTGCGAGGCGAGCCCGAGTCTGACTCGGGGTTACCGATCGTAGAACAGAAATCTAACCCTGAGTCAGACTCAGGAACACCGCCAGGGAGGTTAAGAACCAATTTAAATTACTAGGCTGCAAGTTGAAGGGAAGGACCTTCAAGCTGATGTTCTCTGAAATATTGTCTGTGCCATGTGAACAACAGGAAAGGCAGAAGGTGATTAGAGAGCTGAATGCACGGCTAAATGCCTGGTGTAAGAAGGAGGGATTTGAGTTTTTAAAGCATTGGGCTGCCTTTAATTGGGGTGCCACCTTATATGCTAAATAAGGTTTGCAACTAAATGGAAAGTGGTCTACTGTGTTGGGGGAGAGGTTTATGGAAAGGATGGAGGAGTATTTCAACTAGGATTGTGGGGAAGGGTGAATTAGATTATAATGGGGAAGACAGGTCAGACAGGGGTCAGTCCCTATTGGTGGGTGGAATGGGGAAAGATGGGGGGGAGGGCTATGGCAGATGATCTGGAGGCTCCTATGTTACAAAAAAACATTGGAAAAGGTACTATTTGTACTAAAATAAGAAATATGCAACATACGTTTGCAAAATGTGAATTGAAGTGTTTGCTCACCAATGCCAGGTCTGCCAAGCAAAATTGGTGAGTTGGAAGCTCTGGAGCATGAGGAGAACCATGATCTAATTAGTATTGCTGAATCTGGGCTTCATTATTATAATGACTAGGCTAATAATATTTCTGGAAAAAAGGAGGGGGTGGAGGCGCCAACTCAAAAAATAAAATTACAAAAACGTTCTACAAGGAATGTGAGTATAAGGGTATATACTCACAGGTTCACTGGGAGTAGTAGTCCATCGGGGTGTCCTTTAATCCGTGGGTGCCATTCCGCAGGCTCTGGTGATGTCCGCAAGGCTTCTCAGTGTAGATGGATCCTGGAAGCTCCTCGCTGAGAAGCCTTGCGGACATCACCAGAGCCTGCGGAATGGCACCCACGGATTAAAGGACACCCCGATGGACTACTAATCCCAGTGAACCTGTGAGTATATACTCTTATACTCACATTTCTTGTAGACCGTTTTTGTAATTTTATTTTTTGAGTTGGCGCCTCCACCCCCTCCTTTTTTCTCGAACTGCTGACAGAGGTCATGGACACCCTCTAAGGAAGGCTGCCTCCTCATATTTTATTAATCTTTGAGACCCTATCTATAGGTGCTATTGAAGTCACCACTACTACTGTTGCTTCTTAGGCATCAAGTTAATACGAGCGCCGGAATACCCCCTTGTTTTATGAACTAATAATATTTCTGGCTCTCTTTTGGAAAGACAGTGTAAAAACGAGTTGGTGGTGTCTGTCTCAAAGTGAGTGTGAAAGAGGACCAAATTGATTGTGTTTGATGAGTCTGAAGCATTATGGGTGTACATAGGTGTGCGTACTACAAAGGTTATCATTGGAGGTTGTTATAGACCTCACAGTGGTAATGAGGAGGTGGAGACTCAGCTACTTGCACAGATGGAAATGGCTGCAAGGGCTGGGACAGTGATAATAATGGGGGATTTTAACTATCCGGATTGGACTGGAATAATGGCACTGCTGGGAAAGATAAATAGCAAAAAAAATTAAAAATCTATTACAGGACTATTTTAGGGTCCAGTTTATTGAGGTCCTGTCTAAGAATGATGCTCCGCTGATAATCTCAAACCATCATCAGGGGGGTACAGGCAGTACACCGCTCCCCTCTGATATAACGGCAAACCTGTGTTACATCAGAGGGGGCGGGGTCACCCGCACATCACTGGGTAAAACTGGGTTTTTCCTTGCGTCAGAGGGGGATGGGATCACGTGACGGGTGGCCCCGCCCTCACCTACATAAGAGATGTCACTGATGAAGCTGCGTCATTCCCGGGCTGTCTCCAGTGGAGACAGGTGATGAGCTGCGCTGGGTGGACATCTCATCGCTGGATCCTGGACCTAGTTGAAGAGGAGATCTTCTCATCGCTGGACCCAGGCAGGGAGGAGAGCATCCATCACAGGGTACTGACCGCGTTGGAGCGCAGTGGATTACCACCGCTGGAATTTTTTTTTATTTTTATTTTTTAATAAAGGACTTTCCCAACCGTGTGTGTGTTTTACACTTTCTTTGTGAAATTGTAGGGGTACAATGTACCCCATGACCAATTCACATAGGGGGGGGCGGGATCTGGGGGTCCCCTTTGTTAAAGGGGTCTTCCAGATTCTGATAAGCCCCCTGCCCGCAGACCCCCACAACCACCGGGCAAGGGTTGTGGGGATGTGGGGATGAGGCCCTTGTCCCCATCAACATGGGGACATGGTGCATTGAGCGGTCACAGACCCGCAAAGCATCCTCTAAATGTTGAGGGCATGTGGCCTGGTACAGGTTCAGGAGGGGGGCTCTCTCTCGTCCCCCCCTCTTTTCCATCGGCCTGCCAGGTTGTGTGCTCGGATAAAGGGTCTGATGTGGATTTTTGGTGGGAACTAATTTTTTTTTATTTGGGGTGGAGTTCCCCTTGAAATCCATACCAGACCTGAAGGGTCTGGAATGGATATTTGGGGAAAACCCACGTAATTTTTTTAAATTTTACGTGGGGTTCCCCTAATATCCATACCAGGCCTGAAGGGCCTGGTAATTGAATTTGGGGGGACCCCAACGCATTTTATTTTTTATAAATGACTTTTCCGGGAGCCGACAATTCATTATTGCCACAAGTGATTTTAAATTACTTTTTTTCCTTCAGAAATGACACTTTGATTAAAATCACTGATCCCGAAAATACTGCCATTTTTAAAACTTTTTTTGCATTGATACATGTCTCCTGGGGCAGGACCCGGGTCCCCAAACATTTTTTAGGACAATAACTTGCATATTAGCTTTTGAAATTAGCACTTTAGATTTGTTAGGCTTGTCAAGAAACTTGACAAACTTTCTTTGCGTACACACAGTCAAGACCAAATCTCCTCGTTCTCAATACGGTGACGTACAACACATACAACGGCAGGGGAAGTTTGATTCCACTGGCACAAACCTTGGGGCTGCTTTTGCTTATCTCATGTTACTGCGTGTTAAGTAAAAGTTTGGTAAGAGACGATTGACTTTTCAGTCTGTTACAGCGTGACAAATGTGCCATCTCCATTACAAACGCTACTTTTACTGAAGGTGCGCTCCCGTCTCATACTTTATTCTGAGCATGCGCGGGTTTCTAAGCATACACACAAATGTGCTGGTGGTCGGCAAGAGGTTAAATAACCTGTTAACGTCAGAGTATTAGGTGCCTGAATTTTATAGAACATAATTATAATCATTATTTTTTAAAAGAGCATTACCAACTTTGCCACACTCTCCACTTATGACTTTTAATGCAGCATTATGTTCATTATATTTAAAATGTTATGAGTTTAATGCTAAAGTCTGGTAAAGTAGGAAACAGGAACAGCTTGTATAGTGAAACACAAAGAAAAGTCTCAGGCCCTGTACACATGGCAATAATCTCGTCAGGAAAAACCCGTCGTTTTCCCTGACGAGATTCTTGGCAAGAATCTCTTGCTGCCCAAGTGTACACACCGACCTTTCAAAATAACCAAGGTTCTCTTGAAAGGCAAGAACGCGGTGACGTCATCGCGTACGACGAGCATGCGCTCGCCGAACGCGGTGACGTCATCGTGTACGACGAGCATGCACTCGTCACATTCGATGCCGTCGCCACCATCTTGCTTTACCCTACCTATGCCGTGGAAGCTACCGCGCATGTGTCAAAGTCGAGATTGTAGCCAGATTTCCTGATGAGAAACCTGAAAGCCTCGTACACACGAACGGTTTTCTTGGCAAGAAGCAGTTTTCTTGATGTTTTTTGCTGAGAAAAACAGTTGTGTGTACGAGGCTTCAGTGTTGTAGTTAGGGAGGGTACTGGTAAAATGCGGGTCACTATAGGGTGATCCAGAATTCACCCCTCTGGGGAGACTTTAAGAGGATTTTAACTGAATGTGTTGGGAGTATTCTTGGCTCCATAATTCACTGGAAAAAACATGTACTTACCATCAATATTCATTATTTTATCTTTTATAATTTAATTACATTTTTTAAATAATACAAGAGCACATTAAAGCATTTGCAGGAAATCAGCAAACACTTAGAAGTGAGCAAAAAAGTATCTGCTGGCCATAACAAGCCAGGTTCTTGCTGCTATTTTTCCATTGAGCGTTATAAACCCATCTGAACCTCAAGTTAAAATCTGCTAAATACATTCCAAGGCGAATAAAAAAACAAAGGGCCAGATTCAGGTAGAATCGGCTTACTCTGCGGCGGCATAACGTATTACATTTACGTTACATCGCTGCAAGTTTTACGGGCAAGTGCTTGATTCACAAAGCACTTGCCTGTAAAGTTGCGGCGGCGTAGCGTAAATCTGCCCAGTGCAAGCCCGCCTAATTCAAATGGGGCGGGGACCATTTAAATTAGGTGCGTTCCCGCACCGAATGTACTGCGCATGCCCTGTCCCTAAAATTTCCCAAAGTGCATTGCGATAAATGACGTTGCAAGGCCGTCATTGGTTTCGACGTTAGCTTAAATGGCGTCCAGCACCATTCACGGACGACTTACGCAAACAACGTGAAATTTCAAATTTCGACGCGGGAACGACGGCCATACTTAACATTGGCTAGACCACCTAGGGGGCATGTGACTGTGGCCTGAAATGTTTTAGAGAGAGAAAACAGTGCTGGACCAGTGGCATAGAGAAAACCTTCCAGCACCAAGTAATGTAAATATTACATCTTATTCCTGCAACCACCAAACAAGCCTACAACCCTTGCAGTAAGAGGCAACCTCACTGTAAGGGTACATTTTATCCAATTCTTTGAGTTTATCTTTAAAAATCAGACATGACCTGAATGGAAAAGTCTGTTCTCTACCAGAATGTTATGAAGGATGACCCTTGCTCTCTGTGTGGAATCAGTAGTCACTCTACCCCCTGATGATTCACACCTAGATCTGCACTCAGCAAAGCTCATACTCCCTATTGATTGGAGTGGTTTCACGCTAACTTAGCAGGTGGTCTCTGACCTCTGCAAAGAGACCATTGCTTACACCTGGAAAGCCTACACTCTATAGCAGTGATGGCGAACCTTGGCACCCCAGATGTTTTGGAACTACATTTCCAATGATGCTAATGCACTCTGTAGTGTAGTTGAGCATCATGGGAGATGTAGTTCCAAAACATCTGGGGTGCCAAGGTTCACCATCACTGCTCTATAGGATGTGGCTGTTTTCTCAAGAAAACAAACTATTAGGCCGCGTACACACGATCAGACATGTCCGATGAAACATGTCCGACGGACCATTTTCATCAGACCAGGCTGAAGTGGTCTGTTGGTCTGATGTGCGTACACACCATCGGACCAAAATCCCCTCGGACCAGAACGCGGTGACATAGAACACAACGGCGTGTTCGATGTTCGGACATGTTCGATCGTGTGTACGTGGCCTAAAACTTTGAACGCATGTTTGCTATAATTATACATCTGGATGAGCTGGCCCTGAATACATATAGAACACACTCTACCTAGCAATACATAGCATTATTTAGGTGTGAAATTATTTTTATATATTAAAAGTAGTTGTAAACCCTTACATATACCCAGTGAAGTGACTGGCTTTTAGGTGATACACAGAGATGAAACAAATCCTCCTACATAGGTTGTACCTGTCTCTCTGCAGCCATTTCTTCTCTACAACCATTTAAATTGCAGAATTTATAAAGCTTGTCTGAGAGTTTAAAAAAGAGGACAGAGAGCTGGAGTTAAACTATGCAGAGCTCAGTGAGGAGAGCTCTGACAACTGATTGGAGGGAAGAGACACAGCACACAGAAACAGAGCTAAGGCTGTCAAATCTGCTGGAGATCCCTATCTGTCACTATTTTTCTTTTGGTGTCAGGAAAACTTGTCATTCTGATAGCAGAGGAATGAAGCAGCAGACAGAAATGGCACTTAGTGCTCCTAATTGAGACAAGTATACGCTATAGAGGGATATGCATTGTTCATATTTTGTATTTGAAGTTTGCAACCACTTTAACCACTGCGTAGCATTATTTCCCATAAGTCAGCATTTCATTTCCACCATAATGGCTACATTTTCTGCTCTCCTCAATAGACATCTCACAGAAACTGGCATTTATCACCAGCTAGAAACTAGGGATATTTTAGGGGTAAGAATCCTTAAAATGAAAAATTAAATAATTTGTAAACTCACTTTTACACATAGGCAAGTACGGTACTTACAATTTATCAATAAATGCAATAATGCAATAAAGGGATACATTTATACTTAGCTAAAAAAAATACCTTTAGTTAGCTAAACAAAGCTACCATGGAGAAGTACAAAGGGTCACTCAAAAATGTACAACTTACCAAGTAACGGATGACCCTGCCTTCTTCTTGTTACACCTATCACAAATACCAACAAAGACATATACAAACTCGGTCCTATGCCATTTGATCAACGGGTATTGTCCGATGCTGGAAAAACCCTAAGCCACCGTCGATCCCAGAATGGCTAAATAGGGTCAGAAAGGTAGGTGCCATAGAGGACTTGGTATTTTCAGCCCAAGATAGAAATGAACAATACAATAAAATTTGACCACCATGGAATGAATTTGTATACTCAGGAAAGGAAAGAGACTGTTGGGGAGTACAGGAGTAGAATAAGTCCGCCTGGTCCATATTATAATGCGAAGACCCGATTGCTCCACTGGGGGGGGGGACCTGGAGAGGAGAGAGAGAGGGCGAAGGGAGGGGGGGATTTAGGGGTCCCTTTTTCTTTTCATTTTTTTTCTTTTTTGATTCTGTTTGGGTCCTGTTTTGTTTAAGGAGGTTATGAGGACACCATTCATTTGAGTTAAGGGTGGGGGAGGATAGGTAGAGGGGAAAAAAAAAAGGAAGACGGATAAAAGGGGAGGAATAGGTGGTACATTGATATTTAAAGAAATATGATCAATGAGATTCAATGGAAGAAATTAAGTAAATAAAAGACCGGCCTGTATTGGAGGATATAGGTAGGGTGGGGTTATGTATAAGAGCCATTGGATGAGAAATGATTGATATATATTTATATATGTAACAAAAATGGATACAATGTACTACCTGTACAACCTTTTTTTTTTTTTTATAAATAAAGAATATTTAAAAAAATAATTCTTTATCTCTGAGGTTTACATATATTCAGTTCCATTGCATGAAATAACCCTACTTGTTTTTTTTCTGGATGCCAAAACACTAAAAGCAGGTGAAAATATAATTCATCCAAACAGTGACGCTGAGACCACAGTTGCAGCAGATTACATGTTCACAAGGGATAAATGAGGATGGGTCACTTTGCAGTGTTCTGCACAGCTTGGGGAGCTTTGGGGGATCTATTTGATTCAGCATCCACTTGGCTTACTATGCACAATGGTAAATGAGATGTTTAGAAATCAATAGGTTAGAGTGAGCACCAAAAGGAGTGTGAAAGAAAGGTTTCAGTAAAAAGGGGTAACGTGAGGTGAGGCATTTAATACGTACCATATGTAAGAAAAGGAGGACCTGGCCAAATTTGCATTGAGGCCATTACCTAATACACCACTTTATCGATAAGTCCAGCACTATTTAGAAACAGCTAAAAGAGCCATTATGGTGGAGTTAAAATAAAAAAAAGTTTTCTGCTATCATTCTATAAATTCACATCATACATAAAGATGAGCTAATCTTTCCATGAACTAAAAGAAATACATACATCAATGCAATGCTGCCAATTTATTGGTGATCTCATTAAGTAACAATCGTACGTGTCTGTGACAAATTTGTAGGGATAGACAGGGGCGGACTGACAACTTATGGGGCCCCTGGGCTTACAGATGGCCACCACGCCAGGAAGCAGTGCAGAGGCGGGGCAGCTAAAATCTCTGGATTTTCACATCAAAAGCATGTCGGTTTCGGACATATCAGAGACAAATGTAAAAAAAACATAGATTTTTACATACTGTTCCTGGTTTTACTGAGCCTTGCAACCCTGATGGGGCCCCGCTAGTGGCATGGGGCCCTCGGGCAGTGCCTGAGTAACTCAATGGTCAGTCCGCCCCTGGGGATAGAATGGATATTGTGTTAGGCCTGATTCACATCACATCTATGCATTTGTAGTGCTTTTTTGCATTTTGCATATTTGCACTACAGCCCATTTAACATGGTTTCCTATGGAACACGTTCTACAAAAAGCACTAAAAATGCATAGGTGTAAATCAGGCCTTAGTGCAGACTCAAACTAGCTGCGTGTTGATTAATTGACTATAAGCGTAGCAAAGGATACAATCATATATTTAATTACAACCTGCAGTTATTAGTGATCTTGGTGTATTGTGCATTCAGAAGCCATAGCACACAGTTTTGTTGTGCATGCTGAAAAAAAAGGTGGCCTACACATAAATCATTTAAAGATGTAATCTTCCAATATACATTCTATGTATGGGATAAAATAAAAACTTTTACAATCAATCAATCTTGTTTTGCTTTTGTTGTATGGGGATGGCATCAAGGTGAAGCAGGTGGCAACAAACCACTGTCATCAATATCAGGCTACTGCTTGCTTAATAAACAATGTCTGACAAATAATGAACATTAAATCATACAAGGGAGGTAACAAATATAAACTGTATATCTATCTATCTATCTATCTATCTACACATACACACATATACATAAACACACACACAGTATAGTCCAGTATATCGTTCAGTTTCAGAGAGTGAGAGCAATAACACCAAATTTAACACACCTGCTCCCCATTCACACCTGAGACCTTGTAACACTAACAAGTCACATGACACCAGGGAGGGAAAATGGCTAATTGGGCCCATTTTTTTTTAAATTTTCACTTAGGGGTGTACTCGCTTTTGTTGACAGTGGCTTAGACATTAATGGCTGTGTGTTGAGTTATTTTGAGGGGACAGCAAATTTACACTGTTATACAAACTGTACACTCACTACACAACATTGTAGCAAAGTGGAATTTCTTCAGTGGTGTCGCATGAAAAGATATAATAAAATAATTTTCCAAAAATGTGAGGGGTGTACTCACTTTTGTGAGATACTGTATATACCCTGGGTGTGTGTGTATATATATATATATATATACATATATATATTTTATATATATATATATATATATATATATATATTGTGATAAAGTCGCAAAATTAGCGATAAATGTAGAGTTGCACAGTCACTGGCCTTTAAGCAGAAATAGCAAAAAAAACAGTTTTATTGCATCCAACAGAAAAATATACAGGGGTTTTCACAGTCCATACAAAATGGTACCTTCAGCCTCCTGGCTTACACGTATAACAGAAAATACCGAGCCACCTGGCTATCTTTAGCAGTAGCACCACACTGCTCAGGCTCCCTCATGAAGCCTTCCTGACTCCTGTCAGCCACCCCAGACTCACTCCTGTCAGCCACCTCAGACTCAGGCCTCTGGGTATTATAGTGCAGCCTGCACTCTCCAGCTTCTCTAGCTTCCCCAGCTAATTTAGTGCACACCTGCACTCTCAGGGTTCTCCCTTCCAGACCTGGACTCCTCGGGAGGGTGGAGCCCAGAATGCTGGTCCTGAGTCTTCTATCAGGCCCACACACACCTGCACAATCAGTGTGCTGATCTATTTGAAAATCTGGACCCAGGACTGGGGATTTCATCCCACCCAAAATCCCCAGGCTCCAGGTCCCAAAGCGTACTTCATTACAAATTGAGGGAACTGAAATGCCAGTTTCTTCTGAAACCAGTAAATACGATGGAGCCCCTCAACCCGACCGGTTGAGAACCCTGGGTCACCACACCCCTGGGGTACCACACTACTACAATATATATATATATATATATATATATATATATATATATAAACATATCCATCTTTTTTTTTTTAAGGGCATACCTGGGAGAGGAAGGAATGGGCAACAACAAAACCAGATGGCAATAAAAAAAACAGAGCAAGTTAAAGGAACTGCATATTAGGTAGACATGTGCAGACTGGAATATTTTGTTTCATTTTTTCGTTTTCGTTTGGAAAATAAATTTATTTAGTTACTCCCGAACTTTTGTCGTTCAATTTCTACCTATTCACTGTATTCAGAACGACGATTTTCGGTGCTTTCTCAAATTTTCGTCATTCAATTCGACAAAGCATCGAAAATCGTCGTTCTGAATACAGTGAATAGGTAGAAATTGAACGACAAAAATTTGTCGATTTTCGATGCTTTGTTGAATTTTCATCGTTCAATTTCTACCTATTCACTGTATAATACAACGAAAATTTGACAAAGCATCGAAAATCGTCGGATCTGAACGAAAACGAAAATAAAGCATTTTTTATGTTGGATCTTTCGGTTTTCGTTTCTTGCGCTTTTGTTTTCATTTGTTGAAACGATAACGAAAATACCAGGATTTTCGGACGAAAATGCATTCTAACGAAAACGAATGCACATGTCTAATATTAGGGTAAGCTTGCAAGAGATTTAAAAATGCTAATTAAAAGCATTGAGCTGAAGAGGGGATTGTAGGTAAAATAATGTGCCATGGTTTGGTACATGCTTTAGAAGAATATCGGTTGTTCTTTCTATTCCATTATGTATGAAATTACATAACAAAATCTATTGCTCTAAACTGCATATGCCTATTGTAAGCCATTAGAAATTCTGTAGAGTGTGCTGGAAAGTTTCCCTAGAGGTGAACAAGGTTGCTAGAAGAAAAATGAGCTTACACTATGCCTGTAAATGAGCTTTTCACACTTTTACAAATGTTTATATGACCTATATGGTGACATGGCCAAGATATTTTGTAAAATTGACCAGTTGGCTTTAAAGGGGTTGTCGATGCTTAACTAAAAGAGATCCCTGAAATGGAACTGCTCAAAGAAGAGAAGTGATGGGTTCACCTGAAAGCCATTACTAAGAATAGGATATCTCAATGTGACACTATCCTCAGATAATAACATTAGCACAACTCATGGGAAACTCTAGAGATTTCCTTTGAGACTATAACATGACATGGTTGTCAACTGCCTATAATGCATAAATATTTCTTTATACAAGATGCATTTGACCTCTAAATGAAAAACATCTCCCGGACAAGGAACTTGCACTGCTGATTTGCTATGTTGGTGGTCCCATCTTCTTCCTTGCCTTCAAGTGATGACAATGTCCTTGAACAGACAGTTGAAAAGGACAGGTCCATTCCAAATATAAGATCGGCAGTCTCATCTCCTGAAATACTGTGCATCTGACAGAGTTACAAGCTGCCTAATAAAAATGTGCTATGGAAGAAAGTTTGACAGGTTAGATCCACCAGAACTGTGGTGTGGGAGAATAAAATACGATTCTAATTGGCTGCTGTGGGTAACTAAAACTATTGCTCAATCAGACATGTCTACCTAGACTTTCATTGAATTTTCACTTCTAGTCTTCTTCCCTGAAACAACTTCACTTCTGGTAAATATAAAAATGGATAAATCTTATTAAATTTGTATATTTATATACAGTACATGCAAGCTAAACGTACACAGCTCTACAGCACAGCACAGCCAGCCTGATGAATGCACAGTATACTCTTCCGCAGATCCCAATACATATTGCTCAAACCAATTCTGTCTCTCAAACCTTGCATGAAAAAATTTGCAGGTCACATACCAGACGGTGGTGCGATATAAAACTTTATTGATTCAATGCACGCTCTCACATTTCTGGTGAACAAATGTGCATGTAGGATATGCACCAGGTAATGCCCCTTCCTCTCTTAGGCCTGGTTCACACCTATGCATTTTTTTTGTGCATTTTCAGTTTTGCAGAAAAACACTACAGTCCATTTAATATGGTTTCCTATGAGTCATGTTCACATCTCTACATTTTATGGAAAGGGCCAGGGACTTTTTTCAGGTTCCATAGGTTTCAATGGATCAGATGTGTATTGAAAAACACAAAATGCACCTGAAATATGCAAACTTCAAACGTGCATGGGTGTGAACCAGGCCTTAGTCTGATATGGTACAGAGGATTATAAAGACTGAAAATAAAGTCAAATTCAGATATTTATACTGGCTGCATTTAAATTGACCTCCTGCCACAAAAAATTGATTCATCAGTAACCAAAAAAGACAAAAAGGCAAAGTTTTGCATTGGAATACTGCACAGATCTGGAAGGAATGCACAAATCATTTTTATTTATTTTTTTATTTTCTTATTTTATTTTCAATAAATACAAAAGTGCAATCAAAAAAATATGTGCCTGGAGTTCAGCTTTATCCCCTCCCCGACCAGCCGCCGTAGTTATACTGCGGAAGGTTGGCTCGGTTGGACGCCGGCCCTTTAAGATGTGGCAGGCGAGTGCGCCGTGTCCCCGGAGCTGATGCGCTTACCCGTCGGGTGCTTTAACCACTGCGCACCCGCGATTGCTTGTGACAGAGCGAGAACCGGGATCACACAAATCCCGCTTCTTTCAAGGGAGAGGAGACAGATCGTGTGTTCCTACTAAGTAGGAACAGCGAGCTGTCTCCTCCTCTAGTCTAGCCACATTCCCCCCACACTTAGAACTCATCTAGGGAACACAGTTAACCCCTTGATCGTAATTTACCCCTGATAGTAATCAGTGGCTATTTTTTTTAGCTCTGATCGCTGTATAAATGTCAATGGTCACAAAAAAAGTGTCAAAAGTGTCCGATCTGTCCGCCGCAATGTTGCAGTCCCAATAAAAAAAAAAAATAATCACAGATCCCTGCCACTAGTAAAAAAAAAAAAAGGTAAAAATGGCATTAATCTATAACTATCAATATACACTTATTGCGATATTTTTTTTTTTACCAAAAATATGTAGAAGAATACATATCAGCCTTAACTGAGGAAGAAATTTTTTTTTTTTACATTTGGGCGATATTTATTAAAGCAAAAAGTAAAACAATCGTATTTTTTTTGTTTACAGCGCAAATTTTTTTAAAATAAATCGCACAGGTGATAAAATGCTACCAAAAGAAAACTATTTGTGGGAAAAAAAGGACATCATTTTTGTACAATGTAGCACGCGCAATTGTCTGTAAAATCGACGCAGTGCCGTATAGCAAAAACTGCTTGGATCATTAAGGGGCCAAATCTTCCGGGGGCTGCATTGGTTAAAGATGTAAATTAATTGCAACTACATTCCAAATAATGGACTACTTTTTTCAATCAAACAGGAATAGGAATTTAACTGGGAAAATGTTGGAAATGTGCACATATAAAAGTCAGCTAGGAATAATAAAGATTTCTTTGCAGTCAGGAAAGCATCCAGCTTACTACAGCCCCTGACACAAGCCTAACGATTCTAACACAGAACAAATGTATTTGGCTGCAGCAGTGACAGCACTTTGCAATGTGTCCTACCTATCAGAATAATGTATACCTCTGAGACAGACTGTACATAGCTAGAATTACTGACGCTTCTGGCTCAGGGAGATAAGCCCTCACACGTGTTATGTGCCAGCTGGACATTTACAATTCAAATTGACATATAGATTTAATAAAATCCAGAGTCTTTCGTCCCTATGTTGTATATATTCCCAGAGATTGGGAAAGCGTTCGCTCCAATGACATGGAAGAATTAGACAATTATACAAAGCAATTAACGTGTTGGTCTACTCGCTTGCTTTGCACTTTAATCAGTCTATAAAAGCAAGTTACTCTGAACTCACAAAGTTGAAAAGTATATCCTTTTATCTAGAAAGCCATGTAAATGCCACCCAAAAAAAAAAATGTAAACTGATATTAGGTTAATATTCTGCATGGTACAAACACATTGTATAACTGCTTTTAGTACAACGTTTTTTTTTTTTTTTTTTTTTGATATTCGGCTGCAGTGAGAGGGTCAGAGCCATGTATGAAACAGGCTCTCCGTACGTCATCAAACTCTTGCAAATCCTCTGAGAATTTCTCTATGCCAGGGTGATACCCAACCGAGCCTTAAGCAGACAGAAAGCAATAGTTATACCCAAATTGATTTTTAGAACACCCAAGTTAGCAATCTTCAAGACCATGTGTTCAGCTTTATTCCAAACCTTAATTAGATTAAGATGGCTTAAGATAAGCAGAATTCAGCAGAGGCAAGTAGAACTGTCCACAGAAAGCACATACATTTCCATTTACTTTACACTTGCTGAAGATTCACTTTGCTTCTTGGGGAAAAAAAATCAATATGTAGCCAGCGAAAGGCTTCTGAAAATGAATGAAGCACATACAAGTACAAAATAAATTGTAACTGTAGTTTTATTTTCTGTCATTTAATTTGTTGTTTTTGGTCAATAAATTTGTCATTTCATTTGTCATTTAACAATGCCCATATTACAGCTATCATTATTATATGAATGTAATAGCCAAAGACAGTTTCAAATATATGACCATTTGTAGCCCCAGGCAAGGATCCACTATATTGAGGGTGCTAGTTTAGGGGGTTCGAAAAAGCATATATGTAATATATTGTTGGTTCACCCTGCCTCAGATATCAGTAACTAGGGTGTACATGCACTATATTACCAAAAGTATTCAGAGTCCTGCCTTTACATAAACATGAACTTTAATGGCATCCCAGTCTTAGTCCGTAGGGTTCAATATTGAGTTGGTCCACCCTTTACAGCTATAACAGCTTCAACTCTTCTGGGAAGGTTGTCCACAAGTTTTAGGAGTGTGTCTATGGGAATGTTTAATAATTCTTCCAGAAGCGCATTTGTGAGGTTAGGCATGAATGTGGATGAAAAGGCCTGGCTCACATTCTCCGCTCTAATTCGTCCCAAAGGTGTTTTATCGGGTTAAAGTCAGGACTCCATGCAAGCCGGTCAAGTTCCCTTACCCCAAACTCGCTTATCCATGTCTTTATGGACCTTGCTTTGTGCACTGGTGCGCAGTCATGTTTGAACAGAAAGGGGCCATCGTCAAAATGTTCTCACAAAGTTGGAAGCATGAAATTGTCCAAAATGCCTCGGTATGCTAGTACGCACATCCTTGTATTTATGGACCTTGCTTTGTGCACTGGTCCAAATCATTTGGTGAAGGGGGATAATAGTGTGGGGTAGTTTTTCAGAGGTTGGGCTTGGCCCCTTAGTTCCAGGGAAGGTGACTCTTAATGCATCAGCATAACAAGGCATTTTGGACAATATCATGCTCCCAACTTTGTGAGAACAGTTTGTCGATGGCCCCTTTCCGTTCAAACATGACTGCGCACCAGTTCACAAGGCAAGGTCCATAAAGACATGGATAAGCGAGTTTGGGGTGGAGGAACTTGACTGGTCTACATAGAGTCCTGACCTCAACCCAATATAACAGCTTTGGGATGAATTAGAGCAGAGACTGCAAGCCAGGCCTTCTCGTCCACATCAGTGCCTGACCTCACAAATTTTGGTCAAACATTCTCATAGAAACACTTTTAAACCTTGTGGACAGCCTTCCCAGAAGAGTTAAAGCTGTTATAGCTGCAAAGGGTGGGCCAAGTCACCTTTGAACCCTACAGACTAAGACTGGGATGTCATTAAAGTTCATGTACGTGAAAAGGCAGGCCTCCCAAAACTTTTGGTAATATAGTTTACATGCAAGCCCCTTTTTTTTAAGAATGCGGTGCAAAAATCTCCTCACTTTGAAAGAAGGCATCCAAATCTTTGATATAAATTTCAAAGATGTTACATGAAAATGTGCATGCTGGCTCGCCGAGTCTGCTATATTGGGCAATTATTTCACTCACAGGAGGGTGGTGACGTCACTTGACCAGACTCCTCTCAACATGTTTCGTCATTCACAAATGTCATAAGGGTGTGGTTACGCACGTACAAGTCGCTATATTATATGTATATATATATATATATATAAATATATATATATATATATATATATATATATATATATATATATATATATACACATACACTTTCATAAACAGATATGTTTTATGATTTGGACCATTGAAAAGCATATGCGCTGTATTTATGTTCTATTCTTGTTAATTTCCTAACCTAAAAAAAATTGTGCTAGCAGCTGTGCTATATTATTTCATATACATTTATATTGTTATATATTTATGTAGTGCAGGCGATTAGTGTTTTTTATTTTTGGTACGTGGAAACCCTGCAGTGATGGAGGATACAAAAGTGGAATCTTTTTCATACATTAGAGAAGTTTATGATTTATTTCTATTGCTGGATATGCTCTTGTAATAGATCCCTGGTCCAATTCCAGGATACATGTTCTGTTCTGTCGCTGAGCCAAATTCATGATGATGTGAGCATGCATGCATGTAAAAATAAATCGCACTGCTCCAGTCTTCATTATCAACTCCAACAGGAAACCCTATATTCAGGTTACAGCTTTTATAGCTAACGTGACATAAGCAAACGTCATCACATATGGGTGCATCTGATTGGCTCATTCACATATGGTCTTCTCTTGTTACATGTGTTCCTGGCCACGAGGCAAGCATTCAGTCACCATATTCCCTTTGCTCGGTGGGAGGGGGAAGGAGTGGGTCAAGGAGTAGTAGTTAATTGACATCTGTGTTTCATTTATCTGTTTGTCATTTTTGAGTAAGGATATATACTACTGTCTTGTCACACGAATACTGAAATACACATACACACACACATACATATATATATATATATATGATAGATATATAAATAGATAGATATACACACACACACACACACACATATACATATCACAACAAGAAAGAAAATAAATAATATAATAAAAGAAAGGAAAGTAATATTTGAGTGGTTAAAAGAGAAAGATAACAGACATTTTATTTAGCTCCATCACACTCTAACCCTTTATCTGTCCCTTCTTTCTTTTTTAGCACAATCCCACTTTCTCCATCTTCTTGAACCACCAGCTACGGGCACTGTGTCATTGAATATACAAGTTCTTTCCTCAGAGAAATGGCGCACCTAATTCATTCATACTGAAGTACAGTAAATTGCATTACCCTTGCACACATACACACATGGAAAGATTTATATTTCTAAATGTTAAAAAGGTATAAACTTTAATGCTAAAAGACAGCTAAAACTTTGGGAACTTAACAGACAAAAGGCAGAAGTGGTGCTTCTACAGGAAATGCATGAAGATCTTGCAGGCACCTTTACATTCACAAACACCACCCCATAGCTTACACTGCCCCAACTAGTAACATGAAATATGCGTAGATAGCCATACATAACCTTTAAATGAACCCATTCAATCGTTGACCCAAAAAGGTGCTACATAAATTCTTTAAGGCCCCATGAACACAATTGAAATCACTCCATACAATAGCTACAATTCTAATACTAACAAAACACCCTTTCTCAGGCACGTACTCAACCTACTATTTAGACTATTTACTCTGAAGTCTTTACCCAATAGTAAAAAGGAAATTTTCCACTTTATCTTCAAAATGACTGCTTACCCCTGTGGGACAATCCTGTCCCCTTCCCAAACCCGAACAACAGTCATGTAATTTCCGGCAACATCCAGAAACACAGTCTCTGATATCTGTTGGTTGCTGCACCAGACAGAATGACAATATAGCTTCCTATCCAAACCTCATTACACAGACTAAATATTTATTCACTAATACTGTTCCTCAACAACCTACAAAATGCTCATTAATATTACCTATTACTTTGTCAAAAGCACACACATCAATTTGTTTTAACTCTAGAACCAAACCTGAGACTAGGAAATATAATTGGTATCTGAATGACCACTTAAATTTAAACCACATTTACCAGGTCATTGACATATTACAAAAATAAAATAAAAAATCTGCCAACAGTCATGATCTGGGCAGCACATAAAAGGTTATTAGGGTCAAGGCAAGCAGTAGGGATGTAATTAAAAAAATATATTTTGGAACTCCAATCCCAACTCATGTTAAACTACATGTAAAAACCTGTAAACTCTCCCCACTCTACCTACCAACTTTGCATGCAACTAAAGAATCTAGAGTTAGGCAAAGTAGAATAAGCTCTACTACCTGCAACAATACTTTTATGCAAAGGTATTAAAGCTGACTCACTATTGCCAAAGCAAATTTTAGACCAAACTCACCAAGCTACATCTTACGTCATTATAGAGATAAAGACCTAGACAGAGTAACAGAAGGTTTTTGAGCTTTCTTAACAACATTTTTCAAAGGTTTATAGGATTACAGACCAGCTGCACAAATAAAGATCCATCATATTTTCTTCCTAGACTGATATCAGTTAAGATGTCTATTTTTTCTAAATCTCTAAACCTAAAAAATGCTCCCAGTTAAAAGGTTCCCAACAAAGACTTTAAAAAATATAGAACTACAAATGCCACAGACTTTCTAGAGCAATGTTTCTTAACTCCAGTCCTCAAGGCGCCCCAACAGGTCATGTTTTCAGGCTTTCCATTATTTTGCATAGGTGATTTGATCAATTTTACTGCCTTACCACAGCCTTTTCATCTGAGGGAAATCCTGAAAACATGACCTATTGGGGCGCCTTGAGGACTGGAGTTAAGAAACACTGCTCTAGAGGACTCATGCTCAAATCACATTTACACACAGAGCCTCGGCTCGGTCCCACCCCCTCTTTTTCCTCATTGGCTGCGATTTACAGCAGTTGGAGCCAATGATTCCTACTTCTGTCTCAGCCAATGTGGAAGGAGAGTCCCCAAAGAACCGAGGCTTTTGTGCACATTGCTGGATCGAGATGGGGCTCAGATAAGTATTAGGGGGGAACTGCTGCACAGAGAAGGTTTTTTTACCTTCATGCATAGAATAAATGTAAAAAAACCTTGAGCCTTTAGAACATCAAACTCCACCCACTATACCCTCCAAGGGAGAGACCTCACTAAAAGGGGTACTCACCAAAACTTACAAAACTACCTGATACACTTGGCCCCATGCAGGCCTGGACTGGGACAACAAATAGGCCTGGGCAATTTTAGACTGGGCAGCCCGGCGGGGGGGGGGGGGGGCATAGCGGCGGCGCTATGCTTTGGCGGTTAATGATGGGATGTGGGGTTCCAGCACCTTGTACCTCTGGACCCCTTTACATTACACAGCACCCTGGACCCTTTTACATTAAATAGCACCGCACCTCTGGACCATTTTACATTACACAGCACCCTGCACCTCTGGACCCTTTTACATTATACATCACCCGGCACCTCTGGGCCCCTTTACATTACACAGAACCCTCCACCTCTGAGCCCCTTTACATTACACAGAAACTTACACCTGAGGACCCTTTTACATTACACAGCACCCTGGACCCCTTTACATTACATAGCACTGCACCTCTGGACCCCTTTACATTAAACAGCCCCCACAGTTTGTTACACAGACAACCATTCTAACAGTTCTGGACCCCCTGCATGTTACATAGACCTCCCTACAGTACAGACCCCCTCACTACAGTGCAGACCCCCCATACAGTACAGACCCCCTCCCTACAGTACAGACCCCCCTACATTACAGACCCCCTCTACAATACATCCCATACAGACCCTCCCCTACATTACAGAGACTAAACCCGCGGCCCACCAGGCATATGCCCGGTATGCCCTATGGCAAGTCCGGGCCTGGCCCCATGGTATTGTCACTAGACAGAACAAGGACAGAACAAGAACATTTCTGAATTTCCACAGCCCACTCTAACAGGATGCTTTGGACTTCAGGCTCCATGAATCCATTTGCAGACTTTCTAGCTCCAATACAGATGAGTAAGCACAATGTGCTGTGCGAAACTAGTCCACCTCTGTTTTGGCCTCTGCAACCGCAGTGTGCATCATTGTTCGCATTGAAAATTCAATAAATGACTTCAATCACGTCGGTGTGCAGCCAATTTCTTCCTCCATCCAATGCAGTTTACAAAACATATCCAACAGCAAAGAAAAGATAAAAATTCTCTAACATCCTGATGACATTTTTGTCTATGCCTAACATGTGGGATAACCTACACACTCTTTGTTCAGATTCCTACAACTTGTTAACCAATTCACAAATACGCTACTATTCGATCTCGGATGTGCAGGATAAATATGTCACTTTGCACCGTCCCTTACTAAAGAACTCACATTTTGTGGACTCACTTATTTTGAAAATATTTTCAGGGAAGGCCAATCCAGGAAAGCATTAAAGGATCACTAAAGGATTTTTTTTTTTTTTTAGCTAAATAGCTTCCTTTACCTTACTGCAGTACTGGTTTCATGTCCTTATTGTTCAATTTTGTTTTGAAGTTGCTGTAATCCTGCTTTGTTCTCCACACTTCCTGCTTGTCTGTTTCCTTATAACCACAGTGCTGGGAGCTTTCTCACAATGGTTTAAGCTGTCATTACTGTGTGTCTAAAACTTCCCAGAACCAATCAGATTCATTTTAAAAACAAAACACTGCCCTGGATTTGTTTGTTTTTGTTCTGTGTGTCTATTTCTACTTCACAGAAACATGAAGCCAGTTCAAAAGTGAAACTAACCTGCAGACACATTATATGATTGATTTTTATCTATTTTTAATCATTTTGAAAAGGAATCAGTTAACTTTTATGTCTCTATACCCTGTAAACAGTCATTTCAGCAAAAAAAAATGTTTTCCTTTAGTGACCCTTTAATATCTAACATATACAAATTACTAAGCACTCATTTCAATCGGGAACGGGAACTGCCATTAGAACTATGGGAGAAGATTTGGTCCCAGGCCACAAGAGTTCTTGTTATTTGAAAACCTAAACAAACATCCAAAAAAAAAAGAAAAATGTGAGCTGACATTTTAAGGAGCTTCAGAGGGTTTGCTACAGGCTCCTATTATCTGTGGTTCTGCTACTGATTGTGTCACAATAAAATCAATAAATCTTGGATTTCTTTTGTTGAAGTTAAAGAGATACAAGTTTGGGTAGATCTACCTAGATTTATTTTATTTTATGTATATTGCAAATATTTGTTTTTACAAGAAGTTTTAGTCTATACTTTTACACCACTGTGCGATGTTTTTTCTGCATATGTACTCAATTTTTCATCTGTTTTAAACCATTGGTGGATCCTGAATGGCTACAGAGTTGGGGACATAAATGGCACGTTAACCACAACCTAAAAATCCCAAGATTGTTTTCTATTTATAATTTTCTTTTTAATTTTTTTTTTTTCTCCTCTTCTCTCTCTCCCTCTCTCTTTCCTACTATGTAGTCCCCCTGAACTTTAAGGGACCCATCATTAAACCCTTTACTGTACACAATTTTTTATTCTTATTTATTCATTTACTCTCTCTTCTTCTCTGCACCTCGAAACACATCTCTATCCCCTCCCCAGGGCCCCTTCTAAAAAACCCAGGACAACCCCATGATAAACAAATTAACTTATATCAAAGAATCCTACCCACCCCGATTAACAACTTAAGGAAGGAGGAGGGGTAAAAGGAAGACTTACATTTAGAGAAGCAAAACCCCCAGATAGGGGGTAATGTAGTACAGCTGATAGGGAGTATGGTCAGTAGTGGGCTAGGAATTATCATTTTGAGACAATGTATATATGTGTGTGTATGTGTATAATGTATATATAACTACTGTGTAGTTATTTTATGTATAATGTGTAATAATGTGTTGTACAGTTGGAAAACGATGTTCAATAAATACATTTATAAAAAAAAAAAAAAAAAATTTTCTTTTTAACCACTTAAGGACTGCCTAGTGCACATATACGTCGGCAGAATGGCACGGCTGGGCACATCAACGTATATATACGTTGGTTTTAGTACCCAGCCATGGGTCACAGGCGTGCGCCCGCGGCGCGCTCCCGTGACCCGGTCCGAAGCTCCAGGACCGTGACCGCGGGACTCGCGGACCCGATCGCCGCTGCAGTGCGGCGATCCGTCCCTGGAGCTGAAGAACGGGGAGAGCCGTGTGTAAACACGGCTTCCCCGTGCTTCACTGTGGCCGCAGCATCGATCACGTCATCCCTGTAATAGGGGGACATGATCGATGACGTCACACCTACAGCCACACCCCCCTACAGTTGTAAACACACACAGGGAACACTCAAAGTCATAGCGCCCCCTTGTGGTTAACTCCCAAATTGCAACTGTCATTTTCACAGTAAACAATGCAATTTAAATGCTTTTTTGCTGTGAAAATGACAATTGTCCCAAAAATGTGTCAAAATTGTCCGAAGTGTCCGCCATAATGTCGCAGTCACGAAAAAAATCGCTGATCGCCGCTATTAGTAGTAAAAAAAAGCTAACTAATAAAAATGCAATAAAACTATCCCTTATTTTGTAAACGCTATAAATTTTGCAAAAACTAACCGATAAACGCTTATTGTGTTTTTTTTAACCAAACATAGGTAGAAGAATACGTATCGACCTAAACTGAGGAAAAAAAAAGTTTTTTTATATATTTTTGGGGGATATTTATTATAGCAAAAAGTAAAAAATATTGCATTTTTTTTTTAAATTGTCGCTCTATTTTTTTTTATAGTGCAAAAAATAAAAACCGCAGAGGTGATCAAATACCACCAAAAGAAAGCTCTATTTGTGGGGAAAAAGGGACGCCAATTTTGTTTGGGAGCCACGTCGCACGACCGCGCAATTGTCAGTTAAAACGACGCAGTCCCGAATCGCAAAAAGGGGCAAGGTCCTTTACCTGCATTTTGGTCCGGGTCTTAAGTGGTTAAGGGCGCATTCACTGGAGTGCATTATGTAGGGGCGTCACATGGTTTAGTCTTATTTTCTTTTTTTTATATTAACTTCAACGCTATACTAACTGTGGTGTGATGACCTGTAGTGCAGTGAGTTGCCATACACTGCATTTTTAACCAGCACACACACTACCACATACGTATGTGTAATTAGGGCATATAGAAGACAATTATTTTCTATGTGCTATTGTATGATCAATAGACATCCCAGCACTGAACCTCGGCTGTGTAACTTCCCTGTGCAGCTCTGAAAGGAATCTTTTAGGGAACGTATGATCTTCAATGTAGTAATTTTCCACCATTAAACATGGGTGTGGTCACAGATTGCAGCCTTTTTCTATGTCAGGGGTGTCAAACTCAATTTCATTGTGGGCCACATCAGCATTATGATTGGCCTCAAAAGGGCCGCTTGTACCTGTAAGATTAGATGTGCAGCGCATTCCCTCCCCTTACAGTAGATGTCAAGAGCCACCCCACCATCAGAAGTTGAGTCCCCCACCCTCCCTTACATCACAGTGCACCCCCCTTTCCTTATGCTGCTGCTGCTGCGAAGAAGCTAGATGCATTGTTTGAAAGCAGAAATTGGGGGTCTGGAGGAGGACCAGAAGAGGGCTGGAGCTCTCCTGCAGCTGCAGGAGAGGTGCGAGGGCCACATGAAATGACCTGGAGGGCCGGATTTGGCCCACGGCCTTGTGTTTGACACCTGTGTTCTATGTAAAGCAATAATTGTATCTTTTATACATCAGACAACACACCACCACAATTTGTTTTTGTTAATAAACCACCTACGGTACTTATTGACTAATAGTGTCTAAAAAAAGTGAATCGGAACTTAATAAAGGAGCACAAAGTTATGTTTTTCCCTCTTCATTATCATCCTCTGTAACATTCTAAAGATTTGAAGAAGACACCTTTTTGGCTATTTATTTAAAGCAAAGCATATACACAGTAGATAATTCGCTTTTTTTTCCGAAGATATGTAGAGGTTTTTCGCTACAATCCAGTTCACAAAAAGGTTTATACAGTATGTTTCTACATCTGGTATATGTTCCTAGAAGTAAATCTACAATAGGATTTGTTAATGTTGCAGGCTGTGGTGCTGCATTGCAGACATTAGTCAGACAGTCTTCAGTGACAACCATATCATAACTAGTGAGACTTGAGACAAATCACTGCTGACCAAGCTTCCGAAAATGTATGAGGAGACTCATTCGTTAAGTGCTAAATGACCCATTAATTGGTAGTGTGCAGAGATGCCAAAACTGGTAGCATTTCTATTAAACAGTAAAAACTGACAAACACAATCCAGTCAAAATATTGGCACCCCCACAGTGTGATAAAAACACTGTAAAACTTGGTATTTATAAAAAATAAAAAAAATAACAACTTTTTTAGTTTTGGGTAGTGTGCAGATGAATTGGAACATGTGTCAATTTGTATTGCTGTATGTGCCCCCGTTAGGGAGATTTCCCCTCTTTAACCGCTTCAGCCCCGGATGATTTTACCCACTTCCTGAACAGAGCACTTTTTACAATTTGACACCGTGTCGCTTTAACTGACAATTGTGCGGTCTTTTGACGTTCTACCCAAACAAAATTTCTGTTCTGGCTTTCTTTTGGTGGTATGTTATCACCTTTATTTTTTGCGTTATAAACAAAAAAAGTCGACAATTTTGAAAAACAACAATATTTTTTACTTTTTGAAATAATAAATATCCCCAAAAGTTTTAAAGAAAATGTTTTTCCTCAGTTTAGGCCAATATTTATTCTTCTACATATTTTTGATAAAAAAAAATTATTGAATAAGCGTATATTGATTGGTTTGTGCAAAAGTTATAGCGTCTGCAAACTATGGCAAAGATTTTAGGACTTTTTTTTTTTTACTAGTAATTCCGGTGATCTGCGATTTTTAGCAGTACTGCGACAATGTGACAGACAGATCAGAGACTTAACAATTTCTTGGGACCACTGGCATTTATATAGCGATCAGTGCTATAAAAATGCACCGGTTATTGTGTAAATATCACTGGCATTGATGGGGTTAACACTAGGGGGCGATCAAGAGGTTAAATGTGTGTTCCTTCAGCATGTTCTAACTGTGTTGGGATGTGAGTGACTAGGAGAGAAGCCATATTGTTTTTCCTTCGTAGGAAGAAACAATATTGCTCCTCTCCTCTGACAGCACAGGAATTTGTGTGTTGCGTTGCGTGTTGCGATAGCGTGTGGCCGGCGGCGATCGTGCCCGCCATTCACGTGCATTGGGTTCTCCACCATTCAGCAGCCGCGCGTGCCCTCTGGTGGCCAAAAATGTGTAGGACGCCCAGGAGAGCCATTGTGCCGCAGTATATGTTCGTGACACAGTCGGAAAGTGGTTAATTGTCCTGTTTATCATTATCATTGAAAGTGAAAGTAAAATAAAATAAAATCCCACATTTTGGGTTTTCTTCCTATAAGGACACTAGTTCTGGTGACCTGGGGGTCCCAGAGAAACTCTCCTAATTTGCAGGGATTTTCTCTGACTTCCTGCTTGGCTCTGGGATAGGAAATTAAGGGAAATCTCCGCAATGAAACACAGATGGCGGAAACAAAAATCTGAATGGATCTATCCAAAAATGAAACATAAATATAAAATCGCCTATAGTTCTAATTTAAGACTTTCTAATACATAGACCTAGAACAGGTATAGTAAAATTTCTTTACATTGTTTCTTATTTTCTTATCTGTTCTTGTACCAGCAATTACCTAACAGTTTGGAGTCAGTAATCTAGAGTATTTATGATCATATGTTCCTGCTGAAAGGTTGCATATATAACCTGTGCAATGTAAACTTGTTCTCTTTTACTAATAAAGACGTAATAAATAAAAATAAATACAATTCACAAGCAAAAGTTTATGAAAAGTATAGAAAAAAAAACATGTTTCCATAGCAATCACATTTCAGGCATTATTGATTTTAAAAGTACAGGTTTAATTATGAAAGTGGTCTACTAATTTGTTGCTACAGCCAGCACCCCCTATTTTATTTTACTCCTACAAAGGGCAAAATTCCAAATTTGATATAATAAGGTGTGACTTTTTATAAATGTCTTTGATATAATAAAGATAAAAATAACAAAAAAAATTGCAACAACAATTTAGCATTTTAGAAACAGTTTTATGTATAATTTCAACACAAACTAGATTGTTCCCTAAAATGTACCTGAAATCATTGATCAAAATGTGCTCTTTCAATTATTAAACCCTAACAATTCTGATTTGTTTAGCCATTCTTGACTTATATTAATGTTTAAATACACAGAAAAGATGTACTGTTGCAGTTATGATTCTCACCAGTAGTGGGCACTGTTCTACCACGTTTCAACTACAGAATGCAATATTAAAAAAGGAAATGACATTACCTACTAAAACGAATACAGATGGCAGACTGCGGGGCTACGTTTTTATCTAAAAACCTGATGCAAATGTTGGTATCTATAATGCATTGCTGACATAAACCGTGTTTTAAATGCATATCTCAATTTATTACACTGTAAAATCGTTTTAGGAAACCAAAAGTGGCAATTTAGATTTCATTTTGTATGTACTCTGTAAACATGAAAATTTAAACCTGAGTCACCTATTGCAAAGCAAATATGAATCAGATTCCATATAATTAAGGTAGAAAACCTGCAACGTCATTGGGGATATGTTTCTCCCTGTGACACCAAGCCAAGATATAAGGGCAACAGGGGGCACTGGGACAGAAAGGTAGCAGCAGTAATTTAAAAAAAAAATAGGCATATACTGTACAGGGAGGAAAATATTTTTTTTGCCCACTTACAAAGAAATAAAGGGTCTATAATTTTTTTCCATAGGTGTATTATATTATTATATTATTATAAAAATCCAGAAAAAAACACATATTACAAATGTTATAAAATGAGTTGCAGTTCAGTGAGTAAAATAAGTATTTGATCCCTGAGAAAAACATGAATTAGAAACCCTTGTTGGCAAGCACAGAATTAAGACATTTGTTTTGGTTAGTGAACTGGTTTGCACGAATCTCAGGAGGGATTTTGATCTACTTTTTTTTACAGATCTTCTCTAAATCCTTACGGTTTCTTAGCTGTCTCTTGGCAACTCGAAGTTTTAGCTCTCTCCATAAATTTTCTATAGGATTAAGGTCTGGAGACTGGCTTGGCCTCTTCATGACCTTAATGTTCTTCTTGAGCCACTCCTTTGTTGCCTTGGTAGTATGTTTTGTCATGCTGAAAGACCCATACATGACTCACCTTCAGTGCTCTGGCTGAGGAAAGAAGGTTCTTATCCAAGATTTTACAATAAATGGCCCCGTCTATTGGCCCCTTAATGCAGCAAAGTCGGTCTGTATCTTTAGCAGAGAAACAGCCCCAAAGCATAATGTTTTCACCTCTGTGCTTGACTGGAGGCATGGTGTGCTTAGGGTCATAGTGAGTATTTTTCTTTCTCTAAAAGTCTAAAAAAGAAAAATACATCATTTGGCCACTAGATGGCCCCAAGTATCATAGAAAATTCTACAAACGTGCCAGACACAGCCACATTACATTCAGCTCCTCTAGTGTTTATTTTTTATTACATATTTGGCTTTTTTTTTTTTTTTACTAATGAGAGTTATGCACACATGACCATTTTTCTGGTTGTAAAAAAATTACGTTTTTAATGGTCTAGAAAAAAAAAAATTCAACCCGATCATTAAAACGGCCTTACCTACACACGATCGTGAGAAAAAAATGCTCTAGCAAAGCGCGGTGACGTACCACACGTACGACGGCACTATAAAGGGGAAGTTCCATTCAGATGGCGCCACCCTGCTTTTGTTGATTTTGTGTTAGTAAAAGACGGTTTGCGCTTTTCAGTCTGTTACAGTGTGATGAATGTGCTTACTCCATTACGAACGCTAGTTTTACCAGAACGAGTGCTCCCGTCTCATAACTTGCTTCTGAGCATGCACGGTTTTTGCACGTCAATAAAGCCCGCACACAACCATTTTTTCCGACATTAAAAACAACGTGAAAAATTAGAGCATGTTCGAAATTTATAATGGCCATTTTTTACATTGTAAAAAATGCTCTGGAGCCCACACACGATCGTTTTTAATGACATAAAAAAACACGGCATTTTTTACAACCCGAAAAACGGTTGTGTGTACGCGGCATTAGAGTCAAGTCTATGATGTAATACAAGTGCTCATTACACTTTTGCACATGGAGTGCTGAGGTCATAGATCATATAAGGCTTTTCATGGCCTTTTGGGGCTCCTGTGAACAGGCATAATTGTGTGGTTGCCATAGTCCCATACATATTTTGCCATTTCTATTACAGTGTATATAAAAGTTTTTTGTTCTAGTTTTGGATAGGACTGGAACCTCTGTCTTTTTGCTGTCTATATTCCCACTAATGAGATTCGCCCTCTCTATTGGTCTTGGTGATCACTACAGTACAGAAAGTAAAGATGGTAAATCAAACATTTATGAGTTGTCACAGAAAGGGAGAGAAGGGAAATCTTCCAGTGGGTAAACCTGTTCTGGTTGGTAAGAGAAGATTCACGTTGAAGAGCTCTCCTTTTGCTTTCTGTTGTGTCTCCTGTACAGTTACAAGAAGTAAAGGTAAATCTCCCTGATGAGAGACAGAAAAAGGAACCGACAGGGATTCTTAACCATACCTAATCTATCGAAAATTGGAAAAAAAAAAGGGTTTTGGCTTTACATACTCTTTAAAGGCAGCCATTTTCAACCAGGGTTCAATCCCCAGGGTTCCTTTAAAGGTTGGTTCCTTTAGAGGTTCCTTGAGCTGTGACTACCTGACCTCTTTTTAATGGTACCTGTATAGCCCCAGGCCCAACATCACTTGGCAGCAGTATTATACCAATGATCTTTATTCTGACCATTCTATAATATTTATTTAGCAGGGGTTGCCCGAGACCTGAAATTTATTTCAAGTGTTACCCTGGGGAGAAAAGTTTGAGAAAGGTTGCTTTAAGGTGTAAGCAAACTGTATATCATCTAAATCTGTTTAGAGGAGTTTATTTTTTCAATCTTGCTATCGAAATGAAAAATAAAGATATAGGGCCAGATTCAGAAAGTATTTACGCCGGCGTAGCAAGAGATACGTCGTGTAAATACTAATAATAGCCGGCGTATCTTTTTTCTGTATTCAGAAAACAAGATACGCCAGAATTCTGCTAATATACGAGCGGCGTAAGTCACTTACATCGTCGTATATTAGTTGCATATTTACGCTGGCCGCTAGGTGGCGCTTCCGTCATTTTACGCGGTGAATATGTAAATTAGGGAGTTACGGCGATTCCCGAACGTACTTGCGGCCGAGCGTCGTATTTTACGTCGTTTGCGTAAAACTTTTTCCGGCGTAAAGTTACCCCTGCTATAGGAGGCGTAGCCAATGTTAAGTATGGACGTCGGGACAGCGTAGAATTTTACGTAGTTTACGTAATACTTTCGGGAATGGGGCTGTACGTAAGTTACCTACACGTCGTTTACATTGACATACGTCCACGGACGGCTCATGCACTGTTCAGAAAATACGTAAATTGCGTGGGGTCATGATTCATTTACATGAATCACACCCCCACATTAATAATTTGAATTAGGCAACCTTACGCCGGACACTTTACGCTACGCTACGCTACGCCGCCGCAACTTATGGAGCAAGTGCTTTCTGAATAAGGCACTTGCCCATAAAATTTGCAGAAGCGTAGCGTAAAGAGCATACGCTACGCCGCCGGATAGATACATATTTGTATCTGAATCTGGCCCTTAATAAAGATTAAAATCAAGGTACTATACATGTCACATGCACAAATTCTGGATATGTTGCTAGTGTACATTTACTGCATCTCATCAGGCTATACACTTTGCAAGAAGTCCTGCAGTAATCGTGTCTTTATTTTGCTCTCTCTCTCACTTTTCAGCTTATGTAATGCTTTTATGAATGTATTGATTTCCATTACATGTTTAGATGAAATTGAGTTTATTTTGTGCCGCGCTTGACTTTAGGGAACAGAACTGAGACAAAATCTAATTTTATTTTAATTGATTGGTTCCCAATTTCAATACCCTAAAGTCAGCACTGATACATTTTCCACACTCCTTTTGATGCCTTCTCTGTGTCTCGTGGACCAAAAGGTAGTATGTCATGAAACCGATTTTCTGAAACTATACAGGCTGCAAGCTTTAGCCGGGGAACCATCAGCATTGTTTCTTACATTGTTTAAAGTAATGAGGCCTAAAATGTTTTGAAAAGCTGATATCCAGAGAAGCATTACACAATTTATTATCATGGAAGTCATAAAAATTACAACACTAATATTAATATGTAGTTAAACATAGGATGCATATTATGTGTAGCGCCCATGTACTTTTAGGTACTGGTGCTTTTCTAAATTTAAGGGGGATGAGAGAGTTAGTTAGCTCTCATCCAGTTAATTTGATCGGATTGGGTCTCTGTCTTGGCTTGGCTGTGCTGTGGGCCTGTCCTGTTGTTCTTGGGGGGCTTGGGGGGCCCGTCCTGTTGTTCTTGGGGGGCTGTTACCACCCCGAGGCAATATGTGGCGGCAGTGGAGTCGAAGCTGGGGTGCGCTCTCTCGGCAGCCAATCGGCAGGGTTGAGAATTGCTGGGCATGCCAGGAGAGGGTACATAAGAGACGGGATGCTCTAGGTCCCGGGTTCTGGAAGTGCGTCACCCACCTTCAGGGTGTGTGCGCTGTGGCCTACCAGGCCGGGGTGCACGTGCCAGGCGGTGTTCTCGGTTCCGGGCCCACTTTGGTTCGGAGCATCTGAGTCGTGGCTGGGCCCCTATGATCCATTGGGGATCGAGGTGGCTGGATGCTGAGGGGCTGGACGTCGGTCGCCTGTCAGTCGGTAGCCTAACTACAAACTACCTGAAGTGACTTATGCTTAAAGCTTACTGAGGAGAATATTCTCCATGATCGAAATTCTAGGAAGGGGCCCGTGGCAAAGGTTCGCTTCCCTCAAAGTTCCGAGTGATACTCTGGCTGCCAGGCCTGTGGCAAAGGCTGCTCCAGGTATGCTAAACCCACTCTGGCTAGAGTGGTGAAGAAGATAAAAGTGCTATTGGAAGCAGGACTGTCTTCCTCATTGTTACGCCTGAACCTGCTATTTCTTCTTCTTATACATCTTTACTAGTGTTGCTCACGAATATTCACATTGCGAATATTCGCTACGAATATTGCATATTCGAGTATTCGCGAATAACTCGAATATTGCGGCGAATATTCGCTATGGCGAATATTCGTATTTTTTTCTAATTTATTTTTAAAACAGATCACATCCTAGTGATCTCCATCGACGTCTAAAAGCATTGCTGGTATGATTAGAGAGAGACCCTGGGCCGAGTAGCTGATGCGATTCTTTTATGTTGCCGAAAATTTGCATTGCGAATTTTCGGCAACATAAAAGAATCGCATCAGCTACTCGGCCCTTCTTTTGCATCAGAGCCAATCAGAATAACTCGAATATTCGACAAACGGAATATTGCGCGATTATCTTCTCCGCCCTTCTTTTGCATCAGAGCCAATCAGAATAACTCGAATATTCGGCAAAAGGAATATTGCGCGATATTCCTTTTGCCGAATATTCAAGTTATTCTGATTGGCTCTGATGCAAAAGAAGGGCGGAGAAGATAATCGCGCAATATTCCTTTTGCCGAATATTCGAGTTATTCTGATTGGCTCTGATGCAAAAGAAGGGCGCATCAGAGCCAATCAGAATAACTCGAATATTCGGCAAAAGGAATATTGCGCGATTATCTTCTCCGCCCTACTTTTGCATCAGAGCCAATCAGAATAACTCGAATATTCGGCAAAAGGAATATTGCGTGAGATTATGGAGGTAAAAAGGCGTTGGGGCTAGAGACGGTTTCTTTCTAGAGGTTGAGATTTTCATAACAGAGTGTCATAGGTGTTTTGGTGGTGCTCAGGTAGCTTTGGTAAAGATATGCCAATTGGTGGCAGATTTAACCCCTATCAGCAGTTTAATATTTACAGACAAAACTGGTTTACTTAAAAAATGTCTTTGTATTAA
This sequence comes from Rana kukunoris, assembly GCA_029574335.1. Taxonomy (NCBI): domain Eukaryota; kingdom Metazoa; phylum Chordata; class Amphibia; order Anura; family Ranidae; genus Rana; species Rana kukunoris. The sequence continues at coordinate 211,675,017 of CM056050.1, read as the reverse complement.
TTAAAAATACATACTGGTATGTATAACATTGACATACCAAGTTATTTTCATTTACCAAAATCAAGTCCAACATTTTTAATAATTGTAGATTAATAAACATATTTTAGTCCCCCTATAAATATGTTATACATTTGAATTCCCACAAAAGGTGCAGTTTGTTTCAAATGTACAGATATGGGAGGGAGTCACAGGTATTTGTATTTAAAAAACGCAAAAAAATACCTGCTCATCTTGACAAAAATGTTGTTAGATGATAATTTCCTATGCTTTCTGCCTGTGCTGCATTCTTCTGCTAGGATGCTGCCACTGTTGGGCCAACACATTTCAACCCAAGGTCAGGTCAGACAGCCAGGGCCACCCAGAATGCGACTTTTGGCCCATTTATCAGGGATCAGTTAAAAATTTGTACAGTGTATTACCAGCTTTAGATTAATGAACAAGAAATGAACTATGTTTGGAAAACATATCTTCCCATGAACGTAGTTCTCCAAATCTTTTTAAATATATTGTTCAGTAATTTTGGTTTAATATCCTTTTAACCAATGTTTCCCCTACAGCACTTTCATCACAACGGTTTTATTTTTACTTAATTTATTTCTTCTTCTGTATGCATGTTTTTGCTATGAAATGTATTATCATGGTAACCAAGAAACTGCACAGGCAGATCAAGTCTATACTTTTCTTATTCGTACAATACTGCAGTAAACAAAATGTTTATTGGAAAAAGGCAAATTGTCAAAGACAAAAGTCGTATTTCATATAAAGAGTAAGAAGATCTGAAGTTAAAATTAATTGTACTTTTGGTCTTAGGGATGTGTGTGCATTTTATACAGCATTTGTCTTCCCCCCATGGCGCTCCTGACATTTCTTTGTAATAGGAATTTATCACATTACATCATACTCTGGCGCCTAGAACAGAAATAATGTGCACACACGTCAAGACCTTCCAGATGATTAGCAGCAATTCATGGGGACCAAATGTCTTGCCTAATAACATTCACTAGATTCGAGCAACAGTAATTTGCAAAGAGTTCACAGATGAAATACATGTGTCAGGAATGGTCCCCCCTGCTGGTAAATCTGCCTATTATTTTGGCTGCAGTTCTGGCCTCCACCAGCGGGGGGTTCTTGGTATGTTGGAGCACACAGCTTTCCCTGCGTTCAGGTGTGACCTGAATGCAATCAGCACGCCTCTATTTATACCCGGCAAGTTCAAGCAGAACTCGCCCAGGTATCCGTCTATTAACCCGACCCTGAGCCTGATATCTGGACCCTGAGCCTGTTGTCTCCATCCTGGACTTTTGACCCGATCTGATCCGATCCGACCTGACCTGATCCCTCTCCTGGACTTTTCCTTCCTGTTCATTCCCCGTCCACAGCTACTTCCTGATCCCCCGTGTATGACCTCGGCCTGGCCTGTTTATGATTCTGGTATTCCTCTTTCCTGTAAATATCATCTTTAGTGTTGTTTTTGTCACTGTGGATCTTTGTTTGTTTGCACTGAGCTTGTTGAAGGTGGTGGGGTGTTACCCCCTCTTCTTAAATAAATCACCCTTTTTACCTATATCTGTTTGGATTCCTCTTTGCAATCACATAGTACTGGTCTATTTCTAATCACTGACAGTATACCAGGGCCATCCTAGACCAGACGTGCTTGCATTAAGGAACCACCCTGTTGTTGTGCGTTTTTCTGAAGCATGGATTTCAATGAAATCTGTTACTTTTCCCTACTGGCTGAGGAGGATGGGGAGTATTGTCGCCAGGTTTTTGAGGGGTGGACAAGGGATCAGCTGATGGAAACCATCCGATCAGCTCATTCTTTGGTGGATCAGGGTTATATGTCTTTTGACGATATTCACTCATTGATTCAGTTATGTGTTGAATCGGCTCCGTCTGTTATTCCTGATGGTAGTGATGACTTCTCTCCCCCCTTCAGTCCTGACCAAGTTGAATCCCTGGTATGGTTGATGGAGGATGATCCAGCCTCCTTTGATGAACACTATTGCTCTTGTTCCCAGCAGAAGTTATCTGACTGCATTAGTTCAGTGCAGTCTCTGATTAAACAAGGTGTGTGTGAACCAGCCTTTGTTCAACCTGTGCTGCAGGCATGGTCAGATCTCCTGATTCCAGCCAAGCCACTGCATCCCAGCCCTGCCATTAACCACTTACCTTCCCAAGGATCTAGCCGTCCATTGCCAATGACAACCTCAGCTATAGCCCAGTTAATTCCGCCTCCTACCAAGTATTATTACCCAGTCTCTACTTGTTGTACCTACCCCGCCTTTAATCCACCTGTTTCTTCCTTTTCACCAGTAACAACTCCACAAAAACCTCCTCCAGTCACCATCCCTGTGTCTCTGCCATATTCCAATCCTTCCTCCTACTTAATTCCATCCTCTTCATACATCACTTCTGTTAGCAAACCTGCAGTGTCTAAATCTAAAAAGAAACGGAAGTACTTCCCAACCCATACCATCGTGCCCTCTGCTCAACCTGTCCCAGTGCCCTCTGCTCAACCTGTCCCAGTGCCCTCTGCTCAACCTGTCCCAGTGCCATCTGTTCCAGTGCCACCTGTTTCAGTGCCAGCCGCCCAGCTTGTGCCATCCGACCAGTCTGCTCCGGTGCCAGCCTGCCACCCTGGTGTTCCTGTGCCAGCCTGCCACCCTGGTGTTCCTGTGCCAGCCTGCCACCCTGGTGTTCCTGTGCCAGCCTGCCACCCTGGTGTTCCTGTGCCAGCCTGCCACCCTGGTGTTCCTGTGCCAGCGTGCCACCCTGATGTTCCTGTGCCAGCCTGCCAACCTGATGTTCCTGTGCCAGCCTGCCAACTTGATGTTCCTGTGCCAGCCTGCCAGCCTGATGTTCCTGTGCCAGCCTGCCAACCTGATGTTCCTGTGCCAGCCTGCCAGCCTGATGTTCCTGTGCCAGCCTGCCAGTCCGATGACTTCCAGTCCGCTGCCCAGCCTGATGACTTCCAGTCCGCTGCCCAGCCTGATGACTTCCAGTCCGCTGCCCAGCCTGATGACTTCCAGTCCGCTGCCCAGCCTGATGACTTCCAGTCCGCTGCCCAGCCTGATGACTTCCAGTCCGCTGCCCAGCCTGATGACTTCCAGTCCGCTGCCCAGCCTGATGACTTCCAGTCCGCTGCCCAGCCTGATGACCTCCAGTCCGCTGCCCAGCCTGATGACCTCCAGTCTGCTGCCCAGCTTGATGACCTCCAGTCTGCTGCCTAGCTTGATGACCTCCAGTCTGCTGCCCAGCTTGATGACTTCCAGTCTGCTGCCCAGCTTGATGACTTCCAGTCTGCTGCCCAGCTTGATGACTTCCAGTCTGCTGCCCAGCTTGATGACTTCCAGTCTGCTGCCCAGCTTGATGACTTCCAGTCTGCTGCCCAGCTTGATGACTTCCAGTCTGCTGCCCAGCTTGATGACTTCCAGTCCGCTGCCCAGCCTGCTGTTCCTGTGCCAGTCTGCCAGCCTGCTGTTCCTGTGCCAGTCTGCCAGCCTGCTGTTCCTGTGCCAGTCTGCCAGCCTGCTGTTCCTGTGCCAGTCTGCCAGCCGCTCATTCCTGTGCCTGCTGCCCAGCTCGATGACCCGGAGCCTGCTGCCCAGCTCGATGACCCGGAGCCTTCTGTCCAGCTCGATGACCCGGAGCCTTTGTCTGCTGCCCAGCTCGATGACCCGGAGCCTGCTGCCCAGCTCGATGACCCGGAGCCTGCTGCCCAGCTCGATGACCCGGAGCCTGCTGCCCAGCTCGATGACCCGGAGCCTTTATCCGCTGCCCAGCTCGATGACCCGGAGCCCGCTGCCCCGCTCGAGGACCCAGAGCCTTCGTCCGCTGCCCAGCTCGATGACCCGGAGCCTTCGTCCGCTGCCCAGCTTGATGACCCGGAGCCTTCGTCCGCTGCCCAGCTCGATGACCCCGGAGCCTTCGTCCGCTGCCCAGCTCGATAACCCGGAGCCTTCGTCCGCTGCCCAGCTCGATGACTCGGAGCCCGCTGCCCAGCTCGAGGACTCGGAGCCCGCTGCCCAGCTCGAGGACTCGGAGCCCGCTGCCCAGCTCGAGGACCCAGAGTCTATGCCCTCTGCCCAGCTTGTTGACCCGGAGCCTTCGTCTGCTGACCCGCTCGATGACTCGGAGCCCGCTGCCCAGCTCGAGGACACCATGAGCCTTCCCCAGCAACAGCTGGTTGGAGCGTCTGGAGGCCGCTCCTTTGATGGGGGGGGTACTGTCAGGAATGGTCCCCCCTGCTGGTAAATCTGCCTATTATTTTGGCTGCAGTTCTGGCCTCCACCAGCGGGGGGTTCTTGGTATGTTGGAGCACACAGCTTTTCCTGCGTTCAGGTGTGACCTGAATGCAATCAGCACGCCTCTATTTATACCCGGCAAGTTCAAGCAGAACTCGCCCTGGTATCCGTCTATTAACCCGACCCTGAGCCTGATATCTGGACCCTGAGCCTGTTGTCTCCATCCTGGACTTTTGACCCGATCTGATCCGATCCGACCTGACCTGATCCCTCTCCTGGACTTTTCCTTCCTGTTCATTCCCCGTCCACAGCTACTTCCTGATCCCCCGTGTATGACCTCGGCCTGGCCTGTTTATGATTCTGGTATTCACCTTTCCTGTAAATATCGTCTTTAGTGTTGTTTTTGTCACTGTGGATCTTTGTTTGTTTGCACTGAGCTTGTTGAAGGTGGTGGGGTGTTACCCCCTCTTCTTAAATAAATCACCCTTTTTACCTATATCTGTTTGGATTCCTCTTTGCAATCACATAGTACTGGTCTATTTCTAATCACTGTCCCTCTTTAAACGAAAAACCCTGGGTGGTGAAGATTTGGGACTGCATTACCTAATGACAGAGAACTGGTATCTTGGCAGGTTGGTCTTGAAAGGGCTTCTTGTTATTGAGTTTAACATTATCTCAGATAATCTTCAGTAAAAGTAACTAGCTATTATATTTCATGTGACTGAATTATCAAACTGTTTGATATTGTACAATATCTTAATACCCGACAGGTGTATATTCGAACTTTAAAGTCTTAGCTGAAAAATAGGGTTAAGATTGAGGTACAGTAGATGGTAGATACACAGTATGTCACATCTATAGTCACACAAATTCTTAAATGATCAAATACCACAACAAGAAATCTCTATTTGTGTAAAAAAAATGATAAAAATGTAATTTGCGTACAGTTTTTGCATGAAAATAAGCGCCGTTGGCCATAGCCATAGCCATAGCCAAAATCTCCCCACTGTCAAAATACAATAGCTTTCTTACAAACAAGTTCAACCAATCAAAACAAGGGTAATCTGATATAGTTAGCAAAATAACTTAATCTCCAGATAACACCAAGCCAATTAGCAGGAACTTGGCCCTGGAATTGTTCATTAATTTCACCTGACCATTTTAGGTTATTTTAACCCGCTATATCGAGCAAACACTATCTTCTTCTATTTTCGCAATAACTAAATATTACCTTTTATATTCTCCTATCTTGATTATATATGATTGTTATTATTAATAACTAGCGTAATATCACAACATTTTTATGATAACTGAAATGCCACACTAAGGAATACTCCTTACATTTGGTGCTATATAATTCATGAGAGAATCATAGTTACAGTATAATTGCTTTTTTGGATATTATTTTCATTGTATTGTACCAATACGAATGTTACTATTCTCATGACCTTTGTTATGCCTTGTGAAAACATAATAAAATATTCAAACAAGAATACAATAGCTCAGCGGGGAGGATTCCCCCAGCTGGTTGAACAAAAAGAGAGAGACTCATCTATGGGCTGTTCAGGCTGGCCATACACAGTTTGAATCTTGGTCGGTTCAGCAGGAACCGGCCAAGATTCAAATGATTATTGGGCAGGCAAAATGTACCAAGTTGATTGATTAATTGATTGATCGATCAACTTGGGTTCAACCAGCCTGCCAGATTCTCTTACCATTTTAGCAGCCACTAGCGATAATCACTGTCTTCTCCCAGCGGAGATGGCTTCCCTGCTTCCGCGTCTGCCAGGAGAAAACAATTGCCGATTCCTCAGTCGTCAGCACTGTGTGTTGATGGGGGAATCCTGCAAATTTATTTTCTGCAACCCGTGGTTGCAGGAAAGAAAATTGCAACGTGTATGGCCAAACTTACCTGGAACAAGTATGCAAATCAGGAGTTCTGAGTTTGCCATAAAAACGTTATTTGCCTTTGTGTTCCAGGACAATGACTCAAAGTATTAAGCCAGAGGCAACAAGACAACTGTTTTTTTTTTTTGAGAAGGTGGTCAGCAATGGAAGCCTCCATATCACACAAAGTACAGGTTTCCCACAAACAAAGCTGCAAGACACAAGCAAATGAAGCTGAAGTAGGATTCAATCTATCCATTTATTTCCTTATAAGACAGCTTGTTCGAGTTACTCACTCAGACCTGAAATGTGATTTTCGCATTACTTGCAACCTTTAAAGGGCTTGTAAAGGTTTGTTTTTTTATTTTCTAAATTGGTTCCTTTAAGCATTGTTGGTTCACTTACCTTTTCCTTAGAATTCCCTTCTAAATGTTTTTTTTCTTTGTTTGAATTTCTCACTTCCTGTTTCTCCTCAGTAAGCATTCCACTATTATCTGAGCGGTCAAAGTCATTTAGAACAGCTTACAACAGGAAGTGAGAAATTCAGACAAAGAAAACAAAGAAAAAAAACATTTAGAAGGGTAATGAAAGGAAAAGGTAAGTGAACCAACAATGCACTAGCTTAAAGGAACCTATTTAGAAAATAAAAAACAAACCTTTACAAACCCTTTAAAGGGGTAGTTCCCCCCAAAACCTTTTTTTTTTAACATTGATTGAGGCTCGTTTTGTCAAGGGGAATCGGGTGGTTTTTTTTTTAGAATCGAAGCAGTACTTACCGTTTTAGAGATGCATCGTCTCCGTCGCTTCCGGGTATGGTCTTCGGGTCTGGGCATTCCTATTTGATTGATAGGCTTCCGACGGTCGGATACATCGTGTATTGGGCCAGATTCACGTACATCTGCGCATCATTGGACCGGCGTAGCCTTTACGTTAGACTGGCACAATGTAGCGGCGCAATCACCCTATTCTTGTCGGTTTTACGCAGAAATTTGCGCCTGCGCAGCGTTATTTCATAGGCGCAAGGCGGAGTAATACAAATTGGGAAGGACGTGGGCGTGTTACATTGAAATGAGCCGTGACCCCATGCAAATGAAGGGCCGGCCGGCTCGCGCATGCGCGCTTGAAGCAGACCATGGTCAGCACCTCTGTGCGCATGCTCACAACTCGGGAACGGCGCAATCAGTGAAATTGGAAGTGGACTAGGGCAAATTAGTGAACTACGCAGACAGCATAAATAGACAGACAGAAATGCACTTCCTTTGCAAAAGTACATCCCTTTGTATCCCTCCCTATACAGCAAGGTGCTTTTGTTCTGTTGTTTGTTGCGTTGTGATATGTCTTTGTTATATTTGTGGACTGTGTGATCTAGTGTTTGGTAGAAGATATTTGAAAGTGATTTTTGGTGACTGCTTGTGAGACTTTTTGGTTGATAGATTTTTGTTTGTTTATTTTATTGCTTGATTTTTCCTGCTTGTTTTTGTGAGTGATTTTTGTTGATTGTGTGGGAGAGAGTTGTTGTATGAGTATGACTGAGAGGAAGAGGAAGTTAAATTTTACTTTGGGGGAGAAACAAATTCTTGCCCGGGCCATTTCCCAATATGGGCGTTTCCAACACCACCCCGGCCAGGAGGCGTGATATCTTGCAGAACATTACTGACGAGGTGAATGCATCGGGGGGGGGGGGGGGGGGGCCCCAGACCCGGACACGGTCGGGGATTGAAAAGAAGATCAATGACCTCGGGCGTTTGGTCAGAAAGAAGCTGGCCAAAATGGTAGCCCATGCCAGGGCCACAGGAGGGGGCCCACCATGCCCTGACAGCGGAGGAGCGCGTGGTGGCCCAGACCTTTCATAGACAACAGGTGGAAGGCCTGCCCGGCTATGACTCAAGTCATGAAGGCGTGATGCCAGGTAAGGTTTTTTTTCCCTATCAGGTGTGTAGCATGTGTGGGGGAGGGGGTGAAAGGGAATATGTGGCAAGTGTGGGGATCCTCCAACCTGTGAATGTTTTGTGTCATCCACAGATGAGCAGGAGGGTGCTGGGCCATCTGGGCTGACCGCACCATCCCAGGGACAACAGCCTGATGAGGACCCCCCGACAAGGCCGGAGTCCTCGGAGGAGTTAAGAGGAGGAGGAGGAGTTTGAGGAGGAGGAGGATGTCATGTCAGCCAGTGGCTTGCTGTTTTTGGATGAGTCTTCCTCTCTGGCTGGCAGCAGCCAGCCCTCCATAAGGGCTAGCCCCTCCCACTCCTCCCCCAACAGGGCTCCTCTCCCAAGGGCCTCCCCTTCTCCCCGGCCACAAGCCTCAGCTGGAGGCAGGAAGTCATCCCAGAAGACCAGGGGGTGGCCAAGCTTCTGCCCGCCAATCTGAGAAGGGACCAGGCCCTTCAGACCCGCCATCTGGGACAGGTCAGCCAGACTTTGGGGCGGATGGAGGAGAGCCTGTCCTCCATAAAGGATACTCTTGGGGACCTGGACTGCCACTCCCGGGCTCTTACAAACTGCCTAAATGCACTGCAGACTACAACAGCAGACGTTGGGCAGGATGTGAGGGCCCTCACCCAGGCTATCCAGGCCAACACGGCAACACTAGGTGCTGGCCTGAACAGAATTGCCGTGGCCTTGGAGGGCAGGCCGCCAGGTGGGAAGAGAAGGGCTGCTCCTCCTTCCCCGGATTACCCCCCCCCATGAGTCTCCCCTGAGGAGCCGGGGCCGTGGCCGTGGGCGCCCCAGGCGTGGCTCACGCCAACGGCATTAATTTGTTTTTCCCCTTTTTTTTTGCTGGACTTTTTTTTTTTTTTTTGCTGGAATTATTTTTTTTTTGCTGGACATTTTTTTTTTTTTTTTGTGATGTGAATGTTTTTGGAATGTGGGGGTGATATTCCTGCCGGAAAAGGGATGTCACCCTCAGTTTTGGTGGAGTAGGGTTCCCCAGGACCAGGGGGAAGTGATCCCCAGGTTCGTGTGAATGGTGTATGAATGTACAGTGACATAATTGGAGCCGTGGCATGGCGTTGCTGCTCACAAGTCCAGCATGGTGGGCTTGTGCTAATCCAATTAGATGAGGATGTGATGTGTCTGTGCTAGGGACCACAGTGGTGTGCATGCATGCATTCTCATTGTGCCATGATTAATGTGTGTGTTTAACAAGCAAAGATGCCTAATGTGAGCTGTCTCCTGGCTGCTCTTCCCTCAGAAGACGGGGTAACCTCGGTTAGGGGGGGATTGTCTGGTTCAGGGGTCAGGTCATCACGTATGTCAATCTGCAGGCCCTTTCTCACTGCGAAGTTGTGCAGAATGCAACATGCACCGATGATCTGGCACACAAAGTTTGGGGAATACAACAGGGTCCCCCCAGACTTATCCAGGCATCGGAAACGTGACTTCAGGAGGCCAAAGGTGCGCTCCACCACTGCACGTGTTTTGGCGTGTGCTTCATTGTATCTTTCCTCTCCTGGGGTTTGGGGGTTCCGGATAGGAGTCATGAGATGAGGTCCCAGTGCATATGCAGAGTCACCTGGAAGGGAAAAGACAGGAGGATGTTAGTAGTGCATGTGCCCCTTGTGATGTGTGCATCATGGGGGGGACAGTCATGCCTGCCACCCATGTCACTCACCAACCAGCCAGGTGTCCCCATACACGTTCTGTTCGAATTCCATTCGGATGGGGCTCTGATTGTAGATGTAGCTGTCATGGCTGGATCCGGGGGGGTTTGGCACGGACGTGCCATATGAGGCCTTGGGCATCGACTATCACCTGTACGTTGATGGAATGCCAATGCTTCCGATTGCGGTATATGTGCTCTGTCTCATGGGGGGGGCTGGAGTGCCACATGTGTGCAATCAATGGCCCCCACAGTGCGTGGGAATCTGGCAATTCTGTAGAAATCTGCAGGTCCTCAGTGGTGGGTTTGTTGATTTGGTTGGCCATGTGTCTGAGGATTGCAGGGACAACCTGGTGCACACATCTGCTCACGGAGGATTGTGACATCCCGGCCACCACTCCACTTGTTCTTTGAAAAGAGCCACTGGCAAGGAAATGGAGTGTTGCCATGACCTTGACCAGTGGCTGCACTGCATGTGAGCGGTGTGTTTGGCTGGTGATGTCCTCCTGCAAGGTTATGGTTAATTCCAGGATGGCATGAGGGGTGAATCTGAAGATGCGATACACCTCAGAATCACTCATGCCAAAGAGGTCCATGCGGTTGCAGTATATCCTCTCCCGTGCCCTCCTCCGTGCCCTCATCCTTTGCTCCTCTAAAGTCAGTAGTATAGCTATGAGCGAGGATGTCCCTGGCATGTTGGCATCCAGATTGTTGTGCAACACGTGTGACTGCTCAGCTCCTCACTAACGGTGTTGCTTTCTCTGACATGTAGACGAATTGTCTAATTTTAGACCACCTTTTATATGGTCTAATTTTAGACAGGCCGTGCAGCTGTTGCGCACAGCGCGTAGCCTGCGCTGCACCAACGTTCTTTTGTGGATCCCCGTAACTCCCTCATTAGCATATTTGAATAGCAAATCAATGGTGTGTCTAACGCAGTTTTGCGCGGACGGATGCGCCTGTCTATCGAAATTACGCTGGACAAAAAAAAGTAGATTTCTTGCGTATCTCGTTTTGGGGGTGCGGAGTATCGAAACACATGCGCACATTTAGACTTACGCCGCGCATCTCCTGTTACGCCGGCATAATCGCTCTGTGAATCTGGCCCATTGTATTTATCGCGTATACAGTAACACACACTTTTTTTGTTATACGCAGGCAGTGTACCTCACTGAGCCGTCATCTCCTCTCCACCCGGCTCCTTGGCTCTCATGTCACACACACACAGTCCCGCCTTCGCCACCGGCATTGAACCAGTGTTCTGCCTATCACAGTAGCTGGTCAAATGCCGATAGCGGAGGCGGGATTGCGTGTGTGTAACGTGAGAGCCGAGTGGAGAGTAGATGTCGGCTCTGTGATTTCCTGATTCAGGCTGCTGATGAGGGAGATGGCGAGGCTGCAAATGATGGTAGTTTAAAAAATACATTAATCCAGCTGCATTAACCACTTAAGCCCCAGACCATATTGCTGGTCAATGATCGGGCCACTTTCTGCAATTCAGCACTGCGTCGCTTTAACTGACAATTGCGTGGTTGTGCGACGGGGCTCCCAAACAAAATTGGCGTCCTTTTTTCCCCACAAATAGAGCTTTCTTTTGGTGGTATTTGATCACCTCTGCAGTTTTTAGTTTTTGTGCTATAAACAAAAATAGAGCAAATCATTTTTTCCTCGGTTTAGGCCGATACGTATTCTTCTACATATTTTTCGTAAAAAAAAACAAAAAAAAACGCAATAAGCGTTTATCGATTGGTTTGCGCAAAAGTTATAGCGTTTACAAAATAGGGGATAGTTTTATGGCATTTTTATTAATATTTTTTTTTTTACTAGTCATGGCGGCGCATGCGCGCCCCTATTGGCTGAATGGCGAGATGACTTATACGGCGGCTGGTCGGCAAGCAGTTAAGGACAATAATCAGGCTGCATTGAGGACTTTATTTAGGCTGCATTGATGGATTGATCAGGCTGCATTGAGGACTTTATTGGGCTGCACTGAGGACATTCATCAGGCTGCAGATTGACATTGATGGGCACTGACCCCTAATTTGCTTTAACCACTTAAGCCCCGGACCAATATGCTGCTAAATGCCCAGAGGCGTTTTTACAATTCGGCACTGCGTCGCTTTAACAGACAATTGCGCGATTGTGCGACGTGGTTTCCAAACAAAATTTGCGTCCTTTTCTTCCCACAAATAGAGATTTCTTTTGATGGTATTTGATTGTCTCTGCGATATTTATTTTTTACGATATAAACGGAAAAAGACCGACATTTTTGAAAAAAATGAAATTTTCTTCTTTTTGTTATAAGAAGAATCGAATAAACTAAATTTTAGTCAAACATTTAGGCCAAAATGTATTCAGCAACATGTCTTTAGTAAAAAAAAAATCGCAATAAAAAAAACTAGCTACCTAGCGGCAACAGTGACACTAATACAGCGATCAGAAAACCGATAGGGGGTGAAAGGGTTAACTAGGGCGGTGATCAAGGGGTTAAAACTTTATTAGGGGGAGTAGGGGGCTACCCTGGACCTAACACTAACTGCCTGTCACACTAACTGTCACACTGACACTAAATGCAGTGATCAGTAAATATATGATCATTGCATTCAGTGACACTGTGACAGGGGACTGGGGGAGTGATCGGGGGGTGATCGGGGGGGTTTTATGTGCCTATGTGTACTGTGTTAGTGTAGTGTTGGTGCAAACTCACTGTGTGATGTCTTCTCTCCTCAGCGGCGGTTGAAAAGACTGCCGCGATGAGAGATTACATCATTTCCCCCACAGGCAGAGGGCGGGGGAGTGTGCGGATTGGCTGGGAGCGATCGCGAGGGGGTGGCTAGAAACGAATAGCCGCTCCCTCATCCCGGATCGCTCCTGCAGCCACGGGGACCGCCACGTCTAGGCAGGGACGTACAGGTGCGCCAATGTGCCTGTCCGTGCCATTCTGCCGACGTAAATGTACATGCGGCGGTCCTTAAGGAGTTAAAGTTGTTTATTTTAAAAATATGGTTTTTTTTCCCTAAAACTTCCCTCTTAAAAGAAGGGTGTGTGTTACACTCCTGCGTGTGTTATATGCAAATAATTACGGTAATTATACTTTATCTTAAAATATCTGCTACAACCTAAGGGCTTTTGTTAACAGGCTTTTTGTTGCATCAGAACCAATTCTCTTCCTATAAAAAACAATAGGAATGCTTGAAGCAGATTGATGCACAGTAGAAGGTGGCCCTATGCACTAACTGGTGAACTCTCAATTATTTCATAAACATTTAAAACCGATCTTAAATACAGAGTGAATATGCTCATCAACACAAGCCCATAGCCTGTGAACACAGATTCTAAATTTTTCCAATTTTAACTAACAAAACAAAAAAATAATAAAAGCAGACTTCATGCCAAAATGATTACATAGCTAATATTTCTTCATAGAAAATTAGAAATATCTTGAAAACCAAGCCATGTTGAGAATATACATGTGTGGGTTTGTTGGTTATTAAACGAGGAGCCACAAGTAATCAATATTTTAATTCCTAACTACTGTACTGTATTGTGAAAAAAAGATCTAAAACACAAAACTCCAACTCAATAACGTTGTTTAAATTTGCATAAGTACAGAACACAAATTGAAATCGTGTCCTTTACTGTACAATACAATCATGTAGAGCATGTCATTTGGGTGGGGAGAGCTGGTCGTTAGTCCAAGTGGTCATTAAACAGGCAAGTCCTTAAATAAGGAGTATCTGTATTCAGAAGAAACATTGTTTGACTTCTTAAAGGGGTTGTAAAGGTAAAAAAAAAAATCCCTAAATGACTTCCTTCACCTTAGTGCAGTGCTCCTTCACTTACCTCATCCTTCGATTTTGCTTTTAAATGTCCTTATTTCTTTTGAGAAATCCTCACTTCCTGTTCTTCTGTCTGTAACTACACACAGTAATGCAAGGCTTTCTCCCTGGTGTGAAGAAAGCCTCTTGAGGGGGGAGGGGGCGAGCAGGCAAGTCAGGACACTCTCTACTTTGCAGATAGAGAAAGGAGCTGTGTGTTATTAGGCCATTTCAAGGTCAAGGAAGCCATTTAGGGAAAAAATGTTTTACCATTACAACCCCTTAAAAATGGCTGCAGACCTGGAAGGGTTTCAAAGTATTGGAGGCAGAGTATTCGTTTTTAATAACATTGCAGAATTTAACGATCGTGCATGCATACACTTACCAGAGACAGTGGACCCAGATACCAGCAGTACTGAGTCATATAAGCTGATATCAACATAGATCTCAAGAATGGTCCATGGACAACTCCAGGAATCTTAAACCATATAGCTATGGAGGGGGTACCACTTTCTTGGTTACAAAATAAAGCATCATCCAGTGCAAAACCGCAAGTTACAAATGTTATTAAAAAGTACAGAACACTTACATGAGGTATAACGTTAAGGTGCTTATCTACTCATCCATGGTCACAGGAAACGTGCTACACAATGGCTTGGATTGTACTCAACCTATATCCTGCATGCATGGTGGCATCAACATTTAGATAGAGACCAACTCATTCCCAACAGCCATACAGAGGGGGAGGAACATACTGAGCAGTCTTTGTAGCAGGTGAGTTTGTGTTGCATTAGAATGTAACCTTCTAAATTCAGGCTCAATCAGCTCACAAATATCTCTCTATCCCCTGACTTCTGTTGTAGCCCACACAGGCCTGGTAATCTAAGACTTGGTCGCTTACACCAGTCCAGTGGCGGCTGGTGTTTTTTTGGGGGTGGCAAACAACCACCCATCCCCCCCAAGCAGCACAACCCTGCCCCCCCCCACTGTTTGCAGGTCGGTCCAGCACTACCCCATCATGGTGGCTGGCAGGCATTGTGGTGCAGCGGCTTTGCACCTCCATGGTAGCTCCCAACTCCTCCCCTCCTCCTCCTCCGCATCCAATAGGATCGCCTGACCTTTCAGCGAATCGGGGGACCGGTGTCAAAAACCTGCTTCCTGATTGGCCTGGGAGGAGGATCAGTGTTACAACAGCGAATATTGATTCCATGTTGTAACACACTGGGGTGGGCACCCGAGTGTGCCCACCCTATATTGAAGCCTATTAGAGCCTCTGGCTCTAAATCGGTGCTTCAAAAAAAATGTCTCCCTGCATTGGAATCCATGTGCCAGTGGCCTGAAAAGGGCTGGACGCATGGATGATGCGGTACTCGTGTGCCCTCACTAAATGAGCCGCCTCTGCACCAGTCTAAGAAGCATCTTACACCGTTGCCATTAGCACAAGCCTAAAGCTGTCTGTGACATGTAGACTGATTTTACTGTATAGGTCTGCAAATATCATTGTCACAAGGAATCTGATTCTACTGTATAAGTCTTCAACAGATATTTCGACATTAGAGGACTAGTAATTTCATTGTGTTTTGATGTTTGTGCAACAAAAAAGGCTGATATAGGAGTTTTTTTACCTGCAAATGGGAATTATCCATTTAAATTCTCATAGAACCCACATTATGTTTTTTTTTTTTAGCTTGGTTTGGCTTAAGGGTAGGTAGACACTGTAGAATGTAGATCACAAACACTTGATTATCAGAAGGCAATATAACTGCTAAATTTGGAACGTTGTGTATTTGATCATCTGCATCATTTGTATGTATAAGTTAAACTGTAAAAACATAATCAGCAACAGAAGGGAGACCGTATGTTGCAGAATCTTAACATATCTTTTGAAAGGTAAAATCCATGCTCACAACAAGATGTTCCGTACTGTTTATTTAGACTGGGAACATTTTATGATGTTATTCTATCACATGGACATTTGTGGGCTCATTTAGTAAAGCAGTGAAAAGAACTAAGGTCAAAGTGCAGTAACATGTAGCAGCCAATCAGAAATGACAATACAGAATACACACCTGTATAATATTAATAGGGTTTGGGATAGGGTCCTTAGCTGTATGGCGGCTATTCAGGTCATGGAAAAAGTTTTTCATACTATCATGGATACTATGCAGGTGTATGACCTGAAATGGAGCTCCTGGTCGTCTGACTTACCAATTGGCTGATTGTGCCCCCCCCCCCCCTCTATGGTTACAGGCTATATCCGAATTAGAGGCCCCAGGCATCCAACATTCTCCGATGTTATTCTACTTACTCTTCTCTATGTACCATGCTATTTTTTGGTAACTAACTTGTTTTTTTTTGCTTTTTGTTTTTGTTCTCAGTTTTCTTTGTTATGTCATGGCAGGATCTAAGTATAGAGTCTTCATGTTTCACCGATTAGGGGCCCTCTCCTCCAAACTTAGGGTTCTAATCGGACATGAACGCCCCTCTAACCTAATGTTTTGTTTTATACTGCTAATTCAGTTGACCATTATTCGATACTAGATTTGATCTCTGTATTAGCTAATGTCTGCCTGTCGTGTGCTGTTGTAAGCAAGATAATGCTCTATGTTTGTATTTTCTTTCCTTCTCTAAATAAAAGCGTTTGTATTAAAAAAAATATTAATAGGGTTCTTGTAGGTAGTAATTCTTGACAAACTCAACCTTTTCCATTCAAATACAGCTTTATTTAAAACACATGCATTTGAACGCAAAGCATATACGCAAAGCATATAACCATGTAAATAATGATTAAAGGGGTCACTGCCACCCAGTAAAAATGTTCCTGAACTTAGAATATCTTTAAAAAGAAGATTATAGTTATGAAGATAAAGTTTGTGATTAGGGATGAGCCGAACACCAGCCGAACAGGCAAAAAATGTGTTTCTAACACGCGAACACTGTTAAAGTCTATGGGACATGAACGTAAAAAAACAAAAGTGCTCATTTTAAAGGCTTAAATGCAAGTTATTGCTATAAAAAGTGTGTAGGGGCCCGGGTCCTGCCCCAGGGGACACGTATCAATGCAAAAACAAAAAAGTTTTAAAAACTGAAGTTTTTTCAGAAGCAGTGATTTTTATAATAAAAAACAAAAATGAAATATTCCTTTACATATCGTGCCTGGGGGGGTGACCTTAGTATTCTTGTAAAATAGTGCATGTTTCCCATGTTTATAACAGTGCCACAGCAAAATGTGTTCTGTGAATGTGAAAACTACAAGTACAGACAGCCTTTGCAGCTCAGTTCTCATTGGAAGGGTTAGAAATTTGCATACAACTTCACTGATCTCTTTGTAGAAAAAAAAAACTTCCTCTCAATGTACATGGGCAGTAACAGATTTCTGACAAGGCTCTCTATTTTAGGATTATATTAAAGAGGAAATAAAAACACCAAAAACTAAACACAATTGTTGCCAATCTTGAAAATGTAACACTTATGGTCTTATTTCCGTTTTTCTTTTCTGAGATCAACGGTATCATTAGAGAAAGGGAAATTACCACTACAGACAAGGAAAATCATTAATCTATACATCATTGAAAAAAAAAAAATTGTGTGTTACCACAATGTACAGAGAACGAAAAATTGTATGTAAATAGTTAGTAAAAGAAGGGTTATTTGTTTCCTGATTTTGTTAAAGAGACTGATGTGAAGGTTGCTCGATAATTCAATAATGTTATTAGAGGAACCTCTTTCTATAAATAAAATTACATTATATAGTGTCCCCAGGCCTATGTCAGGAAACAAGTAATTTTGTCTAAAAGGCGGATTTGCCAAAAAGAGTTGAGAATGTTTACACCATCAATTATGTGATTATTCACTTCACTTATCTAATCATTTGGAAAAAAAAATCCCTGTTGCTTATTCTTTCTACACACGATTGGATACGTGAAGTGAGAATCCACACAATTTAGTGAGTTAGTCTGAACCAGAAAAACTCAACTGCAAGTAAGAAGTGTTTTGGTATATTGGTATATGTCATTTGTACTGTTCATCTTGTGGTAGGAAGGTTATCAATTTAAGGGGTATCTGGTATTGGAATGCAGTGCATGTTTTCACACCTGTATAAAATTACTCAATTGAAAACAATGCAGCTGTGTTTAAGTCTGTAAAAAAATCTCTTTTTTGTTGTTTACAGCCATGTGAATGAGGTCTAAATCATCAGCTTCCCCATGAATTGTTGATATTATTGTATTAAAAACTGTTTATTTTATGATGAAGTTTTTTGGATGGAAGTGTTTACGTTAACAAGACACATTAGTAGTACTGTATATTTAGAGTCCAAAAGTGATTATACACAAAATATATATGAATATTTTATATATATATATATATATATATATATATATATATATAGATATATGTATATATATATATATATGTATATATATATATATATATATATATATATATATATATATATATATACACACACACACACATATACATACATAACTATACACATGCATATACATAAATCCTCCGTCTACCTAGTTCCTGGAATTTACATATCCCAGTAACCTTGTAGTAAGCAAATGCCAGCTGTTTGGTGTTGGATTGTTATGTGCAGCACTCGCCTACACATAAGAGCCCATTAAATGAAAGAAAACAAAGTCATGCTACAGAATTCTAATCACTAGAGAGGGAGCTAAGCAGGGGAGGAACTTCATTAGCAAAGACAGGTGGTGTCTTAGCGATCCTGTCACCAGTGACCCAAGTTTGAAATATGGTAAAAAGTTTTGACTTAAAGAGGGGGTTCACCCTTAAAACCACTTTCTCCCATCCCATCCAGCATACTGGCGTCAGCGCCAGTATGCTGTCTTTTTTTTTTTTATAGGTGTACTTACCTCTTAATAGATAATAAAATTTTCGTCCTACCGTGGGGTATGGCGCCGCTATATAGCGTCACGCCTTCCGAAAACAGCCGACTAGCACACGGCTGTTCTCGGAGCTATACGGCGCCTGAGCACAGACCTAGGAGCTGACTGCGCAGGTGCCGTATATAGCCGCGTCACGCCCTCCGAAAAAAGCCGAAATAGGACTGAACATAGTCAGCACCCTTAACAAGCACCTATGACAGGTCCTGCAGTTGCATTAACCCCATAACATCATAAGATTATTGATACAGGGGTATGCAGTTGGGCAGGGGATAGAAAATATGGCGCCGCTATATAGCGTCACGCCTTCCGAAAACAGCCTACTAGCACTCGGCTGTTCTCTGCGCCTGCGCACAGACCCAGGAGCTGACTGCGCAGGCGCCGAGAACAGCCGAGTGCTAGTAGGCTGTTTTCGGAAGGCGTGACGCTATATATCGGCACCATACCCCGCGGTAGGATGAAAATAATAATAATCTATTAAGAGGTAAGTACACCTATAAAAAAAAAAAAGACAGCATACTGGTGCTGACGCCAGTATGCTGGATGGGATGGGAGAAAGTGGTTTTAAGGGTGAACCCCCTCTTTAAGTTTAATAATCCAGAGCCAAAATTGTTAATCTAGAGGACGTCAAAACAAATTTTCAGCAAGACGGCTGTCAGTTTAACCTCCGCTAAAAAAAAAAACGATTGCCTTCTGTTCCTTACAATTTTCAGTCGCTGTCGTGGAGCAGGAATATGGTGGCTCTGTGTGTGAGAGCAACAATCTCTCAGCTTTAGTCCACTTGCGCCCCCCCCCAAACAAAAATAGTTAGAGCTTACATTTACTGTTTTTTATTTATTTTTTTACAATCAGTACAAGCTTCAGTTCTTATATTGAATAAGACGTGTCGCTTGTTCTGGCGGCCATTCTCTTAATTTCAATTTTCTATCCCCTGCCCAACTGCATACCCCAGTATCAATAATCTTATGATGTTATGGGGTTAAGGCAACTGCAGGACCTGTCATAGGTGCTTGTTAAGGGTGCTGACTATGTTCACCCTTTCTGCCCCCCTCCCTCATTCATAAAAGCTGTACTACAGCGTCCAGCTCTCAGTGAATGATAGATAGATTTTATATATATATATATATATATATATATATATATATATATATATATATATATATATATATATATATTATATATAAAAACACACACACACATATTATATATTATATATTAAATATATGAACACACACACATATGCTTTTTTTGGCCATTGTTCAGAACCAGTGTAAGGCAGGAAAATAAATCTGTCATGTGCCATTAAATGCTTTATTTTAAGTACTACATTTCAATCTTCTATATGTGCACTTTGTTTTAATGATATTCATAGTAGTTTTACTCATTAATATAAGGAAGAGATTAATGTGTGGGCATATTTTCAATGAGTTTGGCTCATGGCCTAGTATTCTTTTTTCTTTTTTCTAAACAAATCAAAGGCTTTTGTAGGATGCCTAGCAGCTGCTAAAACACAGTTGGTTTCTGTTCAGTTTTAGTTTTTAGCGCCCATGGCACTGCGGAGCTGCTTTGACAAAGTTGAATAAAACCGTGTGATCCATTGATCTGAAATTAATCAAAATCACAAATAAATTATGACCTTCAGATTAACTTCTGTAGTGTCAAATTCCCAAAAGCTATTACAAAAATTCTATTTTATGAATTGAAACGATCCATAAAATAGTTTCCCTAATATAAATTAAATTGTTGCTTATTTTAAATGTGAAGAAAAAGAAATGGACCTGGAATCAATTGGAATATGGATACCCTTGAATTAAAGAAATGGATACCCTTGAATTAAATCCCCCAAGTGTAAAAGCCCTAGAAAAGGTTCACTCCATTGTATCATGCTTTTTGTCTTCTGCGAGCACCCAAGTTGATGAGGACGTTGGTGAAAGGAACAAGTGTGCAGGTGCAAAGTGACATACACACCCATACTGCTAGATATACAGACGCCACAGACCCTATCCACACCTTTTAGCACATTGGTTGGGGCACCCTTACTAAGGACTGCTCTCTCCATGTGAAATAAAATTAAGTCTTTTTACACCAAAAAAGTAGGATGATGCACAGGAGCACACACAAACACACACATATACTGTGATTAACATTAAACAGTTCTTATATTTATTTTTGCTAGCTTGATTGTCTCAATGGTAATATGCAGCAGCTCTTCACTAGTGGAGCATTAACTATCACTTACGCCACTTGGCCAGAAAAACACCTTTAATTACCACAGTTGTTTGGTAAGCTACACAGTTTAGATTTGTCCAGCCAGATTAATATGTGGGGTCTGGTTTACTCACTGCAGTACACCTGCTGTTTTGAGATTTAGCCCTGGTTCACAATGACTGCGGGAATAAAATAGTGTGAGTTCAGTGCCACAAGCTGATCGCCTTCATGCCACACCGCATTGATGCAGTAATTCATGCAAAAGGAGCCCCAACCAAGTATTGGTATAGTGCAAACCAACGCTGTATCCTGGCCTAGGCCAACAAGGCCCAGGCCTAGGGCAGCACTTTGCAGGGGGACAGCACAGAAAGAGTCCCCGCCGGCTTCCGCTACACTGTTACTGTAGCAATAGTCTTATGGGGCGGATTGGGCTAAAAGGCAAATTAGTCTAGCGCCCCATAAAGCTGCCGCACTGCTCCCGATTAGGGATGAGCTTTGCGTTCGATACGAACGTATGTTCGACTCGAACATTGTCTGTTCGTACGTTCAACAAAATTCGAACAGAAGAGGTCGTTCGCACCAAATTCGATTGATGCAAAATGGCCCATAATTCACTGGGGCATTGCGCACTGATGATTGGCCAAGCATGCTGTATGTCCTGCATGTTTGGCCAATCACAGCGCGCAAAAAACGAAAGAGCCATAATTGGCCAAACCTGGGTGGCTTTGGCCAATTATGGCTCAGGGCTTTAGCACATGCCCCACACTATATAAGACCGCCTGCTGGGCGGCCTCGTGTAATGTGTTCCAGCTTGTTAATGAGAGCAGTCAGAGAGACAGAGAGATTGTCTTTTTATATAGCTAGATAGAGCAGGCAGGCTAATCAGTTTAGCTTAATTTACAGTGTGTAGAGAATATATATACATCCCTAGGAGTTGTACATATATTTATACACTGTATAGCTTAGATAGATCAGTTCTTTCTAATTTACTGGCAGGCAGGTGATTGTGCTATTTAAAGATGTTATCACACGTATAGACACCCAGCAGGTACAATATTTAACCACTTGCCTACTGGGCACATATACCCCCTTCCTGCCCAGACAAAATTTTAGCTTCCAGCACTGCGTCGCTTTAACTGACAATTGCGCGGTCGTGCGACGTGGTTTCCAAACAAAATTGATATATTTTTTTCCCCACAAATAGAGCTTTCTTTTGGTGGTATTTAATCGCCCGTGCGTTTTTTATTTTTTGCGCTATAAACAAAAAAAGAGCGACAATTTTGAAAAAAGACACAATATTTTTTGCTATAATAAATATCCCATTTAAAAAAAAAAAACATTTTTTATCTCAGTTTAGGCCGATACGTATTCTTCTACATATTTTTG
Organism: Rana kukunoris; assembly: GCA_029574335.1. Classification (NCBI taxonomy): domain Eukaryota; kingdom Metazoa; phylum Chordata; class Amphibia; order Anura; family Ranidae; genus Rana; species Rana kukunoris. Next base: position 211,652,961 of record CM056050.1, on the reverse strand, counting down.
GTAAAAAAATGTAAATAATTAAATCGCAATAACCGTATAGTGACTGGTTTGCGCAAAAGTTATATTGCCTACAAAATAGGGGACATAATTATGATTTTTTCAAAAAAAAATTTTTACTAGGAATGGCGGCGATCTGTTATTTTTTTTTTTTGGGACAGGGACATTATAGCGGACACATCGGACACTTTTGACACATTTTTGGGACCATTTACATTTATACAGTGAACAATGCTATAAATATGCATTGATAACTGTATAAATGTAACTGGCAGGGAAGGGGTTAACCACTAGGGGGCGGGGAAGGGGTTAAATGTTTCTTCTAGTTTGTGTTATAACTGTGGGGGAGGGGGGGTGACTGGGGAGGTGACCGATTGTGTCCCTATGTACAAGGGACACAATCGGTCTCCTCTCTCCCTGACGGGGACGTGGAGCTCTGTGTTTACACACAGAGCTCCACGTCCCAACTCAGTTACTCGGCAATCGCGTGTGCCCGGCAGCCATCGCGGCCGCCGGGCACACGCACAGGGTTCTCAGTGATATGACGTGCAGTCAGGACAATAGAGTTACCCGCCCGCCGTCATTTGACGGTGGGCGGGTATCAAGTGGTTAAAGGAATTTTATTTTTATTTTTTTTATTTAAGCATCATTAAAATCACTGCTCCTGGAGCAGTGATTTTAATAATGATTAAATAAAAAAGGACTCCTGAAAAAACAACCGTTTTAAAAAAAAAATTCCATTGATACATGTTCCGTCGGGCAAGACCCGGGTTCTCAAAGACGTTTTTACAGGCAAACTATAGACAGCCAGCAGGTACAATATTTAAAGGAATCTTTCATTTTTTTTTATTTAAACATTATTAAAATCACTGCTCCAGGAGCAGTGATTTTAATGATGCTTAAATTAAAAAAAAAAAAATCCTGCTGGGTGTCTATAGCTTGCCTGTGAAAACGTCTTTGAGAACCGGGGTCTTGCCCGAGGGAACATGTATCAATGGAAAAAAGTTCTGCTCCTGAAAAAACGACCGGTTTTTAAACTTTTTGTCCATTGATACGTGTTCCCTGGGTTAAGACCCGGGTTCTCAAAGACGTTTTCCAACAATAACTTGAATATTGGTCTTTAAAATTAGCGTTTTTGAATTAGAACGTTCGAGTCCCATAGATTTCAATGGGGTTCTAACGCGCGAACGGTCGGTCTGTTCGACGGTTCTGGTGCGAACCGAACGCGGTTATGTTCGGCTCATCCCTACTCCCGATATGTGGATATTCTGAACCACAAACCTTCCTCACTGTGCTATATGTTTTCTGTTGCACTATTGACATGGTTATATCTTCTTAGACCTCTCCATAAAATACATTTCTGCTTAAAGTAGAACTATAGGCAATTTTGGATAGAGTAAGGGAGGGTTATAGCCCCTGTCAGTTTATTTTTTACCATTCCTGTGCCATTGCAGAGATTTCCCTTCACTTCCTGCCCCAAAGCCAAACAGGAAGTGATATGAAATCTATGCAAGTTAAGGGAATCCATTGCCCCCCCCCTCCAGGCCCTCAGAACTAGTGTCCCCACGCAAACATTTCAACAGAAAGGGGTGGGTCAAATTTAAATTAGTGGGTGTACGAGTTTAGTCAGGCCTAGGGCAGCACAAGCCCTAAATACACTACTGGTGCATACTATACTGTGCATGGACATACTTTGCAGTAAGCCAACATTTCTGTATTAAAAATCCTTTTTTTTTTATTGGTATTGAGTAATATTCAAATTTTCTGAGATACTGAATTTTGGGTTTTCACTAGCTGTAAGCCTAACCATAAAAAATAAAATAAATAAATGCTTGAAATATATCACTATGTGTGTAATGCATCTATAGAAGATACTGTATATGAGTTTCACTGTTTGAATTGAATTACTGAAATAAATTAACTTTTTGATGTTATTCTAATTTCATGAGATGCACCGGTACTGCTGATGAGAAAAGGTATTTAGAAGTTTATAGTTATTAAAATAATTGCATTTCCGTGTGCTGTGGGAGACCAGATAAAGTGAATGCAGGGTCCTGGTTTTAGTAAAATTTTAAATGGACTGTAAATGGACTAAAAAATGCATAGGTGCGAACCAGGCCTTACATACTGCTACCAGTGAAGTACAGCGCCATCATATGACTGGTGTCGCAGTGATCAGAGATACAGTACTGATGACCCTGTGAACGCTCAGACAATAAACTTTTTTTTATTTTTTTAGCACTTTACTGAAGTGCAAAAAAAAGGTTGTGTTTGCGTGTGTGTGTAAATACATACAGTATATATAAATATATTTGGTATTGGTACTTTAAAACAGTATTATTTCAGTCAGGAAGAAGAAAATCTATTAGAGCATTCTAGAGATGCCCTTACTAATGTATCTTGGTAACGTCTAGCCAGAGCAGACGAGCCATGTCTACGAACAGTATCCTTGCTTGAAAGACATCAGCTGATTTTGTGGAGAAAAATTAGCAAGCCTGATAAGTCAGGTCTGAGATATTACCGTGCATGGAAATTCAATCATTCAATACACATTATGAAAAAACTCTTATCTTGTGATGACAAAAAGAAAAAGGGACTATGTTGCAGGTGCATTATTAATCTGTTGTGTGTTTATCATTATATAGATGTTGTATTACATTTAAATATCTGTACCACACACATTACTGTGTAATGTACCAAAATGGTTGCCAACAATATTTGGCTATTTACTACTGTACCTGTCCTGTGATCAAACCAAAAAAATAACTCATTGTTTGACCACAACAGCTCTATACTACAACAGGTTTGATCAAATATTTACTTTATTCTGCTAAATAATCTTGTAAAATTGTTAAAAGCTATTCCTTCACCTCTACATGCTTATTCCATGGAATTACTGCCTATTATACTCATATAGTGACATTATCACCTAAAATATTTAAGCAATATATATGGGCAGGTAGGGGGCATGTTGTATTTAAATTAACCCTGACCCCACGTAAATTACATGCCGAACAATCTTATCTGTGAACGTATCCCAGTGCGCATGCTCCAAATCACGTCGCAAATAGTCATTGATTTTGACGTGAACGTAACTTACGTTCAGCCCTATTCTGAATCGGCTTACGCAAACGATGTAAGCGACGTACAATTCGACGCTGTCCCGTCGTCCATACTTAACATTGCCTGCGCCTCATATAGCAGGGGTAACTTTACGTCAGTCCGACGCCTTACGTAAATGACGCAAATAGATACCGCCGGCTGCAACTACGTTCGTGAATCGGTGTATCTACCCAATTTACATATTCAACGCGTAAATCGACGGAAGCGCCACCTAGCGGCCAGCGTAAATATGCAACTAAGATACGATGGCGCAAGAGACTTACGCCGCTCGTATCTTAGCGAAATTCCGGTATCTTGCTTTCTAAATACAGCGGATCCAAGAACTTATGCGGCGTATCAACAGATACGCCAACGTAAGTTCTTGCTGAATCTAGCCCTATGTATCTACCTATACAAGATTTAAAATAAATCTGAAATGCCGCGTACACGCGATTGGTCCATCCAATGAGAACGGTCTAATGGACCGATTTCATCGGTTAACCGATGAAGCTGACTGATGGTCCGTCGCGCTTACACACCATCGGTTAAAAAAACTATTGTGTCAGAACACGGTGACATAAAACACAACGACGTGCTAAAAAAATGAAGTTCAATGCTTCCAAGCATGCATCGACTTGATTCTGAGCATACGTGATACGGATTTTTAACCGATTGTCGTGCCTACTAACGATAGGTTTTGTTCTATCGGTTAGGAATCCATCAGTTAAATTTAAAACAAGTTGGCTTTTTTTTAACCGATGGTTAAATAACCAATGGTGCCCACACACGATCGGTTTTGACCAATGAAAACGGTCCATCAGACCATTCTCATCGGTTTAACCGATCGTGTGTACGTGGTAAAAGGTGTACAGAAGATGGTGCTGATGACTTCCTAATGAAAGTGCTACCTGGTTCGTATGATTATTCTTTATGTGAATTCTTGTTTTGAAACTGTTCTGAAACTGTGATGATTATCAAAAGGTAACATACCTTTTAGGCCTCATACACACGATTAAATATATTTGTTCAAAACGGTCTTACCAGTGGCAGACAGATTTGAACAAATCTGTCTGCTGGCATTTTGGTTTGCTCACGTGTACACATGAGCAAACCAAAATCCCCGCCAGCAGACAGCGCGCTGACGTGTCGGTGACGTGGCGGTGACGTTGACGCCGCCACGTCACCACACCAGAAAGTAAAACACTTCCGCGCATGCGCCAAAACCATTCGGCACATGTGCGAGAAGACATGTCTGCTGGTTAGTGTACTAACCAGCAGACATGTCGGGCGGACAGGTTCCCAGCCGACAGATTGGTAAGCAGGGGCGGACTGACCATAGGGCAATTCGGGCACGGACCGAGGGCCCGTGGCCAGTAGGGGGCCCCATGACAGCTTCCAATTAGATCTATGCTACCCGTCAATCAGCGCTAGTCCGACGGGTAGACGGGTCCTGAATCAGTGCTTCCTAGTACCAATAGACTGCCGCGCGGGAAGCGGCTGTAAACATACCTCTCGTGATGCGCTCCTCCTCCCCGCCGGCCCCTCCTCTCTCGTCTGTCCGAGGTGATGACAAATGCAAGCACCTGGAGTGGACGGGAGGGAAGGAGGGGCCGGCGGGGAGGAGGAGCGCATCACGAGAGGTATGTTTACAGCCGCTTCCCGCGCTACTCTGCATATAGGAACTAGTAAAGTAAAGTGCACTAGTAAGTGCAGCAGATTGTATGCTGCTCTGTGCCCCAAAGCCCTAAATGCTGTCTCTTGCCATATAGTCTGCCCATGCCCTGCTCTCTGCCCCATCCCCTGTAGTCTGCCCCCTTGCCCTGCTTTCTGCCTCATGCCCTAATGTCTCCCTATGCCCTGCTCTGTGCCCCCATGACCTGATGACTCCCCAGTACCCTGTCTACCCTATGCCCTGCTCCGTGCCTCATGCCCTGCTATCTGCCCCCATGCCCTGCTCTTTGCCCCATGCCCTGCTGTCTGCCTCCATGCCCTGATGTCTGCCCCATGCTCTGATGTCTGCCCCATGCTCTGATGTCTACCCTATACCATGTTTGGTGCCTCCTTGCTCTGCTCTGTGCCCTCCATGCCCTGCTGTCTATCTTATGCCCTGATGTCCACCCCCATGCCCTGTCTATGCCATGCCCCGCTCTGTGCCCCCATGCCCCACTGTCTACCCTATGACCTGCTCCATGCCCTGCTGTCTGCCCCCATGCCCTGATCTTTTCCCCCCATGCCCTGCTGTTTACTTATGCCCTGCTCCGTACCACTATGCCCTGCTGTCTGCCCCATGCCCTTCTCTATACCCCATGCCCTTCTCTATTCCCCGTGCTCTGATGTGTGCCGCCATGCCCCGCTGTCTACCCTATGACCTGCTCCATGCCCTGCTGTCTGCCCCCATGCCCTGATCTTTTCCCCCCATGCCCTGCTGTTTACTTATGCCCTGCTCCGTACCCCTATGCCCTGCTTTCTGCCCCATGCCCTTCTCTATACCCCATGCCCTTCTCTATGCCCCGTGCTCTGATGTGTGCCCCCATGCCCTGCTGTCTGCCTCCATGCCCTAATGTCTGCATCCTTGCTCCGACGTCTACCCTATACCATGCTCGGTGCCTCCTTGCACTGCTCTGTGCCCCCCATGCCCTGCTGTCTACTTTATGCCCTGATGTCCCCCCCCATGCCCTGTCTGCCCCATGCCATGCTCTGTGCCCCCATGCCCTGATGTCTACCTTATGCCCTGCTGTCTGCCCCCATGCCCTGATCTTTTCCCCCATGCCCTGCTGTTTACTTATGCCCTGCTCCATACCCCCATGCCCTGCTGTCGGCCCCCATGCCCTGCTGTCGGCCCCCATGCCCTGATGTGTGCCCCATGCTCTGATGTGTGCCCCCGTACCCTGATGTGTGCTCCACACCCTGCTTTGTGCCCCATGGATTGCTGTCTGCCCCATGCCCAGTTGTCTGCCCCATGCCCTGCTGTCTGCCCCTATGCCCTGTGGCCACATGCCCTGGTCTGTGCCCCGTGCCCTGCTGTCTGCCCCATGCCCTTCTCTATGCCCCCATGCCCCGATGTCTGCCCCACACCCTGCTCTGTGCCCCATGGCCTGTCTGGCCTATGCCCAGCTGTCTACCCCATACTCTGATGTGTGCCCCATGCCCTGCTACCTGCCCCCATGATGTGCCCTGTGATGTGTCCCATGACCTACTGTGTACCCAATGATGTGCTCTACTGTGTGCCCCATGCCCTAATATGTGCCACATTGTGTGCTCAATTTCCTCCTGTGGGCCTTGTGATGTTTCCTGAGCCCTACTGTATGCCTCATGATGTGCCCTGTACCCTGATGTTTGCCATATGATGTGCCCTGCTGTGTGACCCCTGATGTATCATTCAGTGCCCCATAGTGTGCCCTATATGTGCCCTCTTGCTCCATGTAATATCCCTTGCTGTGCTCTATAATGTATCCTCTTGCCCCCATGTAATATGCCTTGCTTTGCCTCATAATGTGCCCTGCTGTGCCCCATAATATGAGATTTTATGTTTCCTAATGTGCTCTGCTGTGCCCCTTAATGTGACCTCATGTAATATGCCCTGCTGTGTACCATTATGTGCCCTCTTCTCCCCATGTAATATGCCCCATAATGTGCTTTGTTGTGCCCCATAATGTGCCCTCATGAAATATACTCTGCTGTACCCCATAATGCGCCCTCCTGCCCCATGTAATGTTCCATGCTGCGCCCCTCTGCCTACCCCTGTAATGTACCCTATATTAATGTTCCCTGCTGTCCCCTTATGTAATGTGTCCTACTGTGCCCCCCCAACCTGTAATGTTCCCTGGTGTTCCCCATAATGTGCCCTGCTGCTCTCCATGTAGTGTGCCCTCCTGCCCTCCACACACACATATTGTGCCCTCCTGTGCTATGACCTGCTAACTTGTATACTTTGCCATGGATACATTATGCTCTGTCCTGCTGCCCCCTGTGCACTGTTTATCTCAAGTTCATCCCAGAATCGAGGCATCCACGCAGTGCAAGCTGGGGGTGGGGCTTTGTGTGGGTGTGGCTTGAGTGTGGGGGGAGACACAGGGGGCCCCATGATCTCCTGTTGCCCGGGGGCCCCATGAGTTGTCAGTCCGCCCCTGGGTAAGCATGCTTTCCAATCTGTCGGGTGGCCAAATCCGTCTGTTTGCCCGTACACACGATCGAATCTGTCTGCTGAAACGGTCTAGCAGACCGTTTCCAGCAGACAGATTTGATTGTGTGTACGAGGCCTAAGGGTTATTAAAGGGTGCCTTTAAATTATTAGCACCCAATTTATTTCTCTACTCTCCAGCTTACTCATTTGCTTTCCTCATGCATCACCAAATTACTAATTGATATATCTAATGGATGTCCCACTATGTCCTTGAACGCAAACTTTTGCCAATTTCTCCATTAAAATCTACAGCACTACAATCAATATCCCCTCAGGCCAAGGTGCAATCCTGGACTCTCACCTCTTTTTTTCAGCCCCACTTCCAATCACTGTCCAAATATTGCTGCCTTCATCTTCACAACATTTCCAAATTCTGTCCTTTTTTAAATGACACCACAAAGCTTCTAAAACACTCTTGTTATTTCTCAACTTGCCTAATGAAACTCCCTTCTTGTTGGCCTTCTTCCATACAGGATATCCTTATTTAAGTCAATCATGAATTCTGCTGCCAGGCTCATCCACCTAACCAGCTGCCCAGTGTCCTATAGCCCTCTCTGCCGACTCCTCCTTCTTAAAATTAAACAGTAATATACAAAGCCATCCACAAGTCTTCTCCAAGCTACATCACCAGCCTCATATTAAAATATCACTCCATACTGTATGTCCTCTTCTCTCCTCCCAAGACCTTTTGTTCTCTACCCCCCCTTGGCATACTCATCTTTACATTCCTCTGTAAATCTGTTCAGCCAACTCCAACTTTAAACTTAAAAACATATTTTTTCAGAGGAGCCTACCCCACCTCTACCCAATGATTGGAATTTTACTTTATTACCTTATCCCCTCACAGTTACCTTTTGTATCACTTGCCCCTCCCATTATATTGTAAGGTATCATGAGAAAGGCAGGCCTCCTAAACTTTCCAGGTATTGGATTGGATTGTAACCGCATGGACTCCCCTACTTTTTTAAAGCACTTCAAACTGTTGGCACTGTATAAATCGTATATAACAACTGAACCTATGTTAACTATACCCATTTGTACTTAATTTAGATCAGTAGGAGAGCTGATTCAGGAGAGGGGAATAACATGGGGTTAAGCAACATTCCAGTCCTCTTCTCAGCCAGAGGAGGTTTCACAGAACTGTGTATGTACTGCCTATTCTTCATAGGTCTGAATGGAAAAGTAGTCACTTGCATGTAATGTTCTGTCTAGGACTTCAAAGTATTCAGTCACTTTTTAATTGTAGCGCGATATCCCTTGTGCTATTAAAGCAGTATTAAATAAAAAAAAAAAAAATTATTAAATTGTAGCTCACCAATTCTTTAATGTGGTGGCTGCATTTGTTTTTGTTTTTTTTGTCATTTTTCCTTTACTCTCACCTTGTGATCCAGCCAGTAAACCTGTTATTCTTCAATTTACTTTAACAGACTAAGCTGTCAAAAGTAACAGTTAAAAAAAGGGAGAATAAAATGTTTTTATGTTTATAAAGTGTTAGCCGGAGTTTAGATTCTGATTGTTAGTCAAGTCCGTCTAGATCTGCTAGTCAAGTCCCTCTAAATCTGCAAGTCTAAAGGCCTGTATACACTATTCGATTTTCTGGCAACAATTGTGTAATGGCAGGTTTTTGTCGGATAATTCAACTGTTTGTACGCTCCATCGGATAACTGTTGTCGGAATTTCCCAAACTTTCCGACAACAAATGTGTTACCTTTTTTACCCCAAAGTGCTGTCATTTCAGCCTTTCTTCAATTAGACAAATGGTGAAGCCAATCAAATGCTTGTGTTTTAATCTGCAACAGGAATGATGCCACTTTAAACTTCGGGTTGCTATAAGCTGTATATCAATTTCACAGAATCTAGTTCTCCTAGAAATATTGCCTTGGAACAGTTAAGGAAATTGGAAAAATAACTCTGGACCCGCAGGGTTATCTCGTTGATATTGCTATGTTAAAGTGTTGATGTTGACAAAAAATGTTTTATTCCTGGGCAGGCAACTTCTACAACAAAGAGGAGCTCCGCGGTCTCCTTGACCTGTAGCGTAATGTAACCAACATGGAAATTGAAGTGTCACACCACTGGTAAGGCCTTGTACAGACGAGTAAATATATCTGTTCAAATCGGTCGGACCGACCGATTTGAACAGATCTGTCTGCTGGCATTTTGGTTTGCTCGCGTGTACACACGAGCAAACCAAAATCCCCGCCAGCAGACGTGTCGGTGACGTGACGTGTCGGTGACGTGGCGGTGATGTTGACGCCGCCACGTCACAGCACCAGGAAGTAAAACACTTCCGCGCATGCGTCGAAATCATTCGGCGCGTGTGCGAGAAGACATGTCTGCTGGTTAGCATACTAACCAGCAGACATGTCGGGCGGACTGGTTTCCCAGCCGACAGATTTCAAAGCATGCTTTGAAATCTGTCGGGTGGCCAAATCCGTCTGTTTGCCCGTACACACGATCGAATCTGTCTGCTGAAACGGTCTAGCAGACCGTTTCCAGCAGACAGATTTACTCGTGTGTACGAGGCCTGCGAGGGCCAGATACAACTTTATTCCAATGAAAGCCAAGGGGACAATTCAAAAAGTATCCAATCCATTTTGAAGGTCCAAGAGCAGCCACCTTCATCAGAGCTTTATTGACAACAATGTGAATAGAGGAGAAGTGAACTGGATCTTTTAGGTAGAATTCTATGCCAAACCTAAATAATCTTGAAAATGCTCCCTCCCAACTTTCTAACACTTATTCTGTGTAAGAAAGATTTGTATATTTTCTTATTTGTAAGCCAGCTCTCCCACGTCAGCCAGCAGTGGCTCTAGTGGGAGTGAAGGGAGCTCAGACAATAGATGGGCCATAGTAAGTCGATAGGTGATGTTAGCTTCCAAGCATGGCCAAATCATTGTCGTCACTTACTCACTCTTCTTCCTTGCATCTGCCACTGCCTGACACAGGGGCGATCACATGACCGGATGGACCAGAGTGACCTGAAATTAGGTAAGTATTTTCCTTACACAAGTTTGTCAGAATAGGTGTCGGGGGGGGGGGGTAGGATTAGTAAGGGCTAACATGGAATTCTATTTTATTATTGTTTTTCCCAGTGTGACTGCAAGCACAGGCCTTGTCAGCAGCTAGTTTTGTCTGTATATGGACATCTTGGCTTCAGTTTCCATTTCTGTTACATTATATTGCCTTGGACCAGCAGGAGGTCACAACATAACACTGAAAAATACAACTTTCTGAAACCATTAGCAAATATCAATCATCAAATTCCACACTTCTAAAAGGATAATAAAGGAATGCGTTTCTCCACTTACACAATTTTCTGTGTAACTAGCATTTTCTCACTATGTATTTCAATTTTTTCAACAGGCTTTTATTAGCAGTTAAAATCTGAAAAGTACATAGCTAGATTTAAACCATTATATGACTCCACTCTACCTCAGAGAGCATTTATAAAACGTATTACTGGAAAATATAATGACCTTTAAGAATTACCTAAGGATATATTTTAAGAGAATTTTACAAAACAGCATACTGTGATTATTCTCCATCTTTAAAATACTCTAAAGTATTCAAATACATCAAGCTACATTTGCTGCAGTGCATAGAACAGGCTACATGTTTGCTTGTACACTTAACACTTGCCCCTGTATACAAAGCAAATTTGTCACATCACCATGCAAACTAGAGGACCCATTGTCCAAATTTGGGAAGAGGTGTTGTGTCAGCAATTGGCTTATCGGTGTGTGTTTTCCTAAAGGGATGTGTACTATTCTACTAGCATCAATTCTGGGAGTGGCAATTGCAACTTCCAGCTCTGCACTGAAGTATTGGCTAAAAGAGGTTGATGCAAAAAGTTTCTTTGCAAAGGATAACAGAAAAAAAAGTACTAACAGAGTGTAACTTTTTGCAACTGCTGCCATCTTGGCACGTTTTGCCACCATTGGCACTTATTTAATGGGTTTCATTGGGTAACAGCAAAATCTCCATAAGTCAACAGTTTAAAATATAACTAAAATAGAACCTTGATTTCATTTTGGATAGAGTAGAGAGGGAATAGAGTACCTGTCAAGTTTGTATGTCGTCTGTTTTCCACCCTGTCCTGTTTATCATTATCACCAAAAGTGAAAGAAAATCCCAAATATTGGGTTGTCTCCAGAACAGGAATATAGGGTAAATCGTCCAACAGGGACACTAGTACTGACCCCAGTGGAAACCATGGATTTCTTCACTTTGGAGGGATTTCCACTCACCGTTTTGGTCCACTCAGAGTTAGGAAATGTAACCAATGGGACACAGATGATAAAAAAAAAAAATGGACAGGGGTATAACCCCCTTACTCTATCCAATAATTCATAAAATGCCTTAAACTGGATCCAAAACCGAAAATTGCTTGCAGTAAAAATTGCCATCAAAGCCCATCTCCAGGCAAATTATTTAATAATTGAGAACGAGTTGAAGAATTGACTTACTCACCTAAATCTGCTGTCCGAGTCCCTCACTGGCATCATTCCAGGGTATGGGGTACTCGTAATTGAGTGATGCAGATGTGCCCATGTGGGTCAGTTCCATGCTGTGGACATCACCTGCAAACTCTCTTTCTTCACAGGAGAGAAGGGAAACCAAAATGCCCCATTAGGAGTAAAGAGGGAGCCAGCACATCAACTCTAATTAACCTGTTGCCTGACCTCCCTAGATACTTATCTTTTTTTCCTTTTTTCCTTGCAGGTACTACTTTACTTTAACCTAGAAGCAGGGCTTTTTTTCAGCAGAAACGCGGGGGAAAGCAGTTCCGCCACCTCCAGAAATACAAGGGGTGCTAGGGTGTGCTGGCGGGTCTATTAATGCTGGCTGCTGGGAGATCTATTTTTGCTGGTAAGATCTTTTGTTGCTGGGGTGGATCTACTGTTGATTGAGGGTATATTGTTGCAGGGGTTCTATTGTTCTTGGGGAATCAATTGTTGTTGGATGCAGGGGATCCATGTTACTGCCTTTCTTGTTATCATTAACAAAGTCTATTAACATACTTTAACACCACAAAATTAAACTTGGTGCTGTATTCTCTAAAAGGGGCAGTATTGGGCAGTAGGTAGGGGGTGTAACCAAGTGAAAGTGGGTAGGGGCGGAGACAAAGGGGTGATTTAAAAAGGGGGGGAGTACCTGCACCTTTTCACTGAGAAAAAAAGCTCTGCCTAGAAGTACCTACAGTTGCTTTCAATGCCTGCACTTCCCCACAATGGCAGACAGTTCTGTAGAAGGAAAGCGTCCTGGTGGTGTCAGAGCCTGCTTGCTCCCTCCTGACCGCATATATTGGTATGGGGCCCTCACCATTATGGTAGGCAGTCTCACTGACCAAAAGGAGTATGTGATGGGGGTATGACAAGCTTTTGCATTACCGGGCTCACCCCTGTATTCAAGCAGAATGGGGGCCGTGAAAGCAATTTGTACCTCCTGGCAACCTTTTGTGTATGTTAAAGTGGCCAAACAAGTGACATGTGCAGAGAGGCATATTTGCAGACTTATTCAAACTAATACTGAGTCTTCAAACTCAGTTTTTTTTTAACTATTGTTTCTATTGTTTCTATTAGTCTGATTGTGATTGAACCTATATACAACTTTTCAGTTGGAGATCATTAAACACATTATCAGGACACACAGTAGAAAACAAAAAGGTATCTAAGGTGCTTATCTTCTGGGACAGAGAAAAATTATGCGAAGATGACATGCAGAGCTTACAAGTGCCAGCTATTTCTAGTTTGTTACCAATGTTGCCAGCAATGCTCAGATTTGTCATAGCTCTGAAGAAAATCTTTGTGTATAAGTGGCATAATGGTAATTTATTACAGAGCAAATGAGAACATTTTGCAGTGCTATGTCTATCCAAACTAGATAAATGTCAGCATCTGCAGGAACTTTGGTGGATTAGGCCATTTCGCATTAAGCATGGGATAGCAAACTAATAAACACTACGCTGTTGATTTACTAAAGAAATATCGTCTCATCACTTTGCAAGGGAATTTACTCTTAGCTTAATGAATTAGGTGAAGCTCTGCCGACTTCTATTATCCAATCATGTGCTAACAAAATTGTAATTACATTTTTAATGCCGTATCTGTCTCCCCCACTGGCTCTAAGTCCGAGAGCTGAGCGATCACATGACCGCTGATTGCAGGACGGGCACAGCTGGCTTTGGCTCTCAGCTGTATCCTAATGCCGCGTACACACGACCGTTTTTCATGATGTGAAAAATCACATTTTTTTTTATGTCATTAAAAACTATCAAGTTTGGGCTCCAGAGCATTTTTCGCAAACTTAAAAATGGGCAATAAAAATTTAGAACATGCTCTAAATTTTCGCGCCGTTTTTAACATTGTCGCTTTTGGAACGCCCTGGTAAAACTAGCGTTCGTAATGGAGATAGCACATTCATCACGCTGTAACAGACTAAAAAGCACAAAGACTGAAAAGCGCAAAGCAGCAAAAACAGCCCCAAGAGTGGTGTCATCTGAATGGAACGTCCCCTTTATAGTGCAGTCGTACGTGTTGTACGTCACCGCGCTTTGCTAGAGCATTTTTTTTTTTCACAATCGTGTGTAGGCAATGCAGGCTTAACAATAATCGAGTTGAACAAAACGTTGTTTTTCTAGACCATTAAAAATGGTCGTGTGTACGCGGCATAAGGCCTCTTACACACTATCAGTTTTCCTTCAGGTTTTTCTCTTCAGGTTTACCAAAACCATGTAGTACAAGGGCCTGCCTGATTGCATACAAATTGAGACTCTTGAGGTTAGACCTCATATTAGATGGATTTGGTAAAACTGAAGAGAAAAACCTGAAGAAAAACTGATAGTGTGAAAGGGCCCTAAGAGTCAAAGCCATAGAGAGAAAGGAGTCACCGCTCCAGGTGGGATCACTATATGGTTACAGGTGGTGCAGGATACCGAGGGTGCTGGCGGTGCACTAAGCAAAATGAGGACAAAGAAAAATGGATAGCTATCCATTTTTCTTTGTCCTCAAGAGTCAAAGCCAGCTGTCAATGAGACAGCTGGGTGGATTCTAAAATATGGTTGGGATCTTTCCAGAGCCTATACCAGCTCTGTAACGTCAGCTGACAGTGGACTTTAGCCTGCTGTCTGTTGATTCTGGGTAACAAGTGGACACTTCTGTGACCCACAAAAAAACTTTTGCCATACTTCTCTTTTACCTTTATGCAATAGAAAACATATATATCAAGGTGTCTGTGATGGTTAAAAAAACAAACAAACACAATCTTGCAGCTATTTTTAGAAGAATTTAGTAGAGTGTATTCATATCACTTATTTATTGCTAAAGTCTCTGGGCCAGATTCTCGTAGATGCGCGCCTAATTATGCAGGCGTTGCGCATCTCAGATGCACTACGCCGACGTAACACGGAGTGGCAAGTACCGTATTCCCTAAGTAAATGCGCTCCAAGATGCGCCTGCGTCGCGTAAAATCATGGGCGTAATCCGGCGCAACTCCAAAGTAGGAGGGAAGTGGGCGTGTTGCATTATAATGAAGCGTGACCCCATGCAAATGCAGGCCGGGACGAACGGAGCATGCGCCGTGACATGGATGACCCGCGCCATGACGTGGTTGACCCGCGCCGTGACGTGGATGCCTTCTGCGCATGCGCAAAGCCTCCCTACGATGCGCCGGCGCAGGGTATATAATGCGCCCACACATGCGCCCGTGCAGCGCAAACGTCTCCCATTTTTTAGAGAGTGACGGCGAAAGTTTGTGCTGGACAAGATGGCAACTGCTGTTAAGGAGAGGAGGAAGAAGAATTTCTCCCCAGAGGAGAGGGCCATTGTCATACGGGCCATGGAGAAGTATGACTCGCGGCTCCATGGTGCTGACAGTGCCTGGACCAGCAAGTCCCGGAGGGATCAGATATTAATGAGGGTGGCGTGCCAGGTCAATGCCCTCTCTCATGAGGTCCGGACACCGCAGGACATTCAAAAGAAAATGAATGACCTGCGGCGTCATGTGAAGGGCAAGCTGGCTGCCATAGCTCGGCATGCCAGGGGCACTGGAGGGGGCCCACCCTGCCCTGTCCGCCTGACTGAGGAGGAGAAGGTGGTTGCCCGCTGCCTACAGACTGAGCAGGTAGAGGGAGTTGGGGGCTATGAGTCCCAGAAGCCAGCCGTGAGGACAGGTAAGTGTGTTTTCTATTCTATCTGTTGTGTACATGTATGGGGGTGGAAGGGAACATGTGCCAAGTGTGTGGGTCCACCAACATGGGCATCTTTTGTGTCATCCACAGATGTGCAGGAGGGAGCGGGGCCATCTGTTGATGCCAGGGCCCATCAGGATCCATCCCCTGAAGATCCAGTCCCTCTGGCTGCCCCCCTGGAACAGGACTTGGAGGGAAGTGGGCACACCTCAACGGAGGAGGTGGTTGAGGAGGGTGTGGTAGTCCAGGACCAGGCCCTCTATGTTGTTGTGGAGGAGGATGGTGGGTTGGCCGGACCAGCCCAGGCTATTCCTCTACCTGTAGCAAACCCCTCAGTGTCCCCCTCCAACCTCTCCAGTCTCTCTCTTTCCCCCCCCCCTCATCTCCGGCCCCTCAACATCCTCCCCTTATGCCCGGTCCCCTGCCACTCCCCGCAAGGCGACGTCCAAGACCAGGGGTGTATCCCAGGTCCTGCCGGAACAGCTGGTCAGACAGCAGGACCAGCAAAATAAACACCTGGCCGAGGTCGTGGAGGAGATGAGGCGCCTGGCCGACAGCCTGGCATCCTCGGACAATATAACAGATGCCATCCAGGATGTTGCTGTTAACAGCGCAGCAACGCTGACCAGCTTGGGGGAGCTGCAGGAAAACACCTCAGAACTTGTGGGGGAGGTTCAGGCCCTGCGCCTTGCTATCGAGGCGCAGACTGCTGTGCAGACCCGCATAGCGGTTGCCCTGGAGGGCATGCAGGCAGCCAGGGAGGGACGTGGGGATGTTCCTCCTCAACCTGCTCCCCCCCCCCATCTAGGGCTGCCCCCAGGCAAGTGAGGGGCAGGACCCGTGGCACCAGGCAGAGCCCCCGCCAGGCCCATTAATTTGAGTTTTCTTTAGTATTATGCTCTGGATAAGAGCTTATTTATTTTTTGTTATGCTCTGGATAAGAGCTTATTTATTTTTTGTTATGCTCTGGATAAGAGCTTATTTATTTTTTGTTATGCTCTGGATAAGAGCTTATTTATTTTTTGTTATGCTCTGGATAAGAGCTTATTTATTTTTTGTTATGCTCTGGATAAGAGCTTATTTATTTATTTTTGGATACTGCACACGGTGCAGTGTGAATGGTGTGTGAATGTGAGAGGGTGGCACTCCTGAAAGTAAGGGGTGTCACCCTCGGCCGTGGTGGTGAAGTTAACCCCACGGCTGTATGAATGATGTGTGAAAGGTGTATGAATGGACAGCAACATCATTGGGGCCTTGACGTGGCGTTGCTGCTCCCAAGTCCTACATGCTGGACTTGGGCTAATCCAATGCGATGTGCATGTGGTGTGTGTGATCTAGGGACATCAGTGGTGTACACGCGTGCATTGTCTGTGTGCCATGCTGTATGTGTGTGTTTAAAGGTCAAAGATTCGTAACACGAGGACACTCCTGACTGCTCTTCCATCAGCTGACGGGGTCTCCTCTGGCGGGGGGGGGGCTGTGTGGTTGGGGGGTCAGGTCATCACGTAGGGCAATATGCAGGCCCTTTCGCATGGCAAAGTTGTGCAGAATACAACATGCACCAATGATCTGACCCACAAAGTTGGGGGAATACAATAGGGCCCCCCCAGACTTATCCAGGCAGCGGAAACGGGACTTCAGGAGGCCAAATGTGCGCTCCACCACTGCACGGGTTTTGATGTGTGCTTCATTGTATCTTCTCTCTCCTCTGGTTTGGGGGTTCCGGAAAGGAGTCATGAGATGGGGTCCCAGTGTATATGCAGAGTCACCTGTAAGGGAAAACACAGGAGGATGGTAGTCATGCATGTGCCACTTCTGTTGTGCATCATGGGAGGGGATAGTCATGGCTGCCACCCATGTCACTCACCAACCAGCCAGCTGTCCCCATACATGTCCTGCTCAAAATCTTCGGGGATGTTGCTTTGACGGTAGATGTAGCTGTCATGGCTGGACCCGGGGTCTTTGGCACGGACGTGCCATATGAGGTATTTGGCATCGGCTATCACCTGTACGTTGATGGAATGCCAATGCTTCCGATTGCGGTATATGTGCTCTGTGGCACTGGGGGGCTGGAGTGCCACATGTGTGCAATCAATGGCCCCGATGGTGCGTGGGAATCCGTCAATTCTGTAGAAATCTGTCATTGCCTTCTGCCGCAGGTGCACAGTGGTGGGTCTGATGAACTGGTTGGACATGCGTCTGAGGATTGCGGGGACAACCTGGTGCAGACATCTGCTTATGCTGGTTTGTGACATCCCAGCCACCACTCCACTTGTACGCTGGAATGATCCACTGGCCAGGAAATGGAGTGTTGCCAGGACCTTCACCAGTGGCTGCAGTGCACGTGAGCGGTATGTCTGGCTGGTGATGTCATCCTGCAGGGCTGTGGTTATTTCCAGGATGGCAGCAGGGCTGAATCTGAAGATGCGATACACCTCCTCATCACCCATGCCAAAGAGCCTCATGCGCGCTCGGTAGATCCTCTCACGTGCCCCCGTCCTCCTCCTCCTCCTTCTATGCTCCTCTTCCTCTGCATACCTTAGTATTGATAAGACCATGGCTGGCCCTGGCATCATTGGCATATGAATGTCTTGTCCAGTAAGTGTGATTGCTCAGCTAGTCCGTTACGGTGCTGCTGTAGTTGCTCTCCAGCTGACTTGCACACGGCCTTGAGCAAAGTTACCCGTGCTTTTATGAGGGGTATGTTTACTCAAGGCTTTCGAGTTACGCGCACCACGAGTAGCCAACGCCGGACGCGCGTACTTTCGGGAATACGCGCATCTCCCTCATTTGCATATTTGCATGCTAATTCAATGGGAACTGAATATTTTTGATGCGTAACTATGCGCCTACGCCGCGCTAGCTTAATGCATTTTCGGCGCCCAGACGGAAAAAAAAAACGCGCGTATGTGGTTCTGTGTTTACCGCGCATCGATACGCAGGCGCACATTTACTATTACGCCGCGCATATACATTTACGCAGGCGTAGCGCCGCTGAGAATCTGGCCCTCTGGCTTTCTTTAAAAAATTTAATTGATTTTACATGTGTTTAAAGCAGACTGTGTATGAAAATCAATGTATAACAGTAAAAATCAATCAGCGCAATTAAAAACCTAGCAACAGGGTCGAATGATTAAATCCCAGATAGCCATAAAAATGGTAAAGAGCAGTGCAGCGTAAAAAACACAAATAATAAATTATATATGAATATTAAAGTCCATACAATTCATAATACAAATATAAATAGATGGTAGAACACCACAGTGTGTCCAAGATCCCTTGCGCTCTGACCAAGATATGAGAATGCCATTAGACATGTGCTAGAAGCCTCAGTATACTCACAAGGGGGTGCCACAGGACACAGGCCATCAACAAGAGTGCCAAGGACTGACATGCTGTGAGTGAGAGAACCCCTGTGGTTGGTACAGTGAATCATAGCTCATTACCATCAGAGCACTCTCCCTCCCAGCGTTTTAGCACATCCAGTGATCCAGCCGCTATACCCTTATGAGGGAAAGGTCTGTGTGACCTGTCTGATTTACTCAGGGGTCCGTTCAATGAGGTGTTCTGCTAGAATGGTCATCAGTGGAGGTTATCACATGAGCACCCTGTAGCTCATCCATAGAAGCACTTATATAGTTCTACCATCTATTTCTATTATGAACTTTATGGACTTTATTATTCATATATAATTTATTATGAATTTTTGTGTTTTTTACGCTGCACTGCTTTTTACCTTTTTTTGTAAGGAAATCCTGCAAATGCCCATGCCGCAATTTAATTTTTTTTAGAGAAAAAAAAATAACACAGGAAAAAAAATGTAAAAAACACTATGGGACGTGAGCTGAACAAACTCTGCATTCCTAGAAGGTAGAATATGGGCAGCCTGCATTAGATAATGTTAGGACTATATACTGTATGTGTTCTATGAGAGACTATGCATTATAGACGGTATTGCTGCAAGTCTTCAGTAAAGTTACTGTTAATGGTCTAATGCCTGGTCTGAAGTCTGTTCAAAGGGGTGCATAAAGGTACATGGCGAGAACTGGGTCGGCAACATATACACAGTGATGAAGAGGAGAAGCTAGATTAGGGTTAGGGAAGGGTTAACCATACAGAAGGAAGAGTTAACCATACATCGGAAATGGTGGGAAGTCATGTCTAACATGAGGTTGCAGTAGTGTATTTAGTTTTTGCGCTGCCCTAGGTCTGATTAAACTAGTGCACCCCCTAATTTAAATATGACCCACCCCTTCCTGTCAAGGCCACACCCTTTCTGTTTAAGACCCGCCCTGACATTTTCGAATAGAGACACTAGTTCTTAGGGCATGGGGGGGGGGGGGGGCGCAATGGATTCCCTTTATTTGCATAGATTTCCTCTCACTTCCTGTTTGGCTATGGGGCAGGAAGTGAAGGCAAGTATCACTAGAAGAGTGTCTGACAGTAAACAGCATACCTCCCAACTTTTCAACTTCAGAATGAGGAACAAATGGGACAAAGTTGTTGAGTGGGGGGGGGTTCCATGGCTCGGAGTTGTTGAGCGGGGGGGTTCCACGCTTCGGAGTTGTCCAGCGGGGGGGGGGGTCCGCAGATCAAAGTTGTTGAGCGGGGGGGGTCCTTGGCTCAGAGTTGTTGCGCGGGGGGGGTTCCACAGCTCAGAGTTTTTGAGTGGGGGGGGTTATGCGTCTCTGAGTTGTTGAGCAGGGGGGGTTCCGCATATCGCTGTTGGGGGAGGGGGGGTTTACCGCTGTTACTTTATAATATTGGTAAATCACTGGATTTACCGCGAATCACGGTAATCGCGCGGGGGCCGCGGATTCGCAGGACTTTTGCCGTGATCGCAGGACCGCGGGATTTACCGCGATTCGCGGGACAATCCCGCGAAATCCGGGACAGTTAGGAGGTATGATTGACAGCCTTAAGTTTAATGTGTATCTGTGCAAGGTGTACGGCTCACTTCCACGGAGTGCCACTTTAATGCAGATTCGCACATGACGTGCTAGCATTCACATCAGTCATTGAATCGATTTAAACAAAATGCTTTTACCAGACAAAAATGGACCAAACGAGAGAGGTTTATTGTTATAGTTTACATATCCTGTAAGGGAGATATATCATGCAAGTTACCAAAAGAATTAGGCGCAGATCTAGTGCAAATCCAATGGCATCTCATTTATAGCAATAGATTTGTTATAGATTTGTGTATATTTGCATTGCATGCTCCTTCAAGTCTGCACAGCTGAACAAAAAGATAGGTCATTCAGATCCGTGACAGATACATGACTGAACTGAGACAGAATTGCACCCAAAAGACGTTGCTCGGGGACATGTTTATATAGTTGCAGTCTGACTTGTGAGCAGAAAATAGGGAATTTATGAATCAAGCTACGTAGCCATAGTTCTTTTCGTATATTTGTCTCACTGTTCTTGTTTTTCAGTGCATATCGCTGTATACAAATTGATAAATGTTCCTAATTCTTGGATACTGGCTGTATATTTAAACAATGAAAACGTTCATTGTTTTTTTTTAATACGTAAATTTCCTAGACGTAGTGAGTCATTCACCCAAGAGCTATTATTGCACTATAATACCATTTCTATTACTTATAATTATAAAGCACAATGTGCGGTTAAACAAATTACCATGTAAACCTATTCAAAAACTGAAATATTGTTTTTGGAAAGCAGAGTCCTACCTTTGAAAGTCTTCTTCAGCTGTTCCATCTTTCTCTCCTCTAACAAAGTATACATGAAATCCTACTTCTCCTGTTAAGCCACAAAAGTAATGTATGCATGTTTTGTCTAAATCATGTAGGATCCCAAGATTTATTGAATATGCAAATACATGAATACCACTATGCACTCGATGCAAAGCACTAAATGCCACCAAAATACAACTCCCTGTCAACATAAGGCACTTATTTATCTTTCTGTATAACCATGAACACAATGTAAGCAGATGTGACACTGACAGATCTGTAAAAGCAATTACAATGTTACAGAAAAAAGCCCTTTCAGTTGAAGGGGCTTTTTAGGCCAAATATGGAAGAATTCTAGGTAGCTATTTTACTACCACATCCCCATGGTGTTTTACTAACCTACCTTTAGTGCTGTTTATTGTTACACTACCTGTTCCCTCTGTCTGCAGCACTGGTTCGTTGTAACACAACCACAGAGAGGTTTGCTTCTCCTAACCACTTCAGCCTGGAAGGTTTTACCCTCTTACTGACCAGGCCATTTTTTTGCAATACGGCACTGCGTTATGTTAACTGACAATTGTGCGGTCTTGTACCTCAAAAAAATCACCTTAGCGGTTGAAATTTTGTATGTGCCATAAACAAAAAAATAAAGAAAAAAACAAAACAAAATGTCTTCATCAATTTAGGCAAATATGTATTCTGCTACATATTTTTGGTTAAAAAAAATAGAATGGTTTGTGCAAAAGTTATCGCATCTACATACTATGAAATATTTTTATGCTATTTTTATTTATTTACTAATGGCGGCGATTAGAGATTTTTAGCGGGACTGCAACATTATGGCAGACAAATCTGACAATTTTTTGGGGACCAGTGACATTATTACAGTGATCAGTGCTAAAAGTATGCAATGTTACTGTACGAATGACACTGGCAGGTAAGGGGTTAACACCAGGGGTGATCAAAGGGTTAAATGTGTCCCTAGTGGGTGCTTGCCAACTGTGTGGGGGTTACCATGACTGGGTGAAGACAGATCTGTGTTCCTGCTTAGCAGGAATACAAGGGGCCAGATCCACAAAGAAATTTCTATCCAGAAAACATGATACGCCGGACTTACGCTAAGATACGACTGGCGTAAGTTTCTTACACCATCGTATCTTAGATGCATATTTACGCTGGACGCTAGGGGCGCTTCCGTCTATTTCCAGCGTAAAATATGCAAATGAGTGAGTTACGCTAATTCACGAACGTACGAGCGGCCGGCGCATTCCCTTTACGTCGTTTGCGTAAGCGTATCTCCCGCGTAAAGATAAAGCTGCTATAGTGAGGCGCAGCCAATGTTAAGTATGGACGTCGGGACAGCGTCGTATTGGACGTCGTTTGCGTATGCCGATCCAGAATGGGCCTGAGCGTAAGTTACGTTCACGTCGTTTTCATTGACTATTTGCGACGTGTTTCACGCATTCGCACTAGGATACGTCCACGGCCGGTGCATGCGCAGTTAAAAAAAAACGTTGTTTGCGTCGGGTCATTCATAATTATAATAAAACACACCCCCCTAGTAAATTTGAATTACACCTGCGTACGCCGGCCCATTTACGCTACGCTGCCGTTAGTTACAGCGGCATTTCTTTGAGGATAAGGATACGCCGCTGTGACTTACAGCGGCGTAGTATAAAAGGGTCACGCCACGCCGGCGGCAAAGGTATGTGGATCTGGCCCAAGATCTCCATCTTCTACCCTGTCAGAACAGTGATCTGCCTTGTTTACATACATTTGCCTTTGTCTAATTAGAGCGCAATCGTGCCTCCGGCGTCACTCAGTGGTTATTGCACAAAATGACTTACAGGTACATGATTTTGCACAATAGAGCTGGCCTGGCGCAGTACAAATATGTAGGGGTCGGCAATTGGTAAAACTATACTTTTGTCCCTCATCACTCACCTAACCTATCCCTTTCCTGAACCACCATCTTAAAAAATTCAGTGCCAGCACAGATTTGGGACAGGTCTCAGCCAAGTATTTGGGACCTGGCAGAGACCACATTTGCAGAGGTTTTTTGTGCTTGTGCACAGATTCCGTTAATTTCTAGTATAAGGACATTATGGCAGTCTGCAACCTCTGTGCACAGCGCAAAGATTCCCATATGTGTGCAGACATACAAATACAGTGACCTGTTTTCGTGTGCACCAAATCATGTGGCGTGCATGTGTTCTCTGTAACACTGAAAGGGTCAGGGACAAAAACAAATGTCCCCCGAAGTAAATCCATTGTCAATCATGATGCCTGCCGCCGCCACCAACGACACCATATTACAGTTCTTACATAACCAAGGGGCAGGGTCACCCGATGACCCATTTTTTTGGGTCAATGGTGGCAGCAGGCATTGTGATTGACATAGGACTTACTTGGGGGATATTGTTTTTCGTTTTAACTGCCTACCGTAATTTTTTAAACTGCACCTTTTGTTTTTATTGGTGAACGGTGAATTGGTGAATGAGTAGGGGTACTATGTACCTTTACTCAGTCACATGACAGGTCACCCAGGTCCCGGCCCCCTTGTTAAGGGGACTTCCATATTTCAATAAGCCCTCTGCCCACAACCACTGGCCAGGGTTGTGGGGAAAAGAGGCCCTTGTCCCCATCAAAATGCGGAGAAGGTGCTATGGAGGGAGCAGAGCCCACTGCCTCAAAGCACCCCCTTATGTTGAGGGCATGTGGCTTGATATGGTTCTGAATGTCAAGCATGCCTGTATACAAATCTATGTATGTATGATCTTCAGCATATGATAAGGGGGCCAGTCGCATAAACCAATAAGAGATGGCTGGCTTACAATGACACAAGGAAGGTGGTGGCACAGGACCCCATGTGTGGTGGCAGATTAAAGCAGGACAACCTTAAATTGACTGGGCATGTGAGCATCTTTATTGTGGGCATTCCCTGCAAAGTAAGGGTAAAAGGGGATATAAAAAATAAAAAATACATAGGGGGTTGGAGTTCCAACTTAAATAAAACATATGTTTCACTATCATAGCTGGTAGGAGATGTATAAATTAATGATTTTAAACTATTGATGCTTGAATACCACTACCTGTATTACTATACTGGGAGACCTTTGAGAGTCAGACATATGGATAAATAATTAGAACATCCTAATAACTAATCACATAAGTTTACAGCAACAGACTTACTGAGAGAGCTGTAGGGCTTAACAAGAAACAGAAGGAATGCTGACATACAAATCTCTGTCTTCTATAAAGCGGAATACTTCAAGCCAGAGGGAGGAATCTTAGCAGATCATTAAAAGTTTCCAGCACACGTTTATTTAAAATTCATGACACACTTGCATACAAAAGGTAAAAAAAAAAAAAGTCTAGACACAGGGGTACAATGTATATATTTTTCCACCAGGAGCATCTTTTTCTGTGTCCTTCTGCCATATCCTTTAGGGAAGCAGCAGAATAATTAACTGAAAAGTTATTACATGCCCTCCTTCAAAAGCTCTTTCTTCACTCAACAAATCCTATAAATTCTAACTTATACTACCTAGAAAAAAGACCAAGTGCACTTTCACAAGGAGGATTCTACCATCAAAAGGTAGTTGCAGAGATGGTAAGTATGTGGCTATTAAAATATATATATATATAGTTATTTTCTGAAGAAGCTGAATACAATTTGACAAAGCTCATGCTGTTGAGAAGGGGTGTTGAAAAAGAACAGTAGCATGTAATGTAAAGTTGCTGTATGCATTATACCTATGTATGCAGCAGGTGGCGCTGTAGTATTATAGTGTATAGTTCATGTTTTCTATGATATAACAGGATGTATTGTCTATCTCAGTGCATGTACTTGTAGATTACTGCTTAATGTTCATGTTTCTCCATGCTGTAAGACATGCAATATATTCTACATTATGGTAAAGCCATATTACTGGATCCAAGAAGCTTCCAGCGATTATTGCAATACACAATAAGATTACATTGTAGAGTATTATAGGTCATCAATGTGAGTAGTTAGGAAGATGACTTTATATTGTAGATGAGTACTTTAAGTTATGAATTCAAGTCTATAGGAAAATAGTTCTATATCAAAGATAGGTACATGGAGGTATAGATGTAAGGTTACTGAAAAAAATGCTTTATGGTTGTAGTTGGGTATATGTAGTTATGGATATGATGCAACAGGAAGATGGCTCTATGGATTTATGGATGTGAAGTTATAGGAAAGTGGATTTACATTGCAGATGGGTATGCACAGTTATGGATATAAAGGAAAAGGGCTTCATATTGTAGATGGGTATATAGAGTTATGCATATGATGCTATAGGAAGATGGCACTATGGATTTATGGGTGTGAGGTTATAGGGAGATGGATTTGTATTATAGATGAGTATTTGAAGTTAGGGATGTGAGGTTAAAGGGGTTGTAGAGGTATTTTGTTTCCACCTTAATGCATTCTTTGCATTAAAAACATTAGATGATGCTGCCCCCCCCCCCCCGGGCTCCCGTTCTACTTACCTAACCTGTCGAAAATCCTGCGTTCGCACCGTCATCCTCCTCGAGGCGAAGCCCGGCCATTGATTGGCAGCAGTGGATGGATTAAAAGCAGCGCAGTCATTGGCTGGCGCTGCTGTCAATCACATCCAATGACGCGGTGCGCCGGGGGGCAGGGGCGAGCCGCCGCTGTATCACGGTAGCGCGCCTGCAACAGCTACACACCATGCGGGCTTGCTCGCATGTCTGTGTGTAGTTGTTGCGGGGAGGAGCCGTGACAGCCGCCAAGGGACCCCAGAAGACCAGGATCGGGGCCACTGTGTGCAAAACGAACTGCATAGTGGAGGTAAGTATAACATGTTTGTTATATATATATATATATATATATATATATATATATATATATATATATATATATATATTAATTTACAACTCCTTTAAAGGAAGATGGCTTCATTTTGTAGATGGGCATATGGAGCTATAGATCTAATGATATAGGAACATGGCTTAATACTGTAGATGGACACATGAAGTTATGAATGTGAGGCTATAGGGAACAGCTTTATATTGTAGAAAGGTAAATAGAGAATTGGGGATAGAGCTAAAGGAAGGTGGCTTATATTGTAAAAGGCTATAGGAAGAGGGCTTTATATTTTGGATGTGTACAAAAACTTATAGATGTGATACCTTGGAAATTTGGCAACAATGTAACACTGGCTGCTGCACTCATCTAGTCTCCACTGGTGTGCCAACATTGCCATATTACTGGAGCTTGTGTTTAGTGGTCCAGAAGGCCATTTTAAATTATAATGACAATTTATCTGTGTTAGTCGATCAATGTACAGGCACATTTTGCTAATCTTTATAAATATGTGATAATGTGAGTCACTGTAATGACACACAGCTATTTCTCATTAGAGAAATGTTAAAAATAAAAAATAAATCACCATGTGCAACTTTGAAATTCACAGGGTGAGCATACCCAGTTATTTATGTGGACCTTGAAAGGTCACACAATAGTTGGTGCACTCATGTGAGAATTATTTATATAATTAAGTTATTGATTGGTTTCCTGTTGAAAACAGTACTGCTCTCTTCATTCTAGGCGTAAATGGAATATACCACTGTACATTACAAGGTTATATTATCTAATTCTATGTGATTTTCAGGAAAACCTTAGTTACAAGGAAAGATTAAGAGCATTGAATTTATTCTCTCTGGAAAGGAGACGCCATTCACTAAAATAAGAAGAGAAGCGGTTTAATCTTAAACTGTGTAGAGCAGGGTTGCCCAATGTTTTGAAGAGCGAGGGCCACTTAAGCAACTTGGTAATCAGTCGCGGGCCACAATGAGCGGGACGGTCGGATGACAGGTCACGGCTACTCTATAGGCACTCCGATCTGCCCAAATGGAAGGGGACTAATTCCCTTCTGTTTTCGGATTAGAGGTAGGTGGGTGTAAACGGACATCTGTCACTTTATAGAGGTGAATTGAGGGTCCCATTTGGTCGGGCTGACCGTGTGAAAGGGGCCTAAGACTGCTTTCACACCTGTCTATCCTGCGGGTTAGCTGAACTTTGCCATAGACTCTGCCTGGGGCAAAAGCCGGTGCTGTAGATGCATTGGCTTATGGGGCTCTGTTCCGCAGCCGATTTCTTCCTCTACCACCAGCTTCATTCACAACACTGATGCTGTGGTATGGCGGGTCGGCAACCTGCGATCTCGGTTTGCCAACCCGCCATTCTAGAGCAGGAGGTCGCTGGTCACATCAGAGGGCTCCGCGGGCTACATGTGGCCCCTGGGCCACTGGTTGGCCACCCCTGGTGTAGAGGGTTCTTTACTGTAAGAGGGGAAATAATGTGGAACTCTCTTCCACATGCAATGGTTTCAGTAGGGAGCATAGATAATTAAAAAAAAAAAAACGATTAGCTACCGTAAGCACCTCAACGACCTTAACATACAGGGATATACAATTGAATACTGACATAAAAGCACACACACAGGTTGGACTTGTGTCTTTTTTTTCAACTTCACCAAGTATGTAACTATGTAAGGAAGGACCTTTTTTCTACAGTTTGGATGGGCTAAGTGGCTGTGTCTTTTTAATGTGTGTTGTTTTGTACATTAATGTGCATTGTGTTAAAGTTGCCCATTCATTTTACTGCTGATTACGCACTATTGGTATTTACAGGTCAGCCCTGAATAAGTCATTAATGCCGCAGCATCGCATGTGCAGAATGCACCAATAACTAAAAAAAAGCTCACTGTGTACTGCAAGAAAGCAGAGAAAAGTATTTAAGAAACATAAAACATATTTTGGTAAACTACAATGATTGATATTTGCTAGATATGTGCATTCCCGTTCGTACGAATGTTATTTTCGTACGAAAATGTTCATTTTCGTACCCGCAGGATAATGTGTACATACGAAAAAATTAAAGCACCAAAATACGAAAACTACGAGATTACGAATGAGCCGCATAACGAACAACTGCAAATATGAACGAATGATCCGACGAAAAAAACGACAAAACGAAAACGGCAAAAGAACAAAAATGACATCTATAACAAAAGATTTACATTCTGTATTTTGTTTGAATCCTTTTTCTGTTTGTTTTCAGTCCTATGTTCATTGTTCATATGACATCTATAACAAAAGATTTGCATGCTGTATTTTGTTTCAATCCTTTTTCTGTTTGTTTTCAGTCCTATGTTCATTGTTCATATGACATCTATAACAAAAGATTTGCATGCTGTATTTTGTTTCAATCCTTTTTCTGTTTGTTTTCAGTCCTATGTTCATTGTTCATATGACATCTATAACAAAAGATTTGCATGCTGTATTTTGAATCCAAAATACAAACAGAAAAAAGGAATTTAAAATACAGAATGCAAATCTTTTGTTATAGATGTCATATGAACATACGACTGAAAATAGCAAAAGAAAGGGGTTTCAAGATACTGCAAATCATTGACAAAAATTCACGAAAATTATTGTCTAACAAGTAACGAACATGAATTAAACAGAATAACGAACCATCCCGCATGTACGAAAATAAAACAGTAACGAAAGTACGAAACAATCCGAATGCGAAAAAATCGCGTCATACGAAAAACGAACGGGAACAAACAGGAAAACAGGCGTCTTACGAAAAACGAACGAAAACGAAAAAACGGAACGATACGAAACAGAACAAAAAAAAACGGAACGATACGAAACAGAACAAAAAAAAAACGAATTTTTTTTCTGTGCACATGTCTAATATTTGCCATAACGATTAAAAAAGAGCAATTGATGAACTCTGCTGACAAATTTTCAATTTGACTTGTAGAAAGAGATTTAAAAAAAAAAAACACTAACCTGCTATTTAGTGTTAAAAAAGGTGTCAGCAGGATCCCTTCTCTCCCATGCAGGTAGCCTCCCTCACCTGGCAGGATCTAAACCTATAATGCTGCAGGAGGTTATGAAACAAGAATCATCCCCTCTCTTCACCATTAAATTACTGTCCCTATATATGCTAATTAGAAAAGCATTTGATTGTAGTGTGTAGTAATTCCCAACAGCATAGATTAGGAGCATTCTCATCCTATAACTCCATGTAGCATTAAAAGAAAGACCCCTACTAAATCCCAATAGGACAAATGTCTTGGCCATGCTGCTAAACCCCAAGCCAGAAGGAACTATTATGCAAGTATATCTATGATGTAAAAGTTTAACTGCAGCTGTTGAATATATATAAATCCTTGTGACAGAGTATCACTGCATTGTCTTTGTTATTATTTCACACAGTGCCAGATCGTTAAGTCTGTGCTACTGTATGTAGTGGGCACCTTCTAGTCTATTGGTAGGTCAACCTGTTTATTGCAATATAGTTTATATGCACCTCCTGTTATTGTAGTTAAAGAGGGGGTTCACCCTTAAAACCACTTTCTCCCATCCCATCCAGCATACTGGCGTCAGGGCCAGTATGCTGTCTTTTTTTTTTTTTATCCGTGTACTTACTTCTAAATAAAGAATTACATTTTCGTTCTACCGCGGTATATGGCGCCGCTATATCGCGTCACGCCTTCCGAAAACAGCCGACTAGCACTCGGCTGTTCTCGGCGCCTGCGCACAGACCCAGGAGCTGACTGTGCAGGCGCCGTCCTATTTCGGCTTTTTTCGGAGGGCGTGACGCGGCTATATACGGTGCCTGCGCAGTCAGCTCCTAGGTCTGTGCGCAGGCGCCGAGAACAGCCTAGTGCTAGTCATCTGTTTTCGGAAGGCTTGACGCGATATAGCGGCGCCATATACTGTGGTAGAACGAAAATTAAATTCTCTATTTAGAAGTAAGTACACGGATAAAAAAATATGTATGCTGGATGGGATGGGAGAAAGTGGTTTTAAGGGTGAACCCCCTCTTTAACCCTGTTCCATCTGGTCTGGTCAGATTAGAAACTATAAAGGAGGAACTAAATAGCAGAATATATATATATGCTGACTCTGAGTTCCCGTGCCACACTACAGTTCCTGCCAATGAGAATCTAAGCAGATCTTGTCTTCAGGTCTCCCATAGTTGCCAACCATCCAGACTTGACTGGGACATTCCCGGAAATCAGGACAATGTCCTGGTCTGAAAATCCCAAAACTCAGCCTCTATCCTGGACATTGGGATGGAGGCAGCGTAGCAGGGGCGTGGCGAATGCAGGAGTATGTGGAGAGGCAGCCTGGTTGATAGAGTGGGAGCTAGAAGCCTGCTGAGCACACAGATGGTGAGACTGCTCTTATGAGACTGCTCTGACTGCACTGATGAGACTGCTGTGATGAGAAGGCACAGATGATACTGCTCTGACTCACTAATGAGACTGCTCTGAGTAGACAGCACTGATAAGACTGCTCCGAGTGCTGTGATGAGACTGCCCGGATGGGGACTGATGAGATGGCACTAATGAGCACCAATGAGACTTTAACGTTTTTTTTATCCAGCAGTCACTGGATTGTGAGAAATTGGGTTTAAAACTTCATTTTTTTTAGACTTTCAGATAGAAGTAAAAATTGCTGTTAGCTGAGAAAGATGGCATCTCATGTTTTCATGTAGCACTGTACCTACGGTGAAAAATTGGCCAGTGCAGTTTTAAATCCAAATTCTCACAGTCATTTCTGCTGACACCATCACTTAGGGCCACGTACACACGATCAGACATGTCTGATGAGACTTGTCCCATGGACCGTTTTCATCAGACAACTCTGAACTTGTCTGATGGTACGTACACACCATCGGACCAAAATCAGACCAGAACGCAGTGACGTAGAACATAACGACGTGATGAAAAAACGAAGTTCAATGCTTCCAAGCATGCGTCGACTCTATTCTGAACATGCGTGGGATTTTGGTCCGATGCTTTTGTGTACTAACCATCGCACCTGTCCGACGGACAGGTGTCCATCAGACAGGTTTTAAAGCATGTTTTAAAACTTTTGTCCGACGGACAACGGTCCGATAGGCCGTACACACAATCGAACAAATCCGATGAAACTGGTCTGCAGACCAGTTTCATCGGACATGTTCAATCATGTGTACGCGGCCTAAGGCTCCTTTCATACAGTGGGTCCAAATAGGTCTGCCTGTCAGTTTTTCAGAAAGACCTGATGGGAAGGTCAATGCTTTCCTATGGTCAGGTGAATGTAAACACTATTTAACCACACCTCATTTAAGCCACGCCCACTAGTTAGCGTAATTTAAACCATGCCCATGCTCTTGCGCACCGCTAATTTATTTACAGCACCAGACACGCCCACACAAATATATATATGCAGTTTTTAATCTCTTCTTACATAAAGCTGTATTTCTATACTGGTGTATACCTATATACTTCAGGGACATGCAGTCAACCTCACCTGCCATGAACATTTATAAAATAAAAAATAAATAAAAAATCGAGTTTCGAGGGATGAGATAGCCTTAGTCCTACCCCACCACTGGTCCTATGACCTATGGTTTCTAGAAAAACGGGGCTCCTTCCGCTACATACAGAGTGGCCAGTTTAAATACAAGCTGGCACACTCTGTTTGCAGCAGATTGAGAGGATGAGCTCCCAGTACATCTCCTAACTTTTTGTCAGAAGCACGGAGCTCAATTTGGAGTCTTGGACCAATGGTAAAGTACCATTAGCCCCAGCTGTCCAATTAAAATGCTTCAGTGGAGGCACGCCTCCCACTGCAGTATCATAGAA
Organism: Rana kukunoris; assembly: GCA_029574335.1. NCBI lineage: Eukaryota > Metazoa > Chordata > Amphibia > Anura > Ranidae > Rana > Rana kukunoris. The sequence continues at coordinate 211,621,083 of CM056050.1, read as the reverse complement.
GGGGAATGTGTCTAAAAGATAAATGCTCCCTTCAAGCCCAGCCCTCTTAACTACAAGGAAATACATGGGTTTATGGGTATGAGATTTATTCACAATACCATGTTTTTGCTTTTACTGTCTAATTACCGTACTGGTTTGAGTTATAACTACAAACTCCAGTAAATTCTCTGTTAAGCCACCTGCTTGAGTACAGTTTTTGTAAATATAGTACATTACCTTAAAAACAATATATAATAATTAATGGTATATTACTTAGGGTAATTAACCCCTTGCCACCCAGGCCAATTGTGAAACTTCTCTCCTACATTTTTTGCTAGAAAATTACTCAGAACCCCCAAACATTATATATATTGTTTTAGCAGACACCCTAGGGAATAAAACAGTGGTCGTTGAAAACTTTTTTTTTAAACTTTCATGAATATTAAAAATAAAAACACTAAGGCCGCGTACACACGAAGAGACATGTCCGATGAAACCGGTCCGACGGACCGTTTTCATCGGACATGTCTGAAGGGATCTTTTGGTCTGATGGTTGTACACACCATCGGACCAAAATCCCCTCGGACATGAACGAGGTGACGTAGAACACACACCGACGTGCTGGAAACAGGACGTTCAATGCTTCCATGCATGCGTCGAATCAATTTGACGCAAGCGTGGGATTTCGGTCCGATGGTTGGGCGTACTAACCATCGGACATGTCCGACGGACAGGTTTCCAGCGGACAAGCTTCCAAGCATGCTTAGAAACTTTTGTCCGCTGGAAACCTGTCCGCTAGGCCGTACACACGATCGGACATGTCCGCTGAAACTGGTCTGTGGACCAGTTTCAGCGGACATGTCTCCTCGTGTGTACGCGGCCTAAAGATAACCCATTTTTTTTGTATAATGTGAAAGATGTTATGCCAAGTAAATATATACCTAACATGCCACACTTTAAAATTGTGCAAACTGGTGGAATGGTGCCAAACTTCAGTACTTAACTACTTCAATACAGGGCATTTTCACCCCCTTCCTGCCCAGACCAATTTTTAGTTTTCAGCGCTGTCGCACTTTGAATGACAATTGCGTGGTCGTGCGACGTGGCTCCCAAACAAAATTGGCACCCTTTTTTTCCTACAAAAAGAGCTTTCTTTTGGTGGCATTTGATCACCTCTGCGGTTTTTATTTTTTGTGCTATAAACAAAAGAAGAGGGACAATTTTGAAAAAAACACAATATCTTTTACTTTTTGATTTAATAAATATCATCTTTTTTTTCCTCAGTTTATGCCAATACGTATTCTTCTACATATGTTTGGTGTAAAAAAATAAAATAAAAAATAAAAAATCGCAATAAGCGTATTTGATCGGTTTGCGCAAAAGTTCTAGCATCTACAAAATAGGGAATAGAATTGTGGCATTTTTTTTTTTTTACTAGTAATGGCGGCGATCTGTGATTTTTATTGTGACCATGACATTGCGGCGGACACATCGAACACTTTTTTTGGGACCATTCACATTTATACAGCGATTAGTGCTATAAAACTGCACTGATTACTGTGTAAATGTGAATGGCAGGGAAGGGGTTAACACTAGGGGGCGCTGAAGAGGTTAATATGTTCCCTAAAGTGTGTTCTAACTGTAGGGGGGGGGGCTCATAAGGGGAGGACACCGATGTGTTCTCCCCTGTACTGGGAACACACATCGGTCTCCTCACCGCTGACAGGACATGGATCTGTGTGTTTACACACACAGATTCATGGTTCTGCCGTGATTGCGGGCAATTGCGGGTGCCCGGCGGACATTGCGGCCGCCAGGCACGCGCACCAAGCCCCGAGCAATGTGGCAGGGGCAATTGGGTGCACACCGGCGGCGGCGTGCACATGCCCCCTAGCTGCCCGGGAAGGCAAGGGCGTCATATGACGGCCACCCGGAAGCAGGGAGGGAGGGTTCCCGCCGACGTCATTTTTACAATGACTCGCTAGGGAAAGGGTTAAACATCTCCATAGGCGAAACTTCATTTTTTTTTTTTTACAGATTACATGTTTAGAGTTACAGAAGAGGTCTAGTGCTATAATTTTTGCTCTCGCTCTGATGTTCACAGGATATGTAACCTGTGTGTATCTGGCTTTGATACCAGCCAGTGCCTCAAAAGCCACTGACCTCACCACACGTTACTGATATACTTTTGGTTATACTTTTTATACTTTTGGTTGCTATATTCTGGTTGCAGTAGTTCCTAAGCTCCCAATTACTTTCATTATATTACTGGTTAATTTCCCAGGAAGGGAAACCCCTCTGTTCAAAGAGGCCCTGTCCTAAGTGGAGGCACTGCCAACTTTATTATCAAACCCACTCTTGCTCGTAGCAAAGGTTTTGTTTCTCTTATTTACCTATCCTGTATTTGGAGGGTAATTTCTCATAACCCCCCCCCCCCCCTCTACAAAAAAACAGGCTACACCTGCATTGGAAGGGAAGAGATGGGTCCCTTGTCACACTGCATCATGCAATGCCAAAGTAAACTAGGGCATGTGAACAGACCATATGTACTGCAAGTACCAACTCCTTCCCACTAATCCCTAATAAGTACCATTATTTTTAACCAGATGGCAAATACTAATTCTGAAAGCTTTCTGTAAATATAGACTTATTGAGTGAGTAAAGCCAATCACAATGATGAAGTACAAAGTACAGTAACCCATAACAAGATTTCAATTTGTAGAATTCACTTACATTTCTAGTTAGTTACAATGCATTACAACGCTGATCTCCTACATTTTTAATATTTAAATACCTGGGCAACCGTTTTGCTAGTATTTTCTTTTTTTTCACGCTAATATGGAAGCCAAATATAAATGCAATATCCAATAAACAAATCTGTGAATAAGTCACTTTTATTCTTGCTGTACTTAGAGGGTAAAGTGAAGGAAAGACCACTAGAGAGCGCTGTAACACAGTAAGAATTCTCTTATGTCCCAGTTGGCCCAAAGACTCCCAGACATTAAAAATATATTCCATTTACAACACAGAGCAAGCTACATATTATTAAATAACAGGATTATTATTTTTTTGTATTTAGTGTTATGCTTCACATATAACTAAAGCTTCAGATTAATTCTTTGCAGTAACACACAAAATTATGCAACTGTTTTACCTGCGTTAATCAGCAGTACTATTATCTATATTAAAAAAAATGAAGTTCAGTGTTTGTTCTAGGATATCTGTTTTATAACAAACTGCCTCTATACCATAGCAGAGTATTTTGCTTCCACTGCGCTTTCTGTTCTTTGTAAATAGAAAAAAAACAATATCAGTTTCCGCTTAGTGCAAGCAAACTCAGATGTAAACACCATTAATTACGCTACCAGACATAAAGTAATTTGATAAACACAGCTATCTCATTAAAGTCCCGGGTGAATTCTGAATGGCATATTTAGAAAAAGCTGATCTTTCAGGTCAACAGAAATAAAAGACTAATATTTATGTTCAATTTTGATATCATAAAATCAAAAATTGCTCTGTACAGCTGTACTGGCTATTCAAATAGTAATGCAAACAGCAATCATTCAATGTTTACCAGGGTAACCGGATGATGGTAGTTATGCTAATAAAATCTGATCTGTGATTGGTCTCTGTGGGTTACTGCACAACATTGCACAACATTTTAATATGAATGTATCATTTGTGATATCCATAAGAACATCACAATTGTATAGTGTATTGGTTGCAACATAAATGAACTGGAATGATAATCAAAACGTAATAAGCTTCACATCACAATTAACTTTAAACATTAGGTGCAATGGCTAACAGTACTTATTTATGAAGGGCAATATAAAGGATTTTTCATTGAATAGTGTATTTAACTGGAATAAACATATTCCTAATTTATTTGTGCTGCCCTTATCCTTCCTGATCTTTCTATCTGCAGCCATTAAATTGCATACCTCGGTGGTACAATGGTTTAGTTAGCAGGTGGACAAATGAATAAGGAATTTAGGAATCAGTCCGTCCAATCCAGAAGCTAGCAGAATTAATTGTTTTTGGTGCTAGCACCATTAACAAGAGAAACCCTCAAAAGTTTGGCGCCAAATGTAATTTCTAAGGAACATTGGCTACCTGGGTCGTGGTATTGTCCAGCCACTGTGTTTAATCTCAATCACTTAATATAATTATTCTATAATGTCCATAGTCTCATAATGCCCCCCCCCTCCCCCGAGTCAGGGATCAACAAGGTGTCTGCTTTTTGCTTTTCCACTGCTCGGTTCGCCAGAGGCAGTAGTACTGTGAAACAGGGAAGAGGTGAGCTGCGGGTTGTCAGAGTGTTTCCCCCACCCCCCCCCCCCTTTCTCCTGCCAGCTGTGCAGGAGAAGAGAGAGCGGCTCGTGCCAGCTTCCTGTCCATAAGGCTCCAACCCTCTCCACTTGGTTCCTCCCCAGGAGCCCGTAGTGTGTCCGGTGTCTGGAGATATCCCCTGGCGTATCCCCTATCTGGAGCCCAACACCAAGTATATCACACAGGAGTATAATGTGAAAAAAGCCCTTGTGCTATGTGAGTAATAAATCAATAAATAAGAACAAGTGTTGCAGCAAAACCTAATAGTGATTACAGTGCACCCGTGTATAAATAATAAAATATGATCTCGCGCAAAGCAAGAAATCCAAAACAAACAAAAATAGCAATACTATGGCGACCAAGGAACTAATACATAATAATCAATTAAATAAGTAAGTGTAGCAAAGACAATCTGCAGTGATAAGTGAACTAAACAGTGCACATAAATAAAGTCCAGTAACAAAGTCTGTGACAAATCCCGTGTCGGCAAAGCCTGTCCCGGTATTAAATCCAATCTGTGGGAAATAGCCTCACACAACTCTCACCTCCCAGCTATACAAGCAACAGCATCCAACAGACTTATAGGTCACCTCCAGTTTTTCCTCCAACGGTATTGTGCACACTGATGTACATCTCTCTGATCTCCTATGTTCTCCGCAGGAGTATCTAAAAATGTCACTCAGGGAGAGAAAAGGAGAAGAGAAACGGACCTCCAATGGTGTAGTATTAAGAAAACCAAGCAATTTATTAAAAGTAATGCCCTTACATTAACAAATATATAAGTGCAACATAAGATAAAAACAACTGGCGTGTATCGCCTCCTCACGTCATTCCCGGTGTACGTTACTCCCTACGCGTTACGGCATGCACACGTGCCTTCATCTGGGGACCGAAATAACGGTCTGTCCAATCAAAAAATTGCTTTAAAAGTCTTTACCAGTTACCAGTTTAAACCTTTTGTACCATCACCCCCTCCCTTTAGAATGTAAGCTCTATGAGCAGGGCCCTCCTATACCTTTTGTATTAAACTGTACTGTAATTGTGTTGTCCCACCTATACATTGTAAAGTGCTGCATAAACTGTTGGTGCTATATAAATCGTGTATAATAATAATAATAATAAAAAAAAATTGCAATTATTGCTCTTGCGTTGAGATCCACATCAATACCCATATGCCTGATGCGATCACTATATACATATGCTTTCCACTATGCTTACAATGCGCTCACTTTAAACCAGGGGTCTTCAAACTACGGCCCTCCAGTTGTTCAGGAACTACAATTCCCATCATGCCTAGTCATGTCTGTGAATGTCAGTGTTTTACAATGCTTCATGGGATGTGTAGTTCTGCAACAGCTGGAGGGCCGTAGTTTGAGGATTCCTGCTTTAAACTAAGGTGAGCACATAGAGTGGTGGTGGTAATCACTATAAGTAATGAGAATGCACTAGTAAAGATTGCAAAAAATATATATACTACAGCGCTAATAAATAACTAATATGACATCACAAAAATAACCAAATAATACTGCAGCATATGTGTGGTGAACCAAACCAAAAGTGATAAATAAAAAAATATGTATAATATGCACTAGATATTAACTAATGTGATGCAAAACCATACACCAATGATAAATGATAATAATCAGTAGGAAGTTCCAACAAACGGAAAAAAAAAAACAACTTCTTAATCCTCAACCACTTCTCCGTGCATGGGAAAAAACACAGTACTGATGTAATTATCTTGAATGATGACAGGTGGACTCAGCCTCACGGGTTACTAGTTTCACTGACACAGTGTATAGCCATCCACAGTAATTTTAAACATGAAAGACAAAGATGAAAAAATATCTCATTGCGCAATCATAAAGAAAAAATGGGATTCACACAATAAGCCTCAATCTGAAGGCGCACTCACGAATCCTCTGGGTATGTTAGACCATCAAAAAACAGACATCCTGTTCGCCGCTCGACTTAGATGTTTTTCCTCCTCATGCGGATCCAGCGTCCGTCGTTGGTGTGCGTAGCTCCTCCCCCACGCGTTACGTCACTAGGCACGTGACTTAGTCATGGGTAACTAAGTCAGTTCCTAGTGACGTAACGCGTGGGGGAGGAGCTACGCACACCAACGACGGACGCTGGATCCGCATGAGGAGGAAAAACATCTAAGTCTGAGCGGCGAACAGGATGTCTGTTTTTTGATGGTCTAACATGCCCAGAGGATTCGTGAGTGCGCCTTCAGATTGAGGCTTATTGTGTGAATCCCATTTTTTCTTTATGATTGCGCTATGAGGTCTTTTTTCATCTTTGTCTTTCATGTTTAAAATTACTGTGGATGGCTATACACTGTGTCAGTGAAACAGCTACTAGTAACCTGTGAGGCTGAGTCCACCTGTCATCATTCAAGATAATTACATCAGTACTGTTTTTTTTCCCCATGCAAGGAGGAGTGGTGGAGGATTGTTTTTTTTTTTTTTTTCGTTTGTTGGAACTTCGTACTGATTATTATCATTTATCATTGGTGTATGGTTATGCATCACATTAGTTAATATCTAGCGCATATTATACATATTTTTTTACTAGTAAAGATTACTCTGATGAGTCACTCAATATTTTAAGATTGATAATATCAACCATAGACTGTTATATTATATATTTATTCCACATGATTTACACAGTATATGTCTTGAACCTTTTACGGTTGTTTAGTTTTCCTAAAGAGGAGATTTGCATTATTGGGGTATATAGACAGCGGGTCAAAAAATTCAACACATCACCATTTTTCTTGGTATGTATATTTTTGACCTGAAATTTTCAATACATGTTGATAACAACCCATGCAATCCATGCATACAAAGAAACCAAAACAAATAAGTTCAGAAATTAAGTTATGTGTAATAAAATTAAATGACACAAGGAAAAAGCATTGAACACATAAAGAAAGGGAGGTGCAAATAAGGCATGGAAAGCCAAGACACCAGCTACAAATCTATCAGTAACTAGAAAGCAATCCTGCCCCTTGTCACTGCAAATGAATAGTAGCTGGTTCAGTCTCAACTGATGGACAATAAAAAGGTGTCTCATTAGTAAGGTGTCACACAAGAAACATCTCATGATGGGTAAAAGCAAAGCGCTTCCTCAAGACCTTCGCAAACTTATTGTTGTAAAACATACTGATGGCATTGGTTACATAGAAGAGGCCCATGGAACCTTCAAGATTTGAAGACTGTTTGTGTGGAAGAACAGGCCACCATCGCACCTGAGCAATGCATGTGACTACTTTCTCCATACAGGTGGCATCTTGAAGCTGTCATTACAAAGGATTTTGTATAAAGTATTAAATACATTTCAGTTGTTCAATATTTTTTCCCTGAGTGATTCCATGTTATTACACATAACTTAATTTCTGAACTTTTTTTTTTTTTTTTTTCTGTGTGTATGGATTGCCGACATGTAGTAAAACATGTCCAGTCAGTAGCACCTTTAGGAATATATTTACCCAGAAAAATGGTGACATGTTCAATACTTATTTTACCCGTGTATATTTTCATTGGAGGTGTGTAGGTGGACTCGCTCACAGGGAGTGCAGTGCAACATATTTATGTGTGAATTGAACACACACACACAATCAATCTTACTCACAAGTAATTGAACTTTATGAGATGTATGTGTGACATCTCAATATAGTTATTTGAAATAAACAAAAAGGATCATCACTGCGTTGATTTTGGCTGAACTGCGCCACACACGAGCCACAGTGTTGCAACACCACGGCTGGTGTGAACATACCCTATATCAGATTTCTGGTGTGCTGTGGGATATGAAAAATAATAAAGGCAGATTTTATAAGCCCTAAACTATTTACTACAGTTGTTTAAGATACACCACTTGTAATTAATTTAGAGCTAGATCAAAAGGCGTTTTAAATTTCCCTGATGTTTAGCTTTTATGTGCTAAATAATTATCCCATTTGTCCCATAACAGCCAATTAAATTCCTCCTTTGATAAGCAGCTATAATTTTTCAGAGCATATGTATATTTGACTGGGGGTCTCAGGCAATGGAGACCATTGCAATCTGAGAAAGCTTTAATAAATTAGGCCAACTGTTGAATCGACGAGCGTAGCTGAAGAAATGCACTAATGGGGGCAAAGGTCAGTTTATACTTGTACACCAATTTTCTGCCATTTATTACATGAATTTTAAGCTTATCACACAAAGTAAATGATCGTTAAATACTGGGTAAGATTTTGTTTGATCCTACAGTAATACACTACTGTGGAGTACAATGCATCATAGGATGTAAAGCAGGTTCCAAAATGTGCCACACATGACATGGTATAGTATGCAAGACCTTACACACGCCCGTATTGATTTGTGCAGGATCTTGCTGCCAGCAAGATACTACATAAAAAGTTGTCAATACGTTGTATGCATGTAAATGTTTGGGCTGATGTTTACATTTGTACAGTTTAAAAGGAGCCTATTGGCTGCTGCCATTGCTCAGGACCAATACGTCAACATTAAAAAATGGTGTAGCCAGAGGAAGTGCCACTGCAGACTACTAGACATGTGCATTCGTTTTCGTCCGAATGCATTTTCGTTTGAATTTCAGGTATTTTCGTTATCATTTTAACAAACCATAACGAAAGCACAGGAAACGGAAAAAAAAAGATCCTACAAACAAATGCTTTATTTTTGTTTTCATTGCGGTCGAATGTGCCTAACCTTAACTCTATTAGTCCAATTAGAGAAAAGATTTGACATAGAGAGACATGAAGATTCAACAATTCAACATAGAGAGACATGAAGATTCAACAATTCAACATAGAGAGACATGAAGATTCGACATAGAGAGACATGAAGAGTCAAACAATTTTTATTTTATTTTTAAAGATTCTGTTGAATCTTCTTTTTTTTTTTTTTTTTTTCTTAGAACATTCGACAGACACCATAAGCCTTAAATGACAGATTCCACCCTAATTTTGATTTTCGGACGAATGCATTTTTTTTAACGCAAAAACGAAATAAATAAAAACGAATTTCGGGAGTAACTAAATAAATGTATTTTTCAGAAAAAAACGAAATTATGAAACAAAATATTTCAGTGTGCACATGTCTACAAACTACACACTATCGATGAGTACATTCATGTGATGGTGGCTCATGTACAGAATGACATTGGGTAACTCTGAATGACTGAAGGTCATTCTGGGAATGCACTGTGGGCACATAAATGAATCATTTAGAGCCACATTGTAATCAATAGTGTGTAATCAGCAACGGTGTTCACCACTGCCTACACATTTTTGATATTTGCATGTTGGCCCTGATCAGCAGCAGTGGCAGCCAATAAGGCCCTTCCAAATTGTATGTGTAGCAGGTACTTCTCCAGACTGATCAAATCTATTAGGGGACAGCTGTCCGCTGCAGCAACACAGGCTCCCCCCCCCCCTTTCTCTCTTCACACAGACATTTTGATCTACTTGTTTGTAAACTCCATATTGGAAGTTGTCTGTAAACTCCCTATTGGAAGAACCTGAGCCAGTCATCAGGCAGCAGCAAATGACTGTGGGGGAGGAGATAAAAAGCCAGAGTACCTTGGCAAGGGCCTCTTTTTGCCTGCACCCCATCAGTAGAGCATCTCCTGCACTCTATGTGTGTGTGGAATTGCGGCTTACCAAGGGGCACACAGCCAGCAACTCCAGCCCAGAGGAACAGATTCTTCATGCAGCTCCAGCCCAGAGGAACAGACTGTCCATGCTAAAAAAGTACACCCTGCAACAGCTCAAGGACTGAATGCCACTGCGACACACCTGCATCTAAGATCGAACGATTGCTCAGGGGAGGACCGCTGACTGTGTACAGGATATGCTCAGGGGGCTTTGCTCTGGAACCTTTAATGCTTTTCATAGAATACCACATCCAAATATTGACAGAGCTCCTACATTGCCGGTGAACATAATAAAACACAAAGCTTTGCCTCCAGGACATTACCACGGTTGCTCTTAATGTGGACACACCACGGGTATTGAGGTAATTTCAGTGGGTGTGTACTAGAGGTATCATAGGCCGTCACACCTGTAATGATTATATAAGTTAGGTAGTTAATAGGACGACTGTCTCTTTAAAAGGTTCTGTAGCAGGTTCTGGATCTCCAATGGGATTGCTTGGAAGGTGCTGGAAGCCTGGATAGCATATAAAGGGCAGCTGCAGTGGAGCTCATATTGTTTCCCCCTTGGACTGGATCAGCAGCAGAAGTACTTCCTCCCTCCCCTAGTCGCATGCACCTGTTATGTGGTAGGGTCACGTGGATTTCCGGGGGGGGGGGGGTGGCATTTGGATTTGGTTAATTAAAGAAGGTTGTTTACTGGCTCCCAGAGTTCTGGGTAGTAATTTGAAAAGTTTTATTATGAGAATAAAAGTGAGTTGTTTAAGATGTTAAACCAATAAAAGGTGCTACGGACAAATATTTTGTCAAAAGGTGTTTGTGATTATTTAGCAATTTACGGGTGGGTTAAAGGTGGGTGAGTGTGTGTCCTACAGTCTCAATGAAAAAGAAAAGAAAGGAGGGCGCACCGACCTTGTGCATTACCACTTAAAAGTTTTACTAAACAAGATAAAAAAGCAATGGTCCTATTCACAAACAATCTGAAGTAAGCGCCTTTCAAACCAGCTGAGACTGGACCTCAAGGCACCTGCCAGTCAAACCCTTGACATCGACATGGCTGACGCAGAGGAATTTTTTTTTTTTTTACTACAGTCTCAATGGCCAGTGCACATTGAGGATCAAGAAAGGAAAGTTTAGAAAGTGTCAGTTATTAATAATATATGCCAGTAGAGAGATTCCCTTTACACAGAGACAGCCATGCTCTTAAAGACACCTAATGAGGCCTTAAAACATATGTGAACCCTCGCCTTGTAAAGAAATGATAAATACCTTTTTTTTATTTTTTGTAAATGACCACACTCTATTCTCTGCATAAGGGGCTTAAAGACCTTGGAGGGGGGGGGGGGGGTAGAAACAGCAGTAAAAAAAATCTTTGTAGTGAATGCCTAGAGGCCAGGTGTGGACCTGCGCAGCTTTGTACTCCGACCAATGCTGAGTGAGCCTTGAGAGCCAGGTGGCTTGGCGATTCAGTTTTGTTGTTTTTTTTCTGGAGAAGAACCCCTGCATGTATGGACTTTGATTTCTGTTACTTTTAATAAAAGTGGGCTACCACGCCCTAAAACCTAACGTTTCTGTTGGCTGTGAACTCACTGAAAACGCATCTACCAGCGAGCTAGACATACTATATATATATATATATATATATATATATATATATATATATATATATATATATATATTATACATATACACACACATAGTATATATATATATATATATATATATATATATATATAATCATTTATTTTACATAGCTATATCCTTCTTCTTTAAAAGTGATACTATAGCTTTGTTTTTTTGCTTTAATAAGAAACATATCATGCTTACTTCCACTGTGCAGCTCGTTTTGCACAGCATGACCCTGAATGCCGTTTTCTGGGGTCCCTCAGTGTCTTTCTCAGCTCCTCCCCGCTTTAGATAACCCCCTATGGGAACCGCTCCCCCAAGGGTGTTACCTTGGGGGTGCACTCCCAAGTCCTGCATTCGGCATCCATAGTTGCAGAGGGCAGAGGTCGGCCCCACCCCTGGCGCCTGTGTCATTGGATTTGATTGACAGCAGCGGGAGCCAATGGCTGAGAACCCCCGGGGGAAACATCAAGCGCGTTCTCGACTTGGGACTTTCCAGGGCTCAGGCAAGTAAAACAGGGGGCTGAGTGGCTGGTAACTGTCAGATGTTTGTTCACCTTAATGCATGGGATGCGTTAAGGTGAAAAAAACATGAGGGTTTACAACCCCTTTAAAGCAAAGCTGTATCTTGGCCTAGGCCAACAAGGCCCAGGCCTAGGGCAGCACTTTGCAGGGGGGCAGCATGAAAGGAGTCCCCTCCGGCCTGCGCTAAGCTTTAATTGTTTTGCCATGCATTAATTTCCCTTCATTTCCTGCCCCATAGCCAAACAGGAAGTTAGAGGAAATCTCTGCAGATTAAGGGTTTTAAGGTTGGCAGGTCTTAAACAGGAAGGGGTGGAACATATTTAAATTGGGGGTTGCACAAGTTTAGGCCTAGGGCAGCACAAAACCTAAATACACCACTGCTTTAAAGTATTGTGTGTATGTATGTATATATATATATATATATACACACACACACATACATACACACACATACAATAATGATATACTGTAAAAATATTCTTTAAAAAACAAAAAACAATGTCAAGCCAGAATGATGGTAGGATGGACATAATCAAAGTGAAATGATCCTGTAAACACATTTGTATGAAGCACAGAATTCATGCTGTGTATGTCCGCTCATCACCAATGCAGTGTATGTAAGGATACAGTATGAGAGGCCTTTATACTTCACAGAGTTACCCTCAAGTGTAAGCAGCCATCCGTGTCATTTTATAGGAAGACAGTAGCCCCAGGCTGCTAAATTACCCATTTACAAGGAATGTGATACAATCTTCTGGCACATAATCTGTTTTCTGTTTAAAGGGATTTTCCTCTTTTTACACAGCGATATTTCTCTGCAGCAGTTAAAAACTTCAGCATCGTCTACATCCTCCATAGGACCAGGATGGCATGCACTAAAAATTGCTGTGCCATGTGCTATTCTATCAGGCATATGTTCTGCAGTGGGCAATGTTATTGTAAAAGTTAGCATTTTCCTTGCCATCATTTTAGGTTCAGTCCGTATGTACAGTAATTTAAAAAAAGCCTACATATTAACATTTAACCCAAATTTAAGATCTTTCTGTCTACAGAATCAGTCATGTTGCTCAGCAATGCAGTAAGTGAAGATAAATTAATGTTAAAGGAAATCTATGGTCGCATCATACACTTTAATTTTATAACACAGCATTGTCATATACAAAACAATAATTACTGGCAATCCACTATAAGATTACTTGAAAAATCTCCTTTCACGCTGTGAGTGCTACCTGTCTGATGGTCATCACTTTCCCTTTGCAGCTTCTTTGCAGCTTCTCCTCTGCTGTTAACTTAAAATGTCTAAGGACTACATATCCCATAGTACGCTGCTGCCTGCAATTTGTGATTCCTGTATTGACTCCATCTCCAGAAATGCCTCCTCTCAGCACCACTGTCGTTAAGAAGGCAGGCTCTGTGAAATGTGCTACTCATCATTGCTTACTCACAGGGCATAGTGAAAATATGCCAGAGTTCAAGGAAGTAAATGTGTGGATCTATACAAAGCAAGTTCACAGACATCAAGAGCATTCAAAATAATAGGAGTAGGCTAAAAATAAATGAAATATAACGTGGAAATGTATATGATTTTACATTTTGACCATAGATACGCTTTAATGGATTTTCTGCAAAATCAAACACGCTTCTTAACAATGAAGTAGGAGAAGGTAAGATAACATTAATGATTTTCTTTATTAGCCTTAAAGCATTTCCTCAATGTTTCAGCTTAAAGCAGAGCTCCACCCAAAAGCGGAAGTTTCGCTTGTCTGCCTTCTCCCCCCTCTGGTGCCACACTTGGCACCTTGTGGGGGGGTAGCAGGTACCTGGTTTTGACAGTTCGACCCTTGCCACAGCCAGCCCTTTGAGAAAGCGCTGCACGATTCACAGTTTCCCTTAACCAAGATGGTGGCGCCAGCACCTGAGAGCGGATTCAAGAAACTGCTTGGGTGAGGACACTGTGGTATCCCTGGACAGCTAGGTGCCCTAGTCAGCAGCTACAGTATTTGCAGCTGCTGACTTTTACATTTTTTAGTGAGGGGGCTGGAGCTCCGCTTTAACTACCTTATTTTTTTTTCACAATAAAAGATGATACCCAACATAAATGTGCTGTGCAGTTAGCCCATTTCCTGTGTGCTCCTAACTTTGAATCCTAGTCCATATCTAAATGGCCATTTTAGTTACTTGAAGCCACAGTCACTTTACTTCCTGCTTTGGGTGTCCACATCACTGCCTGCACGGTTTAATGACCTCCAACTGTTCCAGTGAGTAGTGTTGCTCACGAATATTCGCATTGCGAATATTCGCTACGAATATTGCATATTCGAGTATTCGCAAATAACTCGAATATTGCGGCGAATATTCGCTATGGCGAATATTCGTATTTTTTCAAATTTATTTTTAAAACAGATCACATCCTAGTGATCTCCATCGACGTCTAAAAGCATTGCTGGTATGATTAGAGAGAGACCCTGGGCCGAGTAGCTGATGCGATTCTTTTATGTTGTCGAAAATTCGCATTGCGAATTTTCGGCAACATAAAAGAATCGCATCAGCTACTCGGCCCTTCTTTTGCATCAGAGCCAATCAGAATAACTCGAATATTCGGCAAAAGGAATATTGCGCGATTATCTTCTCCGCCCTTCTTTTGCATCAGAGCCAATCAGAATAACTTGAATATTCGGCAAAAGGAATATTGCACAATTATCTTCTCCGCCCTTCTTTTGCCCCCTTATTCTCCTTTCTTTTAAGTAGAGTTAGTGTAGAGTTAGTGTTTAGTGCATATTAGTTTAGTAATACAGGAAATGATCTCCGTTTATGAGAATTTCGCAATAATTTTCGCATTAGCGAAATTTCGCAAATTTTTTGGATAAAATATCACGAATATTTGATATTAGCGAATATTCGCGAATATTCTTCTATATATTCGCGCAATATCGCGAAATCGAATATGGCGTATTCCGCTCAACACTACCAGTGAGCAGAGAAAGCGACCCTCATACTAGGATATTAGCTTGACTCGTAGAGGAACGTGTGAATGGACTGTGATCCATTACACTGTCGGATGGCTTAGGAAGAGGTGCTTGGAATCAAGACGGAGGAGTGAGTTAATTCATGCACAATTTCATTTTTGCCTGGAGTTGGGCCTTAAGTATATGGCTAGGCTAGGGTATTGCAGAAGAGCAGGGCATACTAAAAAAAAAAAAAAAAAAAAAAAGTAAGGTTTTCAAGTTTTGGATCGAGTGAAGAATACTTGGAACCTGTGTCACATTTGACACATTTGACATCCAAAATCCCATGGTTCTTAAAGAAGAAGTTTGGGGTTTGCAAAAGAATAAACATACCTACTCATCTCTATGCTGTAGAATCACTCAGAGCCAATGTGGGACAGCTGCAGCATCAAAGACCGACACCTTGGTGATCACATGACTGCTGATCTCTGCTTTGAGCAATCCGAGAACTGAGCGAGCAGTGGCTGTCAATCAACGCTCACTGGTGTGCTCCTACATCTCTCACTGGCGCACCAGGCAAGGAAAAGGGCAGGCACTGCTGGTTCTGGCTCTCAGCCTTGCACTAAGAGACAGAGCCAGCTGTCAATCAGGCAGCTGGGCGGGTCCTGACAAAATTGTTAGAATCTTCCCAGAGCTTGGAGTGGAGCTGGGGAGGCTTATAGCCAGCTGCCTGCTGATCCTAGGTCACAAAAGTAAATGTACTCCTGTGACCCCCAAGAAAAGCATTGAAAAAAAAAAAGAAGCTTTGGACATATTTCGCTTTTAATTGTGCCCATTCACACCTGAGCATAGTGTCACTGGAGGCTTGAAGCTCGTAGCCTGAAAAAGTACATGCGCTTATTTTGAGCTACAAGTTTCAGGCTTCAAGCGTTTTTGGTCACAATAGACAAAATGCATGAAAAACTTGCAAACATGTGTAGCACTACCTCCGGGGGAGCTGCTGGTTTGTTTTGGGTGGCAGATTTACCTCGTGGCTCTCTGAATTCCAAGGGGTGTATGGTGCATATAGAAGTAGTAAAGGAATGTCCGCAACAAGTGTCTCTTGCTGTGCTCTTTATTACCCAGCCGGGTAAAAACAATAAACTTGTTGTGAAGAAGGTAGAGTTGAAGGAATAAGAAGAATAGAAAATTAAACCAATAATAAACCAAGACTACTCTCAAAATTTCGGACCACGTACACCTTTCTCTTCTTATCTACTTTACATAGAAGGAAGGTATTTTATAGTTTACAGAAGATAGCTTGGAAAATGGATTCCTACAAATCTCTGTTATATGGTGCTGCTCTTGTTTTCCGATGGGTCAGCTCCGGCTGAATAGGCAAAAAGTACGACAACAATTCTTCCGCCTTCGTTGCATATATACAAAATAATCCATCTGATAATTGCCGTTGTATTTTGATGTCAAGTTGTTAAATACCAAATGACTGGCATTGTGAATCTTTTTATTTCATACATATGAGAATTCCCTACCTTGGGAGCTTAGGTCTAAACAGCTCAGCTGGCTGTTTAAGTAATGTATGATTGGACCCATTAAAAGGCACTAGTAAGTGCAGGAGAAGCTGAGAGAGCCTGAAGCAGCAGCTGTTTCAGGCAACTGTGCTCATTTTCTGGAAGTAAAGTTCCCTGGGATTATTTGCCTATGGCTTTATGATCAATTATCCCAGTAGTACACCAGTTTAAAAAGATATTTATGGAGCCTAAAACTTTTTAGCAAAGTTCCCAATGGGACATTTTATTTTGAAAGTCAAAGTCAAAAACTTTGTTCTAGTTCTAAATATTTTAGATAGAATCATTTAAAAAAAAATGGGCAATGTTAATTTTGAGCTTGGTGTGCAGGATAGATACACACTGCACCCGTTGACCAAATGTCTCCTCTCACCTTCTGAGCAGCCAAGTGTATTACAACACTTACCCTTAGATCAGCTGATACCTGGGTACCGATGCCATAACAGGATACCATGTGGGTTCTGCTGGTCTGTACTAGGTGCCATTATACTAGGCATGTCTAATGTGGTAATCATAGGCCTATATCGGGATCCCATGAACCTGTAGGTTTATAGGTAGAATGGGTCTCTGCAGCAGTGTGTGGTAGAGGGTTTGACTTGCAGTAAAGTGGCTCCCAGAATTGCATTGAAACCCAGAGAAGGAAAGGAGTGTAACACTTGGGACTGTTTAGGAGAGTGAAAGGTCCTTATGAATGACAGATTCTATAAAGTCTAGCAAATTGCATGCATGGTTTTGTTTCAAGTTTCTGTCAATGTGATGCAATTAGTAACCAATACTGCTACCACTTTTCCAATGGTTGAAAAAAAAAAATACACAAAATATCATATTGGTTCCCATGGGCAGCATCTCTATTTTTTGTTTACTCCAGGTTAAAAAACGCAACTGCATAGAAAAGAAGTGATCAGAAAAGCCCACTATAACATATACAGGCCTTTACTGCACTACTTACAGTAACTATTCACCTGACCTTTAAGTACATTTTATTTTGCAGCACATGAAGACTGAAAGTGACCTACATAACAATGAATAAATCAACAAGATCAGCGCTGGGGAAACAATGCAAACTCAACACAAGGAAATACTGAATGACAGGAAATATCATATATTTTAACAATGCTGTTCACTTAAAGCAGAACTCCAGGCAAGAGGCTTAATACACAAATACAATATATATTTGTGAACTGCTTTACCTGTCAAAGATTTTTTTATATTTTATTTAGTCAGGTTTGTGATCTTGGGGAGTTATGCCAGGATGTTTAACCACCTAAGTCCAGACATATCCAGGATTGTGACTGGACAAAGGTGGCTTTATGATGATTTATCCCGAAAGTGGAGGCAGAGCCAAGTGTTGTTTTTCTTAGTCCGGAGTCCTATGCCCAAAGCAATCTGGTTGTATGTAGACATGTGCAATTTTTTTAGTTACGAATACGTTTTCCGTCATTATTCGTTATTTTCGTTGATTCGTTAACCTACGAATGAACGAACGGTTTAGCGCAAATAACCAATAACGATATTTCCAAAATTAACGAATATGGAAAACTACGAAGATACGAAACTACTAAATGTAAAAGAACAACACAACGAAAGAAAAAAGAAACAAAAACAGAAATAATGAAAATACCGAACACAAAAAAATAAATCATAATTACAAAAAATAAACGAAAATGCAAACTTACTAATATTCGAAGAACGAAAAGAAAAAAACCGAAATGCCGAACAAAGAATAAAAAACAAAAAGCAAAACTAACGAAAAATAAATTACGAATCTTCGGAAAACGGAAATGAAATAACGTAAATTCACTTTCATTAGTACTGTGACCAATAGCCACTGTCCCTTCCCCTGAAGAGGTTTGTTCCTTTCCCCGGTGAGCTTCTTTCTTATTACCTAGTGGCTCCTTGTGTCTTTATCTGTGTTAGACTGCAGTGCATTCCATTCAGAGTCCAGATAGGGTGTGTTTGGGTAGGTTGCACCGGTTTTGTGGATCTGTCAAGTCAATCGCAGTAAATTACGATGTTTTACAAAATTTAGACGAGTAGTGTGTCGAATAAACGTAAAATTTATTTTAACAGAATTACGAATGCAATAAAATCTTCAAAAGAACGTTGTTACAATCAAATGAAATATGACACGAAAATACGAATAATCATAAAGCAGCGAAGATGTATTTCTTATGAAAATACGAACGCGGCATGTTGAAAAATGTAAATACGAAAATCAAAACAACGAAAAATAAACCAACGTAAAAATGAATGAACGAATAAATTCATTGTAAAAATAAGAACGAGGCAAAATACAAAATTTAATGAAAATACTAATCTCGAATCAAAGAAAAATAAACTAACATAAAAAAACGGAAACGAAAAAAAAAGTGTTACAAAAATACTAAAGAGTACGAATACGATAACTAATGTCTTAAGAAATTACGACTCGTTACGAATCACGATAAACGAACAGAAACGAAACAGAAATAAACGAAAATTTTTGTTGTGCACATGTCTAGTTGTATGAGTGTCTGCATAGGCATTGTATCTGCTCTTTTTGTCTTCTTAAAGTGGAGGTTCACCCAAATAACATTTATATCAGACCAACTTCTTTATACTTTGAACATGTACAGTCTGCAATTTTTTTTTTTTAGCCTGTACATACCTTCTAATCTATATTTGCAATACGGCTTCCGGGTACTTCTCCCCGCGGGAGTAGGCGTTTTTATGCTGGAGGAGGCATGTCACCTGGGAGGTCGCCCAGATGATTGACGTCCTTTCAGAAAAAGTTCTCCCTGGCGGATAAGGCCCCGCCCCCCGTATTGCGTAGGCGCGTCATGAGTCACAGCGTTTCCGAAAGAAGCAAAACATGCAGAGCTGCAAGTCGGCTTTATACGGCACCTGAGCAACGACTAGGAGCCGTGTAGAGCTGACTGCGCAGGCGCCGTATAGAGCTTCTTCATGTTCGGCTTCTTTTGGAAACGCTGTGACTCGTGACGCGCCTACGCAATACGGGTGGCGGGGACTTATCCACTGGTGATAACTTTTTCTGAAAGGACGTCAATGATCTGGGCGACCTCCCAGATGACATGCCTCCTCAGCATAGAAACGCCTACTCCTGCAGGGAGAAGTACCCGGAAGCCGTATTGCAAATATAGATTAGAAAGTATGTACAACCTAAAAAAAAAAAAATACACTACACTTTTGGAGGCCATCCTCTTTTTTATGGTGATCCATACAGAGCTGCTCTAAAAAAGGGATCTCTTAGAAATAAGGTGGATTCATGTGGAAGAGCAACCCTGGGGATGTGAGACCGTTCTGAGGACCTTATACTTATGCATTGTTGACCTGTACTGTATATGTTATAGGTCCACTTACAATGTGAGTGTGTACAGTATTTCACCTGGTGGCGGAGCACTATTTGCTTGTGTTAAGCACAGAGTGTGTTGGGATAAAGAAGACATTAAAACAAAGACATACTTTTATATCACTGTGTTTGGACTTTTGGGGACTTTTCTTTATTCACTGGTGGGAACTAATATACATTAAAGATGGTTAGACAGATATTGTATTTTTGAACTTACTATCACATGAATGAATTTTTTTTTATCTAGTTAATATGACTCCTGAATAGGAAGTTTATATGTATTTATTTTTATATACTGGTACTTTATTTTTATGGTAGAATCTTGATATATTTTAGAGTTTAATGATTATATTTTAAGCAGTGCAATCACACATGATTTATGGAGCCATATTGACTTGGTCCTCCCTCTTCTCTGTTCTCTATTTAGTGTTGGTTGGACAGTACTAGATCAGTAGAGTCGGTCCAGTTAAACTCCATCAATGACAGGAAATATAAGTTCTGGTTCACACTAGTGCAACTTCTGATGTGACTTGAGTCGCATGAGAAGGTAAAAAGCATTATATGCAATGGTGCCTGTTCTCATCAATGTGGCTCAGCACAGTGTGACTTTAGAAAAGGTTCCTGTGCTACTTTTGTGTGGTTTACAATGCGATTTGGCCCCATAGAATATGCAAAGTTGTATCAAAGTCACACTATCTAATTGCATTAAAAATCACATCAAAATGTCATTGCAGCAGTGTAATTAGGCAGTCGCCTAAGGCCTCTTGCTCAAATGGGCCTCACAGATGCCTATATCGGAGGAGGGGGAGCACTAGAGTAGTGTGGCCAGCCAGTGGAGCCGTGCTGTCCCTGGGTCCGAGCCCCAGCCAACCACTGTAAGTGTTCTAAAAGTGGTTGTAAATCTTTTGCTACCACTTTGACCTACAGGTAAGCCTATAATACGGCTTACCTGTAGGTACCATGAATATCTTCTAAACTATCACTGTATGTGCCAATGACCTAGGTACATGAGGATATAGTGAAACACCGATCCAGGGCAATGTCCTAAGGTAAGTGTTTCATAATGAGCTAGTATGCATGTCTTGCAGGGTTTATTTTTGTTTTTCTGAGGTTTACAACCTCTTTAACCACTTAAGACCCGGACCAAAATGCAGGTAAAGGACCTTGCCCCTTTTTGTGATTCGGCACTGCGTCCCTTTAACTGACAATTGCGCGGTCGTGCGACGTGGCTCCCAAACAAAATTGGCGTCCTTTTTTCCCCACAAATAGAGCTTTCTTTTGGTGGTATTTGATCACATCTGCGGTTTTTATTTTTTGCGCTATAAACAAAAATAGAGCGACAATTTAAAAAAAAAAATGCAATATTTTTTACTTTTTGCTATAATAAATATCCCCCAAAAATATATAAAAAAACATTTTTTTTCCTCAGTTTAGGCCGATACGTATTCTTCTACCTATTTTTGGTAAAAAAAATCGCAATAAGCGTTTATCGGTTGGTTTTCGCAAAATTTATAGCGTTTACAAAATAAGGGATAGTTTTATTGCATTTTTATAATTTTTTTTTTTTTTTACTACTAATAGCGGCGATCAGCGATTTGTTTTGTGATTGCGACAATATGGCGGACACTTCGGACAATTTTGACACATTTTTGGGACAATTGTCATTTTCACAGCAAAAAATGCATTTAAATTTGCATTGTTTACTGTGGAAATGACAGTTGCAGTTTGGGAGTTAACCACAGGTGGCGCTGTAGGGGATGTGTGCCTATGTGTTGTGTTTACAACTGTAGGGGGGTGTGGCTGTAGGTGTGACGTCATCGATCGCGTCCCCCTATTACAGGGATGACGCGATCGATGCTACGGCCACAGAGAAGCACGGCTCTCCCCGTTCTTCAGCTCCAGGGACGGATCGCCGCACTGCAGCGGCGATCGGGACCGCGAATCCCGCGGTCCCGGAGCTTCGGACCGGGTCGCGGGCGTGCGCCCGCGACCCACGGCTGGGTACTAAAATCAACGTATATATACGTTGATGTGCCCAGCCGTGCCATTCTGCCGACGTAAATGTGCAGTAGGCGGTCCTTAAGTGGTTAAACTGTGTTGGATAATAAACTGCTGAAATTCTGCACTTAGCTGCTTCTCTGTTCTTCACATTTCTTGTCTTTTACTGTGCTCACGTACACACAATAGGTTAGTCTGATAAAAACGGTCTGATGGACCGTTTTCATCAGACCAAACCGATCGTGTGTGGGCCCCATCAGTTATTTATCCATAGGTTAAAAAAATAGGAACTTGTTTTAAAATATCTGATGGATAAAAAACCTATAGAAAAAAAACAATCGTTTGTAGGCACGTCCATCGGTTAAAAATCCATGCATGCTCAGAATCAAGTCGATGCATGCCTGGAAGCATTGAACTTAATTTTTTTCAGCACGTCATTGTGTTTTACGTCACCGCGTTCTGACACAATCGTTTTTTTTAACTGATGGTGTGTAAGCACGACTGATCATCAGTCAGATTTATCGGATAACTGATGGAAAAATCCATCAGACCGTTTTCATCAGACTAACCTATCGTGTGTACAGGGCATTAGAGTCGTTTGTTACTTTATTATACAGAGTCAAACATTTTTTTAAATCGCAATACGTCTGCTAAAGTTCAATGAGAAGAAATAATAGCAGCATACATACACATACAGATGAATTGAAATCTTTATTTCTAAACTCGTATATCTGTATAGTATGTGCTGAAAGTAGTATTTTATTACCAGCTGAAGAGCCACGGATGATATTAAAGCTTTTCTGTGTTAACAGCAAAAGCCACACATTTGTTATATTTCCTAATTATATAAATAAGAGCCCAGGGAGACTTGGCCCATGGTCACAGCAGTGCAACTTGTCATGTGATTTGACAAGTCGCTCCCTATTGGTGGCAATGAAACTGTTTAAATCTGTGTGACGCTGACTTTGCGGTGCTGCTTGAAAAAGTAGTTGCTGCACTACTTTTGGCAATTTCAGGTGCGACTTGCATAGACAACTGTGCATGAAGTCGCACAGATGTCAGCCATTTCACACCTGAAGTTGCACTGACTTGTGGTTTTAAAATCGTGGGATTTCAAGTGTAGGATTAAGTGCATTTTATACAGAATCTGTCTGCAACAATAAAATGTTTACTCCTGTGTGTACATCTGTCAATAATACAGGGTAGATTAAATTAGACAATACACCCAAGAGGTAGGAGACATAGCATACAGTTTGCACATACCTATTATGCTACCTAGGCCACAACAATGGACATAGACAACTATTGGAAATAATATTTTAGGCAAAAGTTACAAAATATTCCAAACCCCTGGTCATGCCTCTATATTTTCTGACGCAAAAGTAAACAGGCCCTGAAAGTTGTGTTAACAAAATACTTCTACTACAACAGTCTTTATCAGCAGAAAAGGATTACAATCACAATCCCCTGACTCCGTTACGTTTTTGGAGTAAGATAGAAAAACATGCATTTGACTAGTTGTCGTGGGTAATATTTATACTTATGTATGGAAAAACAACACAATGATTCCCAGGGTGGCATAACATTGAGAGCTATATATACACGTTAGGCAAACAGAGCATATACTGTATACATCTATATATCAGACTTAAAAAAGGAAAGGCACCAGAACAATCCTACCAAAGCCATAAAGGCTCTCCACTACCACAGGTTTAAAGCTGCATAAACAAGAATGACATCCAAACTTCTATTGATGTTATATTATGGAATTCATGTTACATAAGAATATGATCGCATTACCAGGATGTGTAACAGTCCAAAAAGTAACATTTAGAAAATCAAGTTAAAAGAGACGCCATGCTACAAAGACAAAAGAATGGTAATAATACCAGGTTAGCAGAGATGCTAGAGGCTCTAATAGGTTTCAAAAAAGGGTGAGCACTGCGGCCTGAGCCCACAAATTAATATTCACTATTGTCTTCTTGATTTTCCTCCTTCCCAATCAGGAAGCGGGTCTTGAGATCGGTCACCCAATTGGCAAGAGGAGAAGAGATCCTATTGGCCACCTAGGAGGAAAAGGGAGGAGATGCCAGTGAAGCCGCTGGCCGGAGGGAGCTCTACCTGCGACCTAGATGATGATCAAACAATGCCCCCCCCTCCCCAAAAAAATTATATATACCACAAGTTACAAGAATCTGAAAAAATTCAATACCATACCATAGTATAATTTCCAACCCTTGTGCCGCCGGTGAAGCCTCCGGCTGTAGAGAGCTCTGCCCGCAACATAGATGGGGTAAGTGCAGTGCTGGTTGTGGATGCATTGTTTGACGCAACCCCCCCCCCCAAAAAAAAAAAATATATATATACCACAAGTGTTACAAGAATCTGAAAAAATTCAATACCATACCATAGTATGAGTTCCAACCCTTGTGTCATGTGATCAGTTTAGTGTAAACAAATTAGAATGTGCTTTTGGAGGCAGCATGCAGTATTTGTATAGACAAGATATCTTTTCAAATTGAGCAGATCACCAACAAGACAAGCATTTGATTTCCCCCTAAACTGTAAAGAGCCTTCTGACTCCTCTCGTCCTTCTCTGCACTCCCTTATAATAAATGAGTGAGTGAGAAACTTATATATCGCTACAAATGCAAACTAAATCGCCTCAAGGCGAATGTGCAGAGATGGTCAGAAGAAGGTAACAAATTAGGTAAAAGTTTTCACAATTTGCAGATTTTATGTTTCAAATTTGCCCTAGGCACTGGTGCACAAGTATAATTATGGTAATTTCAAACCTGGATCTTTATACGTAACATACATGTTGCTAAAATCATGCACACACAATATCAACTTACCAATTAAATTCCATGGGGCTCTACTGCTAGAGGAGTTTACCAAGTCCATAGCTACCTTCATGTTAATGATCCAATCTTTTTTTTTTTTTTTTAAGAATAATTACACTTTCTCTCTTTATAATCTGTTTATGTGCATGACTAAATTGAAATCAAGAATAAAAAATCTTTATCGCTCTAAGTTACTCCTGTTTTATTTCCTTATCTTTAACTGTCAAAATAAAAGCATGTGCCTCTATAAATTACAAAGCTCTGTGTACTTGTTTCAAAACCACATAGAAGCATTTTGATCAATAAAATAAATGCTAAAGATTTGCCATTATTAAATGGGTCATTTATACTAGATCTGAAAGAAATGGAACTGAATGCCAATAAGGTTATAAAAGTCACAATATGCGATCAACAAAAGTCATTATTCAGATAGAGCCAATTAAATGCTTAAAAATCACTTAAACATGGTTCTTTTTGTGTAGTTGTAAAGCAATCTATCACGGTCTGGAGTCAGGCTCGGAGGCTCGGAGGCCAGTAGCTGTAGCAGTGGAGCAGCACCCACCAACAAGTGGCATAGATATACACACAGGTCACCCTGGCTGATGGCAGGTGTTCATCTGAGGTGCGGAGACTAAGTACTAACCGGTATTCACCAGAGCTCCTGATGGTGGAGATGGGCTTTGCTGCATGGTAGTACCAGGTTGCGGTCCTCAGGATCACCCCATCAGGAGAGGAGCAAGCCAGGTCCGGTAGCAGATTATATAGCCAATAGGGTTCAAGCAGAAGCATAGTTGAGGAATAAGCCAAAGGTCGGTAAACGAATACAGTAGTTGCAGGTTGGCATTAAGCAGAAGCGTAGTCAAAGGTTGTTAATGAATGGTAGCGAAGATACGGACAGCAACAGAAGAGACAAAAGAGACATATTGGCTTGAGAGAGCACAATAATCTGGCAAACAAAGTGCAAACACATGGCTTAAATCAGGAAGTCCATGGAAGAAGCAAAGAGTTCAAGGTTTAAGGCAGGATCATTCAAGAAATTGTCCAGGGAACTGTCCAGCATTCCAGGTGGCTAAGCAAGCCAGACACAGCAGAGGTCCCAGGTTCAAGTCCAGGCCCTGACACAATATTAACGTACATATGTTCAGTGAAACAAAATGGGATCCAATTTGACGTCTTGACTCAGTCTGAGTGTAGTGGGAATGAATAGTATAAACTCCACAGAAATCAATGTAAATTGTATGCCCAAGGTACTGCAAATACCTTGGGCATACAAAATGATACCTGAAAGCTGCAGTTTATGCAGAAACCATGAGCAAAATGAAAAAGTATGCAAATTCAGCCGTTTGTAGAATTAAAGTGATATTAAAATAATTTTGTTTATAAATTAGGTACTAATGACATGCATTAGCTGTTTTTTCCCCCTTCAACGTGCGCAAACTCGCTTGGATCTACAACAAAGTGTGAAGCCCAAATTATATTAGAGATCTTGGGAGCTGCTGATGTAAATACGTGCCTGAACAAAACCACACTCTTTTATATATATAGGTCTATTAAAATATACAGTATTAACCTGCTGGTGCCGTGCTCCACAGTATTACCTCCTCACAGTGCTCACATCAATTGTCGCCACTGTGCCCACATCAATTGTCGCCACTGTGCCCACATCAATTGTCCCCACTGTGCCCACATCAATTGTCGCCACTGTGCTTACGTCAATTGTCCCCACTGTGCCCACATCAATTGTCCCCAATGGTGCCCACATCAATTGCCCCCCACTGGTGCCCACATCAATTGTCCCCACTGTGCCCTGTAAAATGCTGCCAGTCAGATTGCCCCCCCCTGCCCGGCACTTACCTTTTTGGGGTTTGCCATCCTCCTTCCATGGTCCCTTGATGTCTTCTGCCGCCCTCAATGACGCTTCAGCCAATCAGGTTATGAATAACCAGAATCACTGAAACTTGATTGGCTGAGATGGCCGTCAGTCTTATCTAAGGGACGTAGCCCACTACATTCCGAGGATAAGACATCCAGGAGCTGAAGGGCTGTACTGGGAAAGTCTATCAGAGCCGCTGGCCACAATAACCTATGTCGGTTATCTGACTAGGCTGGCCACAATAACATACACTCATGCAATGCGTGAGTGTATGTTATTTGTGCGGCGCTGCAGAACGAATTTTTAAAAGCCTTAAAGGGCCCGTTTTTGTTTTCTTTATTTTTTATGACTACAGGAGGGGGGGCGGCACCCAGGCGCCCCCTATGGATGGGCCACCACAGCCTCCTCAAATAATGCAATGTGATAATACCACTCAAACTCCAAAACAAAGCATATGTAAATAACAATGCATATACAGAAAGTTTTGTGTGTCACTATTAAAAAATATAAAGTAATAATAGTCCACAGTGATAAGAAGTCCTTAATATTCTTCTTATTGTAATTCACCATTCAGTGCCAAAAACACTTCATGCAATGTGTGTTCCCTCCACCAGATGTGCCCTCACCTGGGACTGTACATAACAGTATGGTCTATATACGATTTTGTCCCAACATACAGGACTTAACCTCTAAGGACACGTACACACGATCGGTCCAAACCGATAAGAATGGTCCGACGGACCGTTTTCATCGGTTCACAGACTGATGGACTGATGGTCTGATGTGCGTACACACCATCAGTTCAAAAACCGATCGTGTCAGTACGTGGTACGTGGTAAAACACAACGACGTTCAAAGCTTCCAAGCATGCGTCGACTTGATTCTGAGCATGCGCAGGTTTTTGGACCCATGCTTTTGCGTACTAACCGATCAGGCGTCCATCGGTCCGATTTTAAAGCAAGTTTTAAAACTTTGGTCCGACGGACGACGAACCGATGGGCCGTACACATGGTCGGTTTGACTTAAGTCCATTTTCATCGGTTTGGACCGATCGTGTGTACGCGGCCTTAAGAAGCAGGCCTTTTGCTGATACTTGTTAGGACTCCCAAACATTATATATAAAATATTTTTTAGCAGCGACCCCAGAGAATAAAATGGCGTTGCAATATTTTGCGACACACTGTATTTGCGCAGCAGTGTTTCAAATGCAAAAAACAAAAAAAAATAAACTGTCATTAATTTAAAAAAAAGAAAACAGTTTAGTTGGCCAATTTTTAGTATAATGTGAAAGATGTTACACCAAGTAAATAGATACCCAACATGCTATGCAACACCTCAAAATCTCAATAGATCCAACGATCACAGCGATACCTCACATGTGTAGTTTGAACACCGTTTACATATATGGGCATGACTTACATTTGCATTCACTTTTACACTCAAGCTCGGAGGGACAGGGCACTTTAAATGTTTTGTTTTTTCTTATTTATTTTACTTTTTATTTTTACACTGCCCCTTTAAAGCAAAAGAAAAAAAAAGGAATTTTACAATTACTAAAAAAATCAGACGTCGCTCCAGTCCTCCAGGGGCATAGAGTTGAGTGGGGGCCATCTTGCCCTCACTCTGATTCCTGCCCATCGCTCCAGGGGATTGGATCCTTTCCTCCTTTACCAACGGCTCCAATAAGCGGAAAAGGGACACGGAAGCGGGGAAAGCGGGCACCTCTCCCACTGCCTATAAAAGTTATCCTGTGGCGAATCCGCTTCCAGGACCACTTTTATCAGATGCCAAATTGCCCACTGTATAAAAAAATACCAGGGTTATGGCCACAAGCTGCTGCCACAACAATGGTATACAACGTCAATGTAATGACGTATATATACAGTTGGTGGTCCAGAAATGTTTCTTTCTGGATTTATGGATATCTCCATGCTTCACCCTCATTCATACACTCATGTTGTTCTTTGTCATTTCACCACTCACCACTGTATAGACACAAAAAGAAAATCACCATACATGGTGCTTTATCCTTAAAGCGGAGTTCCACCCTAAAATAGAACTTCCACTTTTCCGGTTCCTCCCCCCCCTCTGGTGTCACATTTGGCACCGTTCAGGAGAGAGCAGATACCTGTGTAATCCAGGTATTTGCTCCCACTTCCGGTGATAGATCACTACAGATTTTGCGACGATCTACAGCATGTCCGGCCCCTCCTCCACCCCCCGTGTCTTCTGGGAGACACACAGGTCCCAGAAGACAGCAGGGACCAGTGAGGACGCACAGAACGACTTGCTTCACTTCCTGATTCCGTTACTGAAGATGCCGGCGCCGAAGGACAGGTCGGGTGAAGACATTGTGGATGCCCTGGACAGTTATTTTAAAAGTCAGCAGAACTTTTTTTGGGCGGAACTCCACTTTAAAACAACTAGTTTATTACTATAAAAACTCCAGATAAAACACTCAGATTCTACAAGGAGAGAGAGGGGGAGAGAGAGAGAGAGAGAGGGGGAGAGCGAGAGGGGTGAGAGAGGAGGGGGAGAGCAAGAGAGGGGGAGAGAGAGGGGAGAGCGCGAAAGAGAAGAGAGAAAGCAAGGGGGAGAGAGAGAGGGGGGGTTGGAGAGAGGGGGGGAGAGGGGAGAGACAGAGGGGGGGAAAGAGAGAGGAGGGAGAGAGGGGAGAGAGAGGGCGGGGGGTTGGCGAGCCATGCTGTGTGCGTCTATAGTGCCCCTCAGCACATGGCTTACAGAGAGGCATTTGAGGAAAAGGAGTGGAACCCCAGAAGAAGAGGTTTGGGCATTTCCATTGCAAAGAGCAGGTAAAAAATTACATTTAGAACAGCGGTGGTGCATCCATAAAGGCCGCAGTAGCGCCGCCCCCCCTCTCCTGTCACTATCTAATTACAATGCATTGCATGAATCTATCTATGGTCGCTGCCGACACCCCCTATTCAGGTGCCAGGCCCCTTTTCGGTCACCGTGGCAGCACTTGAGGCACAGTGGCAGCACATGGGGCACAGTGGCTGCGTTTGATGGGTTCAGGTTTTCCAGAATTTTCAGTTTGTTTGCGCCCCCCCCAAAAATTTTGAGCACCAGCCGCCACTGCTTTAAAACCACTTAGCTGGATCTGGGCTTTTATATATATTTTTGTCTTTTACTTTTAAAGTCCATTAAGGTCTATTAAAATTAACATCTATAGACTAACCTGTCGACAGGGTGACAATGCTGCTATGTGATTTCATGGTAGAATAAACAATGTGGTCATTATATTAAAGAAAGTGGAAACATAATGGAACTACTGACAGAATCTATACATAAATAAAACCGTTTACAAAGGGGACCCACAAATAATACAAATATACTAACTGCATCATATACAGCTGTATGTTGTCATTATTTTTTTTTCCATTATTACACTTGAAGCTGGGTTCACACCTCCGCCACATGCGGCTCCCAGCAGGGGTCCTGTGTATCCTGGTTAACCATTTCAGGTCCGTTTTCGGGTCCAAATTTGGGCTGAAATCGGACGCACAGTGCTCCTGTGCAAATTCGCACCGGAGCTGCAGCAGAGATATGTGAACCGCCTCCATAAAGAGCCATTCAAAATATCCAGCTATTGCGAATTGGATGTGGGGAAGCCACATCCAATTTGCAATGGTGTAAACCCAGCCTAAAGCCTTTTGCATTATATTCACCTTTCACTACCTGTGACTCTCCAGCTGATGTAAATTACAAGTTCAAACTTGCCTTGGCAGGGAAGGCTGGCAGAGCGAGGCTTGTTTTTGCACAACAAGAGAGCAATGGGTTGTGAAAGACTGATATCCGGTTGTATTGGTCAGTAAATCTGAAGCCAAAGTATAAGCTTGACAGAAAGGCAGCTAGCATTTTCAGAATCGGGTAGCTGGATAGTTTTCCTTCAGAACAGGTTTCCTTTTAGTCCTTACTGAATAAGACCCTAAGAAGTGATATAGCTATTTATAACTTGGGATTTTTCTGTATGGATTGCACTTTAGTTGAACTCCAGCCAATTTTGTTTTTAATTTTGGAGAGTGGGAACGTGTTTAGACTTGTTTCCGTTATTGCTGACTATGTCCCCAATAAAGAAATGTTCCCTTACCATCCCCTTGTCGTCGTTCTCTCCCACAAGGACATACAAGCAGTGCTATAAACTAAACATTATCATAGGGAAGAAATAAAGTATTAAAAAAAAAAAAAACACTTACAAAAGTAAACGATAACGTTTGTCTAGTGTCTGGCAAGAAGATTGTGACTTAAGATTGGATATGTAATCAATTATGGAGGACCGCATGCATTTAGAGCTCATTCAGATGGGTGACCTTGGACAGTAGGATGCTGAGTTTACAGCCTTTATGACTAAGCCCAATCAGGTAAAAACATGTCAGAGGGGCTTGGCCATGCATAAAGGGACAGTAACTGGAGCCTCTGTTAGCTCATCAGCAAATGCGGTTGATCTATGTAGTGTGTACCCCCTAATTTCATTACTGTAGTTGTTTAATGAAGTGAGAAGCATTCCTAGAGGGACTGGCACCCACTGTGAGAAGAGAACCGATGGAAGGACGAATGAGAGGCATTTAAGTGGCTCTATTTTTCTTAAATGTGGTAAAATTTTCACTATATTTAACATTTTAAATAGAGAATTTGACATGATCAGGAACCTAAGGAATAGCAAAAGTTATTGCATACGTATATATTTTATGTTTATTTATTTTTTTCCATACGATGTACCGTATGTCTCTGGTCATAAATAATTGTATCAAAAATGGAAGCAGAAGAGTTTGGTATTAATATGAAAATGCGATATTGGGAACAGTAGTAGTAGAAGTATTGGCTAGACCAGGGGTAGGCAACCTGTGGCCCTCCAGCTTTTGTGGAACTACATTTTCCATGAGGCATTGCAAGGCTGGCAGTTACAATTACTCCCAGAGACATGATGGGACTTGTAGTTCTGCAACAGCTGGAGGCCTCCAGGTTGCCTTCCCCTGGGCCAGACAATATCACTTAATAGGCAGTTTATTTATAGAAAATAAATTATCTTTTTTTTAACAGGTCAACTTTTTATCACCACTGTCTGCTTTGCTACATGAGCTTTCAGAAGATTAAAACATTAAAGAATTACAAAGCATCTTGTCATCAACAACACCATTAGAGCAACATTTCAGGGACTTTTTAACTACTTATGTACACAAAATCATAAAAAACATCTATTTTATTGGTACAAAAGCTATACAAAAAATCGTAAAAAGTACCCATAAACACCACAGTGATTGGCACATACTGCATAAAGTACCTAATCACTTAAATTATTGCCATCACCGTTATCCCACCAGACAACACTTCACAGATTACACCATATAGAATGATTCTATTAATCTCTTTTCATGTTGGGTTCAATGGTGGGGTGGTATTTGATGCATTTCCCAGACCTGTGGATCTGCTTTGTCAGGAGATGTGGAGAGCATATTACACTATGGCCAGATTCAGGTAGAGTTATGCCGGCGTATCAGTGACTACGCAGTCACTTTACGACGTTTACGTAAGGGTTTTCCCGGCGTAAAGATAAAGCAACAAAAATCAGGCGCATCCTATGTTAAGTATGGACGTCGTGACCGCGTCGAATTTAATTTTTTTTACGTTGTTTCCGTAACTCGTCCGTGAATGGGGATTGACGTCATTGACGTTCACGTAGAAAACACCGTCATAATTTGGAGCATGCGCACTGGGATACATTGACGGCCGGCGCATGCGCAATACGTTCGCCACGGGATCGCGCCTATTTTAAATACTACACGCCCCCTACCCGCACAATTAGAATTCCGCCGGCCCATTTATGCTACGCCGTCGCAACTTTAGGAGCAAGTGCTTTGTGAATACAGTACTTACGCGTTAAGTTGCGGCGGAGTAACGTAAATGAGAAATGTTACGCCGGAATAAAGAACCGCTCGCCATCCTGAATCTGGCCCTATATATTTTAAAGTTGTGTGTCTAAGCTAGGCGGGGGCATTAATAAAATATAACTAATCAAACAAAACAACTGTCAACTGGACTTAACTAGCGCAATGTACTAGCAGTACAAATATAGGCAATGTTTCTTTTAATTCAGGCTTTAGCTTAATGCTCTTTTGTGTTTAGAAGTGGGATTGCATGAAATATTCACTTAATAAGGCTATGTTCTCTTAGGCCTTGTACACACAAGGGAATTTATCCGCTGAAAATGGTCCGACGGACCATTTGAGCCGAAAAATCCGCTCGTCTGTAGGGGCAAACGGACAGTTTTGGACGGATGCTTTGAAATTTTTCCGCCGAAGAGCTGCTCGTCAGATATGTCCGCTGGTTAGTACGCCTAACCAGCGGACATATCTGCCCGCACATGCGTCGTATCCTGTGAATGGATCCGACGCATGCGCGCGGAAGTGTTTTACTTCCTGGTGCGGTGACGTGGCGGCGTCAACGTCACCGCCGCGTCACCGCGCTGTCCGCTGGCGGGGAATTTGATCCGATGGTGTGTACAGCCACCGGATCAAACAGCCCGGCGGACATATCCGATGGAAATGGTCCGTCGGACCGTTTCCATCGGATAAATTACATCGTGTGTACAAGGCCTTAGGGGCCTATATATATATATATATATAATAAAATTGAAAGATAAAATAAAAAAAAGTGCTGTGCGATTGTGTCAATCATTCAGACAGCTATTACAAATCTTCAATTTGCCTAATATGTTTATTTCCTAAGATTGTTAGCTCCATCTAGTGGCTAGAATGCAGAATTTTCATGACAAATCTCAAATATTAGATGGTGATGTTAATCCTAAATATAAAAACAACAGATAAACCACTAGTTAGGATCACTCACATGTACAGGGATTTCCCCCCAAATATCCCAGCACAGAATAGGTAATAAAAGCGAACACAGTTTTTCACTTTACCAAGTTAGTTAAGTGAACATTGGCTATGCGAACAAACATGTTCCACCCCTTTAACAAATCAATCTTGTTTTGTTAATATACAAAACTATTATTCTAGAAAGGTTACTGATAATGCAAAGTATCAAACATAATTTCAGTGTTGTGAATTCAGTAAAGAGGAATCTATTGGCTGTCGGACTTTTTTTTTGCATTGGGTTTTTGATAGTGGTGCAAAAAATGCAAAATGTATTTTTTCAACTTAAGGCAAAAAACTCTGGAGAAAGCACAATTCCCTATAGCAATGGGGCTGTCCTTACACTGCAAGAGTTAATTGTTCCTTTAGGTCTAGGGGATGGCAAAAAGTACTTTTACACCCAATGCGCTGTTTCAGCATTCAAGGCTGGTCCCCATAGTCTCCAAAATCTCCAGCCCCTGTACTATGGTAATCAGATGCCCTCAGATGTCATCAAGACCAATGGATAGCTTATTGTCCTGCATAGGGTAGTAAAAGAAAAGTGCCAGCTGCCAGGGGAGCGAAGGATGGAGCAAGTAAAAGTGCCCCCCCCCACCCGACATAAAAAAAGCATTTAACCCTTACAGTGCAGGGACAACCCCACTACAAGGGAGCATTAAACCACTTCCCGACAGCGCTACAGCAAAATGATGGCTACAGCGTGGTCGTCCAGTTCTGGAAGTGTGTCCATGGAGGTCCTCCCAGAACCAGGCCCCTCACATGCCCACTGGGGCACAGAGCCAGTGCGCTCTGTAATCAGAGTAGAGGGCCAAATCACAGCAGCCCATTACTATGTGATCAGCTATGTCCAATCACACACTTGCCAGTTATCGGCATTCCTCTCCTCACACGCTGTCGCAGCGTGAGGAAAGGCAGTAACTGACTATTACGGGAGGTGACTTTTACACTCATAATCAGGGCACTGATCATCAGTTTCCTGGTTCTCAGTGCAGCCCCAACAGTGCCAATCATTGGTGCCTATCAGTGCCCATCAGAAATGCCCATCAGTGCCACCTATCAACAACCTCCTCTTCAGCGCTACCTATCAGTGTCCATCAGTGCCGCTTATAAATTCAGCCTCATCAGTGTCCATTTAGGCAGCCTCATTAGCACACATCAGTGAAGGAGAAAAATTACTTATTTTCCAAAATGTTCTGCCTTTTTGTCATTTGTATGAAAAAGATGATAAAAATGTCATATGGGTACAGTGTTGCATGACCGCGTAATTGTCAAAGCCGGTCAGCGCTGAAAATTGACCTGGGCTTAAAAGTGGCCAGTATTGAAAGTGGTCGAAGTGATATTAAAAAATTTTTTTTTTTTTTTATAACAAACATGTCAAACATGTCAACAGCTTTGCACAGGGCAACCCAGATCCTCTTTTTCTCTAGTCCCCTAGCAGTGCCCCCCAATATCAAGCCACTTGCTACGGGGGCACTGGTGTGTGCTTGCTTCTGAGCCCCTCTCTATGATTCCATAAGGCACAGAGCGGCAGCTCGGCCCCACCCCCCAGCTCTCTCCTCATTGACCCACTGCCTGTGATTGACAGCAGTGGGAGCCAATGGCTCCTGTAGTTGTGTCTGAGGAGAGAGAGACCCTGAAAAAGCCTTCAGCCTTTACAAAATCACTTTAAAGACAAACACATCTAAATATCTACCAAGATATCTTTCTTTTCCAAGAATATACTAGGATATCTTTATGTAATGGGCAGCTCATGTTCATTCATATTCCTGCCATTTAGCTGTAATCTAAGCCTATAGAAATCTGGGGATCCTATTTAGAGCTTTCTACCTACTGGCTGCATATCTGGAGAAACACATGCTTCTCAGACTTGAAAAATATAATTTGGGTCCCTTATCTCGTTTGCAGTTGTACTAGTTGCACATTGTAAACACAAGGGCCCAGATTCATAGAGAATTAGATTCTCTACGCCGCCGTTTTTTACCTGGCTCTACGTGGAATCCAGGTAGATTTTGTCCAGTAAACAACGGCGGCGTAGTGTATTTCTCCCGTCGCAATCCATCTGCGCGAATAGGGGGCGTGAAGCATTTAAAATAGGCGTGTTCCCGCGGCGATCGAACTGCGCATGCTCCGGTCGCAAATTTCCCGCCGTGCATTGCGCGAAATCACGTCGTTACGTCGTAGTAGCGTCGTTTACGTACATTCCTATTCCCGAACCTTCGTGGATCGCCGTAAAAACACATTTGCATATCCCGACGCATCAAAACGACGCGAACTCCTCCCAGCTGCCGCAAAAATATCGCAGCGTAGATCCGAAGGCTTACAAAGACGTAAGCCTCTCGGATCGAAGCCCGAAGCCGCCGTATCATGGTTTGAGGATTCAAACTAGTGATACGGCGCGCGAAATTTGAAATTACTCCTGTCTAACACCAGTTAGACAGGCGTAATTGCTCTGTGAATCTGGGCCAAGATATTCATAGTCATTTTATACTTACACGATAAAATAATTGTTTGTCTTAATCACAATAATTTGAAAACATATATACAAATAGAAATACATTTTTTTTTATAAATCTATAAAAATAGAAATATATACAAGAAAAAAAAAATTATATATATATATATATATATATATATAAAAATATATATATATATGCACACACACACACCAGTATATACACACACACATATACATTCAAATACAAGCACATGTTGGGTTGAAAATGAAAGAAAATAGGGGGGGGGGGTGCAATATATACAATAGACTTATAAAATGAATTGTGTCCTTTCCTTGATACAATACAATATGTGCAGTCAAACAGCCTTTTTTCTGTAACTGCAAACGCCGCCAGAACAGACAAATCTATTTTTCTTGGATGTTCTCAGTAAGAACATTAATAGACCCCCCCCCCCCCCCCCCAAAAAAAAAGGGAATACATACTGTGATGTGCTGGCTTGCTTGATTTTTTGGTGCAATATTCTTCAACTCAATTTATTGTCCAATTATACAGCACAGACTGAATACTGCCTCTAGTCACATCTCACTAACTGTAGTTGCCAGTTGACAAAACACAGCAGATTTTTAGCAAGCTTCTGAGCTACTGATCTGGAAGAACTTGAATTAAGTCAATCGCGTGTACTAACTGTGACAATGCAAGAAAATAATCTGTCATTTCCCTCATACGAGAGTATGCTATAACTTATTTGATGAGATGCCATTTCTAGCCAAGCAAACCAGATCGGTCATCTTCTAACACTGCCAGTACAGGTGTAATCCAAGATTCAGGTTTAACAACTTCTGGTCTGCAAGTAATAGGACAACTTCGTGAGAACTGGCAGGATTCTGTGCAAACAAGCCACTTTAAAGGGGAGTTCCACCCACAATTTCACTTTTTAAATATAAATACCCCAGTAATACACAAGCTTAATGTATTCTAGTAAAGTTAGTCTGTAAACTAAGGTCTGTTTTGTTAGGTTGTTACATCATTTAGAAAATAATCTAGAAATAGACCGTGGCCATCTTAAGTGTGGGCATCATGAAGCCAGACTTCCTCGATTTCAGCTTTGCATATCTCGCACATGCTCAGTGCTGCACAAGCAATGTAATAGGTTTCAGTCAGGTTTGCAAGGACTACCGGGAAACATGATGCCTTTCCCAGAAACCCTTGTGACTTAATAGCCTAGACTAATTAGGAGGAGAAAGTAATGAAGGACTACAAAATAAAGGTATTTACATGCAACAAAATACATAAAAATTGTCCATTCTGAACACTATGAGATTAGGGCATGCATCACAGACAAACATAAAAATATGGGTGGAACTCCACTTTAATACAATTCTGAAGAAAGCAGGTGCGGACTTCCTTATGAAAATGCTAGTTCTATGGTTGCCTCATTTTTTTTTATTTTTTTTAGAGGCAATGACTTGGAACAAACATTAAGATCAGGATTCTGAACACTCTGATCTCCCCGATTTCCATAAATGTTCTATGACATGAGTTTATGATAAAGTAAAATTCAGAGGCTGCCAAGCAAGTAGCATTTTCAGGAGCTCAGCCATGGTCGCTTACAAAAACGTTAACAAGTTTCCTTTAAAAGAGGAAATGAACTGTGAAAGCTGTGCCCAGAAAAAGAAGAGAGCAAAGTATTAGTCACCAGCATTGCCTGGGGTTTTACTGCAGCAGACATTTTCTCCATTACCAACTTACCATACCTTGTTTTGAATGGTTGCTGTGTAAAAGGCAGCCATCGTGGTAGAGGCAGGTTTTGCTTAAAGTTGTATGTGGGTGGGTGCAGAATGATGTGGCAGCAATAACTCACACACAGTCCAAGTGTAATTGATAGAACTTGTATTAAAGCAAACAACAGGGCAAAAAACAGCGCACACCAAACCTAATGAGAAAACTCCCAACCAGGAACACTAAAATGGCAACAGCATGTAGCCTAGCAGGTATCAGCCGTACCTACAGCGTCTATCTGGAAGGGCAGAATGTGGCTTGGCCATCTCGTACCCAAACGGAAAGGTGTCCAAGCAATTAACGAGCCATAAGCTTTCCTTTCTTGTCTGGAACCTTTTCCGGTCAGTAATACTGTCCCTGACAGATGGGTGACCTGTTTCTATACCAACCACGCATGATGGCGCGCCAAACCTAGACACCAGGGTCTTAAATAGGCTTTGCCTTACCCAACATATATTAAGGTACAAAAAAAAAAAAAAAAACACCTGCCTTTAGATTCACTTTAATCCAGCTATTAAAAAAAAAG
Source organism: Rana kukunoris (assembly GCA_029574335.1). Lineage (NCBI taxonomy): Eukaryota > Metazoa > Chordata > Amphibia > Anura > Ranidae > Rana > Rana kukunoris. Next base: position 211,582,724 of record CM056050.1, on the reverse strand, counting down.
TAAAATAATTACATGTATTTTAGCTATTGCTGATAATGATCTATTTAGAGGTTTCAGCATTAAAGTGTACTTGTCATAAAAGACTTATGTAGGCTATCATTGCTGGCCTCCTTTCGAGAATATGATTTGCCTGCTGTGTCAACATCTATACTCTTGGAGTCACAGATCTGAAACATGTATGCTGGAAAATGAATCTGCATGCATGTCCCAGCTCATTGACTCAAACAATCTAAGCCAAAGCACCAGCAGAACATCCAGGCTTTCAAAAGAAAAGGCAGCACTGGAATTCTACATACTTTTCTCATAATAGATCTAGAGTAGGGATGAGCTTTGAGTTCGAGTAGAACTCATGTTCGACTCGAACATTGCCTGTTCGCCGAACAGCGAACTATTTGGGGTGTTTGCGGCAAGTTCGTGTGAACTTTAGAACCCTGTTAAAGTCTATGGGACTCGAACGTTTGAAATCTAAACTGCTAATTTTAAAGGCTAATATGCAATATCCAGGGGACATGTATCAATGCAAAAAAAAGTTTTAAAAACTGCAGTTTTTGGCAGCAGTGATTTTAATAATTCCTTTAAGTCAGACAATAAAAGTGAAATATTCCTTTAAATTTCGTACCTAGGGGAGGGTGTGTAGTATGCCTGTAAAGTAGCGCTTGTTTCCCATGCTTAGAACTGTCCCTGCACAAAGTGTCATTTCTGAAGCAAAAAAGGTCATTTAAAATCACTTTGCTTAAAGTTGTAAGTGGGTGGGTGCAGAATGATGTGGCAGCAATAACTCACACACAGTCCAAGTGCAATTGATAGAACTTGTATTAAAGCAAACAACAGGGCAAAAAAGGCAAAAAACAGCGCACACCAAACCTGATGAGAAAACTCCCAACCAGGAACACTAAAATGCCAACAGCATGTAGCCTAGCAGGTATCAGCCGTGCCGACAGCGTCTATCTGGAAGGGCAGAATGTGGCTTGGCCATCTTGTACCCAAACGGAAAGGTGTCCAAGCAATTAACGAGCCATAAGCTTTCCTTTCTTGTCTGGAACCTTTTCCGGTCAGTAATACTGTCCCTGACAGATGGGTGACCTGTTTCTATACCAACCACGCATGATGGCGTGCCAAACCTAGACATCAGGGTCTTAAATAGGCTTTGCCTTACCCAACATATATTAAGGTACAAAAAAAAAAAAAACACCTGCCTTTAGATTCACTTTAATCCAGCTATTAAAAAAAAAAGTAAAATAATTACATGTATTTTAGCTATTGCTGATAATGATCTATTTAGAGGTTTCAGCATTAAAGTGTACTTGTCATAAAAGACTTATGTAGGCTATCATTGCTGGCCTCCTTTCGAGAATATGATTTGCCTGCTGTGTCAACATCTATACTCTTGGAGTCACAGATCTGAAACATGTATGCTGGAAAATGAATCTGCATGCATGTCCCAGCTCATTGACTCAAACAATCTAAGCCAAAGCACCAGCAGAACATCCAGGCTTTCAAAAGAAAAGGCAGCACTGGAATTCTACATACTTTTCTTATAATAGATCTAGAGTAGGGATGAGCTTGGAGTTCGAGTAGAACTCATGTTCGACTCGAACATTGCCTGTTCGCCGAACAGCGAACTATTTGGGGTGTTTGCGGCAAGTTCGTGTGAACTTTAGAACCCTGTTAAAGTCTATGGGACTCGAACGTTTGAAATCTAAACTGCTAATTTTAAAGGCTAATATGCAATATCCAGGGGACATATATCAATGCAAAAAAAAGTTTTAAAAACTGCAGTTTTTGGCAGCAGTGATTTTAATAATTCCTTTAAGTCAGACAATAAAAGTGAAATATTCCTTTAAATTTCGTACCTAGGGGAGGGTGTGTAGTGTGCCTGTAAAGTAGCGCTTGTTTCCCATGCTTAAAACTGTCCCTGCACAAAGTGTCATTTCTGAAGCAAAAAAGGTCATTTAAAATCACTCGCGGCTATAATGAATTATCGGCTCCCGGCAATACAGAGAAAAGTGTGGGGGTCCACGGCATTTATTTTTTTTAAATTTGGGGTGGAGTTCCCCTTAAAGTTAATACCAGATCTGAAGGTCTGGAATGGATATTTAGGGGGAACCCCACATCATTTTTTTTTTGACGCAGGGTTCCCCTTAATATGCATACCAGACCCCAAGGTGAGTGATTTTAAATGACTTTTTTCCTTCAGAAATTACATTTTGTGCAGGGACAGTTCCAAGCACAGGAAACAAGCACTACTTTACAGGCATACTATACACCCCCCTAGGTACAAATTTAAAGGAATATTTCAATTTTATTGTTTCACTTTAAGCATTATTAAAATCACTGCTCCTTTTTTTGCATTGATACATGTCCCCTGGGGCAGGACCCGGTCCCCAAACACTTTTAAGGACAATAACTTGCATATTAGCCTTTAAAATTAGTACTTTAGATTTCAAACGTTCGAGTCCCATAGACTTTAACAGGGTTCTAAAGTTCACACAAACGTTTGGTCTGTTCGCAGGTTCTGGTGCGAACCGAACCCAGGGGTGTTCGGCTCATCTCTAATCTACAGCAACTTTTCATTTTTTTTCCCTAGACAGAGTGGAGTGGGGTTAGAACCATAGAGTTTATGCACAGTATTTTTTGTTTAGGATCATCTGTGTACCTGTTGGGGCCATTGACCGTCTTTCTGTTTTGGTTGCAAATGCCACTGGAACAGGAAGTGGTAGGAAATCCAAAACCTGACCGGTGTCATTAGAAGGAAGGGTACAGGGAAGTATTCCAATAGGTATATCGTTTTCCAGAAGCAATTGTTAAAAAGGCGATTGCATTTAATTTTGGGCTTTGAGCAGTAAAAAAAAAAAAAAACAGTAGATGCTGTAAAGCATGCTTGTAATACTCACTATGGAACCTAAAGGGTTAATCCTCCACATTGTGTAAAAATGCTGTTTTATTTTGTCTTCTATAATCCCCCCTTTCTTTCACTGTCCCTAATCCATCCCCTGATAATACAGAGCATTTGGTGTTACTCTGCACATGCTCAGTTTGGTGTGTATTGCTAGAGATTTTTTTTCTTGGGAGAATACATGTGATCAGCACAGGGCTAATAAGCACTGTTCAGACAGAGGTTCAGGAGTCCTGCGGCCTCATAGGACAATCAGAGGAGAATGCAAACTCCTCCTATAAGCCTTAACCACACACTGACAGAAGTCACAAGAAAAATCAGAAGTGCTAATTTTAAAGGCTAATATGCAAGTTATTGTCATAAAAAGTGCTTGGGGACCCGGGTCCTGCCCCAGGGGACGTGTCAGCATTTTTTTGTTTCTCCATATCCTCTGCTCGAGAATGGATGTACATCGCTTCCAAATTCCCATAAGCCCCCTGCCCACATACCCCCACAATCACCGGGAAAGGGTTGTGGGGATGAGGCTCTTGTGCCCATCAACATGGACACATGGTGCTTTGGACCCCAAAGCATCCTCCCCATGTTGAGGGCATGTGGCCTGCTATGGTTTTGTCACCCCCTCTTTTCCTGCGGCCTGCCAGGTTGTGTTTTCTGATAGGTGTCTGGTATGGATTTTGGGGGGAAACTCTACGCCATTTTTTTTATTTTGGGGTGGGGTTCCCCTTAAAATCCATACCAGACCTAAAGGGCCTGGTATGGAATTTGAGGGGACCCCCATGTATTTTTTTTGAAATTTTAGTTTGGGGTTCCCCTTAATATTCATACCAAACCCAAATGTTTTTTTTTTTTATTTACTTATCTGTATTGCCAGGACACGACAATTCATTATAGCCGAGAGTAGTTTTAAATATTTTTTTTTTCTTTAGAAATGTCATTTTGTGCAGGGACTGTTCTAAACATGGGAAAAATTTACCATTTTACAGGCATACTATAGACACCCCCCAGGTACGAAATTTAAAGGAATATTTCACTTTTATTGTTTCACTTTAAGCATTATCATTGCTCTCGAAAAAACTGCAGTTTTTAAACCTATTTGTTGCATTGATACATGTCCCCTGGACTTTTGATGACAACACCATGCATATAAGCCTTAAAAATTAGCACTTTTGATTTCTCCCATAGACTTTTAAAGGGTGTTCCAAGGCATTTTAATTTGCTGCGAAAACCCCAAATTGTTCGCTATTCGGTGAACATTTGGTGTTCGAGTCGAACTTACGTTAGACTTGAACATCGGGCTCATCCCGGTGTGTGATGTGTTAAGCCTCATACACATGGTTGGACTTCAAACAAACGTTTCTGTGGATTTTTGTTTGAAGGGCGTTGGCCTTGAACTTGGTATGCATTACACACGGCAGGGCTTTTTCAGCAAACTTTCCCAAAATCAGTGGTTTTTCAGCTCTTTACCGCCACCCTTTGGTCAACTTCTGCTATTGTTGGTTTATTTTGGTTCTGAGCATACGTGTTTGTACTTTGGACAAAAGTCCGATGGACTTCTGTACAAACAATAGGACTTTGCACCGTAGGACTTTTGTTGCCGAAAAGTTTGTCCAATGAAAACCGAAAAAGTACACATGGTTGGATTTTTTTGAAAACCTGCTCATTTTGAAGTTTGTTGTCAAAAAGTCTAACTGTGTGTATGGGGCTTTAAGCACATTGGAGTGTGTTGGCAGGCTATTCAAAATGAATGCCTGAATATGTTAACACTCTGCACATATTTGAAGGTCAGACAAATCCAACATTTCATATTCCTGATATGTGCCACATACCATACCGTGTATTTGTACTCCAATGATCAGACTTGTCCTGACACCCCTGCACTGTCACTCACTGGGAAGATCCGCGTGCTGCTGTTCTTCCTCCCCAACTCTCTGAGCTCTATATGTAGAGCTGAGAACAGAGGGAATGTGACCCCCCCAAAAAAGGGGGGTAGGTATTTATAATGCTTTTTATATCTATACACAATTGTTGTGCCTTTCATTTCAATTTTTAACTGAATGGGTTGTTTTATAAGGTGAGAGTTTACATATACTTTATATGGGACCTTAAGAAAATGTCACCAGATAAAGAGGTATTTTGCCTAGTTAGACACCTTTCACACTTGTACAACTTCAAAGTCACGTGATTTTACCGCAATTTCAGGACCGCGATTTTACCGTGATTTAGCCGCGATTCGCGGACGCGATTTCAATGAATGCCCGTGTAAGTGGCATCAAAATTGAACCAAAGTAGTGCAGTCCAAAATCATGGGGCAAGTCGTATAAGTCCCCTTTCACACTTATACGACTTGTCCCACGATTTTGGACTGCAAAATCGTATGACAAGTCATTCTCCATTATTTTCAATGACTACCATTCATACTGGCACGATTTTAAGTTGTGCCTACTTCAAAGTAGTCCTTGCACTACTTTGGTCGGATTTTGATGCCACTTAGACAGGCATTCATTGAAATCGCGGCCGCGAATCGCGGGAAAATCGCGGTAAAATCGCGGCTGAGAAATCACGTTAAAATCGCGCAACTTAAGTCATACAAATGTTAAAGGGGGCTAATGGCCCGTACACATGATCCGAATATCATACGATGGATTGTACGACTTTTTTCACTTAATAGTCACAAGTCAAATTAAATAGGTTATTAAAATCACGAAAATTCTCGTAAAAAAGAAAAAAAAATCGGAAGTGATGTCATGTGTTGTAATGTATTTGTATTGTCGAATGACAACTGTACTGACTAAACGAAAATCGTACGATCTGATATCGTACGAGGAAAATTTTTGCGCTTGTCCGATCGAATAATATCGGATGAACGGTCGCGATTGGCTCTCGAAAGTAGGTTACACACGATCCGAAAATCGTACGATCCATCATCATCGTACGATCGTTTTCATCCGATATTCGGATTGTGTGTACGGGCCATTAGTGTGAAAGGGGACTAAGACACCTTTCACACTTGCACGACTTCAAAGTCGCATGATTTTACCGCGATTTCGCGGCCACGATTTCAATGAATGCCTGTGTAAGTGGCATCAAAATCGAACCAAAGTAGTGCAAGGACTACTTTGAAGTCGGCACTACTTAAAGTCATGCCAGTATGAATGGTAGTCATTGAAAATAATGGAGAATGACTTGTCATACGATTTTGCAGTCCAAAATCATGGGACAAGTCGTATAAGTGTGAAAGGGACTAACTATTAAAAATAACCATTACCTGCGCCAGATAAGGAAGGCATAAACATATACGGAATGTTTAAAGCTGAAGTGTAGGCAGATATAAAAGGCACAAATGAAGGTGGCTCTGTAATCAGTAATACTGTATTTCATGTATTATTTAAATGCAAGCAGTACTGCATAAGTACTGGGATGTGACCTGGTATTAGCCTCTTGCAGCCAGCAGGACTGGCGTGTAAGAGGATGAAGCCAAGCAATTAATTGGCCGCTAAAAAGCATGAAGATACAACAGGAAAGCAGAGTGACAGAGAGATGAGCTGCTGCTTCTTCTTTCACTGTCCAGTCACATGCGAGTCCAAGACAACCTGAGCTTAGGAAAAGCGTTGAATGATGTTGGCCATAAAGACTGAGAATATCTAGTGGCAGATACAATTTCTAGATTGAAGCTGAATATTGCAGCAAAAGCCGGTTTTGCTATTTTATCTTTTAATGGACTATTCCTTTTTTTTCATGTTATTCTTTGAACAATTTGACAGACCTTCCATAGATATAGGACAACCCGATTTATTGTAATCAAGTTCTCACAATGCCGATCAAGGGTTTTTATAGCAAACAATACATCATTTGTACAAAGATAAAGCTGTCCATCCCACACCAGCCATGTCAGCACTGCCATACAGAAGGGCAGATGGCTGTATTTCTATACATATTTAGCAGTAACTCTATACTGAAATGACGCTGTGCTTCTTTGACCTGTTTATCCAACTTTGAGAATGAGTCATAATATTAAAGTAGATGTAAACCCTATCCTGATGACACTTGGTTTGCTAAAAGCACTGTGAAAATATAAAATTGCCATGATTTTCTTTCATTCTTTGTTGCATCTCAGTGCTGCTCATCTCTTCCAACCTATTTGCAGCCACTATCTGTATCACACATGTGCTTCAATGGCAGCTATAGGTCACTGCTCAGTAATATCTTCATGATGATAACAGTGGACCCTGCCTGGGAAATTAGTTCTGACTCAGCTGCTCGGTCTTATTGGAAGTGCATGTGACAAGCTAACAATGAAAAAGAGCAATGGCTGAAGGAGACGCTAACTCATTTTGGTGTGGGGAAAGCTTTTAGTAAATGGATAGAGGCTATATACTTGGTTCCATCTGCAGCTGTTCGAATTAATGAGGTGACTTCTCCATATTTTAATGTGACCAACGGCACTAGACAAGGATGTCCCTTATCCCCATTGATCTTCATATTAACCCTAGAAACATTTTTGTGACGTGTACGAGGAAGTGCTCATATCCAGGGCTTTCCAATTGGCAAGTCGGATCATAAAACTGCGGCTTTTGCGGACGACATATTGTTTTTTATTCATCTCTGGAGACTACGTTGCCAAATTTATTAAGCGAGTTTAAATCGGTATAATATATTTTCGAACTTTAAAATCAATATTCAAAAATCTGAATTGCTTAATATTACGTTGGACCCTGTTTACGTGCAAGCCCTCCAATCATCATTCCTTTTTGCATGGGCATCCACCCACCTGACATACTTAGGGGTCAAATTGACTTCTTCAGTGACGACTTCTTCATAATATTTTTAGCTAATTTTCCACCAATACTACGGATCTTTCCTCCGATTTGTAGAGATGGAACAAGGGCTCTTATACATGAATGGGTAGGAACGCTATTCTTAAAATGAATATCCTGCCAAGGCTATTCTATCTCTTTCAGACACTACCAATAGTCCCGGTGTCTTTTTTTTTAAAAATCAGTGTGTGGTGTCTTTATTAGATTTATCTGGGCAAAAAAGCACCCACACCTGTCCCCTGTCCCACCAATATTTGGCCAAGGCCAAAACCAACAGCGGCATGGCCTTTCCGATTCGAAACTACCAGGCAGTACACCTCACTAGGGTACTAGCATGGTGTAGAGACGAGAGAGCCTGGGTAACGATCGAACAATCTTGTACCGAGATTCTACTTCAATGTGTACCATGGTTACAGCCAAGATCACTTGGAACCTTACAGCACCACCCCCTTATAGGGGCAACTCAGTAGTGAAACAAAGTAATCTTTTTTCCTTCTCAGTTTTGGGGAACCAAGCATTTCCCCCAGTCCACACTGGTAGCTGTTTTAAACAAACTTTTGGGCAAGGTAAAATTTCATTTAGAGGATTACCTTGAAGACTCTAGGTTGAAGACTGGGGGAGAAATACAGTTGTTGTTTAATCCACCATTGGACCCATGGCAGATGCAGCAACTTACCCATTTTCTTAGCTCTCTTCGCAGGGGGTGGACAAACCACTAATACGGGACGAGAAGAATGTGTGTGGAGGGGGGTGATGTTTTCACATCCTGTGTCTCTGATTTCCTCTTATCTTGGGCAAGTGCTCAAAGCCAAGTCAAGCTGTCTTCTTGATAAGTCCATTTCTATCCTAGCTGTTGTCAGATTTGGCACAAGGATGGAGGGCAAGTCGGACCTCATAGTTATACTTAAGCACATGGATCGAAATTCAGCCAGTTTAGCAGGGACTGGCTGAATTTCCATCTGTATGTGGTCCTCTCTGCCAGACAGAAGTCAATCGGTAGGTCAGCTTTTGTCGAACAAAACTGCTGCAAAACTTTCTTTCAATCAGCCACTGCACCACTGATCAGTGTATTCTGACAGTGAAGGAGTCCCCTGTCAGAATACAATAGCACTGCAGGGAGGAGTCCCCCATCCACCTCACTTGTTTGGCTGGGGTGATCCTTTTTTTATGTTTTTTTTTTCTTTTAGCCCGCCACTTTAGGAAGCAACCTAGTACATCATGAACTTTGTCCCATGAGTGGTAGAACACTTCTACGTGCCCTATTTTCACTATGATGAAGCCTTAAGGTGCAGAAAGCTGCAATCAAATTTAGACATTTTATCATAGCACACAGGTAGGCACCATTTGTCACTACACAGCACTGCAACACACTGTGCTGCTGAACGGTGACATAAATGAAGTGTCGCTTTGTGCCGTTCAAATAAAGTTGACAAGAAAATGCGTATCACATTGCCCCTCTCTGCAGCCTAAACTGACACTAGCGGCAGTGTGCACGGCCCCTTAGTAGATCCCCTCTCAGTTTTCTTTTTTTTTTCTTTTTCTTTTATTACTGTCCGTTTCTCTGTTGCAAATTTTTCCTTCCCATCTAGAAAAAGGATTTCTCTAAAAACAGAACAAAAATGTAAGCAGAACATTTCTCTACCACAGCCCCAGATAGCAGATAAGACTTTCCCAATCTATCCAAAACTATAAAGATGCACTTAAAAAAAATAATTGAACGCATATTGTATGTACTGTGGGCGGTATACTATAGATGTCATACACCTGCTCCATTAAAAAGGCTTAGAATCCACAATTTTACATTTACACGTTTGCCCATCAAACCTTCATACAGTTTAGTAATCCATACATTTAGAACACTATAAAACCACTGGTGTTGAAAATTAAACTAAGGTACATTTAGGGATTCCTCAGAGAATCATTTTCGCAAGGTAAATGTGCAGAGTCAGCTTTATCTTTTATTATCCCTCTGTCTCTGTAGGGTAAGGAATATTACACAAGTCATACATCACGGCAGCATAAAATGACTTGTCTGAGGTGATCTGCTCATGCACATGTATTTTACACTTGGCATTTACAGTACGTATTTCAACCCAGAGCTCATCTAAGGAGAAACACACAGGCCATATAAAAAGGTCTTTCTTATTAATAGTAAAACATAATTAGACCATACAGTGTTTAAAATACACCGGTATACCACATGCAATTAAAGCGGCCATTGTGTACCTACCATCACTCCATTAGAAGACACAGTTTCATGCTTTGGCATGGACTGCACAGTGGATCCTAATGAACTCATTAACTGGGAATTGCTTCAAGCACAACATGGCTGCTCCCAATGCCTAAACAAGTACACTTTGCAGAAAATAAAAATATTCTATTAAATTGTTTTACATACTAGGTCACCTAGAAATACAATAAGCTGACGTTTAGTAAAAAAATAAATATAGATATGTTTGTCTGCAACTGCAGTCACACAACTTACCTGCAAAAAAGTGTATCCTGAACCTTGCTAATTGTTTCTTTGTGTAGACATCTCTTCTCCATTGATGACAGGTCCTCTTCATAGAGCTGAAATTCTGGTGCTGTTTGAGTTCACTTCCCAAGCTCTTATGGCTAGTTTATACTTGTTTCAAAACAAGGCTTCGGACAGGCTTTGTTAAAGCTCTCTGAACGCCAGGCAAAGCCTGTCACCAAATAAAATTGTTAGCTTACAGTCCTGTTTGCACCTTGCTTTTGCTTGGTGCTTCGATGAGGCTTTCGTGGAGCTTCGATGAGCCTTTGGTGAGGCTTGGGTGAGGCTTCAGTGGGGCTTTGAGTGAGCTTTACCGTAGACTTCTGTGGAGGCTTTGAAAGCGCTTTGAAGCATCACTAAGGCCACATACACACAATCATACCAGACCGATGAAACTGGTCCCACGGACCGTTTTCATCGGACCAGGCTGAAGTGGTCTGATGGTCTGGTCTGATCGGACCAAAAATCTGATCAGACCAGAACGCGGTGACGTAGAACACAACGACATGCTGAAAAAATGATGTTCAATGCTTCCAAGCATGCGTCGGCTTGATTCTGAGCATGCGCAGGTTTTTGGTCCGATGATTTTGCGTACTAACCATTGAACCTGTCCGACGGACAGGTTTCTATCGGACAGGTTTTAAAGCATGTTTTAAAACTTTGGTCTGTGGAAAACGGTCCGATAGGCCGTACACACGATCGAACATGTCCGCTGAAACTGGTCTGCGACCAGTTTCAGTGGACATGTTCGATCGTGTGTACGAGGCCTAAGACTACATGGGGTATAATTTTTGAAGCAAAGCAAAATCAACAGTAGGGTGTAAACAGGACTGTAAGCTAACCATTTTATTTAGTGAGAGGAGGTTTAACTAGCATTAAAAGAGCTTTAACAAAGCCTGTCCGAAGCCATGTTTTGAAGCAAGTGTAAACTGGCCGTTAATGTGTGTTGAAGCCGAAGTGTAAATGAGCCCTGAGGCGGCGTACACTCGTACGAGAACCTCGACGGGCGGAACACATCGTTCCGCCCGTCGAGGTTCTCGGCCGGCCGTCAGAATCAGCGACCATCCCGTCGGGAAAGGCGACCAGCTATTAATCCCGACGGGCCGCCGAGAAAATAGAGAACCTGCTCTCTATTTTCTCTTGGCGGCTTTCCTGGCGGGATGCTCGCCGAGAGTGTACACACGGCCGAGGTTCTCGGCAGAATGAGGATCCCAGCGAGCTTCTCGCTGGTTTCTGCCGAGAACCTCGGCCATGTGTACGGGGCCTAACACTGCAGTAAACCCACTTTTCCCTTTGTCTCCTCTACTCTATCTACAAAAATCCATTGTTTTCACAGATTAAAACATGTTCTATGAATGGAGAGAGGATCCTGTCATTCATCCTCCCATCTTCCACTCACAGAATGTGTTACATTCACGAAACCAATGCAATCAATTTCATGAGGAGAGGCCACATAGGGGTGGGTTGCTGGGGGGACAATTTATTGCAATGTTAGACCTGAGACAGTTAACATATGCAACACCAGAAACTCAGCACTCTGAAAAAGACCTGTAATCACGGAAGAGAAGATTTCTGCACCATAGAGCAATTGGCAGGATGTAGGATATTTCATTACAGGCAAGTTATGTGGCTGTTGCGGTGGCTTCTCTTGACTTGCACCTGAATCATCTCATCAGTATACCTTTCATCAATAGCAATCAATTACACTTCTAGTACTCCCCAGTCAATCTGTTCTGTTTCAAATGCTGATCCATGCAATGGTATACCTCCTTAGACTTAGTCTGTGGGGACATTATGGCCACTTGTTGTCTGTGAATTCTTAACTCTTCAATAATTCACAGAAGTGGAATCCAATGTAGTTTTACTTCAAATAAGTGCAATAGAAGGATGTTTTTTCTGGTCTTTAGAAGTATTGGCAGACAATTACTTTCTTAAGTCTGATCTATGTGCTGGAAAAAAACAAACTAAACTGAGCAGCATAAGGCATAAGTCATAGGCATAAGTCATAAGGCATAAGTCAAACAGACGCAGATCGCCCAAGGAGCCACATGCGCTGCGTACCATTACAAGTAAATTATGTGGCCATATTTGGGTAAATTCTGATGGCTGTAACATTTATCTGCACATGTATGTACTGTGCTTATTCCTGCATGCATCGCTTTGCGTTTTGGGAGAAGTGCAATGCACGTATTCACGCGCAAACGCCAATGCAGAAGCTATTGCCATTTACTCAAGTACACAAGTGTTGGCAGATGTCTGAGGCATGTGTGGCTCCCTAGGTGCTGGATACATTCAGGGGATTTTGCTTCTCAGCACACAGGAGCAACCAAGTGTCCATGTGTATGCTTAAGGGAGCAGAGTGTCTAGCTAGGGACTGTAGTAACTAGAGACAAAACAGAATCTGTCCACTTTGTTTTTACACTATTCACAAGATAGAGTAAATGAGAACTTCAAACTGCAAAAAGGGTGAGCACACAAATAAAGAGTTTTGACTCATACCCAAAGCACAGTGGAATTATAATCATCCGATGGGATATGTCTTTATCCAGCAGGTACCCTGTTTCCGTGGCTAGTAATTTTAGGCCAAATTATAGACTATCAGCAGGCCGAACGGTAATGATTCTCACAGTTGCACTTCTCAATGCCTGTACTTTACTTTCTTGTTAGGATTAGATTTGACACTTTCTAATGATAGTTTGTCACTTCTGTTTTGACATTTAGAGGCACATTAACTATGTTTTAAGGACAGTACATGATTTTAATGATGGTTTGCCTGTTCTCTATGTCACTTTAGAATGAATACAATACTTCAGATCAGCACCTTCGGAACCCAATTCATTGCCTAACAAATATAGAATAAAATAGATGGAAAGTTACTTCAGGGTGACAACAAAGACAATAAATAACAAGTCTGTAAATATATAGCATTTTTCATACATAGCCCCAGTGGTTTTAGATTTATGTGTGTGTTATGTCTTCTTATACAATTTAACCACTTAAGGACCTTAGGTGTTTTTCAGATTTGGTGTTTGCAAGACTAAAACCGTTTTTTCTGCTAGAAAATTACTTAAAACCCCCAAACAATATATATTTTGTTTTCTAACAACCTAGAGAATAAAAATTAAAAATTGAAACTGTCATTTTTTCAAATGAAAAAAAAAATGTTTCTTTAAGACGCTGGGCGGGACTGACGTTTTGACGTCACTTCCACCCAGCAGAGCTATGGGGACAGGTGGGTGCCATGTTGGCCTTACTCACATCCCCACACAGCAGCCAAGCGGACCCGATTGCCTCCGACGGCTCCGGTAAGCGGCGGAGGGCGCGGGAGAGCGGCGGGAGGGGGGGCCCTCTACCGCCACCGATAACGGTGATCTTGCAGCGAATCCACTACGGAGACCGCCTTTATCGTTTACAGGACCCTTAGCACTAAAGATGGATACCTTGGTTGTGGCAGCAGCTGCTGCCGTTACCGAGATATCCATCTTTAAAAACAGGACGTATATATACAGTGCAGGGTCGTTAAGTGGTTAATAGACAGACCGATAGACACAAAATATGCCATACCTTCAGGGAGGCATGTGATTGGCCCCAAATTTATTCTGCAGTAGGACAATGACCCCAAACATACAGTCAATGTCATTAAGACCTATCTTCAGTGTAAAGAAGAACAAGCAGTCCTGGAAGTGATGGGTTGGCCCCCACAGAGCCCTAATCTCAACATCATTGGGTCTGTCTGGAATTACATAATGGGACAGAAGGATTTGAGGCAGCCTACATCCACAGAAGATCTGTGGTTTGTTCTCCAAAATGTTTGGAACAACCTACATGCAGGGAAGTATTCTGGCCTAGGCCGACAAGGCCCAGGCCTAGGGAGGCACTTTGCGGGGGGGCGGCAGAGGGCCAATCACAAGACTCGGGGGGGCATTAAAGGAAATTGAGTCTCTGGCCCAGTGTGTCCATAGACACTAAGCTACAGCCCCCAGCATGCAAGCACTCTGCTGGAGGGAGGGGGTGTTAGAAGAGGCGCAAAAGAGAATACTGTGCTTGAAAAACCAGAGAGAGAGCCACACTGTACCCCGCACCACCAGAGAGCCGCGTTGTACCCCACGCCATGCTGTACTCTGCGCCACCAGGTAGCCACGCTGTACCCTGTGCCACCAGAGAGGGAGCCGCGCTGTACCCGCGCCACCAGAGAGGGAGCCGCACTGTACCCGCGCCACCAGAGAGGGAGCCGCGCTGTACCTGCACCACCAGAGAGGGAGCCGCGCTGTACCCGCGCCAACACAGAGGGAGCCACGCTGTACCCGCACCACCAGAGAGGTAGCCACGCTGTAACCCAGGGCTCGACAAATCCCGGTCGCCTTGGCAACTAGAAATAGCGTCCTAGTAAGTTCATTTGACCAGCGCTCTGAGGACTAGGCCGAAGCTGCGGCCTCGCCTAAAACATCCTGCTCGTGGCGATCCTGGGAAAAGGCCGCGAGCGGCATCTGTCCGTCTCCCACAGCATCCCTCTGTCCGTGTCCATCTGTCCGTCTCCCACGGCGTCCCTCTGTCCGTCTCCCACGGCGTCCCTCTGTCCGTCTCCCACGGCGTCCCTCTGTCCGTCTCCCACGGCGTCCCTCTGTCCGTCTCCCACGGCGTCCCTCTGTCCGTCTCCCACGGCGTCCCTCTGTCCGTCACCCACGGCGTCCCTCTGTCCGTCACCCACGGCGTCCCTCTGTCCTCTTCCCATAAATATGACAAGGCGGGTCTTAAATAAGAAGGGGTGTGGCTTTGACAGGAAGGGGTGGGTCATATTTAAATTAGGGGGTGCGCAAGTTTAGTCAGGCCTAGGGCAGCACAAAACCTAAATACACCTCTGCCTACATGGTGATTTCCTTCAAAAACAACCACTGTGTGTACTGATGCTGGTGTAAAGGGTAGTCACACCAAATATTTATTTGATTTCGATTTTTTTCTTCTTTTCGCTCACTTAGCATTTTGATAAAAAGAAACAATTACAATTTTTTTTCTTAAATGCATTTTTACTTTACAACATTTCTTCACACCTGCCTAAAACTTTTGCACAATACTGTATATAAATATATACACATTATATAAACACACAATATTCTTATATTTACATTATTTATTATTATTATTATTCCTAATATATGTACAAGGAAGAGGACATACTTACTGAGATAAATAAATGTGCTAAACAGGTCCTTGCTGCATCTCTTATCTCAGTGCAAGTTAGGCCTCTTAACAAGCATTCACTAAACAGGATGTACTCTGGCTAATCTTAAAATGGAATCCTATCTTCATAGTACCAAGGATGCTAATTACACAGTCTGACGCATAGACAGCTTATGAACCTGTAATGTGCATAAGAAATATGTTTTTGCACCAAGTCTCATTTGTTGTACCATTTCCAAACAGCTGACTCATTGCACCCTTGCCAAATTTTGGCAAAAAAAAAAAAACATCTAGGGAAGAGTGAACAATAGAGTAGGTATAATAGAGGAACTATTTTAGTGTTGCTATGCAACTACTGGGCACATGCAGACGTCACAAAAACTGCAGGGAAAAGATGAACCCAAAAACATGATTTCCCAATGACGTAGGAGTTTCCCCTTATTAAATAGCGAGTGTAAAACGGCACCACATTAATAAATCTGGAGGGTAGAAATAGGCAACACACTCGCTTTCATTGTCTTAAACTAAAACGACAGATGCTTTGAAAATAAACCTCCCCATCCCATTATTTATTTAAATCTCTTCCAGGTTGTCCAAGCAGGCGTATGGGAGAAAATGCAATCGCAATAAACCTATCAGGAATAATTGGATGGCAGCAGAAAAACGCAGAGATAAACTACATTGTCAATAAGAAGAAAAAGTAATCTACTGACAATGCAATGCTATTGATCCGCCTTCAGCAGATTAAACATGTGCTGCTATTTTATTTTGAAATGGAAATCGGCGTTCTTAGCATGACTGGTTATGTTATAGCACACACATTGGTTAAGATTTATGACAACTCAAGTGTACATATATCCATAATGCATAAACAACATCAAATATTTTTTTTTTGTTGTAAAGGATTGCTTTAGTTATTATTTAGTGAATTGAACTGATCCGGGCAGTGCAAAGTACAGTGTTTGTGTGAAAAATTGTATAAACTAGTGTTAATTAAAATCTGACTGTTAAAGTTTACCACATCTTGTAGAGCTTTTGTCAATAAGCCTGCATATATGCTAATGTGGATTTCAAAATTAGGTAAACTATGGGGCTGATTTACCAAAACTGGAGAGTGCAGAATCTCCAAATAAGAGTTATTAGACAAAATCAATGAAAATGCATTAAAGAGCAGGAAAAAAGTGAAACTGATGTACTGCTAATGCTATCCAGCAATGATGTTCACTTCACTCAGCCTACCTACCTGTGCCAGGGCCGATCCGCCCTATAGGCTCACTATGCAAGCCGCTTAGGGCCCCGCAAAGCTGCGGAGGGCCCCCCAAATTATTAGAGGCCCGCCTAGTGAGAGGTAATTTTCAGCCCCTCACCCTGCTTCTCAACTTGCTGGCTGCATGGGAGAAGAGGTAAGCAGTCAGCACCCCCTGCTTCTCACTTTAATGTAAGATGTCATTTCTGACAGCAGAACTTCCCCTCCCCCCGCTTCTCAATCTCAACTTTAATCTTTAATGTGACATGTCATTTTTGGCAGCCCCCCACCTCTCAACTTTAATGTGACATGTCATTTTGCTAAGGGCCCCAGGGAGGTCAGGATCAGCACTGACCTGTGCTATGCACTATCTTTCTCCACTTCATGTATTACCAGTTAGAAGAAAACTTTCATAGCAGGTCTGAATCTGATTGGTATTTTTTTTTTTTTTTTTAATCTCCTTACTTTATGGAATTTAGTAAAGCTGGAGAGTGCAAAATCAGGCGCACTTCTACAGACAAACCAATCGGCTTCTAACCTCAGATTTTTCAATTAAGCTTTGGCAATAAAATCTGGAAGCCGATTGGTTTTTGTGCAGTACTCTCCAGCTTTTGGGAAAAAAAAAATACTTTATGTGACAGACAGGAAAGGAATAAGTGTGTTTGGTCCTACCTCTTTTGCATTGCAAATAGGCAAACAAACAGGGTTCACGGGTTATCAGTGTATACCCTCCACAGTGGTGTATTTAGGGTTTGTGCTGCCCTAGGCCTGATTAAACTCGTGCAACCCCCAATTTAACCACTTGACACCCGCCCGGAATGCTCTATTGTCCTGATAGGACGTCATATGACGTCCTGTCATTTAAAGCCGCTAGGGGAACACAGTGCGTGCGCCCGAAGGATGCCGGGCACCCGCGATTGCCCAGTAACTGAGCAGGGACGTGGAGCTCTGTGTGTAAGAGCTCCACATCCTGTCAGGGAGAGAGGAGACCGATCTGTGTCCCTTGTACATAGGGACACAATCGGTCACCTCCCCCAGTCACCCCCCTCCCCCTACAGTTAGAACACTACTTAGGACACACATTTAACCCCTTCCCCGCCCCTAGTGGTTAACCCCTTCCCTGCTAGTCACATTTATACAGTAATCAATGCATATTGATAGCATTGTTCACTGTATAAATGTGAATGGTCCCAAAAATGTGTCAAAAGTGTCCGCTATAATGTCGCAGTCCCAAAAAAAAACACAGATCGACGCCATTCCTAGTAAAAAAATAATAAAAAAAATCATAATTATGTCCCCTATTTTGTAGGCAATATAACTTTTGCGCAAAAATATGTAGAAGAATACGTATCGGCCTAAACTGAGATAATTGTTTTTGGTTTTTTAAATGGGATATTTATTATAGCAAAAAGCAAAAAATATTGAGTTTTTTTTCAGAATTGTCGCTCTATTTTTGTTTATAGCCCAAAAAATAAAAACCGCACGGGCAATCAAATACCACCAAAAGAAAGCTCTATTTGTGGGGAAAAAAGGACGTCAATTTTGTTTGGGAGCCACGACGCACGACCGCGCAATTGTCAGTTAAAGCGATGCAGTGCTGGAAGCTAAAATTTTGTCTGGGCGGGAAGGGGGTGTAGGTGCACAGTAGGCAAGTGGTTAAATATGATCCACCCCTTCGTGTTTAAGACCTGCCTACCTTAAAACCCTCCCTTAATCTGCAGAGATTTACTCTCACTTCCTGTTTGGCTATGGGGCAGGAAATGAAGGGAAATTAATGGATGGCAAAAAATTTTTTTGGAATGTTGCCCATAGTTCTACTTTAAGCACAAATTCCTGCAAAATTTATGGAGGACTAAGAGGGTATAACCATGCCAGTGGTGCAGCAGAAAACTTATAGCACAGTGATAAAGGTATGTGGTCCAGGCAGTGAGCAAAGGAAGTATTGGGGGCAGGAACTAATAATTCCATCTGTTTATTTTTCTCATCAGCAATAAATATAGGTGACCATGTCAGTGTCCCTTGTGTTTGAGCCATCCCTATTATACCAGCAGGAGTGCGGCGGCTTTATGGCGGCCCAGATTTGTCTTGCGGCTGGCGCTACAATAAAAGTGTAGCGCAGGCCGGAGGGGACTCTTTTCATGCTGCCCCCCTGCAAAGTGCTGCCCTAGGGCTGGGCCTTGTTGGCCTAGGCCAAGATACAGCTTTGCCTCTGCACCTGTAAGATGCAGAGATTGGAGTAGGGGGGATAATGGTAACTCCAGGGCACATATTGGAGAAGAGGGGGAGACAGGGGGTTACATCATTAATTGTAAAAAAAAAAAAAAAAAAATCAGCTCAAAACATAATACATAAGAAGGACCAATATAAAGCTTTTGTGTGGATAACATTCGGTCACCAGTACCTGCATCCATAACTTGATATAAACACAGACCAAAAAAAAATGTTTTATTAAAAAGGGACATTTCATGGTACCCAAAGTATATAAATTTACATGTGTTAAACACTGTAATGTTTATTATACATCCCACATAAAATATTCATCATTGAATTGTTGTAACATTCACATAAATTGCCACCTAAAGTACATATAAACAAACACTTTTTCAAAGTGGAACTGCGGCGGCTGGTCTTAAAGTGGTTTAAGTGTTACTAAACCCAGGACCCTGCATTCACTATATGTAGTTTCCCACAGTACACAGAACTGCAATTATATTAGTAAATATAAACTGACCCCCCTCTCACCGCTCTCCCGCTCCCTCCGTCGCTTACCGGAGCCGTTGGCAGCGGCAGAGGCGATTTGGCCTTTCTCGCAGCTTGCCGTGGATACGAGTGAGGGCAAAATGGCCCCCACCCGTCTCCATAGCATAGCAGGGCGGAAGCGACTTTAAAAAGTCACTTCCGCCCATGCGTCTTAAAAGGCAAATTTTTTTGTTATTGTTATATTTTTTTTTTTGCATTTTAGTCTAAATATGAGATCTCATATTTAAGAGGACCTGTCATGCTTTTTTTCTATTACAAGGGATGTTTACATACATTTTCTAGCAAAAAATCCTGTTTTAAACTTGTAAACACAGAGTCTGAAAAACAGGCTCGGTCCTTAACCACTTGAGATCCGCGCTATAGACAAAAGACGTCCACAGCGCGGCTCTCAAGTGCCAAGTTGACGTCTTTGAACGTCATTTAAAGTGCATTACCCGCGCGCCACTGGGAGGGGCGCAGCGGTTAAACACTGTCCCGGCGCATCGCTGAAGAGGGAACACAGCAGGAGACAGCAGGGACGTGGAGCTCTGTGTGTAAACACAGAGCTCCACGTGCTGTCAGAGGAGAGGAGACCGATCTGTGTCCCTTGTACATAAGGACACAGCATCGGTCACCTTCCCCAGTCACCCCCCTCCCCCCACACAGTTAGAACACACCCAGGATATACATTTAACCCCTTCCTCACCCCCTAGTGTTAACCCCTTCCCTGCCAGTCACATTTATACAGTAATTAGTCCATTTGTATAGCACTGATCGCTGTATAAATGTGAATAGTCCCAAATTTGTGTCAAAAGTGTCCGATATGTCCGCTGCAATATCGCAGTCCCAATAAAAATCGCAGATCGCCGCCATTACAAAAAAAAAATCATAAAAAAAAATCATAATTCTGTTCCCCATTTTGTAGGCACTATAACTTTTGCGCAAACCAGTGGCTTATTGCGATTTTTTTCTTTTTTTTACAAAAATACGTAGAAAAATATATATCGGCCTTAACTGAGAAAAAAAATATATATATTTTTTTTTTAATTGGATATTTATTATAGCAACAAGTAAAAAAATATATATATTTTTTAAATTGTCGCTCTTTTTTTGTTTATAGCGCAAAAAATAAAAACCACAGAGGTGATCAAATACCACCAAAATAAAGCTCTATTTGGGGGGAAAAAAATACATCAATTTTGTTTGGGAGCCACGTCGCACGACCGCGCAAATGTCAGTTAAAGCGACGCAGTGCCGGAAGCTGAAATTTCGCCTGGGCACGAAGGGGGTTTATGTGCCCAGTAAGCAAGTGGTTAAGAAATAAAGTGCCAGATAACTAAATTTTCATGTATAGGTTGTAAAAACCGAAGCTAGATAAAAGACAAGTATACAACAGATCCATATTACTATTATCAACTAACCAGCTTATAAGCATAACACCAGGCTGCTTGTCTGCAGCATACTTTAGGTGGTAGGTTTGTTCCCTCAAGTCTAGACATCGCCTTATTGGAACTCGCGGAGCCCTCACTTAAGGAAGGCAGGGGTGATGTGGCGCAGGCCCTGGAGACGGAGTCAAAAGATGCAGAAGTTTGAATACTGTGCTGAGCCCTAACAGTCTTTCTTTGATTGGCAGGGCAGTGTGACGCTATGGAGCGTGCCTGGTGGAGGTAGTCATATCCCCCCCCTATTTCTTTTCCTCTGATTCCTTTTTTTTTGGACTTTCTACCCCACTATCCCCTGTCGTTGTCGGTTTGTCTGTTTGTTTGCATTTAGTTTGTTTTCTTGCTCTTTTTGGGAGTTAATACATGGATCCCTGCGCACCTGCTCAGCCCAGGTTGGTTTTTTTTGCTGCTGGGGTTGGCCCCTTGACTGGGTCGGATCTCATTGTGCAGCTTTGGTCTCTTCTCCTTCTGTCTGGATGGGGAGATTCCTAGTTGTGCGGGGCCCCTACTTTCTATGTGCCGATTTTCGGTCGGGTAGAGACTGATGGAGGCTGTTTGGCCCCCCCCTCCCCATATGGGGCGCTGGGATGTGGGGGCTCCTTGAATAGTTGGGTCCAAGATCTCTGGTTTTGATGGTGAACGAGTAAGCAAGTTGGGGGGGGGGGGGGGTAGTTCAGTTTTACTATCTAGGAAATGGTACCTTGTTCTTCAGTTGCTCTGTTGTACCTTTTGCACTGTACCGATATGTACAGTATGTGCAATGTGGACCATGTTTGATGTAAGCTGCATGATTTTCTCAATAAATACAGATTATACAAAAAAAAAGCATAACACCACCCTCTCTCCACTACATGAGCCATTCCAAAAAGACACTTTTTTTGCAGACACTCTAACATTTCAAGGCAAAAGTGCATGCATACTTGCAAAACTGCAGTATGTGTCTTGTGGCTTTTCCAAGAGGTCTCCTAGCTACTGTGAAAGGCTCAATGCAGAACCTGGGATTTCCTATTACCGCTTGGTTTCAGCACTGCTGGCTGAACAGCTCTAAGGTCATAGCCTTTTCACATTTAATATGAATGAATGAATGAATGAATGAATGAATGAAAACTTATATAGCGCAGCACATGCGAAGTAAATCGCCTCTGGGCGCTTGATGTTCCTGTCTCCTTTGAGATCAAAAGAGATGCGTCTTAATCTTTCTCCTGAAGACTAGATAGTTCTCCTCCAGCCGAATGCTGGCTGGTAAGGCGTTCCATAGTCTGGGACCTTGGACAGCGAATCTCCTGTCTCCTTTGGACTTGAATCTGGCTTTTGGTATCTGAAGACGATTTTGATTGGTGGATCGTAGAATACGATTGGGATTGTGAACTTGTAATTTTTCGCATAGATAATGGGGAGCATTCCCCTGGATACATCTATGCGTTAGACAGAGAGCTTTAAAGGAGATTCTGTCTCTAACTGGAAGCCAGTGAAGGGATCTCAGTGAAGGTGAGATTGATTCCCAGGGTTTTTTCCCAGTCACAAGTCTGGCGGCCGTATTTTGAACGACTTGAAGACGAGCGATCTGGTACTTGGGGAGTCCGAGGTAAAGGGCATTTGCATAGTCCAGTCTGGAATTTACAATCGCTCCCACCACGACCGCTATGTCTTTCTTGGGAATAAAAGGCGTGAGTCTGCGTAGTAGGCGCAGCAGATGGTGGGATCCGCTGACTACTGCCCCTATTTGTGCGTTCATTGTCATGTCGGAGTCAAAGATGACCCCAAGACTTTTGACTTTGGCGCTAGGGGTGATAATTTTGCCCAGAATGGGCGGCGGGATCCAAGTTGGTGTCGATAGATTCCTACGCTTGGCGTGAAACAGAAGAAGTTCTGTTTTTGCTCCGTTGAGTTTGAGATAACTCTTTGTCATCCAGTCCTCTATCAAAGAGAGGCATGTCTCTAGATTGAGGTGGTGATCCTTTTTATTGCAAATGCGGAAGTACAGTTGCGTGTCATCTGCATAGGAGTGATATAGCAGTTTTTGGCTGCTGATGATTTCGAAAAGAGGACGCACATAGATGTTGAATAACATCGGCGACAGCGGAGATCCTTGAGGGACCCCGCACGATAATGTGCGTTGTTCAGAAGTGAAGGGTCCTAGCTTCACTATTTGCGATCTGTTTTCCAAAAAAGAGGAGAACCAGGATAGATCGCGTTCTGCGACTTTAGCTACTTTAGCCAGCCGAGTCAGCAACAACTTGTGATCTACTGTATCAAAGGCTGCGCTTAGGTCCAGCAGAACCAGAAGAGAAGATTCTCCTTCGTCTGCGGCCTCGAGAACGTCGTCCCATATCTTAAGCAATGCAGTTTCCGTCCCGTGTCCGGGACGGAATCCTGATTGAAATGGGTCGAGTAAGTTGTGGGTGTCTAGATGCTGTTGCAGCTGCTGTACCACTGCTTTCTCCATTACCTTGGAGAGAACATTTAGGCCTGTTATGGGGCGCCAGTTGAGTGGATCCTTAGGATCCAGGGTGGCTTTCTTCAGGATGGGTTGAATGAAGCCCTCCTTCAACTGGGAGGGCATTATGCCCTCCTTGAAGGATTGGTTGACAAGCTGCGTGACAGGAGGCGCCAAGATGTCGGCGCATTCCTTCAGCAGTTTGGTGGGGATAATATCATTTGGCGCAGTGCTGTTGCGCAGAGTGCCGATGATATTTTTAGTGGTCTGAATGGAGATGGGTTCCAGCGTGAACTCACCTAACTGTGGTGACTTACTGCCGGTGCAGTGTAATCGACTCCGGGGGGGGCTGGGAGAGCGATTGTTTTGCTGAATGCCTTGCCGGATTGCCTCAATTTTGGTAATGAAGCAATCCGCTAACTCATCGCAAAATTCTTGTGAATCCAAGTTGGGGGCCACAAGACATCCTGGATTCATGGTCTGGGTGACCAGCTTGAAGAGTTCGCGGGGGCGATTTAGGGCACCGTTGATAGCCTCAGAAAAATAATTCTTCTTGGCTTCAAAGATTTGTTTGTAGTATTTTCTAGTTATTACCTTGTAGATCGAGAGGTTCTCATCTGAAGAGTTTCTTTTCCAGGCTGCCTCTGCCCTTCTGCGCTCTTGCTTCAGTAACGCCAGCTGGTTGTTGAACCAGCCGGAGTTATTTTTCCTGATCTGGGTCTTTCGTTTAGGCGCTATCAAGTCAGCTGACTGCAATAGTGCTGTGTTTATGGCCACCAATGTTTCTTCCGCTGTTTGGTGCGGCTGAATTGTATTTATTTTTTCCTCTAATGTGGCTTTGAAAAGCTCAGAGTGGAGCTTCTTCTGACATCTAGTCCAGTGTGTTGTCACTGGATTTGATGTTTTTGTTAAGGGGGGGAAATCGGAAATAATGAATTTAATTGCATGGTGATCTGTCCATGGCAATGGTTCATTTTCCAAGATTTTTATTTCCAGATCTTGTCTGAAAATAAGATCGAGCGTATGACCTGAAGCATGTGTGGGCCCACATACTAGTTGCTGAAGCCCTAATCCTTCTAGGTGGTCGATGCAGGCGTCGGCAATGGGGTCCTGCGGGGAGTTGGCCCAGAGATTGAAGTCCCCGAGCAGCAAAAGGTGTCTGCTATTCAGGGTGTAGGTGGAGACAAAATCCGTCAAGGATGGGAGCAGCTGCGACTTGGGGCCAGGTGGCCTATAGCAGAGTAGAATCCGGACGGTCTCCTGGCCGTTTACTTGCAGTTGGAGAGTAAGGGTTTCCATGAATGGAAGAGGGTTTTGGAGGCTTGGTTTTGTGATCGCAAGACGTGTCTTATGAATCACCGCCAATCCTCCTCCTCTTTGCCCTATTCTATTTTCCGTTATAATACGGTAGTTTTCTGGCACCAATTCTCCAAGAATGGTGTTACAGTCGGCTGTGAGCCAGCTCTCTGTGATAAAGAGGCAGTCTAAGTCATGTTGCAATAAGAAATCGTGGATTTCTAATCGGTGTTTTACTGCCGATCTAGTGTTAATCAAAGCACATGATATGTGCTTTGGCTGTGGTAACTGCCTGCGATTTTTTGAAGTCGATCGTCGCTCGATCCTCAAAAGTCGCAGATTTCCTAGGGTCTTTTTGGTAGCGGCCGACAGAATTGCGGCAAATCGCTCCAGATCCCAAATGTTCTCCGCCGAGTATTGCCGATTAACCATGGCAAGAGTGGGGGGGTGGATTCTCAAGGATAACCGAATCCTCAGATCCTGGCTTGGTCCAGAGGAAGGCAAAAAACCCTGACCACGCTGAGCCAATATGCTGTGGTAGGGAAAAAATTCCTTCCTGACCCCTAAATAGGCGATCGGGTTTTAGCCCTGGATCAAGTTATAAACGAGTATGAGCAGGGGGAGATAGGGCTGGATGGAGCAAGCTGGCCACCAACCTGACAGCAGGATCCAGGCTGGGGGGGGTACCAGGCTAAGGAGATCACTGTCTGTGCCGCCAGGGGGGCTGAGAAGGATGATCGGGGGCGAGGGGACTCTGCAAGGGTGGGGGGGGGCTTCCTGGCCCGATTGGGGGAAAAGTACCAATAGTTGGAGGTGGGGAGCGGCACGCCGCTAGGCCGCGGATGAAGCCGCGGCCTTTCCTGAGTCGCGGCTGCCGCTGCTGCCACGATCGAAGGCTAGTAGGGCTGCATGGCGCAAAGGACGCCCGAGCAGTGATAGTGATGTGGAGATGCTTCTGGGGTGAGGTGGGGGATTTCTGGCCTGTAGCAGCGTGTGGGGATCGGCGCGGCGGTAGGCCGCAAGTGAAGCCGCGGTCTTTCCTAGATTGCGGCGCCCGCGATTCCCCACAGGCTGGCGCGGTTCTCGGGAAAAAGCACCCGGGGGAGGAACCGTGGAAGGGAAGAAGGAGCAGGGGAGCAGGGGAGAGCCGTGGGGCATGGATGTTTGTGGCGGCTGTCCTCAAAAGGACGGCCGTCAGTGGTCCCAGCGAGGCTTTTACCTGGAGTGAAGAGAATCCAGGGGAGGGCTGGATCACTGAACCGGAGGTACCCAGGGAGAGGTAGATTGTAAGTAGTGATGCCAAGACAGGGAGACAGGGAGGTGGAAGCCCTGCTTGCCTGCGAGGCTTGGAGCCGCACAGTGGGAGGACCCTGCCTGGCTGAGCTATCCCTGAGAGAGAGACTCGTTGGAGAGCGTCCTTACTCTCTCAATAACTGACACTGACTGACAGTATGTCATTATTTTCTTGTATTTACATAAGAGCATAGACCATCATTGCACAGAACAGTGTGGCACTTTGCAGTCCTAGCCTGTGTTCTCTCAATATATTATTTGACAACTGCATTTTTTTTAAACAACAACTAGTCGCTGATAGGACAGGGAGGGGAAGGATAGAACCACCCTATTATGCACTAGATTCCTGCATGAAAGTAGTTCCTTAAAAAACCTTCCCTTTAAAAAATAATTACATACCTTCTCTAAGATGTCACCTCCCTCTAATGTTGATGAACAGACTAGGCAAGATGGCATACAGACAATACAAAATATGGATTATGCAAAAGGCAACACAAGTTTGCAAGTATTTGGAATAAAAAACACTTTAGTTCTGCTTTAAAGCGGTTTTCACAGGGGCCATGGCTTAACAGTGTATTTTATATATCTACCAATTAACTAGGAAAAGAAGAAGAACTTGAAGAAATTCCAAAAGAAGAAAAGAAGCGCAAAAAAAAAAACCTTCTAAGATTAAAGCGGAGGTCCACCCGCATTTTTTTTTTCAAAGTCGGCAGCTACTAACAGTGTAGCTGCTGACTTTGAATAAGGACACTTACCTGTCCTAGGCGCCCGCGCTGACGGCCCCCCCGATGCCGGTCCCACGATCGCTCCGGGTCCCGCGCCGCCATTCACACTATGGGAAACAGGCAGTGAAGCCTTACGGCTTCACTGCCCATTTCCTACTGCGCCTGCGCGAGTTTCACGCTGGCTTGTGAATGGGCGCGCTGCTCTCTGAGAACACACACAGTTCCCAGAAAGCAGCGCGCCACATTCACAAGGAGAAGGACAAGAAGAAAAGGCACCGTGGTGTGGAAGAGGCAGATTACGGACTTCCGCATAGCAACAGGTATTTCGGGTGAGTATTTTTTTTTTTCACGTTTTTTTTAATGTATTTTTTTTAAGACTTTTGGCCAAATGTGGTTTTCCTGGGTGGAACTCCACTTTAAATGTTTTCTATAAATGCAAATATGTATCCTCGATAGATAGAAGATATGTTGCTCTCTGACTTATTTTCACTTTGTAAGTAGGAGTCTGGTTTAAGTGCCGGTGACGCGTCCTATTCGGCTCCCTACCATACAATGCTCCGGAAGTGACGTAGCAGCCAACTGCGCATGTGCGATGCGTTCCAAACACCAGCAAAGCCATCATTCAGGGCGACATGGACTTAGGGGAAAGTGGCCAGTCGGCCTCACGTCCTCGCTTCGCTGGGCCTCCTGGCTCTTTTTTTAACATCCTCCAATCCACGGGGATGTTAAGGAAAGAGCCTGGATGCCGAACGAGGTTTCGCTGGTGTGTACTGTCGTAAATCCATTGGAATGCATCGCAGATGCGTTTGGAACGCATCGCGCATGCGCAGTTGGCCGCCACATCACTTCCGCAGCATTCTGTTATATGGAGCAGAGTATGACAAGTCACCGGTTCACACTACAGCGACTTGGGATCTGACTTGTGTCGCCCCCAAGTCGCGTGACATAAGAAATTACATGGAAGTGAATGAGAGCCGTATTAATGCACACTACTGATGTCGCTCCGACATCAGAAAAGGTTCCTGTACTACTTCTAGGCAACTTGTAGGCAACTTGTACCCATTGATTGCAATGGAAGTTGCCTCCAAAGTCGGATCACTGTCTTAACTGAAGCAACTTTACAGGAAAAGAAAAATGGTTTACTCAGGCAAACCCCTCCCTCCCACAGAGCTGATTATTCTGTCATTGGCCACAGCCAAAGTCGCCTGTCCTGGAGGCAACTTTAAGTTGTGTTGTAAGTTGCTCCAAGTCGCGCTGAATTCGCCTTGCAAAGTCGCGCTACAAGTCGGGTTGCCCATGTGTGAACCGGCACTTAGGTTTACGAACTTCTATTATGCTGCTTCCCAAAAGCACATTAATAGCCTAACAATAAGGTAATGTGTTTGTAAATCCAGCATTTTATATCCCTGGTATGTGCCTGCTGTACCATGAACTTGTATGAAAGAGTCTCCTGTTCTCTTTGCATTGCTTCCTTTGTGTGAAATCCCTGATGTTTTTGCCAGTCTCTCTGCTTTCCTTTTAACAACTGACCATGCCAAGCAGGAGAACACACCAAGGTCAGTTCTCTAGCTGTGCTGCCTGCTCTCCTATAATGAACAGACTTGTCCTGACATCCACCCCCAGTACAGCCTTTCGCTGGGAAGATCAGTGTGCTGCCTTTTCTCTATCCTCCAGCTCTAATGCAGCTTTGATAAATGGGAATATGACCACTTATAGAAAAAAGTGGAAAAGGGTATTTTTTTTTAGAAAGTGAGGGTTTAAAATCACTTTATGTGCTTTCCCATTGATCAGGGTGCTGGGAGGGGAGGGGCTAAATGAAGTCAGACTCCTGTCCAGACTCCAGTGAAACTAAATCAGAGAGGGGCACAGAGGAGATTTGTTTTTGTCTAGTATGCATTTGGGTAGGAAATTTTAAATGTTTAAAAAATAAGCTGGCTGGTGTGCTTAATTATTACTAAATCACAAGCAGCAGCTGATTTGACAGCTTGTTTTTGAAATCTTCAATATTCAGAGACTTTGCATTTGCAGTTACCACTTTCTACTATAAGGGCTGTCGAACTGCTTTCCATGTAACTATTTCAAAGGGTTCTAGGACTGATTTGCCTTTGATATATTTTTCATAATGACACTTCACAACAGATAAAGCTCTTCATGTCACAGTGTTTATTACTGGGTTATAACTGGGTTAGGTATCACTAAATAAATTAGTTGTTTTGAAATATGTACTGTATGTTTTGACAGCAAATCTGCATAAGGTCTCATGCACAGTGTGCATAAAGAACACAGCTTTTAAGGGCATTTGCCTTTTTTCTTTCGGCCGTTAAAAAACCCCATTTATGTTGGCTTATGTGGCTAGAGGCTGGAAAACCAACAAAAAACATCAAATGTAAATGTGTCTAAACACACCTAAGTGCACCAAAACACTGGGCACGTTTAGCGCTTGAGCATTTGTTCATTTTATTGGCCAGAATAAATGATTGAGGTATAAAAATGCAGCGCTGAAATATCCAAACAGCCAATATTCATATCAGCATATCAAAGTGCACAGGGCAAATAGGAAAAGTAGGAGTGACAAAATAACATTTATGAAAATCGATGAAAGTTTATGTTCAATAGTGGTTGTGAAAACAAAAGGTTGACTTAAGGAGTCACCACAGGAAATGCATCCACCATTCAGAGGAGGATGTTAAATAGGCTTACCAAAAGGCAGCTTTAAGCAAGCCCGTAGTGATGGTAGCCAGACTGGTAATCACAGGGACAATAGCCAGGAATAGACCACAGCATTCTCCACACCACCCAGACTACTTCATGAGCTCCGACAACTTAAGAAAACTTTGGTCAAGCTTATAGGAATGATGGTCTGGATGGCGATTATAGGGATGGTATCCAAAAATAGGCCAGGAAGGAGGTTCTCCACAATAACCAGGCCGCATGTCAGATCATGAACTGAGTTTCAACAGACAAAAGATATACCTCCAAATGATTATTCTGGCCAATTGAATGAAGAAATACCCAACACTTGACTTGCCTGAAGCGTTTGCAAAGCTAGGCTTTAGGCGCGTTTTTTAACCTGCTTTTCTCCTCCAAGGAGAAAAGCATTCAAAGGAGCTGGGCAAACACCCAGTGTGCATGAGGCCCAAGATTTGATTTTTAGAAAGATTTAGCCCCCACACAAATGCACACCCAAGACAAGGGAAACATCTCTTATAAGGTGAGCAGCCTATTTGCCTTTACTGAATTAACACCCGTGTCTTGGGGGATAAAAGTAAAATCTGTAATTAAGAGTAAAAATAAATAAGTACCTTCAGTATCCACACCGACATACTATTAAAGTGGATGAAAACCAAATCCATAAAATCTCATAACTTAAAAGTCATGTTCAATATTTTTAAAATAGAACTATATGCAAAACTTGTTTTTTTCCCCCATTTTGAATAAAGTACGGGAGGGGTCATAACCCCTGTCAGTTAAATAATTGCCTTCTGCGTCCTATTGGGGAGATTTCACTTCCTCTCCTATAGCCATAACAGGAAGAGAGAGGAAATTCCAGCAAATGTATGGAATTCCTTGGAGACCCCCAGGTAAACAGAACTAGTGTCCCCATTGGAAAATTACCCCTCTATTACTTGTCTGGGGACAACCCAAAATTTGGGCTTTTCTTTGTGAATCTTCCTAACAAGGGCACAGAGAGAAATGTGTTCTAAACTCTCTCCATTCAGTCCAAAACTTAAAAATAAGTTATGTCTTTAGTTGTACTTTAAAATGCAGTTTACTGAGGGATGCATACTATCAGGGGCGTTGCTAGGTATCGAAAAGACCAGGGGCTTCAGCCCGAAGCAGGCCCGGGAGGGGGGGGTGCACTGATGCGCGGTTTCGGTGGAGTGGCGCGTTGTTTTTTTTGGCTGAGCAGTGGGGTTGTGTGACCTACCTGACACATACCCTGACTTACATACACTGACCTAAATGTCAGTGTGTGTGTGTGTGTGTGTGTGCATATGTCAGTGTGTGTATATATATATAAATAATGTCAGTGTGTATATATGTCAGTACACACACTGACACACACTGACATACACACACACACAGACTGACACACACACAGACTGACACACACAAAGACTGACACACACACAGACACACACACACACACACACACTGACATACACACACACTGACATACACACACACTGACATACACACACACTGACATACACACACACTGACATACACACACACTGACATACACACACACACTCTAAGTCAGTGTGTTCGAGTCAGTGTGTGTTTGTATGTCAGTTACACATGAAATAAGCATGTGAGGAAGCTCTTAGGGACACACAACATAATACAGCTTTATGTTGTCAGCTAAGTGCATTAGCAATTAAAAGGCTTACCTCAGGACACAGCGGTGTGGAGACTGCAGGCAATCATGACTGGGAAGTTGGACTTGGAGGTTCTATGCTGTGGAGGGCTGTGTGTAGAGCACGAGGAGCCGCTTTAAGCTGACGAGCTGCCGCTGGAGCCATCTTGTGAATTTGACTGCTCCGAGGGAGGGGGGAGAAGAAGTGTGGCAGGCAGCTTCTTGTTAGAAGCTCAAGCTGCATGCCATGTCCGCGGGTTCCCGGTCACACTGTGCACACTGCACTGCAGGCAGTCTGCTGAGCGGCGCTGCGCTGTTATCCCCGGATGGTGGAGGTCTGGAGGAGCTGAACAATCAGCAGTACCCACGCACCGGATTTGTAATTCCCGCCTTCTGGGGCTCTGCAGTGCCTATGATGGACGTCACACGTCCCGCGGACATGGCATTGGACCAGTGGGACGTCCATCACAGGCGTTGCGCTGGCTCCAGAAGGCGGACCTGCTGGCTGCTATGGCACTCGTTTGCATACGGCAGCGCTCGGGATCAGATCAGTCCCGGCGCTGACCGTTGACTCGGGGCTAATAATTCAGACCTGCGGCCATGAGACTCGGGGCTTTTCAGGGCCACATTCGGGGCTTCAGCCACCCTAGCCAGGGGCTAACGACGCCTCTGCATACTATAAATATACTGCTATATCCACCAAAAAATTTGAATTTGACCAGCCATTATACACGCACCCTGCTTCCCGGGTTAATATTTTTGCTTCCTCAGTCAGTTTCCTGATCACTAGATAGTGATGATGCTGTGAATTAATTGTCCAATGAGCAGGACAGATGCAGAGGGGTGGGCACTGGGAACCACATTGGTGAACCAGGTATAGGCCAGCCGTCTGCAATGTGGCTCAGCTGTGTAAATCACAAGATTACCTGTACGTAAATATATATGTGTATTTGTGGAAAATATATTTTTATATATTTTTTTTTACCAGGTAGTGTTTTTATACTCCGTCCACTGTTCGGGTCCCTCACCTGCACAGTTTCCATATGCTGTTGACCGTTAATCCAGTGCTGCAGATAAGCCTGCACCAACAGGTCCCCTTGCACAGATATAAGCACAGATATAAGCCAATAGAAAGTGTCCATGTCACACAAACTGTGACACCCAAATTAGGACCCTACGTGAAACGGGGATTGGGGATTTTTTTTATTTCGTTTGTGTTAAGTATTTTTTTTGGGGGGGGGGGGGGGGGCAGAGATTATGTGTAGTTAGCCATTTTCCCACCAATTTAGCAATTACCACCAATCATAACAAAATATGATAGGTGTACAAGGGAGACTCTCATTGAATGGTAGAAGTTCTGTTTCATTATTTTCGTCATAAAGCAATCCGCACTTTAATTAATAGAACACACAGTGAGAATGCTTTCAGGAAAAGTAATTACAATGTGTGTATAAATAGATTTAATAACGTTAAATTGTATGAAGAAATTGAAAGAGTTATTTTTAGAACTGTGCTCCGTGTACAAAGTCTCTCTGCTTGCAGTTAACTCGACACCTTTCATTATAATGGCTTTCTAACTTCTTTGGCAGCAAACAATTTCAAAAGGATTTAATGTTTATTTCTCTTTGAAAACTTCTGTATAATGAAGATCACAAGCGTTAAACCTCCTTTCCTGTCAAGGTGTTTGTGCTTATTAGATCTGAATAATATATCATTGATATGATGTGATCAGATACGCTCTACAGCAAGCTCTTTATCCTCAAACTTTATACCACTAAAAATACAGAAGCAAAAATTCATATCATTCATTTTTTTTAAAGATAAATTCAAATCATTCATTTTTTTAAAAGAAAAGTAGGACTACTTGTTTACTGAATCATTATTGATCACAATCCTTGCACAAATGAGCTCAAGCACCCCAGTCCTGTGGCTGTTATGCTTTATGTGTCAGGGCTGGTTTTAATTTTCAGACCAGAACTCTACTGAATCCTACTGTCATCCCAGACCTATCAGTAAGTCTTCATTAAAGCAGAACTCCATCCTTACCTTTTACCCTACCACCTTCTGCCTCTGCTGATTGTCTGGGTTAAACTGTAATTTTCTCCATCAGAACTCTGCTGAATCCTACAGCCATCACAGACGCATCAGTAATGCAGGCCTTGGATGGAACGGTTTTCTTTCCTGCAACCACAAGTTGATTCCTCCATCAACACAGGGTTGATACCATAGGCGTGCCCACGGGGTGTGCCGGGTGTGCCCAGGCACACCCTAATCATCCCTGTGCTGTGTCTTTTGTTTGACATCTTTTGTCTTGCTGATTGCCTGCAACATGTACTGTACCTGCAGGCAGTCGGGTCCGGCTGGCAAAAACAGCTGTGGGCTGCGAGTGGGAGGACTGAGCCACTGGTTGCTACAACCGCCTCGCATCTAGCAACCAGTGATGTCAGAGCCGGCTCTCTCTCCTCTCCTTCCTGTCTCGCACGAAATGATGAGAGAGGAGACACAGCCGATCTGCTCTCTCTCCTCTCTCCTGTGTGTGCTTCAAGGGAAGTCAAGTGTGAAGCTAACAAGCTCACACTTCCCACAGTACACACACAGAAGAGGGAAGAGAGAGCAGATCGGCGAGAGAGGAAGGAGGGAAGAGAGCGCTATCAATGCCGGCTCTTGTGCTCTGAGCTGTTCCATGAGAGAGATGCTCTCAGCTCAGATCCCTGCTGGAAGGCAGTAGGCAGACGGCATTCATGACATGAGCACTGTTAGGAGACACTAAAAGGAGGCACTAATGAACACTGATACAGGGGGGCGCCAGGTGGGTTCTGTAGCTCCCCCATAATTTCACATATAGCCACCCCTTCAGCAGCTGCCTCTGAAAGATATTTGGGTTTGCTGCTACCAGCGACACTGCCGCCCCTCAGCCTGCCCCTGCGTGTCCAGAGATTGGCAAACAGCATGTCAGGCTACAGGTTCTCATTCCTGTGCCCCGTGCAGCATAAGGGGGAGGGATCCTGGAAGCACCTGCTATTATCCAATCATGCTGTGCCTTTGCTACAATCCCTCCCACTTCTGCTGCCGCCTTGTTTTGATTTCAGGCAGCTCCAGAGGAAAAAGAAGAAGCAAGACCTCCCAGCTCTCCAACTCCCATGTGAGTCTTTTTCTAATGTATTCTTCATGGAGGGGAGAAGAAGGTTGTGCAGCAGCTTGTAGAGTGATAGGTTTGCGTTTAGTACAGACAGACAGCAGTGTTCTCCAGAGGGGGACAGGACAAGGGGAAGACATACTCTTATAAGTTATATATGGTGTAATTATCAGGCTGCTAGATCCTCAGCATCAGACAACAGAACACACACACCTCATACATTGATTTATATCAGCAAGAATCATGTTTATTACAGAGACTTATGTGATAGGGAGAAACAAATCCATGAGATCTGTGCATTCTGTCCCTTTCCTGTCTCTGCTAGCTCCATCTTTAACCCATTTGGCTCATGCACACTTGTTTTGCCCTCTGAAGAGCAATCAACATTTAGATTGCTCTTTAGAAAACATTAGACAGGTGATGAGAAGGTGTTATATCACCTCCTTCCCGCCTGCTTTATCTCCTTGAACCCCACACTAGTGCACCACAACTGTGTGCATTGCAGAGCATCTCTGTTCACTTGAATGGGCTGTGTTCAGTGGATGGTAGCTCCTGCCAGAAGCCACATGTTCCCACCATGACAAAAAACATCCAAATCACAGCATGTGAACAACTCCAGCTAAAATAGTAGGAGTTGGGGGTGGTAAAAATGTGTCTCAATTAAAGAATTTTCCAACCCCTTAACCACTAGTGTGATTGAGCCCTGGTTTGGTGTCAATCTCAATATAAGTAAAGTGAACTTTCCCTCTCCCTCATCATGTTACCATAAAGTTTTTTTTTTAACTAATCTGATAAATATATATGCCACTAAATACATATACCACCAATGTAAGGGCTCAGTACATTTGCAGTAAGGAGGCAAAAAAGTAGGCATTTGAGCCATGGGTTTATTGTCACCTGAACCACTGGTTATTATATCTGCAGAGCCTGGACCAGCTCTGTGACATCAGCTGACAGCAGGCTTTAGCGGAGGGGTAGAGTGTTGTGCACTTTGTGGATTGTCTGTGGTGTAAGCTTATTACTGGTTGGAAGCTTCTGTGGAGGCTCTCAAAATTTAGAGCTAGGACTACAGAAAATAGGATGCCTTGATCGGCTCTGTAGCTTACGCATGCAAATGTGTGCTGACTAAACCCCGGCTTTTAACGCACACTGTTAGACAGAATAATTTGATTGGTTAGCAGGCTGGTCGGTAAGTTGATCTGGGAATATCTTTGTTTTGCATGCGTTGCCCTTCCATGTGCTTCCATGTGCTCCTTGCTGTAAAGGCCAGTTATAGGTGAGGGCATTGGCCATTTGTTTGTACTGAAATCTGAAACTGTAATACTTGAACTTTCAAATTAATAATCTTTGAAAAGGTTTATGCACTATGGTAGAATTTATTTTCCATGCATATATTATGACTGCAGCTACCATGTGATGATGTCAGTTGGCAAACCTTTGAAAATTGTAATGTCGTTTTTTTCATTTGGAGCCAGTTAGAGTGGGATGGTGCTGCCGGATTACAATTAAGTGTGTTTGGGCCTATGAATTGTGGCAGCAGCCTCTGGTAGCGCCCTGTATGCTCACAGATGTGGTGGTGGCGGCGCACCAAAGTGGGTGTAAAGATCTTAAATATACAGGTGAACTTTTGTTTTATTGCACATGTCACTTTTTTTTTGGTGGAGGAACAATGAAAATGGCAGCTAATAGCCATCAGGAGATCCGCTTTTGTTTGTAATGCATACATAAATTTAATCTGATGGTTTCAACTTTATTCACTTTTTTTTAGTTATGTATGCATCACTTTGTTTGCACTCAACACTTTAATAAGTTTTGCACAGAATGCAATCGGCACGAATCAGCACATATATTTAATATTTAGGTATTTCTCAAAGTGTTTGTTCATTCACACTTAATGCAGTGTGCCGTTTTCTCCATGTTATTATCATATTTTTTTAAATCTTTTAGTGAATTACCACTAAGCACTTTAGTTTCTATGCACATTTATCAGATTCTATTTAGCCTATTTCTCTTAGGCCACTCCCACTGTCGGGTGTTATCTCTGCATGCCCACTATGAACCGTGGTATGCTAAGTGCTTTAATTTTTATTTTATTTTTGTGTTCCCTAGGTATTTCACAATCCTAGCAACACCCATGCACCATTGTGAGAGGCAGTATTTCACTTTTTCTAGCTAATAAGCAATGGTGGAGGGTGTCAGGAACCTATCTGTGGTCTGCAGAGCAATCTTGCATCCCCTGACATTTAGTCTATAGTAGCCTGCTGGGACTCAGGGCTGTCATCATTGGCAGATTGATATGAGAAGAGGAGTTGTTTGTGGTGCAAACTAGGAAGTAGTCTGGGAGAGCTTCTGGTGTTGGCATGGGACAAAGTATGACTGATTCTTTTAATGGCTCTCTGGCTTCTTTGCAGCCCTTAAAGTGGAAGTAAACCCTTTTTTGGCACTTGTACCTACAGGTAAGCCTATAATAAGGCTTACCTGTAGGTACAGTAAATATCTCCTAAACCTGCATGTTTTAGGAGATATTCACGCTGCATGCTGGCGGTGACGTCACCGGCACATGCACTCTGAAGGAACGGTATATCCGTGCCATCGCTTCACAGCTTTGTGCGCGGTGGAGTGACATCAACCCAGCACGGCCAATCAGACAGCTGGAGGACATGAACCTGACGGGAAGACCAGGTAAAGATGGAGGAGACTGTCAGTGGTGACATCACAGCACTGGAGGGCTTTGTTCTAAGGTAAGTATTTCATAATGTGGTAGTATGTGCTGCAAAGTAACACATTATTCCTTTATTATGCAGGGTTTAAAAAAAAAAGCACTAATGGGCACTGATAGGAGGCACTAATGGGCACTGATAGGCTGCATTAATGAGCATGTATGCTTCTAACAAGAACTCTGGAGTGCATTCTATTCTTGAGATATATATATATAGTTTTAAAATTGGCCCCCCTACTTTTGTCCCTGTGCCCCCCTAAATATGAAAGCTGGAGATGCCACTGCCTAGACATCTTGAATAGCGGCAGGCAAGTGGCTTCAGGGCAGCCTGCCAGATTGAGGTGAGTGAGAGAGGGAGAGACAGCACTGAGCAGGGCAGCTTGCTAACTAGATCGAGGTGAGAGAGATGAGTCATGAGTGAGAGAGCGAGAGAGAGAGAGAGAGCGAGAGACACAGCACTAAGCAGGGCAGCAGTTTCATATTTCATAATATTTCATAATCGCCACACCAGCACCCTGATCACTGTCATACCAGCATCTTGATCACCGCTATACACCGTACCAACATCCTGATCACCGTTATGCCCCATACCAACATCCTGATCACCACCATACCCCATATCTATACTCCACACCAGTGCCATGATCAATGCCATATCATCATCCTAATCACTGCCATACCCCCATATTAGTGTCCTAATCATCACCATAACCCATACCAGCATCCTGATCAATTGAAATTCTTAAGGTGTGTATATATACACACACAAACAAACGCACGTGTGTTTGACCTTTGGTTTGAGGTGCACACCCTAATGCAATAGGCTGCGCACGCCTATGGTTGATACCCAAGTTGTTCACTACATCAACTTGATACTTTCAGCCTGCCCATACATGGTTTGAATAATGGCCTGTTTCTGCTAAACTGGCTGAGATCCAAACTATCTATGGCAAGCCTAATGCAACGTATACACGATCATTTTTTGGGTTGTAAAAACAACGTTTTTTAAAAATATCATTTAAAATAATCGTGTGTAGGCTTCACTAATTCGAACATGCTGCATTTTTTAACAACGTTTTAAACAATGTTGTTTTTCGGGATGTAAAAAATGATCGTGTGTGGGCTTAAACGACGTGAAAAACCCACGCATGCTCAGAAGCAAGTTATGAGATGGGAGTGCTCTTTCTGGTAAAACTAGCGGTCGGAATGGAGTAAGCACATTCATCACGCTGTAACAGACAGAAAAGCACGAATCGTCTTTTACCAACACGGAATTAGCTAAAGCAGCCCCAAGGGTGGCGTCATACGCATGGAACTTCCCCTTTATAGTGCTGTTGTACGTATTGTACGTCATCGCGCTTTGCTAGAGCATTTTTTTTTTTTAACGATAGTGTGTGGGCAACCTCGTTTTAATGATGAAGTTGGAAAAAACATAGTTTTTCTAGAGGATGAAACACTTTGTTTTTTACAAGCCGAAAAATGATCGTGTGTACGCGGCATAAATCTTCAGAACTCTAGCCTTACCCCTTTCCCTCCAATCTGCCTCTGCTGCTTGGTGGAAAACTGTGTTGCTCTATACATTTTCTCCCCTTCTTCTCCCCATTGTGTGGCTCTGAATCTTCATTGAAGTGCATTGCAGCAGGCATACTTCCAGTCTACAGATGTCAGTCCCCCACAGTACCCACTAATCGCATGAAAAATCCAGCAGGCTGGTTATACCCAAGTTGTTCGCAAGATCAACTTGATACATTCAGCCTGCCCATACATGGTTCCAATCTTGGGCCAGTTCCTGCTGAACTAGCTAGGATTCAAACCATCTATGGCTGGCCTAAGTCTTCATTAAAGAGGAACTCCATCCTTAACCCCCGCACATCTGACTTTACCGATTGGTGCAAAACTGTGTTGCTCTATAATATCCTACCCTTCCTCTCCCCATTGCGTGGCTCCAAATCTTCAATGAAGCGCACTCCAGCAGGCATACTTCCAGTCTGCAGAGACCGAGTTTTCCACTGTACCCACTGATCATCTTTGAGTCAGACTGTCTTTGGCGCATCCCCCTGGACTTCAGGGTGTATCTCTCTCCTATCTGGTGCACACAACTTCCATAGTTCCAGTTTCATCTGCTGCAAATCTGGCAACTGTAAGTTGGTGCTTTGCTCTTTATGTGTGATTGCTGTGTTGTTTCTGCTAAATGTCAAATACTGTTGAGTGGTTGTGCTGGCTCTATTCCCCTCTTATCACACAGGTTACTGTAAAGATTAAAAGTGCAAGGATGGCCATGCAACCTTTTTTTTTTTCTCCCCATTTTTAAATGTAGGAAATTTGATATAAATGTTAAAATGTATAAGGGAAGCAAGCTGCCAAGCATATAGATGGGGTGGGGGTGCAATACAGATTGTTGCATAGAGGTGTTTTCTTTAATACATTTCATAACATGTCACAATTTGTATGAGCTTATTTTTTTAGTCTTGAACTTTCCAAAGCACATGCAATGGAGAACTACTGCAGATAATCATGGGGTAGATCACTGCAAACTGTTGCTATTGGAAGCCACAGAAGTTCCAATTTTTCATAGTTGGTAAGGTTGCATAAAGACACCAGTCCATCTAATTCAACCTGTGTAGGTGTGTGTGAGAGTGTGTCTGCGTCAATACCATTTCCCATATTGCTGTATATTGTGTTCGCTAAGGTACCCATCTATGAGTTTTTTTAGAAATGATTGACACTTCCCACTGACACCACTGATTGTGAAAGGGTGTTCCACATCGTTTCTGCGCTAACAGTAAAGAACCCCTTACGCAGTTTTGGGTTCCACCGCTTCTCCTCCAATTTCATTCAGCAGATGTGTGTGTATTCTTAGGCTCCCTGAAACTAAATTATTATGCTATCATATCTCCTCTCAAGCGTCTCTTCTCCAATGAGAATATGTTTAATGCTTGTAGTCGTTCCTTGCACCCAAGGCCCTCCAGTGCCCTTATTTGCTTTGTTGCCCTTCTCGGGGGACTCTCCAGTTCTAGCACATCCTTTCTGAGGATTGATGACCAGAACTGGACTGCATATTCAGAGTTTAAATACATTTTTTAATGCATGCTAATATTATGATTGCTTGCTTGCCGCAGCTTGACATTGCATGCTATTGCTAAAACTGTAATCTAGGTCTGTTAAGATGTGCTCACTTATGTGTATAAGCCCATAGTTATGAAACATGCATATGATATTAAATTTATTTTCAATAATGCTATACATGGAAGCTCATGCATTGCCTGTGTGAAAATGCAATTAATGAACTGATGAGTTCAGTGTCCCGATTAACTGTAAGGCCACGTACACACGATCGAATTTATCTGCTGAAACCGGTACGACGGACCGTTTCAGCAGACAAATCCGATCGTGTGTACGGGCGAGCAGACAGGTTTTTCCAGCAGACAAGTTTTAAAGCATGCTTTAAAACTTGTCTGCTGGAAACCTGTCCATCCGACATGTCCGCTGGTTAGTACACCTAATGGGTTCGACGCATGCGTGGAAGTATTTTACTTCCTGGAGTGGTGACGTGGCGGGGATTTTGGTTTGATTGTGTGTACACTGATCAAACCAAAATAGCCCAGCAGACCTATCCGATGAAAACGGTCTGTCCGACCGTTTTCATCGGATTTGTTTAGTCATGTGTACGCGGCCTGAGGTTCATCAGAGGGAGCAATACACATGAAGAGGGGCTGTGCCCACAGATACAATGCATAATGGTACATAGTTAGTGTGTACTAAGCCATTTGGTCTTCTTATCTACAGCAGATATCAAGGGAGTCCTCACAGCAGCCAGAACCAGCTTCAAGCACCCCATTTTAACAACTGTATGCACACTAAAATACACTTTACTACAACCATGAAACGGTTAACATCCCACAATATGGCACAAGCTGGTGCTGCATTTCCCATACCTCTTTATTTCCACCTTTGATGCTGCAGCTTTTGAATGTGACATTTGCACACACACAATGATTTAATTTGTGATTTCAGAAAGTGAAACACAGCACATTTCCAGAACACGGGAGAGCTCTTGTTCAGTACAACATTTTTACAGTATCAAACAATGGCAAAAGAAAGGCATTATAAAGAACTGCAAAGGCTCAGGAATGAAACGTCAGCCAGTAATATATGAAGACAGTAATTAATTTGGTCTCCTTGCTGAGTTCTTCTCCACACACTACAAATTATTCATAGCTGTTCATTCATTACACTTGCGTAATAGTCTACCTAATATTCCAAGATTTCATTCCTTGCAAATTAACAGTTGTGTGTATTGTAACACAATTTACATGACAGCTATTCCACAAAAAAGGGGTTTATCATGATTGTAACAAAAATAAAAAAAAATAAAAAACATAATGTTGTTTGCATAGTTTATGGGGATTGCAAACAATTGTTCTCAAGCTATTCTAGGCAATAGGCACATTTCTGGTCTTGATAATTGTTCTAATTCTTTCCTTTCTGTCTCTATTAGAGAACTACAAAAATGGCTACTTTGTCTAGGAAGTTATTACCAAAGATCACAATGCCTCACTATACCATCAACTACCTAAAAAAAAAACAGTAGTAAGAAGACTATAAACCCGAAATAAGGATTAGCGAGCATTTATTTATTAAAGCAAATATTTACTGGGCTAAGCAAATAAAGTTAAATTGTGTTTACTTTAAATACCCAACAATGTGCAAGGAACATAAGAATACAAAAAAAACCACAATGGGATCTTTGCTTGTGCATGATAGGATAAGTGAAGGGAAAACGACTTCACCTTATTCACCTTATACCAATTTTGAAAGTAAAGAGTCTATATTTCTTTAGAAAATCAACATCAAAGTATGATGCAGTGCAGTTTGATACCAGTCATTAACCACCTGACCTCCAGAAGGTTTCACCCCCTTCATGACCAGGCCATTTTTTTGCTATTCAGCACTGTGCTACTTCAAATGGCAATTGCGTGGCCATGCAATACTGTGCACATTCCATTTATTTTTTTTATTTTTTTCACACAAATATTTGATCACCACTGGATTTTTTTTTATTCTAAGCTATACACAGTAAGTTATAAAAAAAAAAGCTCTCCTTTGTCATAAAACATATCCAATAAAATCAAATTTCTTAAAACATTTAGGCCAAAACGTAGTCTGCTACATGTCTTTGGTAAAAAGAAAAAAAAAATCCCAATAGGTGTAAATTAATTGGTTTGTGTGAAAGTTATAGCATCCGCAAACTATGGTATATATATTTGAAAATTGATCAATCCTGATGTACTGACAGCCCTTCTCATTTCCTTTGCACCACACAAGTGACCCATTTTTGGAAAGTAGACATTCTGAGGTACTATTTATCGGCGTATAATGCGCACCCTAATTTAAAGAGGAAA
This sequence comes from Rana kukunoris, assembly GCA_029574335.1. Classification (NCBI taxonomy): domain Eukaryota; kingdom Metazoa; phylum Chordata; class Amphibia; order Anura; family Ranidae; genus Rana; species Rana kukunoris. The sequence goes on along the minus strand of CM056050.1, from coordinate 211,540,526 downwards.
TTTTCTGGAAAAAAAATAGTAAGTTTGCACTACACAGGGGCCTCTTGAAATAAAGTCTAAAGCCAAGCAACAATAATATTTCAGGTCGTTGAAAATGAGGCAGGTCTGTGCGCACCCATCTTATTATAGTAAATGGGAGACTGACCTCGGAGCCACTGTTAAACCAGAAGATTGGACTGATCGTCATCTCCTCTCGGCTCTCACTCGGCTGTCACGTCACACATGCACAGTCCCGCCTCCGCCATCAGCATTGGACCAGCTCTTGTGACAGACACAACACTGGTCTAATGCCTATGGCGGAGGCGGGAATTGTCCGTGTGTCACGTGACAGCCGAGTGAGAGCCGAGAGGAGATGACGGCTCGATGATTTCCGGCGGGCGCTAGTGCCCCTCCTTCCCCTCCAAGGTATGCTATCGGCGTATATCGCGCAGCACGATTTCCCCCTGATTTTATGGGGAAAAAAGTGCACGGTATACGCCGATAAATACGGTATTTAGTAAGAGACATGGCGAGTTTTTTAAAAGTTGTATTTTTTGTCACAATATTTTGGTAAATGAAGAAATTAACCACTTAATGACCGCACTATAGAGGAAAGACATCAGTATCGTCTGTCAGTGCCCATGGATTCCCTCAAGAGTCGTCTCATCAGGGCCACCTAATTAGTGCAGCCTATCAGTGCCCATCAGTCCAGAAAAAATACTTGTTTTCTAAATTTTATACCCATTTTTTTTTTCTTTAAGGTTTGTTCTTTTTTTGTTTAAGAAAAAAAAAAAAAAAAACCAGTGGTGATTAAATACCACCAAAATAAAGTTCTATCTCTCTCTAAAAAAAATGATAAAAATGTCATGTGAGTACAGTGTGGCATGGCCACACAATTGTCAAAGTGCAACAGCACTGAAAGCTTAAAATCAGCCTGAGCAAGAAGCGGGGGAAAGTGCCCAGTATTGAAGTGGTTAAATAAAATTAGATTTAACAAAAAAAAAAAATTACATACAGTCGCAGTTCAGCGTCCTCATAGGACTGATGTGGCGATGGTCATGGATACTGACTGGTGACAGTATTAAAAAACAAAACAAAAATGTATTCAGCTTTTTTTTAACATTTCTTTTATATACTTTCTTCAGAGTAGTTCAGTGTCACCATAGTGACCATATTGACACTAATTCTCTAAAGGAGGCGATCAGGGATTTTTATTTTATTTTTTTCAGATTGATTCCTCTTACATTGATCACCGAAATAGGCTACATTCATAACAGCTGCGATCGATTATTGTGTGTTATTTTGCCCACAGCTATAACATGACACAGGGTGCTGTGATTGGCCCAAGTACCATGTGCTGGATGTGGGCCAATCACAGCATCACTATAGGAATTACTGCTGTTGTGAATGATATTTTTTCACAACAGCTTTGTTGACAAGCGGCCAGGTACTAGGGGCTGCAATCCGTTATGTCAACCCAGAATATACATACATGTACATCACCCTGCCTGTCCATGCAGCCCAGTAAAAGTACTGTGGCCAGGCGGCAAATGGTTAACACTGATCAAGGGAAATTATCTCAGACAGCTGTCACTGCAAGACGACTTCCTCTCTTTTCCTGTACTGTTGGCAAATCAAATTTTTAAATTTCCCCTCTAAATTTTCCCTTAAAAATCTTGACAAGGATCTCCAGGACAAATAGAGACGGTGAATATTTACAGGGTGGACACACAGCATTAAAAACCTAACATGATTACAAACCCTATCAATCGCTTTCCAAAACATATTCTTTTTTTTGGCTTTAGATATAATTTAATGTCAAAAGTATAATTGATAGTTATCAATTCAGAATAAACAGAATAGTCAGGCCTTTAAAGCGAGCCTTAGGCCGCGTACACACGACCAAATCTGTCTGCTGGAAACGGTCTGCCAGACCGTCCCAGCAGACAGATTCGATCGTGTGTACGGGCGAGCAGACGGATTTGGCCAGCCGACAGATTTGAAAGCATGCTTTCAAATCTGTCGGCTGGGAACCAGCAGACATGTCTTCTCGCACACGCGTCGAATGGATTCGACGCATGCGCGGAAGTGATTTACTTCCTGGTGCGGTGATGTGGTGGCGTCAACGTCACCGCCACGTCTGCCGGCGGGGATTTTGGTTTGAACACGATCAAACCAATATGTCCCCAGCAGACAGATTTGTTCAAATCGGTCTGCCCGACCGATTTGAACAAATCTGTCTGCTCGTGTGTATGGGGTCTTACTGTGATCAATGCAAAGTCACATATGCTTCCCAGCCCCCTCCCACTGTATAGGATGCCTGCTGATTGCAAGTCAAAATGTTACCTATAAAGAAAAAAAAAGGTAGATTTAGACTTACCTTCATCTTCTGCATCGCTAGGCATGAGGTCACCATCCTTCTGGGTATATTCCTGGTCAAAGCAGATCAAGCAAAATCAAGAGAGAAGACACTGTGATCCATTGCAGTAGCACCTTAGTGCGGGATTTGGACTGCCCTGTATTCTCCAGGATCTTCCTCGAATTAGTACAATGTCAGCCACGCCTAGGTTCTACATGCAATTTATACAGGGGAAGAGGCCCAGACAGTATTTTTAGACCTTGTTAAGTCCGCTTTACATGAAAGCAAACTAATTTTAATTAAATCTGATCACTATACAGAATGGGAAAAAGAAACAAGAGGAAGAAATTGTATGTATACTTGTGTCCACCATCTCAACTTACTCAGAATATGAACAGCTGCTAAACGTTCTAGGCATAACATGAAAGATTCAATTCATTTCAAGACTCCCTAAAGGAATTAAGCTGCTTCAGCATATGGGTGATAGTTTGAGCAGTAAAAGAAGGTCACATCAGCCAGAAGTATTTTTGCATTTGTATTGAACTATGATCTCAAGATAAAAAAAATACAAATTTAGACAGAGGGACTATGTTTAGGCAAAGAAAAAAACCAGTAAGGCCTTTTATACACAGGTGTCTGGGTTAGTACAATGTACATTCCATCATAGTTCCCCTGGCAAGAAAGCCTAGATGCTGCATACAACTACCCATTGACATGAATGACGTTATGTATACACAGGTGCTCACATAAAAATCAGTATAGCATATGAATGTATACGACAAATGGAACATTTTCTTGTTCCTGCATACACCTGTAAGATATACTTTTGTTTACAAAAACACAAATGTGTACCCAAGTACAGCCACAAACCATTTATGTCCATGTGCAGCCAAGGGTTGTGGAACTGTACACCTAATCTAAATACCTAGAGTCCGAAAATGGGCTCATGGGTTGATACAGTCTTGTGGCCTAAGGCTGCGTACACACGATCGGTCCAACACGATGAGAATGGTCCGATGGACCGTTTTCATCGGTTAACAGACTGATGGTCTGATGGTGCGTACACACCATCAGTTCAAAAACCGATCGTGTCAGTACGTGGTGACGTAAAACACAACGATGTGTCAACTTGATTCTGAGCATGCACGGGTTTTTGGACCGATGCTTTTGCTTACTAACCATCGGTTTGGACTGATGGTCAGGCGTCCATCGGTCTGATTTTAAAGCAAGTTTTAAAACTTTGGTCCGACGGACCGATGGGCCGTACACACGGTCGGTTTGGACCGATGAAACTGGACTTAAGTCCAGTTTTATCGGTTTGGACCGATCGTGTGTACGCGGCCTAAGAGAATGAATATCTTTATAGTGTACACATTACAAACTTGTTATTTTTGTAAGCTCCTAGAGTAAAAAAAGACAGCCAATTAAGATGGTGCATCATGGATGTCACGAAGGTCCACAATTTACATGTCTAGAGCAATGACTCCAGAAGTGTTGAACACACATACAGATCCATTCATGTCAGCCCTTTTCCTTTTAAGGAACAAATAATCTAATATCCATGCCACAGTAATAAGCAGTAGGGCCAGTCTAGGAGAAAGCCAACTTATGTATTTGAAATGTGGAAAGAAAATAAAGCACACAGAGAAAACAATGCACCCACAGGGAGAACATAAAAAACCCTAGGCAGATTGTTTCCCAGGTGGAATTAAAAATTAGGCTGCACTGAAAAAGTGACAACCAATTAGCTACTATTAGACTGTGTAAAGAAGTCTAGTTTAAAGACTGCCACATTGTGAACTTTGCAAGCTAGAAATGCCATGACCTATGCCTGGCATAAATTCTGCCTCATTTTATCGTGATTAAGACAAGGAGCAATTCCTTCCAGGCAATAGCATGATAGAAGCAAAGATGCCAACCCCTAGAAAAATGTAAAAAAAAAAAAGAAGAAAAATGTGCCTGTTAGGCCGCGTACACACCATGAAATAAATCCGATCAAATCGGTCTGACAGAACCGAACATTTTAGTATATGATGGCTATATTTAAAACAGGATACACTACGTCCATAAACATTGCCTGATTAAAATCCTATGGGATTATAGGCAGGAGGCCTGGACACACCAAATAACTTGAAACTACACACCTTTTTTTTTTTATTAAAATTAAATAATAAACAACACACACACCTTATTATCTATTAATATAAAAAATTACCACTCCGGTGCAGTGCTCACTGAAAATTGCCCTGACATGAGAGCGGCAGCCTTCCAGTTTGTGCAGTTTTCTTCTCCTTGTGCTAGAGAGAGAGAGTGTTCTAGTGCCCTGTCCCTCTGGTCTGCCCCCAGTGCCCTGTCCCTCTGGTCTTCCCCAGTGCCCTGTCCCTCTGGTCTGCCCCCAGTGCCCTGTCCCTCTGGTCTGCCCCCAGTGCCCTGTCCCTCTGGTCTGCCCCCAGTGCCCTGTCCCATTTTGTTAAAGTTGTTGTGTTGAGAGAGTGTTCTAGTGCCCTGTCCCTCTGGTCTGCCCCCAGTGCCCTGTCCCTCTGGTCTGCCCCCAGTGCCCTGTCCCTCTGGTCTGCCCCCAGTGCCCTGTCCCATTTTGTTAAAGTTGTTGTTGGTAATATTTAATTTTGTAACTTGATTCTGCATAAAATATTGTCATTCCATGAGATAATCTACGAGGGCATGTTTACAGGTGCAATTAGGCGCAGGGCAGTGTATGAATTAGGTGGGGCAACTGGTGGCGAGTAACTCTTGAGGCCTGGCTAGTAGCTCAGGACTTGAAATTTTGAGCCCTGCTCTACAGTGTATTTTCTTACTAGCCAGTTTGCTGTCATGTCTGTTGTGCTCCATGTCAAGGGCACTGGAGAATTATGTTTTATACAAGCCCTTAGACAGGTTTCCTTAACATATGGTATGTTGGTTGTATCAAAGCAAAAATCCAACAACGTATCTAGGACATTAAGTCACACTTTAGCCTTACTTGAAGCCTTCAGTCCTTTCTGACACAAATGAGTTTGTCTTCTTAAAAAAAATCACCATTAAAACAATGATTGTTGCACAACTAAAGAGAGTTAATTGTTACACAACTAAAGACAGTTAAACCATTAACAATTACACATTTTTTGCTCTAACAAATATTTTGTAAGCCTAAATTCTCTGTATACAGTGTAGACACTGGGGTCTCTAGACACTAAAATTTATCATGTTGAACTTTTGTTGCGGCTGTCTGGGAAATACTAGTATTCAACTATATTAGACCCAAACACAGACATTACAGCAACTCTATAAATTTACCATTATGACTTAGACAATAAAACATGGCATGAAATGGTACAATGAGGTAATGGCAGGCAAAACTAATAATGCGAACATCAATCATAACAGCTCTGTAAATCAGACCTTAAATGTGAAAAGAATAAATCTGTGGATTAAAGGTTCATGTTTAAGAGACCTTAGACAGAAATGATCATTTATGTGAAAAAAATTGTTGTATTTTGATAAAAATACGGTAATCATCAAGGAAACAATGTGTGGAGTTAATGATTTCAAAATGTAGCCTTGTATATTCAGATATGTTTTCATATAGAATTACTTTGTTTACATTTTTTTTAATATATATATATATATATTAGGGGTGTCAAATATAATCGCTGCATCGCGATTCGGTGGTTCCCGATGCATGTGACCGTCATAATCAATGTTTGGCCCCGCCCCAAGCCCCGCCCCTCCCGGGAGAGCGCACGTTGACAACTTGGTATTCTCCATCCAGTGAGCCAGCGATGTTTCTCCACAGGGCTGAGCTGACTGTGTTACAGAGCACAGCCCCACCCAGCCCCTCCTTCCTCCACACGAACCTTCTCTCAGCTCCATCCAGTGAGCCAGCGATGTTTCTCCATAGGGCTGAGCTGACTGTGATACAGAGCACAGCCCCGCCCTGCCCCTCCTTCCTCCACACGAATGGCTGCCAGAAGCTGGACCTTCTCTGTTTCCCCACCCACACTCCGGCCAGCCTGTGTTGTACGAGAAGAGGATGTGTGGGCGGGAAAGTTCAGTCTGAGCAGTCTTCTCTGCTTGAATCCAGCGAGTGTCCTGGAGGCTGGCCAAGTAAGTGAACTTCTCTGCAGCTAAAGATTTGTTTTTCTAGCAGCCTGTGTCACTACCATGCCCTCCTAGGTGTTGTGAAGTGGGCTCACACTGACATGCTGCTGTTTGTCTGCAGTGCTGGTGTACTGGCAGCCTTCCTGCATGCTGCTCCTGGCTCCACAGAGGTTTCACATTTTTACTGCGTGTTCTGAATGTGCACAGAATGTCCTGTATGCTGCATCTTTGGTGCACTTTCAGAAAATGCAACAAAAATGTGCAACCTAAAAGTCTGGGGTTCTGTGGCTAAGGAAACCCACCAGTACACCAGCACTGCAGCCAAACCGCAGCACACCAGTGTGAGCCCAAAGGCTTGTATTCACTTGCAGCAGGCACTGCCACTCCTCTGAAAAGTGATCCCTGCTCAGGTCAATTTTCAGAGGCATTTGACAGGCAGGGAGTTATGTCCTGCCTGTTTTAACCACCTAAATGCCAATCCCTCCAGGTAAATATAGACCATCTCCTGTACTATGTCCACAGTCTGACCATCTCCTGTAGCATGTCCGCAGTCTCTGACCATCTCCTGTAGCATGTCCGCAGTCTCTGACCATCTCCTGTAGCATGTCCGCAGTCTCTGACCATCTCCTGTAGCATGTCCGCAGTCTCTGACCATCTCCTGTAGCATGTCCGCAGTCTCAGACGATCTCCTGTACCACGTCTGCAGTCTCTGATCATCTCCTTTAGTATTTTGGGGGGAGAGCCATGCGCACTTGCACTGCAATCGTGATGAATCGCAGAATCGAATCCTGGACTTGATAACCGTAATCGCATCGAATCGTGAGACCGGTGAAGATGCGCAGCCCTAATATATATATATAATCTATTGATGGATAGATCTATCTATCTATCTATCTATCTATCTATCTATCTATCTATCTATCTATCTATCTATCTATCTATCTATCTATCTAGTACAAGTGGATCAATCAACCTTAGTTCAAAGATAGAGAGAAAGTTCAACCTTAGTTCAAAGATACCTCTCTCCCAGCACACATAAATATAACTAATAATGTTAAATAATTTTTCGAAATTGTTCTAAATGAACACAATAGCATCTACTATAAATTGCACAATGGTAAAACTTGTATGCCTTAAAATATATTAAATAAAAGTGAATAAAATATCCTATAGCAGTAATGGCAAACCTTGGCACCCCAGATGTTTTGGAACTACATTTCCCATGATGCCCCAGCACTCTGCAGTGTTGGTGAGCATCATAGGAAATGTTGTTTCAAAACATCTGGGGTGCCAAGGTTCACCATCACTGTCCTATAGCATTAGCAGCGCTACATGGGAAAATAAACCGTCCACTCAGTGTTTCTCCAATAAACGTGTATTTGCACAAATAGATGTCCGAACAAATTATAAAGACTCAGTCCTTAGAAACGTATTCCTTAGAGTTACATACAAATTAATAAATCAATGCACGGATCCCGTCACCACACCTCAAGAGACCTCTCCCCTAAGGTATTGACCTCACCGGAAGGGTTATAAAAAATGCCTGTATAAGAATCCTCTCTCGAATCCCGGACCATCATTCCATCTTCTCTACATAGTATCCAGTTCCCACGTCTACTAGCACATTAGAGGCATTGCTTAGTGTCCCAGGCACATACATAGAGCTTGTCAGAGGAACAAGAATTAGTTTACCTTCTTTTTGAAGAATATTTGGACATTCCTTGGCCTCTACAAACTTGGTCTGCACCACTTTTAACTGAGCAAATCGAAGACAGGAACTCTACTTCCTGGTCCAGTTGACTTTTCAGAGAAAGGATTCTTATACAGGCATTTTTTCAGAACCTTTCTGGAGAGTTCAAGACCTTAGGGGGGAGGTCTCACAGGGTGTGGTGATAGGATCCGTGGATTGATTTATTGATTTGGATGGAACTCTAAGGCCACGTACACACGATCAGACCGGTCCGATGAAACTTGTCCGACGGACCATTTTCATCGGACCACGCTGAAGTGGTCTGATGGTCTGATGTACGTACACACCATCCGACCAAAAATCCGATCAGACCAGAACGCGGTGACGTAGAACACAACGATGTGATGAAAAAACAAAGTTCAATGCTTCCAAGCATGCGTCGACTTGATTCTGAGCATGCACGTTTTTTTGGTCCAATGCTTTTGCGTACTAACCATCGAATGTGTCCGTCGGACAGATTTTAAAGCAGGTTTTAAAACTTTGGTCCCATGGACAATGGTCCGATGGGCCGTACACACCATCGAATTTGTCTGATGGAACCGGTCTTCAGACAAGTTTCATCGGACCGGTCTGATCGTGTGTACGCGGCCTGAGGAATACGTTTCTAAGGACTGAGTCTTTATAATTTGTTCGGACATTTAATTTGTGGAAATGCACATTTATTGGAGACACACATGTGGCGCTGCTAATGCTATAGGATATTTTATTCATTAATTTTAAGATATTTTAAGGCATACAAGTGTGTGTGTGTATATATATATATATATATATATATATATATATATATATATATATATATATATATATATATACGCACACACATATACAAAATAAACTTGGCTTTATGCAGTGCTTAAAGGGGTTGTAAAGGTACAATTTTTTTTTCTTAAATAGCTTCCTTTACCTTAGTGCAGTCCTCTTTCCCTTACCTCATCCTTCGATTTTGCTTTTAAATGTCTTTATTTCTTCAGAAAATTCCTCACTTCCTGTTCTTCTGTTTGTAACTCCACACAGTAATGCAAGGCTTTCTCCCTGGTGTGGAGTGTCATGCTTGCCCCCTCCTTTGGACTACAGGTGAGTCAGGACGCTCTCTACTTTGCAGATAGAGAAAGGAGCTGTGTGTTAGTGGGCATCCTGATGCTTCTGTAGTCCAAGGGAGGGGGCGAGCACGACACTCCACACCAGGGAGAAAACCTCACATTACTGTGTGGAGTTACAGACAGAAGAACAGGAAGTGAAGATTTCTCAGATGAAATGAGGAAATTTAAAAGCAAAATGGAAGGATGAGGTAAGTAAGGAGGACTGTACTAAGGTAAAGGAAGCTATTTAGGAAAAAAAATGTTTACCTTTACAACACCTTTAATAATGCTGTGTACAAAAGGATATAACAGAAGGTGTTGTACTGCTAAGAGAAATAAAAAGACAGTACAAATTAAACATAGGGGTTGCAATCCCTGTTTACTAAGGCATCAACAAACCTTCTATTTTAAGCTGAGGAAACAGGACTAAAAATGTATGCAACAGATACTGAACCGTAGAGAGGAAAGATCTCTGGGGGTACCCCTTCCCCCCCGACACCCCTATCGGGAACAACCTGTGTCGGGGAGGGGGGGATTCTAGCCTTAAAAGGTTTCGCTATCTCTACTGATTCCCATCATTCCCTATTTCCCACGTTTACATTACTATGTAAAGGTTACTAGGTTTATAGTCGAAGCATGGGGGGGAGGGGGAGGGGAGGTGGGGAAATCTACCTAAGAAATTTGACTTATTGTTCACATTTATAATCGTCAACGCGATATTTCCTGATGTATCTTCTGTATTGTGTTTACTACTCTGTATGTTCTTTATTTTATGAAAATAAACTTAAATTTGAATGATAAACATAGGGGTTGGTAATTACCCATATTCCTTTACCAGACTACCCCATGCATATTTAAACACCTACAAAATATTTTAAGAGAGATTATCTTTTTTTTATTTCAGTACACTATCATAAAAAAGAAATGGACAGTTATTACTTGTCTCCTTAAAATACAACAAAGATTTTTCACATGCTCTGAGAAGCAATAAACAGTTGAATATAAGACTCGGTTCACACACAGGCCACGCGTCAGGCGGCTCAGCTACACCTGAAATCGCTACTTAACTATATCTGTATCAGTAGTCAGGATTTGGATTTAAAAAAATGGTCTAGAAAAAACATTTTTTTTCAACCCGATCTTTAAAACAGCCTTGCCTACACAAGATTGTGAAAAAAAATGCTCTAGCAAAGCGCAGTGACGTACAACACCTACGGCGGCACTATAAAGGGAAAGTTCCATTCGGAAGGTGCCACCGTTTGGGCTGCTTTCGCTGATTTTGTGTTAGTAAAAGACGATTCGCGCTTTCTGTCTGTTACAGCGTGATGAATGTGCTTACTCCATTACGAACGGTAGTTTTACCAGAACGAGCGCTCCCATCTCATAACTTGCTTCTTAGCATGCACTTTTTTTCATATCGTTAAAGCCCACACACGACCATTTTTTACGACGTTAAAAACGTTGTGAAAAATTAGAGCATGTTTGAAATTTTTAATGCCCATTTTTTACATTGTGAAAAATGCTCTAGAACCTACACACTATCGTTTTTAAACGACATTAAAAAACAAACGTAATTTTTTACAACACGAAAAACGTGTGTACGCAGGATAAGCCACAAACCTATGTCCTTCTTAATGATAGCAAATACGTATGTGAACGACTTGAAATTAGCTTGGACAGATCCCAATCGTGTTCTGCGATCCACCAATCAAAATCTACTCCAGATACCGAAAGCCAATTACAAGTCCAAAGGAGATAGAAGATTCGCTGTCCAAGGTCCCAGACTATGGAACGCTATAGAACGCTTTACCAACCAACATTCGGTTGGAGGAGAATCACTTAGCATTCAGGAGAAAGATCAAGACTCACCTCTTTTGATTTCAAAGGAGACAGGAACAACAAGCGCCCAGAGGCGATTAACTTCGCATGTGCCGCGCTATATAAGTTTTCATTCATTCATTCACAGATGGCAAACCTTTCCAAGATAGTCTTGTCGATTTACATTTCTTTACAGATATACACTATTACATGGATTTCAGAGATAACACCAATAAAATAATAATACAACTTTTCTGGCTGTTGCACTTCACAAAGCTTATCCTGGAAAACAAAGTCGATATGTACTAGTATACTGCAATTTAAAGTTCCTAACTTAAAAATTAAATCTCACCATCCTCCCCCACTTACCTATGATCACCCCTGGTTTGTGTTCTTTGTGTTAAAATTTAGTACACTTAGCTTCTCTCCTATGACTTTGTCGCTATGTTAGAGATTGATGGCTCAGTAACTCCAATGCTGTTGTACAATAATCTATGTTTTTTAAGCCTACCATCAATCTTTTAGCCACGCATGTCTGGTATTTACTTTCTTCCTTTGTATGTGAAGTTTATAAAATGAATATAAAAAATGTATAAAATTAATTAAAAAAAAGTTCATTTATACCTGGAGTCTGGTAGTTTGTAGTCTGAAGCAAACAGATGCATAGTCACTGTGCAGTGTTCTCACGAATATGAATATCTGCCTGCATATTGGCAACCCCATTCACCTCAGAGCAATCATCTATTCACCTAATAGCATTGCACAAACATTTACTAAAATAACAGAACAAGTGAAAGCACAACATCTCAATAAAGTAACATGAATTTTTAGCAGATTTCTGTATTCACAATTCAGCTGGTGCCTTTGTACGCTCCCTTTGGGGAGCTCATATGATGTGCATCAAAGACTACATGTCAAGTTAAACAACAATCTTCCAAGGGTCATAGCTTTTATACCAAACTAAAGTTATAAAAATAGATATAACGTCAGATACAGATTGTACTGGTAGTCTTATCTCCACTTTCCTGGTAAATCAGATTTGTAGGGTGTCTTAGTATAACTAAGCAGTCAAAGGCTCCTTGCACACAGGGCCATCTAGCCACTGTGCATCCCTCCCAGCATTTTAGTGTGCCTGGGAGGGACAGGTGTTGCCTCCAGCCTATCAAAGTCCATTGCAGGCTGCTGCTGGACAGGGACGAGTAGTGCACTGAGGGCAATTAGGGCCATATGTGTTCAGGAATGAATGCATGAAATGCAGGACTTCCCACTGTGTGAGGCAGGGCCGGACTTACCATTGGGCTTGACCGGGCTAAAGCCCATGGGCCCCGCCCAATAGGGGGCCCCTCTAAAAAAAAAAAAAAATATTTTTTTAGGGGTCCAGAGGTCCCTAGGGCCCCGGACAGCAACCCTTCCTTTTTTTATTTACCTACCGGAGCATGATGGGACTGCGACGTCACAAGACGGGCCTATATAACTCGCTGCGAGCCGCGCGCCAGCCATAACAGCGGAAGGAAGCGGCGCGTCAACATCTGGAGAAGAGAAGAAGAAGACGTCACAGAAGAGGGGACTCACCGCCGCCAGTAATTGAGCTAACACGAAGATAGCGGCGGCGAGTTCTGAAGAAGAAGAAGACCCCGGAGAGCGGAGAAGACCCCCGGAGAGTGGGAGAAGACCCCCAGAGAGTGGGAGAAGACCCCGGAGAGTGGGAGAAGACCCCCCCGCCGCCGAAGATGTCGAAGGAAGCCCGCTGGGTGGTGGGCGCTTTTATCAAAGCGCCCCCCCCGGCGGCGGAAGAGAACCAGACGGCGGTGAAGAACAGCGCCACCCACCCCCCCGCAGAAGCCCGCCGGAGGGGGGGGCGCTTTTATAAAAGCGATCATACACACCCCCCCCCCCCGGCGGCCAACTAATAAAATATTTCAATACACTGTGTGGTTTATTTGTGTTTACACTTTTCTTGCAGGTGAATGGGTAGGGGTACAATGTACCCCATACTCATTCACTTAGGGTGGGGGGCCGGTATCTGGGGGCCCCCTTATTAAAGGGGGCTTCCAGATTCCGATAAGCCTCCCGCCCGCATACCCCGACAACCAACGGCCAGGGTTGTCGGGAAGGGGCCCTGTCCTCATCAACATGGGGACAGGGTGCTCTGGGGTGGGGGGCCGCAGTGCGCCCCCTGCCCCAGAGCACCTGACCCCCCTCATGTTGAGGGCATGCTGCCCGGTACGGCTCAGGAAGGGGGGGGGGGGCTCGCTCGCCCCCCACTCCCCTCCTGACCGGCCGGCCGGCGTGCTTTGGATACGGGTCTGGTATGGATTGTGGGGGGACCCCCACGCCGTTTTTTCGGCGTAGGGGGGTCTCCTTACAACCCATACCAGACCTAAGGGCCCGTTATGCTCCTGAGGGGGGAACCCATGCCGGATTTTTATTTAAAATCCGGCGGGGACTTCCTTCTCAGGATTCATAACAAACTCCGCCCACGTGTAGAATTGGCGGGAATCCGCGTCGGATCCCCGTCGCTTCTATGACGGCTTTGTCTCCATCGCAGCAAGCCAGCTCGGCGCTGGCTCCCGCGATGGGGCTCGCAAGTGCTCAATCTCGCCGAGAAAGGGAGCGAGATTGACACAATATCGCGGTCAACCACTGTACCAAACCCTTTTTTTTGTTTTGGACAGAGATGAGAAGGATTAAAACCATTGTTTTTACTGCTACCTGTACTGTTAATAGCATTTTACCAGACCAGAATTGAAGGATAGCAACACAGAGATGAAAAAATAAACATGTTCCTAGTAGAAGCCCGCTCAGAATTTTATTGCTGTCTGTGTCCCTTAAAGATTCTCTCACTTCCTGTCTGGTGAGTCCATCGTCAGCAGGACAGGAAGTGAGATTAAAGTGGCTGTAAAGTCAGATGAATTTTTCTCTTAATGCATTCTAGGCATTAAGATAAAAAGTTGGGCGCTGATTGGCATCATATATGGTTGCTGCTCGGCATCCCTGATGGTCCTGGGTGGGCATCCTTAGGGGGGCTGCACAGTCCCCCGTCAGGAAAGCAGATTATTGGCTCACCTCTAGTCATGTCTGAGGCGCGAGTAAGGAAAAGCCGATACAAGGCTCTTCCTCTTTACACCGTGATTAGCTGGGATTGTGATCATGTGGTAAAGAGTCTCCGTCAGAGACTCTTAACTGAGATCGATGTTGCGGTGTGTCAGACTGACATGCCGCACCACCAATCGCCGCACTGTGCGCCTCAGTGGGTGCGTGCCGGCATAGTCTAGTAAGGATAACGGAACCATCGCCTGGTCATCATTTTGCTATAGGCAAGGCGGAAAGTAGTTAATGTTTTTTGTTTGACCAGAAAATAATCGAAAAATCGAAAAGTCTAAAACATGTATTCAGATCAACGGCGGATCCAAGGGGGGGGGGGGGCAACAGGCAATCATGTCACATTGGCTCTAAAAAATATATATATATTTATTTTTTTAGCATTTTTTTTTAAACTGCTTTGCGGCAACGGCGGATCCAGGGGGGGCTACAGGGCAGATTGCAATGTCTGCAGTCTCTGACCATCTCTTGTACCATGCCTGCAGTGTCTGACCATCTCTTGTACCAAGTCTGCAGTCTCTGTCCATCCCTTGTACCACGTCTGCAGTCTCTGACCATCTCTTGTACCACGTCTGCAGTCTCTGACCATCTCTTGTACCACGTCTGCAGTCTCTGACCATCTCTTGTACCATGTCTGCAGTCCCTGACCATCTCTTGTACCATGTCTGCAGTCCCTGACAATCGTCTACAAACTATTGGATAGATTTATGGCATTTATATTTAAATATTTTTTACTAGTAATGGCGGTGATCATTGATTTTTTAGCGGTACTGCAACATTGCAGCGGACACATAGGACACCTAATTGAGTTCTGTAAGCAACTCCTTATTTTCTGGCAGTGCCCCTCCCAAGACTAGACTCTGGATCCGCCCTTGATTCAGATACAGTATTTTCATAAATGTACATGATCTGTTTGCCTGAGAAAGTATAGTTAAGAATTTAACCAGTTCCCGACCGGCTCCTGTAGATTTACGTCAGCAGAATGGCACGGCTGGGCAAAGTGATGTATATATACATCACTTTGAAATTCCCGCTGTGCCGGCATGCGCCCCTGCCGCAAGCCCTGTGACCGTGCCAGCCGAACCCGCGGACTCGTGTTCCGCGATTGGGTCACAGAGCTACAGAACAGGGAGAGGCAAGTGTAAACATGCATCTCCTGCCTAGTGACACTGTCACCGATTGTCTGTTCCCTGTGATCGGGAACAGCGATCAGTGACGTGTCACATGTAGCTACGCCCAGTAACAGTAAGAATCACTCCCTAGGGCGCACTCCCTAGGGCGCACTCCCTAGGGCCACCTAGTGGTTAACCCCTTTATTGCCAGTGTCATTTTCACAGTAATCCGTGCATATTTATGGCACTGATCGCTGTAAAAATTACAATGGTCCAAAAAAATTATTAATAAAAATGCCATAAAACTATCCCCTATTTTGTAGATGGTATAACTTTTGCACAAACCAATCAATAAACGCGTATTGCAATTTTTTTTACCAAAAATATGTAGAAGAATACGTATCAACCTAAACTGAGCAAAACATTTGTTATATATATTTTTTGGGGATATTTATTATTGCAAAAAGTAAAAAATATAGCTTTTTTCCAAAATTGTCGCTCTATTTTTGTTTATAGCGCAAAAACGGCAGAAGTAATCAAATACCACCAAAAGAAAGCTCTATTTGTGGTAAAATAAGGACATCAATATTGTTTGGGAGCCACGTCACATGACCGTGCAATTGAATAAACACAGTGCCGAATCGCAAAAAATGCTCTGGTCTTTGGCCAGCGTAATGGTCCGGGGCTGAAGTGGTTAAAGCAGGAAATGGGAATAAAGATTTTCTTCGATTTAAAAATTATGGTGTGTGATGGAGTTGTGGGCAGAACAGAACACAGAGAGCAGGAGTAATCACAAGGTTCTATAATGAGAGATTTGGCTGTTAGAGAGTTGGGCAAGGATAGGTTCACAGGAAATCAGGGCAACCTGGCACAACAAAGGTTAAGTCCAGTGTCACAGGGCTGTAATCTGGGTACAACAAGTGTTAAGTCCAGCACACAGCATACGTATGCAGCATTAGTAGCAGCTCCCTTGAGAGCGAAGCAGTCTCTGAAAGAACAACAGGAGAAAAACAAGATGCACCAAAAACTAAGTGCAGCAGTAGATGCAGCGAATGGTATATTTAATTAAAATCAGCCAAATGGCAACTCACACTAATATAAAGATCAATAGGCATAGAACAGTATAATACTGTGATCACTCAGTGGGTCCCTGGTGGATGGTGGTGTGTAGAACTGTAGATGTTAACATGAGAAGAGAGGAACGGCGGGCCAGACATTCATCTTGTTGTCTTGGAGCCAGCATGAAACACACTCTAAGTCGTATCTTAAGTGACGTCAGAACAAGGAGATAACGTTTTAGAGCATCCCCTTCATCAGATCTAAATGGCTATTGATCTCCTAAAGATTGATCTAGATGATCAATAGCCATTTAGATCTGATGAAGAAGCGGATGCTTTAATACATCATCTCAATGTTCTGACGTCACCTAAGATGCGACTCAGAGTGTGTTTCATGGTGGCTCCGGGACAACAAGACAGATGTCCGGCAGGTTGTTCCTCTCCTCTCGTGTTAACATCTACATACCACCTTCCACTGGGGACCCGCTGAGTGACCACAGTATTATACGCCTATTGTTCTTTTATTAGTGTGAGTAGCCATGTGAGTAGCCATTTGGCTGATTTTAATTAAATATACCTTCTGCTGCACTTTGTTTTTGGCGCACCTTGTTTTTCTCCCAGCAATGTGGCACAGTCAGGGTTAAGTCTAGCACACAGGGCAGAAATCTGGGCACATCAGGGTAAGCAGCAACATGGCACAGCAAGGATTAGGTCACTCACCAGTGAAGAGCAACTTTAGCTAGAAGATCCAGGTAGGGTGGCAGGGATAGTAGATCCAAAGAACAGAGAGCAGATGTCATTCACAGACCAATTGCAGGTCCTCAGAGGGCTGTTTGTCCTGGCTGCAGCTTCAGGACCACACAGGCATCCGTTGCGCGAGGAGTACAGATACAGCAAGGAGAAACAATCCACAGAGTAGCAATGTGGAACCACATAGGGAAATAGTCCACAGGGCAATAAGTACAGTAGATATTGAACTTCAAATCCCAGCAGTTCCCTTGTCCAGAAAGTAGAACACAGCCCATGTGGGCAGCATTCCTACACACCTTCTAGTCTTCATCCAATGGAACATCCAGATAGGAGTTCCTCTGTGTCCATCCCTGAGGGAAGCTCTCAATAGACTGACCTTCTCCACTCAGCAAATGGATGCTACCTGGTAATTTAAAATTAGCTGAGATCTCAGCCCCCAAACGGTCAGTGCTGAGGTGTCCGGCTCTATCCTGGTACAGGGTGCAATTATTTCCTGCTTGGAGGAGTCTCATCCCCTACCCCCTGTGGGCAAACACAGGTGCTCACAGACCAAATTATGCAGATATGCTGACTGTTACACACTACCTCTGGATTAAAGGTCATCATCATTGAACAATTTAAAATTTCTAAGGGTGTTTGCCCAAAATTATTATTAAGGCCTGTTCACATCAGCATTGGGCATCACCACACTAGTGTGCGATATGAAGGCAATAGTGCTAATGCACTTAAAGCAGCACTTTACACTTTTTTGTTGTCGTAGGATAGATTGTGGCATCCTCTGGCCTTTAAAAGAATGCCTGATGCTCACAGATATTGCTGACTGGTCCACTGCTCCCTGTTACTCTGAGTGCTATTGCTTCTGAATACCCGTTAGCAACCTGACTTGTTCTTGGATACCTCTGGCCTCTCACCTGGCTTTGACCTCGGCTTGTCCACGGATCTGCTCCTGTCTCCTGTCCTGTGAATGACCCCAACTTGTCTGATGAAATCTCTGATGTTCCCTCTACTAACCTTTGGCTCTCTGACCTTTGCCATGATCCCTGAATACACCTCCTGTCTTGTATTGGTACTTACCTGCTGTGACCAACCAACTGCACTTACCTGCTGCGACCTGCTTCCTGCTGTGTGCTATCTGCACAACCACCAGTTCTCCTGAGTCATGCAGCCTCTCTCATCTGGTATCCACCTGCAGGGAGTTAACCACACCAGCATCTCCCACCTGAGGTACAGTGGACAATCCCTGTTTCTTTTGGGCTTAGTGTTCCTGCTTTCCACCTTCAGGGACACGAGCACTCAGCCACAAAGAGCCCTCCCAGCATTTCGGCTTCAGGACCAGGTACGTGACAGGGGAACAGTAAAAAAAGCAGCAGTATTCATTTAACAGCCAACACTAACGTGACAATGTTTCTGAAAATGGAGCTAAACCAGTAAAGACATTATCATTCAAGCATCAGAACCTCCAACAAATGTCAGCATTTTTTTTTTATGAGAAACCCAGGGATAGGTGTTGATCCAAATAAGGATTTTCTTATGGGGCTGTTTAGAAGCTTGTGAGTATGAAAACCTTTAAAATAGCTCAACAAAAGTAGTAAAAAAATGCATTATCGAACCAAATTTTCCAAAGATCCCAACCACAGAAATCCCTATACAAAGCTTAAGCAGCAAAGGTGCAAATGTTCCTCTCAAATTTAACATACTGTATTTGAAAAGACCAAGAGTATTAAAGGAAATAGAATATCAACTCACTTTATGATACATAGCGATACAAGTACCAAACTGAAAAATGCCTAAAACCAGTTCTATTTATTACCCGTAAAGCCTAAATCAAAGAACTAATTACAGTAGTGTTACATGAACTAAAGAGATGCATAGGAAAGAATTATGGATCAGGAGGTTACAATATTTAGCAGAGGTCGCAAAGAAATAGTCCTCATCAGGCTGCAGATGTCTTACAGCACTCTTATACCATAAGAAATCTGAGCTGAACACTAAATAGATCAAAGCTTAGTAATGGGAAAAAAGATCAAAGAATTATTCAGAGCGCTAAAATCCAAATGATACTTGGGGAAAAAAAAAAAAGTAGAAAAAAAGTTGCAATTTCATTCAAACTGATATGCCAGAAAGTAATATAATAAGGAATAATAAAATAGGACCATGCAGTACCCTTAAGGTGTGCAGAGTGAGCCTGCATAAATAAATGTAGTGAGTTTCTTTATGTTCGTTTCCTCTTAAAATTAAAACTTTTTGGGGATTTGTAGGAGTTGGACAATCAGTAGATTACATAGAACCATTGTCCAACCGAAAGGCTCCCCTGAGAATGATACAAAATGGAATGTCTGCTTTAGGCCGCGTACACACGACCAAATACATCTGTTCAAATCGGTCTGGCAGACCGATTTGAACAGATTTGTCTGCTGGGATGTATTGGTTTGATCGTGTACACACGATCAAACCAAAATCCCCGCCGGCAGACAGAAAGTAAAACACTTCCGCGCATGCGTCGAGTCCATTCGACGCATGTGCGAGCAGATATGTCTGCTGGTTAGCATGCTTTAAAATCTGTCGGCTGGCCAAATCTGTCTGTCCGCCCGTACACACGATCGAATCTGTCTGCTGAAACAGTCTGGCAGACCGTTTCCAGCAGACAGATTTGATCGTGTGTACACGGCCTAAGACTTAACCCTTCATTAGAAGCCACTTAGTAGGCAACAATAATTTCAATGAAGTGCAAATAAGGTAACTGCCAAAATGAAGTTAAATCCTTCAATAACAGGAAATTAAAATCATCCATGTTATTTTGCCAAGAGGCAAAATCACAGAGAACAATAGTTACTAATTGTTTTTAATTTATTTCTAAAGAACCAACATATTACACAGTACAAAACATTAATCAGGGGTGTGAGAGAAACTTCCAGGCAAGAACAACTACTAATTATTATCCAGGAGTATAATAATATTCTTCTATTATACAAAAACAATTATACATTTTATTATTTCTTTGTATTATTATAATTCATCATCTTAATTTATATATTGCCAAAAAACATACACAAAGCAGAAGAGTATATAACAGTAGTTGAAAGTTAAAAAAATAAATGATTACATCTGAGATAGAGAAGCATATCAGAGCAATAAAGGGGCTTGAATACTTACCTTTCATTCTGAAAATGCCATTAACAAAGCCCAAAAACAAGACAATAGCTAATGTGATTGGTCGATTGAGGCATAGGCCTGCGCCAGGTGTGTCTAGGCACACCCTAATCACTCTGTGTGTCACAGATTCCCCCCATTTAAACCCTGATATTTTACCAAAGACCTTCCTCCCCCTGATATTGCACCAAAGGGGCGCCTACAAAATTTGTTAAACAATTAATTAAAAAAATTAAATAGTAAAAAATTATAAAAATAAAAACTGACACCATCCACTGCCCTGCTGACACCATCAGTATAAATAAATGCACACGCATATATGTGTTTGAGCTTTGAGGTGCACACCCTAATGCAGGAGGCCGTGCACACTTATGGATTGAGGCAACTGAGTTGTTAAAGAAAAGATATAGGCAGCACCCAACAATATGTACATATATAAAAATACAGCCGATCACTTAACTTGAAGCTGACATTTTTTACAAATTTGATACTCAAATGCGATATGGACCAATTGGATTATTAGAAGCTCTTACCCTGACCATATGAACTTTGCTATTTATCATGTTTTTTTACTCAGTCATATTCTTTCAGGCTTTATGCACGATTTAAAAAAAAAGGTATATGCTAATAGATAATGAGAACCTATATGTGTATCATATGTAGCTAAAATTTTTTATTGTTGCCAGTTTCTGCGATTCGTGATCGGAGCTTGAAGCTAATTAGCATTAAGGGCAGGTTCACACCAGTGGCGGTGTTAGAACACAGTCACTGGCGTTCAGTAGGGTTCTCCAATTATATCGCTTTGCACGGTTTACCTTTTTCTTTTTTCCGTTTTTTTTTAAATTAATATTTCAGTAGGTTCTAGTGACCACAATACAATGCGAGGCAATAGACTGCCCTGCAATGCACTGAACTGAAAAAAAACGAGTGCATGCCGTACTTTTCTTCAGTGCACACACTCACAACGCAGTGGTGTGAACTAGCCAGGTAGGGGACAAGAGATTTTGCTGCACAAGCACACTGGAAAGGCCACGCATCGCAGTCCTACTGCACCTGGTGTAAACAGGTCGTAAAACATGTATGTAATATTAAGAATATACAGAAATACTAAATAAAGCAGATTATTTTTATTATTTATTACAGGTACTTGTGTAGTGCCGACCATTTACATATGTATTAGATGTGACAACTTTCAGCACAGAGGCTTAACTAGCCAATTCTTAGACTGACCATACATTTAAAGATTTTTTTTGTTCAGTCTGCAGGCAAAACAAAAGAAATCTAACAGACTCCCCCAGCAGGACAGCACTTAAGCAGTATACGGACAGCTCCAAGCTGGCCATACATTGTACAGTTTTCAGTTTTTCAATTTTCTTTAGATTCACCTTCAACTGTGTAGTGTAGGAGCCTGCCTGATTGCATACAAATTGAAAGAGTTTAGGTTTGACCTCACTGTATGGTTATGGTAAATCTAAAGGAAAATTGTACAAGAAAGTTGTATAATGTATGGCCAGTCTTAAGTCTCATACACACTACTAGCCACTGGGTTAAATAAAAAAGTAAAACTGACAGCTCAGGTCAGATAAGCTGTACCAACAATCCGATGTTAGTACACCAATCTCCCTTGCTGAGCTATTATGTTCTGACAGGGGGCGGCCCCCTGCCAAAACACTCTGGTCAGTGCTCTTAGCCAATGGTTGGCAGATCTTATTTTGGTCATGACCCTTCGACAGAAGTCGGCCTTTCACACGGGCTGAATGCCAGCCAGTTTCCTGACATTTGGTCAGTGTGTATTAGGCTTTAGACTCACAGCAACATACTCTGAAACCCTGGGAATATTTAAAGTGTTAATAGGAAATCTGTAAAAGTGACCTACCACCCAACCCTCTCCCCATCGCCTGGTCCCCACTCTACTTACCTCCAGCGGTCATGAACTGTCAGGGCTCCTGCAAGCTGCTAAACCGGTCCTGGGATTTGAAATCCTTGAGGCTTACTTGCCTCCCTGTCCAGTGCTGCTAATACAGACCAGATAGATTCTTGTTGGTAGGCATCAGAATTTTTCTGGTCTGTCCTTACAGAACTGGATGGAGAGGAGAGAAACCAGCAGGGAATCCAAATCCCCAGACCAGCGGAGCAGTTTGAGAGAGCCATGACAGCTCAGGATCACAGGAGGTGTGTTAGCGGGCATCAGGGAAGGGTAGGGAGGGGTCTGGTGTTTCGTCACCTTTCCAGATTTTCTGCAAATTTGAGCTAACCCTTTAAATGTAATTTATTCCTAAGGATATGGCCTAATCAAGGCCAATTATGCAAATATTGTCTCATAGGGGGATCTCAAACGCTCAAAAGCCTTGGGGAAGTTAAGCAAGTCAAAACTACTGTTTTTGGTGACCTCACCAGAAGTTATGTTTCCTTGCTAGAAGGAGACCTGATCTGTAGTTTAAGCCAGTCAGGTGAGGATTTATTTTTGCACCATGATGTATTGCTGTGGACAATTTGCCTAAATTATTACATACTGGAAATGCTGTTAATGATTTTCTGATGCTGGAACTGCGATAAAGCTTCTTGCAGCCAGTGTAAAACTGCTGTGTGGACGTTCACTACTTGTAAGAAAAAACATATTAGGCTGTAGTGTCTGCCCTGTAAGAATGCAAAACACACAAGCAAAAATAAATATAACTATTAAAAAATGGCAAGTTAAGCAAAACGGCTTACTTGAATCGGCAAAGGAGATCACTACATTTCTATGTTTGGCTCTCACAAGAGAACCTCAGATTCCCCTTGTGGTTTACCAGCTAATTATAGCTTAGACATTTATGATTGCTACCATGGTAACTTGTTACACTGCACTGTATTATTGTACATTGAACGTCATGCCGTCATACACAGTATGCACATGGCTAATTCTCTATGACCAATACATGAACGGCATCAAAGTGGACTACAGCAGCGTAAATAAAAGGTGCCATTTGCCAGCCACTGAACTGACCTACATTTCAATCAAAGGAACACTCCTCTGGGTTTATCTTTCAAAATCCCAATTATGTCTCCGACACCTAATTTATAAAACAAATATGACAGGCAATGGAGGTTGACACAAAATTCAGCCTACAAATTCCTTAAGAACCAGTGACATTGCAGCACGAGGCACAAAAAATATCATACCTCCAAGTTATCGGCTATAACATTACTAGTTTCTGTGCAATTAATAGGGCATAGAGATGAACTGAACTGCCTAGGTTCGGTTTAAGCAGGGATCAAAAAGCTGCAAAGAATTTCAGATGCTGAACGCAAACTCCATGGTAACCAAAAATCGGTCAAATTAAAAAATTCTAATTTTTGGGCCTTATAGACAAATAGGGCCAGATTCAGGTAGAGCAGAGCATCTTTGCTCTGGAGTAACGCATCTCATTTGCGTTACGCTGCTGAAATTTTAGGAGCAAGTGCTGTTATTCAGGAAGCACTTGCTCCTAAAGTTGCGGCAGCGCATCGCAAATGAGCCGGCGGAATTCAAATTGGGCGGGTACGGGGCGTGTAGTATTCTAACTAAGCGCGATCCCGCCGCCAACGTACTGCGCATGCGTCGAGTGTCCAAACATCCCCGTGCGCATGCTCCAAATTCTGTGAATGAACGTCAATGACGTCACATTCCCATTCATGAACTTTTTACGCAAGCGACGTGATTTTTTTTTTCCCGACGTGATGACGACGCCTATACCTAACATAGGATATTCCAACCCCATGTAGGTATATCTATGCGCCGCGTATCCCGTCCGGAAACGTCGTACCGTCATTGCGTCGCGCCGGAATTCGATCGTGAATTGCCGATTTCCGCTCATTAACATATTTTTTGAGCGTAAATCGGCGGGAACGCCCCCGGCGCCATTTTTAAGTTGAAGTAACGATGCGATGGCGAAACTCAGTTACGCTGCTCGCATCGGAGCTTCAACCCGGCGTTTCTTGTTTTCTGGTTACAGAAAACAGAAACGCCAGCTCAAAGTCACAGTTAGGCTGACGGATCACTGGATCCGCCAGCCTAACTGTTCCTGAATCTGGCCCATAAAATAAAAAATAGCATGGGAGGGTTGGACAGTTGGACGCCACTCTTCAAAACATGTGCCAACACAAAAAAAAAAAAAAAGCAACTGGCAATGGCATTTAAATTTCCAGCAACTTGACCTGTATAATATTTTGGTAAATGTCACTTTTGCTGTTACATATCCTACAGCATGAATGAATAAAATAGCTTAGAATCAACCCACCAAAATACATACCATACGCTATGGCTAATATGGACTTTAAGGGTGTACGTGTCGTGATACAAAAAACAAAAAGAAGAAAAAAAGGTAAGCTCCCCCAGGAAATCCATACCATGCCTGGTATGAATTTTAAGAGGAACTTAACGCAAAAAAAAAATAAAAAAATACTGTAGGTCTTTCAAACAATCAAATATACCAAAACCTTCTAAGCATGCAACCTGACTGACCAGAAAATGAGGGTTGTGTGATCCATATTGTTTCTGTCTCCCCATAAACAGAGAGCCGAATGGCAAAGAGTTTAGTCTGAGTCTTTTTTTTATTTTTTTATTATTATTATTATTATTAATACATTTTAGTTTCCTAACTTGTCCTCAAGATCCCCAAAAAGTATATGTTTTTTTTAGGAATTGCTTCATCTGCACATAAATAATAAGTTATGTAGACAACAAAAGACAAATTCACATTAACCCCTTTACGTGACTGCCTCTCAGCCCTTTAATAGTTCTAAAAGGCATGGAGGCGGGTATTCAGGGTCATATGACTGCTGTGATTGGCTGATCAGAAAGCTCACAAATCCTGGTTATGCATCAGGAGCTTACCAATCCCCGCCGGCTACCATGCTGGGAGCACGCAGGGAGCGTGGTCACAACATGGTAAGTGGTTTACACAGGGCTGTATATATGCGGCTGCCCGTCGTTAAGGCCCACCCACCATGCAGCCACATATATGCATGTGACCGGCATCAAGAGGTCAAACATTCACAGTATTATATGTTATCAATTTCATGAGAAACAACTTTAAATATATTCCTCAGTAGTCATGACATCATGCCATCATTGTGTTGTGCATAGCCTGTGCAAAGAGCAGAGCTGTGGGAGGGGCCAAGCAGGCTCCAGTCACTACAGGCTGCCTGCAGAAATAACAGGAGGGGGAGGAGACAAGACCAGTCACACTGCACAAAGAGCAGCAATGACCAGTCTGTAGAAGCTCAGTGGCAAAGCTTCACACTTAAATACTGCACAGATCCTGAACAAATATACAAAGCACACAAAGATTCAAGAAACATACACATGACAAATGTATTTAAACAATATATTTTTTTTTTAATTCTTCATCCTAGTAAGGTTTATCAGGATCATTCCTAAATTAATTTGATAAATGTAATATAAAATTCATTGCAGCTCTAAATAAGATATTGATGATAATTTAGTAACATTAAACGTAGTAAAGGGAATACATAGAAGATTAAATATTTTAGCTTAAAGGGGTTGTAAAGGTTAATTTTTTATTTTCTAAATCGGTTCCTTTAAGCTAGTGCATTGTTGGTTCACTTACCTTTTCCTTCCATTTCCCTTCTAAATGTTTTTTTTTTCTTTATCTGAATTTCTCACTTCCTGTTTCTCCTCAGTAAGCTGTTCTGGCTGACTAACCCTCATGGATGATGGGGACAAGCTTACTGAGAAGAAACAGGAAGTGAGAAATTCAGACAAAGAAAAAAAACATTTAGAAGGGAAATGGAAGGAAAAGGTAAGTGAACCAACAATGCACTAGCTTAAGGAACCTACAGTATTTAGAAAATAAAAAACGAACCTTTAGAACCCCTTTAAAAAAAGGAATGCTGGTTGACTCTTCTGTAGTAGGTTAATACACATCACAAAACGGTTACTACACCAGGACACCGAGAACAAGCAATCGACCCCCCAACCCATACTGTAAAAAAAAATGGTTGTAAACAAATTAATTTGAAGACTAATTTCTTATGTTATTCATAAATGATCAACTTGATATTTAAATAATCTACAGTATATCACCATTTAATTAAAAAAAAACAACAATAAGGAATTTATATACTAATAAAAACAACAAATCTAAACCCAAAACAATTTTTTTTAAATATTGCAGCTTCAATGTCCTTTTGGTGATGGCATTCATTTTCTTTTGCAGGTCAAGTACATATTCTGCAAGCATGGAAAACTCCTGTTGATCTAACAATGTTAGCAGCTTACACAACTATGTTCTGTGAACTACAAAGCAATGCCCCTTTATGTAATAGCAATGAGGAGAGGGAAAGGGTGACAAAAGTGCCCCTAATACATACAGTGCAGTAAGTGAACATGGTCACTGCATGATAAGGACTGTGTTATTGGCAGATCACCTAAAAAAGAAAATCAATGCCGACACCACATCAAAGGTCAGACACAGGCGGTCCCCGGGTTACCAACAAGACAGGGACTGTAGTTTTAATCTTAAGTTGAATCTGTAAGTTGGAACAGGTACATTTTTTACCTGTTCCCGTGACCATGTCCCCTTCGAGACGAAACGTAGGGAGGCTACGTTCTGACGTCACCGCGCTTTGTGATCTGACCCGGAAGATACAGGCTGTTTGTTTTGAGAGCCAGCCGGCTTATTTTTACTGGATGCTTTATATCTGCTGACCTGATGCAAGTGCAATTCCTTTTACTACCTATTAAACCCAAGGATTTTACACTATTTGAGTCCCTTCTTCCTTTCCACATATATTTCGTGTTGGCATATTGATTGAGATCATCCATCACTCGGATTGTCCTGGGCTGGAGATAGGTTCCAAGGATACCATTATACACGCTGTATTTGATCTCCTATAATCCTGATCTTGGTGGAAGTGCATTTCCTCATCACTTTTTCCTTTTGGATGTTCTGAGGACCATTCTCACTTGGGAGATCATTTATTATGAACTTTCTTCCCTATTCGGTGGACTTTATATTGGATTATAGTTCATTCACGATTATACACAGATTTTTTGCATATGCCACTTTTCTATGTGTCACTACATTGATTATTTGTTTGTTTACTTTTGGTGTTGGTTTCAGCACATAGCACCAAATAGGCCGTATTAGCGCGACTTATCCCGTTTTTACAAATTTTTTAAAGCGTAGCTCCAGCGAAAAAAAATGTTTTAATCTTTGTGAATAGCACAGGGGAGGGTTATCACCCCTGTAACATTTGTTTTGTTGTCTGTGCTCCTGTTCAGAAGATTTCACCTCACTTTCTGTCCCAATGACAATTGGATTTTGAAAATTCTGGGTTTTTAGTGAAACAAGGATTGGTGGTAAAGCATCAGTGGAGAGGAGACACCTTTTCCCATATTAACTCTTAGGCCGCGTACACACGAGGGGATATGTCCGCTGAAAACGGTCCGATGGACCGTTTCAGCAGACATCTCCGCTCGTGTGTATGGGCTAGCGGACAGATTTCTCCACCCGACAGATTTCAAAGCAAGCTTTGAAATCTATCCGGTGGGAATCTGTCCGCCCGACATGTCTGCTGGTTAGTACACTTACCAGCAGACATGTCGGCTCCCACCACCGCCGCGCCGCTGCCGAATGGATTCGGCGCATGCGCGGAAGTGTTTTACTTCCTGGTGCGGTGACGTGGCGGTGACGCGGCGGCGTCAACGTCACCGCCGCGTCACCACTACGTCACCGCGCTGTCCAGCGGCGGGGAATTTGATCCGATGGTGTGTACACGCCATCGGATCAAACTCCCGATCGGACATATCCGATGGAAATGGTCCGCGGACCGTTTTCATCGGATATATCCGATCGTGTGTATGGGGCCTGACAGGAGAGAATTTCCCTTCCTAGGGTTAGATTTCCTCTCTCTTCCTATTATTTCCCTCCGTTTGTAAGTAAGAGTCATTTGTAAGTCGGATGTTTGCAAGTAGGGGGCCGCCTGTATTCTGCAATTTACAGTATAAAATGTTTGATTTTGGCTTGAGATAGGCTTTACTATGGACATAAATAATCCCTATAATATATGGAACATGCTTCAAAAGTACACAACAGTACCTAAATTATTGCCACTATTCATCATATGAAGAGAAAATATTTCCCTAGATATAAAATATATGGTAAGCAATGAATGGCAAACAAAAAACAATGTTAAAACAATATTGCTATTTCTGACATGTGGGAGTCAAAGAATGAAACTAAGTAATGTGTATACCTGGGTGTGAATATCAGAGACAGTGGGGTGGGGGTGGGGGCATTTACGAAAGGCAAATCCACTTTGCACTACAAGTGCAAAGTGCACTTGAAATTGCTCTGAACCGAGGGGAAGCTCTGCTGACTTTATCATCCAATCATGTGAAAGCTATGAAATTCAGTTTTTTTATTTTCCTTGCATGTCCCCCTCAGATCTACAGTGACTGCACTTCCAAGTTGCCTTTGGTAAATAACCCCCAGACACACATAAGAGGAGAGGTAGCTTGATGTTCCATGCGAGTTGTTAATGCAATTTAGCTTTCTTGGGAAACCAATGCTGTCAAGGAGGATACATTCCCAATTGTCAATGGCATACTCTACCAGAGCCATATTTTTGTATTTGATGCCCTTAACACAGTGTTTTTCAACCAAGGCACCCTTTAAAATTTGTCAATCTCGAGGCACACATGTGGAAAAAAAATGTATGCCACATGCTTTTTGCACACATTTGCAAACACTTATTTTTGTAAAAAATTTACTTCAATGAATTAAAACAAAACACAATATATACCCCAATTTTGGGGTATAATGTGAAAGATGATGCTTTAATATTGGAATGATGACAAACTTTGGTACTTAAAAATCTCCATAAGCAACGCTTTAAACAACTTTTTTTTTATTTTCCCTGCCTCTTTTACAATTTTTTTTTTTTGGTTTGTTTTTATATCACTTTATTTCTGTTACAAGAGATGTAAACATCCCTTGTAATATATATATATATATATATATATGACAGGTCCTCCATATGAAGAGATCTGGGGTCAAAAAGACCTCATATCTCTCCTTTACCTTTAAAAGCAAAAGATAAAAAAATAAAAAAAAGATTGATCTTTTGCTTTAAAAAAATAAATCAAAATAGTTTACTTCCAGCCTGGACTTTAAGTCATGGCATCGCTCCGATCCTTCAAGGCAATCAAAGAGGATCTACTCTTTCTTTTTTTTACTTATCTTTTATTTTAGTTTTCAAGAAAAACAAAATAGAATACAACATATTATAGCTGATGCAAATACACTTACAGACCAAATTACCAATTCCTTATAATTCACCATATACCTAATATTGGTCTATACATTTATCCTTTCTATTTTCTTTATTCTCTTAAATTACCCCCCTCTCCACCCCCCACCCAAAAAAAATAAATAAAAAAAAAGAGAAGAAAAAAAAAAAGAGGAACCCCCCCCCCCCCAAACAAAACACTGCCCAGACTGCAAAACTTACAGTCTTAGGTTCTCTCCTTTCCTCCTCTCCCCCTACTCCTCCACCATAAGCCTCTTCCCTTCCTCTGTTCTTATAAATTGGTTCAATCTTGACCAGGTTTCTTTATATTGTGTCCTCCTATTCTTTCCCCTCTACTCTTTCGCCTCTGGGACTAGCTGGCCACTCCATTGGATTGTTTCTCAGGCAAGACGGTGGAAGGGGGGGGGGACTTTGCCTCCCGCCGCTTCTGAAAGCGTTCCAGTGGCTCAATAGCTGCTTGGAACACTTTTATGAGAAAGCCAGCCACTGGCTGAAAAAAACAATACCAAGGTTATGGCTGATATCTTCAGCCATAACCCCGGTAAACCAAGCCAAATCTGTAACAAATTGTGGTCTTGTGGGGAAAAAAATAAAAACCTACATAACACTTGTTACAATTAGGGCACTTTCACATTTACTAATTTCATTGCAGGAATGGTGATTTTTTTTTTTATATATAATATACATGGGCTATGTGGGTTATTACTGATAATGATAACTGTATACTTCAATACTGCAGTTTGGCCGCAGGGCAGGTGTAGCACAGGGTACCTGCGGTTTTCATGTGGTTTCTCATAAACTTCTATTATGTAGTATATTTTTGGTACACACCAAAAATGAGGGACATAATAGAAGTCACATGAAAACCGCAGATACCTTGCGCTACACCTGCGTTGCGGCCAAACTGCAGTATTGAAGTATACAGTTATCATTATCAATAATAATCCACATAGCCCATGTATATTATATTACATTTAAAAAAAAAATCACCATGCCTGCAATGAAAAGTGAGGCAATGAAAGTGCCAACAAGTGTTATGTATTTTTTTTTTTTTTTTTTTTTTTTTTAGAAACACCATGCCTGCAATAAAACTATCATACATTGAAAATGACAGGTACAAGTACTGTACCTGTATCTCCTCACTGTTTTGTTTCCTCACTGTTCTTTCACCTCTACTCGTGTTGTTCTTCTCCTCTAGGGAGTGGGAGAGTTATGTTGCTCTCACTCTTAATTTTGTTAGGTTTGGGCTGCTGTCGATTTGGAACTGTCCTGTGGGTCAGTCTGCGCTCTAGGGGTGTTGGTCTCACTCCCGGACCACAGGTGGCACCAGAGGGGTTCTAACAGAGCCGCTCTTTCCCAGCAGCCAATTGGAGGAGTTTTTCCATCGCGAGGCATGCTGGGGAGGGGTATATCTGTGGCAGACGCCATTTTTCTTGGTTCTTTGCGGGTTCCAGGTCCCAGGTGGGGCACCAACCTTTAGGGTGTGCGCATCCAATGGGCCCCGGCGATATGGCCTTCCAGGCCGGGCCACATACTACGCAGAGTTCCAAGTGGATGCTGAAAGGGGTCCCAGTGACTTACTGGGTCCCCAGCTATACTGAAGAGATCCTAAGCTGAGGGCTGTACGGTGGGGAATCGGCGAACCCGGAGGCAGGTTGTCTGAGAGATTTGAGTAAACCAGCGAGGATCTGGTGACCGAGCATTGACAGGTATATTTCAACTGTCAATCGGTGACCCTAGCTCAATTCACTGGGAGGATCTGCTCACCTAATCAGAAACTACAAAGTACTAGGCCTGTGGCAGAGGCATCCTCAGAGCCAGGTCCGTGGCAGGGGCCTGTTACCTCCCAGCAATCTAAAGTGACACTTCGGCTGCCAGACTTGTGGCAGAAGTCTGTCCGGGGGCACTTCACCCACTCTGGCTAGAGTGGCGATGAACAGTGACTATTTCTACTGAAAGCAGGCTTGCTTTCATGTTTATCCAAGCCTGATACTGCAAGGTTCCTTTACTTCATCAACCTGTCCTGTCTACCTTCTTTTGATGTTGGTCGTGTTTGACCGAGGAATAAAGCATTTAAAAAATGTCATCCTTTGGCTTGGACATTCTATTACTGCTCTCACAGTTGCTGCAATCAATTTCCGTAGACTCGTCAAAGGTAACCTAACTTGTGCCGATCCCACATCTAACCAGCGGCTCTTGAGGGAGTATCGCTAAACAAAAAATAAATAAAGCTTGGAAATATGGATGGATGGATGAGTCTGTGTTGAATATAAAACATTAGAGGTTTAGGTTTGTGGTAAATAATAAATTATGCTACATGTACACATTAAAACATAAGACACAAGACAAGGAAAACAACAAAAAAAATAAAATAAAAATAAGTTTGCTTGGTATATTTTTATAGCGTTATGGAGTGCTTTTTCAGCTAACATGAACATTTGCCAAGCTTACTTAATTGCAAAGCTAAAAGCTAAAAGTATCGTAGCAGTAGGTAATATTCTGCAATAAAAAGGCAGTGCTGCATTTTTAATGGCCTCTGCCCTAGGCACAGTAAGTGAATGCACTCTAATAATAATTGGTGGCGACACCAACTCATTCTTTTTAATCAACATGGTATTTTCAGATTTTAATGGAAAAATAGTGTGAAAAGCCAAACAGTAAATACATAAAAACAAATAAATCTGTACACAGTAGTTTAATGGTGCCCTTTAAACCAGTTCTGCCTCGGGACTTCTTCACAACAGACGTGTTGTCATGCATTTGTGCAGCATTATTCAGAGCAGCCAAAATGCATGAACACATGAAAACCTTTTCTTTTCATTAGGACCTATACATATTATGCTGTGCTGTCATATATTGGAGAAAAGTCAATCATGCTGCATTGATCTGCTTTTTTTGCTGGTGAGGAATTGAATAGGGTCCTTCAAACCCCATGTCAACACATGTCAATTTAACATTCATCATAAGAACAGTAAATTGAGAGAAATATCCAGTCACTGACCCAGAGCAAGCATGTAGAAAGTGAAGATAGAACCTCTAACCTGTAGGCTGGGTTCACACTTGTGCGGTGCGTATTTCAGCTCTTTTATCTCTGCAGATAGATAAGGGAAGTGTTCAGCAGATTAGCTCAATTTTTGCTGCGAATTTGGAGACCTGGGAGATGTTCCGAGTGAGAGGAGAGTGGGGGAGAAATGTATTGAGCTGAATGACAGAAATTCCTGAAGAGAACTGAACACATCTGCGAATCAGCTGTGTACCCATAGAAGATAATGGGACTGAATTCGCACCTGAGCCGCACCGCAAGGCCTCCACAACGCATACAGATTTCCGGCAATGCGCAGTGCGAATGCATCGCACATATGTGAACCAGCCTCATTGAAAACAATGTATTTAGAAATGTTCTGTGTTTTGGATGCGGTTGAAACCGCTACCAATTCGCATAGGTGTGAACCCAGCCGTAAACTTATTCCAGGTCAGGAAAGCACCGATGCCAAAAAACACAGTATGACAGATAATTGCATTTTTCTTTAAGGATAGTAGAGCAGTAGTTTCCTATATAATCCCTCAGTAAATGTTCTTTAACCACTTCAGCTCCAGAATGTTTTACCCCCTTCCTGACCAGGCCATTTTTTGCGATACGGCTTTAACTGACAATTGCGCAGTCGTGCGACGCTGTACCCAAATCAAAATTGTATTTTTTTTTCCCACAAGTAGAGCTTTCTTTTGGTGGCATTTGATCACCTCTGTTTTTATTTTTTGCGCTATAGACAAAAAAGGACTGACAATTTTGAAAAAATATATATATTTTACTTTATATTAAAACATATCCAATAAAAACAAATAAAAAACAAAAACAAAATTTCTTTATCAATTTAGGCAAATATGTATTCTGCTACATGTTTTTAGTAAAAAAAAAAAAAATCCCAATACATGTATATTGATTGATTTGCACAAAAGTTATTGCATCTACAAACTATGGGATAGATTTATAGACTTTTTTTTATTGTTTTTACTAGTAATGGTGGCGATCAGTGATTTTTTAGCAGTACTACGACATTGCGGGGGACACGGTGGAAAAAATCTGACACAAAATGATATTTTTTGGGGACCAGTGACACCAATACAGCAATCGGTGCTAAAAAATGCACGGTGCCTGTATAAATGACAGTGGAAGGAAAGTGGTTAACATCAGGGGCGTTCAAAGGGTTGAAGGAGAAGTCCAGCCTGATCTTTTTAGGCTGGGCTCCTCCTAAGGGTCGCAGGAGTGCAGTTTTGCACTCCTGTGACTCGTTTTCAGCGGAGAGCGGTCTGAAGTTCGTTCTCTGCTGATGTCACTGCCATCAGTCGGGGCAGCGCGTTATTACGACTTCCAAGTCTGGATCCGCCAGCTGCCCTGATTGATGGCAGTCTCAGCGAGCCGCTGAGACAGCCTCTCCCCCGCCCCTCCACTGCTCGGCGCTCCAATGAGCACTGAGAAGTAGAGCAGAAGCCATGCTGAGTGTGTCAGCATCGCTCTGCTGGGGAAGGAGTGAGAACTGAGCCATCGGTGGTGTTCGTGGCTCGGTTATCAGTGCAGAGATGTCAGCTATGACTGGAGGAAACACAAGATCCCCATTTTCTTCCCTCACAGAGCGGCAGTCTGCCTTGTTTACATGTTCTGCCTCTCCTGTGAACCATCACTGAGTCCTGGAGGCCAACAGACCTGCTGATTGGCTCCCGCTGTGTCCAGTCACAGCAGGAGTGGGGCTCCGGCGGCGTGTTTGTGTGCCCCAGAGCTGAGAAGAGGAATCAGGTATGTATTTGGGCATTAAGAGCCACCCTGCTGCAGTATATGTACGTGGGGCAGTTCTTAAGCGGTTAAAGTTGGATCCCCGGTATGTCCTTTTTTTTCTTTTACATAGCTACATTGGTAGTATCAAGTTACCAATCTAACTATGTGAAAGAAAAAAAAATCATACCCGGGTAAATAGTCAATATCTGGCTGATCCCTATGGAAGCAGAAAATAACTGTAGTAGTTGTCACTACTACAGTAATCCTGTCTGCTAGATCCGGTGCCTAGCAATTTCCCTGCTGTACAGTAACCTCAGGGGGGTACTATTTAAAAAAAAAAAAACATTTTGCATTTTCTCAAAGAATGCAAAGCGTTCTCCGACTAAACAAGGTGGAGAGGTGGCTCAAGTACGTCACCATTTCCACCTTGTCCAATCAGAGAATGCCATGTATTAATTGAGAGTTCTCTGAATGGCTTCTGCTGTTTCTATCCAGCATGGAATCTGGGACGGAATGAGGATTACTGTAGTAGCAGTGGCTAATACAGGGATTCTCTGATTCCACAGGGATCCCACATGTATGGAACATGCATAGATTGGTCCAAGACTGACCAATGCAACTATGCAAAAGTAAAAAACCATAACCAGAATTCAGCTTTAAATAATGGATTCTGGTGTAAATGACATATGGTTAGATCACTTACAAGGTAAACATAAAAGGACAGGTTATCAGCCCATTTATGCAAAACATGTCATGAATAGTGTTGCTCACGAATATTCGCATTGCGAATATTCGTTACGAATATTGCATATTCGAGTATTCGCGAATAAATCGAATATCGCGGTGAATATTGGCTATTGCGAATATTCGTATTTTTTCAAATGTATTTTTAAAACAGATCACATCCTAGTGATCTCCATCGACGTCTAAAAGCATTGCTGGTATGATTAGAGACCTTGGGCTGAGTAGCTGAGGCGATCCTTTTATGTTGCCGAAATATTCGCAATGCGAATATTCGTATTACGAATATTCGCGAATACTTTCTCTGCCCTTCTGTGTTTTGTGTATAAAAAAATAAAAAAAATTAGCTTTAGTTTAATCATATAAGTTTGTGTAAGTAGAGTTAGTGTTTAGTGCCTATTAGTTTAGTAATCCAGGAAATGATCTCCGGTTTCGCGTGTTGACGAGAATTTCGCAATCAATTTCGCATTCGCATTAGCGAAATTTCGCAAAAAAAATTTTTTTTTATAAAATATCACGAATATTCGATATTAACGAATATTTCATGAATATTCTTCTATATATTCGTGAAATATGGCAAAATCGAATATGGCGTATTCCACTCATCACTAGTCATGAATGGCTTTATTTAATAACACCATAAAAACAGTGATGATGTGCAATAATCAAAGCAACTAGTCATAAATCAACTTCCATTAGCTTTACTAAATTAAACTAATAAAGAACGATCTGTGACTGACCGTCATGAAACATAGACCTCACACACTGACATCTAAGGAGAGTACTCAGAAATATTATTTATATGTACTTATTTTTTAAGAATGGCACGGAGTAAAATGGCCCATAATATCCCATGATCTGCATAACTTGACATACAACTCTTTGTGGTTATACTGTACATGATTACAAGGCCGTTTTAAATCAGTCCATAGATATATGGACAGAGGTCTGAGGATCCAAACGATTGTTCCAGCAGTCATAGTGTAAAGATTTAATATGGCCCCAATAGCCAAGAATGCAAAGACTAATCTTAAGGGAACACTAACAGTTGGTAAGTGAACCCTAAACCCTAAAACAAGGATCTCGGTATAGACGAATGCCGCGTACAGACAATCGGACATTCCGACAACAAAACTTTCTGTCGGATGTCGGCTCAAATTTGTCTTGAATACACACGGTCACAGAAATGTTGTCGGAAATTCCGTACATCAAGAACACGGTGGCGTACAAGACCTAGGACGAGCCGAGAAAAATGAAGTTTAATAGGCATTGCAGCTCTTCTGCTTTATTCCAAGCATGTGTGGAATTTTGTGCGTCGGAATTGTGTACACACAATCGGAATTTCCGTCAACAAAACGTGGTGTCGGAAAATTTGAGAACCAGCTCTTAGATTTTTGTTGTCGGAAATTCCGACAGAAAATGTCCAATGGAGCCTATACACGTTTGGAATTTCCGACAACAAGCTCCAATTGAACATTTGTTGTTGGAAATTCTGATCGTGTACGCGGCATAAGACTAGTTTCACATCTGTGCGGGTGGTTCCGCTGTGGGACCTGCACAAATACTGGTAGCCGCAACCACCCATACCCATGGGCTGGTGCCATTAATCCTAATGGCACGCTGCCCACACTGGAAATCGCACCGATACTGGGAACCTTAGTTCCCACGAGGGCTGCGATTTCAAAAATAGTGCAGGAACTTCTTTCCTGTGTGTCGTGGGGCACAAATGAATGGGCTCTCGAGCCCCCGCAAACTGCGGCCCGCATGGCCTTACATGACTTATAGGTACCTTATGTCTATGATTAAAATAACTTTCACAGTGACACCTGTTCTCAGACCAGACCCATTAAGACCAAAGCAGCTGACACATTTTGTAGACTTCAAATCTCAAAACATTTGTGGATAAGTGCAGCACTAAATCTGTAATAAGTAATCATGCTCATAAACAATGTAGAGATAGACAGCCTCATAGTGTAGTAATTTGAGGATAAAATGTATTTAAAGAGAAGTTTGGGATACAGAAAAAACAATTATACCTAGATAAATGCAACATTGATCCAATGCTCCATTTGCCCCCCACCGGCTCTGTAGTGAGAAATGAGTGACCAAACAGTGCTGATCGCTCAGTTTTCCCCTCTACTCTGAGAAGAGAGCTGTGACTGTCAGTCACTGGCTCTCTGCTTTCCCCTTCAGGGCTCACTGGAACATTGGGCTGTGGAGAGGACGGGGGGGGGGGGGGCTGGCTCAGGCTTTCAGGGGATGGCTGAGTGACTGAACCAGGTGCTGGTCACCGATCATATGATCGTAATGTTTTCAGAGCCTGGACTGGCTCTGTGATGTCATCCGCCAACATGGAGTCAGCTGAAAACTGATCACAGGAATGCAGAATGATCTGAAATTCATAGGAGAAGTATGGCCATTAAAACAAATTTAACATGGTTAAAAAGCCAATATGCATATCATAATCATAAAAAACTGGAACCAAAAAAAAACCTTATACAAAAGGTAACCAATTGAACCAAGTATGTGAAAACGTCTGTGCTCTTCAAGGGAATTGGGTGAACCAAATATAAGGCAACTTCAGTGCTCTTCAAAACACAAAGATTGTAATATCCCATCACCACAAATATTCCCTTCTTACCAAAATAGTAGTTTCAAGCATTGCATAATAATACCACCACGCTCCAACAGACTGGGCTGTAAAAACAAACCAAGTTCCAGATAACAGTAGTACCAGGCATTGGACAATGATCCCATCAGGCTCCAACACCTTAAGCTGTAAAAGCAGACCGGGTTTTTCAATGGACGCAGGAATCAAGGTATCTTTGGAAAAGCAGATATCCAATCTGGCAGCTGAAGGATAAATCCCAGAGCATAAGGGAAGAAGAGGATAGCCTCGTAGTGCAATACGTTTCAACAAAAGGGTTTATTAAACAGCACACTAAAAACTTACATCAAGGCAACCAAACATCAGCAAAAATAAATGCACATAAAAAACAGAGCGGTGCTTTGCACCAGCCAGCTCAAACCTCACAATAGGCTCCGATCAACTAGTTTCTCCATAATAGGCTTCAGCTGGAAAAGGAGACTCCTTTCCCAGCTGAAGCCTATTACGGAAAAACTAGTCAGGTGGCATACAGAACAAGGTTGTCATGTGCAGTTTTCCATGCTTAAAACTAGGGTTGTCCCGATACCACTTTTTTAGGACCGAGTACAAGTACCGATACTTTTTTTCAAATAGTCGCCGATACCGAATACCGATACTTTTTTTAAATGTGGCCCCAAATGCAGCCATGTCCCCCACATATGCAGCCATGTCCCCCCAGCCATGTCCCCCACATATGCAGCCATGTCCCTCTAGCCATGTCCCTCACATATGCAGCCATGTCCCTCTAGCCATGTCCCTCACATATGCAGCCATGTCTATTCAGCCATTTCCCCCACATATGCAGCCATGTCCATCCAGCCATTTCCCCCACATATGCAGCCATGTCCATCCAGCCATTTCCCCCACATATGCAGCCATGTCCCTCTAGCCATGTCCCTCACATATGCAGCCATGTCCCTCTAGCCATGTCCCTCACATATGCAGCCATGTCCATCCAGCCATTTCCCCCCACATATGCAGCCATGTCCATCCAGCCATTTCCCCCACATATGCAGCCACGACCATCCAGCCATTTCCCCCACATATGCAGCCATGTCCATCCAGTCATTTCCCCCATACCTTTCCTTTGCCGCCGAAAGCCGCCGCATGGAGAACATCACAGCATTCATTTGAATAGCTGTTTTGCCCGCACGTATAGACACTCCCCCTTGCTCGGGATTGGACAGATCACGATCACCCATTCAATCCCGAGCAAGGGGGGAGTGTCTATACGTGTGGGAACACTACAGCTATTCAAATGAAAGCTGTGATGTTCCCGCACGCCGTTTAACCCATGCGGCGGCTTTTGATGCGGCGGCTTTCGATGCGGCGGCACGATGCAGCGGCAGCGGCGGGGAGGGAAGTATTCTATTTAGGCATCGGTATCGGTATCGGGACAACCCTACTTAAAACAATGAGTATTGACACTTTGAATTTTACCCATTATACAAAGAAGAGGAATGGGGAAAAGGGTACTGTGATAGCATATTACTAATTACAAATTTAAAGAAAGAGGAGAAACACTAGGTCTTAAAAAGTAACTTCAAAAGCAGCATTAAGTGACAACCATATAGTGTATGTACTGTATGTCGCACTGCATAAAGTCTTATAGCAGCACTCCATGTCATTGAAGTAAAATCTGGGAGGTGAAGGATACCTGGCTATTAATACTACGATAGAAGAAATGAGGGGAGTCAGAGTAAAAAAAAAAAAAAAAGAGTAAAGCGCCTGTTCTCAAGCAGTGTTATTACCAGGAGGCTGTAGCGAGGACAACTACAGGCTAGACACTCAAAATACTTTTCTCTATTGCGCCAACAATGAAACACTTGTAGAAAGAAAATGTTTGGACAGCCGCACTCTGGAAAAACCTTCTCGGTTGCCTTTATTTGGTAAAAGTAATCAAACACCGCACATCACAACAAAAATAGGGGCATACAGCTGACGTTTCGCACTATCAATCAGTGCTTACTCATAGCATACGTTTTTTCCAGAGTGCTTCGTGCATTTCCGGCACCTGGGTTTCTCTGAGAGGACACGGATCCATCCTCATACCTTATTGGAGCGGTGATTATCATCTCATACCTTATTGGAGCGGTGACTATCAATGAAACACCGATACTGCTACACTCGCACGTCTAGCACAGAGAACAATTTCTGGGCTGGGAAAAGGAAGGACTCTAAGCAAGGTCCATCAGAGGAACAAACTCTGAATCTAGAGATCATATTTAATTAAAGGAGTTGTAAAGGAAAAAAATGTTTTGCCTAAAATTAATGTCTGCAAGGTAGACAGACAGAATAGTGTAATGATTCTTTTAAGAAACTAGTAAATACCTATTAAATTCCTTCATCTATATCACCTCCGGCGTTCTAGTTTCTGTTCTCTCATTCACTTCCTGGTTTGCATCATTTGTTCATGTAAGAACTACATTTCCCAGTATGAATTGCGGCACGCCCAGTATTTCACACCTAGAGTCTCTAACACGTAGAGAGCGTCCTGTAGTTCCCAGGAGGGGGCGAGCACGTTACTGACCACCACAGTAAAGTCTCCCTTAACGGGGGTCAGTAAATCAGACAAGCAGGAAGTGAACAGAACAGAGAAGAAATAGAGCAACTTCTGGGCAAAAACGAACAATGAGTGAAAAGAGGAATGTCTGCAGGTAAAGGATGCCAATTATGATTATTTTTTCCTTTACAACCCCTTTAAGCATTCCAAGCTTTAAAGCAGAACTCTAGTAAAAATAAATAAATGATATATAAAAAAGCAGCCTTTACTGCAGTACTCGCCTTCAGTCCTGATTAGCCTCCTGCAGTACTTCTTTCCCACCACTACAGGTCCCCAATCTTCTTCATTGAAAGACAGCGAGCATCGTCAAACCCTATTCTTTTAAGCCATGGGTGTCATTGACCCACCCCCAGTTTGTGGCTAAACAATGAAGGAGAAGCAGCAGAGAAATGAGGTCATCTCACGTTTTTTTTTTCTCTCCTTATCGGCACTTAAAGTGATTTACTCCTTGTGTTGCTTATTTGTTTATTTCTCTCACAGTCTAAGCTCAGATATACAGGGACTGCAAGAGGATGACACCAGGTAACATTTAGGTACTTCTACACTGCTGGAAATGTAAAAAAAAAATACAATTGCTGATATTAACCACTTCAGACCCGCGGTATAGTCGAATGACGGCTACAGCGCGGGTCTGAATATCCAACCTGCCGTCAAAAGACGGCCGCCCCTTTGGGCGTTCCCAGCGCGAGTTCTAGAGCGCGCTGCGGGGAATCCCTGTGTTGGCCGTGTCCCTTGGAGTGGCCGTTTGCGATGCGATCTGTGTGGCGAATGAGAGATGATCTCACAGATCATCTCTCATTGCCGTTTTTACACAGAGACAGTGTCCTGTCTCTGGAGAGGAGGAGACCGATCTGTGTCCCTTGTACATAGGGACACAGATCGGTCACCCCCCCAGTCACCCCCCCCCCTCCCCCCACAGTTAGAACACACCTAGGATACATTTAACCCCTTCCTCACCCCCTAGTGTTAACCCCTTCAATGCCAGTCACATTTATACAGTAATTAGTGCATATTTATAGCACTGATCGCAGTATAAATGTGAATGGCGCCAAAAATGTGTCAAAAGTGTCCGATGTGTCCGCCATAACGTCGCAGTACCAATAAAAATTGCAGATCGCCGCCATTTCTAGTAAAAAAATAAATAAAAAATAATAATTCTGTCCCCTATTTTGTAAGCGCTATAACTTTTGCGCAAACCAGTCGCTTATTGTGATTTTTTTTTTTTTTTTTACCAAAAATATGTAGAAGAATATGTATCGCCCTAAACTGAGAAAAAAAATGTCGCACTTTTTTGTTTATAGCACAAAAAATAAAAACCGCACAGGCGATCAAATACCACCAAAAGAAAGCTCTACTTGTGGGGAAAAAAGGACGTCAATTTTGTTTGGGAGCCACGTCGCACGACTGCGCAATTGTCAGTTAAAGCGACGCAGTGCCGGAAGCTGAAATTTCACCTGGGCAGGAGGGGGGCCCAGTAAGCAAGTGGTTAATGAATAAAGGACTGTTTCTTATGATTCTTCCTAGAGTTTAGCTTTTAAAAACAACTCCACCTTTCAGAGTATTTTAATTTTACAACAATATTTACGATGTAACATGTCATATTTGAAATTGTCAAAAGGGAATGTAATCCTCAATAGAACATAAGTGCGATGATGTCACCAAACCTGTAGCCCAGTGATACTTTCTCCAGCCCTGTAGCTGAAGGCCCATACCTCTGTACAGACAAGGGGCTGGAGGAAGAGTCTAATGCCCCGTACACACGATCGGAATATCCTATGAAAAAAGTCAGAATCTGATTTTGTGTAGCGTCCTCAGTTTTTTTTTTTTTTTATTGGAAATTACGATGAATTCTATCAGACTTTAGATATAGAACATGTTCTATACTTTTCCTATAGAATTCCCTCGGCCAAAGCCTCGATCCACTGATTGCAGGCTTCACTGAGCTTTGCAGGATCAAAAGTCACACTGGAGGCAATGCAAAAGAGCCAGGTGAAAATAAAAATAAAAAAAAAAGAGCCCAAAGAATTTAAAAGTAATATAAAATAATGAATGTGTAATATTATATATATACACATATATACAGTGTGTGCAAATGTGTGTATATATATATATATATATATATATATATATATATAAAATCTCATTACACGTATCAGTCATATGTACTTTATATATGTCAGAACATGGATTTATATAAGTCAGAACATGGATCGGTCACATCGTTTTTGCATTTGTCATGTTCTTTCCACAGAAACACTAGGGAATAAAAAAAAAAATGAAAGGCGGTATTTGTGAATGACAGTGGATATGGAGAACTAAAGACAGGACGCCATCACATTTCAAGATCTGCAGCGGGGACTGGTAAGTGGTAACACCTCGAGCCACATGTTTTATGACAGCGCTTGTTATGTATCTACTTGAGAAAAGCAAGGTTATTGTGCGGAAATGCAGTAAGTGAGAGAGTTGAAAGGCTAATTATAGCAACATAAAATCGCCACTTTTGTTGCTAAAATGGAAAAGCTTTAGGATAATGACAATGTATTTAGAGCAGTATGTGGGATTCTATACATATTTAGCAAGCACAGTGTGATGAGTTGCTGCTTGGAATTTACACCTGTGTGATTTACATTAACCTACCAATAAAAAAAGGTGCTCAAACTCAAAATAAGAGGACATTCACAGTAACACAGAAAGTCCTATTGTTATATAAAGACTTAAAAACAAATGTCAAATAAAACATTACTAAACTTTCAGGCCACACATCATTTTAACCCCTCCAGGTCTAGCGTTTGTGGTCCTTATGGGGCAGTATAGTTTCCACATTAACATTATGGTTTATATATATATATATATCTATATATATATATATATATATATATTACACACACACACATATATATACATATACACACACACAGCCTATAGATATGTAGGTGTGTTACAAACAAAAAGTGCTCTATTAATGGAAGCCATTTAGAACCTGAACACACATAACTTTATTTCTATTGTATAGTGCAGGTCAGCAATTTACACAAGGTCTTCTAAAAAAAAATTACAGCTTCTAGTCACAGGTTTAAAAAAGAAAAATCAGTTTTCAGAATGCAAAATAAATAATATCAAATAAAATGTTTTAAAATGTAATACAAATACGGTATGTATTGACCTCAAGCCTGTAAACCATTGAAGCTATAATCAGTAGATCAATGGGTTGCTGGTGCAATATCAGGCTCATGCAGACACCTTCTCTAGCTTTCCATCGGTACCAAACTTCAGGTAGAAAGCTGGAGGAAGTGTCAATGGACTACAAGTGTGCGGATCAGGGAACGAGGATTGGGCGGCTTAGCAACATGTTAAACCCTAAATACAGGATTCTAAAGGCAAACTTGGCTTTTAAACAGTACAATCAATATGTAAAATGAATTATATTAACAATACTCATAGCAAGGGGGCACCCTGGAACAGAAAAATAAGTACTGCGGCATGGACAGATGAATTGTCTTAAAGAGGGATTGAACAACGTCTGTGTCTGCTGTATACAAAGCACACATACAGTATACAATGGTCCTTGTACCCAGAAAATACTATTTACTGTCTCACAGACACAATTAACACATTGGTCAGGTCTTTGTACAGAATAATGTATAGAGTGCAGAGGTCAGGAATGGGAGAGGGCAAACAATTAGTTTCCTATCAATATGGGAATGAGATAGAATAAAGGTAGGAATAAAGTTAAAAAAAAAAAAAAAATGACATTTCTGGAAAGTATAGTGATTGGTTACTCACATATAGCACAAGCCCTTTGTCAGTTGAAAACAGTAGCAGAGCGGCGGTGACAGCTATCAAGACACAGTATTGTAAGTAAAGTTTTTGGTTATAATATATATTATTATAATATACCAACAATAGAAGAGCTACGGCCAATGTATGCCAACAAATAAAATATTTTATTAAATATATAAGCTGGTCTCATAGATAAAATGGCCCAGATTCACGTAGATCGGCGCATTATCGGTCCGGCGTAGCGCACCACTTTTCCGTTAGACTTGCGCAATCTAGCCGCGTAATCCCGCGATTCACGTAGCTTTTACGCAAGAGATTGCGCAAGCGTAAGGTTTTTTCCGGAGGCGTAAGGAGGAGTAATACAAATTGGGAAGGACGTGGGCGTGTTACATTGAAATGAGCCGTGACCCCATGCAAATGAAGGGCCGGCCGACTCGCGCATGCGCGCGTGAAGGAAACCATGTCAGCTCCGTTGTGCGCATGCTCACAACTCGGGAGCGGCGCAATCAGTGAAATTGGAAATGGACTAGGGCAATGTTGTGAACTACGCAGACAGCATAAATAGACACACACAAACGCCCTTCCATTGCAAAAGTACATCCCTT
This sequence comes from Rana kukunoris, assembly GCA_029574335.1. Classification (NCBI taxonomy): domain Eukaryota; kingdom Metazoa; phylum Chordata; class Amphibia; order Anura; family Ranidae; genus Rana; species Rana kukunoris. Next base: position 211,495,867 of record CM056050.1, on the reverse strand, counting down.
TGTGTCCCTTCCCATTGAATCAAGTGCTTTTGCTCTGTTGTTCGTTAGAGTGTGTTTTGTACAGTAGTTGTGAGATTAGTGTTCTGTGTGATCTAGTGCTTGTTGGTAGTTTTGTGAAAGTGTATTTTGATAAGTGTTTGAGACTGTTTGTTTGATTGATAGATTTCTGAGCGTTTGTTTTCTTGCTTTATTTTTTCATCTGATTTTTTTGTGTCTGTTTCTTGCTGAGTGCTAGTGTGATTTTTGCCTGTTCTTTTTCTCTTTGTGTGTGTTCTTGTCTGATTGGTTGTGCTTGTATTTGTGACAGATTTTTGGTGACTGCTAGTGAGTTTGTTTGGAAGTATGACTGAGAGAAAAAGAAAGCTGAATTTTACAGTGGGGGAAAAAAGAATTCTTGCCCGGGCCATTACCGACTATGGGCGTTTTCTCCACGGCCCGCAGAGTGCCACCACCACCCCGGCCAGGAGGAGGGAGATATTGGATATGATCACGGAGCAGGTCAATTCAGCGGGGGAGGGGGAGACACGGACCCGCTCTGGGATTGAAAAGAAAATAAATGACCTCCGGCGTGAGGTGAAAAAAAAACTGGCCGCAATAAATGCCCATGCCAGGGGCACAGGAGGGGGCCCACCATGCCGGGTTAGATTTACAGCGACGGAGCGTGTGGTGGCCCTGACCTTTCACCGGCATGAAGTGGAGGGCCTGCCAGGCTTTGACACAAGTCCGGTCCCCGCGGTGCCAGGTAAGGTTTTTATTTCTCTCAGGTGTGTAGCATGTGTGGGGGAGGGGGTGAAAGGGAATATGTGGCAAGTGTGTGGATCCTCCAACCTGTGAATGTTTTGTGTCATCCACAGCTGTGCAGGAGGGTGCAGGGCCATCTGGACTGACCGCTCCAACCCCAGGACAGCAGCCTAATGAGGCCCCCCCAACAAGGCCAGAGTCCGCAGAGGAGGAACAAGAGGAGGGGGAGGATCATGCGGAGGACGATCATGAGGAGGAGGAGAATCATGAGGAGGAGGAGTCCATGGAAGGCACTGGCCGTTTGGTTTCTGCGGACTCTTCCCCTCTGGCTGCAAGAAGCCTGCCCTCCCTAAGGGTGAGCCCCCCCCCTCCTCCCCCAACATGGCTCCCCTCACAAGGGCCTCCCCTTCTCCCCGGCCACAACCCTCAGCTGGAGCCAGGAGGTCATCCCATAGCACCAGGGGGGCGCCCAATCTCCTGCCCGCCTGTCTGAGAAGGAACCTGGCCACCCAGACCCGCCTTCTGAGACAGCTCTGCCAGACTATGGGGCGGGTGGATCAGAGCCTGTCCTCCATCAATGATAGGCTGGGTAACCTGGACTCCCACTCCCGGGCCTCCACAACCTGCCTAAATGACCTGCAAACTACAGCAGCAGGCGTTGGGCAGGATGTGAGGGCCCTTACCCAGGCTATCCAGGGCAACACGGCAACACTTGGTGCTGCCCTGGACAGAATAGCCGTGGCCTTGGAGGGCAGGCCGCCAGGTGGGCAGATCTCAGGGGCTGCTCCTCCTTCCCCGGCTTTTCCCCTCCCCCATGCGTCTCCCCTGAGGGTCCGGGGCCGTGGCCGGGGGCGCCCCAGGCGTGGCTCAGGCAGAGGGCATTCATTTTTTTTTCCCCCTTTTTTGGGTTTGAATGCATTTTTATTTTTGTTCTCTGCATTTTTTTTTTTTCTATGCTTTTTTTTTTTTGGCTTTTTTTATTTTTTTGCTGACATTTTTGGCATATTTTGGGTTGTGAATGATGTTTGAATGTGGGGGTGACATTCCTGCTGGAAAAGGGGTGTCATCCTCAATTTGGGTGAAGAAGGGTTCCCCAGGACCAGGGAGAAGTGATTCCCAGGTCCGTGTGAATGGTGTATGAATGTACAGTGACATAATTGGAGCCTTGACGTGGCGTTACTGCTCACCAGTCTTGCATGGTGGACTGGTGCCAATCCAATTTGATGAGGATGTGGGGTGTGTGTGCTAGGGACCACAGTGATGTGCATGCATGCATTCTCATAGTGCCATGATTAATGTGTGTGTTTAACGTGCAAAGATGCTTAATGTGAGCTGGCATGAGATGGGGTCATGAGATGGGGTACCAGTGCATATGCAGAGTCACCTTGAAGGGAAAAGACAGGAGGATGTTAGTAGTGCATGTGCCACTTATGAGGTGTGCATCACGGGAGGGGATAGTCATGCCTGACTCCCATGTCACTCACCAACCAGCCAGCTGTCCCCATACATGTTCTGTTTGAAATCTGTGGGGATGGGGCTCTGATTGTATATGTAGCTGTCATGGGTGTCATGGGTGGTGTCATGTGTTGGGCTGCTGATGTCCTCCTGCAAGGTTGTGGTAATTCCATGATGGCATGAGGGGTGAATCTGAAGATGCGAGACACCTCAGAATCTCTCATGCCAAAGATGTCTATGCGTGTGTGATATATCAAGTGAAGAGTGAGGGGCTTGTATCAGATAAGAATATTGTATTAGATTAGATTAAATTGTAAATTTTATATAAGCAAAAAAAAAAAAAACATCTCCCGTGCCCTCCTTAGTGCCATCCTCCGTGCCCTCATCCTTCTTTGTTCATCTAAAGTCAGTAGTATAGCTATGCGCGACGATGCCCCTGGCATGTTGGCATACAGATTGTTGGGCAACACGTGTGACTGCTGAACTCCTCACTAACAGTGTTGCTTTATCTGACAATTAGACTTTTTTTCAAAATTTAGACCAGCTTTTAGGTCCTCTAACTTTAGACAGAACATTTTGCAGTTGCGCACATCGCGTAGCCTGCGCAGCAACTGCGTTTTTTTGTGAATCCCCGTAACTCCCTCATTAGCATATTTGACTAGCAAATCAATGGTGTGTCTAGCGCAGTTTTGCGCGAAGGGAAGCGAATGTCTAATTCAATTACGCCGGACCAAAAAACGTAGATTTCTGGCGTATATTGTTTTGTGAATCGCGTCCAACTATACGCACGCGCACATTTAGACTTACACACGCGCAACAGCAGTTGCGCAGGCGTAATCGCTCTGTGAATCTGGGCCAATATTTCTATATTCATTCACATAAGTAACAAACAAAATAACAAATGGAGTGCAGAAGCTAGGACGAGCACCATGCTCACACCTAAGCAGCATTCCCCCTGCAGGGTCCCAACCAACATCAGAGCTTGCAGAGTTTCACCTTACATCAGTGTCCCCAGAGTATCAACTTACATCAGTGCCCCAGAGTGTCACGTTACCTTAGTGCCCCCAGAGTCCCTCCTCAGCAGTATGCTGAGAGGCTGAGCCAGCAGTTAGTCCAGGCATTTGGGTGGAGGTCAGCTGATAGCAGACTTTAGCTCGCTGCCGGCTAAATACAGGTCACAGGAGTGCACAGCGAAGTGCACTCCTGTGACCAACAGGAGAAGTAGGCCCAAAAGAGCTTTAGTCCTGCGCCTCCTTTAAGTGGGAGCAGTGTGTCCATTTCAGTTGATTAAGTGTAGAGAAAGGCAGATCTTCACTGCGAACCATGAACCAAAAACACTTTAATTAATTTAATTTAATTAATTTAATTAATTTCTAATATTCAAAGCAATCTCCCCCATCCATCCATGTCTCCATGCTTGATTTTGTTGAGAAATCACTTTACAAAAAACCCTCCTAGTATTTCTGGCTGTGGCCATCTTGGGTAAGGGCAAATGATCCATGTAGCATTTACTTCCTGGAATCCATCTGCCAGGAAGTAACTAAAATGTAAAAAAAAAAAAAAAAAAAAGTTTAAAAACAAGTAAATGTGATATACTTTCCCATCTATTTGCTAACCTGTAGTATGGACCATTTTGGTGACAATTTTGCCAGTCATTAAAGTGAAACTTCACTCTCCCAATCAACATTAATTATTTTTAATGAGGATTAAAAATAATTAATGTTGATTGGGAGAGTGGAGTTTCACTTTAATGACTGGCAAAATTGTCACCGAAATGGTCCATACTACAGGTCTGTACAGTAGACCCATAATAGAAGATTGGCTTGCTGTTTAAAATGTAGCTCCAGCTGTGTTCTTAATGAAGTCTTGAAAATGAACTAGCATTTTAAATTTAGTTGAAGGATATCAATGCAGAGAATAGCATATGGACAACAAAATACCCTGTTCAAAGACTAAACAAGAAACAATTGTATCCGCTTGTGTAGAATTTGAGCTAGCAACATGCACCTTTTGTAAAAGAATTGTTAGATTTAAAAAAAAAAAAAAAACATTTAAAAACTCAGTTTTCCTTTTGGGAGAATGTTGGTGATTATTCAACCAAACTGCACTCTGTTGACTGCTATAGGAGAGAGGCAGATACTTTAACCACTTCCTTACTGGGCATGTAAACCCCCTTCCTGACCAGGTGAAATTTCAGCTTGCGGCACTGCTTCGCTTTAACTGACAATTGCACGGTCGTGCGATATGCCTCCCAAACAAAATTGGCGTCCTTTTTTCCCCACAAATAGAGCTTTCTTTTGGTGGTATTTTGTCACCTCTGCGGCTTTTATTTTTTGCGCTATAAACAAAAAAGGACGACAATTTTGAAAAAAAATACAATATTTTTCACTTGTCGCTATAAAAAATAGCCCAATTAAAAAAAAAAAATGTAGTTTAGGCCGATACGTATTCTTCTACATATTTTTGGTAAAAAAAAAATAAAAAAATCGCAATAAGCGACTGGTTTGCGCAAAAGTTATAGTGCCTACAAAATAAGGGACAGAATTATTATTTTTTATTATTTTTTTTTTTACTAGTAATGGCGGTGATCTGCGATTTTTATTGCGACTGCGACATTATGGCGGACACATCGGACACTTTTGACACATTTTTGGCACCATTCACATTTATACTGCAATCAGTGCTATAAATATGCACTAATTACTGTATAAATGTGACTGGCAGGGAAGGCGTTAACACAAGGGGGTGAGGAACGGGTTAATGTGTATCCTGCATTGTGTTCTAACTGTGGGGGGAGGGGGGGTGACTGGGGGGGTGACCGATCTGTGTCCCTATGTACTAGGAACACAGATCAGTCTGCTCTCTCCCTGACAGGACACTGTCATTGTGAGAGCCGGCAATGAGAGATGATCTCATATGTTTACATATGAGATCATCTCTCATTCGCTGCACAGATCGCATCGCAAACGGCCACTCTGATTGGCCGTTCGCGGCGATCTGTGATTGACTGTGTCCAAGGGACACGGCCAGTACACAAGTTCCCCGCTGCACGCTCTGGAGCGTGCGCTGGGAACAAAGAAAGGGGCTGCCGTGAAAACACGGCGGCCCGGAGATTTAGAACCACCCTGCGGCCGCATATAGTCGTACGGCCGTAGGGAAGTGGTTAATAATGTTATAGACACTACTGCTCAGGATATTATGAGATCATAACCATCAATAGTGGTGATTGGCAAAGAAACAACACACCTCTACAATTCAAAAGGAGGGTGGGTACAGACACTAAATGATCCTGTATAGATTATATTAGTTTGCACTAATAAATATAAAATGTGGAATAATAAATAAGTATCTTAGTTGCTGTATAGAAATTCCTAAGCTTACAAGTATGAATAGGTGAATATAATTCAATAAATAAATAAATGAAACAAAAAAAAAAAAAACGATGCTGCTAACAATCCCCTAACAACATGCATAAATATTGAAATATTAGTATTGTAATAATAAGTGAGAAAAAAGTCAATATAAAACTCTGTACCGCCCAATCAATTTAATTGCAAGTGCAAGTCCTGTTCAGCAAGAGCAATAGGCAGTCGATATGATTTCTTAAAGTGTTCATTTCAAATCAGTGCTCCAGAGAAGGATCTCCGTAGACAGAGACTCACCAATCTAAAATGATTTCTTAAACTAAGAAAGTCTTAGCAGACTTATGAGTCGTGTAGATATACCGCTACTCCAATGGTTTGAGGATGACAATCATATATGCTACATGCATAAGAAAGGAAGAAGGAGACCAGCATAGCACAACCTATGTGTTAAGAATTAAATCTAAAAGCCATTAAAAAACAAACAAACACAGCAAAAGTGCCCAGCAGCATAATTGCACCTGCCAGTAATGTTGTAAACACTGACTGGAATTTTCCCATGACTTTGTTGTAGGCAATAAAGTATTTCAGCTCAGTCTCTGCAGTGCTACAACCCTGCCCAACTAGTTTTTTTCAAAGACTGACTTCCTCAGGAGACTATGTACTTTATATTTGTTTGTTTTTTAGGATAGACTTACTAATCAAATATATTTAGCAATAAAGTTTTACAGTTTGATTGTTAGCGATGTATTATATTTATTTACAAAACAATTCTGTTATGTTTTTAAGACATCCAATTTAATAATAGCGGACTGCAAAGCTATAGAAGGCACACATTGTAAAAAGATGACATTAAAGGAAATAGAAAATCTAGTGTTTGTTCTCTTTAAAGCAGTAAATGTTTTCACCTGCAAGGAAATATCATAATGTGCTAGTATGCATTGCATGCTAGCATATTATGAAAGATTTACCTTACAAGGAAGCCCTCCATAACCACGGTCACTGCTGCAGAGACTTTCATGCGTCTTCCTTCCGGGATTAGGGAATCCAGCCGTCTGGTTGGCCGAGCTGCAATGACGTTGCTCCCGCACATGCATGCAGGAGTCTCGGCCCTGGCACACAGCTCTGAAGGAATGGTACAGGTATGCCATGCCTTCAGAGCGCTTGTGAGCGTGACGTCACCAGCTGCTCACTAGAATATCTCAATATATATTCAGATATTCATTTTACCTACAGGTAAACTGTATTATAAGATTACCTGTTGGTAAAAAAAAACTCTCCTAAACAACACATGTAGATACCCTCAGATGTGAATGTAGCCTTATGATATTTATGATATTCTTAGAGCTAGTTTAAAAGCAGACCTTAAGACCAGATAGCAATGCCCATTTTTTAGTAAGCCCCCTCCATCATTTCTAAATGCCACAAAAAAAAAAGTTGTTAAAACAAAATGTTAGACAATTTACATTTCCCCCTGCAACATCTTATCACACGATTTGTACTCGGAATCTTCGGGTTCTCAATTTACTGCACTGTGCAAGGCAGGGGAAAGGCAGGTATATTTTCTACCTTTTTTTTTAAGTTAATATTTCTGCAAGAAGCATCTTCCACTTTAAGCTTTTTTTTTTAATTCCTTAAAATCCAGTTTATAAATCATGCTAGTGTTTAATTGGAAAATGGTCAGTGAACATGTGATATGTAACTATCATATTTTTAGTTTGACAAAAATAATCCCTTTCTAGGCCATTGGCATTGTTGATAATTTTATGCAACACGTCTTTATCAGAACAACTATTTCTATTCAGTCATACAAAAGACAAAGGATATAAATGATACCAAGAATGCTCAATCTAAAACCAAATTAATGATAGTCCTAAAACAAGCAGATGGAAGAGGAAACATCTTGATATGATATTTTTAGGCCTGCAGTTTGAAAGATCTCCATTGCTCTATTATATTAACGCACAAAAGGCTTGTTCTCATGGTTATGACCTGCAGCCTTTTTTATTTTTATGACGCTTTCAGCAGAGAAGCTATGGGAATAAATGATTCCTACCTTCCTGTTCACATGAAAACACCATCAAAACCCATGTTTGTCCAACTGTTCTAATCAAAGCCTATTTTGTAAATCAAATCCATATTGTATTTTACCATCTCATTTATAGACTTCCTTCTGCATATAAAACCTATGTATAGTCCGGTAAGGCTAGCAGAGAATAAGGATTTTTTTACATGGGCATTTCCATGTGTAAACTTAATGCAGTAGGAGAAAGGGGCTCGCATTTTGTATATGCTGGTCCAGGCCCTGTACAGGAAGACCAGTGGAACCCCCTTATCCATGGCCCTGATCGTCCATGCTGCAAAGTCACACAGCTGTGTGCAATGATCCAAAATTGACATTACAAACATGGAGGATGTTTTCTCATGCACAGGTAAAATGTTAGCATGGTCAACAACAGTGCAACCTAAAATCTCAAGTAATTTTGCCACTCCTTGGTTGGTTGGTAGGTTGGCAAGTAAATTGGCAGGTGCATGTATGTGAGATAGGGACCTTAGATTTTAAACCCCTTGACTGCGGAATACTTAATCAGTACTATATAAATACCTGTAATAAATAAATGCGGCCTATCACAGATCAATATATGAATAAGTCAGCCTCAGTATTACATTGTCTCTCCACATATTTTTTAAGCCCCAAGTTCATAATTACTAAAGGCAAATTGGCTGCTGAATTCAATCATGTGCAAATAAAAAAACAATGTTCTTCTTTTCATGTGATTGGGCATTCTTTGTGTAGTGCCCCCTGGGTCTTCTGGGGCAGGGTGTGACCTCCATAGGCAGGGAGCAAGCTAGAATTTACCCCAGGGCCAAGTCTATGGCCATAATGGGGAGTTTGAAACAGAAATTGGGCACCAACCACTTTACATTTTAAAGCTTTAATGTAGAGCTTAAAAGAAGGTAGTAGGAGAGATGGTTAGGTGACTCATATACCAGTAGCAGATCATCACAGACTCCTTGGATCCAGAAAAAAGTACAGCTTCACCATACCAGAACCTTTAAGCCAACCCAGCGATACTGCAAACACATTTTCAGATTGTAGATCAAGATCCAGCTTTACAGTGTCAGAACCTTTAAGTCGACCGGGCAACACTGAAAGCACATTTTAGATGTAGATGCGTCCTCCAAACGAGTCACCAGGCCCTCTTGAGAGACCAGCCTTTATCCTAGCTCTCTTCAGCAAGGGTCCTCCCCTGGATCTCCTCTATTTGGCGAGGCGTCTTCCAGGCCTAAGGACTACCTCAGGATTAGCAGGCCCCAGACAGGCTTCTGGGCCCACTTGCAGAGCTCACTTCAGCGGCATGTCCTCAGGCCATGAGGGCCTCAGGCAAGATAGCGGGCACATGGCCTGCCCAAATAAATATTGTTTCCCAGAATGCACAAGCTGCAAAGAACCTCCTACTGGGCTGGCTGAAAGAAGAACATTCATAACTCAACCTAGTACCATCTCATACTGGCCTATGGTACCAGTGACACTTACTTGCGACAGTGAGAAATACACAACCTAATTGAGCTTAGGGAAAGACCAGATAAACCGTACAATCAGTCTTGGCTGTTTACAGCCCAGCCAAAAATGTAATTTACATGATAGCCCCAGTTTAGTACCAGTGGGCTGCATTCACTAAGCTGTAGGAAAAATCCATTGCAGGGTGTAACTTCCCTTGCAAAGTGAGCGGTATGTTTGCCTTTAGTAAATCACCCCACCATGTAACTGCCTTTACAATGCAGAGTGCTGCACGGAGGAGAAATGCAGATGGAGCAGTGCTGAGGGAACAAAGCTAAATGTTTACGGGAAGCATTCAGTACTGCTGACAGAAAGAAGCAGGCGCTCTTCTGCAAAGAAGAGCTTGGAAAGGAGAGTAAACAATAAGAAAGAGAGCAGTCAGGTGGAGCATGCTTACTGTGGGACTAAAGCTGCATGGGGCCAATAAGTCTGCCAGGATACTGCTCTTCTTTTTTATATTATAAAGGATATGTACAGTTTACTGAGCACACACCTTGTGAATACAAAAACATATTTCCTTTGGAATGAGGATGGATCCCTTTACAATTTCCCTTTTGCCAACATATTTAATTAGTGTGTGTCTTATTTTTCTTAATTGCATATGTAGCGCAAATGGCTATATTTATACCAGTATAAATCGCTTACCCCCCGCATGTGCGTACATCCAAACCCCCCCCCCCCCCACTTTTGAGGAAAAATAACATCCAAATAACATCCAAATAAATAACTAAATATTTATCCAAATAAATATTTATCCTAAATAACATCCAAATAAATAACATCCACATAACATCCAACCCCCCCCCCCCCCCCACACACACACTTTTGCAGGAAAAAATAAAATAAAAATCACACTATGTTGAAACAGAGAAATAAATATTTGGTTCATTTGAGGTCTTGACTTTTTATTCAACGAGGACCTTCAAAAATGACACTATCCACAAGCACATGAAATACTGCATAGGTACTTTTTCAAGTCAAGTTTCTTCAACATCAAACAGACTAGAGAAATTGTGAATGAAATATTCCATGCGTGATTTCAGAATTCTGCCAGCAGTGCACTGGTGTAGATTAGCCTCATCTCCTGCATCTGCAGCCAACAATTTCTTGTGATTTACTAAGTGGAATAACATCAAGAGCAGCTCAATTCCCAATGGTCTTTTTGAAATGCAGCAGCATAAACGAAGGAAAGGGGGATGGTATGATATTTAGAGCATGTAAATGAACACTGCTCCTGTTTGCAAATACCACATTTAATGGTCCGAGTGACTTATGCAAGCATATGGTTTCATCAGACTTGTTGTTACAAGTGAATGAAAACGTAGTACATTCCAACCTTTTGTTTTTGTAAAGGTTCTTACTTACTGTATGTCTTATTAGATTTCCTTCAAAATGAAGCTCCAGACTAACCTAGTAATAGGTGCAAAACTAACCACATGCCATGCATAATCCTCTTCTTATTCACGTTTAATAAAAAAAAGCAGATCCTACAGATAAAAACATCCAGTAAAATAATACAATACTTATACTTTACAAGTTTTAACTAACACAGCATAGAAAATAATGTCTAGATTGTGTGGTGTGAGTGCAGTCAAGTATGGAATAACTACCAGGGACATCCCTGCTTGAGTCATTTCAGTTTAGGTGCCGTGATAGCCTCTTTGTGAACTGTAGGGCAGTGGTCCCCAACCCTTTTGGCACCGGGGACCGGCTGCATGGAAAAAAAATTGTGCCAAGGCCCGGCGAGGGGGGTGGGGGGGGGGGTTGGATGTACGCACATGCGGGGGGTAAGCGATTTTTCGCGGGCAATAACTGGTGTTCTGCTGTTGGCGCTTCAATCGTCACAGCACCATGGTTGGTATGGTGTCAGAATGATTGAAGCACATCATTTCTTATAGTACATTGTAATATAAATGAAATAGTTCAACTCACCATAATGCAGAATCAGTGGGAGCCATGAGCGTGTCACTTGCCATGTTGCCTGCCAGCAGATGAAAAATGTCACTTTTCACGTCACCTGCCAGTGCCACCAGATGAGGAATGCCACTTGCCACATCCACTGCCTGCCACCAGATGAGTAATGCCACTTGCCACGTCACCTGCCAGTGCCACCAGATGAGGAATGCCACGTCACCTGCCTGTGCCACCAGATGAGGAATGCCACGTCCACCAGATGAGGAATGCCACTTGCCACATCACCTGCCAGTGCCACCAGATGAGGAATGTCATGTCACCTGCCTGTGCCACCAGATGAGGAATGCCATGTCACCTGCCTGTGCCACCACATGAGGAATGCCACTTGCCACGTCACCTGCCAGTGCCACCAGATGAGGAATGTCATGTCACCTGCCTGTGCCACCAGATGAGGAATGCCACTTGCCACATCACATTTCAAGGCCACCAGATGAGGAATGCCATGTCACCTGCCTGTGCCACTAGATGAGGAATGCCACGTGACCTGCCTGTGCCACCAGATGAGGAATGCCACATCACCTGCCAGTGCCACTAGATAAGGAATGCCACTTGCCACATCACCTGACAGTGCCACCAGGTGTGGATTGTCACTGCATTTGTGGCACTGGTTCAGTGGTCTTTGAGTGAGGGCGGTAGAGCGGAGATGCAGGGTGGGCGGTGAGAGATGTAACCTCTCTGCTCCTCACCTCTCCTCCAACATTCAACATGCTGTGAGGGCTGAAGAGCGCTGATGCTAGGCGGGCGGAGAGAGACGATGTCATTTCTCTGCTCACCGTCGCACCTACGACATTCCGCACGCTGTAGAGGAAGAGCAGTGACGTTAGGTGGGGGCGGAGAGAGATGTCAACTCTGCTCACAGAGTGCTTCTCTCATCCGCCCGCTGCCTGCCTATTAGGTCCACCAGGCTCTCACCTGCTGCCTTAAAATGTCATGCTGCCCGCTGCGGCCCGGCTGTAGAGGTGCTACGGCCCCGGGGGTCGACGACCACTGCTGTAGGGCACAATTCCACTACATATTTTGTTTTCCTTTTTATTCTGCCCCAAGACTTCCAGGCTTTAAATTCTGCCAGCATTAGGCTCACAATCCCAGAAAAAAAAAAATATTTTAATGCATTATTCAATGGGTTTGAAAGGGTCAAACCATTATTTTTATCTTCATTGGGAAGATTTCCTGTTTGGTCTATGGGACAGCAAGGATCTCATCAATAAGGATACTTAAAGCAATGACAGCACCTTCATTTATAGAGTTAAGAAAGTCCAATCTCTGATTTTGTTGCTGCCATTCATTTTTCCCTACTTATTGTTGGATCCTCAGGACAGGAAGTAAAGGGAAATGTCATCAGCAGTTACACACAGCAATAAAAAATTGACCAACACCACAAATTTTAATTGGAGTTGCACTTTTAAAAAACAAAATGAAGAGGTAAAAGGGCATCAGATATCCCTTATTTAAACATACACATTTTTTTAATGTCGTCATCATGTCAACTAATCCCTGTAACAATACCTCATTGTCCTACCTGCACGTATATTTCGTTTTTTGAAATTTTATAAAAGTTTTACAATGTTCAAAAAGTTTTTGATGAGATTAATTTCATGGGGAAATACTTATAATGCAACAAATTGCTCAATAATCCTATTAATGTACAATCAGTTACTAATCTTCCCTTCAAGTCTAGAAATTAGATTAATCAATAAATCTGCCCTCAAGTGTTACAATCTCCTGCTGCAAGACTAAAGCTGGGTTCCCCGCTTCCAATTCGCATGACAGGAGAGTGTGCCTGCCTCTTAATGGACAAAGTAGATACTTGCCAGCACACCATGGATCGACAAAAAGTAGCGCACAAAACTGATTATTTTATTGAATGATCACAACACAAGGAGAGTGCAACGTTTCAGAGTCACGCAGGACCCCTTCGTCAGGCATGTGATAACGAAGCAGTCCTGCGTGACTCCGAAACGTTGCACTCTCCTTGTGTTGTGATCATGAAATAATTTATCTATTTGCACGCTACTTTTTGTTGATCCATGGTGTGCTGGCAAATATCTACTTTGTGACTTTAACCAGTATTCAGCTGATTGTTGATGCAGTGCCCAAGCTTTGAGAGCCTATCCAGGAACGTGCGCAATGTGAATATGAAGTATGGCTCTTGATGAAGGCGGTTCACACATCTCCGTTGCAGCTGCAAGGGTCCTTTGCGTCTTTAACTTCAGGCAAAAATTCGGGCCCGATTTGTTCCTGAAATGGTGAACAAAGATGCACTGGACCCCTGCTGTGAGCCGCGTCCACACTAAGTGTGGATCAAGCCTAAAGCTGATGAATCCCTATTAGAGCCATACTTTTAATTTGAACTATTAACCCACTTTCATTAAATTTAGGTAAAACACAAAATTAACAGCAGCTTAAAGAGGGATGAAAGAAACAACTGCCAATTTTGATAGTACAAGACTGCAAATTAAGAAAGCAATTAGCATCTTTCAATGTCATCACAGAAGAGGCGAGTGCCGAAGTCATCACTCACACATGTCAATGCTACTAAATGGCCAATTTCACAAATAGCAAATAAGCCACAAAGCACATTTCGTAAAAAAATGCTAGGTAGCATGCAGAAAAAATGTTGTCCTGCTCAGATGAATATACCCAGATGACTTTCTTTCCATAGTGATACAACTGTCACTTTAAAAGATAACACTTAGGAACATATTGAGTCAATTCAGAATAGTACAGAAAATGCACTTGGTAAGCATACACATGGATTGTCCTTGTCAAGATTCATTCAGCTTGTCCCATGACATCATTACTGTGTGCTATGCAGCTCAAAAAAGTCTATACTCATTCAGAATTTACACTACTTATGCAAGCAAGAATGTTAAATATTGGGCACTGTTTTAAGGTTAGCTTGTCATCTTGGCCTAATCTAAATTTGGCCACATTCATGAACCTTCTCTCTAAAAACATAAAATAGTCAAAAAAGAAACCAGCACCATGAGGCATTCATTTACTTTTAGAGTTAGATTAAACCTGTGTTTTATCGGAAAACATACACCCATTTTTAAACCGGGGCACATCAGAGTTTTTTTTTCGCTACAGGTAAAACGAAAATGCCAATAAATCTTTTTTTTTTGCTTCGGGTAAAATACAGAACAGGAGGGGCCTCTGTCAGGTTTATTGCCACATGCCTTTTTGGAAGGTTTCCCTTCACCTCCTGTCCTGCTGCAGACAAGCTTGGAAGACTATGGGATTTTACTTATTTCCTTCAAGAAAATAAACAAGTCTTTCTGAAAATTCCCATAATACCTCAAGGGTTTGTATTTATGTCACTCATTGCTAAAGACATCTGTATCAATTTATCACATTCGTAAAACAAAATGGTTGGGGGTGTGCAACTCATGAGAGCTTACAATAAAAATCTCAGTAATAGTGGTGGGATGTGTTCTATTTTAGATAAGGAAAAACATTTGTTTTAGTCAAGATTGGCATTATGTGTTTTCATAGTTTACAACCAAGTCTAATGTTAACATTATGTTGTTTCTTTCCTTCACCACCACATGGCCCCCTGACTATTCCATTGGACAGCCTGTCCTGCAGGCTTAACTCTTTGACCCTTTTTGCCAAGAAGTTAGTCACTAAATTGAAATACAATTTGATGGTCAAGAACTGTTATGCCGCGTACACATGATCAGTTTTCTCTTTGGGAAAACTGTCATGTTTTCTCTTGGACGAGAAAACTGTCTATGTGTAGGGTCTCAAGCAGTTTCCCTGACGAGAAAACCAAAGCGAATCACAGTGTTTTTTCCTCAGCAGTTTTTTCATAGGTAAACACTGAGGTGGAGCCTAGACACATCCATTTTTCTCAACCAAGAGAAAACATGTGGGGAAAACCAGGCGTGTGTATACGGGGAAAAGGGACCAAGCCGGTCCTCGGTTTTCCCATCAGGTTTCTTGGCGGTGTCTTCACTTCCGAGAAACACAATCGTGTGTACGCGGCATAAGTGTTAAAGTGGTTGTAAAGGCAGAATCTATGCATCAAGATAAAAAGCCTTCTGTGGGCAGCAGCTGCCCCAGCACCCCCTAATACTCTCCTGAGCCCCATCTCTATCCAACGATGTCCACGGCTGCCTTGGTTGCCTGGGACTCTCCCTCCTAATTAACTGAGACACAGCATCAGTGCCATTGGCTCCCGCTGTTGTCAAAGTCAGTTAGCCAATCAGTAGAGAGAGGGGGTCGGGCTGAAACGTGGCTCTGTGTCTGAATGGACATAAGAAGCTGTGACTCCTTGCTGCAGGAGGAAGAGGAGGATCGGGGCTGCTCTGTGCAAAAGCAACTGCACAGAGGAGGCGGCAAGTATGACATGAAAAAAATGAGACTTTACAAATCACTTTAATGCTTGCCTGCCTCCTCCAACCTGGCTGCAAACACCTAGGACGATTATGAAACAATTGAGTACTGTCCATGATATGTTTTTTTTAATGTGTTAGTGCAAATGAAAAAAAGTATCACGGACAGTGCTCAATTGTTTCTGTTGCATGTGCACTAATATGACTACAATCACCTCAAGTAGGAAGAGTATAAACTTCAAAATAATGCCTCCTTACCCCTCCCCACCTCCCAAAAACAAAGTTCTGATTATACCGTATACCTGTATACACACATTTTAAAGCCTTTTGGTGCACTGTGGTTTGGCCACAGTATGGATGTATGGAAGGTTTTCATACATTTCACCTGCATTTTTTGCTGCAGTCCCATAGACTTGTATTTGGTTGCATGTATTTGTCATCTTTTCTGAAATCCTACCAAGATGCAGCGTACGGGTAAAACCATACATACCCCTGCACTGTGACCAAACCACATTACATCAGTGTGAACACAGCTCAGGTTTTAGTAACGTTTATGTAATTTGTTTGGACCAAGCTGTTCCAAACAAACTGTTTCCTTCATGAATCTATGCAGGGGATATCAACACTGTATAAACTGGATGTAGCATTAACTACATAGGGCCAGATTCAGCAAGACTTGCGCTGGAGTAATTCGATATGCGCCGCGTAACTGTGATTATGCGCCGTCGTTTCTATGTGGCCGTACCCACCAAACTAGATGCGACAGAAAACGGGCCATTTCCGATCGGCTTAACTTTCCGACGCCAGAGTATTGTCAGCGCATAATTTCGCTTGGCGCATCAGTCGCGCCTATTGATTTCCCCTGCAAATATGCAAATGAGGGATATTACCCGATTCGCGAACGGATTATCACCATACGCTGGCTACATGCGCCGTATGTATCTCGTCCGTCCGACGCAAAGTTATTTCTACAAATAGCTGCTTTATCTTTACAGTATACAGAGCTATGTTTCATCAGTGGGATGAGAACTTACTCTTATGCTACTAGAACAAAATTGAGTCGGGTTGAGCATTGCTTAGCCATTCACAGGAGGCTTTGTATTTTTGTGAATGAAAACAAGGCTTCTTCCAATTGGCTTAGATTGAGATCATGGCATCTGCATATCTCTCCAACTAAGACGATCAGAAGAAGCTTTGTATTCATTCACACTGCTCAGATCAACTACATTTTGTACTGGGAAAAAGACATGCAGTTACTGTATCTCTGCATGACCAAGACATACCAGAGGTAGTGCTGGAAGTGCTTCTGTAGACCTCTACAGCCCAGTGAACCCCACTTTCCATATAGCACTAAAATACAACTGACACACTTTTGAAGTAAAATGGGTCGCAGCAGTCATATCTTATCAATAAATATATCAAATATTTCAACATTCCTTAGAACAGAAATATAGGACAATACAATAATGACCCCCCCCCCCCCCCCCAGGTTGCAGATCCTTGGAGGCACTACCGAAACCAACACAAACTTTGTATCTGTGGAACCAGTTGAAGGTCCTCAGCGGCAGAACACAGGCTTAAGGATTTTACTAAAATTCCCGCTGACACCTCCATCTCAACAAATTCCGTTAAACCACTGTTAACTGGGGTTGACCATAGAACACCATACCATAGATGAGTCCTTACTCTGATTTTACACAGTCAAATTTTGGACGCCTCCAAAGACCCCAACTGCCATAACACTACAACCAGTGTCCAACATTCACAGGGCGGGAGGGTGACAAGCTTCTTCGTTGTCCATCTGCCTCAAAGTCCCTCACAGACTTTACGACCCCCCCCCCCCACAGTCCTTGCCCCTCCTTAGCATTGCCTACACCAATCAATGCCTACAGGCCCTTACCAAAGCCCTGGCAACTTTACCATTAACACACTGGCTGCTGTAATATCCTGCTGGTCTAGTCATGCCTGCCCTTCACCTATTTATTTTTTTGGTTTGGGCCTCTCTGGAACCCAGTGCTGTATGCTGTGCTTGATGCTAAATACAATTTTTACAGTGCCGACAGCAGATGCATGAGTTGGAAAAAGTGTAGGAAATGCATTTGTTTGGATCAGCTGGGTCCAAACAAGCTATTTCAAGTTTACCAATACCAGGACTTAGGCTTTAAAAAACATTCCTGCATCATGGAATCATAAATTCAACCAGTTATAGGCTATTGAAGACTTACGTTTTAGCATATTAATTAAGCCTTATAAATATCTATATATGGCATAACAGTTTTTATGTAAGCATGTAAATTCTGGCATTATTACAATATGACAAAAACTGTATAAGCGGTTCTTCATCTTTTTAATAACTGAGAATAATCTTTTTATTCCAGTGGCCTATTCATGTGACATGCTGATGTAGGAATATTGATTAAAACAGTCTAGTTTATTTACAGTACAGATAAGTAAGAGGCATTCAATATCAGACTAATGGTGAACAAAAGCTCCAGTAAGATGATACCACTAAATACCCCTATATGGACACATGCCAGTACAGCTTGTAAGCCATTAGACATTTATCTATTAAAGCTAATCGGCCCAGAGGGAAAGATCACTGACATTGTTATGAGTTTGTTTTCATTGTCTTTCCATACCGCTTATTTAATATTTATACAAGGATGAAAACAATGATGCTCTCCCACAATGCATGGCTCTAAAGCAAAGAGAAAAAATGTGTTAAGTATCACATGATGCTTTATCTGGAGACTGATGGTCTGTTCTTCCAAAGCACAACTTGTGTCTCCGGTATCTATTTCAGGGCATTAACCCGCCAGCTTTCTACCAATGTGAAACCCTTTCTTCAGTTTTTATTAAATTGTTAATATTTAAAATGGTTTATAAGAAAAGAAGAGCCTTGATCATAATAACCTTGAGCTCATTTTTGGGTCAAAAAATGTACTTGTTTTGACATCCAAATAAAACTTCAAATTGAAAGGTAAGTATGATAGACCCCACCCGGGTTTTTTTGGAGGGGACAGCAGGGTAGCTTCTTGCCTACCGACTATGGACCCTGGCTTTTGAGAGGGCTCCATTATTTAGGATGGGTGTGTCTGGGGGACCTTTTGGCGTGGTTTCACTCTGTGTGTTTTGGGTAGACATTGACCCAAATCCAGACTCTGGGAACCTAGAACCTGGATACAGATTCCCCTCCTAGACGCAGAATAGATGTTAATATAATCAGCTCAAAACAATCTGATGCTAGTGTCTCCTTATGTTATGTGTAATCTGTTTATTAAGGTGTCTTTCTGTCATTGTATAAGTCCCCATTGTGTGACTCCAAAGTGTGAATTCAAACGTCATTGTTTATCAAGTCTCCTATCGTTTCTGTCTGTCTGCTAGTAATGTGTCCACTTCACCTCATTACTAACCTATTGTGGGATCCCTGATTAATCACAGCATTGTCTGGGTGTTTGGCTGTTGATTAGCTTACTGTTTACAGTTTGCATTGTTTAGGATAATGTGATCAAGCCCTTACCTTATTTTGTGTGCTATATATTCTGTGTGAATTTACAATAAAGTCAGTTTAGGTTTGCACCTAATCCAATATCATCTAGTTCTTGGGTGCAATGCTCAGCTATAATTCCTCGTTCCTAAGTCCAGGTTAGAGGAAGCACCCAAACTGTCACCACGTCTCCCTGCAGGAATGTAGTCCCAAGGGAGGGGGTGAGTACGCTGAATAACCCCCAGCCAGAATGGCTCGGTTTATGGGGGCAAGCTTACTGAGGAGAAACAGGAAGTGAGAAATTCAGACAAAGAAAAAAATATTTAGAAGGGAAATCGAAGGAAAAGGTAAGTGAACCTATTTAGAAAATAAAAAACTAACCTTTACAACCCATTTAAGTCCTACCTAATAAGGTGCCATATTGTCATCTCTTTATATATGTAAAATAAAACAGTACAGAACCAAAAAGTCCAACACAAATTGCAGCAGCTCTCTTTTGTTCACAGTGAAGTGAAAAAAGCTTCTTTATGTGATGAACATCATAAAGGTACATAATAGATATAAACAGGAGAGGTGCTTAGTGGAAGTATAATCTGAAGCTGTGTTGGACTTTTTGGTTCTGTACTGATTGTTTTATTTTACATTCTCTTTTTAATGTAAGTAGCTGCTATTTTATATGTGGGTTTGAGGTATTTACCCATTATATACAGATTTTTCCTTGTATTTTTCCTTCCATCTCTTAAGCAATGAGCTGTGTTGAGAGTAGAGGGCAGTCTTAACATTTACCATACATCTCTTTATATAACTCAAATTTCAAACCGCAGAAAAAAAAAAAAACATAATGAAAGGGTGATGCCCCTTTTAGATTTTGAATCTACTGTTCTTATAAATATGAGACAAGCATATACTGCAAGAACTCAGTCTGAATGTTAAATGAGATTCCTAAATCTTATTTGGGATTCATCCTACAATAGACCTTGGTGCGCCACTAGGTGTGTTTTAAACGGGTTCCAGCTTGTATATAAAAGCAAGATTTGACAAAACATTTGTAAAGCTTTTAGAAAGCTTTGTTGAAGCTATTGAAGTACTATTCAGCTCCAGTTTGTAAATGTTAAACACAAATCCTAACGGGAGTGTTGATTGCCACTTTTAACAAGCTTCTAGCAGGTTTCAGAACTTATTGAAGCTTGTTGAAAACCTGCTGAAGCTTGCTGGCAGCTTGTTTAAAGTCAACACTCTGATTGGGATTTGTGTTTAACATATACAAACAGGAGCTGAATAATACTTTTAAAACTTCAAAACGAAAAGCTCTGCAAATTTTTTGTTAAATAAGGACTGTTTACACTGCTCTTATACAAACTGAAACCCATGTGAAAAGTGTCGCCTGTAGTTCTACTAACGCTAAATTCTAGGTATGATCTTCATTGCATAGTTACATTGTAAGTATTTAGTGGCACGCAAGTGATACCCCTCACCAGGCAGTGTGTAGAGGCAAGGCCGTTCAACACAGGACCTGGAAGATTTTAGCCATCACTGTAATAGTGCCAACTACTACATTGATTATCACCTTTCCCAGTGGTGCCTTTGGTGCATACTTTTATGGAGCCAAGCTGTACCATTATAACAGATCATACCTAGAGTTAGTTCAGCATGAACTTTTAATTGTTTTTATGGGGGGGGGGGGTTGATCTACATTAGAAACTCGACCTAGATTAGAATTATTATTTGTATTCATTTTTAATATTTAGAAAATACCAATATATTAGGTGGCTCTTTACAAGCACGCAGGACTGTTCAGTGCCTGTATAGCCAAGGAAGTGTACAGCCTAATGCTCCATTCGCGCAAACACCAGGGGCAATTTAGGACAAAGCTATAAAAAAATACTGGGGTTTGTGGGAGAAAACCCAAGTAAACACAAACAAAAATATAGAGCATACAAAATCAATGCAAAACGGTGTCTCAGGTGGGATTTAAACCAATCAAGTTTGCCCACTTTTTTTTTTTATTATTATTATTAAAGTGGTTGTAACCTTAAAATATAATTTCACTGCTAGCCCCTCTCCTTTATCCAGCGATAACACACAGTGTGAGTGTTTTTTTTTAAATCAATGCCTCTAAATACCTTTTTTTCCCCCCAGAGATCTTCAGGACGGTCACGTGTCTCCTGGGCGCTCTCCTACTCAGATCCAGCGCTACAGTGGGAGGGGTCGGGATCTCCCTCTGACGTCAGTTGGGGAGGTCACGTGACCATCGTGCTGGCTGCTCAGTCCCTCCCACTGTAGCCCATGGATCTGAGTAAGAGAACACACAGGAGTCATGTGACCGACCTGAAGATCTCCGAAAAAAAAGGTATTTTAGAGGCTTTGTTTTTAGAAAAAGCCTTACACTGTGCAGTATGTCTGCATAAAGTAAAGGGGCTGGCAGTGACATTTGTTTAAGTTCCTTTTAGTACCAATAGCAGCAGGAGGGGGAGAGCAAAGACAGCTCATACAGACACAGGAACTGACAGGTGGGGGGGACACACAGCAGATGGAGGCACGTAAACTGACCAGAGTGTCAGGGCTCAGCAGCCATGATAAACCGTATGCAGTTTATAGAGGGTAGGGCAGAACCAGGCAGGATCAGCCACCACCCTCCACATTACAGGAGTGAGCTTTCAAATGCTGAGCTCAAAGCTACAGCATCAGAGAAGAGAAAGAGAAAGTGAGGGGTTTAAATCAGAGAAAGAGCTCACTCCTGTGATGGTGGAGGTGAGCAGTGATGACTAGGCCTTACTTAGGAACGTTTTTTTTTTTTTTGTCTTCTTCTTCCTCTCCTCTTCCCTCCATGTCCGTGGGTGTACGCGGATGGAGGAGGAGAAGAGGTGGAGATGGGGGTCTTGAGGAGGGGATAAGGGGGGAGGGATTGAGGGGATAAAATAGGGAAGGCAACGTGATGGAGATAAAAGAGGGAATTTGTCGAATACATAGAGAATATATGGACAATCAGGGAGGAGATGGAACATTTGGGGAAGTTTGAAATTTAGTTAAAAGTTGAAATAGTATTTTGGTTTCTATATCTCCCCTGGGGGGAATGGAAATTGCTTGTGATATAAAATATTATAATTTCCCTCTGCTATAGACCAGGAATAGTAAAAGAGTTTAAGATAGAGATGTATTATAATGTCCATATATAAATAAGCTGTTGTATTGGATTCTGCATATCCCGTTTTCTTGTGTTTTTCGTGTTGCTTTCTTGTTTATAAAAATAAATAAAAGATAATTATAAAAAAAAAAAGGAACGTCCTGAAGTATTCCTATCTGGATTCATAAGGTATGTACATTGCCTACAGCTAGCACAGGCTAGGCACACAGTTAACCCTTTGATCACCCCTAATGGTAACCCTTCCTAGCCAGTGTCATTAGTAAAGTGACAGTGCATTTTTTTTTAGCACTGATCGCTGTATTCGTGTCACTGGTCCCCAAAAAGTATATACGGTATATATATATATAGATATATATATATATAGATATATATCTATATATATATATATCCCATAGTTTGTAGACGCTTTAACTTTTGCGCAAACCTATCAACATCTGCTTTTTTTACAAGCATATGTAGCAGAATACATATTGGCCTAAACTGATGAAGAAGTTGGATATTACATTTTTTTTTATTAAATGCGTTTTATACCAGAAAGTAAAAAAAAAATCGAAATTGTCAGTTTCCTGCAGAGCTGATTAAATACCACCAAAATAAAGTGTAATTTGCCAAAAAAAAAAAAACGATGTCCTTTCCCCCCCCCCACACAGTGTTGCACGACCGCGCAATTGTCAGTCCAAGTAACACAGCGCCGTATTTCCAAAAATGGCCTGGTCACAAAGGGTGGGGGGTAAATCTTCCAGAGGTCAAGTGGTTAAAGAAAACAGAGACAACCTTGTTTTGCTAAAGCAAATTTAAATTTATACAAGGAAATGTCATCACTTTCCATCCCTTTATTATACACCTACTTTTGTTTTCTTTTTTTTTATACAGCTGTCAAAAATGAACAAACAACCATCTATTGTGATTGATGTATTTAGTTAATCAGATGACACATGATGCATACAGCAAATGATGCAATGAAGAGAAGTTTCTCAGGGCATGAATTTGCTATCAATAATCTGGACAGTGAAGCAAATGTATTTCTTAAGCATGCAGAACAGTTGTCTTTTGAGCAATGCTTTGAGATGGATTTTCCCTACCACACATTTCTGTTGCATTTTGTGGTGGAATGTGTATAATAACACAAACTCCTAATATAAATTCACCATTTGCTCACCTCCCAGTGCAAAACAAAACCTGTTATAAATATGGGCAAAAGAAAAGAAGCATGTGATTAAAAAATACATAAAGACTAAGTTTGTGTTAAGTGATTGATGGATCCTAAGAGAGGATATATGCAAATTCTGACATTTCTTGTAAAAGTCAAGCTGGGCCTCTTCCATCTTTTGGTTACCCTTTATTGGTAAGTGAATTTAGTGATTACATTACGGAACAAACAGAAAGATTATGGGGGACAGGAGAAATAGTGCAAAGCTCCAATGTGACATGTACATATATTTTATGTTGCCTACATCTCTTAATGATCATTCTAAAACCTGGTTAACATTTTATGCTGTATAATTGCCCTCATTTTAGAGAGGCAGACCTGCCAGGAAAAAAAAATGGGGCAGAGGGGGTGCCATTGATGACCTCCTTATCCATTGATGACCTCCTTATCCATTGATGACCTCCTTATAAAAATGTTACTTACCTTGCTGTCATTCTGAACCATGGGCTTAAAGGATCACTAAGGGAAAACATTTTTTTAGCTAAATAGCTTCCTTTACCCTAATGCAGTGCTGTTTTTATGTTCTCATTGTTCGTTTTTGCTTTGAAGTAGCTGTAATACTTCTCTGATCTCCACACTTCCTGCTTGTCTGGCTCCTTATGAAAAATCTCATGGCAGCTTTTCACTGTGGTCCAAGCTGTGTCTCTAAAACTCCTCAGACCCAATCAGATTCATTTTAAAAACAAAACACTGCCCTGGGATTCAATTTAAAAACAAAACACTGCCCTGGATTTGTTTGTTTTTGTTCTGTCTCTCTCTCTCTACTAAACATAAACACAAAACCTTTTTAAAAACGAAAGTGAAACTAGAGGCATATTATATGATTGATTTTTATCTATTTTTAAAAGGAATCAGTTAACTTTTATGTCTCTATACCCTGTAAACAGTCATTTCAGCAAAACATTTTTTTTCCTTTAGTGATCCTTTAACTTCAGTCCCGGAAGGATTTACCCCCCTAATGACCAGGCCATTTTTTGTGATACGGCACTATTTTAACTGACAATTGCGCGGCCGTGTGAAATTGTACACAAACAAAATTAATGTCCCCCCACACACACACACAAATAGAGCTTCCTTTTGGTGGTATTTGATCACCTCCGTGGTTTACATTTTTTGCGCTATAAACCAAAAAAGAGCGACAATTTTGAAAAAACAAAAACAATATTTTTACTTTCTGCTATAAATACATATCCCCCAAAAACACACACACACACAATATTTTATATATATATATATATATATATATATATATATATATATATATATATATATATATATATATATATATATACACATATATATATATATATATATATATATATATTATATATATAAAAATCCATTCATCAGTTTAGGCCAATATATATTTTTCTATATATTTTTGTTTGAAAAAACAAAACAAAAAAAAAAAAATAAGCGTATATTGATTGGTTTGCGCAAAAGTTATAACGTCTACAAAATAGGGAATAGCTGTATGGGATTTTTTTTTTTTTTTTTAATAGTAATAGCATTGATCAGCGATTGTTAGTGGGACAACAACGACATTGCGGCGGACAGATCGGACACCTGACATTTTTGCCACTTTTTTGGGAACCAGTGACATTATTACAGTAATTATGCTAAAATATACACAGACATTGTACTAATGGCACTGGCAGAGAAGGGGATAACATCAGGGGCGATTAAGGGGCTAAATGTGTTCCCGGTGTGTGTTTTCTAACTGTGTGGGGGACTGTGTGACTGGGAAAACACACAGATTTGTGTCATCCCCTATAAGAACGGAGATCTGCCTACTTGGGCAGATTATCGTTCTGTCTCTGCGAGGAACAATCAAGTCTGCTGGATGGCTGATTGGCTCCCCCGCTGGCCAACTGGAGCACGCACGCTGCCGGATGTGTGCGCGTGCCCATTAAAGCTAGTACCGCTAGCGAGATTTGTGCAGTTAAACCACCTTGCCGCAGTACATCTGCGGTGGGTGGTTCGGCAAGTGGTTAAAGTAAAACAAAACCCTCCTTATCCTTTTCAGCCCGGGAAGCTGCCATCTTGGTCTCTGTTTGATCTGCAACTGCCTATGTGATCAGTTATGAGACCAGCCAATTAATGCATTGACAGTTTGGACAAAAGCACAAGCACATGTGACAGTTAGCATTCCTGGTATGCCTGGAATGTAACCTTTTTGAAACCATTAAAAAGATGGTTTTAGTTCCACTTTAAATATTTTGAATCCCAGTTCTAAATCAAGTGTGCAATAAAAAAATCTCAGACAAATGATTTCTGCATATTCAGCATACTTAAAGTGGAGTTCCAGCTTGTAAAAAAAGTCAGCAGCAACAAATACTGTAGCTGCTTACTATTAATACAAAGACACTTACCTGTCCAGGGATCCCGTGATGTCCCAGAAGGCAGGGGGGGGAGGGGGGAGCAGCCAATGCAAAAGGTGGAAATGACATACCTCACCACAGCGAAGTAGGACAGAAGTTCAGCTTGAGAAGAACAGAAAAGGTATGAAAAAAACAAAGTGAAGTAACTGGCCTTAGGTGATACACAGAAATGAAACAAACGTTGTACCGAGTTATTTGCAGCCATTTTTCCTCTACATCCTAACTCAGAGATGAAAAGCATTTTCCACAGACTCACAAAGTAGGGGGCGGGGAGCTGCAGTTACACACTATACAAGAGCTCTGAGAGCTGATTGGAGGGATGCACCCCCACACAACATGGGAACAAAGCTGAGGCTGTCAACCAGCTAGAGCTCCCTCCCATGTCAACTTGTCAGCTCTTGGTGTCAGGAAACTTGTCAGAAGGGACTCATGCAGCAGAGAACTAGACAGCAGAGAGAAACAAGACTTTGTGTTCTGGAGAGAGGCAAGTAAACACTATAGAAATATGTGCTTTGTTCAGATTTCATGTCTGAGGCCCTGTACACATGATCAGACATGTCCGATGAAACATGTCCGACGGACCGTTTTCATCGGACAAGGCTGAAGTGGTCTGTTGGTCTGATGTGCGTACACACCATCGGACCAAAATCCCATCGGACCAGAACGCGGTGACGTAGAACACAACGACGTGATGAAAAAATAAAGTTCAATGCTTCCAAGCATGCGTCGACTTGATTCTGAGCATGCGCGGGATTTTGGTCCAATGATTTTGTGTACTAACCATCGAACATGTCCGACGGACAGGTTTCCAGCAGACAGGTTTCTAAGCATGTTTGGAAACTTTTGTCCGCTGGAAAACGGTCCGATAGGCCGTACACACGATTGAACATGTCCGCTGAAACTGGTCTGCGGACCAGTTTCAGTGGACATGTTCGATCGTGTGTACACGGCCTGAGGTTTACAACCACTTTAAGTATAGGCTCAGTATGACAGCCAGGATACTAGCTTTACTGAAATCATCACTAGGCATACTGGCTCTGCCCTGACAACACTTCATAAAATCAAGGACTCCCCATAAGAACAGGAAAAGAACCCAGAGTCCAGAATGTACATACGGTCTGATGAGAGTGACGAACATCCAGCGTCCACGAAAATGCTCTCCCTTTTTTTCTGCTGTATATAATTGTTATCATTAAAAACCATTGATTCTGATGGTATTTTATTTTTATTTTTTTTAAACGGTCATTGCATGTGTATGTAGTTTATTTTTTAATTTCTGTGTCCAGTTGGGGGATTCTCCTAATTTACTTTCTTGGAGATGAACAGGAAGTGAGAGGAAAACTCTACAAAGTGTTGGGAATTCACCTCATGGACAGTTGTCACCAGAATTGGTGTACTGGTGACGGCCCTAAAATGTTGTATTCCCTGTCACTTTCCATCTTGGGGACAATGGTCACTGAGACAATTAGACAGGGATAATCTACATTAACAGGACACATACAGCAAAGAAAACAAAAAACATGACAGGGGTTTATAAACAATCCCCACACTATCCAAAACTTAAAGCGGATTTCCGACAAAAATTTTTTTTTTCTTTTTAAGTCAGCAGCTACAAAATACTGCAGCTGCTGACTTTTAAAATATGGACATTTACCTGTCCTGGGCGCCTGCGATGTCGGCACCCAAAGCCGATCTGTCCCTTGGCTCTCAGGTGGAGGCACCGCCATCTTCGGTAAGGGAATCAAGAAGTGAAGCCTTGAGGCTTCATTTCCTGGTTCCCTACTGCGCATGCGTGAATCGCGCTGTGCAATCCCACTAGTCTCTGCTGTCTTCTGGGACCTGTGTGTCTTCCAAAAGACAGCGGGGGGACGGAGGAGGGGCCAGACATGGGGTAGATCGCAGATAGGGCGGCAATCTATGCCCGGAAGTGGGAGCAAATACCTGGATTACACAGGTATCTGCTCCCCCTCCCCCTGAAAGGTGCCAAATGTGATCATAAATCACTCCAATTCATATTAATTTGTGCACAAGGACACAGCCAAACAGCAATTTCTTCAGAATAGGAAAAAGGTGGGAACCTGCAAAGTTTTTTTTTTTCTAAATCCTTGCAATTTACATAAATTACCCAGAAGGGAATGTTTTCTTTTCGCAACAAAAGAGTAGTTACTCTTTACAAGTTTGCAATGTAATTACTTTATGCTATTAAATCAGTTACAATATACCAATTATCAGATATATTTTTTCATGTTAAGTGCATGCTTATTAGGTAATGTACGAGTTAAACACTAACATGTATTTATTACCTGTCAAGGAGATCACGCTACTCCCCCTGACAAGGCCTTTATTTTCCATTCTTCCCAGAAAAGACAAAGCCATCTTTGTTCACATATCATCCGGGGTCACAATCATGCAAACCCCTGCTGCCTTGTCAATAGTCGTTGTGCTCCTGGCTATGTGTGTACATGTTGTGTCACCCAGCTCTGCCCCTGTACACGATGTAGTCTGAATGACCGATGACTGAAGAGAAAGACTAAGAAAATGTTTCCTTCTCAGCAGACTGATACAAGTATTCTACCATGATGCACCAAACTGAAGTTCAAGTATGGTTTTCTACTGCTTTTTATTTATAGAAAATTTATATTTTTGGAAAATTATACTATATATTGTAAAAATGTAATGTCGCGTACACACAACCATTTTTCATGACAAGAAAAATGCATTTTTTATAATTGGTCATTAAAAATGATCGTGTGTAGGCTCCAGAGCATTTTTCTCGACAAGAAAAATGGACATTAAAAATTTAGAACCTGCTCTATTTTTTCTCGACGTTTTTCACGTCGTCCTTCACGTCGTCCTTCACGTCGTCCTTCACGTCGTCCTTCACGTCGTCCTTCTCGTGGTGAAAAAATGGTCGTGTGTAGGCTTAAGGAATCACACTTGTGCGGTGCGAATTTCAGCTCTTATCTTTGCAGAGAGATAACAGAAGTGTTCAGCAGATTAGCTCCATTTTAGCTGCGAATTTGGAGACCTGGGAGAGGTTACAGGGGAGAGAAGAGTGGGGAAGTGTATTGGGCTGAATGAGACAAATCCTGAAGAGAAATGAACACATCTGCGAATCAGCTGCGTACCTATAGAAGATAATGGGCCTGAATTCGCACCTGAGCTGCATCGCAAGGCCTAAAATACGCACATGTTTTTTTCGGCAATGCGCAGTGCGAATGCATCGCACATATGTGAACCAGCCTCATTGAAAACAATGGCCCAGATTCACAGAGGAATTACGCCTGTCTAACTGGTGTTAGACAGGAGTAATTTCAAATTTCGCGCGCCGTATCACTAGTTTGAATCCTCAAACCATGATACGGCGGCTTCGGGCTTCGATCCGAGAGGCTTACGTCCTCGTAAGCCTTCGGATCTACACTGCGATATTTTTGCGGCCGCTGGGAGGAGTTTGCGTCGTTTTCATGCGTCGGGATATGCAAATGACTTTTTACGGCGATCCACGAAGGTACAAGTGTCCCTCGCAATCGCCTACGTCATTTTTTGGCTACGTAATGTTAGAGGAGCTTTTTGCTGGTCTAACAGTGCGTAACCCATGTAAAGTATGGCCGTCGTTCCTGCGTCGATTTGAATTTTTTTTTTAACGTAAGTCGTTCGGGAATAGGAATGTACGTAAACGACGCTACTACGACGTGACGACGTGTTTTCGCGCAATGCACGGCGGGAAATTTGCGAACGGAGCATGCGCAGTTCGATTGCCGCGGGAACGCGCCTATTTTAAATGCTTCACGCCCCCTACTCGCGCAGATGGATTGCGACGGGAGAAATACACTACGCCGCCGTCGTTTACTGGACAAAATCTACCTGAATTCCACATAGAGCCAGGTAAAAAACGGCAGCGTAGTGTATTTCTGATACTCTACGAGAATCTAATTCTCTGTGAATCTGCCCCAATGTATTTAGAAATGTTCTGCGTATTGGATGCGGTTTAAGCCGCGCTCAATTTACATAGGTGTGAATCCGGTCTTAACGACGGGGAAAAAAATGGGCATACCTCAGAAGCAAGTAATGAGAAGGGAAATTTGCAAAAACAGCCCAAAGGGTGGCGCCATTCGAATGGAACTTCCTCTTTATAGTGCCGTTGTACGCGTTGTACGTCACCGCACTGCTTTTTTTTTTCACGATCGTGTGTATGCAAGGCAGGCTTGACAAGAATCACGTTGAGAAAAACGTCATTTTTTCCATGACATTAAAAACGGTCGTGTGTACGTGGCACAATTAAATTATTCATGGAGACGTGAAAAGATAATAACATTAATAAATTAAAATGAGTTCACATTATGAGGAGGTTCAAATATTTTCAGTAAACAAAAAAAAATAAAAAATGTTTTTATCACTTTACAGGGTGATTTGCCATCCACTGGTAATGTAATTGTATTCGCTCTTTCTTCTTGCAGCTCTTTGTATAGTGTAAAGAAAGGGTTCAAGCATTACACATTTGCACCTATTTAACAGAAATCTAAGCAATCCTTTATTAACATAGTGAGTCACAATGTTCCCTTCAAACTATATGCTTTTTTTCCCAGATGCTTGTTGTCAAGGTACTGACATACCACTTCACTGTAATCAGATTGTCGGCCTTGGAGAATTACCAGAACTGTACAATACATTACATTTTTACCATCTCACAATCGGAAATTTTCATTTGTTAGACTGCAGAGGAAAAAAAAAGTGGAATATCTGATTTCAAACCACATAATCAAAAATACCCTTCAACAATGACTACTTTTTCATCTTCTACAATTTCTAAATGGACTTTTTTCAATTAAATGCTCTATATTTCCTAGTTTCATAATTGAGATCTGCTCTCTCTTGTGTCTCTGCAAATATAAATGTTTTAAAACAAGACACCGATATACACAATTTTCAGGAATGTATGATATTTATTATATACTGTATTTGCTGGCGTATAAGACTACCTTTTACACTTAAAGAAAATGGCCAAAAGGCTGGGGTCATCTTATACGCCGGGTCAACTGCTCGGATGACTGCTGGATTTGTGGTAATACTAGATGTAGCTTTGGCTATATACATTATATACCGCTTAGCCAATCCCGGTGAGTGATGTATTCAAATTAATACAGAGTCTGCTCGGGTTGGAGTAACAACCCCTGCCAATCCGAGCAGGCTACATAGAGAAGCCTGCTCGGATTGGCTTTGAGAGTCATAGAGGCGTGGGCTGATGTTACAGCCTCTGCCAATCAAAGCAGGCTTTGTATTCATTAATAGAATACATCACTCGCCGTGATTGGCTCCAGCTCCAGCAAGAAGGAAGAAGAATATGGCTCTAGAAGGAAGAAATATGAAGTGTCGGAAGCCTCGGAAGGGGGGTCGTCTTATACGGTGAGTATAGGCAAAAAAATCTTTGAAAAAATGTAAAATTAGGGGGTCGTCTTATACGCCCGGTCGTCTTATACACCGGCAAATACAGTACATTTAAACCCAAATATATATATATATATTTTTAAATCATATACAGTAAAACCTTGGATTGCAAGTAACGTGGTTTACGAGCATTGCGCAATACAAGCTGTTTTTTAATCCTGACTCTGTTTGCGCGTGTTGTCTCGCAAGACGAGCAGGATTCTAACCTCTGGAGTGCAGTACCACATTTGGCCCAATGTGCGGGGGCCCCGGTGATGCTCAGAGACACTCCTTTCCTGAGTGTCTCCGGTGCCCCCCCCCCCCCACCTCTGGCCACATGTAGTACTGCATAGACAAGCAGTGGCTGTGGAACAAATTATCTGCTTTTCCATTGATTCTTATGGGGAAACTCGCTTACATATACAAGTGCTTTGGATTACAAGCATTCTTCTGGAACAGATTATGCTCTTAATCCAAGGTGCTACTGTACATATTTATTTTACATATATACATAAATATATACATATTTATTATGTACATTTAAAAAGGCACTGTCTTCTTGCCCATGCACAGCAAAGTGCCAGTGTCTTTAAAAAGTCCATCCTCTGACCCGTTATACGCACCTTACCGGCGCTCCCTAGCTCCTCCACAGTCAACACAGAAAGTGTCACTAAACTTAAATAATAATTTAAAAAAATCACATACAGTAATTTAAATTTGTAAATATCAGTGTCCCATTCAATGGCAATGCTTGACATTACAGTCAGAAAAAGCCACGTAAAATCTTCTCAGCTCCAACCTTCTTTATGAGGATGGATCCATTCGCTCTGCATGCTCCCACTATATATATGGGAATGTAGCCATTCTCCTCAGCACACTCCCAAGATGGACTACAGACTCTGACAGATGCTTGTGGGAGGTACCAGCCTGCATGAACAAAAAAAAGGGTATTGCATGCATAGTAAAAAAATCTCCCATGCGATTCTACTCATACCCACAAACTGGAAGTGAAGGAGATGAGGGGGTTGTATGCAATGTATGCAGAAAGGAAATTTATGAGAACGTTTGTGAGATTGATTTGCAAAAATAGCATGTGAAATTTTCAGATTTTAATACTTGGCAGTGGTGCTGGGTTGAGATCTTATTTTAACACTGAGCAATTAGTGACAATTTTATTTATTTACAATGTAGAACCTTGGCAGTTTATATGCTGGATTGAGATATTATTTCAACATGGTGCATTTAGTGACACTCTGGCTAATTTACAATGTAGAACCCATTGGCTTCTGATATTATACACTTGTTCTTGAAAGTAAACTGAACACAAGCAATACTGAAACATGACCTATAGTCATATTCAATCAAAAATATGCTGTAACACATAGCAACCAACTAGCCTACACTTTGTTGAAGGCAGAGCAATAGAAAATAATTTCTGGTTGATTGCAATGGGTAAATTCTCAGTTGTGAATAAATAAGGCTTAAAGTGGTTATAAACACTAAATGTGATGGCTGCATTCTTTTTTTTCCTCACCCAGTGGTCTGACTTGTAACACATCTCCTGTATTTGGGGGGGGGGGGGTGCTATAAATGGAGAAGCAACAGAGACACCAGACCCTTGGACAGCAGCATTCTCAAATTGTGGAGAGGTACATAGTGCAGTGATATCTTTATTAACCTCTTCTTACCAGTTGGACACACAAATGCGACCTCTTGGCAGGTGGCCACGTATGTGCATATACTGTATATGTAAACAGTCCACTGTGCTGAGAATGCACTTCCAGCACAGTAACTAAAAGTTGTGACAAGCCAATCGCAGCAGTCACATGATCAGAGTGCCCACCTCCTGAAATTTTGATTCAGTTAAATGGGCCGATAGGCAGTAGGGGGAGGAGGTTAAATAGTACACATAAATATAGACGGTAAATATTGCATTTACAAGTGTGGATACCGAAAGTGCGCATATACACAAAG
The DNA here is from genome assembly GCA_029574335.1 of Rana kukunoris. Taxonomy (NCBI): domain Eukaryota; kingdom Metazoa; phylum Chordata; class Amphibia; order Anura; family Ranidae; genus Rana; species Rana kukunoris. The sequence continues at coordinate 211,462,815 of CM056050.1, read as the reverse complement.
CTCAGCATCAGAGACCTACGATGTGTCCAGTATAAAACCTTTGCAGCTGCTTCTAAAGGCAGGAAGATGGATCATGCTGAAGACACTCTGGAAACACTGGTGTAAGTATGAAATACCACAGGGTCCACCACTGTGGGGAAAAAAGCAGGCCACTCACTCCTGTGAACCCCCAAGGCACCCTAGAAACGTATTTTCTGAGACTCTTTACCTTTGTCCGCCCAACTGTCCACAGCCCCTCTGGGATGTTTTAAATAACCTGAAACAATAACGCTTTCCTGAACTCAGTTCACGTATGCCATCCAATCGGACTCCTTTGTTAAAGCTCCATTATATGTATATAATATGGACTTTTAGGATTGAGCGCTGCTTGTACATTTTTGTATATAATACAACTATACATGTTGTACACATATTCTGGTGTGCTGGCCTCTTGAACCCTCATCCATATATTTATATTTCAAAGAATTTATCAGCCTGATCAGCTTCATATACAATCCATCTCGGCAAATCGACCCCAGATTTACTGTGAAAATCCACTCTTTAAAAACTAATATTTATTCATGTGTATAGGAGAGCTTCTATAGCTAAATGCATGTTGTGCAATAGCAAGCAGAATGCACTGACAGGAGGTTGATTTATGGCATATGGGAAAAGCTGACAGCGATAATGAGTATTACTATACGTGCAGCACTACTAGTGTCTGTTCATACAAAGCTAGTTTATATCTCAAGGTAAAAACTTACAGTAAGGGTAAACTGACTAAGGGGGTGAGGTGTAATTACATTTGAGGCTATTTGGTAATATTGCTTATCTTATTAAAGTGGTTGTACACCCTATACAACCACTTTCACCTACAGGTAAGCCTATATTAAGGTTTACCTGTAGGTGCTGGAAATATCTCTAAAACCTACATGGATCCAAGTTATTCCAGCCAGTGGGGAAATTGCAGGCTTTGGTTTCAGGTAAGTGACACATAGTAGGCTACTATGCGATGCATAGTAGCCCATTATGCTTTACCTTTGGAGGAAAATAAAGCGAAAGTAAAACCCATCAGGGTTTACTTCCTTTTTAACAAAAAGTCTAAGATTTAAAAAAAAACTTGTTCACAGTAGGCACACAATCTGCATTAACTTCTATCTTCTGGTAAACAGAAAACACAAGCATAGAAAAGATCTAATAACACAGTGTTCTTCCTGAGAACTCTAGAAAGTGGTTCTTCTAGTCTGTATCCAATGGGGTTTATTTACTAAAAGCATGTGGATGGTTCAGTCTGCAAAGTGAATGTTTACTCAGTTTAGTCAATATGATGAAGCCGAGTTCCTTTAATCATGAAATCATTCCCAGGAAAAAATTATGCTCCTTCAATTTCCCTTATACGTCATTGAGCATTCAAAACGACCACAGAGTCTTGTTATTCTCCTTGAAAAATGTTCATTCTCTACTCTTAATTAAAAGCAAAACCTTGTTTTTTAGCTTTAGATGGAGTGGTGAGGAGTAAGAACCAATGTCTGTCTTTTTTTTTTTTTTTTTGCTATCTGTGTCTCCATCAGAGATATTCACTCTCTTTAATTGTCCTGATCACCGGTGCCGCTGGAAAATAAATTCAGAGGAAATCCAACATTTTGAAATGGGAGCAGTAAAGAAATAGAGGAGAAATCTTCCAATAGGGACACATGTGGCCATGAAAGCTGCCCACACATTTGTAGAATTTAGTTATAAATGTTCAATTTTCAAAACCTTTGATTCAGTTTTCAGTAGTTAGTGGTGTCAAATCAATGGAGTTGATTTACTAAATGCAAATAGACTGTGCACTTTGGAAGTGCAGTTAAGTCACGTACACGTGATTCGATTATTGGCAAGGGGTTGTCTGTTGACAGACTGTTGTCCTAAAATCTTACCGTTAGTAAGCTCCTTTTGACAATTGTTCAATTTTCCACCAACAAATATTGGATGACGGGCTAGTACATTTTCGGTGGACATCGGTTTAACATCAGATTTTCATATGGTCAGTACACAAATCCGTCACACAAAAGTGGAAAGTACAAACACACATGCTCGGAATCAAAGAAGCCCAAAGAAAGAAAAAAGAATAAAGTGACCTCAAAGGACCAACACGGGTAGAAAAATGTGTGTCGACTGCATGTAAAATGTACATCAAATGCATATAATTAGCATGAAAAAACACGCAGTGGACATGCAGTTTCTGGCCCCCTACTAAACTCTAAATAAACTACAACATTTGTTTTCTGCCACAAGACAAATTTGAAGGCGCAGTATAGAACATTTTTCTTAATTAATTTTTTAACATGTATGCGTCTTTTGTTCAGAAATTTCCATTCATACCAAAGTCACATGTTAAAAGCCAATTCAATTTTGAGTAAGAACTTTCAAACAACATTTGACATTAAGTTCTTGGCATTATCAAATATACTACCGATGATGTCAGGAGAGACTTCAGGAACTTAATATGTACAGTCTGGAGGAAAGAAGAAAAGGGAAGACATGAATTTAAACCTTTAATTACATTGAGGGGGGTGAATAAGGTTCAGGAGGTCAGTGATTTCAATGTGAATTCATGATCAAGACGACAGGGACATGCCCTCAAAGTAGCAGGAGGAAAGTTCAAAACTAATCTTAGAAAGTCTTATTTTACTGAAAGGGTAGCTGATGCTTGAAATATTTCAGCAAAGCCAGTGTGTCAGTCAACAGTAAGTAGATTCAAGCAAGCTTGAGACAAACAAATCTATAATCAGGAAAAAAAAAAGTAAAAAAATAAAATAAAAAATGAATAAAAAATGGGGCAGATTTGATGGACAACTTTGTTTTTCTACCGTCACTATTCTGTGTTTCTACATAGATTTTTTTTTTTTTAACAATGTGGATTTGAAAATCTACCAAATACAGTATATAGCCATCCATCACTCCTTGGCGAGGAATAGGCTAACTCCAGGCATATTACTCTCAATGCATTTATTGTTGTATACGTTTCACAATAGAGGTTCTCAGAAATTAAAATTATGAACCCTGTTCACAGGGGCTCCTTGACAGTGTGGTCTTCACATATATTTGCAAATGTACTTCTTATTTTAACATAAATAGCAAACTTCCTTTTTTTTGTTTTTCGTTTTTTTACTGGCTAGCTGGAAAGTGTGCTGGGAAATTATTGTATTGTGTGCGTTCCATCTAAGAAGGCCCCAAATAAATTTGCAGTTTATGTCAGCCACTGACTGCTAGGCAGTGAGCAGTATGTACAGGAGAGAAGCGGCATGATTCCCATGTTTTATATCGGTTACATTCATTACAAATGTGTATGCAATATTGTTTATCGGTTGTGCTTGTCTAAGTATAATATGCAAATCACAATAAGGGGGGCACCTCAGGAAGTCACGTGGCAGTGACAATACGCGTTGGGCAGAGTCTGGTGATGTAGATTCCTGGATTGGACGAATACACATTTAACCTTGTTTTAAATGTAAATGGATGCTTCTTCAATAAATCTCATGAATTTTGAATACTGCACAATGGAAGGATGTTTATTTTAATCAAGGGATCGTGGAGGAGAGAGAAGTTGTTCCTATAAAGTCCATAATAACATTACAGCTAAATCTGAAGAGGGAAGAGGAGGAGAGGAGGAGAGGATACCGATAATATTTGGCGTACACCCCAGCTAGGGAAGGCATTGTTAGACTTAGCATAGGTCTTTCATTGAGGTGAGTGCAGTGGGGAACTGGTGTAGGGGATTGCTACGCATGCATGTACCTAATTATGTGACACATAGAACGTTTCCAGGATGTGCACAATTTAAGGGGGACTTTGAATGAAAAATTGTTCCATAATCATTTATGAACTTTTATTTTTGAATGGTCATCGCATGAGGATTTTTTTTATGATTTTATTGCCATTCACATATTATACTTAGAAAACGTGTATGCAATATTGTGTATTGGTTGCGCTTGTTTGAGTTGTGGGGACACAATATTTTGGTTGCAGAGGTCACATAGGTGGAGTTTGGTAATTGTTTATTTAAGGAGCGCAGGTTGAGACATTGTTTCATTTTTATATTCATTCCAAATGGTTGATGCTAAAAAAACACTAGCTATCTAATTGAAGAAATTCAATTCAGGTTACCAAAATATGAGTTAGTAACTTGATGGCAATAGGTAGGCATTAGCAGCAATAATAAATAGAGCTCCTTTATGTATATGTCCAGCTGTGGAGCAATTATATTAACTGCGGTAGAGAAGAGTTATACTTTATATTTTAGCAATTTCATGATTGCAAATGATAAAAAAAAAGTATTTTATGACGGATTCTCTACACTGCAGAAAAAACATCCATCTTTCAGCTCCACAGCCTTATAATAGCTTGATCTAATAAAGCCGGTAAGCAGTTCCTATAGGATGCAATGTTACAAATGACATTTAACTGGTGTTTTATTTTTATTATGTTACAGTGTTCAGGATTTAATCAGAATCTCTCGTGATAACATATCTACTCATCAGGCCTATTATTACACATCACGGCACATGAGTAGAAGATCTCTATATGTAATTTTATCTCATTTCATATCATTTGTAGTCATGTGTCAGTTATTTGTTAGCATCAATAAAAAAAAGTAATTTCTTCTTTATCTACTTACCCCCCCCCCCCCCCCTGTTAACATCATCGCCACTTATACCCAGTGTATTCCGAAATAAGCTCCACATAGAACCACAGCTGAATGAAAAAGGTAAATCACTAAATACATTTGTCTTTTAAAAAACTCTTCTAGTTAATGTGTACAAAAAAAAAATGCAATAAACCCCAACAAAAAAAAAAAGAAGCAAGGGTTGGAAGAGAAATAAAAAATACTTTGGGTATTTTGGAACCCGGGGTTTGAATTTTGAGAAATATCTATATATTTATAAAGTATGTTACTGCCTGCCTTCATTAACACCTCCAAAGTCTTACACTAGCCATACTATATGTCCTGATTGTGCAATATCTATACAATCTTCTTTAGATTCACCAAAACTATGTACAATGACGACAAACCTAAACAATCCATTACATTTTTACAATAGTTGGTAGGCTCTCTTACATACATACATTAAAAGGTGACCCTACACTATACAACCTACATGTACAATCGCATTTTGAACTACCATCAGCTACTGATGGTAGTTCAAAATGCGATTGTACATGTAGGTTGTATATAGTGTAGGGTCACCTTTAATCTCTCCCTTCAAAGTGTTTTACTCCTAATTATTTCTTCTTAAAAGCAGAGTTCCAGTAATTTTTAATTAAAAGTCAGAAGCTACAAAAACTGTAGCTGCTGACCCTTAAAGACACACTCATCTGTCCCACGATCCATCAGTGCACTCACGGCAGCTGTGTCCTCCCTTGGTGGCGCCAGCATCTCTACTATGGGCACCTGGCTGTGACAGCTTGTTGGTTCACATCCAGGTGCCCACTGCGCATGCACGAACGGTGTTGTGCTCTGTGATTGGAAGTCTTCTAGGACCTGTCATGCGTGTCAAATGACTTTGGGAAGGAGAACTTCCGCTTCCAGTTGCCTAAGGCAAACGGAACAGAAGTGGGAGCGGGTACCTGTCAAAATCAGGTACCTGCCCCTTCCCCAAAAGCTCAGTTTTACAAACAGGAGGCGTGGAGGCGGCCTTAAAGCAGAAGTTCCACTTTTAGGTGGAACTCCGCTTTTACTTTTATCTATTGTTGGGATGCATAGTGGATGTCCACAGATGAAGCAGGGGACTGGTTAGGAAGTTTGCAGTGCCGTGTGTTGCATGGGAAAAAAAGTGGACAGGTGATTAAAAGGTTTGGGAGGAGCGTGTCAGGGGGACAGGGGTACCTGTGAAGGAAAACTGACCTGGAACAAGCAGATAAGGAAATCTTACTTTTCTGCTCTGAATCCTTGTTTTAGTCAGTTACTCACAGTACTAAAGCCAGGTAGCTAGCATTTTTAGCAGACGATCCACAATGGCACCCCTACAGACTCACTTTAAAGCAGTTCAAATCTTTGCAAGGACCAATTCACACCGAAATGTGCGAGTTATCACGTGATTCTCGTACAATCAATTTTGACAGCCAATGTATTTGAATGAGCTGCAAAACACACTGTAATTTTGCAGCCTTATCAATCTTTAGATGAGATTCCTTGTTTTCCTTAGGCTTTTCTCACAATTTTTTTTAACACACCACGGGGCAGATTCACATAGATGTAATCTTCCGCTGCGTAATCGAAATACGCTACGCTGCCGTCTATCACCAGACTCTACGCCGAATTCAGGTAGTTTTTTTGCGCGTACGCTATTGTATCGTATTTTTTTTCCGCCGCGCAATCGAAATACGTGAGTAGGGGGCGTGAAGCATTTAAATTAAGCGCGTCCCCGCGACGATCGAACTGCGCATGCTCTGTTCAGGAATTTCCCGCCGTGCATTGCGCGAAATCACGTCGTGACGTCATTCGTTGTTTGAGTAGCGGCGTTTACGAACATTCCTATTCCCGGACGACTTACGTTAAAAATAATAAAAGAAATCGAAAAACGTTGAAATTCGACGCGGGAACGACGGCCATACTTAACATGGGCTGTCTAATATTAGACCAGCAAAAAGCTGGTATAGTGAAACGGAAAAAAAAGATGACTAAAGGTGCCGTAAGAGATTGCGTTTGAAGAGCGAAATTTTGTGGATTCCAGGCAAAAGCTCATTAGCATACCATGAAGGTGAAAAACAACAGGAAGTCCGCCCAGTGGCCGCAATTTTCAGGCAGCGTAGATCTGAAGGCGTACTAACACGTAATAAAGTCGAAATTTAGCACGCAGGTGTCTTTTCATGGTTTGAGGATTTCGACTAGCGTAAAAACGCTCGTAAATCGAAATTACTCCTGTCTAACAACATTTACACAGGCGTAATCGCTTTGTGAATCTAGGCCCACCTGTATAAGGGTACCTACACTTTGGAGGGAGGAGAAAATGGGGAACATTTGGACAACAGCTTTGTCAGTCCGTGGGGAAATTTTAGACTAGCAAATTTAGAGGGACGTGACTAAATTGAAGATAAACTCCAGCTAACACTTTATAAAGCAGTTACAGTAAGGCCCCATACACACGAGCAGACAGATTTGTTCAAATCGGTCGGACAGACCGATTTGAACAAATCTGTCTGCTGGGGACGTATTGGTTTGATCGTGTACATTCATTTTAAAAGCAAACACTGCCCTGTGTTTGTTTGTTTTTGTTCTGTGTGTCTCTGTACACACAGAACAAACTGAAACTGGTCTAAAAACGAAACTAAACTGCAGGCACATTATATGATTGATTTTTATCTATTTTTAATCATTTTTAAAAGGAATCAGTTAACTATTATGTCTCTATACCCTGTAAACCGTAATTTCAGCAAAAAAAAAAATTCCTTTACTACTCCTTTAATCATGGCAAAGTAAAAATCTGCTGCTATAGCCAGATGGATGCTACACTCTATTTACTTACCAAACATAAAATGCATATGTCACCATTTACTTCACACAGCCCGTTTATTTAATGTGAATTGCAATGTATATATATAAAAAAAATGTATATCCAAAAGAACCCAACATTACCCCCATATGCGTTATTAACATCTTTTACTAACTAGTGATTTATCACCCTTTCCTGACACTGAATATCTGTGAGTTGTCTAATTCATCAGGTTCTGATTCAGTCTTGATTCCATTTTATGGTCACTGCTTGGCAGATCATGGAGTTAGGGATGATATTACAGTACATGATTGATGGTTGCATTTACAATGGCTCTTTGATGTCCCTTATGCATAAATAGAATAGATGAGGACCCATTTATATATTCTGTTACTGCTGCCTAAACCTGCCACCATTGTCAAAACTCTGCACTGCTTAGAAAGGTTTAACTATTTTCGTTCAAGTGCTGGTCCAAGACTAAATGACATGGGCATTTCTCATACAATATTCAGATGCATGAGCTGCAAAAGTGTACACCGATTTAAAGTAGAACTAAAAGGCAAAACTTTTTTTTTTTTTTAATTTTGAATGGAGTGGAGAGGGATTGGAACACCTCTCAGTGTTGTATTGCCATCTGTGCCCCCTTAGGTATATCCACCTTCTTGATGTCCTAGGTCTGTTTGCCCTGTTTGCCATTATAACCAAATTTCAAATGTTGGGTTGTCCCCAGAACAGTAATAGGAGGGAAATCTTCCACTGGGGACAACCAGCAATTTCCAATTACTTCCTTCCTTGGCTATAAACTGGAAGTGAAGGGAAATCTCCCCAGTGAGAGACGGATGGGAAAATAAACCTGACGGGGTTATAACCCTCCCTTACATTATCCAAAAAAGAAAAAAAATGTTTGGCTTTGGTTCTACTTTAATTTCTTGCAAAACACGCAATGCTGCTACTGTGGGTGAGTAGTGGGATTATACTGTTGGTAATTCTGAAAATAAAATAAAAAATGCTCCATTAGAGAGATCACATATTGGCTCTCATTATATTATGCCTTTATAGAACATATTTCTCCTTTTTTTAAAGAAGGATGAACATTTCATATCAGTTTTTAGTACTTCAAGTTAACGTAGGCCCTTTTGTCTTTACTATATGCAGGAATAGATTTTTGCAATTGTCTTAGCTTTATTAGCTATAAAAGCCTCATCTTTGGTCAAGTATTATTTTTTACCAAAGGAATTAAAATCCCCAACTGCAAAACTATCACCAAACCCTGTAGGCAGAGACAACTCTATAGTGCTCCATCATTGGTATTAGTGGGAGGAAGAGTGCCCCATCATTGGTGTCAGTGGAAAATAGTGCCCGATCATGAATGTTAGTGGGAGGAACAGTGCTCCATCATTCGTGTCAGTATGAGGAATCTCTAGTATACGTGGGAGGAATAGTGCCCCATCATTAACCACTTAAGGACCCCTTCACGCCGATATACGTCGGCAGAATGGCATGGCTGGGCACATCCACGTACCTATACGTGGCCCTTTAAGCCCAGCCGTGGGGTCGCCAGCGCGTGCACGCGACCTGGTCCGAAGCTCCATGACTGCGGGAGCGGGGGACCTGATCGCCACTGGAGTCCCGCAATCGGTCCCCGGAGCCGAAGAGCTGTGTATAAATACAGCTTCCCCGTTCTTCACTGTGGTGCCGTCATTGATTGTGTTTCCCTATATTTGGGAACACACTATCATTGACGTCACACATACAGCCACACCCCACCAACAGTTAGAAACACAGATGAGGTCACACGTAACCCCTTCAGCGCCCCCTTGTGGTTAACTCCCAAACTGCCATTGTCATTTTCACAGTAAACAATGCATTTTTTGCTGTGAAAATGACAATGGTCCCAAAAATGTGTCAAAATTGTCCGAAGTGTCCGCCATAATGTCGCAGTCATAAAAAAAATCCCTGATCGCCGCCATTAGTAGTAAAAAAATTAAAATAATAAAAATGCAATAAAACTATCCCCTATTTTGTAAACGCTATACATTTTGCGCAAACCAATCGATAAACGCTTGTTGCGATTTTTTTTTACCAAAAATAGGTAGAAGAATACGTATCGGCCTAAACTGAGGAAAAAAATGTTTTATATATTTTTGGGGGATATTTATTATAGCAAAAAGTAAAAAATATTGCATTTTTTTAAATTGTCGCTCTATTTTTGTTTATAGCGCAAAAAAATAAAAACCACAGAGGTGATCAAATACCACCAAAATAAAGCTCCATTTGTGGGAAAAAAAGAACACCAATTTTGTTTGAAAGCCACGTTGCACGAGTGTGCAATTGTCAGTTAAAGCGACGCAGTGCTGAATTGCAAAAACGGGCCAGGTCCTTTAGCTGCTTAAAGGTCCGGGTCTTAAGTGGTTAATGTTAGTGGGAGGAGCAGTGCTCCATCATTGGTGTCAGTATGAGGAATAGTGCCCAATCTCTGGTATAAGTGGGAGGAATAGTGCTCTGTTGTTGGTTTCTCGTATCAGTGAGAGGAACCATGTCCAAGGGTCAGATAAAAGCAAGCAAAGTGGAGATCACTGATCTTAGGAATCATGCACATTGTCAATTAGGGCTGTACATTGCAAAGATGAGTGTATTTAAGTAGTGGGTACAACCAGGCATTCCAGATCTGCTGTAGACAGGAAGCCTTTACAAATCAATGACAGGCTTCCTATTTTCACTGACAATGGCATGTCATGGCACATGGGGTGATTTCCTGCGGTTATTAATAGATGTACACCCTTGGGTAAAGACAGTTCACTTCCAGGGGCACACAATTCATCCCTAACTTTACAAATGGCATTCTGTAAATTAAAGTGGAACTTCACACTCTCAAACATTGACTATTTTTTAATCCTTATGCTACTAGCATTAGATGTGAAAGTATACTGTGTTTCCCCGAAAATAAGCCTGGGCCTTATATTAATTTTGGTAACAAAAGACAAAGTAGGGCTTATTTTCGGGGTAGGTCTTACCATGTAAATGTGCGGTCTTCTCTCCCTGCCCAACATTAATCGCCAGTGTGAACCAAGTTAAAATACTTGTAAAGTTCTATAATCCACTCTATTACAGTAGTATATAATGTACAACGTGTGCGTTTCTGTAATATAATTGTGCCAAATACCTTCGTTATATCGTCGTTCTGCGCTTCTGTGACCTGCCGGAGCTCTCTTCCTCACATTTATATTACACATATACTACTGTAATAGAGTGGATTATAGGATTTTGCAAGCATTTTAAACTAGGGCTTATTTTCAGAGAGGGCTTATAACGCTAGGTCTTATTTTTGAGGAAACATGGTATTATATTTACTTGTTTTAACCTTCTTTTTTTACTTCAGCTACTTTCTGGTTTCCTAAGCACGCCATCCTACCTGCACTAAGGGCAGAACGATTTCAGGAAGTAAATTCTACGTGAATTATCTGCCCTTAATAAAAATGGTCACAGCCATAAATGCTAGGGGGGGTGTTTTTCAAAGTGATTTCTCACTAAAAAAGGCATGGAGACACAAATGGATGGGCGCCTTTGATTTTAATATAAAAAAAATGAAATAGCGTTTTTGGTTTGTGATGCTCAGGTGCAGTGTAGTTCTGCTTTAAGCCCTGTTTCTTCCCTTCACAGCTACTTAGAACTGACATAACACAGCAGAGCAACAAACAAAAGATAATAGACCAACTGTATCAAAAGGATTAAAATTCCTTGAACTTCCCAGACTTTACTAGTGAGGCATTTCTATAGTTTATAAAAAGGTCTTTGGTGCACAGATTGTTCTTTATATAATACAACAATAATTCTTGCAAATCAAACACAGGCATCTTTCTTGTACTAACCAAACACTCATGGTCAAGAGCACCTGTTTTCCCATATGGACACTGTTCATCTATGCCTATTCTCCATGTGCTCAGGACATTGTACAGTGCAGCAAAACCTGCCAAAAACAAAACAAAACGTGCAGCATAACGCGAGGCTCTGTGTTCTACGCAGTACTGTTCTTTCATAATACCAATTGTTCTTTTCCCTTTCTATTGTTGGACGCCAGGAAATTCAACAGTGGAGAACAACATCATATAAACATAGTGCTCACAAAACATAACAAAAATAAATAAAAATTGAAGAATGACCTTTAATTACTACCATCTGCATTGCAGTAATTAGTTGTATCTGCCATCCATAAGCCAAATGAAGAGCAAGTTTAAACAGCACTTCAGCTGAAATTTTCCTGACGATACTTTTGTTTTGATTGTGACTTGCAAAGATCACAAACACGGAAAATGGCTCGCAATGTTGTCTCACTGCTTTGAAGTACTTGATATGCCAGAGACACGTCTGGCTTGATATCCAAAAAACAGCACGATACTGGCAGTACTTAATTCAACATGTCGAAAAAAAAAACAAAAAAAAAACATAATGACACCAAACGCCAGGCATGGGTTTTCAATACATGAAAGAAGATTTCCTCAAGCACTATTAGAATATTCAATTTTCTTTACCAAGTCTAGTTTACTAATCATACAAATAAACATATTTAGATGCTTGTCATTTGTAAAAGTCGTGATAAGCATCCCCAAAAAAATTAAAATTATATATATGTAGCGCCTATGTACTTTACAGTACTGGTGCTAGTTAAATTTAAGGGTAGATTAGAGTATAGTTAAACTCTGATCCAGATTGTTAGTAGCAAAATGTGGTCTCTGTCTCAGCTTGGCTGTGCTGTGGGCTTATTCTGCTGTACTGGGGTGTTCTTCCAGCCCTGGTGCTGCAGCAGTGGAGTCAAGGTTTGGGTGCTCTTTCCCAGCAGCCAATCACAAGGATTTGTCCTCGCTGTGAGTGCTGGGGAGGGGTATTTATGGGACAGACGCCATTGGTTCTGGGCTTCTTCATCCAGTGTGGCACCCACCTTTTTTTCTTCATTATTGGGCTCATTAGACCTAAAAAAGAAAACTCACCTGGAAATGCCTGTTGCTATGCGGTCCCACAAAATCTGCCTTTGGAATCACCTAGGATTCTGACATCGTCTCCCTAGGCTCCTCAGCACGCTAATGCGCGTCATCATTTTCCAGGATGCAGTGCGCTTCCCCATTATAACTCCCCATCCAAGACTTCCAGGAAGTAAGTGCTTGTGGGCTTCACAATGCCCACAAGCAAAATGACAACGGTGTGGACATAGTTTTATAAACTATCTTTTTTGAATAACTATGCGGAGCGGCGGCGGATTGTAAAATAGTGACCGGATTTATATTATAAAAACACATAATGAAAGGCCATACATTTAAAATATGCTAATTGTGGTTGGAACCCCGCTTTAAGGATGCATATCTCCAAGGATTAAACCTAGAGGGGACCTGTGGCAGAGGTATCTGCTGAGGCTCATTAAGAAGGGTCTGTGGCAGAGACTTTCTCCCAAGTTCAAGTTCACCTAGGAGGGTCTGTGGCAGAGACTTAGTCCTATATTTGTCCGAGTGATACTCCGGCTGCCAGGTCAGTGAGAGAGGCCTGTCTGGGTACACTCAGTGCCGATCCTGACCTCCCTGGGGCCCTAAGCAAAATTCTACTAAGGGGCCCTCTATCTGACCCTTGATGCCGTCACCCATAACTTTTCACCAATCCCCTTTGATAGCGCCTGACCACATAAGAGGGACAGACCTAGAGTAGTGATAGGATGATAGGGTGACCTGTGGCCCCCAGATTTTAGTATCACCTCCCCAGGAGTCAGGACAAGTTAAGAAGCGGGGGGTGGGCTGCCGAAAATGACATGTCACATTACAGTTAAGAAGCGGAGGGGTGGGCTGCCGAAAATGACATGTCACATTAAAGTTAAGAAGCGGGGGGGTGGGCTGCCAAAAATGACATGTCACATTAAAGTTAAGAAGCGGGGGGGGGGGGGGTGGGCTGCCGAAAATGACATGTCACATTAAAGTTGAGAAGCAGGGGGGGGGGGGGTGCTGCTGACAGTGATGTGTCACAAAGATTAAAGTTGAGAAGCGGGGGAAGGGGGTCTTCTGCTTTTCAGAAATTACATTAAAAGCGGGGGGTGCTGACTTCTTACCTCTTCTCCCATGCAGCCACCGGGTGGGGCCTCTAGTAATTTGGGGGGCCCTCCACAGCTTTGCGGGGGCCCTAAGCAGCTTGCATAGTGTGCCTATAGGGCGGATCGTCCCTGGGTACACTAAACCCATTCCAGCAGGAGTGGTGCTAAGAAGTGTTACGTTTGGGAGCAGGACTGTTTCCTATAATTACGCCTGAATCGGCTATTCTCTACATTCCTCGCCACAAGTTTACTGTTTTTACCCAGCTGGGTAATAAAGAGCACAGCAAAGAGCACCTGTCTGGACATTACTTTACTTCTGCTACATGAAATACGCATCATTCACCCCTAGGAACTTAGGATGAGCCACGAGGTAACACGCTGCCCAAAAAATCCAGCAGCTCCTCCGAGGGTAATGCCACACACACACACACATATATATATATATAAGGGCTGAGGAAATTAAAGATTAATTCATCGATTAATCTTTAATTCTTTTGATCGATCAAAATTCTTGACGTCACTGGACAGCCTGGACAGTGAGACTTACCCTGCTGGATGCAAGCAAACTGCACCGGATTGGGGTACCTTTGCATCTGTGGAGCAGAATGATGCATCAGGCCCCATCAAGGGAAGGGGGCAAAAATAACCATTGTTTTCCTGTCCTAAGCAGTTTTGTACAGACAAGTCTTTGTGTATCGGCAACATCCGTTCTGTGCCAAAGACTGTTCAGTTCTTCAGGGTATATTGTCAATAAAATGCAATCATGTCTGCTTCCAGAAAATGTAAACACTCTGGTATGTCTGCGTGACTGGCTAAAGCATGGGTCCTCAAACTACGGCCCTCCAGCTGTTCAGGAACTACAATTCCCATCATGCCCTAGTCATGTCTGTGAATGTCAGAGTTTTACAATGCCTCATGGGACTTGTAGTTCCGCAACAGCTGGAGGGCCGTAGTTTGAGGATCCCTGGGCTAAAGTGATGCCTACTATAAAGTGACTGACAGTCAATATACTACATACATTTTATAATTAAAGTTAAACTTACTTTCTACGTTTTTCTTAAAGTTTAATAAGAAAAAATTACTTATGTCAGTGCTACAGTTTGATTTTAAAACGTATTTGTGTGAACTGTGAAGTTAAGTCATGGATTGTGGAAACTAACTAGTGTCGGGTGATTGTATATAGTGTATACCACATTTACCACTAACTAATGCAGAGTTGCAATGCAAGGAGATCAGCTAAAAGTAGTCGGATCTGTATGTGCGTTATAATTTATCAAAATTAGTTGATTAATCGATAAAAAAAATTAAAAAAAGATTAATCGAACACGAAAATGTTAATCAGTAACAGCCCTAATATATATATATATATATATATATATATATATATATATATATATATATATATATATATATATATATACACATATACACACACACATATACCTGGTGTGTGTGTGTATAATATATGAATATATATATATATATATATATATATATATATATATATATATATATATATATATATATAAAACTGATATGTGCCTCCACTGAGCTCTCTTTCCTATCTGTGCGAGTTACACAATTCCTAGATACAGAAGAAATCAAGGTTACAACTCTTTATATTTGTTGCTTCCATGTTGAAACGTTCTAAAGATGGTTATACACAAGGGATTGTGGTCCAGGTTTCTAAATTTGCAGGCCCTCGAGTCCTGTTTTCATTCAGTAAGCACATTCACTGTTCAGCGTGTTAGTAGTATGAGGCATGGCATCCTCTAGTCTAGTCTATATTTTTAAAAGGGACTTTTGCAATCCGAATCATAGAACATTATAACTGTTTAACCACTTGTCATCCGTCCACCGTCATATGACGGCGGGCGGATAACTTCATTGTCCTGACTGCACGTCATATGACGTGCAGTCATAGAAAGCTGCTAGGGGCGCGCGCGCGCGCCTCCGGCGGCGCGCGCTCACCCGTCGCATCACAGGGACCCCCGTGCGTGTGCCCCGTGGCCGCGATGGCCGCCGGGCACACGCGATTGCCGAGTAAGTGAGCTGGGACGTGCAGCTCTGTGTGTAAACACAGAGCTGCACATCCCTGTCAGGGAGAGAGGAGATCGATTGTGTCCCTTGTACATAGGGACACAATCGGTCACCTCCCCAGTCACCCCCCCTCCCGCCACAGTTAGAACAAAAACTAGAAGAAACATTTAACCCCTTCCCCGCCCCCTAGTGGTTAACCCCTTCCCTGCCAGTTACATTTATACAGTTATCAATGCATATTTATAGCATTGTTCACTGTATAAATGTAAATGGTCCCAAAAATGTGTCAAAAGTGTCCGATGTGTCCGCTATAATGTCCCAGTCCCGAGAAAAAAACGCAGATCGCTGCCATTCCTAGTAAAAAAATAAATTTAAAAAAATCATAATTATGTCCCCTATTTTGTAGGCAATATAACTTTTGCGCAAATCAGTCACTATACGTTTTTTGCGATTTTATTTTTTACATTTTTTTATCAAAAATATGTAGAAGAATACGTATCGGCCTAAACTGAGATAAAAATTTTTTTTTTTTTTTTTTAATGGGATATTTATTATAGCAAAAAGCAAAAAATACTGTGTCTTTTTTCAAAATTGTCGCTTTTTTTGTTTATAGCGCAAAAAATAAAAACCGCACGGGCGATTAAATACCACCAAAAGAAAGCTCTATTTGTGGGGGGAAAAAGGACGGCAATTTTGTTTGGGAGCCACGTCGCACGACCGCGCAATTGTCAGTTAAAGCGACGCAGTGCCGGAAGCTAACATTTTGTCTGGGCAGGAAGGTGGTGTAGGTGCACAGTAGGCAAGTGGTTAAGGTAATTATTAAATAAACACCGATCAGCCATAACTTTATGATCACTGACAGAGAAAGTGAACAACATTAATTATCTCATTACAATGGCATCTGAAAGTGGGTCGGATAAATTAGGCAGCAAGTTAACATGTTGTCTCTGAAGTTGATGTGTTAAAAGCAGAAAAATGGGCACCACAGTTTGCTTTGTAGGTGGCTCCATAGCCGCAGACCGGCAGGGGTACTCATGCTTACCCGTGGCCACAGACAAAAGTGCCAACAATGGGCATGTGAACATCAGAACTGGGCCTCAGAGCAAGGGAAGAAAGTGGCCTGGTCTGATTAATCACATTTTCTTTTGCATCAAATGCATGGCTGGCTGCTGTGATGTTATGAAAGGGTACGTGATTGATGGACATTATGTTGAGAGAGATAGAGAGAGAGAGAAAACTGGCTATAAGTCAGATTTTAAGAAAACCTGCCATTTGGACTACCCTTTTTCCCAGGGAAGGTGATCCCCATTGAGCTAACCCCTCACAGTGCGTATACATTGCTTACCTGGGGAAGTAATGCTTTGGGCAATGTTCTGCTGGGAAACCTTGATCCTGATGTTACTTATACATGCACTACCTACTTGAATATTGTTCCTGGCCAAGTACACCCCTTCATGGAACGTGTATTCCCTGTTGGCAGTGGCCTTTTTCAGCAGGATAATGCAACCTGTCACACTGCAAAAATGGTTCAAGAATGGTTTGAGGAACGCAACAATGTGTTTGAGATTTGACTTAACCCCCACGATTTTAATGCAATTGACCATCTGTGGGATGTGCTGGAAAAACAAGTCCAATCCATGGATGCCCCACCTCACAACTTGCAGGATTTAAAAGATCTGCTACCGAGGGCTTGGTGCTTGATACTCCAGCATACTCTAATGCCGCGTACACACGGTCAGAATTTCCAACAACAAATGTTCTATGAGAGCTTTTGGTCGGATATTCCAACCGTGTGTAGGCTCCATCAGACATTTGCTATCAGAATATCCAACAACAAATTTTGAGAGCTGGTTCTTAATTTTTCCGACAACAAAAGTTCTTGTCGGAAAATCCGATCGTCTGTAGCCAATTCCGACGCACAAAAATCCTACGCATGGTCATAATCAATTCCGCATTCTCGGAATCATTGAACTTCATTATTCTCGGCTTGCCGTAGTGTTGTACGTGACCACGTTCTTGACGTTCGGAATTTCTGACAACATTTGCGTGACCGTGTGTATGCAAGACAAGTTTGAGCCAACATTCCATTGGGAAAAAAATCCATGGTTTTGTTGTCGGAATGTCCAAATCGTGTGTACGCGGCATTAGAGGTCTAGTGACATCCATGCCACAGTGGGCCAGGGCTGTAAAAAAATGCAATTTTGATGGCAAGATGGGAACCTACTAATTAGATGAGCAATCCTAATGTTCTGGCTGGTCGGTGTGCAATATATTATATATATATATATATATATATATATATATATATATATATATATACACACACACAGAGTATAAATAAACACACACAGACGCACACATACATATTTTTTTTTCCTCGTGCAAATTAAAACACTGCATATAAAAATATAATATTTACCACTGGTACACAATAGGTGGAGCTCGAAGTCTAGACAGCATCAAAAACCTCAGAAAGCAGTTCTTGCACTAAACAGAAACCTGAATGACTCTGAGGGGAGACATACCCCCACCCCTCTGCTTATACAGAGAAAAACATTTGAAAATAAAAAAACTGGGGTGAATGTTAATGCTTGTATTATTTTGTCTAGGGGTAGGTTAAGAGTTAATGTAGGCAAGGTTATTAAGGTGAGGGAGGAGTTAATTGTTATGGTAATAATATATGTTAGGGAATAGGTGATACTTGGAAAATGCATGCATGTTTATACTTTAAAGCAGTGATAACACTACAAACCTTCCCCATATACCTGTCTGATGGGGCATCATTCAACAAAGTGACAACTTTACAGTAAATTGACTAAAGAGAAGGAAAGTTGTCATCCAGTTGAAAGTCTCAGACAGACACTGGCAAGATCACCAGGTTATTAGAACATGAACATTTCACTGGCTTGCTTTATCTGAGCTAAATTTGTGTTTTTTTTATTTTTTATTATTGACTTTAATTCTACATTAAATGGACAGGAAATGACACTTCTGGGGTGTTTCTGTAAACCAATGGTGTAGAGAACCAGGTCACCATATTACATTGAAGTTTACAGAAAATTACAGCAGTTGCACATTGAACAGGAAAGATACATTTTAATTTAACTTTAAATAACATTTGCTATATTCTTTTTTTTCATTTGTGATTTTTTTTTCCAGGTAAGTGGAATTATTCTTTTAACCAGTTCATCTCTTTGGATATGCCTTGCAACAATGAAGGGTTAAGCACAAACTGATGGCAGCCATCACCTTATGCTTGTGTTGCTCAGCCAGCTCCCAGCTGTAAAGTAAAAGTAATTGGGCGGCTGTATAGCCACTGATCACTTTCAGAGTGTGGATGATGCAGTTCAACTCCTCCTCTCCTTCTTTGCCGGAGGCCCCCCCCCCCCTTCCCAAGCTCTTACGGGGAACCTAAGACCACATTGAAGGGCTTCAAAATGTCATCATTCTCTGGCTGATACTGCCAAAGAACTGTGCCTGCTTTGGAGGGCAGGGAAAACATTAAAGGGGAGGTTCCCCTAAAAATAAACTTTTAACATTGCATGTCTCTTCTTAATAACATGTAGAATCGGCTGGTAGTTTAAAAAAAAAAACGTCCGTACATACCATTTTCGGCATGTAGTCTCACCGTCGCTTCCGGGTCTGGCGGCCGGGGATGGGCGTGGCTACTTGATTGACAGGCATCCGATCGATGCATACAGCGCGTCACGAGATGCCGAAAGAAGCCGAACGTTGGTGCGCATGCGCCGTATAGAGCCGCACCAACGTTCGGCTTCTTTCGGCATCTCGTGACGCGCTGTATGCGTCGATCGGATGCCTGTCCCCAAACATCATACCCGGAAGCGGCGGTGAGACTACATGCCGAAAATGGTATGTACGGACGTTTTTTTTTTAAACTACCAGCCGATTCTACATGTTATTAAGAAGAGACAGGCAATGTTAAAAGTTTCTTTTTAGGGGAACCACCCCTTTAAGGTCTGTTAGACCCCAATGTCTCCATAAAGAGTACCTGTCACCTGCTCAATGCTAGAACATGGTTGTTTGTTAACTTTCACAAGGGGTTAAAAAAAGTCTAAAAGTTAAATAAAATTTACAAAAAAAAAGTAACCCCTGCTGCGCTGCACAAACCCATAAATGCAAACACGTACCCATGGTGTGCATGTGTATATAAACCATGATCACACCAACCATGTGAGGTATCCCTGCAAACTTGGAAGCAAGAACAATAATTCTAGCACCAGATCTCAAAGTTACTTCTAAACTGACGAGCCATAAAGGCTTTTAAAGCGTTGCCTATGGAGATGTTTGGATGTCGTTTTTAAGCCTAGGCATGTTTCGTATATATTTAGTCAACACAACCCCATCTTTTATATGAAACATATGATTATATTGCGTTTCGGTGCACTTAAATGTATTAATAATTGTTACAGAAAATATGCAACAGTTGCATAAATATCATGCACCCTAACAAAACCAAAAAAAATGCAACTATCCTTTTTATTCTACAGGTCCTTGCTTTCAGAAAATATTGAAGGTTCTGGGGATTTAACTGATGCTATAGCCAAAAATTCTGATTTTTCCCTGCATGCACAAAATGAAAAAATTGGTCTAGTGCTGGAGTGGTTAAGTAGAGGTTGTGTGTAGTCCTGTAAGTGCTAACTCCAGTCGGTTTCCAAAACAAATATACCAATTTGTTTCCCAGAGACATCCCTAGAAGTCTCTTGATAAAGAATGTAATGTCAAGAGCCTCTTTGCGCCCCTCTATTTAAATTGGAATAACCTCGGATGCATTAGCTAAATGATGTTCAAAACAGCAGCAATATCAATGAACTAATGTAGAAGTGGGAAGAAAATGATCATACTGACAGTGGGTCATGTTAGCAGGTCTGCCGTAGCATTTCATCTCCAGCATATGTTGCAGCCTGTATTAAGATGTGTGACATTTAAATAACAACATGAACTTCACAATACAGTAGCATGCGTTTTAACACCTACTGGTTACAGTTTCGTTGCCTGTATACAGAAGGCCTATAAACATACTAATTAACCTGTATGTATAGGAAGATGCAGCCTTAAAAAAAGTCTTGCTCTTGAATCTGAAGTTCAAAAGCAAGACCAAGCCTCTGTACTGTACGATAAGTGAAAAGTGGTGGCACTCCTGTGTAACAATTTAGAATGTCAACATAAAAATAAGCTTTTACCCAACATGATTCTAGGCCTTTGAAATACATATCACCTGTACATTTTAACAACCTAACCCCCGGACCATATTGCACTTTTTGTGATTCGGCACTGTGTCGCTTTAACTGACAATTGCGTGGTCGTGCGATGTGGCTCCCAAACAAAATTGGCGTCCTTTTTTTCCCACAAAAAGAGCTTTGTTTTGGTGGTATTTGATCATCTCTGCGGTTTATATTTTTTGCACTATAAACAAAAATAGAGCGACTATTTTGAAAAAAATGCAATATTTTTTACATTTTGCTATAATAAATATCCCCAAAAAAGATATAAAAAAACATTTTTTTTCCTCAGTTTAGGCCGATACGTATTCTTCTACATATTTTTCGTAAAAAAAAAAATCGCGTTTACAAAAAAGGGGGTAGTTTTATGGCATTTTTATTAATATTTTTTTTTTACTAGTAATGGCGGCGATCAGAGTTTTTTTTCGGTACTGCGATATTATGGCGGACACATCAGACACTTTTGACACATTTTTGGGACCATTGGCATTTTTATAGCGATCAATGCTATAAAAATGCATTGGATTACTATAAAAATGCCATTGGCAGTGAAGGGGTTAACACTAGGGGACAGGGAAGGGGTTAAGTGTGTTCCTGGGTGTGTTCTAACTGTATGGGGGGTGGCCTCACTAGGGGAAATCACTGATCTTCTGTTCATACATTGTATGAACAGAAGATCAGCATTTCCCCCGCTGACAGGAACGAGAGCTATGTGTTTACACACATAGCTCTCATTCCCCACTCTGTAACGAACGAGCGCACTTCCCCTGCGGCGATCGTGCCCGCCAGGCACGCGCGTGGGACTCGGGGGACGAGCGGGGGCGAGCGCGGGCTGTCGGCGGCGCGCACGCGCCCCCTAGCGGCCGCTAAAGGTAGGACGTAGAGCTACATGCTCTTGCCCAGCAGTGCCACCGTCCCGCCGTATAACTGCGGTGGGCGGTCGGCAAGTAGTTAATGTCACTGTGTATTACTGTTTTAAAAATAATCAAAATGAAAGTAGAGAAACACATGCCAACAAATTAATCCAATTCCAAAATTCAACTGACTGCAAAAAGCTTATGAAGGCTGGCTTCAATATAGTTATTACCAGTGACCAGAACCAGATTTCCCATAGGGCACAAACTCGCTCATCCATGTCTTTATGGAGCTTGCTTTGTGCAATGGTCCAAATCATTTGGTGGAGGGCAGATTATGGCGTGGGGGTGTTTTTCAGGGGTTGGGATTGGCCCCTTAGTTCAAGTGAAAGGAACTCTAAAAAGGCAACAGCATACCAATACATTTTGGACAATTTCGTGTTCCCAACATTGTGGTAACAGTTTTGGGATGGCCCCTTCCTGTTCCAACATGAACTGCGCACCAGTGCACAAATCAATGTCCACAAAGGCATGGATGAGTGAGTTTGTGCCAGGCCAGTCAAGCTCCTCCACCCCAGAGTCCTGACGTCAACCGACAGAACACCTTTGGGATTACAAAAGCGGAGACTGCGAACCAGGGCTTCTCATCCAACATCAGTGCCTGACCTCACAAATGCACTGCTGGAAGAATGGTATAACACTCCTAAACTTTATGGACAGCCTTCCAAAAAAAATTGAACCTGTTATATCTGTAAAGGGTGGGCCAACTTAAAATTGAACCCTACAGACTGGGATGCCATTAAAGAGGAACTGCAGTCTGCTCACATCTTTGCCATTCCAAATCTCCCATCCAAACACTTTACTTATTATTTTATATATACTGTGATTCTCTACTTGTCAAATATGCTGCAGAAATCTTCCTCCAGAAATCTTTCCCTGCCAAGTCTGGCTGCAGCCATTTTAACTGTGTGCAGATGAAACTGCTGCATGTTCACTTTCTGGATTTACACAGAAATACCGAGGCACACCTCCAGCTCTTCGACTCTCATTGCCCCCCTTAAGACTCACCCCCCTCCCTTCCTGGCAAACTCTCACGAGAGTGAAAGAGGGAGCTGTGCATGATATCATAAGCCTAGGCCTTTTACCAGACAAGAAACAGGAAGTGGGCTGTATAAGGTATTTACTGGCAGAAAAAAATGCTTACTATCCAAAGTTAAAACAACAAGAGCAAAAGGTTTAATAGATGGAAAGTTGAGAACAAATGACTGAAGGTCCGTGTATGTAGGTGTCCCAATACTTTTGGTAATATAGTGTACTTTATAAAGTTCAATTTTTCACAACTTTCTGTATTGCCTAATTCTCCTTATAATGTTAGAGTCCCCTGCTATGCAAAAGGTTGAGCCCCATCACTCTGCAGTGTAAAAAAACACACTAAAAATATTACATTATTATGACTATTTTAATTTATGTCAGAAAAACTATAACATTCCCCAAGGATGGTATACAGTAACAGAGATTAATAGGTGCACTTATCTTTTAATGCAATATTCAGCAGAAAACAAATGGTACATTACATAATTTACTTCCAGTTTGATGTAAGATCAAATTCCCAATAGGAATTCAAAATGCCACTTTCCACCAAACAGAAATTGTAAGGTAGAGCAGGAACATTAATTACATATCTTCTTCCTGTATACTTTCTCAGACTGTTAAGATCAACTCCAAAATTTTAGTTTTGCCTATACACTAGTGATCTGAATCACCTGCCTGTTCCTCGTTATTGTTAAGGTTCTAGAGCAGGGATAATCAATTAGCGGACCTCCAGATGTTGCAAAACTACAAGTCCCATCATGCCTCAGTCTTTGGGTTCATGCTTGTGGCTGTCAGAGTCTTGCTATGCCTCATGGGAATTGTAGTTTTGCAACAGCTGGGGGTCCGCTAATTGCATATCCCTGTTCTAGAGCAAGATTTCCCCACTCTAGCCAGTGTCTACATTCCCTCCCATAAGGCTATAGTTGAAGTTTCATTGCCAGCTAAATTTCCCAGTTATTGGTTGTACAATTTATGGAGCTAAACACCATCAATGCAAATTCAAATGGCTGCATCATCTGAGCAGAACTGAGAACTAGGATCTCATAGCACTTGAGTTCCAAGATATATAAATAGCCAGTATGTGATGCAACAGGACAATTAGAGTGTAGCAATTTAATCATAAATGCTTCTGAGTCAGTGTGCAGGCTACCGTCATATTACTCTTCCCGTCCAACCTCCCACTCCTGCCTCAAATCATTTTTATCAGGGCTGAGATCTTGGTACCATGAGATCTATGCGCAAGGGCCTTGATTTTTCAGCACCAAGCATTTCTGGCACTGATAAGGTAAGTACATTTTAGGAGTTTATATAGTGTTAAGTTAACCGCTCACACCGATATACGTTGGTAGAATGGCTCTCCTGCGCAAACTGACGTACCTGTACCACAGTCCACAAAAGCAGGATAGCAGGCTCGCAGCTGCGCGTGGCGCAGGAGTGTGCACAGCGGACTCGATGTCCACCAATGGCCCACGATCTTGACAAGGAAAGGCAGAACGAGAAAATGCCTACGTAAACAAGGCATTTCCCTGTTCTGCCTAGTGACATGGCAGGGATCTTCTGTTCCCCGTCATCGGGAACAGTGATCTCTGTCATGTCAGTGGAAACCCAGCCCCCCTACAGTTAGAACACACTGAGGGAACACAGTTAACCCCTTGATCGCCCACTAGTGTTTAACCCCTTCAGTGACATTTATACAGTAATCAGTGGCTATTTGTAGCTCTGATTGCTGTATAAATCTCAATGGTCCCAAAATAGTGTCAAAAGTGTCCGATCATGGCGCAGGGAGACGCAGGTTAGCGTGTCAGGACAGAGCTGTGTGTCCCGGGTACTGAAGCCTCCAGCCAAGGGTCTTGGGTTACCCTGTGAGTCACATTGGTCACGGCACCGGGTGACAGATGGCGTCCAGAAGTGCCGGCACATTTATTACCCACAACAATGCCACCTACATCCCACCTGCTCTCATGCCTGGGTACCGTGGACATATTCCAACTGAGGCATTCACCTATGGATATACGTATGGAAACACCACAGCGCGCTGCTTTCACGATTTCCGTTCCTCAGCTCTCAGTTCAAGCCAGAGTCCTTACTGCAAAGGAGGACAGTTTCGTACCAGTTACTCCAATGACCCTGCACTGGTGCTGAGCAATCGATCCCGTGGCTGGAACAGGTTCTTATACAGTCCTAACTGGTCCCGATACCACGTAGACTATAACAGGACCCAGGAGTTGAACCAGTTCAGAAAGAGTGCTCAGCAACACAGAGACCACTACCGAGACAAAACCGGAACTGTGCCACAAGTGCCCCACTTCATCTTACCTGTGAAGACAATTACCCTCTACCCCAACAATGGATCTGAAATGGCCTTACTTTCCTCCATGAATACAAGGAACCCAAAAACACCATTATTGCCATCAATGGACTGATATAATAAATAAATATTGAGTCTTAAAAAGTGTCCGATCAGTCTGCCACGATATTGCAGTCCCCATAAAAATCACAGATCGCCGCCATTACTAATAAAAAAAAATACCATGAATCTATCCCCTGTTTTGTAGACGTTATAACTTTTGCTCAAACCAATTAATATACGCTTTTTTAATTTTTTTTTTTACCAAAAATATGTAGAAGAATAAATGTCAGCTTAAACCGAGGAAGAATATATATATATATATATATATATATATATATATATATATATATATATATACACATACACATACACATATATATATATATATATATATATATATATATATACACACACACACACACAGTACAGACCAGTTTTCTTTATTTTCATGACTATAAAAATTGTAGAGTCACACTGGAGGCATCAAAACTATGAATTAACACATGTGGAATTATACACATAACAAAAAAGTGTGAAACAACTTAAAATATGTCATATTCTAGGTTTTTAAAAGTAGCCACCTTTTGCAGCAGACACATCTCTAGAACAACTGTTAAAAGGAGACTGTGTGAATCAGGCCTTCATGGTAGAATATCTGCTAGGAAAGCACTGCTAAAGAAAGGTAACAAGCAGAAGAGACTTGTTTGGGCTAAAGAACACAAGGAATGGACATTAGACCAGTGGAAATCTGTGCTTTGGTCTGATGAGTCCAAATTTGAGATCTTTGGTTCCAACCACTGTGTCTTTGTGCGATGCAGAAAAGGTGAACGGATGGACTCTACATGCCTGGTTCCCACCGTGAAGCATGGAGGAGGAGGTGTGATGCTGTGGGGGTGCTTTGCTGGTGACACTGTTGGGGATTTATTCAAAATTGAAGGCATACTGAACCAGCATGGCTACCACAGCATCTTGCAGTGGCATGCTATTCCATCCGGTTTGCATTTAGTTGGACCATAATTTATTTTTCAACAGGACAATGACCCCAAACACACCTCCAGGCTTGTGTAAGGGCTATTTGACCAAGAAGGAGAGTGATGGGGTGCTGCGCCAGATGACCTGGCCTCCACAGTCACCGGACCTGAACCCAATCGAGATGGTTTGGGGTGAGCTGGACCGCAGAGTGAAGGCAAAAGGGCCAACAAGTGCTAAGCATCTCTGGGAACTCAGGTGACTACCTCTTGAAGCTCATCAAGAGAATGCCAAGAGTGTGCAAAGCAGTAATCAAAGCAAAAGATGGCTACTTTGAAGAACCTAGAATATGACATATTTTCAGTTGTTTCACACGTTTTTGTTATGTATATAATTCATAGTTTTGATGCCTTCAGTGTGAATCTACAATTTTCATAGTCATGAAAATAAAGAAAACTCTTTGCATGAAAACGTGTGTCCAAACTTTTGGTCTGTACTGTATATATATTTTTTTTTTCCGGGGATATTTACTGCAAAAAGTAGAAAATACAGCTTTTGTATTGCTTTTTTTGTTTATAGCGCAAAAAAAATTGAATGTGGTTTGAGTAGAGAATCACACGACCATGGAATTGTCAATTAAAGCATCACAGTGCCGCATCGCAAAAAATGCTATGGTCATTAAGGGGGCAAAATCTTCCAGGGATGAAGTGGTTAAACTGTATCTCTAGTCAAAACTTTATTTTTTAGTCTGTGTTCCATTGGAAAGGCCATTTTTTTGCAGCCTGTCCCAGAGATACAACAAGAAATGAGAAGCCACATCTCCAAAATGAGAAGAAAAACAGATGCCACTGAAACAGGTGTCACCATTGGAAGATTTTCTCTTTATTCCTGTTCTAGAAAAAACACAACATTTAGCATTTTCCTTTTTCTTGTGTGTCAATGATAATGACCTCCAGGACAAATGAGGGTGAAAATCCCCAGGGCACAGACAGCTATAAAAAAGGTTGCAACTCTTTCCTACTCAATTGTCTAGAAGCAGGGGTCTCAAACTGGCACTCCTTCAGCTGTAGCAAAACTACAAGCACCATGAGGCATTGCAAGGCTGACAGTTAAGCGTTGAGCGCCTGTTGGTCCAGCCTCTTCTCCCTTTTGGGTTTCCTGGTGGGGCAGCAGGTGGATGCATGGTTGGATTGGCCCCTTCTGGGATCGGGGGTTTCCATGTCACCCTTTAGCCTGCTTGGACATCACACTTCCGAGGCCGCCGGAGTTCGCGTCTTTTTCCAGGGGGGGGGGGGGCATGCAGTCGCACCTCTATCCGCTTGGTGCAAATTGGATGTTCTGGTTCTTGCCCCAGGGGGTGTCTTTGAACAGTTATTCCCGCCCCAGTCCATCTACTCTATGGAAGCTGGATGTCCCAGCTCTCTGTAACCTGAGCGTGTGTGTCCCGGAAGAAGAAAGTGCATTCCACACCCAACACTCATGATACACTACACTGTACAGTTCAGCCCATACTGCCGTCTGCACTCAGGATGATTGGTCACATGCAGCCACACCTGGTATGTAGTATTTGTGGGATTATTTAAATCAATTTTATTCAGGATACATGAGTGGTATTTTATTTATTTTTTATTATTATTTGGGAGGTGCACATGTGCAAATGCTCCATTTCCAGTATTTGCCGATGATTATTTTAGAGTAGCTGCTGCTGTCAACTCTGATTCAAGTGTATTATGTATTCATTAAAAAAAAAATATTATGTTCTGATATTGCTAGTATCATTGTTTTTAATGCTCTCCTATGCACAAGAATGTGGCCTGTTGTCTGACCCCCCCCCCCCCCCCATTACCCACCAATGTGTGGTGTCTCTTGATCATGTGACGAGACTCATTTGCTATATTGTCTCAATGCAACATCACAGATAGGCCCAGAGAAAGAGGTGATCTCCCTTTAAAACGTGTCAACCATCTGGAACGATGCTTTGTGAATTTTTAAATGTTTTTATGACCAACTTGCTTGTGATTAGATTTCCTTTCTTTCTATACCAATAAACATCACTTGGGTAATGCGCAAGGTCGGTGTGCCCTTTTTTGTTTTTTTTCTACAGCTGACCGTAACAAGCATTAATCCCACAGGCAGAGGCATGATGGGACTTTTAGTTTCGCAACAGCTGGGGGGCCACCAGTTTGAGACCCCTGCTTTGGATTATGCTTGGGGGTTAGTGTTAGTGGAAACGTTAAACGTTAATTTTAAAAATAATGATATATGATCGATTTTAGGTAAGGGTAGGATTAACTGCTTTAAGAAATGTTTTAAATATAGAGAATAATTCCCTTATACATGAACTGTCTAATAATTTTTGAAAAAATTCTATTGCAAATAAGAAAAGAAACATCATATCTTACCTACATGCACATCAAAACCTTAACTTCCATCTTTGGACACACATGACTTGCATATACCAACAACCCCAGCCTCTTGTGCACAATTGCACAAGTCTGCAATTTGGCAGTGACAATGTAGAAGTTACCATTACATTGGTCAGACATTCATGGTGTGTGTATATATTCTGACAAGCTGTACAGTGAGGGAGCAGTGCAGACCACCGGGGCTCTGAGGAAAGGGGTACGCCCCCGAAACGCGTAAGCCTAGCTTCATTATTGGTTAAGATACCCTTGGACTGAAGCAACCGTCCTGTTCTGCTGGCGCTGTTGAACTGTCTTTCAAGGCTCGTTTTTTAACTCATTTTGTGAGTATAACCATTGATTTTAGTATTTTAAATAAAAATCGTGTTACAGTATCACACTAGGTCGGTGCGCCCTCCATTCTCTTTTCTCTTTCAGACATTCATGGTGACATAGTTAAGAGCAGGGGATGAGCTACCCCAAGTGACAACTGAATTTCTGTTGAAAGGTTTGTGTCACGCAGGAAAAGTAATCGTCGATAGACCTTTCCCATTAACTGTAGAGGCACAGAAAGACAGGAAAACATCAGGGTAGGCAACACTTTGAATAAAAAAAGAGCCTTTCCATGCACTTTAAGTGTTAGTGATTGGAAAGGGGTCAAAAATATGAGGGCACATTTAATTCACACTTCTTTTCAGCACAAAAAGCCACTAACAAACAGCAGCAGCACACGGCCTTAAAAATGAATGCACAGTTTTTTATACTTTAAACCACTTGACCTCTAGAATATGTATCCCCCCTTCATGACAAAGCCATGTTTTGCGATACAGCACTGCGTTATTTTGACTGATAATTGTGTGGTCATGCAATTCCGTTGCCAAATACAATTGATGCCCTTTTTTTCCCGCAAATAGAGCTTTCTTTTGGTGGTATTTGATCACCACTGCATTTTTTTTTTGGCGCGATAAAAAAAAAAAAAAAATCTGACAACTTAAAAAAATCAGACACTGACACTTTGTGGGAACCAGTGACACCAATACAGTGATCAGTGCTAAAAATATGCACGGCCACTGTACCAATGACACTAGCTGGGAAGGAGTTTAACATCTAGGGCGATTAAAGAGTTAACTGTGTGCTTAGCCAGAGTTTTGTGTACTGTATGTGCTGTTTTTAATAGGGGAAGAGATGGATTGTATCCCCTGCTTTGCAGGGATGCAAACTATCCCTTCCTATCTGTCAGAACAGAGATCTGCCTTGTTAACATAGAAATATCTCCGGTTCTGTGTGCTTTACCGACGATCACAGCAGAAGCAGCCTGCCAGCGGCACATGTGCCACCTGTAGGCGGAAGTGCAGAATCACGTATATGGAATACATAAGGAAGGACAGGGAATGGGTGGAGTTTAAACCAATAAACACATTTACCTGCTTTTTCAAGATATGGGGCCCCATACTACAGATTTTCCATTAAATGCTCTTTCAGCAGATTTATAAAGCTCTGCTGAATGCTTTATAAATGTGGTTTGTACTTCACCTGCATTAATAGGTAGTGGCAGGCACCCGGGCGCCCCTAATGGATGGCCACTGATACTTACACAAGTTATAAAAGGTGATACTGTCCCACTATTGTTGAGTTTGGTAGCACTAACGTTTTATTTAAGTTAGGCAAGTGTAGTGACGATACATGTCAAAGAATTATAACACATAACTGACGTAATTTTTTTTACTATTATGGTATATTATGTATACATTATGAACTACCCAATTAGATTTATTGCATATAAATGAGACAACCATCAATGGGGCTCATTGTATAAAGTTCATCAGTCGACATATTGTACAGGGGTCCAGAGTAAGCAGATTCAAACCACAAAATGCGTCTGATACCTCAGATAATCTGTTGGCATGACATTATGCCACAATATTGGTGGTCCCTTATTAGACTTTTTTGTATACCGGTATATGTCAGAAACCAGTGAGTACTGTCCGTGATACCTTTTTTATTTGTGCCAACATACAATTTTTCAGGACAAGCTTTGCTGTGTACCTTCAAGGTCCAAGCAGTAGTACTGAATGCTTGTCCTGAAAAACTGTATGTTAGTGCAAATAAAAAATGCAAATAGAAAATGTACCATGGACAGTACTCAATTGTTTGACACACGTGTACTAATATGGCTACAATAACCTCAAGAATTATATATATGTCCCTAAGCTTTATGACAGCAGGAGGCTCCATGTCATTTTACATATATACATTTTTTTTACTATTAAATCAAGTGCTTAGAATTATAAATACTTAATAATTACCAGTCAAATGATTCCCTAAAAACCAAAAATGTTTCTTCATTCTGCCAGATCCTATAATCTGGTTCAAGAAATTAGAGCTACATAAAAAAGGTAAAAGGTTGGGGCACTGGGCATGCATATTGGTATTCCAACAGATAAAAAGTGTGCATTATCAAGTGTCAGATGTTTTAAAATGAATGGATCCACCTCCTATCATCAGTCCATGCTAAGGGCAACCCAAGTTATCTTAACTTTTATTTCTTGTCTAGTCTAAAGCAGATGGTCATAAGGGCTGGTATCAGCATAACAGATGGCCTTTACACTTGTAGTGCTCTTGCCATGGTGGCACCAATACTACTTTGTACAAGTAAAAAAGCATTTAAAAAAGAAGTAGAAACAGAGCAATGTGCCGACGTTCACGAATCTGGGCATTGTATTTCCTCTCTCTGATAGTAATATAACAACAACAAAATTGTCTTGGAGTTGAAAGAACTGAGTTTTTGACTGATTGTTATGTGCAATAGCTAAGAATAAGGCTAATACCTGGAATGAAAAAGCATGGACGGAATCACTAGATGGGCTGTGACTGTTCACCTTTAAGGCTGGCCCCAGGGCTCTTACTTACCTGTCTTTTGAGATACTGAATCATTAATGTCAGAGGTATAAGACTTGTGAATAAGTACGAGATGTATTGGTTGACATTAATATAACTTGACATACTCTACTAAAACCTTTTTTTAATGTTGTTGAAAATAAAAATGTACAATTTGAAATGTCATTTTGGTTTTTATCCAAAGGCTACAGTAGTGCAGTCATAAGGAAGCGCTTAAACTGTGCAATGGTCACGTAGTATTTACTATATGCCGTAATAAGTCATTACTACAAACTGCTTGGAATTTAAGAGGGTAAAAATCATTCACTTACAGCCAGTCAACAGAAGGAAATTTAACTACCAAAATATATTTCTCCCTTTTAATATTTATGGGCACATGTACACCTGTTTAAGTTTGTGTGGCAACTGTTTCCACAAGTCTTAGCATATAATGATTGTCCAATTGGTCCTTCCGCCTACTCCTCATTACTGGTGGCTTGAACATGTCTGTCTTAGTCCCCTGTGCCCCACAGACTGTAACATGATCTTGGAAACATGCAAAATTTGAAGCACTGGCTAATCAATAAGCATCCTTAATCTTGCATGTACACTTCTTAGCGGTATGAAATAAACATTTGGGTCTAGGCTATTAAGCATTGCCTCGGTTGAGAAAACACACAGCATATGTTGTTGAAAACTGTCCCTTTTGCAGATGGAGAACATCTCAATTAGATAATTGATGAGATCTTATGCCCTTTGTGCAGAACTCTCTAGTTCTTGCTAACCAATCTCTGCCTCTTGAAATATATAGCAAATTTAGTGCAGAATGGTTTGAAATAAACTGTCAGTTGCATAGTTATGGTGCACAGGTAATTACACAATTTAAGTCAATTTATACAGTATTTCAAGTAAATCTGCATAGTCCTAGTACATTGGAGATCATATAATTAAATGTCATTTTCAATCTGGTATTTTATGAAAGAATAGAATCAAGTTAAATGTTGAGTTAAGGTATATTTTATGTAACCTAGTATGACTTTTATTATAGTCTAAGGGCCAGATTCACGTACATCGGCGCATTTTTTGACTGGCGTAGCGCACCTCCTTTACGTTAGACTGCCACAATGTAGCGGCGCAATCACCGTATTCTCGAATTGATTTGCGCAGAAATTAGCGCCTGTGCAACATAATTTCAGAGGCGTAAGGCGGAGTAATTCAAATTGGGAAGGACGTGGGCGTGTTACATTGAAATGAGCCGTGACCCCATGCAAATGAAGGGCCGGCTGGCTCGCGCATGCGCACATGAAGCAGACCATGGTCAGCACCTCTGTGCGCATGCTCACAACTCGGGAACGGCGCAATCAGTGAAATTGGAAGTGGACCAGGGCAACTTAGTGAACTACGCAGACAGCATAAATAGACAGACACAAACACACTTCCTTTGCAAAAGTACATCCCTTTGTATCCCTCCCTATACAGCAAGGTGCTTTTGTTCTGTTGTTTGTTGCGTTGTGATTTGTCTTTGTTATATTTTTGGACTGTTTGATCTAGTGTTTTGTAGAAGATATTTGAAAGTGTTTTTTGGTGACTGCTTGTGAGACTTTTTGGTTGATAGATTTTTGTTTGTTTTGTTGCTTGATTATTCCTGCTTGTTTTTGTGAGTGATTTTTCCTGCTTGTTTTTGTGAGTGATTTGTGGTGATTGTTTGGGAGAGAGTTGTTGTATGAGTAAGACTGAGAGGAAGAGGAAGTTAAATTTTACTTTGGGGGAGAAACAAATTCTTGCCCGGGCCATTACCCAATATGGGCGTTTCCTCCACGGCCCAGAGAGTTCCACCACCCCCTCGGCCAGGAGGCGTGAGATCTTGCAGCACATTACTGACGAGGTGAATGCATCGGGGGGGAGACCCGGACACGGTCGGGGATTGAAAATAAGATCAATGACCTCCGGCGTCTGGTCAGAAAGAAGCTGGCCAATATGGCAGCCCATGCCAGGGGCACAGGAGGGGGCCCATCATGCCCTGTTAGGCTGACAGTGGAGGAGCGTGCGGTGGCCCACACCTTTCATAGACAACAGGTGGAGGGCCTGCCTGGCTATGACTCCAGTCATGAAGGCGTGATGCCAGGTACGTTTTTTTTGCCCTATCAGGTGTGTAGCATATGGGGGGGGGTTGAAAGGGAATATGTGGCAAGTGTGTGGATCCTCCAACCTGTGAATGTTTTGTGTCATTCACAGATGTGCAGGAGGGTTCTGGGCCATCTGGGCTGACCGCACCATCCCAGGGACAACAGCCTGATGAGGACCCCCAGACAATGCCAGAGACTTCGGAGGAGGTTGAAGAGAAGGGGGTTGAGGAGGAGGAGTTTGAGGAGGAGGAGGATGTCATGTCAGACAGTGGATTGTTGTTTTTGGAGGATTCTTCCTCTCTGGCTGGCAGCAGCCCTCCATAAGGGGTAGCCCCTCCCACTCCTCCCCCAACAGGGCTCCTCTCCCAAGGGCCTCCCCTTCTCCCCGGCCACAAGCCTCAGCTGGAGGCAGGAAGTCGTCCCAGAAGACCAGGGGGTGGCCGAGCTTCTGCCTGCCAATCTGAGAAGGGCCCAGGCCCTTCAGACCCGCCATCTGGGACAGGTCAGCCAAACTTTGGGGCGGATGGAGGAGAGCCTGTCCTCCATAAAGGATACGCTTGGGGACCTGGACTGCCACTCCTGGGCTCTTACAAACTGCCTAAACGTACTGCAGACTACAAAAGCAGACGTTGGGCAGGATGTGAGGGCCCTCACCCAGGCTATTCAGGCCAACACGGCAACACTAGGTGCTGGCCTGAACAGAATTGCCGTGGCCTTGGAGGGCAGGCCGCCAGGTGGGCAAAGACCAGAGGCTGCTCCTCCTTCCCCAGATTACCCCCCCCTCCCCATGAGTCTCCCCTGAGGAGCCGGGGCCGTGGGCGCCCCAGGCGTGGCTCACGCCAGCGGCATTAATTTGTTTTCCCCCTTTTTTTTCTGGATTTTTTTTTTTTTGCTGGACATTTTTTTCTTTTTTTTTCTTTTTTGTGTTGTGAATGTTTTTGGAATGTGGGGGTGATATTCCTGCCGGAAAAGGGGTGTCACCCTCAGTTTTGGTGGAGAAGGGTTCCCCAGGACCAGGGAGAAGTGATCCCCAGGTCCGTGTGAATGGTGTATGAATGTACAGTGACATAATTGGAGCCGTGGCGTGGCGTTGCTGCTCACAAGTCCAGCATGGTGTGCTTGTGCTAATCCAATTAGATGAGGATGTGAGGTGTCTGTGCTAGGGACCACAGTGGTGTGCATGCATGCATTCTCATTGTGCCATGAATAATGTGTGTGTTTAACGTGCAAAGATGCCTAATGTGAGCTGTCTCCTGACTGCTCTTCCCTCAGAAGACGGGGTAGCCTCGGTTAGGGGGGGATTGTCTGGTTCAGGAGTCAGGTCATCACTTATGTCAATCTGCAGGCCCTTTCCTGCAGGCTGATGTTGGGCTCCTGCAGGGTTGTGATTAATTCCAGGATGGCATGAGGGGTGAATCTGAAGATGCGAGACACCTCAGAATCTCTCATGCCAAAGATGTCTATGCGTGTGTGATATATCAAGTGAAGAGTGAGGGGCTTGTATCAGATTAGATTATTATATCCATCAAGGTTTTAAAGGGCGATTGAAAGATAGTGAGACCGTGTTTGTAATTTGTATGTATGTTATGTACTGATGTATATATGTATGTATATTTCTGCTCAAAATGTTTATAAAAGCAAGGAAAATTTTTTGGGATAAAAAAAAATAATTCCTTTCCCGTGCCCTCCTCCGTGCCCTCCTCCATGCCCTCCTCCGTGCTCTCCTCCCCCTTTGCTCATCTAAAGTCAGTAGTATAGCTATGAGCATGGATGCCACTGGCATGTTGGCATACAGATTGCTGTGCAACACGTGTGACTGCTCAGCTCCTCACTAACAGTGTTGCTTTCTCTGAGGCCGCGTACACACGAGGGGATATGTCCGCTGAAAACGGTCCGATGGACCGTTTCAGCAGACATCTCCGCTCGTGTGTATGGGCTAGCGGACAGATTTGTCCACCCGACAGATTTCAAAGCAAGCTTTGAAATCTATCCGGTGGGGATCTGTCCGCCCGACATGTCTGCTGGTTAGTACACTTACCAGCAGACATGTCGTCCCCCACCGCCGCCGCGCCGCTGCCGAATGGATTCGGCGCATGCGCGGAAGTGTTTTACTTCCTGGTGCGGTGACGTGGCGGTGACGCGGCGGGCGTCAACGTCACCGCCGCGTCACCGCCACGTCACCGCGCCGTCCGGCGGCGGGGAATTTGATCCGATGGTGTGTACACGCCATCGGATCAAACTCCCGATCGGACATATCCGATGGAAATGGTCCGCGGACCGTTTTCATCGGATATGTCCGATCGTGTGTATGGGGCCTCACATGTAGACGAATTGTCTAATTTTATACCACCTTTTATATGGTCTAATTTTAGACAGGCCGTACAGCTGTTGCGCACAGCGCGTAGCCTGCGCTGCACCAACGTTCTTTTGTGGATCCCCGTAA
Organism: Rana kukunoris; assembly: GCA_029574335.1. Lineage (NCBI taxonomy): Eukaryota > Metazoa > Chordata > Amphibia > Anura > Ranidae > Rana > Rana kukunoris. Next base: position 211,426,901 of record CM056050.1, on the reverse strand, counting down.
CTCCCTCATTAGCATATTTGAATAGCAAATCAATGGTGTGTCTAGTGCAGTTTTGTGCGGACGGATGCGCCTGTCTATCGAAATTACGCCGGACAAAAAAAAGTAGATTTCTTGCGTATCTCGTTTTGGGGATGCGGAGCATCGAAACGCATGCGCACATTTAGACTTACGCTGCGCATCTCCTGTTACGCCGGCGTAATCGCTCTGTGAATCTGGCCCTAAGTTTTTTACCCTATTATTTTGCTCAGTTAATACTATAAATTAAAAACAGATGTGTACCTACACAGTGCAAAAAGCATCCATTTGTTTTTAGCTTGAATTCTTTAGGTGGCTAAATGAAAGCAACATAAACCATTGCTGGCTAGGAAATAATGCATCAATCAATATTGATGCACTAGAGGCATCGATATAGTATGTGCAGAGCTCCAACTGGAGTGTAACACAGCAATCAGAAGCTTAGCTGCATATTACTAGAGCTCCACACCCTGTATGACTCACCTCTCCTATTCCCCGTTAGTTTAAACAGAATGCCTGATTACAGTATGTGCGCTGAGATAAGCCTTTATTCTTTATAATTAGGCCCTACACGTATGTGAGGACCTGAGACATTGGGTTTGCATAGAGTAAACACTGCCTCACTTCTGGTTAGGTTAAGAAGTCAGAATATGCTTTTTGTTGTAATTTATTTCGTTATTTTTAAATCTGTTTATTGATCTCAAACAGTTGCTGATAAGTATCAAATCATTCCCTGCATCTATTACCTTTTGTACCACCACCCCCTCCCTTTAAAATGTAAGCTCTACGAGCAGGGCCCTCCTGTACCTTCTGTATTGAACTGTACTGTAATTGTGCTGTCCCCCCTCTACACTGTAAAGCGCTGCATAAACGGTTGGCTCTATATAAATCGTGTATAATAAGTATAAAAGTGCACATATGTTCACAATTACAGTAATTGCAAAAAAAATGTGTACAAGCATGTTTCATAAAATAAAAAGATGGAACAGTGACCGTCTCTCCTGTTCTTTTGTTGCACACATGCATTCTAAAAACACATTGCAAAGAAATTCTCATATACTGAGTGAAGCAAATTTTTAAGTCTGTGAAAGTCACCCCGAAATTAACGTGAGAATAGAATTACACCACAGGTCCCAAGTGTTATGAAATGTTATGGGACATTTCCTGTTCCCATACGGTAAATATCAATATACATAATTTTCATAAGGGATAATCTGATTAACCAATAATTTCCACTGGCCTACAGCAGAGGAGTATGGATTTATCTATGTAATAGCTATGGTGAACAGGGAAGATGGAGTTGCAGTAAAGTGATGAGCTCAGTAACCCCCACCTGAAGTACCAAATATAAGTACTAAAATACAAGTACTAAGGTTTATTACATTGTTTACAGTTGGGGGTGGGCATATATCCCATTTTGTGCACTTGAAAAGGAGATGGGTATGTTTTGAGTGAAATACACATTTTAATGAATTATTAACCGCTGGTGAGACCAACATAGGGAGAAGCTGATATCATTCCATTCTTCTGTAGACAAAGAACATAGTGAGGTCTGCAATTTAAGCTTAATATAAAGTGGATTTTAACACAGCTTAGTGTGTAGCAAGTGGGAAGAGAGTGGATATTAATCCTTTGGCGCCTTGAGACTTTAACACACCAATTGATGGGCATTCAGAGATGGGTTAATCTTGCTCCCCGAATTGTGCCTCCAAGCCATGGCTCAGCTGTAAGAATCTTTAGAAAAAACTAAGGGTTGAATCGTGTCTCTCCAATAATTGCATGAATAAGTATATTGTTCTCTCCCAGTAAATGTCAGCAGGAGTTACAAAACCATGGGCTATCTATAATACAGTATCTGGAATCACAGGCTGTGCCAATATAGGGTTTTCCCATAAGGATTTTCTGGGAGGTCCTAAAAATCAATTGAGGCATTCAACCTCAATCCACACCAATCTGGCCAGTTTCAGGATGGGTATCGTTGTTTTTTTTTAGGGCTGTGCAAATTAACTTTTAATTAATCGATTAATCTTTAATTTTTTTGATCGATCAAAATATTTTTGATCGATTAAAATTCTTTTGATTGGAACTCGCCTCTCCGTCGGATTCTGGGCCATCAGGGAGTTCGGTTGGAGATCCAGTAACGTCACGGACACCGGCAGGGCTTGCAGTGTCCATCTGAAGGGCTCCTTTGCTGTGCCTTCAAATCTGCATGCCGGCGGGACCTTATTATCTGCCACACGCAAGGGCTGTTACACTTCCCTCTATCACTTCCTTCTATCAACCTTGGGATTTTACAACCATCCACTGGGAGTTGTGATAGTTCCATTCATGGGACAGCTACATGCTGATGGACTGATGTTAACCTCTCCTAATCTGGATTCAGCAGTGTAATCGTTTTACACATTTTTATACCAGTATCATACTTGACTACATGTTTTTATGGCTGCTTTTGGTACCGTTTGGTATTACTCGCACCATTTTTACAGTTTATGTAGTTACATCGATTTTATCTCCAGTGCAATATTTATTTTGTTACCTACTTGAAGATTATAAAAGTTTTAATGCTATTCCCATCGAGCGCTGCCTTTGTGTGTTTTTTGTATCCTTCTATCTATTTTTCCAGTGGTTGGAGCTGCACTGGGAATCACCCGGCAAGGAGATCAGCTAAAAGTAGTTGGATCTGTATGTGCGTTATAATTAATCGAAATTAGTCGATTAATCGATTAAAATAAAAAACGATTAATCGAACACAAAAATGTTGATTAGTAACAGCCCTATTTTTTTTTTTTTGTTTTTTGTTAATTCAAAAATGTAATTCTATTTAAACACAATCTACAAAGGAATGCTTCCAAATTTATATTTAGGCTTTTTATGTTAAATATAATTTTTCATAATTTTTAAATTTTTCAACAATTCCATGTTAAATGTAATGTAATTTTGTTGATGCATAGCTTAGCAAACATTGATGTTATAGAGAGCTCCCATAGAAGCCCAGTGGTTTTTTGATCCTGTGGTTTGTTCCATCCAAAGATGTGCTTTATGTACAGTATATACTAAACACATCTTCCCTGTAAGAAGCTGAAAAAGATCCTAACTGCATATTTCTTTGGTTTTTAAACTTGGTACCCAGAAAGCAGCAGCTGTCAGCACAGTGATAAATGAATGCAAACCTCCCTTGCTAATACATTATTTCATAGCAGTGGATATTTCCCATTTCTAGGAGCTACTATTGCTAACACACGTCAGGTCAGTACTGATGTGGTATAAGCTTGCTGCACTGCACCAAACACATTGAACATGCAGCACTACTCTGTACACCCAAGTATTTCTCTGGAAGCCAGCCATACAAGCAATGCACTAGACGCTGCTTCTCCTCGGGAACAAGGGGGCTGCAATTTTACCATATGACAGCAATAAAACACAAACGACTGATTAAAAAGACCAGAGAATAGAAGCAAAAACAACACATCATGGAGCTTTATGGGCTTACAAGAAATACATGTCTACTCAGCTGAAAGAGATCTATCAAGTCGTTTAACACTTTGTGCACCAACTATGCAGAGGGAGAGAGTGTTATATATCCATGTGTTATATTAAGCAATATTATATTTGTCATGATACAGTTACTGAAAGCCAAGCTTTGGGTCACTACAGAATGCTTATATCAGTGTACCATTTTATCAACACTATAAACTGAATGCCACCAGAAAATCCACAAGATTCAAGGGTACATTAGACTCTGAAATGAATGGTAATAGAGTTGTTGGTAAACACATGATACATACATACATCATACATAAAAAGGAATTCAGACAGATGTTTCCTAAACCAGCCATCAAGAGCCATGTATACACCAAGATCTTCCATAAGACAGTTGTGCTTAGCTATTTACAATACTTAAAGGTAATCTATAGCATGCTATATATTTATATTGGAAAGGTGGATTTATAATTGTTGTTATTAAATTATATTTTCTTTGATTTATTGTAGACAGATATACAATTTGATATCCCTGAGGAAGAACTATTTTTATCTGTTTGAAACGCATTGGGTAAGCCACTGTTCGACTGTCTCCTAATCGCTGGATGTTTTGAATTCTGCCATTGTATCATATTTATAATTTCTTTCATGTTTTTATGTCTCCACTTATATGCATTATTCGTTTTTTGTGTCAATAAATGTATATAATTTTTCTATACAATTTGTTATTTGTTGCCTACAATCCCAATATCAGAGGTTATTTCACACAATTTTAACTTTCAAGGGATGATGGCAACTTCATATTTTTATGTACGAGTTGATCCAATTTATACTATATATTTTCTTTACTTCTGATCAGTATCAAAATAGGTAAATATTAAATATTGCCTACATCTCACATTTACCATTTGCAGCAAGCTGGTGGACCGGTAAGCACGTGTCAACTAGCAGCTAGCGTGTGAGAGCAAATGTTCTGGTAAGCAGAGAATGGCCTTGTCATGGAACATAACCCTTATTTCATCTGCTGGCCAAGACAGGAATATATTAAAGGTTACATGTCATGAGAACAACAGGAAATGCTATTGCTGAACTCTCCTTCAACTTTCATTCTGGTGCCCAATTTCAAAAGGGCATTTCATCATTTTAAAATTAGCAGCTTTCAATAAAATTATCCCTTGCATGGAATCATGCTATGAAGGTCTTTGTTCCTGTTATAGGGCAATAACATGGGGTTCCTGTTTCCCAGCTGTATGTCTGCATTGACACCACCTGTCACATGTACGTCAGATGCAGACTACAAGTCCCTTTTCCATTATACAATAAACAAATATGATCCACTGTTGTCACCAATGGAAAACCCACTGTTAAGCCTCATACACACACTTAAAATACAATGTTAGTACAGCGATCTCCCCAGCTGTTCTTTTGTGTTTTGACAGGGGGACGCCCCCCCACTAGAAGACTCCAATCAGCGCTCTCAGCTGAAAGCTCAGAACGGGAGCCTGTCGGCAGACTAATTTTAGTCATGACCCTTCAACGGAAGCCAGCTAAGTGGCCAACTTCTGTCAGACTAGTTGCCATATACACAGGCCAAATGTGTACTAGGCTTAAGGCTGACCATACACGCTTTGAATATCGAGATTCAAACCGTTATTGGGCAGGCCGAGTTAATAAATTAGCTGGATTGGCTTACAAAGCCGCTATAGCCACTAGCAATAATCACTGTCTTCTCCCTGTTTTCCTTATGTGAAATATGATATTTTCCCTTTCTTCATACAGAATCCCTCTGCTTGAAGTCAAGAAAGTAGGTCCTGAGAAAGCGAAATGTCGACCCCCCTTGACTAAGCATTAACAGGGACTTGACACAGATACAGTCTGTGGCTCCTGATTTAAAGTTATATTTCTCCCGTTTTTACTGTATATTGTTTATATATCTTTATTTAATAAAATAAATTATTTTCAAGTACTATATTGTATTCCTTTTCTGGTACCTGTAAAGTCCGCTCCAAAAGTCCTAACTCTTCATTTATAGCACTGTCTTCTCCCAGCCAGGACGGCTTCCCCCGTCGGGGGCAGACAATTTGCTCGGCAGGAGGGATACCCTGTCAGCACTGTCTGTGTTGATGGGGGAATGATGCGAAATTTGCACTGTGTATGGCCTGCCTAAGAAGTACCTTTCAGCCATTGCTGTAGTGCATGCATATAAACAGGGAGTGGCTACAAAGATAAAGCAGGAAATCAACAGTGCCGAGATGAAACCACACTTTTTTAAAGATTTAAAACAAGCATTTTATTTAAAAAAAAATACTAAATTGTTTACAATACACGGGTCTTTAATTTCGACATTACATCCTTGATGCAATCCTTTATTCCAAAATTATATTTTTGTTTGGTCTTTTTGCCAGTGTTCCAAGCATGAGTCAAACAAGATCAGTATGACAGAATGTGCCGTCTTATTATATGTAAAATTGCTCTAGTATTTCTTTAGCATTGTGTTTGTGCTAACCAACACTTTCTTCAAGCAGTATCCAGCATGCAGATGGTCATACAAGAGGAAGCCATCTCACTTGATACCTTCCCATGCCAACTGTCACAGTACATGTGGAAGCATTCCTAGAATGGAAATTTTAAATCGCAGCATGCTGCTGGTCATCATTATTAAGCCTTATGACTTCACGTTGAACTGGTGCAAGTGTAACCAGATGACCCAGCAGATTGCTCACCTCAGGTGCATTGGAAAACAGCTTGGCTCTTATGCGAGTGAAAATTTACCAGGAGTGAACATATATGGTCTGATAAAAGTTACGAATGTGAATATTAAAAGAGACAATTACTTGCCATTAGAAAGATTAGAAAATACGCAAACTGTATTCTTTAAAATGTATTAAAATAAAAATGATTAGGTATTGCTGGAGGTAGGCTCAATAACAGGCAAGACTGATATATGTAAGTGTACTACAATGACTGAAGGTTCCGCTATCTCCCTGCTGCTTTTTTTTTTGTTACTCATACTGAACAGGCTTTTCAAGCTGCAAAATACTGATATTTAAAGATTACCGTTTCATTGCTATGAGCGCACCTGGCTTATTCTTGCTAGAATCTTTTTTTTTTATGTGAAATATGTAACATTCAGAAAAAAAGGCTAATTATCTCCAGGATTATAAAAACGTACACACACTTAGCTCCCAACAGGGGTGGTTTAGCAAATAATATTTAGCAATTATTACATTTCTTAGAATAGCTAAAACAGGGGGCAAGTTTGCAAAGAGCCTACTGGCAAGCCATTGATGTTGGACATACACAAAGGCATATTTATGTCTGATACCATTTTTTTTCTGTTTTGCAACAATCTCTATGTAAATTGAGACTTTATGATTGCCTAGTAAAGCAAAATTACAGAGATGCAATAAGTTAAATAGTTGATTCCTCTTGTTCTCTTCCTATGATGCAAAGATTGGCCTTCCCAGGCCTCCCATCCCACCAGCAGACCCGATCCACGAACTGGAACCTCCGCCACGTTCCATCAGATTAGGCGCCCCATCAAAACTTGTAACGGAAGGGACATTCTGTCACAGCCATCTTGGTGCACCCTTCACTCGCCCAAACTAGGCATGCAGTCTGAAGTCGCCAACAGACATCTTTTTACACCCACCGAAATCTTGCATTGTACATGTATTTTTACGACTGAGCTTTTATTGTGAAATACAGCATTTAGAAGTTCGTGACACTGTTTTGATGTTGAATTTTAAAGCAGCAGTTTTCAGTCATATTAGCAAACGTGTGAGATCAGCAGGCTTGCCACTGCTTTTAAAATTCAATATCAAAACAGTGTTGTGGACTTCTAAATACTGTATTTGATAATATAAACTCAGTTTAGTGGTAAAAATAAGTGCGAAATGCAAGATATCAGTGGGTGCAAAAAGATGTCCGCTTCGCGACTTCAGGCTGTAGGTATAGTGTGGGCGAGTGTGGGTTGTACCAAGATGGCCGTGACGGAACGTCACTTCCTTTACAAAATCTCACAGGTCGCCTAATCTGATGCAACACCGTCTAGGCCGAGACTGGAAAAAAGCTGGAAACAGCTTATATGTAGTCTCCTATATAAAAACACGGAAGCAACTTCACAACATCGACCTCACTTCCGGTTTACTCGGCTGCCAATGGTGCCAATAAAAAAAAAAGACAGTATTTTTAGAAAAGGATTTGGGGTCAGATTTTTTTTTTTAAGGGACCATGTAAAAATAAAGAAAGAAAAAAACAATTAAACAATGTTTAAAGCTCCCCTGTCCCTGCATGCTTCTGCAGCAAAGAAAATGCAAGCACAAGTCACGCCCGCACATGTAAATGGTGTTCTTTAAGCATCGCCAATGGAGGTTCTTTAGGTACCATAGTTTGTCGCGAATTCCAAAGCATGACATATTGGGTATCTATTTACTCAGAGTAACATACTCTTTCACAAAATAATTGGGCTAGCTGTCCTCCGTTTTTTTTATTCATGAAAGTATTTTTTTCCAAAAAATTACGTTTGAAATAAATACCGTTGTGGGACATAAAACCATTTTATTCTCTAGGGCCTCTGCTAAATAAAAAAAAAAAAAATGATATACATATATATTATATCTAAAATATGTTTAGGGATGCCAAGTAATTTTCTAGGAAAAAAATACGGATTTTAACTTGTAAGCAACAAATGTCAGAAAAAGGCTTAGGCATGAAAGGGATAATGTCCAACTGCCAGCAAACCTGTGTTTATCCCTGAATTTGCCAAGCAGGTGAAATGATCCTATAATTTGTGATGGAATAATCAAATACGCTAATATAAAGCCAGCTTTTAAGTACTTACACCTTATAATCAGAATGCTATGGTTACTACATATGGAAACCTACAGTACACAAAAACTTGCAATCTGATCAACTGGGTATGGATTAAACAGGTGTTTCCCACTTGTAATCACTGTAACTATTAGTACAAGTCTGTTTTGTGGAGTCATTAGCTAAAATGTCACAAAGCAAACATACAATATGAAATAAAACCAAAACGTCACATAAATACCTCCACATCTTTTGTCAGATTAACATAAATGAAATCTGAAATACAGCCTAATTGACTCACAGAGCATAACCTCCCACACTCAGTCTGATTTCTGCTGTGTAGGGGATGGCAGGAAGAAAATGTAAAGTCACATTTCTGGCAGTTAGACTAGCAGTATTTGAAAATAAAAGTAATGGATTTTTAATGAATACATAGACTATTCTATATTATTTTTCCATGCAATTCTGCTTCAACATAAAAGAAAATTGTGTACCGCAATCTGACAGTACTTCTAAATGTGATCTTAACCACGGTAACCTCTGCCTCAACCCTACTAATGATCTATTGTTTAATCCATTTAAACAGCCACATTTTCTCTCAAATCATTCTACGTGGATAACCTTCCCCAAATATATTGTTTGAGCAACATTTAACAGCAACCATTCTCATCTAGATAAAATGTTCCTTCACTACAAGTACAATTTATACATCTGTATCATATACACAATATGGCGCAGATTCACACTTAAACCGATGTATCTCCAGATACGCCGCACAAGTACAAATATGCGCCGTCGTATCTGTGCGCCATACCCACAAACTTAGATACACCTAAAAACTGACGCCCAGCGCATGATTTAAGCGGTTTGCGTAAGTTTTACGTTCGGCGTAAAGTTATTCCCCATAGATGAGGCGCAACCCATGCAAAGGTATGGACCTGGGAACACAAGCCTACGTATTTTACGTTGGACGTCTGTGAATATGGGGCGACGTGGGTTTGGCTGGGCATAGGTTACATTCATGGCGTACACAGCGATCCGGCGTATCTTAGGCAGTTGTTCCGACATGGTTGTACACATTCGCACGGGAATACGTCCATGTCCCGACGCATGCGCAGTTCATTTTAAGTACTTGTCTGGCGCCAGGCCCCATTATTTGCATGGGGTCACGCTTCAATAGCATGGATCACGTCCACTTCCAGCCCACTTCCACTTACGCTGGCTTACGCCTGCAAATATACGATACGCTGGCGTTCAGTGGGTAGCATTTGCTTTGTGAATTCAATGCTTGCCTCTCTGCACTGCGCCGGCGTAGCGTAAAAGAGATACTCTACGGTGGCATAAATATGCGCCTATATATCTATATCTCAAATGCAGCTACACAATGATGTCAATGAAAAAGAACACCTAGCCTGGCTTCAGCATTCCTATTTTGAGAGTAGTGAGTATGCTCTACAATAAGCAGAGAGGACTAAATATACAACATTTTATTTACCGGTTCCCAACCAGCCTATAACAAAAAGACGGCCGGGTGTCTGTTCCACGGCACGATCCATCTGATGACTTATCGGTGTACCAATCACAGCAGGTCACATGACAGTTGTAAACAATTGATGGCTTCCTTTCATTCCTTTCATGTCATCAATTGTGAAGAATTGAGTTGCTAGCTGTGATTGGACAATGTGATCACATGGTACAGACAGGGCCATTCATAGCCCATCTGTACAATGTGATTAGCTTTGACCAATCACAGTTATTCACAACAAAACAAACTGAATGAATCAAATCGTTTTCATTCAGTAAAATGCTTGCTTATAGTAAGGCAATTCACCGCTATAAGAAATTAATGTGAAAAAATAAATAAAAAATTAAATCCTGATCACTTCCCCAGAGCAGTACAATGTTACTACGTTGACATTATATTGCTCTGATCAAAGTGTGCGTCAAAAAATTGCATTTAACCACTTGAGGCCCGCGCTATCGCCGAATGACGGCAACGGCGCGGACCTCAATTTCCAACATGCCGTCATTTGACGGCAGTTCCTTTCTTGTTCCCCGCGCGCGCTCCAGAGCGCGCGTCGGGGAAATTCTGTTGCTGGCCGTGTCCCTTAGACACAGCCAATCACAGATCGCCGTGAACGGCCAATCGGAGTGGCTGTTCAGCTGCGATCTGTGGACGAATGAGAGATGATCTCAAATGTAAACAAATGAGATCATCTCTCATCGCCGCTTCTCCCTCCTCACACAGAGACAGCGTGTGAGGAGGAAGAAAGTTCTGTGAGTTCTATACAGCGCCCATACAGTGCCATCTGTGCCCATACAGTGCCACCTGTGCCCATACAGTGCCATCTGTGCCCATACAGTGTCACCTGTGCCCATACAGTGCCCATACAGTTCCCATCTGTGCCAACACAGTGCCACCTGTGCCCATACAGTGCCCACCTGTGCCCATACAGTGCCCACCTGTGCCATCAGTGATCTGTGCAGATCTGTGCAGTGCCCACCTGTGCCACCTCATCAGTGCTCACCCATGCTAATCAGTGCCGCCAATCAGTGCCCACCTGTGTTGTGCTGCCAATCAGTGCTCACCTGTGCCGCCAATCAGTGCTCACCTGTGCCGCCAATCAGTGCCCACCTGTGTTGTGCCGCCAATCAGTGCTCACCTGTGCCGCCAATCAGTGCTCACCTGTGCCGCCAATCAGTGCCCACCTGTGCCGCCTCATCAGTGCCACCTCAGTGCCTACCTGTGCCAATCCGTGCCCATCTGCTCCGCCAATCCGTGCCTATCTGCTTCACCTCATCAGTGCCCATCAGTGAAGGCTTAGCACACACCAGTGAAGGCTTAGCACACTCACTAGAGGAGGCATACCAAATTGTTTCTGCGCCCGATGAGAGCAACATGGACCTCTCAAGTTCAAATTCCACTTCCAATTTTGCTTCTGAGTCGGACGTCAACTATGAGCCAGCCCTCAGTAGTGGAACACTGAGTGACTCCGAGGAGGAAGATAGACGGCCCGCTAAACGAAGGCGTTCTGGTCAGGAGGCAGTGCCATCCACCAGCACTGCAGTGCCATCCACCAGCACTGCAGTGCCTTCCACCAGCACTGCAGTGCCTTCCACCAGCACCGCAGTGCCTCGGCAAGAAAGGCCAAAGACCCATGCCGGCCTTCCCTATGCCCTTCAGAACCCTTTGTGGCTTCCTCCAAATTCCGGAGAAGCCAACATTCCCCCTTTCACTGCCCAGCCAGGAGTCCAAGTGGACACGGAGAATTTTTCCCCAATCGATTTTTTTTCAACCTCATGTTCACAGAGAACATGCTATCTGAAATTGTGGCCCAGTGCAACCTATTTGCACAGCAATTTATTGAAAGAAATCCCACATCCTATCATGCCCGTCCCTTCCAGTGGAGAGACCTTACGGTGGAGAGTTGAAAAAAATTTTAGGCCTCACACTTTGTATGGGACTCAACCCAAAAAATTCCTTTTGGTCCAAAAACCCAATCTATCACATGCCAATCTTCTCCAGCGTAATGCCCAGACCCCGATACATTGCCATCATGAGATTCCTACATTTCAACGACAACACCCAGTGCCATCCCCGAAATCATCCAAATTCGGCCCTTATTGAATTATTTTTCTGAAAAATCCCCGGACCAACACATCTGTGTGGATGAGTCCCTTGTGAAATTCACTGGCAGGCTTCAAACAAAACAATTTATCCCCAGCAAAAGAGCCCGCTATGGTGTGAAGATATACAAATTGTGTGACCGAGTCACAGGATACTTGTATGCCTTCAGAGTGTACGAAGGCAAGGACACCCAGCTGAATCCCCCTAATTGCCCAGACTACTTGGGATCAAGTGGCAAAATTGTTTGGGACCTCATCACCCCTCTATTGGAAAAGGGATATCATCTGTACGTGGATAACTTCTATACCTCCCTTCCCTGTTCACAACCTGCACCAGAAGCAGACGCCAGCATGTGGCACCATCAGGAATAATCGGAAGGGCTTTCCTCAAAGTCTCGTGAATAAGAAGCTGAGAAGTGGAGAATCGGCAAGTCTGCAAAATAAGAAGGTCCTGGCAGTGAAGTGGAAGGACAGAAGGGATGTTTACATGCTATCCACCATCCACAATGACACCTTCATTGAAACCCGCAGAAGGCGTGGCACCGTCATCCGAAAACCCACATGCATCCAGGACTATAATTTGTTTATGGGGGGGGTCGACTTCAATGACCAGATGCTTGAACCCTATCTTGCCACAAGGCGGACGTACCATTGGTACAAAAAAGTTGCCATTTATTTTTTTCAGTTGGCCATATACAACTCATATGTATTTATCGCAACTCCACCCAAAACCCCAAACGCTTCCTTGGGCTACCAAGAGGACCTGATCACTGCCCTTATTTTCCCGAACGACCCCCAAAATATCCGATCTGATGTTTTAAGTCGTCTCGTCGAGCGTCATTTTCCCGGTAGAGTCCCTCCACAGAAAACAGGCCGACGACGTCAAAAAAGATGCAAGGGTGTGTACCAGTCAAGGAATCAGACGAGACACATTTTCCAGTGTGCCGATTGCCCTTCACAGCCTGGCCTCTGTCTAATTGACTGTTTTCGGCGTTACCATTACCAAACTAAAGTATTAATCCTCCGTTTCTGCCTTCACACACCTTCACACCCCTTATGCCACTGCCTGCTCTGTAACTGACCGCTTTGTTTTTTTGACCACGATTCTGCCTAATGATTTTGTAATAACTCTGCCTGATCTGGAACTGACCGGCTTGTTTTTTGACCATTCTTCTGCCTAACGATTCTGCAATGCCTCTCTGATCTGGAACTGACCTCGGACTGTTTGACCATGCCTTTTGCCTGCCTCTTGGACTGATCTTGTACCTGCTACTGGACTAGTGGGATTTAACACAGGGGTCTCACATATGTGAGGGGCTCCAGAAAAGTTTTTCTAGATGAAGAAAAACATTTTTTTGTTTTCTCATCCTAGATTAGGGTCTGGTTGCCCGGAGGCTTCAAAGAGATTTGGGTGGGAGAAGCCTCTACCCCTGTCCCCATTCTGTCCTAAACGAGGCCCTACTTCTGCCTGTTACCTGTAGGACCTATGCCATCATGCCTTTGCCGGTTGCATGAACTGACTACTTGTGTATGCCGTTTATGACCAAGTCCCTGCCTGCTGCCTGGACCAGTGCTATCCTGCTGTGTAGAACTGCGCTACTATTACCACAGGTAATCTTTTGTTTACACTTTGCTCAGCATAATGTATTTTGGTATGTAATTCTTGGTATGTGCATGCTATGTGTCGCTGGAACACCTGACGGTGTTCCTTGCATGTTGGATCTCTGTATGTGGTCAGGCTGTGTAGAAGTCTCACACATGTGGTATCGTTGTACTCAGAAGGAGTAGCAGAATGTATTTTGGGGTGTCATTTTTGCTATGTACATGCTATGTGTTGGAAATATCTTAGAAACGGACAACTTTGTGTAAAAAAAATGCATTTTCATTTTTTTCCACAGTTTCCAAAAACTGCTGGAAACAAATAAACCGTTCAAAAGACTAATTATGCCTCATTGAGGATACGTTGGGGTGTTAGCTTTCCAAAATGGGGGCCTTTTTTGGGTAATTCTATTGTCCTGGTGTTCCAGGGCCTTCAAAAGTGTAATAGGTAGTCAACTAGTTAGATGTGCAATTTATGCTCCTAAAACCCCTGATGGCGCTTCCTGCATGTTGGGCCTCTGTATGTAGCCAGGCAGTGAAAAAGTCTCACACATGGGGTATCGTTCTACTCAGGAGTAGCAGAATGTATTTTGGGGTGTAATTTTTGCTATCTAAATGCTATGTGTTGGAAATATCTTAGAAACGGACAACTTTGTGTAAAAAAAAATGCGTTTTCATTTTTTTTCCATATTTTCCAAAAACTGCTGGAAACAAATAAACCGTTCAAAAGACTAATTATGCCTCATTGATTATACGTTGGGGTGTTAGCTTTCCAAAATGGGGTCACTTTGTGGGTAATTCCATTGTCCTGGTGTTCCAGGGCCTTCAAAAGTGTAATAGGTAGTCAACTAGTTAGATGTGCAATTTATGCTCCTAAAACCCCTGATGGCGCTTCCTGCATGTTGGGCCTCTGTATGTGGTCAGGCAGTGAAAAAGTCTCACACATGGTGTATCGTTTTACTCAGGAGGAGTAGCAGAATGTATTTTGGGGTGTCATTTGTGGTATGCACATGCCATGTGAGAGAAATAAGCTATTACAATGAACATTTTTAGAACATTTTTAAATAAAAAATTAAAATCTTAATTGTGCAAAGTATTGTGGGAAAAAAATTACAACTTCAAATAACTCACCATGCCCATTAATAAATACCTTGGAATGTCTACTTTCCAAAATGGGGTTATTTGGGGGCATTTGTACTTTCCTGGCTTGTTAGGGTCTCAAGAAATGAGATAGGCCTTCAATACATCAGGTGTGATCAGATGTGATATTTTTTTATGATTTGCACTAGACTCTAAAACTTTCACACAGACCAAATCATTTCCAAAAATGTTGAGTTATTTTTATCAAAGACATGTAGCAGTATAAATTGTGGGCAACATTTATGAAGAAAAATTAATCATTTGCAAAATTTTATCACAGAAACTAAGAAAAAATCATTTTTTTCCAAATTTTCGGTCTTTTTTCATTAATAGCGCAAAAAATAAAAAACCCAGAGGTGATCAAATACCACCAAAAGAAAGCTCTGTTTGTATGAAAAAAAGGACAAAAAAATCATTTGGGTACAGTGTTGAATGACTGAGTAATTGTCATTCAAAGTGGGAGAGCACTGAAAGCTGAAAATTGCTCTGGGCAGGAGGGGTGTTTAAGTGCCCAATATGGAAGTGGTTAAAAAAAAACTTCAAACAGAATTGCCATGCCTCTTACCTCAGACAGTCTACTTTGTACTGTACTGACATTTTTGGGCTTCAAGAAATGAAATGTCAGTACATCAGGACTGATCAATTTTCCATACCATAGTTTGTGGACTCTTTCCTACAGACTAAATAATATACAGTGATTTGGGTTATTTCCACCAAAGAAATGCAGCAAAATACATTTGGCCTAAATTTATGAAAAAAGTTTATTTGCAAAATGTTATACCAGAAACCAAGAAAAACTGATAATGGATCACTAAACCATACACAAACCTGTCTTGCACTTTTCCATAGCTGCTTATATTGTCTTCTCTTTGTTCTCAATTCCCTTTATTTTGAAATATTTATAAGGGTTGTCAGTGCCATCTCAGTAAGAATCATACTTCACTCTCCAACTGCTTCTACAATCTACAGCTGTTTAATAAGTAATAGAGCAAGACTCTATACTTCTAGCCTTAACATACATATCCACCTATGACAAGTGAATACACTATATATATATATATATATAATAATATATATATATATATATAATATATATATATATATATATATAATATATTTTATATTATATTGTGACAGGAAGTCAGGTAAATCTGTGTGTGTTGTCCCAGATGGAAGATACTTTTCTGACAATACACCAATTACTATTGGGCGTCAGCTGTAGAAAGGCCAGAGAGGTTTGGGGAGTTAGAAGCCTTCAGCTGTTCAAAATGAAGCAATTAAAGCCCCTATAAATAAAGCCTAGGGATAACGGCTGATTGCTGGATCCTGAGGCTTGGTGTGTGAAGGAGCAGTCAGAAGCACTTCTGAAGAGGTGAGGTGCTGATGGATATTTCTGTGTGAGAAATATCACAGAGACTTTTTTGTTGTTTTCTGCTGTAGGACCAGCAGTGTCTGCCCAGCAGTAGGCTGTGCCAGACTCCATAGGTAGGTTCCTGTGTTGGGAAGGTAGACGCCCCAAGTGGCAAGGGTTTATTTTATGTTTTGTTTTGTTTATGCTGTTTTGTTGCTTGCACGTGTATCCTGCAAGATGGAAAAATAAACCATATCATTTGTTTTCAGTCATCCTCAAGTGCCTTTTTGTACAGTTCAGCGTGTAGTGAACCCACCCAGGGGGTCACACACACCCGCTACCGAGTTAATCCCTCACAATATATATACACACACACACACATTATATATATATATACACATATACACACACACACACACACACACATTATATATATATATACACACACACACACATATATATATATAAAACACATATACACACACACATAATATATATATCTATATATATATATATATATATATATAGATATATATAGATATAGATATATATCACTTTTCTAACACAACAGGCAAAATGATTATTAGACCAGTGGAGTCCACTCTGCCAACCAGCGGAGTGAATTTTCCATTACTTATATTACCACTATTTGTAAAACATTCCACAACTTTTCACAAAATGCACACAACTTAATGCTACTAATCAACATGGTCCTTGTAGTTCAATGGGATTGAGGCAAGTGATGTCTAAAGTGAAACTCCACTAATATCTGATGATCACAAATGGAAAACGCCAATTTATTTTTAATATCCAAAGCAAACTGAACCCTCCCCCCACATCTCCATGTGTTATTTTGTTACGAAAAAAACGTAAAAAAAAAAAAAAAAACCAACACCTCTATCGAATGTTTAGCTATGGTCATCTTAGAGCCGGTTCACATAGGCGCGACTCGTCAGGCGACTTAGCCTCCTGACAAGTCGCGCTCCATTCTGTACAATAGAACCGTTCTAATAGGAGTGACTCAACAACTGTACTACTTGGGGGTGACTTCAGGGCGACTTCAGGGCCTCAGAAGTTGTAGGCAGATCGCCTTGCTGAGTCCCACAGCAAGTTGTGCTGCCCCAGTGTGAACCGGCTCTTACATAAGGCCAGAGGATTCATGTAGCATTTTACTTCCTGGAATCCATCTGCTCTTATTTCAGGTATGCAGCCAATGAAAGAAAATTCCCATGAAGGATTTATCATATCATATCATTTTAGCCTAGGCCAAAAACCAGAAAGTAACTAAAGAATTGTAAAAAAAAACTGACTGAGACAGTTTCGTTCTGTTTTAATACAGTGCATTTGAGTGCCATTGTGCCCTGCAATGTCTACTTTCTTCATATGATTTGAAACTTCTGCAAATGTGCTTGTGGGCCCTATGAACCACAGTGATCAATATTCTTACAACATGAAAGTTGGAAGTAAAACAGCTTTCCAGGGAAAAGAGAAGATAAAGCCTCAACATTCAGTAGTACGGTCAATCCCCAGTAATATACACATACAAGAAGCGCCAAACTAACCAGAATCTGAACATCTTTTTGGTATTTTTTGGAGTGTTGGAATAATATAGAACATCACAAATACACCACAAGATCCAGGAGAGAGCATACAAATGCCATACACAGAATGACCTAAAAAGAGTAATATAATATAACATTATATACTATACTTGCACATTTGAATGATGCACTATATTGAAATTATATATATATATATATATATATATATATATACACACACACACACAGTATATAGTATTTGAACGCCTGTCTTTATGCACACATGAACGTTAAATGAAATGGCATCCCAGTCTTAGTCCGTGGGGTTCAATATTAAGTTGCCCCACCCTTTGCAACTATAGCAGCTTCAACTCTTCTGGGAAGGCTGTCCACAAGGTTTATAAGGGTATCTATGGGAAGGTGAAATGTGAGATGGAAATGCGAGGTCAGGCATTTATGTTGGATGAGATGGCCTGGCTCACAGTCTCCACTCTAATTCATCCCGAAGGTGTTTCTATTGGGTTGAGGTCAGGACTCTTTGCAGGTCAATCAAGTTCCTTCCCCCTCAAACTTGCTCATGCATGTCTTTATGGACCTCAATTTGTGCACTGGTACACAGTCATGTTGGAACAGGAAGGGGCCATCCCCAATTTTTTCCCACAAAGTTGGGCACATTAACATTTTCAAAATGTCTTAGTATGTTGACGCCTCAGGAGTTCCCTTCACTGGAACGAAGGAACCAAAGCCAACAACTGAAAAAACAACCCCACACCATAATCCCCCTCCACCAAACTTTTCACTTGGCACAATGCAGTCAGGCAAGTAACGTTATCCTGGAAACCACTAAACCCAGACATGGCTATTGGATTGTAAGACAGAGAACTATGATTTGTCACTCCAGAGAACATGTCTCCACTGCTCCAGAGTCCAGTGGCAGTGTGCTTTACACCACTTGAATTGCACTTCATGATGTAAGGCTTGGATGCAGCTGCTCAGTCATGGAAACCCATTCCATGAAGCTCTCTATGCATTGTTGTTGTGTTAATCTGAAGGCCATGAAGTTTGGAGGTCTGTAGCTTTTGACTCTGCAGACAGTTGGTGACTTCTGCGGACTGTGCACTTCAGCATGTGCTATCATTTTTCGTGGCCGAGTTGTTGTTGTTCTAAGTTGCTTCCACTTTCTTATAATACCACCAACGGATGACTGTGGAATATTTAGTAGCAAGACATTTTTACAGAAGGACTTATTTCACAGCTGGTAACCTATCACGGTACCACACTTGAATTCACTGAGCTCCTGAAAGCAACCCATTCTTTCACAAATGTTTGTAGAAGCAGTTTGCATGCCTAGGTGCTTGATTTTATACACCTGATCCAAAGATTTGGAAACATTTGCCTTTCTTACATTCCTGTTACATTAATACCAAATGCGTTTTTTCTTCACGATGGCTCTTTAAAATGCTAGTAGAACAAAGGTTCTACAAAAATCCAATAACATTAAATTAAAACAAGAAAACATGCATGGAAGACAATATGTACTATCCTGTAATCTATATCTGTTTCAAATATTACAATGAATTATTAAAATCCAATATTGCAACATAAAATCATTATTACAGTGTTATAAAAAATCAAATATTAAAACAATTTTTTTCAAATATTTATCTAGATAATTGTTCCAAGTGTTGATAGAGGGCTGACAAAATAATGGTATAATTAACGTTCTATGAGGAAAGGTATTACTTAATGCATATTTAAATGGACATTTTAACTGAGGGGATACCTTGCATTCATTTTGTGAAATCATTTTACTAAACTAGGTTGAGTCTAAGTGGGTATTCGGAACAATTCGATTGAAATGGTAAATTAGGTTTTTGCAGCCATTACTGGCAAACTGGAGCAGTTTGTGAAAGTAAAATGCCTTATGACATGAAAAGAATACTTTATTTTTTATTTTTTTATAATGTGATCAAGTTAAAAGATTGTTCTGGCTTTCATGTAAATCATAGTGCATTATACCGAAAAGCGGAATGTAGATGCATTATTAGGAGATTTACATGTTAAAACGGAAATACTGGAAAAACAGATGTTTAAGGGCCAACACACAGGGCATTCATCAAATCAGCCTACCGAAGTGAATAAAAAAAAATCTCCTCATGTTGCACCTTTGCAAAGACTCACACGTTACAGGCTCCAAGTACACAAAGAAAAAGACATCTTGCAGAACAGCAGATATAACAACACCGGGTCCAGATGGAGACATAGACCCCTGATTACTACTTAAAGGCCAACTCCAGTAAAAAAAAAAAAAAAAAATCTTATTTTGGAAAAAGTGGAAGGGCTAGAACATCTGTCAAACTTAAATCATGTCTTTTTTCCCACTGAGAAATTTTTCTGTCAGACGTAAATGTTTCTGAGATTGCATAGAATACATTTCTCTTCCCTTCCTGTTCTGTTTGACAGCCATCAGCTAGACAGAAACAAAGGGAAATCTCTCAAATATCTCATTCTCACATGACCGGTTTTCCTGGCAGGAAAACTGCCATGAGAGCTTTTGGCTGGGAATCCTGGCCGTGTATGCTCCTTCGCAAATTTCCCAACAGGAAAACCACTGGGAATCCCGGCGAAAAAAAAAAAGAGAACATTTTCTTTTTTTTCCCGCCGGTATTCCTGTTGGTTTTTAAGCCAGCAGTTTACCTGCGGTGGAGCTTCCCGACCAAAGCTCTCATGGCAGTTTTTCTGTCGGGAAACCCGGCCGTGTGTAGGGGAAAAAGCTACCGAGCAGGTTCTCGGTTTTCCCGGTGGACTTTTTACTGCTTGGAAAACCGACCGTGTGCACAAGGCATCATTGTGACAAAGATGAACTCCTGGCAGAGTTTACACGCTTTCCTCACTAACAATTTTTTTTTTCTTACAGATGTTTTTGTCTGGATCAGGGTAAGGAGGTTCTCTCTTTCCTGTTCTGTCAGATGTTTGTCAAAAAGACAGGAAGCAAGAAAAAAAAAAGAAAATGAAAATCACAAATGGGGACACAGCCACCAGAGGTTCAACCGTTTCCCCATATTGACCAAAACTAGCAAAAAGCCAAAAAGGAGTTATTTAGGTATCTTAATGATCATGCAATACTATAGTGGTAAGTGGTTTGTTCGCTATCAGATACACCAGTGTTTTTCAACCTTTTTTCAGGCAAGGCACACTTTAAAATTATGCACCCCATTCTAAAAAAAAAAAAAAGTTTTACATAACGCAGCAACATCCACAAACGTAGGACACCCAACATTGGAGGGGACTTATCCACCTGCTGGCTTGGAAAATGGGCAATTTTAGGCATTTTGCCAAGGCACCCTGAAGAAACCTGAAGACTCCCCAGGGTGCCTGGGCTCCCTGGTTAAACAAAAAGGGTAAGATACACTATCTACTTAGAGTTCATTATCTGTGTTCACATTGGTTTCTTTTGGGGACACTAGTTTACTCACAGATTAAACATATACAGTAGGATCAAGTGAACTTCTGAACAAAGAGTCATGGGAGTGTCTTTATGGGCGATAAAAGAATTTTAGACTGTAGGTGGTGTCATAAGTCAGTACTTAATAAATAGCTTAATATATTCCCAACACACACATTCCTGGGAGAAGTCTGGAGTAGGGGGGTGCTATAGCAACAGCCAGCTGGTTAACTTGTATTAGCATAGACAGGAACATATGTACTCAACTCACAGTGGATCCAAACAGATCGTGCAAACCTGTACAGGTTCTGTACAGTCTTAAAATGCTATACTGAAACTATTTGTGATGTGTTAGCTTCAATACACATTTTAACAATATATTTCAAATGTTCCATGCTATGGTGCTGGTGACATATGTTCACTTCTATACTAAATATGTTCACATTTACACTAAATAAATAGGGTAAATAAAAAAAGGAAAAAAAATCTGTTGTGTATTTTGTTATGGTTAAAACCACTACAAACTTATGGTACTATTTTGTGAAAAAATTATTAGTTTACAGAATACTCATTGCACTAGATACTTGCCACAGTATTCTTTATGTGCCAATTTCTCTGCCCATAGGTGACACTGTATACTGCAGATTTTCCTATTGTGAATAATTAAAATGACACTCACTATGAAAAGGGTTTAAGTTAGTGGTCTCTATTAAAAGAAAAAAAGTATGATTCATTTCCCCCCCCCCCCAAAAAAAAATAACTTTATAATTCAGGTACCAGTGTGTTAAAAGAGAAAATGGCCATCTTGCCAAGTTAGTGTTTATTATATACTTGTTTTTGAAGGAGATGTACTTATTTTAAGATAACATTTTATTTACAGCTTTTTCTTTTTTTTTTCTCTCCATTTTAGATGTCTGGAAAAATTCTCAGAAAAAATAAAAGCATTCCTCCGAAGACCTGTTTAGCAGCAGACACTTGAATCAGTTCGTCGTCTATCCTCTTATTATTGCCTTCTGCTGTAATTGTTTTCTATTGAACTTATGTGACCAGGTTGCTGCTTTTATTCATTTGTTCATGACCTTTAAGATGGGTAACATGCACTGTACTGCTGTTCCCGTGTTAACTTTCATCTATAGAATGCTGTAAATATTTACAACAGCCTCCTGTCTAATCAAACTTCTAATGAAATATTGGAGTCTTAAATAGAGGATATTACGGACCAGTCCAAGGTCTTAGGTTAGGAACAATGAACAGAGCGCTTTAGCAGGCTTTCCGATTCATTATTTTATAGATTTTGAAAAGCTAAGGTCACTCACGCAAAAGTTAGAGTAGTACCTAAAGATGTGGTACCAATGTCCCCATAGATTCTATTGGATAAGCTTTTAGATCAGTTCACCCAAAAGTGAAATTTAATTTAAAAGTAGGTTAGTGGATTTAGTTGGCATTGGCAACCTTGCTTTTTTTTATTTAGAATTTGGATTCTTTGCAACACCTTAGGCCACGTACACACGATCAGACCGGTCCGATGAAACTGGCCCATCGGACCGTTGTCTGTCGGACGAAAGTTTTAAAACTTGCTTTAAAATCTGTCCGACAGACACCTGTCCGTCAGACAGGTTTGATGGTTAGTACACAAAAGCATCGGACCAAAAACCCGTGCATGCTCAGAATCAAGTCGACGCATGCTTGGAAGCATTGAACTTCGTTTTTTCAGCACTTCGGTGTGTTCTACGTCACCGTGTTCTGGTCCGATTGGATTTTTGGCCCGATGGTGTGTAAGCACATCAGACCATCAGACCATCAGACCACTTCCGTGTGATCTGATGAAAATGGTCCGTCGGACCAGTTTCATTGGACCGGTCTGATCGTGTGTATGTGGCCTTACTGCCAAAGTTCCCTATTTGGTTTCTGTCGACCTGGGAGTTGTGGGTGTTCCTACACACCTTATGAATATTGTAATGCTCCAAGTGAATTTGCCATAATTTATCAATCAGACATAACTTTATGGCCATTCACAAGTTAAGTGAATAATAATTGGATTATCTCATTACAATCTGAAAGTTGGTGGGATATATTAGGCAGCAAGTAACATGTCACTGAAGTTGATGTGTTAAAAGTTGAAAAAAAGGGCACCAAAGTTTGTGTATAGAGCTGCATAGCCGCAGACCCGTCGGGGTGCCCATGCTTACCTGTGTCCACTACAATGGGCACATAAGCATCAGGACTGGACCACATAATTAGAAGAATGTGGCCTGGTCTGAGGAATCAGGTATTATTTTACATCATTTGGATGACCATGTGGGTGTGATTTACTTACCTAGGGATGTGATGGCACCAGGATGCAGTATTGGAAGAGGGCAAGTCTGTGGAAGCAATATTCTGCTGGGAAATCTTGGTCTTGCTATCCATGTGGATGTTACTTGACATATACCAGCTACCTAAACATTGTTGCTGACCAAGTACACCTCATTTATGGAAATGTATTGCTCGAAGGCAGTGGCCTCTTTCAGCAGATAATGCCCTGCCACACTACAAAAATGGTTCTGGCTTGAGGAACACACAGCGAATTCGAGTGTTGACCTGGCCTCCAAATTCTCCAAATCTCAATTCAATTGAGCATCTGTGGGATGTGCTACCCACCTACCAACTTTCAGGACTAAAAGGATCTGCCACAGGTGGCTTGGTGCCAGAAACCACACATACTTTCAAAGGTCTAATAGCGCCCATGCTTTGATGGGTCAGGGCTTTTTTGGTCGCAAAAAAGGATCTGTTTTAGTGGCAGAGGGGAGACCTAATCAAAATTAGGTGGGTGGTCATAAAGTTATGCCTAATCCGTATATACAAAATTGCCATATACAATAAACCTAGAACTGAGCTGGGAGAGTGAAAGCCCCTCTTAATGGTCACAGCAAGTGTTTGGACCCAGTAAGTCAAGTATAAAGTTTAAGTAATGGAGCTCTGTATTTATGAATACGTTGTATTTTTTGTATTTTTTAAATACTGAATTTATTATTTTCATATAAAGAAACAAAATGGTTTATGGATGAACTTGATACAAAATAGGGATTGAATTAATTTGTTTTTTAACTTTTTCTTAGAAATGGATATAGATGTTTTAAGTTTGTTTTCACATAGTGTGACATTTATATGGATGCTGTAGATCTGTATTAAAGGGTAAATAAGTACACATGTTGCTCAGTAGTCTGTTAGTTGTATGGAAGTGTTTGAAAAACGTACCACACCCACAGCGTTACTTTCCGTATATGGACAGTTCTGTGAGAGGTTACATCCAACCTCAGTGCAACTAATCCCAGAATGTACACTTGTGGGCTAGCAAGCTGGCTAATGAATATTTAACAGTACAGCATTGCGATGATAATCCCAAGTGTCTGTATGTACAATAAGGCACTTTACAGTTCTGTAACAAGGCAAGGGGGAATGCTCCTTAAAGCGGAACCTTACCCATAACAACTTCATACAAAATAATGTTCTTTAACAAGAAACATACATGCCACATTAAAAATGATGCAACCAAAATTAATGTATGCTGTAAATTGCCTCCAGCATTGTCCCTGTTGTTTCTTGCTGGAGGTTGCCATTTTGCTGAAGCCCAGAGGCTCTGAACAGTAAAACCATAAAAACGGAACTAAACCCATCGGTTTAACAACAAAAAATCAATGACATTCCAGAAATTCTGGGATTTCTAACAGTCACATCTGCTTGTGTCTATAACGAAACTGTCAAACCATCAAATGGCTGGTGTCATAACTGATCACATGTGCAGCACCATGGCAGTTGCAGATCAAACAGAAGCAGCTTCCTTGGCTGTAAAGGATAGGAGGTCTTAATTCTATTTTAAGGCTGTCAGCAGATCGGCCTCTACAAGCTCGTCAGTACCTAAAAATGCCTAAAAATGGAGAGCAACTGAGCATGTGCAGAGCAGAGTGAGACAGAGGGGGTTATTTACGAAAGGCAAATCTACTTTGCACTACAAGTGCAAACTACAAGTGCAAAGTGCACTTGAAATTGCAGTCGCTGTAAATCCGAGGGGTAGGTCTGAAATGAGGGGAAGCTCTGCTGTTTTTATTATCCAATCATGTGCAAGCTAAAATGCTGTTTTTTATTTTCCTTGCATGTCCACCTTAGATCTACAGCGACTGCACTTTAAGTGCACTTTCAGTGAAATTTTTAGTGCACTTTGCAATTGTAGTGCAAAGTGGATTTGCCTTTCATAAATAACCCCAGTGTATTACTGAAATGTAAACAGTATAAGCACTTTTTTTAATGTTAATACAGAGCTATACCTGCAAAAGAGGCTAGTATGAACAGATCCAGCAGGACTTAATTTTCTGCCTAAAGTTCCGCTTTAAGAAGGTGCCCTTGACCAACATAACATGATCTCACAATAGGGTGCTGTGTAGTGCTGTAGAGTGCAAGGGTGGGCAACAGGGTCCTTCCCTAAAATTACAGAAGTCTCCAGGGGTATTCTGCCCCCCCCCCCCCTAACCAACATGTCTTGGTCTCTCACACACACTCCACACATTCCAGGGCTTCCAGACTGACCCAATTACAAATGCCCTTTCTACTTGTGCACAGTATTCACAGGTACAATCGCCTAATCAGAGAGGGTTATTAAACATTTCTTGTCTCTTGCAGATGACAAGCTGACGTTTGTATCATACCACAGGGTACCATTACCAGATGGCTTGATCATATTTTTCATTACTATGCAAACAGCAAACTGTCTTTTACATTGGATAATAAGGTCTGTCTGCAGAATATGTTCTCTTTAAGTATCAGGGAACCAGACAGCACAAGTAATGTCTGATAAATTAAAGTGGAACTTCACTCTCTCAATCAACATTGACTATTTTTTAAACCTTATGCTGCTAGCATTTTTATATAAAAAAATATATCATATTTACTTGTTTTAAACAATTTTTTACATGCCTTCGGTTACTTCCTAGTTTCCATGCCTAGGCCAATTATGTCATACATCCCAGGAGTCTTCAGGAGGGGTTTTCTCAGCTAAGCACATCCTCCTGCTTGCATGCCTGAACTGATAGCAGTTGGGTTCCAGGAAACTATATTTTTTACTTTTTGCTATAATAAAATATCCCACAACTTAAAATAAAAATAAAAAATGTGTTCATCAGTTTAGGCCAGGGATCCTCAAACTACAGCCCTCCAGCTATTACCGAACTACACATCCCATGAGGCATTGTAAAACTCTGACATTCACAAACATGACTAGGCATGATGGGAATAGTTCCTAAACAACTGGAGGGCCATAGTTTGAAGACCCCTGGTTTAGGCCAATATGTATTCTACACATTTTTGGTAAAAAAAATGTTGTTTATATATATTCCAAGAGTTTTCTTTATTTTCATGACTATGAAAATATGAAAATTGTAGAGTCACACTGAAGACATCAAAACTATGAATTAACACATGTCGAATTATATACATAACAAAATATTTATCATTATCTAGGTTCTTCAAAGTAGCCACCTTTTGCAGCAGACACATCTCTAGAACAACTGTTAAGAGGAGACTGTGTGAATCAGGCCTTCATGGTAGAATATCTGCTAGGAAAGCACTGCTAAAGAAAGGCAACAAGCAGAAGAGACTTGTTTGGGCTAAAGAACACAAGGAATGGACATTATACCAGTGTAAATCTGTGCTTTGGTCTGATGAGTTCAAATTTGAGATATTTGGTTCCAACCACTGTGTCTTTGTGCGACGCAGAAAAGGTGAACGGATGGACTCTACGTGCCTGGTTCCCACCGTGAAGCATGGAGGAGGAGGTGTGATGGTGTGCGGGTGCTTTGCTGGTGACACTGGTGGGGATTTATTCAAAATTGAAGGCATACTGAACCAGCATGGCTACCACAGCATCTTGCAGCGGCATGCTATTCCATCCAGTTTGCGTTTAGTTTTTTCAACAGGACAATGAACCCAAACACAACTCCAGGCTGTGTAAGGGCTATTTGACCAAGAAGGAGAGTGATGGGGTGCTGCGCCAGATGACCTGGCCTCCACAGTCACCGGACCTGAACCCAATCAAGATGGTTTGGGGCAGGAGCGGACTGACAACTCATGGGGCCCCCGGGCAATAAATCTCTGGATTTTCACATCAAAAGCATGTCGGTTTCGGACATATTAGGGACAGATTTTTACATACTGTCCCTGGTTTTACTGAGCCTGGCAACCCTGATGGGGCCCCCTAGTGGCATGGGGCCCTCGGGCAATGCCCGAGTGACTCAATGGTCAGTCCGCCCCTGGTTTGGGGTGAGCTGGACCGCAGAGTGAAGGCAAAAGGGCCAACAAGTGCTAAGCATCTCTGGGAACTCCTTCAAGACTGTTGGAAGACCATTTCAGGTGACTACCTCTTGAAGCTCATCAAGAGAATGCCAAGAGTGTGCAAAGCAGTAAATCAAAGCAAAAGGTGGCTACTTTGAAGAACCTAGAATATGACATATTTTCAGTTGTTTCACACTTTTTTGTTATGTAAATAATTCCACATGTGTTAATTCATAGTTTTGATGCCTTCAGTGTGAATCTACAAATTTCATACTCATGAAAATAAAGAAAACTCTTGGAATGAGAAGGTGCGTCCAAACTTTTGGTCTGTACTGTATATATATATATATATATATATATATATATATATATATATATATATAGCATTAAGGGTATATTGGTTTGTGCAAAAGTTATAGCGTCTACAAAATAGGGGATAGATTTATGGCATTTTTATGATTACATTTTTTTACTAGTAATGGCGGTTATCTGCTATTTTTAGCGGAACTGCGACATTGTGATAGACAGATCGGACACTTTTGACACTTTTTGGGTCCAGTGACATTTATACAGCGTTTGGTGCTATAAAAATGCACAGCAAAGAAGGGGTTAACACCAGGGGGCGATCCAGGGGTAAATGTGTTCCCTTGTGTGTTTTTCTAACTGTGGGGGGAGGGGACTGACTGGAGGAGGAGAGAGATCGCTGTTCCTGATCACTAGGAACAGCAGATCTGTCAGTTTACATTGACAGATCCCTGTTCTGGCTCTCTATAGAGCGATCACGGGTGGCCGGCAGAAATCACAGCCGCCTGCTATGGTTCTTAAAAGGAGCCGAGGTACAGGTACGGTGATTCGCACAGTGCTACCAATCTGCAGCAGTTAATGTACGTGAACTAATCGGCAAATGGTTAACCCAAGAAGTTGCTTTAGTACACTAAAGAGATCAAGTGCTTTTCATCCAGAGCATGAACTGTATATGAGGTTTTCAGGGTGTGATTAAAGCTCACCCCCAGTAAAAAATAAATTATATATATATATATATATATATATATATACATACATATACACACACATATATATATATATATATATATATATATATATATATATTGCATAGAAGCTGGTAAGGGTTAGAACCTGCAGAAAAACTTCCTCAGTGGGGATCACATATAGAAAGAAGCCTGGCAGAAAGTGTATTGAAGTGCATAGCATTGTGATGTACAGTGGCAGTGCGTCCACCCCCTCTCTCATGTACCCGTCAATCTCCAATAGATAGGGCAAACTGGTGGCATTGATGGGGCAAACTGGCGGCAATTCCTGGGCACAGTGGTGGCAATTTTTTTTTCATTTTGATTGTGCCCCCCCCCCCCAAAAAAAAAATTGGAGCACCAGCAGCCACTGGTGGTGTGAATGAGCCCTAAAATATTTGGTTGGCAAACTTGCCTTGCAGATCTGGGTCTTTGTTTTGATTTGCATCAAAGTTAAAACCTGCATACATTTTGATACTATTATTTCTACCAGGTGCTCTTGTTCCTTCCCAATATCCAAAAGCATGCTGGTAGGATAACTAACAGTCACACAAATTCCCCTAATGTAAGTACACATGCACCAATGCAATGCAGCAGCATTACGTTACAGGCTTCTTCAGGGGAAGGAACTGAAAGGAATAGTCCAAAGCACTGCAGAAAAGGTTCACTGCCACATTAATGAAATAAAATAAATCAACAGAAATGTCTATAAATTGGCTTTGATCGAGTCTCAGATCTAGCTACCCAGGAGCAAGTTAAGTTTTGAATGCTTTTAAGTGCAAAGGAGGGATTTGGGGTCATGTAAAGAGATTTGGGGGTCATGCCCTCCGTGCTCACGAGCAGAAGTGTACGCATACGTCAGTCGCAGCTGTTCAAACCACACATCTAAGGTATTGCCATTATGGTTAGAGCGAGAGCAATTAGACCTCTGTAACTCTAAACTGGTAACCGTGAAAAAATAAAAAATGTAAGCGTCTCCTATGGAGCAGTGGTGTAGAGAGGTTTTGTGCTGCCCTAGGCCTGAGTAAACTCGTGCACCCCCCTAATTTAAATATGAACCCACCCCTTTCTGTTTAAGACCCTCCCTGTCATCTTTATAGGATGAGGGCAGAGGGACGCTGTGGCAGGAGGGACGACTTGGGAGGAGAGACAGAGTGACGACTTGGGAGGAGAGACAGAGTGACGACTTGGGAGGAGAGACAGAGTGACGACTTGGGAGGAGAGACAGAGTGACGACTTGGGAGGAGAGACAGAGTGACGACTTGGGAGGAGAGACAGAGTGACGACTTGGGAGGAGAGACAGAGTGACGACTTGGGAGGAGAGACAGAGTGACGACTTGGGAGGAGAGACAGAGTGACGACTTGGGAGGAGAGACAGAGTGACGACTTGGGAGGAGAGACAGAGTGACGACTTGGGAGGAGAGACAGAGTGACGACTTGGGAGGAGAGACAGAGTGACGACTTGGGAGGAGAGACAGAGTGACGACTTGGAAGGAGAGACAGAGTGACGACTTGGGAGGAGAGACAGAGTGACGACTTGGGAGGAGAGACAGAGTGATGACTTGGGAGGAGGGCAGAAGATGTCCCATTTGCTAGCAATCTAGTGGCTCTGTGCAGGGCTGGTGCAGGGCTGGTGCAAGGATTCTTGTCACCCTAGGCAAAATCTTCTTTTGCCGCTCCAGCTATGATTGCAAGGTGAAGGTGGCGGGGTAGAGATTTTTGCAGCACCACTCCACCTATTTCATCAGCCCTAATCCACAGGCTCACACCTGCGCCTCCAGACCTGGCCTAAAGACAAATGGTGGCGGCACCGGCATTGCTTCTACATGTCAGCCGTGGTCTACAGGTATACGGACAGGCTGGGGTGGTATGCGGACAGGCTAGGGTAGTATGCGGACAGGCTGGCTGGTGTAAAGGGACACTCTGATGTAAGGTGGTCTGTGATTACCAGAGCCCCCTTACATCAAAGTGCAGCATTCCCCCTTACATTAAGATCTGCAGAGTTCCCCTTTACATCACAGTCTGCAGCATCAGCTTTCACAGTGTAAGGGCAAGGGACTGTGGTGTAAAGGAAAACTCAGATGTAGGGGAGTCTCTGGTAATCAGAGCCCTTCTTCTTACATCAGCATACTCTATGGTAAGGGGGGACACTGATGTAAGAGAGGAGTGAGGACACTGATATAAGGGGGAACTTTTAGATCAGTGTTCCCATTATCCTATGGTCCCACTTGCCTCTACATCAGTGTCCCCTGCAGATTATTCCCCTGAACCGAGCCCTTCAATGGACCACCCCGCCTCCTGACCGGAGCTAACCGTGCCCGTCAGCAGACCACCCCCCAGCCTGAACCGAGATGTGGAACGAACCAAGCTGTCATGTACCAGGTGTGACCAGAACTGCGCGGTTAGCTACAGAGGAACACCAAACGCATGCAAGTGAAAATATAATGATTTATTAAGGAAAGTGAATAATATAAATACAACCACCTCCAATATGACACAGTGCAACAAACCAACCAACATACAGAGACCCACAAATAACAACAGACAGATATGTACAATAAATGGGCAATACCAGAATCAAACAATAGCCAGGCCAGGGTCATACAAATTAGCAGATAAACAAAGGGCAGTTCCAGAAGCACAAACGTAAGCCAGCAGATCGGGTAAGGAACAACAGGACAGGGAGAGTATGGATCAGACTGCAGGGCGGGATGCAGGGTAACAGGTGGGACAGGATAGGGATTAGGAACTCAGGTAACAGATTCAGGAACAAGTTATCAGGCAGCAGGTACTGATCAGGGCACAAGGACGATACCAAGGAGATCAGAGCAATCATCAGCCCGGTATTTATGTGAATGTCTGTAAATGGCCTCAAGTAACACCTGAGCGCAGGAGGTACTGTCTGCTCCACACTGCCGGGATACACCCGCTGGTGGACACTGGTACTAAGGCCCAAGGATCCAACAGTGCCACCAGCAGTTCTCTCACTACATGTCTCGAGTGTAGGAAGACACCCACTGGTGGACACTGGTACTGTGATCCAAGAGACTGACAGCACCACCAATGGGTAAACCCTTTCCTGACACAAGCTGCCTGAGGAGAGGAGGGGAAGCAGGTGGATCGACACACAAGGGTGAATGAGAGTGGTTGGATTGACACAGGACCTTGAGGTAGCACCGGCCCTGGCTCTGTATGCGGGTGCTGGAAGGAGAGGGCTACTCGGTTTACTCAGCGTAGCATCATCTTTCACATTATACCAAAAAATTGGCCTAACTCTACTGTTTGAAAGACCGCTGTTCAAATACAATGTGTCAGTTTTCAGTGAACTTATTTGTTATTATGGCACCAGACAATATTACAGCCATGTGGAAAAGTAAGTACATCCCCTGAAAATTGGTGACTTTTTCCAACATGACCCAAAACACACTAACACATCCTCCAAAAAATGCCTCAAAAATATAAATAAAGGGTTGTGGATTGGCCAAGTCAGAGTCCTGATTTGATTTCCTTTAACATGTTGTTGGGGTATTTGAAACGGCAGTTCATGTAAGAAAATTTTGCATGGAACAATGGTCAAGAGGTGATGTCAAGAGACTGGTGGGCAGTTATGTAAACACCTACAAGAGGACAGATCTGCTAAGAGGGGCAATACCAGTAAGTCAGGGTTGTACCTACTTTTTCCATGGTACACCATTACATCAATCATTGTATTTAATAAATGATTGCAACTGTCAATACTCCTTGTGTATTTAAGAATATTCTCTTTATCTGTAGGCATTGTTTAAATGAAGATCAAATGTTTGCACATTCAAAAATGTTGCAAAATTCAGATTTTCATAGGGTGAAGTTACTTTTTCACATTACTATACTCTACATTAACAGTATCAGAAGAAACCAGCTACAAAAAAGGATAATTTAATAAGTAGTGTTAATGACACACTTTAAGTAGCATGTATGACCCTGGGGTTATATGCAGAGTAATGCAGAACGTATTATTTGGTAACCATAAACTTGATGCACACCAAACAGCAATTAGTCATGAATGTGGATCAGAAGAGTAGTATGACCTACAGTGCCTTGATATACAATATTTTTTTATATTTTACCACTTGTTTTAGGCTGGGTTCACACTTGTGTGGATTGAGTGCGGCTTAAACCGCATCTAACACGCAGAACATTTCTAAATACATTGTTTTCAATGAGGCTGGTTCACATATGTGCGATGCATTCGCACTGCGCATTGCAGAAAAAACGTATGCGGATTTAATGTCTTTCGGTGCGGTTCAGGTGCGAATTCAGGCCCATTATCTTCTATGGGTACACAGCTGATTCGCAGATGTGTTCAGTTCTCTTCAGGAATTTCTCTCATTCAGCTCAATACACTTCTCCCCCACTCTCCTCTCACCCGGAACTTCTCCCAGGTCTCCAAATTCGCAGCTAAAAACGGAGCTAATCTGCTGAACACTTCTCTTATCTTTGCAGAGAGATTACAGAGCTGAAATTTGCACCGCACAAGTGTGCACCCAGCCTTAAAGTGATAAAGGCATTTTCTTTTAAATAACATATATGTTATACTTACCTGCTTTGTGCAGTGGTTTTGCAGAAAGCAGTCCCAATCCCCTTCTTCTCACATGTCCTGCCAATGTTCTTGGCCCCTCCCTCCTGCTGAGTGCCTCCAGAGCAAGCAGCTTGCAATGGGGGCACCCAAGTAGGATCACACCCATGCTGCTACTCTATGTCCATTCACACATAGAGACCCGTGGCTCGGCCCCACCCCTTCTCTCTCTCTGATTGGTTCACTGGCTGTAATTGAGAGCCAATGAATCCTGATGCCGCTTCAGCCAAGAAGAAGGAGGGCGAGTCTCTAGAGAGCCGAGGCTCTCGTATACATCGCTGGACCGAGATGGCGCTTAGCATGAAGACAAAATAAAAATGAAAAACCTTGAGCCTTTAGAACCAGTTTAAATAATGCTTACTGTAACTCCAAAACCTATTAAACGACCATTTACTAGACAATTAGATTATACTTATCATTAGATTGTAATTGGTTGCCATGGACGATAGGACTGGTTTATACAAGCCTCTTTAAAATCCTATTTTGAATCTGATGAAACTAAAACAGAAGATAAAAAAACACACACACACAACACCACCATCCACTCATTATCCATGCCTGTCCTACCTTCCTCATCATGCCAATGTTATATAACTGATAAGCAGAGCAGAATATGTATATTTCTTGAAATCAAGTGTTT
This sequence comes from Rana kukunoris, assembly GCA_029574335.1. NCBI lineage: Eukaryota > Metazoa > Chordata > Amphibia > Anura > Ranidae > Rana > Rana kukunoris. Next base: position 211,393,305 of record CM056050.1, on the reverse strand, counting down.
TCGTCTATTTTTGTAATAAACATTATACCATGTGCATCATAATAACTATATGGCAACTGATATTAGATGCACAATATTGATAGGGGGTTTGGTCTTTGAGCCAACAGCAGAAAAGGAAGGCTGTATTTGTGTTTATTGGGCTGTTTCTGCTTGCCTTGTGTAAATTGGCTCTCACTGAGCAAGAACTTGCTGCAGAGTCATGTAAACATCACTGATCGTTTCACATTATGCATTAGAAACCCTCTCCTGGGACAAAGATATACTGCAGTAACTTGTCATGTGTCATCTGTAGGTTTTTTTGGATGCATGAGTCACAACTCCCCCAGGAATACCTGATTTCTTTTTTTTCCATGAACCTGCATTAAGAAAATTCTTGCAGAAAATATACTCTATTATTTGAATATCATCAGCCAAGATATTCAGTTGGAGAAAAAAAAAATCCATATATTCATAGAATAATCGTTCACTCCATCGCACATTGCCTTTTAGGAAAACAATGCAGCTAAACTATGAAATTAGAAAGGTAGAACAGATATGAAATGATCCCTACCTGGAGGTGATATCATTTAAAAACAAAAAAGGCACAATAAAATTCTCTTCAATTAAATAAGTACATATATTTCTTTTTTTGGCGCATAGTAAACATTGGTATTTATTCAGAATTTTTCATTTAACAGCTATAAAATTAAAAGACTGAAGGTACCGATAGACACGAGTAGTATTATTTCAGCTGAATAAACAACAATCTCATGCCTGTTGGTGGCCCCCGAATTTGCTGGCTAGAGGCCAGAGGCCTATCTAGTGAAAATATCGCCTGTGGCAAGTACTGAAACTGCGCCCCTGTCGAAACATTTGAAACCCATCTTTCAGATAACCTTAACAAAAAACAGCTAACAAAACTAGTGATATTTATTATCCCTTGTGATACCTTGGGTAGTGACATATCCTCTTTATGGAGAAATCTGGGGTTTATTAGACCCCTGATCCCTCCTCTGCCCTCCAAGGCCAGTTAAATGCAGGACCAATACTGGAAGTGATGAAATCTTTATCACTTAAGGCCTCAGTTTTCGCAGAGGAGAGGGAGAACCTAATGTTCCTTCTCCTTTGTGTGCTGCCAATCTGACCAGATGGAATGGGAGAGCCTGGGAGAACAGGGAAGGCTGTGGCTGAACGCAGCAGGGATAGCGCTGTCATTGTCCATTGGCAAAGGTGGTGAAAAGGAGATCCTGCCTATGTTTGGAAAGAGGGAAGAAGAAACACTCAGACCCTGGTTAGTGCCTTGCTGCCCAGCCACTAAACAGCGCCCCCTTCATATGGCGCCCATGGCACTTGCCGTGGCTGCCATACCCTAGATACGCCACTGCTAGAGGCTTTCTAAGGCAACAAGTGACCACATATATCAGATCACATGTCCCAATACCTATTGTTCTCTGCTCCATCGACATTGGCTTGTAAGCTTGACCAAAGTTTATAGACCACCCTACTGTCTTAAAACGTTTTTTCCATCCCAAGGACGAATGAATTGTGCCTGCAGATCTTACTGTTCTCTAAAGAGTATAAGTAGCTTGGATGGTACAGATTACTTAAAAATATCACTCCAAAAGCTCAACTCTTGCCAAATCTTTTCTTTACTCTTTTTTATTTGTAATATATACATATATATATATATAATTATGAATATATATATATATATATATATATTCATAATTATATGATATATATATATATATATATATATATATATATATATATATATATATATATATATATATATATCAGCGATAAACAGCCTGCTATGGTGACACCCTTTCACACACTGATATAACTTTCCCACCGCATTCATTGCTAAAAAAATAAAAATAACTAGAGCTTGGCTTTAACCTATAGATAGTAAAGTGTTACCAACCCCAGGACCCTGCAGTCAATGTATCTGGTCTCCCACAGTACATGGAAATGCAACTATTTTAGTAAATAAACTGCTAAATACCTTTTCTCATCAGCAGAAAATAGCAATCTTGCGATGTCTATCAGTGTCTGGTTAGATCTTGTAGGAGGTGTTTTAATTCTACTCTGACTGTCCCATGAGGCGGCAGGACAGTGACGATTGGCTCTGTGCTGATTACATGCACCCTCCCAGGAAAAATAAGAAAAAACTCTCTAGCAATACCCACCAAACTGAGCATGTGCAGAGTAACTCTAAACGCTCTGTAATATCAGGGGATGGATTAGGGACAGTGAAAGAAAGGGAGGATCAGAGAAGACAGAATGAAACAGTCTTTTTACACAATGCAGAGGATTAACCCCTTAGGTTCCATAGGGAGTAGAACAAGCATGTTTTACTCCATGTACAGATTACTGTTGTGGGTTTAGTAACACTTTAAGTAATCCCATATAGAGTATATTGTGTTCTAATTAAAAACATTTGGATTACAGACAGGTATTCTGATGATTTTATTTTTTCTCCAATTTTAAGTAAAAAAAAAAAAAAAAAAAAGGATATTTCAGTTTATAGGCATGTTATAACGTGTTGTGGTAAACTAAGCAAGAATATGTTTCAAATTTGCTGCTCCTATAACAAAAAATAGAATTTTGTCTGATTTTAATTTGCACTAACATTCAAAATTTCAGAACAAGCTTTTAGGGGATACACATTTATTCAAAAGGCCCAAGCAGTGCCAAAATTCTCACAAAAGTTTAAACAAGACAATCCATGAGATGGAAAAAATAAATACACAAATTCCTATATTAGAATGCCATCTTTATAATCTACGGTCCTATGTATATTTATTACACACTATCAGCCAAGGGGCACACTAGGTGAACCATACAACATCTAGGGCAGGGATGGCAAACCTTGGTACCCCAAATGTTTCGGAAATATATTTCCCATGATTGTATGTGTATAATAAGTGTTACTGCGCTGTTGTTTAAACTGAAACCAATGTGTCACAAAATCATTTCCCATGATGCGCAACTAAACTGCAGAGTGCATGAGCACCATGGGAACTGTAGTTCCAAAACATCTGGGGTGCCAAGGTTCGCCACCATCACTGATCTAGGGCATTATCTAACAAGAAAAAAGCTTATAAGCGTGTGCCTTGGGCAGGAAAGCAAATGGGAGCATTTTTAGATGACAACATTTACAACTACTAGTTATGTTTTTTTTTGTGTGTGTGTAAATTACATTGAAGGTGGTGAGGGGACTTATGAGAAGACGTATGTGCTGATTGTTTAAAAGGTTACAAAACCCACAACAGTAATATCAGTCTGTATATTCAGTAAAGCATTTATGTTATAATCACTGTGGAACCTAAGAGCATTGTGTAAAAAGTCTGTTTGATCCTATCTTCTCTGATCTGCTCCTCCTTCCATTGTTCCCTGATAATTTCCTGATAAACAGGCTGCACATGCTCAGTTTTGTTTGTATTGCTAGAGAGGCATTTTTTCTTGGGAGGATACAGGTGATCTGCACAGGGCCAATCAGCACTGTCCAGATAGAAAGTCAGGGGTCTTGGAGTCTCATAGGATAATCACACAACTCCTCCAACAAGCTTTAACCAGTGCTTGGTTTGACACTGATAGAAGTCATAAGACTGCTCTAACTGCTGATGCAAAAAGGTATTTAGCAGTTTATATTTACTAAAATAATTGCATTTCCATGTTCTGTGTATGGTGAGAGACCAGATATAGTGACTGCAGGGTCATGGGGAACACTAAGTTCTATGCCAGTAGAAGGTTATCCCCCATTTATTCCTAACATTCAATTGACATTACTTTGTAGTTTGTTTTCCATCGAGTCAATACAACTAAATAAAAAAAAATCATCAAGTGGCTACATTTTGTGTACAGCTATGAAACAATACTTTTTTATCTGTGCATTTCACAAGTGTTCAGCAAAGGAAGAGACACATTCACAGCATCTTGCATAAGGGCATTTAATTGTAATGAAGCAAATCTGTCAAAGAAAGCGGTATTGATGTCCATTTTAACACTGCACTTAGCACTTCTCCGTATGCTGGTTTTGCTTGTGGGGGTTGGTGGGGACCAAATGAATTTGTCCACTGGTGAAATAAATCTATTCATGCCCTAATGCTTTTAGATCTTTAGGGAAAATAACTAATGCATGAAGTCAGAAAACTATAGTGCTGTGCAATTCGGAACTAATGCTGCACAGTCAGCATTCTTCATATAGGTTACAATTGTATTGTTTGGAAAACTGTAAAACACTGCCCTTTGGTTATTTCTTCTGAGAGACAATTAACCTTTACAGAAAAAGGAAGTTACATTCACTGCGTCGCTCTCTCCACCTAACTGAATGTTATAATTAGACAAGTAGCCTGTTCCTGCCGCCATCAGTTTTTTTTTTTTTTTTTAAATCCTATAATTATTAAATGTCTTTTAAAAATAATGTCACTGGAAATGTTCTGAGAAATGTTTTGACTGTCTCAAAACAAATTATGCATACATCCAAAACTTAACTAAGGCCGGATTCACACCTATGCGAATTGGTTGCGGCTTAAACCGCATCTAATAAACCGCATCTAATACGCAGAACATTTCTAAATACATTGTTTTCAATGAGGCTGGTTCACATATGTGCGATGCATTCGCACTGCGCATTGCAGAAAAAACGTTTGCAGATTTTATGCCTTGCGGTGCGGCTCAGGTGCGAATTCAGTCCCATTATCTTCTATGGGTACGCAGCTGATTCGCAGATGTGTTCAGTTCTCTTCAGGAATTTCTCTCATTCAGCTCAATACACTTCTCCCCCACTCTCCTCTCACCCGGAACTTCTCCCAGGCCTCCAAATTCGCAGCTAAAACACAATGGATCTGCTAAACACTTCCCTTATCTATCTGCAGAGATTACAGAGCTGAAATTTGTGATTCCGGCCTCAGGGCCAGTTCAGCCCAAACGCAGTTCTGTTCAGTTCTGTGCGCATTTTTTCTGCACTAAAAACGCATGCATAACGTTTTCCATGTATTCCAATGGCTCTAGTTCACACCATGCAGTCAGTTTCCGATCAGTTTCCAGTGCAGAAACTGACCGGAAACTGACTGCATGGTGTGAACTAGAGCCATTGGCAATGCTGTATCCTGGCCTAGGCCAACAAGGCCCAAGCCTAGGGCAGTACTTTGCAGGGGGGCAGCATGGACAGTGTTCCCGCTGGCTTGCGCTACACTGTTAGGTAAATTAGTTTAGCGCCCCCATAAATCAGCTGCACTGCTTCCAGTATGTGGGCATTCTGCAACTAGGGGGGGGTGTCGCTTCAAATTTTTTACCATCCCTGTCCCATTGCAGAGATTTCCCTTCACTTCCTGTCCCATAGCCAAACAGGAAGTGAGAGGAAATCTATTAAAATTAAGGGAATCCATTGCCCCCCCCCCCCCAGGCCATCAGAACTAGTGTCCCCACTTGAAAATTTCAGGGTGGATCTTAAACCGCAAGGGGTGTGGCCTTGACAGGAAGGGGTGGGTCATATTTAAAATAGGGGGTGCCTGAGTTTAGTCAGGCCTAGGGCAGCACAAAACATAAATACATCCCTGGCCATTGGAATACATGGAAAACACTGTGCAAGCATTTTGTGCAGAAAAAAAGCACACGGAACTGTGTCTGGTGTGAACCGGCCCTTACTGCAAAAAATGTTAGCCACCTCATCACTTTAAAAACATTTTTTTAAAGCGGAGTTCCATCCAAAAGTGGAACTTCGACTTATTCGTCTGCTCCCCACATTTGTTGCCAGTGGTTTAGACATTAATGGCTGTGTGTTGTTATTTTGAGGGGACAGCACATTTACACTTATTTTATAAAAGCTGTACACTCACTACTTTACTTTGTAGCAAAGTGTCATTTCTTCAGTGTTGTCGCATGAAAAGATATAATAAAATATTTACAAAAATGTGAGGGTGTACTTACTATTGTGAGATAATGTACCCATTAAGTGTAAGCACACTTATTTGTGTTGAGGTGACGCATAGCACGTGTTGGCTCTACAATATATAAGACGATAATCTGTTGCCACTCCATAACAGAGTGTGAATTGGCCAATACAGGAATTCCTTAGGAGGCAATGCCAAGTGCTTCTGACTGCTGGATTCATACCCAATAATGACCTTGTTGAAACATTTCTATATAAATGGAACTTTGACAGAGAAATGGTAACAAATGCACATTTATTGCTGTCCGGAGCACAAAAAAATAATAATTCAGTTTAAAGGATGGATAGATGTCTGTGTTATGAGACATCTGCCTGTCTATAAGCAGACTAAGAGACATAAATCATATATCCTGGAAAACCAAATGACAGAATTTAATGAGAACCATAAAGTGGCTGTAGTTGACCCAGTGTGTCTGCATCCTTCTATTTAGGGCACGTTTCTCAGTTCAGTCAGCACCAGATAAGAAGGTGCCAGCTGCACAGTTTGGCAAGACCGGCAACGCTCATTAGTAAGCCATGTGCAACAGAGCACAGAATTACAAATACAAAATCTAGTATAACAAAGTCTGCACTGTGACACATTATAAAAGAGGTGTTTTGTGTGACCTCCTGGGTCCAATGACAACCTACTCAAAAAAACTGCCACAGCAAAATGTAATGGTTAGGTTTTTGTTTTCTTAAATCTGTAGCCAGCCATCAATCTGTCTTAATGCTGGAGGATCATAGCGTCAGTGGCTGCAACTGACTCCAGCACCTCTTTATATTCTTGTAAGCTACTTTGGAATGATTCGTTCATTTGTGTTTGAGTCACAGTTTGCTTTGCAGAGGCCACCACTTTAGGATGACTGTGCATTGTGACCTTCAAGGAGGACATTCAAGATGCTGGAAAACAGCTTTGGACCCAAGTACTCCACTACATCCACTGGCATACTTCCATGTAGGAGGTGGCTCTGGTTGAAAAAAAGTCCACTTCATTCATTAGTGTTAGGCTGGAAGTGTACCTTGAACAGCTTAGAGTTTTTAGATTATTCGTTACTAATACAATCCTACCAGACTTCATAAGAGACCCTTTAGGTCCCCACAAATTCACATCTTATTCCAACATCAGCCCACATTGCCACATCATTCAGCCCTCTATTGGTCACTGAAGTGACCTATCATGTCATGAAATCCCTAAGAATGCTGTGGGAGGCAGGAAAAAAGCTAGCATTTGCCTATTAATGTGCTGCAACGTTACTAAATAAATTATTACATTTACATGCCTGTATCTACTGGCCCGTACACACGATCCATATATCGTATGAAAAATGCCATCTGAGAATAATACGATAATCGGATCATTAGTACAGGGTTTCCGTGAGCAGATCACGACCGTTCGTTTAATTGGACATGCACAACATTTTTCCTCATACGATACCTAATCGTACAGATTTCGTTTAGTCAGTACAGTTGACGTCCGAAAATACAACACAAATACATTACAACACATGACATCACTTCCAATTTATTTTTCTGTCGTACGAGAATTTTGGTGACTTTAGTAACCTATTCAATTTCTAGTAAACGAAAAAAGTCGGATGATCTGTCGTCCGATTTTCAGATCGTGTGTACGGGGCATAAGGCTGCATTTAATTTACAATGCCAAATCAAATGTTCAGATTTTAATTTACTTGTGTGCTTTTTCTGCATGCATCATCAATATATCAACTTTTGTTTATCAATTTCTTTTCCACTTGGAAACCATTAGTTGTATATTTCTAGGTATCATAATTGTGCTATAAAGTGTAAAAAAATGGGAACAAAAAAGACTGCAGATTTATTTTCAGTGCACTGTAGTTTGTTTTGCAAGAAAAGAAAAAAAAAACAGGTAGGTGCCTTCTACATACATTCACCCCTCTAAGCACTTATATTCTTACAAAAGACTCGCTAACTCTTTATACCTGTATTTGTACACAAGCCCATTGGTGGCAGGTGCATTACTATCAGTGATTTAACACATTTCATGCTTATGCTTTTATAAATTGCTAGCCCTTCAATGAAACAACCACGTGTGCCTTCTGTAATGATTTCCATTCTTTTTTCCATTATAATTTGCAATGAATACATGGCTCACACCTGCACCCATTTATATTTTTTGGATTTTTGCTACAGCATATGCTACCATTAAAATGAAATGGATTATAAGACTAGACACAAAAGAATAATACGTTTGCTCTAATCACTAAGGCTTTGAACAAAGGGCGCCATATACATGAACAAACGGGCCATAACCATTGAAGTACACTAGGCTTTCTGGTCACTAAGCTCAGCAGAAAGCAGTGGGAAGAATTTGCCACTACTATCTTATTATGTGGAGTACAGATTTGCCCAAAGTAAAGTCCTGGTTGTAAATGACAAGAAAGTTACTCCTTGCAGGTTTACGTCAAAATTCACTAGTATACACTTCATCATGACAGACTTGCCTACAAAACTGAGCCCTCCAGCACTGAGCTGTAATGGCTCCCTGGTACTTCTGTCGTCACCCGAGCTTCCTTCTGGGTTCGGAATCTTTGACCGCATGAATAGCTAGACAGCAGTGATGTCACACATGCACACGGGATAGACATCGCTGCGGCATGCAGAGCTGGCCGTAAATGTCGTCTGAGCTCTGATCACATGACCGACAGTCAAGAGGGAGATTTATGACAGAAGAGACCTCTTGGGTGTATTTGGTTGTAGGTTATAAGAGCCCTGCCTCTACCTCAGTTTACTACCACTTTAGAGAGGAACTAAAACTCTCTCAAATCAACATTAACTATTTTAATCCCTATACTATAGGCCTAGTAAAAGAGGTAGAAAAAACTAAAAATGTATTATTTTTATACATATAGGGCACGATTCAGATACCTTTTGCGTATCTGTCCGGCGGTGTAGCGTATGGTGTTTACACTACGCCGCCGCAAATATTATGGGCAAGTGCCTTATTCAAAAAGCACTTGCTCCATACTATGCAGCAGCGTAGTGTAAACTGCACGGCGTAAGGCCACGCAATTCAAATGAATGGAGTGGGGGCGTGATTCATGTAAATGAATCATGACCCCACACCATTCACGTTTTTTTTGGACGGCGCATGCGCCGTCCGTGGACGTTCCCAGTGCGCATGCGCGAAATCACGTTGATTTTTATCAATGTAAACGACGTGAACGTCGAGCCCCATTCCCGAATGAGTTACGCAAACGATGTAGGCGACGGCAAATTTGACGCGGTTCCGACGTCCATACTTAACATTGGCTGCACCTGCTATAGCAGGGGTAACCTTACGCCGTCTAAACAACGTAAAAAACGACGCGCCATCGCAAGTCCGCTCGTCAATCGCCGTATCTTTCTCATTTGCATAGGAAAATGAGAAATCGACGTAAACGCCACCTAGCGGCCAGCGTAATAATGCAACTAAGATACGACGGTGTAAGCGAATTACGCCGCTCATATCTTAGAAGAAAGCTGGCGTATCCTCTTTTCAGAATAGCAAAAAAAGATACGGCGGCTATTCTTAGTATTTACGCAACGTATCTATAGATACGCTGTGTAAATAGCTTTCTGAATATGGCCCCTAGATTTCCCATCACTTCCTGTCCTAGTGGTAACCATTCCACCAGGAGTCCTAATCCTTTGCCACTCTGTCCAATAGTAAAAAAATAAAAAAAATATGGGCATAGATCTACTTTAAAGCTAGCAGTACTGACTGTACTTACAGAGATCATATAATCCAGTCTGACTGGATCAGAGACAAAATCTTTTTTTGCATGGGTATAGTCAAAACATTTCCCCTTTAACATTTACAGCTATTGAGAAAATGAGTATAAGCAAAAGTGGCGGGGATCTAAAAGCTAAATTGTTATGTAGAGAGACATTCAGGATTTTCACTTTACAGACACGAACAGCTCTTGGCTTAAACTGTCACTGCAATATCAGTCTGTTTGTTCCTGAACACCATTCTTACATAAATGTTTTGTATCTGTGAAGCGTTATCAAAAATGGTTCTTAAATGTTGCAGGTTTATAAGCCTTTAATAGTATATACTTTTTAGTATATATTTTTCTTGGGTAACTGTTATAGTTTAGCAATCCAACATTGCTTATAGATTTTATTGGAAACCATATCTCTTTTCTGTCCCAAGACTATGGCAAACAATGAAGCCTGTTGCACACTGATTATTATTATAAAGGACTTGTATAGCGCCAATAGTATGTGCAGTGCTTTACAATGTAGAGGGGGACAGTACAATTACAGTTCAATACAGAAGGGACAGGAGGGCCCTGCCCATGTAGCCTATATTCTGACGGGAGGGGGAGGTGGTACAAGAGGTAATAGCTGCGCGGGAATAATTTGATGGGGTAGCTCGGGTACAGTTCTAAAAAGGTGGGTGTGGGATAGGCTTCCCTGAAAAAAAAAAATTTCAGGGATCTCCTAAAAGTGGACAGGGTAGGGGCTGATTGGACATACTGAGGAAGGGAGTTCCAGAGAATGGGAGAGCCTCTAGTGAAGTCCTGGAGGCGAGCGTGGGAGGAGGTAACAAGGGAACTAGAGAGCAGGTGGTCCTGGGAAAAGCGGAGTGGACGATTTGGGCAATATCTGCAGATGGAGTTGGTGATGTAGATGGAGCGATGTTGTGGATGAATTTGTATGTTGTGGTTAGCATTTTGAATTTTATACGGTGGGGTATTGGAAGCCAGTGAAGGGATTGGCAGAGAGGGGCAGCAGTCACTGATTGGTTAGTGAGGTGTACGAGTCTAGCAGCAGCAGAATTCATAATAAACTGAAGGGGGTATAGCCTGTGTAAGGGTATGCCATTAATGAGAAGGGTGCAGAAGTCAAGGCGGGAAATAACCAAGGAGTAAATTAGTTACTTTGTGGTGGCATTAGCCATGAAGGGGTGAATTCTGAAGATGTTACGGAGGTTAAGGCAGCTAGATTTAGCCAGTGATTGCATATGGGGCTAAAGGAGAGGTCAGCAAAAAAAAAAGGAAATCTGCGTTGCTGGTCAGTATTTTACACACATACAGTGCAAGTGTAAGTAAACCCCCCTATCGTTTTCAGCCAACTAAAGCTGGCATATTTGCCTCCGTTTAATCTACTGCCATGATGCTGCACATGTGATCAATTATGACACCAGCCATTGGATGGCTTTACAGTTTGGTTGAGAACACAACCAATTGTAGTGTTACATTTCTGTAAACTAAACAGTTTTATAGATTCCACGTTAAATTTAAGAGATTAGAATTGAATTCCGGAAGCTAGAATTTATTCTACCTGTGTTAATACAAAATAAGTGCAAGTAATTTTGGCCAGGAATACTGATTCAACCATCAGTACCATGTGTATTTACCCTTATGATTCCAGAAAAGAGTGTCCCCAAGTTTAAGTCAGATCCCACATTTTGCAAGCATTAATTGTACCATTTGTGCATTTATTCATTTTTTTTTTAATTGAAGCCTGCAAATCATGGCAACGATCCGTCAATCATGACAGCAAAGCACAGGTTCCCACAGAGTATTTCTCCAGCCATAGGTCCATACCAAGGTAACGTTTTTGGTTATAGGGTTAGAGGATGTAATACTGGACCACAAGTGTAGTAATATCACAAAACTTTTGCTCTATTGAGAACTAGAAGTCCCTGTGCCACAAGGGAAGATGGGACTTGTAGTCTTCATTTACTGATCTTTGTGCAGGCGGAAACCACATACAGTCATGCAGATTGTTTTTAAAACTTACAGTACAGGAACCTGCTAGGAGAAAAAAAACCTGAACTCAGTAAGAAAGAAGGCATTTTGGGGGGTAGGAGGGTTACCTTAAATATGTGTGTAACATAAAACACGGTCAGAAAAATAAACAGGTTCATAGAGGATGGTTCACGCAAGAACTGGCACATCTGCCAACACTCAATAGAGCCGCAGACAATCTGTGCTGGTGCAAAGGAGCATGTGCGCACGGTCGCAAACAGCTGCGAACATTGATGCGCAATAGCGCACACGTGTGCGCCATGGCACACGCAATGCATGACAGATCCTGGCGCCCAGTGGCCTATTTAAAGCAGTCTAATTCACAAGTTGCTGGATGATCGCGTGTTCTCACTTATGCCGTTATTAGATACCCTGTCACCGACCCAGCTTGCTTTTGACCCGTTTCATCTCCATCCCTGGCTCTGACCCTTGGCTTGTTCTACTGACTCTGTTTTTGCCTGATTGCCTGTGTATGACCTTGGCTTGTTCTCCCAATTCCGCTGCTTCCTGAGGTTCTGTGTATGACCCCGGCTTGTTCCCGATTCTGCTTCTTACTTCTGCTCCTGGCTAAACTCTCGGGCATTACTACTGGCCTGGCTCCTGACCCTGCTCCTGGCTCACCCTACTGCCAAGCATCGCCTGGTACGTCTGAGGGACTCCTGCCCTGCAGTGCATCCTGCTTGTCCGGCCATCATCCGGTGAATATCTCCTCTGCACTTCAGCCTAACACAGCTGGCAACCCATGCTTCTTTGGGCAAAGCATTCCCTGTTATAACCTTCAGGGGTGCTTTGCTGCAAGGGAAGCCCTCTCAGCAGTCTGGCCTCCTACTAGGTACATGACAAGTTCATCCACCTAAAACCTGCTAATGCTCTCAGTAAAAAAAGAGTTATACACCTAGCTTCTTTGAAGGTTTCACAGGCCCCGGAGGCCAGCTTTCTACATACTTGCCATTATGATGAGGTCCTATCATCAATCATAGAAATTTTTGAGTTATGTTATGGTGAATGCAGCAGGAAGACTAGACACATTGCAAGGTAGATAGAAACAGAGATTAGGGCTATAGCCAGGGGATTGCACCATGAAGAAGAAGAATTCAAAAGATATAAAACAGATGAACTAATTCTTTAGATTCCACTCCTAACTGAAATAACATTATTGGATAGACCTCATTTTACCTTTTGTTTGGTTAACGCACTACACAGAGTTTTTCGTTAACATGCTTATATAAATTACAGATAAGAGGAGACAGAAGCAAAACTGGATGCAACCGTAATCACATCACTCCTCAAACTCGATCATACTGCTATTTTAGTAACACCATCAAGCTCTTTCAATTTTAGTAATTACATGTAGAACATTTTTAATCTCAATGAAGAATGCAAACCAAAAGAAACCTCTTAAAATATGAAAACTCACTGGTGTCAGAGAGAAGAAAGAGATAATTGCCAGATTAAGGTTTCCTTACTGATTGGAACCATGAAACAACTTTAACTCAGCAGGAATTCTTGCAGTTGTGCGATGGAATGGTTTTGCTGAGACAGTGAAGAATATTTATCCAGCCCTGAGCTAGGATGTCAGGAGAATCTGCTAATGCCTCAGTAAAAGATAATTTTTTTTCCTTCAGCCGTTGCTCTTTCTGACAGCAAACATGTTTTGTGTCGTCCCATCTTCCAAGCAGAACAAGGCTTTTACCCTGAAATATGTGTCATAATAATGACAATAGACTAAAATGTCTCAAAGTGGAAAGTGAGGCAACCACAGGCGCTCAACATGAAAGTATTGACTGTACAAACAGGGTCATCTTAATTCAAGGGCACTGCCCAGGGGCCCCAGGTACATCGGGGCCCCACAATAATCTTGCATTACATCATACTTGCCAACTGTCCCGAATTTGCTGGGAAAGTCATGCTTTCTACTAAACTGTGCCGATATGGTCATGTCCCAGGAAGCGTCCCAGAACCTATGCTGTGCCCTCCTGATCCCAGTACTGTGCCCTCCTGATCCCAGTATTGTGCCCTCCTGACGCCCCCCCCCCCCCCCCTGTACTGTGCACTTTGTGTTGACTAGTCTTTGTTTTATGGAAAAAATTTCCTTTTGTAAATTTGATTTTATTGAAAGTACTAATGAATATATGTTTAATTCTATCAACCATTTATACTTTATTTCTTGAGAGTAGGTGTGTGGGCAAAAAATAATCTGTAATCGTTGGAACATTTTTGAGCTGAAAAAACGTAGCACAAGTTTGGAAATTTTCTTCCAACGATAAATTGAAAATGAATGTTAAATTGAATGTTAATGTGTGTGTTTTTAGTCTTCATTTCCTTTTCCTAATAGATTGCCTTTTTTTTTTACATTCTGCTAAAACTTTTGTGAATCAGCAGGGTTTAGACCTGGAAGAAGGGGACGCACCCTGAAAGCTTGTCCTGAAAAATTGCATGTTAGTGCAAATAAAAAAAAAGTATCTTAGGCAGTACTCAATTGTTTCTGTATGTTTTTTAAAACTTAATGTGAGAGTTATAAAGTTGTGCCTGGAGTAAAGTGGTTGTAGACCCCTTTTTGCCATTTTTATCTACAGGTAAGCCTATAAGGTTTACCTGTAGATAAAAATGAATATCTCATAAACCTTCACGGTTTAAGAGATATTCACCCTGCATGCAGCTACTGATGTCAGCGGCACATGCACAGTGAAGGTCAGGCGTATTGTGAGGGACCTTGCCGCAAGTGAAGATTTCTGCGCACGAACCTGGAAGAAACGATAAGAGGGAAAAGTTTGCTCACTCAGTGTTGTTCAGGATGGGAGGCGAAGACCTCATTCTAAGGTAAGTATTTCATAATAAGCTACTATGCGGTGCATAGTAGCTTAATATGCCTTTGTCTTACAGGTTTTTTGGTTTGCGGGTATACAATCGCTTTAAGGCTGAGAAAGGCTTTGCATTGCAGTACCCATTTATCACAGTGCTGTTCCCTCTTAGGCCGCGTACACACGATCAAATCTGTCTGCTGAAACCCGTCTGACGGGCCGTTTCAGCAGACAGATTCGATCGTGTGTACGGGCAAACCGACGGATTTGGCCACCCGACAGATTTCAAAGCATGCTTTGAAATCTGTCAACTGCAAACCCGTCCGCCCGACATGTCTGCTGGTTAGTACGCTAACAGCAGACATATCTTCTCGCACATGCGTCGAATGGATTCGATGCATGCGCGGAAGTGTTTTACTTCCGGGTACGGTGACGTGGCGGTGTCAACGTCAGCGCGCTGTCTGCCGGCGGGGATTTTGGTTTGATCGTGTGTACACAATCAAACCAATACATCCCAGCAGACAGATTTGTTCAAATCTGTCTGTCCCACGGATTTGAACAAATCTATTTGCTCGTGTGTACGACGCCTTAGAGACTATGGCCACTATAATTTAAGCCCCATGGACATTATGGGGGTTATTTACGAAAGGCAAATCTACTTTGCACTACAAGTGCACTTAAAAATTGCATTCTCTGTAGAACGCTGTAGATCTGAGGGGAAGCTCTAAACTTAGGGGAAGCTCTGCTAATTTTATCATCCAATCATGTACAAGCAAACATTTTGTTATTTAATTTCCTTGCATGTCCCCTTCAGATTTACAGCGACTGCACTTAAAAGAGCACTTCCAAAGTTGCACTCATTTTCCACAGAGCTTAGGGAATGTGGCAATACTATGCCGATTTCAATCATCTGATCGTGGGCAAACAACTATGCAGTTTTTGTCATTTTCCTCGCACCCAACTAGGTATTCTGTACAAAGTGAGGCTTCACCACATTCACTAAGCTCTGAGGAAAATGAGTGCAACTGCTTGCAGAGTGCACAGTCCATTTTCCTTTAGTAAATCAACCCCTACCCTACATCCCTAAAACCTTTTTTTTGGGGGGGGGGGGGTATACAAATTAGGAATTAGAAAAACATAGAAAAAGTTGTGCCCGGTGTTGGGCTTTAAATAAAAACACAAAAGTTTGGTGCCAATACTACCCAAGTCACATTTTTCACACTTTGCCACTATATTATGGTAGTGGAAATCGGCTTGTTACATAATCTCCATTTTTACTGTAAATATACTAATTGCTTAACAAGTCCAGGCACCAACCTCTGCAATGCTTGTCCTCTGCCATAATCTCTTATAAATAATATGTTCGTTTTGTGACACATTAGTCACATTGCTAGGCAATCTCCCCTGAAGCCAGACCCCGCTTATCTCCTATGCAGGGATCTGATAAACGGATGTCTGCCATCTCCTTTATTTGAGTACAGGAAGTCCCTTGACTACAACAATTGCCAAATAAAAGTCCAGGTATTTTGCATAGAAATAAGTTGCACCTTACTCTACCAGTATGTGACAAATAGAAAAGGTCTAGTTAAATTAAAAAAAGAAAAAGCCAGATGGTCAACGTTACTGGGTCTGGCTTCTACATTTGTCAAACTACCAAAAATATGAGTCGTTGTATTCCCTCCTCTCCTAAGTATACAACTGTTCAGAATGAGTGGTTTCGGTGTACAAAAATCAGTGGTCTTGAATGTAAAGAAAAAAAAAAAAAAAAAAGACTACAAATGACTTTGAAATGAAACATTACCGTTAAATATGCAATTCTGCAGAATATATCAACTAGCAGATGTACATTTTAGAGGTTTTATCCATCTTTCTAACTTAATGATGACATTTGGGAATCGTTTTCAGTGCTGTGCTAATCTAAGTCAACACTTAAAATTATGATACTGTTTAAATGTTATATTCAAATAGGAAAAGTTGAATATGTGAAAGTTCTAGTTAATTCTCCAGCAGTCGCTATTAAGTTAACCTTTACTTGATTTACAAATGCAAGTGTACAAGTATAAATTAAATACTCAAATTAACCTTTATAAAAACAAACTGCTGCACAAAATACTCTTAAAGCATATAATCATAAAAACTATTTACTGCAATTTAAAAGAAGTTAGAGATACTTTCCAAAAACTGCCTGAATTCATTAAAGAAATGTTACATCATTGTGACTACCAATACCAGTATACACAAGCCATTAATGGTGTACAGAAATCAGGGTGCACATAGCCCATAGTGGTCCAATTTCAGCTGTCGCTTTTCTAATACTTGCTTAGAAAATTATGATAGCAGACATCTGTCTGGTTACAAGGGCAACATTTTTTTCTCCACCAATTTATACATATTTCTATTGCTGATATAACATCCACATGGAATTAAACTATTTTGTTACCGAGGCTTTTTATTTGAGAAGTGTCATCATATAACTATAAAAATCCCTTGGCTAACACTTGTTACAAAGAGACCTTAAATAGAATTACAAATGATGATGGTTTATACAGTTTTAAGTGACATTCTGCTAATACCCTTAAACATCTTTTGTCAACTGAAGACAGATTTAGAAATGTTCTGTGATATGTAGTGTTGATATAAGCATTTACAGCCAGCGTACATAGCCAGCACTTTGTTGTTGTTGATGATTTTTATCTATATTGCTCCCAGAGAGTGGCAATTGGCAACGAAACGCGTCGAGCCTATCAATGTCATGTTCCCAACACATAGCTTGACCTCAACTGTAATTTATTGGTATCCTATAACCCATTTGTATTAAAGGATCACTAAATAATTTTTTTTTTTTTTAGCTAAATAGCTTACTTTACCTTAATGCAGTGCTGTTTTCATGTTCTCATTGTTAATTTTTGCTTTGAAGTTACTGTAATTCTGCTCTGATCTCCACACTTCCTGGTTGTCTGGCTCCTTATGAAAAATCTCATGGCAGCTTTTCACTGTGGTCCAAGCTGTGTGTCTAAAACTCCTCAGAACCAATCAGATTCATTTTAAAAACAAAACACTGCCCTGGGATTCAATTTAAAAACAAAACACTGCCCTGGATTTGTTTGTTTTTGTCCTGTCTCTCTCTCTACTTCACATAAACACAAAACCAGTTTAAAAACGAAAGTGAAACTGCAGACATATTATATGATTGATTTTTATCTATTTTTAATCATTTTTAAAAGGAATCAGTTAACTTTTATGTCTCTATACCCTGTAAACAGTCATTTTAGCAAAAAAAAAAAAAAATTCCTTTAGTGATCCTTTAAACCAGTGTTTTTCAACTCCAGTCCTCAAGGCACACCAACAGGTCAAGTTTTCAGGATTTCCCTCAGATGAAATGGCTGTGGTGATTACTAAGGCAGTGAAACTGATTAAATAACCTGTGCAAAATAATGGAAAGCCTGAAAACATGACCTGTTGGTGTGCCTTGAGGACTGGAGTTGAAAAACACTGCTTTAAACTACTCAATAAACATTTGGCTTTTTATATCAATTACTCCCATGGAATACCATGTGATTTCAGATGTGTGCATATATATATATATATATATATATATATATATATATATATATATATGTGTGTGTGTGTGTGTGTGTGTGTGTGTGAATTCCTCTTTTTTGTAGGCCATTGCCTTGTATATAGACAAAAATACTCACGTTCAACCATGTATCACATGTTTACAAGTTATGCTTTGTTTATATGACAATTAAACAATTTTTACAAATTTCTCCTTTACAATGTCTTGTGCCTCACTCAAAGTCCCAAATACCCCTTTCTTATTTGTGATTTAGGGATGAAGGTGCATGTTATCATGCACCTCATTTAAAGTTCCAAAACCCCTTTTGCTATATTATATATATATATATATATATATATATATATATACACATATATACACATATATACATACACATACACACACACACACACACACACACGTGTTTTGCAGGTGTAACAAGGGTTTGAGGATGACTGTGCAGGTGTACACAGCCCTTATGATATATCTACATGCTAATGTACACCTTCTCCAAAAGTTTGTATGGCTCTAAAGAAGCAGCTAGAGGTGTGCACCATGCTTGAGAAGGCTATGGAGAACAGACAGAGGCCCTAAGCCTGAGGGCCCTAGAAGCGATACTGCTAGAGTAAGCCAGGAGTCTGAATTAAGTGTTTTCGAGTTGTGTTGTAGCATTGGTAGTTGAGTATTGTAAGGCCCTGTGAGGTTATTGAAACTGAACTCTCTTTGAACAAAATAGGGCAATAATGTGGTTGTGTCCATAATTCTCTACTGCTTGAAGTGGATACACTCCATCCACAACTAACAGGGCTTGTCTGTCGCAGAACCCAATCCACAGGTTAGCAATCCTGGTGAAAAACTACAGTATAGAACCAGTTTTCTCTACTATAACCATCCTGGAGCCTCTAAACCTGTCCTGCACCATTGAAAACCCTGTGTGAAATAGAAAAGTCCATTGCAAGGTGAACAACCCAACTGGCTTGAGTACATCAACACATAAGTACATGCCTTGAGAACAGCCTGACATCCTGAATATCAGTTTTGGTGAGGTATATATTTTGCAAAAAAAAAAAAAGTAATTAAGAATATTAATATTGTAAAATGTTATTAAAAAAGAGAAACATTTGCCGTTATCCAATACTAGTGATATTTGTGCATCCTCTTTAAAGAGGAACTGCAATCTACTCACATAATTTGTAATAAAAACATCTTTGCCATTCTGAAGCGAACCTCCAACCACTTTACATATTATTTTATATATACTGTGATTCTGTACTTGCCAAATATACTGCAGAAATCTACCTCCACCAAGCTGCATCCATTTTAACTGTGGGCAGCTGAAGCTGCTGCCTGCTTACTTCCTGGATTTACACATACACACACTTCTAGCTCTGCAGCTCTTATTGGCCCTCTTATTACTCATCCCCCCTCCCTTCCTGGCAAACTCTCACAAGAGTGAGAGAGAGCTGTGCATGATGTCACAAGCCTAGGCCAATGACCACAAAAGAAACAGGAAGTGGGCTGTATAAGGTATTTACTGGCATAAAAAAAAAAAATGTTTTACTATCCAAAGTTAAAACAACAAGGGCAGAAAATTTAATAGATGGAAAGATGTAAAAATAACTGAATGCCTGCTTTAAATCTACAGCAAAAACAATACACCTTCCATTATAAGGGTTATTAAAGACCATGTCATGCCTTCAGATAATTATTAACATGATTGTCATACAATACTGCCAAACTCCAGATCAAAGCCCAATCCTGTTTACTGTTACTAGAAGACACTCCTGACCCACCATTAGACCATGTTAACATCTTATGGCCAACTGTAGATTGTCCTGGGATTGGGCTGCTGTTGAAATGTTTGTCTTCTCTCCACCTCCCTCTTGTATAATGCTTTACATATAGGTTTTGGATCATCCGAGCATACAGATTAATAATAAAAACGCGGAACTTCAGGCAATTTTTCATCTTTCCAGTTATATTAAATCTTCTGCCCTTGTTTTAACTTTGGAGAGTAAAATATATATTCTTTATACAGCCCAATTTCTGTTTCTTGTATTGCAAAAAGCCTAGGCTTATGACATCATGCACAGCTCTCTCTCTCACTCTCTTGATAGTTTGCCAGGAAGGGAGGGGGCGAGTTATAAGAGGGCCAATAAGAGCTGCAGAGCTGGAGGTGTGCCTCTGTGCAAATACAGGAAGTGAACAAGCAGCAGCTTCAGCTGCCCACAGTTAAAATGATTGTAGCCAGACTCAGATGAGGGAGATAGCTGCAGCACATTTGGCAAGTACAGAATTACAGTATATTTAAAATAATATGCAAAGTGGTTGGAGGGAAGCCTCGAAATGGCAAAGATGTTATTACAAATTATGTGACTGCAGTTCCTCTTGAAGCTTATTTGGAGGTGGTGTAATGCCACCATGTAACATGTTGTCAGGACCTGGGCTTGAACCTGTGACCTCTTCTGTGTCTGGCATTAAAGGAACACTAAAGTAAAACATTTTTTTTTTGTAAAATAACAAAACATGTTATACTTACCTTCATTGTGCAGCTCGTTTTCCACAAAGTGTCCCCGAACCCTGTCTTCTGGGATCCCTCGGCGGCTGTATCGGATTCTCCTCGCAAGAGCTTTCCACCTTCATACGAGCGAGCTTGCATGGTGGAAAGCTTTTGCAGGCGCGCTCCCGTGATACAGCTGCGATTGACAGCAGCGCCAGCCAATGGCTGCGCTGCCATCAATCCGTCCAGCCTAGCCAATCAACGGCCAGTCTGGGAACTGAAGAGGATCACGGGGTCACGCGTGGGACTTTCGAGGGGTGAGGTAAGTAAAACGGGTGTTGGGGGGGGGGGCGGTACCGTCGGATGTTTTTTCACCTAATGCATAGGATGCATTAAGGTGAAAAAACATTTACCTTTACAACCACTTTAACTCTACCCATTGAGCTATCTGGGATGCTGGACAGCTCCCTGTCTGATCTGCTGGATAAACCTGTCAGATCCTTTAGACAACCCTGCCTTGTACCTTGATTTCAGCTGAACCTTGAACCCCTTGCTCCTCCCATGAACTTCCTATACAAGCCTTATCTCAGCACTTCCTCTTTGCCAGGTTATTGTGCCTTCCCAGCCAGTGCCTTGCCATTTGTCTGCTCTGCTGCCATTTGTATCTGCAACCACCCATGTTTAACCCTCAGCCTGTACCTGGACTACTCAACTGCCTGATCCCAGCCTGCAGCCACTCGTGATTGATCCCTTGGCTTGTTTACTGACCACGCTTCTGTTTGATCCTTATCTGCTTATCTGCTACTGGACCCTGGCTTGCTCATCTACTGGTGGAGCGATCCTGAGGATCGCGACCTGGTGCTAACATGCAGCAAAATCCATCTCCACCATCAGGAGCTCTGGTGAACAGCGGTTAGCACTTATGCCGCGTACACACGGTCGTTTTTTGCGATGAAAAAAAACGACGTTTTTTAAAACGTCATTTAAATTGATCGTGTGTGGGCAAAACGTCGTTTTTTGTCTTAAAAAAAACGACCAAAAAAAAATTCCAACATGCTTGAATTTTTTGTGTCGTTTTTCAAAACGTCGTTTTTTGTTTCACAAAAAGTCACCGTGTGTAGCAAAAACGTCTTTTAAAACGACGTTTTTCAACCCGCGCATGCCCAGAAGCTAGTTATGAAGCGAGCTTCAATGGAAAAGAGTGGTGAACGTAACCTCGCTTTTTGTGTAAAAACGATGGTGTGCATGCAAAATTGTCTTTGAAAGTGACGTTTCAAAAACGTCGTTTTTTACTTCACACAAAACGTCGTTTTTTTTTCATCGCAAAAAACGACCGTGTGTACGCGGCATTAGACTCCGCACCTCAGGTGAGCCTGTGTCATCTGCCAGAAATGACAGTCAGTGTACCTGTCTTCAACTGCTATATCAATTGGTCTTTGAGCCCGACGCCTGATCGTGACACATGTTTTTCCACTGAACTAAAGGCTTCCAACTGTTCAGAGCTCCAGATGTGATACTTCCTAATAACTCCGCTACATGATCTTTTTATCCAGCTATTAATCCAGCTACAGAATTGTATAGAACATTATTTTGTACATAATTGGTCTATTGATAGAACACAAAGATAGTCTAAAACATTCACTAAATGAGGGTATTTTAAATAGAACACAATTGTGGTATTATACAAACCGGCAGCTGTCTTGTATATCCTCAAATAGACTTTGATTACATCACCTTGAGCAGCTGACAGCGGTTAATTTCCATGATCGACTGCAAGTGACTATTGTAAAGTCATTGTCAAAGCGTGTGCATAGCATGATGTACCGAAAATGGGAATTTAAGTCAAATTACATGAGTTAAAACATGTCCTTCAACTTTAGGAATTCCCACATACACAGTAGCGTCTTTAACAGACTACAAAAATACCATTACTCATAATAAGCAGTGAGGTCAAAAAGTGTATTTCCCCCTTCCACTGACCATTGGCGGAATGTCCCTAATGCCCGTCCACACGATCCGAAAATCGTATGAAAAATGCCGCTTTCTAAGCGATCATACTATAATCGGATCATTAGTACAGAGCTTTTGAGAGACGATCATGACAGTTCATCCGATATTATTCTATCGGACATGCACAGATTTTTTTTTCGTATGTAGCCAGGTTGTCAAAATCAACTTCCGTCAAAGGGACATGCTGGAAATGTTTTCTCTATCAGTGGCTGCAGCCGCTGATTGGTGCCAGCTGCAGGTGCTACTGTCAGAATACAATGTCCCAGAGGTAAGAAATACTCTATCCACTTTGTGTGGAAGAAGGACCAGCTATAGAAGAAAGAGCTGGATGTTAATTCAGATTTCATATGTGATGCCTGTTTACATATATAAACATGCGTGGGACATAAAATTCTAACATCCAAGCTAAATTCATTTTCAATCCATGAAACCCTATTAGAATAAGATCTATGGGTCCTGCACTCTGTATGTATTATGCTCTGTATTATCCCTTAAATATCCTGTATCTAGCAATGTTTTCTAGCAAGGATAATATAGCAGAGTAGCGGAAAACATGTGCAGACTAGGCATGAGCTTCGTATTCGAGTCAAACTCATGTTCGATCATTCGTCGAATTACGAACGTTTTGGACTGTTCGCACCAAATTCGAGTGGCGTTTCACGGCTTATAATTCACGGCGGCATCGCAGTGCATTGCTGGCTGATGATTGGCCAAGCATGCACTATGACCCATGCTAAGCATGCTTGGCCAATCACAGCTTGCAGGTTGGCCTTGTGTAGGGTGTTGCGGTGGTTAAGAGAGAGAAGACAGAGAGAGAGAGAGAGAGCGAGCGAGTGAGCAAGCGAGAGAGAGAGAGTCATTTTTAGTAGGAAGATAGAGCAGGCAGGCAGGCTAGTCAGTTAAAGTTACAGTGTGTAGAGGATATATATGCATACCAGGTGTTGTATATATGTTTATACACTGTATAGTTTAGCTAGATCCGCACTTCCTAATTTATTGGCAGGCAGGTGATTGTGCTAGCTGCAGTATTCTCACGTGGTGTACTGCCTGTGTCCTCTGCAGTGTGCACCTAAAGCTATGTGGTGTGTGTACTGCCTGTGTCCTCTGCAGTGTGCACCTAAAGCTACGTGGTGTGTGTACTGCCCATGTCCTCTGCAGTGTGCACCTAAAGCTATGTGGTGTGTGTACTGCCCGTGTCCTCTGCAGTGTGCACCTAAAGCTACGTGGTGTGTACTGCCCGTATCCTCTGCAGTGTGCACCTAAAGCTACGTGGTGTCTACTGCCCGTGTCCTCTGCAGTGTGCACCTAAAGCTACGTGGTGTGTGTACTGCCCGTGTCCTCTGCAGTGTGCACCTAAAGCTACGTGGTGTGTGTACTGCCTGTGTCCTCTGCAGATTGCACCTAAAGCTACGTGGTGTGTGTACTGCCCATGTCCTCTGCAGTGTGCACCTAAAGCTACGTGGTGTGTGTACTGTCTGTGCTATTTTTCTCAATGATTTTCATCCATATTGCTGGGACCAGACATTACATTAAAGCCGCAAGCAGTTTTAAATTACTTTTTTCTTAAAGTAATCTCATTTTGTGCAGGGACAGTTCTAAACACGCGCCACTACACAGACATACTATAGACAGCCAGCAGGTACTATATTTAAAGGAATTTTTCTTTTTTTTTTTTTCACTTTAGGCATCATTAAAATCATTGCTCCAGAAAAAACGACCGTTTTTAAAACTTTTTTTTCCATCGATACATGTTCCCTGGGGCAAACCCGGGTTCTTAAACCTGTTTTACGACAATAACTTGCATATTAGGCTTTAAAATTAGCACTTTTGAATTCCAAAGTTCGAGTCCCATAGACTTCAATGGGGTTCTAAATGTTCGCGTGAACGGTCGGTCCGTTCAAAGGTTTTGGTACGAACTGACTGGGGGGGTGTTCGGCTTATCCCTAGTGCAGACTTTTCCATACGTTTTGAAGATCTGGAACCTACATCTCCCTCTTCATTTTCTGTCAGCACCATACCAAGATATCCCAGCAGCATATCATGTTTGGAGAAGTAACTGTAATTAACTTACCATGCTTACCTCTTATACAACACTGTATGAATACTTAACCACTTAATCACCGCCCTATAGCCGAAATACGGCTATAGGGCGGTTCCTGTACTCTAACAGGACGTCCATGGACGTCCTCCGTTAGAGTCAGGTGTGCGCGCCCAACCGGGCGCGCACACGCGATCACCGGTGCTCACCGGGTCCACGGGACCCGCAGCACCGATGATCGCGGTAAGGAGCCAATGGCGGCGGCTCCTTACCACGTGATCGCGCCGTCCAATGACGGCGCGACCACGTGTGTAAACAAATCTGACGTGCGTCAGATCCGCGCGCCCGAGCGGGCGCGCACACGCGGTCACGGCGCTCGGCAGGTCCACGGGACCCGCAGCGTCAGTGATCTCGGTAAGGAGCCAATGGTGGCGGCTCCTTACCACGTGATCGCGCCGTCCAATGACGGCGTGATCACATGTAAACAAACCGCGTCACTTGCTGACGCCGGTTCTTCCCTCCTCTCGCTGTACCGATCGGTACAGCGTGAGAGGAGAGCGCGGATGGCTGCAGCAGTGTGGGATGGATCTGTGACTATTGCAGTCACAGATCCATCCATCCCTGCTCAGCCATCCCTGCATTAACTCCTTCCTTCCCTGCGCAAAACTCTGCATACCCCCCCCAATACTCTGCATACCCCCCCCAATACTCTGCATACCCCCCCCCAATACTCTGCATAACCCCCCCCAATACTCTGCATACCCCCCCCAATACTCTGCATACCCCCCCCAATACTCTGCATACCCCCAATACTCCTCAATACTCTGCATACCCCCAATACTCCTCAATACTCTGCAATACCCCGCA
Organism: Rana kukunoris; assembly: GCA_029574335.1. Lineage (NCBI taxonomy): Eukaryota > Metazoa > Chordata > Amphibia > Anura > Ranidae > Rana > Rana kukunoris. The sequence continues at coordinate 211,367,833 of CM056050.1, read as the reverse complement.
ATACTCCGCAGTACCCCGCAATACTCCGCAGTACCCCGCAATACTCCGCAGTACCCCGCAATACTCTGCAATACCCCGCAATACTCCGCAGTACCCCGCAATACTCCGCAGTACCCCGCAATACTCCGCAATACCCCGCAATACTCTGCAATACCCCGCAATACTCCGCAGTACCCCGCAATACTCCGCAGTACCCCGCAATACTCCGCAGTACCCCGCAATACTCCGCAATACTCCGCAGTACCCCGCAATACTCCGCAGTACCCCGCAATACTCCGCAGTACCCCGCAATACTCCGCAATACCCCGCAGTACCCCGCACAATACTCCCGCACAATACTCCCGCACAATACTCCCGCACAATACTCCCGCACAATACTCTGCAGTACCCCCGCGCAATACTCCCCCGCGCAATACTCCCCCGCGCAATACTCCCCCGCGCAATACTCCCCCGCGCAATACTCTGCAATCGTTTTTTTTTTAGGCTTCCCAGCCTAGAGGGGAGATGTGGGGTCTTATTGACCCCATATCTCACTGTAAAGAGGACCTGTCATGCTATATTCCTATTACAAGGGATGTTTACATTCCTTGTAATAGGAATAAAAGTAACCAAAACATTTATTTTTGGGGAAAAAGGTGTCAAACTAAAATAAATAAAGTAAAATGAACAATAAAAAAATTAAAAATAAATTACAGCGCCCCTGTACCCGTGTGCTCGTATACAGACGCGACCGCACACGTAAGTCCCGCCCACATATGAAAACGGTGTTCAAACCACACATGTGAGGTATCGCTGCGAACGTTAGAGCGAGAGCAATAATTTTGGCCCTAGACCTCCTCTCCAACTAAAATGATGTAACCAGGAAAAACATTTAAAGCGCCGCCTATGGGGATTTTTAAGTCGCGTAGTTTGGCGCCATTCCACAAGCGTGTGCAATATTGAAGGGTGACATGTTGGGTATCTATTTACTCGGCGTAACTTCATCTTTCATATTATGCAAAAACATTGGGCTAACTTTACTGTTTTTTTTTTTTTAAGCACAAAACTGTTTTGTTTCCAAAAAAAAACGCGTTCAAAAAATTGCTGTGCAAATACAATGCGAGATAAAAAGTTGTAACGGCCGCCATTGTATTCTCTAGGGTCTTTGCTAAAAAAGCATATATAATGTTTTGGGGTTCCATGTAATTTTCTAGCAAATAAATGATGATTTTTCCATGTAGGAGAGAAATGTCAGAATTGGTCTGGGTGTTCCAGAACGCCTGATGGCGTTCCCTGCATGTTGGGCCTCTGTATGTGGCCACGCTGTGTAAAAGTCTCACACATGGGGTATCGCCATACTCGGGAGGAATAGCAGAATGTGTTTTGGGGTGTAATTTGTGGTATGCATATGCTGTGTGTGAGAAATAACCTAATAATATGAACATTTTGTGGAAAAAAAATTAAAATAAAAAAATCTTGATTTTGCAAAGAATTGTGGGGAAAAAATGACAACTTCAAAAAACTCACGATGCCTCTTTCTGAATACCTTGGAATGTCTTCTTTCCAAAAAGGGGTCATTTGGGGGGTATTTGTACTTTTCTGGCATGTTAGGGTCTCAAGAAATGAGAGAGGCTGTCAGTACATCAGATGTGATCAAATTGATCAATTTTCAGTAATTGGTACCATAGCTTGTAGACCCTATAACTTTCACCCAGACTAAATATTATCCAATTTTTTTTTTTTTTTGTTACCAAAGATATGTAGCAGTATACATTTTAGGCCAAATTTATGAAGAAAAATTACTTTTTTGCAAAATTTTATAATAGAAATGAAGAAAAATTCATTTTTTTACAAAATTTACGTTCTTTTTTCATTTATAGCGAAAAAAATAAAAACCGCAGAGGTGATCAAATACCATCAAAAGAAAGCTCTATTTGTGGGAAAAAAAGGACAAAAATTTCATTTGGTTAGAGTGTTGTATGACTGAGTTATTGTCATTCAAACTGTGAGAGCACCGAAAGCTGAAAATTGGTCTGGTTATTAAGGGGGTTTAAGTGCCCAGTGGTCAAGTGGTTAATATATGCAAGTAAACTTTGTAAAAAAAAATAAAAAAAATCTGAACTCCTAAAAATTATCTATGAATGGAGGAGGCAGACCTTTCATTCATAGCTTTTCATTTTTGGAAGCTGTAGTATGGCTTCTATTAATGGAGGAGGACAGAAAGAGCAATGTTGAAAATCTTGGCGATTGCCTGTCATAGGTCCAGGCGCTGGTATTAACCTGAAGTTTACAGCTGTATGGTATGGGATGGGGGGGCAGAGTTTTTTTTATCTTCAATATTACAGCGAGAACCAATACAAGGAGCACATTGGATCAAATGTAAGTTAGTGCCTTGTGCTGAATTTAAAAACTCAGGCTGTAAGAATACATACTGGAATAGATTTTCTTTCAAACCAGAGTTTAGTGTCACTTTAACTTCTTGCTGATTGGGCCATAGCAGAAAGACGGCCACAGCATGGTCAGCTTATTCTGGGAGGGCGTAGAATGATGTCCCCTGGAGCGTGCATCCAGGAATTTCCGTGACCGTCGGGTCATCCAGACTTGGAACATCATGGATTGGGGTAAAGGGCCAATGACAGCAGCCCTTTACCACGTGATCTCTCCATGCAATGATGGAGTGATCACTTGTCAACAAACCGGCGCATTTCCGATTCAGCTCTCCCCTCGCACCCCGATCAGTACAGTGTAAGAGGAGAGCAGGGAGATGGCAGCAGTACGCAACCGCACCTCATCTGTGCCTCATTCATACCCATATGTGCCTCATTTGTGCCTCATTTGTGCCTCATCCATGTCTATCTTTGCCTCATCCATGTCCATCTTTGCCTCATCCATGCCCATACCTGCCTCAAATATGCCCATATGTGCCTCTACCATGCCACTATAGTGCTCATCAGTGCCCTACAGTGCCTCACAAAAGTGTAATAAGTAGTCAGGAAATTTGATTTATAATTGTATGTCCCTAGAGCACCCAACTCACCATGCCTCTTACTAAATACCCATAACCCTAGAAGTTAACTATACTTCTGTGATTTTTGGTACCTGATGAGACATTATGATAGCAGTTGGTCCATATACTTCTATTAATCCATGTTAATGTGCCAAGAGCCCATATACCCTTAACACTCTATATATGGTCATTGATTGGGGATTCATTGCAGGTTCCGATTCTCCCATCCCCTGGAGGGTGTCAATCTTGTGTGGCTCCTTGTAAGCCCCTCAGGCCGGGCTCTTCCACAGTGGGGGAGTGGGTGCCCCTACGGGATCCCCCTCATCAACCGGCGATTCACAACCCATCTGGCCATGGGACCACCCACTCCACTTCAGCGGTAAATATCTCATGTTAGAGCCCCAAATGGGATTTCTGATGATGTTTTCCTATATCTGAAACTATGTAATGTGTTTTATAGAGCTAATTTCCCCCTGATGATGACTGCTACAGAGGTCGAAACGCATCAGGGATTCCACCACGTCCAGCAATCTGATGTGTAACCATATGCACAGTATTGTGTAAACTTGAATATAAGCTACATTGTGGATTATGTATTTTACCTATTGGCCAGTCTTTTAAATGTTGTAACTTCATTCATTGTGATACCTGTACAATTTCAATAAATGTACCCCTTTTTGCTATCCATTTGCTAATTTTTCAACTATATTACATTGCTGTCCAAAGCCCCATCGGGGAACCTTCCCATTTTTTTTACCATTTCGGGGTTTGCAGCGCCTATATCTCTCCCTCATGTGTCCTATCCCTCACCTTACTAAATACCTTGGAATTTGTACTTTACTGGCTTGTTAGTGTCTCCAGAAATGAGGGTAGGCAGCCAGTACATCAGGTGCGATAAATTTTCAATGATTGGCACCATAGCTTGTAGACTCTATAACTTTCACAAAGACCAAATGATATATATGTATTTGGGTTATTTTTTACCAAATAAATGTAGCAGTATACATTTTGGCCAAAATGTATAAGGAAAAATGCAAAATTTTACCACCAAACAAAAAATTCCTTTTTTAAAAAAAAAAAAAAACATTTGACCTTTTTTCTATTATAGCGCAAAAAGCAAACCCAGTGGTGATTAAATACCACCAAAAGAAAGCTCTCGTTGAGTGAGAAAAAGGACATAAATGGGTATGGGTCATATAGGTACAGTTTTGTATGAGTAATTTGTATTTCAAAATGTGAGAGTGCTGAAAGCTGAAAAATGGGCTGGTTAGGAAGGGGGTATAATTCCTTAGAGGGAAGGGGGTAGATTCACATACACTTAATATTCCGCTGCGTAATCGAAATACTCTATGCTGCCGTATTTTACCAGGCTCTACACCGAATCCTGGTAGATTTTTGCCCGTACGCTACGGCGGCGTAGTCTATTTCTCGCCGCGTAATCGAAATACGCGATTGGGGGGCGTGAAGCATTTCAATTAAGCGAGTCCCCGCGGCGATCAAACTGCACATGCTCCGTTCAGAAATTTCCCGCCGTGCATTGCGCGAAATCACGTCGTTACGTCATTCGTTGTTTGAGTAGCGGCGTTTACGAACATTCCTATTCCCGGACGACTTACGTTAAAAATAATAAAAGACGTCGGAAAACGTAGAAATTCGACGCGGGAACGACGGCCATACTTAACATGGGCTGTCTAATATTAGAGCAGCAAAAAGCTGGTATAGTGTTACGCAAATAAAAGATGACTAAAGGTGCCGTAAGAGATTGCGATTGAAGATCGTCATTTCGGGGATCGTCGGCAAAAGCTCATTTGCATACCCCGACGCGGAAAACGACGGAAAAGTCCACCCAGTGGCTGCGATTTTATTGCAGCGTAGATCCGAAGGCGTACAAAACACTTAATCCAGTCGAATTGAAGCCCGCAGCCGTCTATTCATGGTTTGAGGTTTTCGACTAGCTAGAAAACGCGCGTAATTTGAAATTACTCCAGTCTAACACCAGTTAGACAGGCGTAATGGCTCTCTGAATCTGGCCCAAAGTTTTTAAAAATCATATCATCTGGACAAAGCAGGAAAGAGAAAGAATTGCATTTAGGGTAATAAAAAGAATGGCTGTGTGTCTTAAAAGGATATTAATAAAAACACTTGGCCCCGCACGTGGCTTTTTGATGCTATAATCTGCAGCTCAGACAGAGCTGGGAATGTAAACATTACAATATCTACCTGAATTCCAAAGATCCAGCACTAGATATAAAAAGCAAAGCGTACATCAAGCAAGTCCCAAGAGATTGATACACTGGGAATCATTCTGCAGACCTTAGGTGTTGGGGTCACCATAGAAGCACTTCATCTCCATATTATGAAAGGCTGCAAACTATGGAAGACTAGCAGGCATTTCACAAGAACCTCCTGTATCCTAGCTGCTGCACCTGACAAATGATGTCAGACTCCAAAACTAGCACATACATTTCTGAAACACTTTGAAAAGATAACCAATCTACTGCAGAAGAATCAGTGGAGATCAAGGTTCAGTTCCTACACTACTTGTTCCCTTTTGCAGATTATTACATTTGATCCAAGAAATAGGAAGCAAGAATGAAGGCATCGTCGCCTTTGTATGAAATAAACTAAAAAAAAAAAGAATATACAGAATTTTTTTTATTGTTTACTAAAAAAACACACAATGTTGTGTCATTAATTTAATTTATTATACTACTAAAAATCAGGTTTCTGCTACACAGCTTGAAGCGATTTAAAGTGATATTAAAGTCTTAAAAAAAAAAACAGGTTATACTTACCTTCCCTGTGCAGTGGTTTTGCACTAAGCAGCCTAGATCCTCCTCTTCTTATGTCCCCCAGCCAATACTCCTGGCCCCTCCCTCCTGCCAAGCTGCTTGCTCTGGGGGCACCCAAGCAAGCTTGTTCCTGACCCACAGCTCTTCATGTCCATTCACACACAGAGCCACAGCTTGGTTCCAACCCTCTCCTGATTGGCTCACTGGCTCTGATTGACAGCAGCGGGAGCCAATACCTCAGCCAATGAGGAGTGAGTCCCCGGATGCACATCACTGGATCGAGATGGGGCTCAGGCAAGTATTGGGAGGGGGGGGGCTGCTGCACAGAAAAGCTGTTTTACCATCATGCATGAAGGTAAAAAAAACCTTGAGCCTTTAGTTCAGAAAGCTGAACTTTGGGATATGTAAATACCATCTATATCCATTCACCATGTATCAGTGGCGGTTAGTGGTATTTTTTTTTTCCGGGGGGCAAACAGTGGTTGGGTGAGTTTGGTGCACTTATACCATCTCCAGTGGGCAGTTTTTTTCATGGGCTTCACCTTGCTTGGCATCTTTCCCTTCCCCTGCTCTCCACAGGCATCGTGGCGCAATCCGTTTCCTCCCTTCTCCTCGTTGGCCAATTGGGACTCTTCTCTTATCGGTACATCAGAAAACGGGTCTCAGACTTACTTCTGATTGGTCAGATTGAGGATCAATGCTTCAATAGCGAATATTCATTCACTGTTGTAACACCTGTGTGGGCTCCTGGCGCAATGCTCTGCGCCACGAGCCCACCCTATTTTGAAGCCCATTAAAGACCCTGGCTCTAATCAGGTGCTTCAAAAAACACCTCCGCCGCTGTAATTCACACGCCCGGTATCCTGAAAGGGGCCAGATGCATGAATTTGGGTAGTGGTGTCCTGCAAAATAGCGTCTGTGGATAGAGCATGGGGGTGGCGGCCGTGGATAGAGGGAGCAGCGCTCCAGCACCCCTAATGGAAGGGCCGCCACTGCCATGTATATTCTTACTTGAATCCTGATGTGATTTGTGTATTTCCCTTAGATCTGTGTGCAGTAATCCAATGTTTGCATCTGTGCAGCAGCTTCTTGTAATACAGACTGGTCACTACTGCTCTCTTTCCTTGTGCAGGATAACTGGTCTTGTCTCCTCCACCCCCTGTAGTTTTCTGCAGGCAGCCTGTAGTGACGTTACATTTATTGCTCTAGAATTACCCTGTTCACATATAGCCTTGCAAAGTACTGTATTTGAACCTGGCTCTAGTTTATACAACCATGCTGTGTGGGATTACTTATTGTGCCTTGATGCAACATCTGTGGAATATCTTAAAAGGGACATATACTCTTAAACCAACTAAGCTGCTGTTGCCCCTCTCAAGTATATGCTGTATGCATACAGTATTCTTATATGCTACATGCTTGACCTTTGTTGTTAAAATGATATGGCCTGCCCGCCTAATATACTGAATATGTTCGCCATACCTTTACTAGGCTATACCTCCTCCCTTAGTAGCTTAATGCATTGCTATATGCGAGTGATATGATGTAGTGAACCCCCAAACTCTTATTCTCTGATTAGAGTGACGCCCGGGGCCCATTACTGAAAAATCACATTACATAGAGAAGTGCATTGAGACTTTTCCTTAACCGCAGTTGTGGTTCACTCTCGTTCACTGTAGTTTGTGACAGGTGGCAAACTCAGAGTTAGCAGCCCTAGATGTCACTGCTAGCCCTAACTGCTAGGAAAGCAATCTAGTAGGGGTGGCAAGCGTAGTGCAAATAGGCATAGATAGCTGGTAAAATCAGAAGGACTAATAAAATTATTTGTTGCTACGATCACCTGAACAAAATGGTTTGTTGTCTCCCTGGTGTCAGGGTTCAGTATGTGGTGGACTGGCTTTATAAACAACTAGGAGGGGGTGGGCATTACCCAGCTGTCTTGGTCCATGCTGGAATACATATAGAGGATGGAGGCTCCTTAAGAATCAAAATTTAAAGAACTAGGCTGCAAGTTGGAGGGAAGGACCTCCAAGGTTATATTCTCTGAAATATTGCCTGTGCCATGCATAACACAGGAAAGGCAGGGGGAGATTAGAGAACTGAAAGTATGGCTAAAGACATGATGTAAGGCCACATACACACGGAGGGACATGTCTGATGGAAACGGTCCACAGACCGTTTTCATCGGACATGTCTCCTCGGGATTTTTGTCCGGCAATGTGTACACATCATCGGATCAAAATCCCTGCTGGCAGACAGCGCGGTGATGTGGCGGTGACGTTGACGCCGCCACGTCACCGCACCAGGAAGTAAAAAACTTCCACGCATGTGTCGCATCAATTTTTTATAATTTTCTATTGAGAGAGGTAGATCAAATAGCAAAAAAGCATCCGGATTCTCTCCCAGAGACACATCCGTAATTTCTGTGATCCTTTAAGAAACCATTTTCCAAGAATCCTTTACCCCTGGACATTCCCAAAAAATGCTCCTTGACATCTCCAGCAAAGATTCAACACCTGTGGGAATATTAGTTTTAATACTTTAAGGGATCGAGGAGCCACAGAGTCCATACGCCTGACGCAGAGTGTTCCACCTGACGTCCGTTTGTTTTTTGCCCCATTGGATCGTTTTAAATGTGAGTGTCATTCTTTGAATACATGTGTTTTTATCTTGCAGGATTGTGCTATGGTCTGTTTCTCTTTCATCATGTATGCTACCTGAGAGTTCCATTGCTTTGAGTGACTATCTAGCCAATCCTAGAAGAGGGTACCTGATACTAGTTCCGGATCAAGAACGAACTCGCTGTTCGTGGGAGATAGGCCCATCATCCATCACCCCTCGGTGAGTGGATGTATGAGTGACACAAGCTGCCCACACAGACGTTCTTTGTACTGTCACTCACCCGCTTTTATCTGCTTTATTTATTTACTGCTGAGGAGTGCTTATGCTGCTTGCCCTGCTGAGGGATCACTGTCCTCCACCGGGAGGTGCTGTTTTAGGCTATCCGTGCAATAGCCTTGAGGTGAGGAGCTGGGGACCACCCGAGGTGTTTTCTGCTGTCACCCTTTCCTGGCACCACTATTCCACTCTGGACTTTCCTGGACATTTTGTTTTTTTCACCAGAGACTTTATTTATTCATTTATTCATAATTTTGTGGATCCAGAGGCATTTCCCCATGGAATTTTCTCTGGTCTTACAGTTTGTTTGGATTTAGTATTGTGTTTTATTTTTAGGTTCTCCATTGGTCTCACATTGCACCGGCTAGTGTTTTTTTTGTCACATTTTTTGTATTTATTGGTAATCACCCTTATTGTGTATATCTATTCACATTGTCTATTTCATAATGTTGGTTATTATGTTGTCCTAAATTCACCTTCATCCACTATATCCACCCATCCAGTCACCTGCCCGATTCCCACCCACATCCACATACCCTTTCCTCCTCCCCCTTCACTATTTCAGCGCAGACACCACCCCCTCCCTTTCTATATGCTATTTTCTCTCTGCCCAGGACAGAGTGTCAGGGGTCTGCTGCAGTATCCCCAGTCCACCTCCCAGCCCAACTTCCCCCCAATCCATCCCCCTCGGTAGCGCAGGAGCCTTTCCATTTATCTGAGTTTTAATACTACTGGAGTTCTATACCACCTGGTTAGGATTTTGTACCCTCCTTCTTGATATCTAGTTGCTGTAGAAGCCTTATGTGTAAACCTAAATATCTACTTCTCTGTGTCTCCGAAAATGTAACCCCCGAGTCTTTTTCCCAGGCCTGTATGAAGCCCAGTTCTTGTGGGGCTTTTAATTAATTTAGTAGGGTATACAACAAAGACAGGGAATGTCTAATAAAAATACCTTCTTCAGCTCTGTGTAAACAAATTAAAATGGGGAGGTTCAAGTCCTCTATGGGGGATAATATTGACATAACTCCAAATAATTCACAATGGCTTGAAATTGACAAGAAACAAGTTAACAAAACAAAGTTGAACAACGAACTTGGCACAGCTTGAACACATTCATCAAGGATCCTCAAAGAGCTGAACTCTGCCATTGTTTCTCATTTTTAGAGAGACTCTTTATTGACTGGACTGGTGTAAGGTCAATGTGGTGCCTCCATTAAAAAAAAAAAAAAAGGGATCAAAGTCTTTACCAAAGTACCGACAGACTGGTAGTTCAACTTTTATAGTCAGAAAGATACTTTAGAGTTTAAATAAATGGATTTACAAAAGACCAAAGTAGTCAAATGAATCTGATTTTTTTATGAATACGTAAGCAAAAACTTGACAAATATAGTACTTGTTCCCCCCCCCCCCCCATTTGGCGGGGTGTTACGTTAAAGTTAGTGGGGAATGGGAGAGTTAAGTTGCTCCCACTCACAAATTGGTTAAGTTCAGGCTGCTGTCAGTTTAGAACTGCTTTCTTGGTCAGTCTGCATGCTAGGGGCAGTGTTTTTATCCCAGGGTGACAGTTGGCGCTAGAAGAGTTTCTGGCAGACCCACTTTCTCCCAGCAGCCAATCAGAGGAGGATCTTCCCTCTGGGCATGCTGGCGGGAGAGTATATCTGTGGCAGACGCCTGGGAGAAGGTGCGACGTTCTATGTGGGGCCCGCGTTCCAGGTGCAGCATCCACCTTTAGGGTGCGCGCATCCAAGGGCCCCGCCTTTGAGGCCTGCCTGGCCGAAGCTAGGCACCAAGGGGCTTGCTGGGTCCCAGATCCTAAGCTGGGAGCTGTACGGTGGGGGATTGGCTCAGAAGACCCAAAGGCAGAGGTTGTCCGCGAGGCCTAGGCGAACCCCCAGGGATCCGGTCATCACTACATCACAGGTACACTTCAGCTGTCCTCTGACTCTAGAGAGTGACTTATTGGGAGGATCCATTAGTTCTACCCTTTAAAAAGTATGGAAATTCCTCAGGCCTGTGGCAGAGGCCCTAATTCCTCCCAGTGACTATTGCAAGTGACCTTTCGGCTGCCAGGCCCAAGTTAGACGCCTGTCTGGGGCACTTTACCCACTCCGACAGGAGTGGCGACGATTAAGTGTGACTGTACTGAGAGCAAGCTGCTCTTTACAATATCCAAGGCCTGATACTGCAGTTTTCTTCCGCTCATCAACCTTTCTCTATAGTGTGCCATGTTGATGTTGGCCATGTTGGGCCTTGGAATAAAACTTTGAAAACGCACTCTGATGTCTGGACACTTGCTTTATTCACTTTCCAAAAGCATTCACCCCTAGACAAGTACAATTGGTAACTTAATACGTCAACCCCGAAATCAACCAGCGGCTCCTTCGGGGGTATCGCTACATACTGTATTAGGATTCTGCCAAAGCGTTTGACACAATTCTCCACATGTGGCTATTCTGTAAATTAAAGTCTACAGGTTTAGAAAATTAAGTTTATAAATGATATAAAACAGGCTAAAATACTGTATTTAAAGAGCGGTGATTAATGATTTATAATCAAAATGGTCTAAGGTTATTAGTGGTGTACCCTAAGGTTCTGTGTTGGGATCCTTACTTTTTAATTAATTTATAAATCGGTTTGGGATTAAAGAAAAGTACCATTTTAGTTTTCAGACTACACCAAACCATGCAGTATGATTATATCCTTCAAGTTGTTTTCAACTTACAAAACAATCTCAATACACTATTTATTTGAACATCAATGTGGTAAATGAGGTTTAAAGTAGAACAATAGGCAAAACTTTTATTTTCTTTATGGATAGAGTAAAGGAGGGTTATAACCGTCAGATTTTTTTTCGCTATCAGTGTCCCACTGCAGATATTTCCCTTCACGTCCTGTCCCATAACCAAACAGAAAGTGAAAGGAAATCTCTGCAAATTAAGGAAAATTACATGGGGACCTCCTGGTCACCAGAAATAGTGTCCTTATTGGAAGATTTACCATACCTCCCAACTTTTTAAGATGGGAATGAGGGAAACCAAACCAGCAAAAGTATGCAGCCATAGGACACACCCCCAGCAATGCCCCCTTAACCTCCCTGGCGGTATGATTATGTCAGATATTTGATGTTGAAAGTGGTAACATTATTTTGAAATAACTCACTTAAATCTGTCCAAAACATGAGTCTAGTAGACATCCCAGGTATGATAAAGTTTGAAACATAAAATCATAAAATTATAATATAATAAATAACTATAGATAATTATAACATATAATAAAAAAAATTATTCAATAATGTAATCAATTAAAAAACACAAAAATTTGCTCAGTTGCAGAATTGTCGCCGTCATTACTTTCAATGTTTGATGACAAATTTTCCCACAAATCACTATCGCTCAATTCTGCAAGTGATTCTTATTTATTATCGCTGTTTTCTAGCTTGTCCAAAACTACTTTTGACATAAACGGACACTTTTTGGTTGCTATGGACAATCTCCAGTTTCACGGCAGAAAGAAAAGTATTTATAATATAATACTGCATGCAGGACACTGGACAGACCACTAGGGACAAAGGGGATGTGAAATTATTTGATACAGTACTGTAATCTGTAAGATTACAGTATACTGTATCTATACTGTGTTTTTTACTTTTTGAAGTAGCAGGTTAAAAAGGAGAATTGTACAAAAAAAAAAAAAATCAAGATTTGTTAAGCCGACAAGTGCTTTTTTTTTAGCACTACTATTCTTTTATATTGGATTTTGAAATTTATAAATGCAGCTATTTTGAAATAAGATGAAAGGTTTAGCGTTGGAAAACTTTTTGAGAAATAAAAAAAAGTGCATTTTAGATACATCTATATAGATCAGACCAAAATGAGGGACACATGAGGAGTAATGAGGGACAGAGGGACAGTCCCTCGAAATCAGGGACAGTTGGGAGCTAGTAGATTTCCTCTCCATTACTTTTCTGGGGACAACCCAAAATTTGGGATTGTTTTTCTTTTTAATTTTCATTGATAAACCGGACAATTAGAGGGGGTGAATCTTCCTAACAGGGTGCACAGACTGCAATAAAATCTGATAAGCATTCTAAACCCTCTGCACTTTATCCAAAACAAATAGAGTGCAGAATTGTACCCTAATGTTGATAAATGTTATACATTTTGGGACTAAAAAGATGCATGCATCGAATACACTAGGAGAACCTGGGAGAGTCAATAGTGGAAAATGATCTGGGTGTTCTGTTGGATCATAAACTTTATAATAGCATGCAATGCCAAGCTGCAGATTAGCTGAACTGAATGTATTATCTTTTAAGAAGAAGAGATTAAGGAGGCATATGATCAACATGAATAAATAAATAAGTGATCCATATAGTAAATATGGTGTAGAGTTATTGACTTTCAGGTCATTACAGAAGACAATGGGTCACTCTTTACATCTAAAGGAAAAGAGATTTAACCTTCCCTTAATAAAAAAGCTTCTTCACAGTAAGAGCTGTGATAGTGTGGAATAGAGCAGTACAATATCACTATAGTGACATTACATTTTTATATATATATATTATATGTATTTATTTTGTTTTTTTTAACACAAAAAGTTTTCTTTCACTCATAGTTAGTGTTTGGCTGAAGCTATTTATTATCAATCAACTGTGTTTACTCTTTTAAATCATAATGACAACAGAAACTACCCAAATGACCCTGATCAAAAGTTTACGTACCCCAGTTCTTAATACCATGTATTGCCCACTTTAACATTAATGACAACTTGAAGAATTTTGTGGTATTTGTGGATGAGGCTCTTTATCGTCTCAGATGGTAAAGCTGTCCCCAGAGTGGCTCAATGATATTGAGGTCAGGAGACTGAGATGGCCAATCCAGAACCTTCACTTTATTCTGCTGTAGCCAATGACAGGTCGACTTGGCCTTGTGTTTTGAATCATTGTCATGGTGGAATGTCCAACTACGTCCCATGCGCAGCTTCGTGGCTGATGAATGCAAATGTTCCTCCAGTATTTTTCGATAATATACTGCATTCATCTTGCTATAAATTTTGACTAAATTTCCTGCACCATTGTAGGTCACACATCCCCAAAACATCAGCAATCCACCTGTGTGTTTCACAGTAGGAATGGTGTACCTTTCATCATAGGCCTTGTTGACTCCTCCCCAAATGTAGCGTTTATGGTTGTGGCCAAAAATCGAACTATTTAAATATAAAATCTCATCACTCCAAAAAACGTTGTACCAGAAGGGTTGAGGCCCGTCTGTGCTGTTTGGCTTATTGTAAGGGGGAATACTTTGTGGCATTTGCATAGTAATGGCTTTTTTCTGGCGACTCAACCATGCAGCCCATCTTTCTTCAAGTGCCTCCTTATTGTGCATCTTGAAACAGCCACACCACATGTTTTCAGATAGTCCTGTATTTCACCTGAAGTTATTTGTGGGTGTTCTTTCCATCCCAAACACTTTTCCTGGCAGTTGTGGCTGAAATTTTAGTTGGTCTACCTGACCTTGGTTTGGTTTCAATAGAACCCCTCATTTTACACTTATTGATTAGAGTTTGAACATTGCTGATTGACATTCTCAATTCCTTGGATATCTTAATATGCCTTTCCTGTTTTATACAGTTCAACTACCCTTTCCCACAGATCCTTTGACAATTCTTTTGCTTTCCCCATGATTCAGAATCTAGAAATATCAGTGCAGCACTGGATGAAAGATGCAAGGGGTGTGTCAGGAGTACAGAAACTCATTGACCTTTTATACACACACACACACCAATTACAAAAAAAAAAACAGAACACAGGTGAGGATGGTTACTTTTATTAGCCATTCAAACCCCTTCGTGTCAACTTTTGTGCATGTTATAAGGCCAAAATCACCAGGGTTTGTAAACCTTTGATCAGGGTTATTTGGGTAAAGAGTAAAAACACAGGTGTATTGATAATAAATGGCTTCAGCCAAACACTAAACCATGGGTGAAAGTTTTTAGGTTATCTATCAAATTTTCTGAAAAATGGCCAAGAAATCATAAATTCAGGGTATGTAAACTTATGAGCACAACTGTATACACACACACACATATACACAGAGCAATAGATATACCTAGATATCTATCTCTATAGCTCACACGCACATACACACAAACACACACCACACTATTTTGTTCACTCAGTACAATTATTAGCCACTATAATATTTCATTTGAAATTGGTAAAAATAGCCGTTAATTGCCAGCAGTAAAAGTCAGCCAAAAGACAAAATGTAAAAAACTGGATACCAATTCTCATTTGAATTATGTTAATGCATAACATGGTTATCTCTTTCAATACATTTCCTTTATCCACAGACATCACAAACACTTATTTAACAGCCGGTACTATATAATTAACTGGGGGAGCGATTCCCGATCCCAAAGCATCTGCACATTTTTCAATTAGAGTGGCTGTTCAAAATACATAGGTGTAATTTGTATCATGAAGACAATTGGAGCTTTCAATTAAACTATTTAAGACATTGTGGCCTAGAAATCCACCCTGTCTCCATAGCCAGAGTGGTGGTTATCTGTCCTTTGTGTGGATAGTTTTGAAACATTGTGATTTAGGTACTTTTCATTTCTGGTTTCTGCAGGTTTTTGAATGCGTTTAGCTATGATGCAGTGTCAACTTTTATTGTCCTGATAGGATTTCTTCATTGTGAATACTGGAGTCTTCTGTTCCTCTCTTCTAATGAGAGCTCTGCTTCCTATTAATAATGTTTGTTCTATATTTAGACAAAACTATAATAAAGTAAAGCATATGTTTAATGAGACAGCCTACATCCTGACTACTGTATGCTCCCCTCTCCAGCACTTCTTTTCTCTGCTGACACTGATACAAAAATACCTGGTTCCAGATTATAGAGTGAGTGGTGACATCGCCCTGTCCATCTTGTGACAGAGTTTGGGCCTAGTAATTGGTGGCTAGGATGAGGTCATGCATGATGGGATCATGTGCACTCCAAAACCACAAGCACTGGGTATTTTGCATAAGAAGCCATAGAGGGATCTGTGAAATGGTACTGGAGGAGGTCAATATAAAAGTAATCAGGGATAGGCGTAACATAGCCACTGTTATTTTGACCTGAATGGGTTTTCTGCTATAAAATATGTGGTCAATGTACATTGGAGGGGAATTTACTAAAACTGCACAGATAAACTGGTGCAGCTGTGTATAGTAACCAATCAGCTTCTAACTTCAGCTTGTTTAATTAAGCTTTGACAATTAAACCTAAAACTGACTGGTTACTATGCACAGCTCTTCCAGATTATCTGTGTTCCAGTTTTAATAAATGCCCCACCAAATGTATTTGTACAAATGTCATGAATTGTTTTAACAATATAAAAGAGACCTTACCTAAATGCATACAATTTTGAAATGTAATTTTCGATAGGTCCCCACATTACAAAATTGTTGATAAATCTGAAAGGAGATTGTCATGAGATCATACAATCTTTTTGCAACTTGCCAGCAGCCTCACAAAGTAGGCCTTGAATTAATAATACAGAATGCATTGTATTTTCTATATGAATGCAAAACTTTCTCTAATTGGAAAAGGTGGAGAGCCAGGGTCATGATGTCATACTCTCCACCTCCCTCAACCCCCATTTTCTAAAAGATATATGTAAATGTAGATCGAATGTGGAGATAGCTATTAGGCTGGCCTTAGGTAGATCAAACTGGGGCAGCAGTTTGATCTACCCTTAACCAAAAGTTACTGCAAGACACATAAATAAGGCACAGCTAGATTTACAGTGGATATGGGCCGATTCTCTTTTTCTAGCTTGATGATCTCTAAACCATTGTTGTCCCAGTCCCTTGGGTGAGACTTCCCTTTACTTCCTATCCTGAAGAGACAACAGAAACACATGTCTTTAAAGTAAGAGAACATGCCTTCCTAGCCGTCACTGGACAGTGTCCTTATTGGATAATTTACCTTTGGATCCCATTTCATTGACAGCTATAGAGTTGTGGATTTTATTTTACCCTCTCCCAGCCACAACGGTCACCAGTAGAGGGTGAATCACCTCAGTGGGAAACTACATAGCAACAAAATGTTTTTGACTTACAATACTTTAAAGAGCACTTTTCCACCCAATGTCTGCACACACAATGCATGCCAGGGGAGGTCTTCAGGGGGTTTGATGGGAGGCACAGTTACTTATGGGTAAGATAAGCAGAAAACATACGAAAACTAACTGGAACATTCCCGGTTACCCAATTGATTTGCCAACACTCAAAGATCAACTCTTGCTATTTTACTTAACAGATTACTCCAGCTGCACTAAAAATTGTTAAATGTCATATTCTATTTCGGTATCACAGCAAAAGATATTGCTGTGATGCATCAAAGTCGTTCATTGACAGAGATGTTGTTTCACAAGCTACCTTTAGACTTGAATCTTAATGGTGGTGTAAACTGCCAAACGAAGTCAATCGCAAAAAGTGAACTGTAGATTTGAAATGCCCCGTGTTGCAGACTAGAGCATCTCTAGTGCTTTTTAAATGCAGTATATAGCATACATTATTAATTCGCAACCTTTGTTCACACCCTAGTCTTTTTATTTTTATGCCATTACTACTCTTAGTTGCATCCCTTTCTCTCTATAAATAAATCATTAGGGCAAAAACTTCTTATGTGTTTTACTGAGCATTTTTCCTTAGGGTGTTTGAAATATCTCTAGCTGTAGCCAATGCCATGAAGCCACTTCAGTCAGAAGAGCAGAACTAAACCCTCAACTTCATGCCAAGATCTTGTTCTTTTCCCGATTCCTCTGACAAATGTAACATAGTTCTTAGAGCACACAAATGGCAATTAACCATTTGAATTATAGCCTTGGAAGGCATTTATTTTTACATTTTTCATGCCATTTTATTATAAACTAGAGTATACATGTCTCTACAGCACTTTTTTATACTTCAACTTAATTTTAGTCATCTAGTGCAAGAAGAATGTCTATTACTCAGTGTAGCATTTTATTTGGAAAGGAATACCTTTTATTGAGGTTTGTTTTGATGAAAAGATTTATTTTATCTGTGCACTCAATGAAGTGTGCATTTAGTTGAGAGTTTATATTCTAGTAGACATACCTACTTTTACTTTACATTTACTACAACAAGCTAGGAAAAAAAATGGGTGGTATGTATCTCCTATGTTTGTATAGTACACTCAGGATGTCACATCTATTTAGGGTCAGGGGTTCCAGGGTGGTTAAGTAAAAGGGGAACACAGACTTTCACTTTCTCTAAGGTTGAGAAGTCCATATATGGGACCTGGAATTCGGAGACTTGGAGAGATTTTGGTTTTCCTGCTTTTTGAAAATCATAACAGCCCATATCACTATATGTACACATAGACTGTATATACACACACAAACACACAGGCAGACATAACCATAAAATGTTGCTACATGAAACAGGGAGAGGTTTTTTAGCCGTATCTAATCAGGTAAACTTGGAGCACATGCAGGGATTTTTTCTCCTCCCTTCAGTGGGTGAATGGCATGGAATGGGACTCAAAGGAATGAGAGTATAGGTAGTGGGGAAAAAATTGTTGTGAAATGTAGTAAATACGTTACGCAGAGGATGAATTTAGAGCTCAATTTCGGGTGAATGGCTAACTGTGCAATCAAGCTACACATAAAAACTGGTTTATTTTATATGGAACTGTAACTGTGTAGCCCCCTTGCGATTCAGATACCCCAACGTTATAGCACCCAGACTTACTGAGACTCCTTTGCAGACAACATCTCAATTGACCAGTAAAAGTGGTTCACAACCACCCCCAGAGTGCAGCTAGAAAATGGAGTTGGAATAAAATAATGCTGTTCTTTTGTTTTTCCTTGTATGGTAGATAGAAAGCACTTTGTAATACAGGCAAGCATGAACAGCTAAGGATAGTGTCCCTACCTTTTCAGGTACAGGGGGCTACAGAAGGGAGTTACAAATTACTTTTGTCAGTTCTATACACTCATTTAAATTAATAATTTTAAAATATTGTCTAGTTGGTACCTTGTATGTTGTTTCTGATTGAAATTCAGCTTTAAAATAACTAACTGAAATAATAAATACCGTATTTGCCGGCGTATAAGGCGGCTGGTCATATAAGACGACCCCTTAATATTCCAGTTTAAAATTATTTGTGCTCTACTCACCGTATAAGATGACCCCCCCCCCCTTGTGCGGTAATACTGTTGTTCAAAAACAAAGCAGCAACCCGATGGATATCAGCCCACCAGGTGCTCTGTAAATCTGTATGTTTTCAGTATTATGCGCCGCTCAGCCAATACCAGCGGGCGATGCGCTCGGTTGATGACTACATAGCCTGCTAAACCTGCTCGGATTGGAGTAACAACCAAATGAGTGTGCGGTTTTATCATATTTCTAAATTATGTGTGCACAATATTTTTGAATATCTACAACCACCACAAGCAGCCTTTTCGTTGTGTACAAACATTAGCTTTCCAGTACTGGTCTTCGTTTAAGAATAAAAAAGCTTATGCTTATAAATGGCATCATAAAATAACCATGGAAAATAGCATGTTTGCATTATAAGCGAGTTAAAAGTTAATGCCAAATATGTACCCTATGGGGCCGATTTACTAAAGGCTGATAGGCTGCTTACTTTGAAAGGAAATTTTCACTTTGCATATGGATCCTTTCCAGGGTTTAATGCATGTGGTGTAATTTCACTTTGTAAAGAAGGCCCAATCACATGCAAGGAAAAAAAAACACAGCATTTTTGCATTCACATAATTCACTGGATAATGGAACTCAGGAGAGCTTCACCTTCCTTTGAAATGTGCAACTTCCCTTGCAAAATTAACAGTTTACTTGCCTTTAGTAAATCAAACCCTATATGTCATGGCCACCCCTGTCCTACAAGGTCTACGATGCAATAGGTACTTCATACTTGTAATCAAAGAGTTAATACAAGCCAAAAGCTACCTGAACACTTCTGCATTGTGGAAAACTGATATATACTGTAGTTCACTCTCCATTTGCATACTCTCCTTGATATTGCGCCCCTGCTTCTGTCCCCACGCTCTACTGTTTAGTGATCAAGGTTTCGATCGCTAATCTCTGTGC
Source organism: Rana kukunoris (assembly GCA_029574335.1). NCBI lineage: Eukaryota > Metazoa > Chordata > Amphibia > Anura > Ranidae > Rana > Rana kukunoris. The sequence continues at coordinate 211,348,029 of CM056050.1, read as the reverse complement.
CAGCAGCATTCTCACTCTTTATTGATTGCAGGCTTAATGATGTCATGCCTTCTACGTCAACCAAAGAAACTGCTCTGGAAGCAAAGGGTTTTTTAATTTGATCAAAGCACAAATTTTTCAGTATTTCCTGTTCTGTTTAATGATCCAAAACAGGAAACCTAGTAAACATGAGAGCCAATCTCTTTTTTCCCCCAACATATACCTGTAGTAGGTGAGACATCAGAGTTCTACTTGTATAAAAAAAAAAAACATAAAAATGTGATAAAGTAAAAAATACAAATGAAGCAAATATATACACTTAGGCTGGGTTCATATTTCTGAAGTGCGGTTTACAGCCCAGTGTCCTGTGCGTTTCTGTTCATTGGTTCGGGTGCGATTCAGGTACAAATTTTCCCCTGAATTCCCACCTCTACCAGACCCAAAAATGCAGAGGACCCTTTTTAAAATATGGTATACTAATATTAACTGGTTGCCGACCGCCTGCCGTCATATTACTGCGGGAAGTCGGCACGCCCGGGCGAGAGCCCGTAGCTCTACGTCGGCTACTTTGCGGCCACTAGGGGGCGCGTGCTCGACGCCGGCGGCGGCGCGGATCGCCGCTCGCCCCCGAGTCCTGCGCACGTGCCTGGCGGGTACGATCGCCGCCGGGCACACGCGATTGTTTGGTACAGAGCGAGGACCGGGAGCTATGTGTGTGAACACACACTTCCGGTCCTGTCAGCGAGGGAAACGCTGATCATACAATGTATGAACAGAAGATCAGTGATTTCCCCTAGTGAGGCCACCCCCCATACAGTTAGAACACACCCAGGAACACACTTAACCCCTTCCCTGCCCCCTAGTGTTAACCCCTTCACTGCCAAAGGCATTTTTATAGTAATCCAATGCATTTTTATAGCACTGATCGCTATAAAAATGCCAATGGTCCCAAAAATGTGTCAAAAGTGTCCGAAGAGTCCGCCATAATGTCACAGTACTAAAAAAACGCTGATCGCCGCAATTACTAGTAAAAAAAAAATATTAATAAAAATGCTATAAAACTACCCCCTATTTTGTAAACGCTATAACTTTTGCGCAAACCAATCAATAAACGCTAATTGAGATTTTTTTTTTACGAAAAATATGTAGAAGAATACGTATCGGCCTAAACTGAGGAAAAACATGTTTTTTATATATATTTTTTGGGGATATTTATTATAGCAAAATGTAAAAAATATTGCATTTTCTTTTTTAAATTGTCGCTCTATTTTTGTTTATAGTGGAAAAAAAACGCAGAGATGATCAAATACCACCAAAAGAAAGCTCTATTTGTGGGAAAAGAAGGACGCCAGTTTTGCACGACTGCGCAATTGTCAGTTAAAGCGACGCAGTGCCGAATCACAAAAAGTGCTCTGGTCATTGGGCAGCAATATGGTCCGGGGGTTAAGTGGTTAAGATTCTTAGATATAGCAATAAAAAATATATTTCAACACACCTTATTCTTCTCAACATATGTTGAGGTTAAGATTCAAACAAACTCATGTAAAAGGGCTGGGATGAGTTTATCTGGTGCTAGGATAGTGCTGCTAAATTTTACTATTACTCCATACAATCCTTACCGATTTACTCATTGAAATACATCACAGGTGTCATCCATCCCTTCCCTCTCTGGAGGTCCAAATGTGTGACTCCTTGTAAGCCCTTTGGTGATGGTTCTTGTCTGGAGGAGTGGGGAGCGGCATATGATGATCCCTTGATCATTGCATTTAACTTTAAATCTCTGGTTATGTGACAGCTTTTAAATTTAATCTTTTGAGCAGTAAATTTACCATTATTATATATACATAGATGTCAGTATTTTATACAGTGTCAGAACCATGAATTTCTCCGATATACATCACAAGAATATAAATCCCCTTAAAGAAGACCGTGATAGCATAGGTCGAAACGCGCCAGGGTATTCATGTGCATGTCAATTTTATAATGCATACAATGCACTTTATTGTTTATCATTCTCCAGTATTGATGGAATATTCTTTAGACAAGCCTGTAACCAGAGTTAATTTTAAACTATATTAATAGTCTGTATTTCATTCTTTGTACAAATAAAAGATTTTATTAAATTTCCATTTACTTTAATCAATGTATCACGCTGCTAAAAAAAAAAAAAAACCTGGGGGAACTATCCCATTTCCCATTTTTTGAGAAATCCAGTGGCAACCTGTGAAGCTCTGGTGAACTCCATACCCAAGCGGGGGAGAAGGCAGTGTTAAAGAATGGTGGCCACACAAAATATTGACACTTTGGGCCCAATTTGGATCTTTTTCACTTAGGGGTGTACTCACTTTTGTTGCCAGCGGTTTAGACATTAATGGCTTTGAGGGGACAGCAAATTTACACAAATGTCACATGAAAAGATAATAAAATATTTACAAAAATGTGAGGGGTGTAGTCACTTTTTGTGAATTACTGTATTTGAACCCCAGCCTAAGACTTATTGGGCCGATTCACACTCGGATCTGTTACATCAACATACCTGCTCTATACTGGTAAACTGCAGTGCCATGCATTGTAAACACATCGCAGAGCATTACAGCCAGTGCCGATCCTGACCTCCCTGGGGCCCTAAGCAAAATGACATGTCACATTAAAGTTGAGAAGCGGGGTAGGTGTTCTGCTGTCGGAAATTGCATCTTACATTAAAGCGAGAAGTGGGGGTGCTGCTTCTTACCTCTTCTCCCATGCAGCCAGCGATTTGAGAAGCGGGGTGAGGGGCCGAAAATGACTTCTCACCAGGCGGGGCCTCTAGTAATTATTTGGGGGGCCCTCTGCATATTTGCAGGGCCCTAAGCTGCTTGCATAGTGAGCCTATAGGGCGGATCGGCCCTGATTACAGCACATGACTTTGCATTGCAGAAAAGGGTCTTGTGCCTTTTTAATTTGTTGTAGTACTGTGGCAGCCCATTTATAACGAATGGGCTGCTATAAACACAAAGCATGTTAAAAAGCGGGGGATAGTGTTCATTAGTTCCATGTCAATGCACAGTTAGGATGCATATAAATCCCCAACTATCTACCCACATTAGGTATAGATGTAAATTTACAGGCAAAAAAATGCATATATTATTGATCTATGTGTGTGAGGATCTTCAATATTTTGTTGTTCCATAAGCCCATTTAAATTTTAAGTTATTTATTAGTTCAAAACAATTTCATTTGTTGCATTTAATAGGAATTGTTAACATTCAATTGTGTTTGTGTGTGCTAATGCAAATTTTATTGCATTATTATTATTAGAAAAAAAAAAGTTTGTATTGTTTATTGCAATATATATGGCCAATGCTGAATCTGTTATATTATACCTCTTCATGGCAAAAAAAAGAAAAGCTGAGCTTTGATGTCTGTAGACAAGGCAGTTAAACACCAGACCATGCTACTCAGATGCAACCTTACACTGTGTGGACATATCACAAGGCATTCGCCAATCAAAGAAACGAGAATTTGTAGCACCCCAGATTAAATCACTTTTAATATACAAACAATTTTGTAAAGATAAATGTCACCTTGTTTGAATAAACTGCAAAATAACCCTGCCTGCTAGGAATCTGAATAAATTAAACTATGTCCAATCAAGAAGTGCGGTAAAATAGCAAAACTAATATTTAAACAGCTCTTCACAAGAGATAAATGAGGAACACTTACAACCAAAAATATAGCTTTTCTGCCTACAACAGCTGATTAATTGCAATGGTAAATTAAAATGCTTTCTATTCCCTATTGACCTTTGTGTCCTTCCCTAGATACCACATATGCTACACAGAGGCTCTCTATCCCCCAATACAACTCACACAGACACTTTGTTTGTGGGACTGTTCATTTCTCATCCTCAACCTGGCTAACTGACTCCCTATTTTAGTGTAGCGCTACCCCAAAGGAGCCGCCGGTTTGATTTGTGACCGGTGTGTTACCTTTGTAGCATGTCTAGGGGTATGATGAAAGTAGATGATGTGAGCAGTAATAGAATGTCCAAACAGCAAGATGTCGTTTTCTGTGCTTTTATTCTTGGCCCAACATGGCCAACAGTCAACTTCAGGTGGATAGAGGAAAATGGAGAAAGAAGAAGGAAGTTGCAGACACAGGCCTTAACTCTTTATAGAAGCAGTCCTGCTTCAAAAAGTACCTTTTGATTCGTCGCCACCCCAGCCGGAGTGGGTATAGCGCACCCGGACAGTCTCTCTCACAGAACTGGCAGCCAGGGTGTCGCTCGGACCCCTGAGAAGGAAAACAAACCTCTGCCACAGGCTTGGCTCAATGGAAATAGAAGAGGTACCTCTGCCACAGGCCCTTGCTCTGAAACGTGACTTGACGGAGCAATTCCTTCTCAGTAAAGCATTTGTCTGAAGTGTTCTCAGATAGTTCTCGACTATTAGGTCACCGACTGACAGGTTGCCATATAACAAACTCCCAGTGTCCGGTCACCTTGATCCCGGGGGAATTATCTAGGCCCTATTGGATCGCCTGCCTCCGGGCTCTCCTCAGACTGACTCCCCACCGAACATCACAACTCGCTTGGGATGACTGGAGAAAAGACTGGACAGCCTTACTTCCACGAAATTCTTAAAAAAAGTTTCCTTTAATGGTAAAAAATGGAAACAGCACTACAAGCAGACAGTGGGGTGGATAGCTGAAGCGTTTCGCACTGGGGTATCAGCGCTTAATCATAGCTAAAGCAAAAATGGTACACAACTCAAATATATACACACCTAAACCAAACCAGAACCAGTCATGTCAACCGCCTCCACCTGTGGCCAACCATCGCTAATGAGGAAGGGTGGTAAAAAACAATCAATGGTGATCACCTAGGAAGTTGGATCACATCAGTGGTGAAATATAACACACATATATGTAAAAGGAACCCAGAGCTACAGTAAGCGATAAGGTGGAAGAGCAAATAGGTAGTATAAAAAAGGCCGTCTGATTGAACCACCCCCATAAGGTGGAAGAAGTAAAAAAGCAGTGAACAAGCCAAATACAGGATGTATATGGAACAGACACAAACCTTCAATTTAGGTAAAAAATCATGAATAAATTCTAGTGACAATAAATATACAAATATAACTAAAGTACAATACATGATACAGAGCAATATCGTTAAATGTAAATATAAGTGCATGTGTCTCTATATAAATCAACATTAAAATAAAAAAAATAAAAATAATAATAGAGAGTCCTGTGCATACATGTGCAAATATAATGGGCATCAAAAATTGAGTCACATTGTGTAGCAGGAAACTCAAATATTATGATCGAAAAAAGGAACATGAATAGAAGAGAGTGATATGAAGACAAAGCTCTAGATAATGTATAGAAGTGAGATTGAGTATATTTATCAGTGACTATAGTGACGCTCACATGAAGAATTGTAATAAAATTAGGTATATGGTGTACAGTTCAAAATCCTATTTACTAAATAGGTCAAATGCACACTAATCGAAAAAAGTGATAGTGGCAAGTGTATAGAAGAGGGAAATTTGGGTAATCAGTGTGTGTGTGTGTGTGTCCATGTATCCAGGAACGCAATGAAATCGAATGCAAAAATGGACTAGGGAGGTACAAAACTGAATGTAGCTCCCATAACATTGCCCCAAAAGACCACCATGTATGATTATTCAGAGCATGTGCTGTAATAAAAAGTTGTCAATCATGAGGCCATCATGTGGACTGGGTGTCATAGATGAACAGATGCAACACTCAAGACAAACTTTTTGGGTCAAAAAAATTGATATAATAGATGTTGGATATTGAAAACTTCAAAGTTGTCAATCATGAGGCCATCATGTGAACTAGGTGTCATATAGAAGAACATAGGCAATAAAAATAGATGCTGTGTGGGGAAGGCTGGATAAATCGTCCGATCCTGCACATAAGTGATCATTAGTAAAAAAAAATTAAAAAAAAACACCCCAGGGCCTCATGGAACCAACAAAGAGGGATGGTATATAATGATTGTACTGGATACAATGTGTGGAAATATAGTTATCTCCGCGTATAGTGTCATAAATACGTATGAAAATATAATTAAGATAATATGAGGAGACAGTTTGCGCTGAACTATGTGTTTGTAGATGGGATGGGTATAAAAGAAGGGAAATAAAACAAAAAAATTGTTTACATGAGTAGAGGAATACTACGTGACCTTTAAAATATAATATTGATATGGTCCCTCTCATGTGTGCTGGAAATTCTATTGATTGATATCTAACTTAATAGTCTAGTATTTCTAGTATTCATAGCCCAGCAAAGACACGAGTGTGAGGTCTGGAGTAGACTGATCACTAACTTAACATTCCAATACTTCTGTTTTTCTTATAGTAGAAGCCTCAATGGGTGAGTATGATGTATAAATAACATAGCGACTACAAGAAAGTCCACAACGTTCATCTAAATACATAAAAATGCATGTAAAAATGCTTAAACCATAAAATAAAGATGGCAACTGGACAGCAATCACATGAACAAGGGAAATATATATGAAATAAAGATATGCGAGAACAGAGAAGACAGGCTGGGAATGGCTCTTAATGGTCATAGAAATGGGAAACATCCTATTCGAAGTTTAACCCCTTCGGAATTCTAGTTTGGAGAGAGAATATCCAAAAAACCTCCTGTCTACATAATTTCTTGAATTTATCACCTCCTCTAATGGACGTGGTAATTATTTCTATACCTTGTATAAATAAGCTAGTTACATCCTTGGAATGCACAGTGTTCCAGTGGTGAGCCACATTTGTATAGTGATTTTTATCAATGTCATATAAATGGTCAGAGAGCCTGTCTCTTAACCTACGAATAGTGCGACCCACATACTGTATTGACATGCATTACAACTGATGACATATGCTATAAATTTTGTGTTACAATTATTGAACTCTTTGATTTTAAAGCTCTTCTCACAGGTATAGGAGTGGACATACTGTTCCGTTTTTATGTGGTCACAGTATCTGCATCCTCTAATCCCACACTTGTAGGTGCCCTGAAATTGTAGCCAATTGGTGCTAGCTGGCGTACTCAAGAATAGACTAGGTGAGAGGGTGCTACCCAAGGTTGGTGCCCGCCGGGACACTGTTTTTATGCCCTTTTTATGAATGTTCTGATAAACCGCATCATTATATAAAATCGGAAGATATTTGTCGATCGTGTTTTTTATTTATTTGAATTCCATACTATATGGTGTGGAGAAAACTGGAATATCATTAAATGATGCAGAAGATGTTTTGCTGCTGGGGGCATTTTTATTTAAGAGGGACTCTCTGGGGACCACACTGGCTTTAGACAGGGCTCTATTAAATAATATTTTTTTTAAAGAATTTTGTGGAAGTGCGGCTGTCCAGTCTTTTCTCCAGTCTTCGCTTTGTGCATTGCCTGCACCCACGCTTCTGAGAGGACACTGATTGCTGAGTGCACTCACCTGGAGCGGCAGTTTCCCTTCTCTCTAACTCGCTTGGGATCTTCTCATAGTAGTGAGGACCCAGTAAGTCACTGGGGCCTCTCTGCAGCTTTAGTTGCTCTGGGCCATGAGGGCCCAGAGTCAGGAACTCCGCGTAGCATGTGTGCCCCGGCCTGGTAGGCCATAACACCGAGGCCCGTGATGTGACCACACCCTAAAGGTGTGTTCCGCACCCCGATCCAACCTCAAACTCCCGACACGAAAATGGCGGCCTACAGAAGTACCCTCCCCCAGCATGCCCCGTGAGGGGAAACCTCCTCTGATTGGCTGCTGGCAAGAAGGTGCTCTCGCTGGTCTCCACTGCCGCCACCTGTCGTTCCAAGATGCACAGCACAGCACTAAACTAACATAAATCATATGGATGAGAGCTGTGTAACTCTCTCACCCCCCCTAAATTTGAACAGCATCCGTACTTGAAAGTACAGGGGCGCTACATAAGTAACACAGCCTTTTGTACAGCTCTTCAAACTTTGAGTATGGAACTTCAAGTACTTTGAGGCCTTGGAATAAGTATGCCCATCAACCGTTCCTCCAGATACTCTAATCTGACCTATAATGGACAGCCAGAAGCCCATCCAGTAGTCACCCACACACTACTGCACAGTAGCTACAGAGGCAAGAAACCTTATTCAATCCATTAATAGACTCAAAGATACCACTTCCGGCCCAACTTCCTTTTTAATCCATTCTTTTTCAGAATGACATTCCCCATCTCTCAGTTTTACTCTATTATTATTCTTGCTGCAGCACACCCAGACTCTCCCTCTTACACACTAACCTGGGAAAAAAGAACTCTAGACAAAATGTTCCTTCAGACTGAGAATTTTTTTTATTCTGACCCACAAATTGTCGTTAGAGACCAAGGTGCAAGAAAAGGGGTTCAAGCTAATAACCAGATGGTGTCATAGTTCTAAATGCACTATTCTTCACATATCCTGGGAGTGACCACCCAACTAAGCATTCTTGATCTTAATACTTTATCTTGATTATAAGCTCATGGCGACTCAAATCACACTTTCTTCTATGTTAGTACTTCCCTCCATGATTCCATGACTCATGGTTCAGCTCTGTACAACCCTTAGGCTGGGTTCACACTAGTGAAGTAGGCTTAGATTGGATTGTCAAAAAATGCTGTGACCATAGAACTTTGTTAACTTTATCAAAACGTATAGACAGCATAGAGGTAAAAAAGCAAGCACTGCAAAACATATCACAACACAAAGCAGCATACGTTCACATGGCGGCACACATGCATTGTGTGCAGTGTTGCTGTACGATGTGGTGTGAACCATTAATCAGACTACAGCTGGTTACACTATTTTCTTACCCAACCAGTCTTCTCGAGTTTGCTAATATGGTTAAGAAGCATGAGTCATTTGATGAACATGAACACTGCATAGCAAACATACATAATGGGAGTGAATGACTAAATGACCAATGTTTATACTGGTTCAAAGGTAGCTTATATATCTCAAGCAACTATTTGCAGACAAATTAGGCATCCCTGCACCCATTTGGGTGTTTGAGGATAAACCAGGAAGCCAAGGCAGGGTGAAAATTATAAATTTATATTTAAAAATGTGTGTTGATATGCACATACACAGTAATACACCGACATAATACAGTTGACCTGTTCAGAAAAACACAGGTAACATTAAGGCCATTTAAGCCAAGTAAGGTTTTATTTACTTTCGGAAAGACCTCTTTCTCAAGGTTATACTTTTTGGGGCCATCTATAGGAAAAAAATGGATACCGCTATCCAATATCTCCAGGATATGGCAGTGTTCACTGCATGCTGAGCCTGCGTTTTTTGAGTCAAGCAGCCTGCAGGGATCAGTCTACGATACGAGGAAATCTCTATCACATTACTGACCGGCTGTAGACCAAGCTCTCCTCCCCCACCCTCCATTCATTAACATGAACTGGACTTTGTTTGCTTCAGCCCTGGTTCACACTGGGCTGCGGGAGTGAAATCGCGCGATTTCAGCTGAACTCGCGCAATTTCACTCCCTCTGGCAGTCCCGATTTAGGAGACATCTGTGCAGGGTTCTGCACAGATGTCAATGTAAATCGCATACTGAAATCGCAAAAAGTAGTACAGGGACTACTTTTTGAAATCGATGCGGCGTCGCACCGATTGGGACGGTGTCATTGCCGGCAATTGCCGCCGATTTGAGATGCGATTTCACATGTGAAATCGCATCTCAAATCAAACTAAATCGTACCCAGTGTGAACCTGGGCTTAGGCTCATTTGTAAAGGAAACCACTGCACTTGTGTTTATTTACAAGGGCCCCTTAGTCTACTTATTCTTTTCTGGCCCTCCTCCACTCCCACAGAAATTTTCACCCCTCTGCGGTCGAGTTACTTTGTTGTCAAATTGACTTCACACAGATTCTAACCTGTAATAATTGTCCTACCTGCACAGGCAGTAAAAGTCTCCATGGGGTTGGTTTACTAAAACTGGAGAGAGCAGAATCTGGTGCAGCACTGCATGTTATCCAATTCACTTCTAACTTCAGCTTGTTCAATCAAGCTTCGACAAAAAAACCTGGAAGCCAATTGGCTTCTGTGCACAGCTGCTACAGTTTTTGTAAATTAACCCCCATTTGTTTTCATACCAAGCCTGACAACAGCCTATCGATAAGCTTTCCAATGACATGATGGAAGCCTAGGGCATCCATTGGCAGAAAGCACAATTAAGAATTTCAAATATATTCCCTACAGAGGCTATGCCGCTCAAGGCAGGCTGCAAAACGAAGACCAGTAAACAAATACATGACACCCAACTACAAAATGTTCTGCACAGTGGTCACTGTCCTGTGTTACATTTTCCCAAACTGCAAGAAGTTTGTATGTTCTTCCCATACAGGAGTGTGTGTTCTTCGAATGCTTTTATTACCTACTGTAGCCAATAAAAATAAAATAAAAAAATACTAGTAAATCATCTGACATCTTATTAAATTGACCCTACTCTACTACCTTTTTCTAAAGAAAGGCCTGTCAATCTACCTTACACATATTGGCAAGAACAATCAATGAGTAGTCATACCATGATTGAATTGACTCATGACTAAAGTTGTCATGTGTCAAAAGAGAATCTGGGCAGAAATAATAAAAAAACAAATATCAGATTTAGAACTCTTGTTATTTAAGTATAGCATTCTAATGCTAATGAAATAAAAAAACTTAAACACTCATGTTCTTCCATTCAAGAGCCAATATTGTTGGTAAAGGGCATAAGAAATGACTTTGGATATACTGATCAGCTATGAAAAACATTGTATACAAAAAAGAATGAGCTCCTTGAGGGACAATTTGACACATAGAAATTAGCACAATGCACATGTCAGTGAATGATTGACTATAGCAAAGATACCTTTTGTGAACTGTCAGTTCTTAAATCAGAAAGTTATTCATGTACAGCATAGCAGAAAAACTGCGACAGAAGAATCCTCTGTAATATAGTGTATAAAAACATACTTATGGGGATAAAGAAATATGAATCATTCCTTTTTCAGGTTGAATTGCCCATGAAGTATTGTCCTAGGTTGTTGTATTGATTAAAGCTAGATCTGTACTAGTTGAATTTCATTAGAAAAATGTTCTTTTTAAGAACATTCATTTGACTTTTTAACCATTACTGGGGTCTAGTTGATTTTTGTTATTTTTATTTATCACAGCGATGAGAAAATTCAAATGAGCAGGATGGAAAATTCTCAAACTAGTTTTTTAATTAGGTTGTTGTTTGGGAAAGTCCAGTCACTCCAAAATTAAGTGATAAATGCAAACATTTTTTGAAAATGTACTGCGAGAATCTTCAAATGAATAATATAAATAAAATAATACATTTTGTATGAATGGGCTTTCAAAAATATGCTAGTGTATTGCAGAGATGTGGGGGCAACCTTTGATAGACATGTCACTGCTTCTGCATTTTCATGATTCTAGTACATATCTGTTAACATCGGAGAACTTGGTTCTGATATCCATCTCCTTTTACAGCCTTTGCCTCCAAAATGTGGCCATACATAACCTGTACATAGTTAAGTGCGTAGCTTGACGTTCCATATTTTTAGAGTGCAAACATGTAATCTGATTGGTTTAAATTGCTCTAGTTTTTCCCTCTATATGCATAATTCAACAAAGAATAGTAGCAGAAGGCAGCTAGGAACAGGCTGAGAGATGGCAATCTTATTTCATGTTGCCCCTAAAGGGCTTTGCATGATGTCAGAGACTCTTCAGTTTTTCTGCTGCACTCAAAAATCAATAAACCCCCAGACGAAGTGCTCTATTCACGAAACGCGTCGGGAGGACTCCACTGCTCCCCTACTTGTATACAAGCGTTTTATATTCAGCTAAAATGTAAGTTTGATAGCTGCAAATAAATATTTTATTTTTCTACATAACGAGATTACGCTATGTGGCCACTTCTTTCTCTTATCTCTTCCAAAAATCATTCATTGTGAGAACATCCATTTGGGGATCGTACTCCCAGCTGGGCTTCGTCCATCCATCCCACAGAGGTTTTGATGACCAGCCAAAATATTGCCCTGTCAAGGAGCCCATTTTGACATCAGCCATTACAAGCCTATCTTGACTTTCAGTGGCGTAAGCCATCTGAAGTCAATTGGTTCCGGTAAGCCTGCATTGCTTTCGGTGGTGGGAACAACTCAGTGGAGAAGTTAGTTAGTATTCACCAATCATCAGATTGACTGTTATTTATTTACACCAGGATTTATTTTAATTTTCCTTTCACGGGAAATCATTGCACCTGGCATCTATTGGCCAGTAACCTATTCATGTCTTTCCAAAGAAATGAACTATCACTGTTTCTTTAGTATATGTGTATTTCTATATGTGAATAATTGCATTCAATAGCAGTTGATCATATTATATAATGTTATCATACTAACAGACCATCTATACACTGTCCATCACGCACCAGTTACACAGTGCCTGTCCCTGGATTTTCCAGGGTCCTTTATTTGTTTCACAACATTTATTCACCTTTTTTTTGTGCTTCTGACTATCATTAACAGATAGTCACTTCAAGCGCTACACATTTTCCACATATCCATCAGAGAATAGTAGCAGAAGGCAGCTAGGAACAGGCTGAGAGATGGCAATCTTATTTCATGTTGCCCCTAAAGGGCTTTGCATGATGTCAGAGTCTCTTCAGTTTTTCTGCTGCACTCAAAAATCAATAAAGCATGACAGCAGAAGGCAGTTGGGCACAGGTTGAGAGGGATGGCAAACTTGCTTCATAATGCCATTAACAGGTGTTGCCCGATGCAATAGCCTCCTGCCTCCTTAACCATTTTGACAAAGAGTGTGGGTCCTTCAGTCATATGTCTACATGCAAGGTTATATTTATGGGCGAAATAAGGACTAATCATCTCCTGACATGTATCAAAGACTGGGAAATTGCCTCAAAAAGCTCAGGTTTATTCTCAGAACAGTCTTGTTATTTTACACTAATGTATGTGCTTCCAGGTTTCGACACCTTGCTTCTTACATTTCATTGGAACTCTAGCACAGTGGTCATCGACCATATCATCAGGCCCCACCAACACCTTTGGGAGATGCAGACTAGAATACTGAAAATCACTGAGCAACAAATATCACCTGTGATGTATTTCAGTTATCTTAGCCCAATGACTTGCCATTACAACATCTAATACATGTTCTATGATGTAGCATAATTTCTGAGTCCAGGTGCAAGGGTGTGACATCCTACATGTAGTCTTGTAGGAAAAACTGGTTTTATCCCACCAGTACCACTAGGTACACACAGAAGTCAAGGAATAGTCAGAAGTCAGTGAATGACAGATAGCCCTGTATTCTCCTGAGCTTTTGAACCCGACTCAGTTTTCTCTCTTGAATTTTGCATTGTTATGACTGACTTGAAGTGTTCTTTTGGGGTTTTCTTGACCTAGACATTGATTGCCAACTACAGCTGTGATCCATCTACCCCAACGTGACCCGTATTACAGTCCAGATATGCCTACACCAACCACAGCCTTTTCTTAAAGTATTTTTCCACTTTTGCAGACAAAAATTGGAAAGACACCTACTTTATATTTGTTACTTATCCCTATTTACACACTTAGACATCGTAGCTTAATGTTATTATGTTCTCTATTTTTGACCCTCCAGCAAGGGAAAACCCTGGTTAATTCATTTTGTTTATGGCAAATACAGCTGCCCAGACCCCCTATAAATAACTCTGCCTGTACTGTGCAGGTAGCTCTTCATCTATCTATTGTAACTAGATTTCAAACCTTCTGTCCTAATGAAGGGTTAAAAGGTGTAGAGGCTGGGCTTCTTGAATTGTATGTTAATGAGGATAGCCTTAAAATAGGGTCATTCTAAAGCTGGTAAATTCAGTAGATGGAGCAGGAACCATCCGAAATTCAGTATGTGTGTAGCCCTGTCTGTTAAAAAGAAGACGGCCATTTAATCAGCCATCAGTCAGCATTCAATCAGCTAATGGCTGTAGAGCTGATCTGCATTTCTGCCTGGGGGGGGGGGGGGTGCTGGTTGAAGAAAACAAACTTTATTTGCATACTTAACACAATTCAAAAAAGCATGCCATTAGTTATGATACCTCATTCTAAAAACATCTAAAAACATAAGAAATATTTAAAAATAAATAAAAAATAATGTAGGCATGTTGTATAAATAAGAACACATAAAGGATTTTCTCAAATCTCACTACAAAAGTGAACATGTGCACGTGTCAACAGGTGCCTTGATCAGGAGTATTAGCAATGACTGGTAAAATGGAGCCAGACGTGTTCCCCTGCCTCCACAGCCCCAAACTCAAAGGGTTTTCCCAATGCACCCGTTTTGTTTGAGAAAGCAGAGGTTAGGGAATTCACTGGCATACACCTAAAATCCAGCATCTGTTCTTGGTTTTATGTCTACATTAAAACTGCACCTCTTGATGCCCGCCATGACCTTAACCTGCCTGCAGACTGCGACTGTCCAATTTGCTTCTGCTTCACGGTCTACGTATACATTCTGTACACTACTTCAGATGTTACTGGGATAGAGAAGCAAACACCACCACTATCTATGCTTGGCTTTTCTCGTGGTAAGAACAGATGCAAATCTTCGTCCATTCAATCTGATTTCAACTTTGTGTTTCAAAACAAAGCGTTTCTCCAGCTGCAGCTAATCACTCTAACGCAAATACAGCTTTTCTTGTTTAAAACTAATTTTCCTTCCAAGAGCTGGAAAAAAAATGTTTTTCTGAAACTTTCACAGAAGTTGCACAAAATATTTACATGTAGTTATCAGTCATATAACTAAATGTACTGTATAAAATAATAGATAGATATTATCTTTCCATCTATATATAGCCATCTATCTATCTATCTATATCTCCTAAGGCATACTCAGAAAACAGGGCCATTTTGTACATTATAAAAATTGAAGGGGTTTACATAGGAACCATTTCTATTATTTGGACAAATATATAAAAATATTCTATTAGTGGTGTTAATTTTGAGAAAAACCTAAAAATTACCCTTTCTGTGGGGCTACCCATACATTACAAGGGTTAAATGTTCTTTTAGTTTAGCGGTCCATTAAAAAACAGCTTTAAGTAAACTATCCCTCAACTCCCACAGGCTTCTATGCAACTGGTCCCATCGGTCACCTTCTGAGATCATCATGTACAATGTAGGCCCAGCAGTCATGCATTGTAAGTGAGGATGTCAAGCTCCCATCGACAACGTAGAATGATGGAAAAAAGAGGAGAGCACCAGCTGCTGGGGAGTGAGGAATACATTGAATAAAACTACTTGTTAGTGATACCGTAGACAAAAGAAAGCATTTTAACTATTTTAATGTGGGGAGAGCCCCAACTGTTTGAGTGACTTTGGACTTCAGCTTTATGCAACTCATTTCTGTATTCATTTATATATTTCTCCCTCTGGAATAGCATACTTTTATGCAAGGTCATACCCTGGTTACTATATTCCAAAGTCTGAACCCAAAAACCAGACTCCAAATGTGATCAGCCATGATAAGTTACACATATTATAATACTACAAGCTTCAAGATGTAGGAGCAGTCATATTTATATCACTGGACTGTTCAGCACCTGTCATCACTTCTTATACATTTGCACCACCAATGTTACAGCAGCATAATGACCCTGTTATTGACCACTACCTACACATAACATCCTCTTCTCATCAACACAATGTCCCTGTTGTCATCAAAACCTATATACGTGTGTACCACCCACCTTTTGCAGTGCCATATACTTATCTACGCTCAGGTGACCTTTTGCTATACATTTGTAACATCAGCTATACAGTAGTGCAGATTTCTGTAATTTTCTATATCTATGTATCCATCGACAAGTTTGTTAGTACCTTTACAGCTTACTGAAACAATGCTTCATTCCTCCTGCAAAGGGATGAAATATAAAGCAACAGTCTCATGCATTTGGTATATTAGAGTAAAAAAAGATACAATTATTGCATATTCTACAAAAATATTCTAAATAGCCTGACAGATTTGTTGGTACATATAGAAGAAAATATAAAAA
Organism: Rana kukunoris; assembly: GCA_029574335.1. NCBI lineage: Eukaryota > Metazoa > Chordata > Amphibia > Anura > Ranidae > Rana > Rana kukunoris. The sequence goes on along the minus strand of CM056050.1, from coordinate 211,331,977 downwards.
TAATAATAAGTAATTTGTTTCGCACATCTTCAATCTTGTAATCAGCCAGACAAATTAAAAGGAGAAAAGTAGTCACTTGCTGTCTGGTATCATGTGCATCACACTGAGTATGGACCTCAATTGTATGAGGAGATTAGAAAGATTATTATAGTCTAGCATGTCAAAAAGGAAAAAAGTTATAAGATCATCTTCAAGCAGCTTGGTGTTTCTATGACTACAGTTGCAAATATTATTAGGTAGTTTAAAGTTCTTGAGTGTAGGTGTCAAAAATCTGCGGCTTCCCATATAGATAAGAATTATTGGATCTGGTTTACATGTGTATGTAGCACTACCCCCACACAAGGGGGGGGGCGCCGATAACTGGTTCACCTACCCCTGCACAACCAAACAACATGCATTCAGCTTGCATCCAAACGCAAGAAGTCAGTCCCTTGGCTTTATTTTTATGTTTTACTAAGGGCAATAACTTGGATATGGTGAAAGTATATATGCCCAACTTCAATCAAGAACAACAAGGGACATCTTCCTTCCTCTGTATAAAAGATACACACAGACCTTAGTGGATTTAGTAGCAAAAGTCCATTACAGACTAGGAGCTCTCAGACCCTTTTGGAAATAGCACAAAAACTTGAAGCAAACTACATGCGGAGTGTATCCTTTTTTTGTGTAGATCTGCTCCCAGCTACAGTGCTTGCAGGCACTACCAGCCCTTCAACCCTATGCGAGACGGTATCCAACCTCCCTGGACAGGACTGCAAGAGGAAACTCGATCCCAGATAGAACAGAAGGAGAATGTAAACAAAGAGAGTCAAGGAAAACTTCCAAAATGATACAAGTTGAACTTAAAATTTAAGATTAATTCGGTGCCCGATGGCAAACACTCATCGGCAAAACAGATATGGCAAAACCACAATACCATGAGACATTGTATGATTCCGACAGCCACAGGCATGACTCCCAGAGGCAAGATCGGATTTGTATCACCACACCTAAAGTGCTGAGATAGCTTATCCTTGCTGTAAAGGTTATGAAACAAAAAATGATTATGCAACCAATCATTTATGTCAATTTTATTAAATTAGAAATATTCTGCTGCATCATAGAAGCAAAAGTCAGATTTTTTTATTAACCACTTCCCAACCGAGTCATTGTAAAATGACATCGGCGGGAACCTCTCCTCTTTCAGACTGGACGTCATATGACATCCTTGCTTTTGCTTTTGCGGCCTATATTTATGCACTAATCGCTGTGTAAATGTGAATGGTCCCAAAAATGTGTCAAAAGTGTCCGATATGTCTGCCGCAATGTCACGGTCACAATAAAAAAAACAAAGGAAACAAAAAAAAAAAAATCGCAGATCGCTGCCATTACTAGTTAAAAAAAAATGCTATAATTCTATTCCCTATTTTGTAGACGCTAGAACTTTTGTGCAAATCGATCAAATACGCTTACTGCTATTTTTTACCAAAAATATGTAGAAGAATACATATCAGTCTAAACTGAGGAAAAAAATAAAGTTTAAAAAAAAAAAAATTATGATATTTATTAAATCAAAAAGTAAAAGATAGTGTTTTTTTTCAAAATTGTCGCTCTTCTTTTGTTTACAGCGCAAAAAAATAAAAACCGCAGAGGTGAACAAATACCACCAAAAGAAAGCTCTATTTGTGGGAAAAAAGGACATCAATTTTGTTTGAGGGCCACGTCGCACGACCACGAAATTGTCATTCAAAGTGCGACAGCGCTGAAAACTAAAAATTGGTCTGGGCAGGAAGGGGGTAAAAATGCTCTGTATGGAAGTGGTTAAATGCTGAATAAATGATGATGGATGGCAACATGTTTTGTCACTTTCAAGTTATTTCAGAGAAAAGGAAGGGTTCTTCTTTTTTCCTGGAAGGATACCAACTAATTTGTCCACAGCTGTATTATTCACTGCTTAGCACTTTAAAATGTACCTCTTACCAAGTGTAATGCTTTATCTTCCCCCTAGCAATGCAATAAATATTTTTGCCACAGATGACACTGATCACTTCTTATACTTACACTTTACTAACCGATTGGCAGCTTCTGCCTGTCTCTGCTAAATCGCTCCACTGACTTCTGCTAGTCCAACGCATAGATTTAAAATACAGTAAAACCTTGCATTGCGAGCATAATTTGTTCCAGAAACATGCTTGTATTTCAAAGCACTTGTATATCAAAGCAAATTTCCCCATAAGAAATAATGATAACTCAAACAATTTGTTCCACAACCATTTTATCTACAATTCCTTCAGTTTATAGTCCATATAAAAAGATCATAGCAATGTGATAGGTTGTGTAACCATAAAATGTTCACCCACAAATGAAAGCCTCCAAAAGAGGATTAGAACCAAAATCCAGCAGGAACTACAGAGTATAAAAGAAAAGAGGTGCCCCCCTAAGTGTAGCAATATGTTGCTAAACATTGTACCTTCTTTAAATGTAACCATATTGCTACACTTAGGCCTCGTACACACGATAGGTTAGCCAGAGGACAGCGGTCTGATGGACCATTTTCATCGGTCAAAACCGATCGCGTGTGGGCCCCATAGGTTATTTAACCTTCGGTTAAAAAAAAAGCCAACTTGCTTTAAAATTAACCTATGGATTCCTAACCCATAGGTCAAAACTGATCGTTAGTAGGCACGACAATCGGTTAAAAATCCACGCATGCTCTGAATCAAGTCGACACATGCTTGGAAGAATTGAACTTCATTTTTTTTTAGCACGTCGTTGTGTTTTACGTCACCGCGTTCTGATACGATTGTTTTTTTAACTGATAGTGTGTAGGCACATCAGACCATCAGTCAGCTTTATCGGTTAACCCAGCAGTCCTTCAGACTGTTCTCATCGAATGGACTGATCATGTGTACAAGGCTTTAGAGGTGCCTCTCTTCTCTTTTATATTCAGGTTTGACATGACTATCAAGACTTTGATTGTATATTAAGTCAAAATGTATTAAAAAACGCTCTCAAACCAAGTTACTTTCAAACCAAGATTTTACTGTAACAACAACATATAAAGCCATTGACAACTCCAGCTACATTATAAATCAAAATATAACCCAAAGGCCAGCTCTCAAACTTCCTCTCATGCTCATCTCCAGGACTTTTCCAGAGCCTCTCTCATTCCCTGGAACTTGCCCCAATCTGTCCAGTTATTTCTTTCTTTGTTCACCTTTAAAAAAAAAAGTTTGCCTTTTGTTTAAAAAACAAAAAAACAAAAAAAAAAACAGCCTGCAGCCTTTAAAAACATTGCACTCGCGGTCAGCAGAGCGCAGGTGCAATGTCAGTATTCTGCAGACTCTCAGGCTGCATTCACATCTAGGCGTCGGCGGCAGCAGGCGTATTCGGGCGACATGCAATAGGCGTTTTGTCCCCGCGATTTGCGGCGACAAAACGCCTATTGCTTTTTTGCTGGTGGGCAGAATTTACACTGTCGGCTATGGCCGAACGCCCGATACGCCTGAAAAAAAGGGTCCGGGACTTGTTTCAGGCTTCACGCTTCAGGCGTATCGGCGTTCGGCGTAGAGATGTGAACCATCTCCATAGCCGACAATGTAAATTCCCCCCTCCAGCGTATGTCAGGCTGCTTCAGCGTCGGGCTTCAGGCGACAAAACGCCTAGATGTGAATGGAGCCTCAGAACACTGTCTGCCCCTACATCCGATACGGGCAGACAATTACTGAATGTCTGGAAGATCAATGAACTATGAGAGCGCTCACCAAAGCCCTTGTGGTTCACTAAGAACTACGAGTGGTATTTCAAATTCATTCACCAGAGACTGAATGAAAGGCTGTGTGGGCGGAGCCCTGCAATTTTCAAATGGTGCCAGTGGGTGTGGGGAGAAGATCCCTGTCCACTATCACAAAGCAGAGAGTGCTGTCAGCGGGAGGTTGCTGCACAGGAGCATGTATCGTAACATGCAACACGCTCCTAAAAGGTAAACTTAGCCTTTAAACGATCACTAAAAAGAACTAAATTTAATTCAAGCAAGACTATCCAGCATCCACTTAAAAAATAAACTTACTTCTGCTTTCTCCATCAGCAAATTAATCATAGTTATTAGCCTTTGTATAGATTTCCACTCTTTTAGATCATAAGTGTCAACATGCAGGGCCCTCCGAATCCTTTTGTATCACATTGTATTGTAAGTGTACCATCTTTTAGATTGTAAAGTGATATGCACATGGTTGGTTCTATAGAAATGCTATATAATAGTAATAATAATAATAATAATAATAATACTTCTGCTATGTTGATTGTTTAGCAGCATAATACCCTTCTCACTGCCATCTATCAGCACTTACTGTGCATAGGTAATAATCACTTCTCAGTAGCGCAGTGTCCCTCTCATTATCTGTCAACACTCACTATACATATGTAACATTTATCACTGTCTATCATCACTATATATATACACATATGTGCTATCTGCTCCTCAGTTTCTCAATGTCACTCTCACAATTTTTTAATAAAACTCATTATATATAAAGGTCATGCACTGTTCAATAGCACATATCTTGTTAACGATATCATTTCTCATATAAACACGTACCATCCACTGCTGAACCGCACAAATTCAAGGATATCCCTCCATCCATGCTCCAAGGCAAACAAACCAAGTGGTTTAAAGACTAGAAAAAAAAACTGCCCTCAAGTTTTCATTAATATTTTATCCAGAGGTCATTTCAGCACCTTTATGCTTGATAAAATTTGGCAATGCACAACAGATCAAAAATGGATCAGATGATAGAAAACTGATAGAAGAATAATATGGCGTTTGGTGTTGTACACCATAATCACATAGTTGCAAAAGCCAACGTTTCGGAGCCACGCAGGACCCCTTGGTCACATGCCTGATGAAGGGATTCTGCGTGGCTCTGAAACGTTGGCTTTTGTAACTATGTGATTAAAGTTCTTGAACGTAAAAGAAAACCCCACATTTTGGGTTGTCCCCAGAAAAAGTAATATAGAGGGGAAATCTTTAATTTTCGGTGATCTGGGGGTCCCCAATGAATTCCCTTAATTTGTAGAGACTTTTACTTCCTGTTTTAGCTATTGGACAGGAAGTGAAGGTAAAACTCTCAATAGAACACATGGCAAAAAATAAAGTGACAGGATTTGTAGCCCTCCCTTACTCAATCCAAAAAAAAAGGTTTTGTCTATAGTTTTACTTGAAGAACTACCCAAATATGCATCAGAAAAGCTACGGAAACTGGAGGCTCATTTTAAAAAGGGCCAAAACACTGCTCCTAATGGGAGCAGGGACGCTTTAGGAGTGGTGCATACACCGTTCCTAAAGTGCCTCAAAAGATGCTGCTTGCAGCGCAGCGTCCCAGTGTGAAAGCACTCTAGCTTTCACACTGGAAATTCAAATGATGCATTTTCTGCAGGCTCTATTTTTAGTGCTAAAGCACCTGAAAAATACCTCCAGTTTGAAAGGGGTCTAACTAATTAATATGCATGTGCACCTTCTTAATGGCAATACCTGGTGCAGGCTACACCCCTAAGTATGGCAATGCCTGGTTGTCTAGCTGTTTAAATGACATAGTACTCTCATTTTCTTTTTTGGATTTTGTTCTTCATTTAGTGTAGACTGATAACCGTTTTTTTTTTTTTTTTTTTTCTGTGCTAAGAATTGTATGCTCATTTCATCTTGCTATTAGAAGAGAGGACATTTCATTTACGACATTATAATGTATATATCTTACACAGCCTTGTATTGTGTGGAACATAGCATTCTATATGGTAAATTAAATTCCAGAAAGGCCATTTATTCTAACATGCAGAAAGGTTTGGTACAGCCCATTCTTGTCTGCCTTCCAGATAAAATTAAATAGATTTACTCTTTTTGATATTTATTGATTCCTTGGCTTTCTTGCAACAATTGCTGCCAGAGAGCCAAGGGCAGACGTAGGACAATTCACAGTGACCACTGAAAAGCCAGTGTGTCGCAAACCAGAGAAATAAAGTGCATTACATATCATGTATGATAAAAATATGCTGAATAATGGATTTTACTATGGGATCCTTTGTGGAGAAAAAAAAGCTCAGTTCTGTCATTGGTAATGTCTTTCTAACAATTCTCTATCCTGCAAGGAATGTTTATATGAAAAAAAAAATGCAAAACAAATTTGGAAGCCTCATAAAAAATATGCTTTATAAGGACGACTTCCCTGAGCACTATGGTATCATGAGAGGTGGGGGGGGGGGGGGTCGTGAGAAGATTGGGGGGAGTCAGGGGTTATGAATTGTCCTAGGATGGAACATTAAGACCCCTTTCACACTGAGCCGTCTATAGCGTCGGCGGTAAAACTCCGCTATTTGTACCGCCTACGCTATGGGCGGTTTTTCCCCAGCTAGCGACCGAGAAAGAGTTAAAACCCTCCACAATGCGCTGTTGCAGCAGCCCATTGCCAGCGGTATAGCCGTGCTGTCCCATTGATTTCAATGGGCAGGAGCGGTAAACACACCGCTCGTTCACCGCTCCAAAGATGTGGCTAGCAGGATTTTCACACTGAAGTTAATGTAACAGCTTTTTAAGGGCGGATTGCAGGCGCTATTTTTAACGCCTGCAATACGCCCTCAGTGTGAAAGAGGTCTTAGGGGAATTTGTGTCGGGAGGGGGGGAGTGGATTTGTGCTAGAAAGGGGAATTTGGTGGGGTGGGGTGGGGAGGAAGTTGTACTAGGAGAGGTGGTATGGAACGGGGAGGAGATTTGTGCTAGGGGAGGAAATTGGGGGAGAGGAGGGTTGGAGTGGGGGTGTACTAAGAGGGGAAATCTGAGTGGTAGAGCATTTGCGCCAAGGAGTGTTTTATTTAAGGGGTGGATTTGTGCAGTGGAGATTTGCAGGGAATAAGGGTTTGAGCTGAAGGGGGGGGTCAAAGATCTGTACTGGGAGGAGGGGGAATTAATGCTTAGGGGATAAGGATAAGCATGCAGGATTAGTGCTGCTTTTGGGGGGGGGGGTGATTTTTGCCACAATATAATGCTCCTTGATCTTGGGGGGGCAGTTTGGCATGTTCACCCTGGGCTCTAGGTGACCTTGTCCCAGCGCTGTATTATACTTATTCCACGCTCACTTCACCGGATTATTTCTTTCCGATACTTCACAACAAAAATGCAGTCATTCCTTAAAATGCATCAGGGTACTTACTTAAGTTTTTCCATAGCACTAATTTACGCTGACAACTATGCCTATATCAGTGATGGCGAACCTCGGCACCCCAGATGTTTTGGAACTACATTTCCCATGATGCTCATGCATTCTGCAGTATAGTCGAGCATCATGGGAAATGTAGTTTCAAAACATCTGGAGTGCCAAGGTTCGCCATCACTGGCCTATATAATATAGAACAACTAGATCCACTACAAGGTCGTCAAGAGCAGGTCCAAAAACGGAATGCTTGCAGCACTGGGGTTCTGGGTTAGATTCTAAGCAAGAGTTTTTTTGTAGTTTCTAGTGTTTTACATTTTTTTCTGGCTGCTCTAAATTGTGTCTTTTTCCAAGCTTCTTACCGAGTTAATTATTAAAAGCAGAATACATGTCAACACATGTGCAGACCATCAGATTAACTAGGGTGAATACTGCTGTGAATGGTGAAGACAAAATCTTTAAAGGAATATTAAATGAAGCTCCTACACTGATAGGGCTTGGGAAAACTAGTTCATACACTTGCCATATATGTATATCCTAGCAGTGTAGACTTTTGTGCTCTCAATAAAAGATAAATATTTAGAAATTAAAAATTAAAAAGGTAGATCATCATGGTTTTAAGTTTGAGTACATTAACCACTTAAGACCTAGACCAATATGCAGGTAAAAGGACCTGGCCCCTTTTTGCGATTCTCCACTGTGAGACTCACAATTGCGCGGTCGTGTGACGTGGCTCCCAAACAAAATTGGCGTCCTTTTTGGTGGTAGAACTTTCTTTTGGTGGTATTTGATCACCTTTGTTTTTTTTTTTGTTTGTTTTTTTGCACCATATACAAAAATAGAGCGACAATTAAAAAAATATATATATATATATTTTTTACTTTTTGCTATAATAAATATCCCCAAAATACGTATTCTTCTACATATTTTTGGTAAAAAAAAAAATAATAATAATAAAACCCAATAATTGATTGGTTTGCGCAAAATTTATAGCGCTTACAAAATAGAGGATAGTTTTATGGCATTTTTATTTTAAAAAAAAATTCTACTACTAATGGCGGCGATCAGCAATTTTTTTTCGTGACTGCGACATTATGGCGGACACATCGGACAATTTTGACACATTTTTGGAACCATTGTCATTTTCACAAAGTGCTATAAAAATGCACTGATTACTGTGAAAATGACAAGGGGTTAAATGTGCCCTACGGGAGTGACTCTTACTGTAGGGGGGCGTGGCTGGACGTGTGACGTCACTGATCGTGGTTCCCTATAACAGGGAACAGACGATCAGTGACACTCTCACTAGGAAGAACGGGGAAGGTGTGTCAACACTCACCTCTCCCCGTTCTTCAGCTTATGTGACCCGATCGTGGGACATCGGCGGCGATCGGGTCCGCGGTCACGTGCTCGTGACCCACAGCTGGGAATCTTAAAGGGAAAGTACCTGTACGCCCATGTGCCCAGCCGTGCCATTCTGCCGACGTAAATAGAAATGTAGTGTTCCTTAAGTGGTTAACAAACCAACAAACAATCTCATTTCAATTATGACAATAGAAGTGGGTACAGTATGACAGCCATTCGGTGCCATATGGAGGCCGTGTAGTACATGAAAAAATTAAAGGAAACCTGTAGTGAGGAGGTATAAAGGTTTTCACAACTTCTATAATTTGCATTTCTGTTTCAGGTCATTTATTGAAGAAAAGGGGCTAAACAGACAGCAGAACAACATTTTCAAGAATCAGGTCTGTTATTGCAGCCTCCTTTTTTCTCTTAGTACTGGTTCTCTATAAGTGTTGAATACAGGAAACACAGGGGGTGTATTTACGAAACACAGGGGGTAAATCCACTTTGCACTACAAGTGCAATCTACAAATGCAAAGTGCACTTGAAATTGCACTGAAAGTGCACTTGGAATTGCAGTCGCTGTAAATCTGAAGGGTAGATCTGAAATTAGGGGAAGCTCTGCTGATTATATCATCATGTGAAAGCTAAAAAGCTGTTTTTAAATTTTCCTTGCATGTACCCCTCGGATCTACAGAGACTGCACTTCCAAGTGCACTTCCGGTGCAATTTCAAGTGCAGTTTGCACTTGTAGTGCAAAGTGGATTTGCCTTTATTAAATAACCCCCATGGTATTCCACTGCCAATACCGCCTAACCTTTCAAGGTCTCATATGGTGTTTTCATTCAATCTTTTAAATAACTTTCCTAATAATAATCATCTAACACATCAATCTACATATGGGCACATCACTATATTTTTATTGAATTATTAAAGCAATCCTGGATATCCTATGTACAGTTTTGAGAAAAAGTTTTTCAACATCGGTCAGTCAAGGTCATTGGTGGAAAAAAGTTTTAACAGTTATATTTAGTAACTAATGAAACTTTTATTCTTGGTGTAGGGCCCTGCTCCTGTTGAGTTGGCGCTATTTTGTAAATTTAGTTATCCGAGCTGTAGTTTAGCTCAGATTTCTTGCCAAATTATGGGTCTCTGTTCCAGCTTGGCTGTGTTGCGCATCTTCCACCTGACTGTGGGTGTCGCTCTCACCAGGGGTCAAGGTTGGAATTGAAATGGACTGGGTGTATTGGGTGCCTCTTGCCCAGAGACAGCTCAGTGGCATGGTCCCCGCTGCTGTGCATTCTGGGGAGGGGTACATAAGAGGCAGACCCCGTTCTGGCGGTGTCTTCCGATCCTGACCTGGTGGCCCTCTTGGCCTCAAGGATGTATTAGCAACCTTTTTGGTCTCGGGGCCTGCTAGCCCGAGGCACCACTACTGAGAGTAGGCCCAGAAGTTTCTGGGGGCCTACTGGTCCAAGGATGGTCCTGTGCCGTCTTCATTGCAGGAAGGAGCTGAATAATTGAGAAGTCAATTAGAGGATGCATCCTGACCAATGTACCTCACAGTGCGGCTGGCTCGGCTGAAAGATCCTAGCACCGTGAGCTGTGTAAACTTTCTTGGAACTTTACAAAGTGTTTGTGTAGTTACATGATACTGTGGCAGAGGACCGTGTAACGACTCGTCAGTATTCATCAAGTCTGTGGCAGAGACTGTTGAGTGAGCTTCACACCGGCTGCTAGGCCAGTGAGAGAGGCCTATCCGGTGGTCGCCGAATCCAGTGTGGCACAGTTGCCCTCTGGATCCAAGATTGTACCCGCAAAGCAAGGTACCTGAATCTTCTCTAACCCTCTGTCCCTCTAAAAGGAACTTGTTAATAAAACGTTTGACGCAAAAGGAAACTAAGTGTTGGTGTGGATATTTGTAACTCTTTAAGAAGGACCCCTAGGACAAACGTGGTGAACAGTAAGGTAATGGCAGACCCTTCGGGGGTAGTGCTACATTGGTAAATAACTTCTTTGCATTATGCTGTGCAAAATGTCCATCGGGGAAATTGCCAACTAATGTACATCGATGCCCAAAAAAATATCCCCAGCTTTGTCACCCTAGGGCTCATTTGCTTGAGGTATATACAGTGTGCCCTTTCACTGATCTTCGTGGGCTGCCGACCCTAGAAATAGTGGGGTTGATTTACTAAAACTGGAGTGTGCAGCTGTGTATGGTAGCCAATCAGCGTTCACTTGTTTAGTTAAAAGAGGTTGTAACCCTGCCGAAAAAGAAGAAGAAAGAAAAAAGAAGAAGAAAGAAGAAGGAAAAAAAAAGAAGAAGAAAGAAGGATTCTGTTCTTTTAAAAAAATTTAAAGGATCACTAAAGGATTTTTTTTTTTCGCTAAATAGCTTCCTTTACCTTACTGCAGTACTGGTTTCATGTCCTTATTGTTCGTTTTTGCTTTGAAGTTGCTGTAATCCTGCTCTGTTCTCCACACATCCTGCTTGTCTGTTTCCTTATCACCACCATACTGGGAGCTTTCTCACGGTGGTTTAAGCTGTCATTACTGTGTGTCTAAAACTTCCCAGAACCAATCAGATTCATTTTAAAAACAAAACACTGCCCTGGATTTGTTTGTTTTTGTTCTGTGTGTCTATTTCTACTTTGCAAAAACATGAAGCCAGTTCAAAAGTGAAACTAACCTGCACATTATATGATTGATTTTTATCTATTTTTAATCATTTTGAAAATGAATCATTTAACTTTTATGTCTCTATACCCTGTAAACAGTCATTTCAGCAAAAAAATGTTTTTCCTTTAGTGACCCTTTAACCACTTGCTTACTGGGCACTTATACCCCCCTCCTGGCCAGGTGATATTTCAGCTTCCGGCACTGCGTCGCTTTAACTGACAATTGCGCGGTCGTGCGACGTGGCTCCCAAACAAAATTGACGTCCTTTTTTCCCCACAAGTAGAGCTTTCTTTTGGTGGTATTTGATCACCTCTGCGGTTTTTATTTTTTGCGCTATAAACAAAAAAGAGCGACAATTTTGAAAAAAATACAATATTTTTTACTTGTTGCTATAATAAATATCCCAATTAAAAAAAAAAAAAACATTTTTTTCTCAGTTTAGGGCGATGCGTATTCTTCTACATATTTTTGGTAAAAAAAAAAAAAAAAAAATCGCAATAAGCGTCTGGTTTGCGCAAAATTTATAGTGCCTACAAAATAGGGGACAGAATTATTATTTTTTATTATTTTTTTTTTACTAGAAATGGCGGCGATCTGCGATTTTTATTGTGACTGCGACGTTATGGCGGACACATCGGACACTTTTGACACATTTTTGGCGTCATTCACATTTATACTGCGATTGGTGCTATAAATATGCACTAATTACAGTATAAATGTGACTGGCATTGAAGGGGTTAACACTAGGGTGTGAGGAAGGGGTTAAATGTATTCCCTGCATAGTGTTCTAACTGTAGGTGGAGGGGGGGTGACTGGGGAGGTGACCGATCTGTGTCTCTATGTACAAGAGACACAGATCCGTCTCCTGCTCTCCAGAGACAGGACGCTGTCTCTATGTAAAACGGCAATGAGAGATGATCTATGAGATCATCTCTCATTGGCCGCACAGATCACATCGCAAACGGCCACTCTGATTGGCCGTTCGCGGCGATCTGTGATTGGCTGTGTCCAAGGGACACGGGCAACACAGTGTTTCCCCGCAGCGCGCTCTGGAGCGCGCGCCGGGAAACAGCTAGTGACAAGCCGTCAATTGACGGCTTGTTGACAATTTAGATTCGCGCTAGAGCCGTCATTCGGCTGTAGCGCGGATCTCAAGTAGTTAAACCGCATAGTGCTTGTGCGGTGTCATCCATCCCTTTGTATGCTGTAAAAAACCTGGTTGCTCCTGCCTGTTCCTCTATCCCCCTTAGTGTGCTGACTACGGTAATCATGGCTGCTGATCCATGGATACCATGGTCAGTTTATGTGCCTCTGTCATCCTGCTGCTTTCCCTCTCCCCCTCCCTCTCACTACCTAGTGATAAAAAAAAAAAACTGCACTTCTGCCGCTATTCTGTGAGGCAGTAAAGTTTACTGATCCCAATTACTACCCGCCCCTCTGTAAGAATATGATATGCTACACAGGGTCGGTGTTTCTTGGGAATTTGCCAGCTAAATACCTTTTTCCACATCGCTGATGTGCTGTCAAATGACCGCCTGGCTGACATCAGGTGGAAATCTCAGCCCCTCCCACTGTAGCTCTTAGATTGGGGAGGTGAAAGGAGGGCAGTCATGTGACCGCACATCGGTGATGTCAAAAGGGTATTTAGTTGCGGAATTAAAAAAAAATAAAAAACACAGACACTGTGTAGTATTTTCTATTACAGAGCGGTTGGTAGGAACTGGGATCAGTGGCTTTACAACCAGTTTAAGCTTTGACAAAAAAATCTGCAAAGCTGATTGGTTTCTATGCAGAGCTGTACCAGATTTTGCACTCTCCAGTTTTAGTAAATCAAACCCAGCTTCTTACTAGTATACAGTGTCTTGAAAAAGTAATCATACCCCATGAAATGGTGCATTTGTAATCAGCCTCCCTGAGTCAAAACTTTGTAGAACTATCTTTCGCTGCAATTACAGCTCCAATTCTTTTTGGGGATGTCTTTCCCAGCTTTGCACATCTACAGAGTGACACTTTTGCTCATGCTTTGCAAAATAGCTTAAAGGGGTTGTAAAGGTTTGCTTTTTATTTTCTAAATAGGTTCTTTTGAACATTCACAGCATCTCCCTCAGGGATGTAGTCCCAAGGGTGGGGGTGAGCACGCTGACTAACCCCCAGCCAGAACAGCTCAGATGAGGGCAAGTTTACTGAGGCGGAACAGGAAGTGAGAAATTCAGACAAAGAAAAAAAACAGAAGGGAAATCGAAGGAAAAGGCAAGTGACCCAACAATGCACTAGCTTAAAGGAACGTATTTAGAAAAAAAAAATTAACCTTACAACCCCTTTAAGCTCTGTCAGATTGGATGGAGAGCTTCCGTGAACAGCAATTTTCAAGTCTTGCTTCAGATCTCATTTGGATTTAGGTCTGGACTTTGACTTTAACACATGAATATGCTTTACAGCTCTGATACATGGCTTCTGCAGGAGGGGCTGAGATCTCCCTCTGACATCAGCCAGGGAGGTCACATGGTCGCTCAGCCCCTGTCTCAGAGTAAAGCGGCCACAAGTCACGTGACCAGCCGGAAGATCGCACTAAACAAGCCTTGTTTTTAGAAAAAAATCTTACAGTGTGGTATGTAATGCCTATAGTGTGCCTATAATAGAGTGCCTATACCCAGGGTAAAAAAATGTTTTTGTTTTTTAATAATTACCCATTTTTTTACAAACATCAAAAACAAGATGCTTCCATGGCGCAAGTTCCTAAGAAGAGATCATAGCATTCTTTCTCTTCATACAGAATGTCGCCTGAAACTTTGTATGAGCAGAGGCAGAGCAAGAAAAAAAAAGGGGGGGGGTTATGAGTCAGTCCTATTTAACTGTATTTGTAATCTGAACTTCAGCTTTATAGCTCTGCAAATAAAAGGGTCAGATTAGTTAAGGTTAAACTAGAGCTCCTCGAGCTGGCTAAAAATAGCCAATATATGAAACATTTCTTATTTAGCTGGCAAGAACCATGGTAAAATGTGTTTATGTCCTGAACAAATACACAAAATATTTCCTTTAAAAAAAAAATATATATATATATATATATATATATATTAAAAATACGATAACCATGACTCAATATTCAAGCTATCCATTTATTATATATTTGATATTTCTGCAGTTCTTACTAGAGCTAACAGGTCACAATGACATGGAAAATATTATTATTTCTGAGCAAACAGTATGTTTTGCTAGCCATTTGTATAAGAAATACATAAAATGTCCATTGGTTTCCCCTTTCAAATGGCATTCAATTTTATGCAAAGCAAGCAAGAAAATTACATTCATCAGCATGGCTTTGCAAAAATTTATGAAAATGTCCCATTCAACGTGTACAAAGTTACTCATAATTAACAAATATTATTAAGTTTACAAACAAGACAAAAAAAAAAAGGAAAAAAAAAGTTATTTAAGATCCCCATTATAAATACATATTTACACGACTTTTCATTAACACCATTTAGACAAAGTAGAATTTGAAACAACAAATGCAAAAGGATGCTCGCCTACCATTTTTCTACTGCCTAGAATCCATTCCATGAAGTTGACTTCAACCAATTATTTTTTGTTGTTGTATAAAGAACTCTAGGAGTTGCTTAAAATCTTATATAAAAACAAACAAAAAAAAAACCACATGTATTGCAATGGTTTATTAAATAACCAAAATGGTATGTGGTATGTTTACATACAGCATCCATGCATTGAATAAACCTATGCATATGCTGCCAAACACAAGTCACATCAAACAGAGACAACTATGCTAGTTTAAATGCTGCAAATTACATTAAAATGTTATCTATGGTTGCATACCGCCTGACCCCTAAACTCTGCGTTGCATACCGCCTGACCCCCTGATCTCTGCGTTGCATACCGCCTGACCCCCTGATCTCTGCGTTGCATACCGCCTGACTCCTGGCCACTTCCCTTAATCTTCTTAAAGATAATCCACTTGGTAATCTTTGATCTCTATGTCGTAAGGGTTGTCAACCCATCCTAGCATGTGATTTATATCTTATGTCACATAATTATTCATTCCCATTACAAAAACTAAAATAAATAAACATGTGTGCAGTTGTTGAAGAATACTTGAATTAATTTAATCACTTCAGCCCCAGAAGGTTTTACGCCCTTCCTGCCCAGGCGAAATTTCAGCTTCCGGCACTGTGTTGCTTTAACTGACAATTGCACAGTCGTGCGACGTGGCTCCCAAACAAAATTGGTGTCCTTTTTTCCCCATAAATAGAGCTTTCTTTTGGTGGTAGTTGATCACCTCTGCGGTTTTTATTTTTTGTGCTATAAACAAAAATAGAGCGACAATTTTGAAAAAAAAATCAATATTTTTTTACTTTTTGCTGTAATAAATATTCCCCAAAATATATATATATATATATATATATATATATATATATATATATATATAAAAATCCTCAGTTTAGGCCGATACGTGTTCTTCTACTTATTTTTGGCAAAGAAAATGCAATAAGCATTTATCGATCGGTTTGCGCAAAATTTATAGTGTTTACAAAATAGGGGATAGTTTTATGGCATTTTTATTATTTTTGTTTTACTAGTTATAGCGGCGATCTGCGATTTTTTTATTGGGACTGCGACATTATGGCGATACATCGGACACTTTTGTGACTATTTTGGGACCAATCACATTCATACAGTGAACAGTGCTATGAATATGCACTGATAACTGTATAAATGTGACTAGCAGGGAAGGGGTTAAATGTGTAGCCTAGTTT
Organism: Rana kukunoris; assembly: GCA_029574335.1. NCBI lineage: Eukaryota > Metazoa > Chordata > Amphibia > Anura > Ranidae > Rana > Rana kukunoris. The sequence goes on along the minus strand of CM056050.1, from coordinate 211,316,007 downwards.
GTGTTCTAACTGTAGGGGGAGAGGGGTGACTGGGGGAGGTGACCGATTGTGTCCCTATGTACAAGGGACACAGATCGGTCTCCTCTCTCCCTAAAGGACGTGGAGCTCTGTGTTTACACACAGAGCTTCACGTCCCTGTTCAGTTTCTCGGCAATCGCGGGTGCCCGGCAGCGATCGTTGCCACCGGGCACGCTTACCGTGATCCCAGCAAAGCGGTGGGTGTACGCGCGCTTCGGCAGCGGCATGCTCGCGCCCCCTAGCAGCTTTAACCACTTGAGACCCGCATCACGTCCCTGGACGTCATCGGGTTTGTGCGGTGATCTCAGTGATGCCTGCAGCTGCAGGCATCATTCAGATATCGCCGTCTTCAGCCGGCGATTCTGTGCACCAGAAGAATGATCAAAGCGGCGGTTCCCCCGCTTGATTGTCGTTCTAGGCAGCGGGAGGGGACGCCCCCCCCTCCCACCGCCATCCGGTGCTTCTCCGGGCTCTCCCGTGCCATCGGGGGCCCGGAAAGCAAATCGGCCGGCGCTCCTTGATGAAGTATAGAGATGACTGGTGACCAGATGGTCACAGTCATCTCTATGATCGTCGGAGGACCTGGCACGACGTGATGACATCACGCCCGGTACCCGGAAGTAAACAAAGCCGCTATCACGGCTGTCGGCATGTAATCTGTGATTTTTTTTTCACCGATTTCATGCTTGTAAGCCTGTAGAAGAGATGTGGGGTCTTATTTACCCCACATCTCTCCATAAAGAGGACCTGTCACACGGATTCCTATTACAAGGGAGGTTTACATTCCTTGTAATAGGAATAAAAGTGATCAAAAAAAAAATGTAAAAAAAAGTGTAAAAATAAAAAAATTAAGTAAAAAAATAATAAAATAATAAAAAAACATTTAAAAAAAACGCCCCTGTGCCGGTCGCTCGCGTGCAGAAGCGAACGCGCATGCAAGTCCCGTCCACATATGTAAACAGAGTTCAAACCCCACATGTGAGGTATCATCGCATGCGCTAAAGCGTGTGCAACAATTCTAGCACTAGACCTCCTCTGTATCTTAAAAATTGTAACCTGTAAAAAAAATTAAAGCGTCGCCTATGGAGATTTTTAAGTACCGAAGTTTGGCGCCATTCCATGAGTGTGCGCAATTTTAAAGCATGACATGTTAGGTATCTATTTACTCTGCGTAACATCGTCTTTCAAATTTTACAAAAAAAAAGGCATTTGAAAAATTATTGCGCAAATACCATGCGAGAAAAAAAGTTGCAATAACCGCCATTTTATTCCCTAGGGTGTCTGCTAAAAAAAAATATAAAATGTTTGGGGGTTCTGATTAATTTTCTAGCAAAAAAATTTTGATTTTTACATAAAGGAGAAAAGTGCCAAAATAGGCCCGGGAACTAAGTGGTTAAAAGAACAATGGAGTCTTCCGCCCACCGTCATTTGACGGCGGGCTGTAGACAAGTGGAGGGACTGGCCTCAGGTGATACAAAGAGATTAAAGAAATCCTTCTTCATGAATTTTACCTGTGTCTGCAGTCTTCTCTTCATCCGTTCAAAGTGCAGAATGTATAAAGCTTGCCTGAGCTGTCAGAAAAAAAGGGGGCAGAAAGCTGAAGTGACACAGATCTCAGTGAGGAGAGTTCTGAGAGATGATAAAACGGAAGGGACATGCTGCCCCCCTTCACACAGCACACGGGAACACAAATGAGGCTTTCAATCAGTTGGGAGGTCCATTCCCTGTCACCATTCTTCTCTTGGTGTCAGGAAAACTTGCCAGAAGTGATTCATGCTGATAGCAGAGGAATGAAGCAGCAGACAGAAATGAAATTATAGAGGGATAAGCTTTATTTATATTTCATGTTTGAGGTTTACAACCACTTTAACTAGTTTGAAAGAGACAGTGAGCACAAAACACACAACCACATTAAGAAAAGAAACACAAGAAGTGCAATCTAATCTACCATTTCCGTAGAATGTAACATTGCAAGCTTTTTGAACAAATGAAAAAATTAATATGCAACATACACAATGACAATCTTGTACTATAATTCCTGTTTGCTTAATTAAAACATGAAGATATCTACTATATAGACTTTTTTTTTCAGCCCTGAAAAGAAAATCGGAGGCAAAAAAATATGTATTTTTTAGTATTTCTGTAGAAGCAAACTAAAATAATCAGGTGAACAACAGTGTATAATTTCATTGAGGAACTCCAGGAGAGTTAATACCTAATCATGTACAGCATGTATCAGCATGTCTGCAGAGCTGGATTTGTAACTGCTGAGAGTTCTCTATAAATTAATCTACCCACAATTCACCCAGAACACAATAATGCTCATGATATATTACAAATGCTGCCAATGTGGGTTTTCTAAGTCTTTAAAAACGTATATATTTCACCCTTCATACAGAATGGTTGGTAAAAAAAATCCACCTTAGGCTTTTAAAAATAAAATAAAAATCATTATCATGCCAAAATGGAAATGGCTCTAAAGGTTTTTAATTCTATTCTATCAGTGCATTGACCACTTCAAGTCCTTAGGACGTCCCCGTATGGCCTTGGGTTATAGTGTACTGCGATGATGGCTTCAACTGCCCTCCTCCAGCCACCACCTGCCCCTGCTCGGGGGAAGCGCCAGGAGAGGAGGAAGGTACATCCGTTTCAACCTGACTCCTGTGTTTTTTTTTGTTTACAAGCAGTTACCGTCATGTACAGAATCTGAAAAAACAATTTTCGATTGATCAGATGCTTTGGAGGCCAGTTAAGAGATCTGGGGTATAATAGACCCTAGATCTCTCCATAAAGAGGACCTGCCACAGCACACACTATCACAAGTAATGTTGTTCATCCCTTGTAATAGCAATCAAGTTGATAAAAAAAATTTAAGGGACAGAGTTGTAATAAATAAAATAAAAATTAAATTGCCCCCATCCCCCCCATGCCAACGAGCAAATGTAAACACATATGTAGGTCTGAGGCCTCGTACACACGATCAAATCTGTCTGCTGGAAACGGTCTGCTAGACGGTTTCAGCAGACAGATTCGATCGTGTGTACGGGCAAACAGACGGATTTGGCCACCCGACAGATTTCAAAGCATGCTTTGAAATCTGTCGGCTGGGAACCCGTCCGCCCGACATGTCTGCTGGTTAGTACGCTAACCAGCAGACATGTCTTCTCGCACACGCGCCAAATGGTTTTCGACGCATGCGCAGAAGTGTTTTACTTTCTGGTGCGGTGACGTGGCGGCGTCAACGTCACCGCCACATCACCGACACGTCAGCGTGCTGTCTGCTGGCGGGGATTTTGGTTTGCTCGTGTGTACACGCGAGCAAACCAAAATCCCAGCAGACAGATCTGTTCAAATCGGTCGGTCCGACCGATTTGAACAGACACATTTAATCGTGTGTACGAGGCCTTACACGCATATGTAAATGATCCTTGCCCCACTTGTGAGGTATCACCACGAACATAGCAAAAATTGTAGCACCAGACCTGATGTGTAACTCTAAACTGGTAACCTATAAAAGGGGTAGGAGGGTGGGGCCAAACCTCTGGCTCAGTTTGCCGCAGTGAACTGAGCCAAAAGTTGAAATGGGTACCTGTCAAAACCAGGTACCTACTCGACTCCAAACACTTTAAAGTGTTTTCTTGTGAGATTTGGGAGTCCTCATTTTTTTCGGTATCTCATCAGAACAATTGTGATGCCACCCTTTGAAGATTCATACAGGAATCTTAGGGTACCCGCTTTTCATTAACTTGGCTGTTTTACATCATTTGTAGAATGACTAAGCCAACACAACCTACTGTTAGTAGTGATGCTTTAAGAAGATAACCAGCATCCACTGCCCAGTAGACATGTGAATTTGTTTTCGTTAGAATGCATTTTTGTCCGAAAATCTGTTTTTTTCGTTATCGTTTTAACAAACGATAACGAAAGCGCAAGAAACGAAAACCGAAAGATCCGACATAAAAAATGCTTTATTTTAGTTTTCGTTGTGGTAAAAATTCAATATAGAGAGATTCGACATTATAGGGAAAAGATTCGACATTATAGGGAAAAGATTCGACACTATAGAAATAATAGATTCAACATTACAGAGATTAGATTTCGATTTATGAGAAAATAGATTTGACATTATAGAGAATAGATTTGACATTATTACTAGTCATACAACATTAGAATTCTTGTAGGCAGAATATTCAAACGGAAATGTACGATTCGATGTAAAGATTCGACGTTCCGTCTAATATTCTTTTGACCATTCAACAGAAACCAAGTATTATTGGATTTTCGGACGAAAGCTATTCCCCAACGAAAAACAATTTTTGGGAGTAACTAAATACATTTATTTTCCAAATGAAAACGAAAAAAACTAAACAAAATATTCCAGTCTGCACATGTCTACTGCCCAGCAGATGCAAATGTCAGGTAAAAGAAAATCAGTTTAAAATCCATAGACCTTGTGTATAGCCTTGTTTTATTGGCACATGGAAGCAATATATATTATATGCAAAACAAAAATCACATCTCTTTATTCTGAAAGGGTAGCTAGTAACAACTGAATCAAAAATTAGAAATCTGCCTCTGTTTCCTTGCTGTTAAATGATTGCTTTTGTAGGTTATGGAGTGGTGGTAATAAATAAATAATACATAACTTCTGTGAAAGGATTTGTGTGCCAAGAGGAATGGTTAGCTTATTTCAGCTGTCTGGCTTTTACATCAAAATGTAATATTTTTCCAGGACAATGCACCCAACCAGGCTATCTCTTCCAGGTGCTTTATGATACCAAAAACTGAACTGATAAAGGTTAGCTATTTGTTTTCCTACTCAGCCTTAAATGCAGTGAAGTAAATTACACAGATAAACAGACGGTTGTAAGCGCAATATGAATACAATGGAAATCTACAGTGAGGTAGAGCAACAGAACAGAAACAGAAATGTCAGTTCAGACTGGCAGACATATGAAAGCCGGCCATGCCACTCAAAACATACAAACTTCAGATAGTAATAAAAGGAAGTGAAAAAAGGACAGCATTACCAGACCAAAGAAACATTGGTCCTGCTATAGAAAAAAATAAATCGCACAGACTGGAGAGAAATGCAGAACTGCTAACAGGGTCACAGATTATTACAAAGTAAACGAGAGAGAGGGGACTTGTATCTACTTCCAGACCACCCCATAGAAGATAAACTGCTACAGGGCAGCCCTCCTGTGCAGAATCACATCTATACACACACACACACACACACACAAGTCTGCACTTCCACCTAGGGGGCGCGTGTCTACGCCACTGGAGTTCTGCGACTTTGCCCGACGATCAGCGGGTGCCAGGGGACATTCAGTGCCTGCCACCTGCAGATGGGCTTCTGCTGTGACACATACTGGGTGCACTAGTGAAATTGCACTCTGCAAGGGAATTGTTCCCCGAGCTTAACCAAAGTGGTGAAACTGCACTCTGCAAGCATTATTTTATCATGTGCAAGGAAAATGGAGAAAAAAAAAAAAAAAAGGGTATTTTGCCTGCGGATAATTAAATGAAAGTCAGCAAACCTTTACCTCATTCACCAAACTCTGGGAGTGATTCTCTTGCACAGGGCAACTGCAAGAGTCTATTTGCCTTTAGTAAATCAATCTTATGGGAGTATACACATATGATTACAGTAAAATAAAAGCCAAAAAAGTCAACAACACTGTTTTAAGAAAAGAGGTCATTACTGCAAACCTACTGTGCTAAATGAAAAAATTGAGTCATCACCACGAGAACACATGGAATATTAAATACGTCTTATGGTAAATGTAAAGGCATCATCCTGAGACTAAAAAACTCATTAAATGAAATGTTCATGAGACAGGAATGACTTGAATACCTGCTAGCATAATCAAAATGTATACAACCAAAGCTACTGAACATTATGCGGTCCTCAGAGTAAAAAGAAAGCCCATTCTTGAAGAATAGTGGCTGGAGGGGCATGTATGCATTCTGATTATATATATATATATATATATATATATATATATATATATATATATATATACATATATATATACACACACACATACACACACACATACACACACACACACACACACACACACACACACACACAGCAGGGTCCAGGTCCAGTGAATAGCCAGTACACCATTTGGTCAGCTGGGTTCTGGGTTCTGGGATCCACCCTGCAGACAAGTCTGGCCCAGGAGTCAGGAGATGTGGGAAACAGTGCAACACAAAGCTGCTGGCGATAAGCATGGAGTTGCCGAGTGTCCAGTCTGTGGGAGACAGACCAAGACCCAAAGCATAGGGCCCGAGCAGGAGAGCTGTGGTTACTAGCCAAATGGTCTGAATGTTTATTTCTGCAGCAGAATTGGAATGCTGAATACCCCATTGTGAGGGATCTTCTGTATTTGTTGAACTTTCTTTTGAATAAAAATGGGAAAAACCAGCCCTGAAACTGAGAAAAGTGAGTGGCAGTGTCTTTTAAGCTCTACAGACACACACACACACACACACACACACACTTGTCAAAAGTATTGGGACGCCTGCATTTACATGCTCATGAACATTAATGGAATCCCAGTCTTAGTCCGTAGGGTTCAATATTGAAGTGTCCCACCCTTTGCAGCTATAACAGCTTCAACTCTTCTGGGAAGGCTGTCCACAAGGTTTAGGAATGTGTCTATGAGAATGGTGAAACATTCCCATAGACACACTCCTAAACCTTGTGGACAGCCTTCCCAAAAGAGTTGAAGCTGTTATAGCTGCAAAGGGTGGGCCAACTTAATAACTGAACCCTACGGACTAAGACACTAATAAAGTATATGTGTGTGCAAAAGCAGGTGTCCCAATACAATACAAATACAATATTTATATTTTAGTTTATTTTTTAAACCTTGCACACAATTCCATGCCCAACTGTGTCTGGTATTTAAAGGGGGTTGTAAACCCTCAAGGTTTTTCACCTTCATGCAGCCCCCAGACCACCCCCCCGCCCCGCCCTTTTACTTACCTAAATCTGAACTTTCCATCGACAGGGACAAGCACAGCAGCTCTAGCCTCCATCTTGGGTCCTCATTAGATAGATCGTAGCGCAGCCATTGGCTCCTGCTGATGTCAATCAATTCCAGTGACACAGGAGTTGGGGGGCAAGGCAGATTCCTGCCGTCTGTGTCAATGAACGCAGCAGCAGGACTCGGGAGCACGCCCATATGGGTGTCCCCTTGGAATGTGGGTCTCTGAGGGGGCACTCGAAGCGGGGAGGAGCCAATCTTTTTAATGTATGGCTTGATATTTTGTTTGGCTATATGTGCAGTCAGAAATATATGATTTTTGAGTGAAAGGGGGCAGTTTTAACTACCTTCACATTTAACTTCACAGCATTTTAGGTTTTACTTTTGCTTTATTGATGTATGGAAAAATCTATGTGAGCAAGCCTGTGGCAGAGAATAGGTTACACACAGGATTCTCCATTACAAGCTGTCTCATAACATTGACAGTAGATCTCTCTCTGTCACAGCCGGCTGTAATTTGCATGCAAATGTGGTGGTAGCACCCATGTGACATAATCCAAATATGCAGAGCTGAAACACATCTGATTTTCCATAACAAGATCCTCTTTATGTATTCATTCTATGCTTAGCATGGATGCATCATCATAGTGAAGGATGTCAGAGCATATTCTGACAAGAGAGTGTGCAAAAACTAACCACATGTTCAGCTGCTCGCTGTATCTGTAATACTGAGGCAGGCTGCTCTTGTTCCTGCATTGTATTGTGTGCTTACATGGGCCAGGCACTTATCCACTTCATTAATGGACTCTAGGGATTCTGGGAGCTGAGATTATCCATTTGCACCGATATCTGTGCAAAGGTATAACCATTAGTTGACACAATGCATAGAACGTAATCGTTAATGAGAAAAATGCATTTTTAGACAGAAAACATATTTTTAATATTTTGCATTGCTTGATGCCCCTTGTAATTCACACAGTAAAACATTTACACAATATTCTATGCCCCCTGACAAGGGGGAAGTGGAACCCCTTACAACACAAAAAAAAAAAAAGGCAAAAAAAAAAACACGACACACCCCTGCTACGCCCCCATTATAAAGTCCATAAGGAATGAAGAGAAACTCACAGAGAAGACAATTTTGCACATTTAATGTGTAAAAATTAATGAAACTTAATAGGATACGATAAAAAAAAAAAAAGAAGAAGAATTACCCCTTATGATGTGTGTCCCATTATTAGATGCAGCTGCATTAGGAAAAAAATTTCATCCATTCTGACTCCACCGTCAGTGAGCCAATGAGGAAATACGTAGGTCAATCCACAACTCTGTTTGAATGGACACACAAAGCATAGCAAGCTGGAGGGAGGAGAAGGGCAGGAGCACTGGCATGGGACACAAGTAGAGGAGGATTCGGGCTGCTCTGTGCAAAACCACTGAGCAAGTATAAAATATTTGTTATTTTTGAACAAAAAAACAAGACTTTAGTATTACCGTACTTTAAAAAGGAGGTTGGATGAAAAGTTTAGTACAGTAAAACATTTTGAAAAATAATTTCATAGAGACAACTCACGGCCACTTTATTAGGTGCACCTGTTCAATTGCTTGGTAACACAAATTGCTAATCAGCCAATCACATGGCAGGAACTAAACGCATTTTGGCATCTAGACATGGTAACGATGACATGCTGAAGTTCAAACCCAGCATCAGAATGGGGAATAAAGGGGATTTAAGTGACTTTGAACATGGCATGGTTGATGGTGCCAAGCGGGCTGTTCTGAGTATTTTAAAAACTGCTGATCTACTGGGATTTTCAAGCACAACCATCTCTATAGATTACATAGAAAGTTCAAGAAAAATATCCAGTGAGGGCAAGTTGTGTGGACGAAAATGCCTTTTTGATGTCAGAGGAAAATGAGCAGACTGGTTTGAAATGATAGAAAGGCAACAGTAACTCAAATAACCACTCATTGCAACCAAGGTATGCAGAATACCATCTCTAAATGCACAATTCATTGAAACTTGATGCATGTGCTACAGCAGCAGAAGACCACACCGGGTGCCACTCCTGTCAGCTAAGAACCCCTGTTCTTTAACCCTATTTCGTCCCTCCTTGTATGTAATATTTTTGCCAATATAGATCGATTCCCTTTTGGGACATTTTCACCTTGGTCTTCAATTTTTCAGAAATTGTGTATAATTATATGTTGCCTTTATGCGCCCTACTAATGTGTGTATTTATACTGACTTCACTTTGATTATAACCTCCCTTTTGTATACGTTTTAATTATATGGATTTGTACCACCATTTATTCCTTTAATAAAAGTTTGTAAACAAAAAAAGAAACGGGGGCTACAACTCGCACAGGCTCATGACAATTACACGATCGGAAAAACTTTGCTTAGTCTGATGAGTCTCGATTTCAGCTGTGACATTTAGATGGTAGGGTCAGAATTTGGCATAAACATGAAAGCATGGATCCATCCTGCCTTGTATCAACGATTTTTGGTTGTAACATGACAAAATGTGGAAAACTTTAAGGGGCATGAATACTTTTTCAAGGCACTGTATATCAAACCATAAAGCATAAAAACGGAGGAGCAAAAAAAAAGAAAAAAGAAGGACAGTCCCTTAAATCGAGCGACGTCTGGGAGCTATGCAGAATGCATAATTAATTTCTACAATATGCTATGTCTAGTACAACATATACATACAGTATACTTCTTCAGCAACTTCTGTAAAAAAGATATACGAATCTGGTGATAAGGTATAGTGTAGCGCAAGGTTGAAATCAACATTAGCATGCATAATAAAATCAGTCCTTCGACTATATATTATTTTTATTAGGGAAGAGGTTTTAATGTAATAAATTAAAGAAGGTTAGATAAAATATATTCAACTACATTTCTTGGAAATGTAGTTGAATAAAAAAAATCTAAACAAAAAAAGAGAGAATGCAGGCATGTACAGTAGGCAATGCTGATTCCACATTCTGGCTAGTTGCCTGGCTGTCTTGCTGACCCTATTTTGCTTCAATACTTTGAGTCACTGACCTGGAACAAGTATGAAAATGTAGAGTTTAGACTTTGCTTCGACTTATCCAATTTGCAATTCTTTTTCCAGGTCAGTGACTCAGAAAAAAAAAAGAAGATATTGAAGCCAGTGGGTCAGCATAACAACTAGTCAACTAGCATTTTTAGAAGTTTAGCTATGGCAGCCCCATATCCCTTTATTTAGAACATACCAATTATATTCAGATTAACATGTTGTAGGTTTATAGGTGGAATGCATGGATGAAAAAAAAAAAACACAAAACGAACAAATGTTGTACAAGGATATGTCCATCAAAGGGCAGATAAGTCAGATAAGTGGCCCTTTATTTACCAAGTGCCGTATTAACAGGACTGGATAAATTGCCATTGGGCAGCCAATCTGCCCGGTAATTACCATGTACCGAGCTGTCATTCAAGTTGATCCAAAGGGCTAGGTACTATGCGATTGCTGTGATTGGTCATCACAGCAGTCTCATGGTACTTGCTTACAGTGCTGCTCCATCCCCTTCCCCTACATAAGGGGAAGGTGACAGATCTGGTACAGTACTTGTGAATGGAGACAGAATGATGGATCAGCAGCTGCAGACTCATTCATTCTGTTTCAGTGACAGAGATAATTTGTATAAACTCCTTCATGCCCACCTCCTTGCTTTGCTCTTGCTTTCTCCATGCGACTTGTATATTAACCCTTTCACATCCCTTATCCTGCACACTGTAACCATTATATAAACCCCTTAACTTCTTTCATCCTCTATGGCCTGTACATTAATGTATTTGGTGCACTATTTTCAAGCTCTGCGTTTAATTATACTGAATACCCCAATGTTTTATTAAAATATGAAACATGATGGTACACTGGATAGATACCTAACATGTCACACTTTAAAATTGTGCTTGCTCCTGTAATGGTGACTGAGGGACGTAATCTTTTTTTTTTACAGGTTTCCTATTTAGAGTTACAGAGGTCTAGTGTTCGAATTATTGCTCGCACTCCAACGTTTGTGACGATACCTCACATGTGTGGTGCGAACACCGTTTTTTGTATCACTTTTATACCCATTACAAGCAATGTAAACATCCCTTGTAAAAAAATTAAAATAAGGATGAGAGGTCCTCCGAGCCCAAAGATGCTATCACAGATGATCTGGTCTCTTACCACCTCTGTGACCAGCCAGCCGCACTCACATAATTTCTTGGGTAAAATATTGAGCTTGAAAAACACAGGCGAAAGCAGTGGTGGGGGATATCCCCTCCTGGCGCTTCTGAAAGTGATCCAGCAGCTAATTAGACTTTAGAAAGCCAGCCACTGGCTGAAAAAAAAAAAAACACTTGGGTTATGGCTGATAGCCTCAGTCATAACCCTGATAAACCACAACGTATATACGTATTGCGGTCAGCAAGTGGCTAGTGCATTATTCCCCCCTTATACATACCAGAGTCTATGCTCGATCCAGCACTGTGCATGATTGCAGTTGCTCTCTCTGCACTTTCCTTCTTCACAGGGCATTTAAATAATGTGATGAGGGATCTGGGGGGGTGGAGCCCCGGGAGGGGGGTGTGGACTGCCTTGTCTGTGTCAATAGACACCGAAAGGGCAGCTCGGGAGTGAGCCCGCACGAGTGCCCCTATGGGAAGCAGCTTTCTATTAGGGACAAGGACCATAAATTAGGAGCCAGAAGCACTGCATGAGGAGATGTGAAAAGGAAGAAGAAGATCAGAGCTGCTCTGTGCAAAATCATTAGAAAATACTGTATAACATGTTTGCTATTTTCTTAATGGGAAAACAAAAGCTTTATAAATCACCTAAAATGTACCCCTTTTAATTTTTTCCCCCTTAAGTGTGTAAAGCATTTTTTTCCCCCACGGATTACATTTTTTTTTTTTTTTTAAATGGTACCTGCTTCCACTTCCCAATTTCTCGCCTAGGCGGGGATAACATTACCTCAGTCCTACCATCATACATCCAAGAAGGATGCAGGACCAGTTGTGAGGCAGGCCCTGACTCGCACATGCGCTATAGAGAGCTGACTGTGAGTTACCAGGAAGTTACCAGGAAGTCAGAGTCAGCTTTCAAAACCAAGATGGTGGCAATAGAAGAACATGCACTTTTGAAAGCATGGGCTGCGTAGAATTGTTAATAATAATCGTTATGATTAAGTACATGTAGCATGAAACTCATCAGCGTTGTTCCCTGTGATGTTTTTGCATTGACTGATTACCGTACTTATAAACTTGTTTGGAATTTTCATAGATTTAATTGTTGCCATCTACTTTTCATTGCATAGAATACAGCACTGGACTGTAAGGACTGGCAAGTATTTGTCTCAGTATTCATAGCTGTTGACTTTTACATTTTTTTTCCCCCCATGAAAATCCCTCATTAAATGAAGTTAACTTCTTCCTGGTAATAATTGTGAGGCTCCATAATGTGTTTTCTCAGAAGTGCAGTAAATTGAGCAATTTGAGGTCAAAATAAAAATAGAAAATTTGTGAAAAGTAGAGGGTTTTCATAGCCAAATATCAATTCGGTATGAAAAAAATAGTGATTCCAGACATACATGTGTGAACAAAAAACATTGTTTTATAAGAAAATCATTGAGAAGTATAATAACATTTAAAAAACAAACTCGTACATCTTATTGAACTGAACCTAATGACAGAAAAATAAAATTATAATTTGTTTGGAAAAAAATGTATTTAAAACATCTACCAGAAAAAATGTACTGTTATTCAGATTTGCAAGCTGTGTGCCAAAACTTACAAAGTAAGCGTTATTATGTGATACAAGTACCAATGTCTTCCAGCCACATCAGTCATAATGCCAACAAGGACCGAGACATGTCCACAATAAGACAGGGCTTTCATGACAAGTTTATTCTGAAAAACAGATTGTGTAAAGTCTCATAATATGCTTTGAACAAAGCACTTTAATTACCAATATGCTTTGTCCTCGGGGATGAATAATGAGAAGAAAATCTCAAGGCAAAAGTATAATGTTGAGTTCCATTCACACTGCAGAGTAGGAGACCAGGAAAAAGGCTCAGTGACATGACTGCCTATAGTTTACTGTATATCCACTTGAACAGACTGGTTTATGCAGACACCTCCACAATCCTTTATTCTACCCTGTATTAATTGTTTTTTACAAAGTGCAAAAACTTCTACTATAACCATTGGTGTGTCCAGCCTATGGCATTAGGGTGTGCACCCCAAAGCTCAAACACATGCGCATCTATGTATTATGAATATATATCATACGCACACACACACAGTGGCGGCCCGTCTACCCTATACCTGCGTCCAGCCCCCTGATCTACATATTAGGGCACTGGACTATGGATTCCAATGTGGGGTGAGTGTTTTTTTGAAGCACTCGATTAAACCCACCCTGTTGTGGGACGATAGAAAATTAATTTTCACACTAAAGTTCCCCCGCACCAATCAGGAGGCAGGTCGTGAGACCCGTTTCCCCCCCGATTGGCCAAAGCGTCAGACAGTTTTATTGGCTGCCTAGCACTTTAGCGGATGAGGAGACACAAGCTCGGCACAAGACACAAACAACCCGTACTCCAGGAGGAGGAGAGGACACCACAGCCCTGCCACATGAGCGGGGGGGGGGGGGGGGGCTTTGGTGAAATAGCAGGAGTATAAACAGATCCCTGATGTCTCACTTTTGAGACAGAAATGGACTGAGAACAGAGATACCCCAGCTCCTTTGTCTGCAGCCTCAGCTAATGAATAAATGATAAGTGCTCTGTGCAGAGTGACTTCCTGTTCATTCACAAACTGAAGCATAGTAAACACTGTTTACAATTCCTTAGCTATGAATGAATACAGTGAGCGGTCAGAGGAATCTGTGCCATATGGGGCGATTATGGTGTGCCCAGGCACACGCCTATGGGTACTTTACACCGGGATTAAAGTGGTTCTAAAGCCTAAACATGTTTACCTGAAATACAGAGAATGCATTAGGTAGCAGTATGCCCCCTCACCCCATACTTCGCTCAGCCCTCATTCAGTCCAGCACTGTACCCATTTGTGACAGAGGAAATAAATAGCCACACGCGAAATATTATAGTTTTAAAAAATAAAAAAAGATATCAAGGCATTATGGATGGTTAGAGAATAACTGCACAGCCGCTGACGTGTTTCACACCCGATGTGTCATAGCTAAGTGCTACATTGTCAGAGATAGATATTATATATTTATTATATCTCTGTTTGTATATGTAGCACTTAGCTATGACTAAGCACCGCATCGGGCGTGAAACACGTCAGCGGCTGTGCAGTTAGTCTCTAACCATCCATAATGCCTTGATATCTTTTTTTTTTTATATGTATCAGACACACACAAAATTAAAAAAAATTACAAATGGCCAAAACATGTACCCATCCGTAGCGGCTCTGCCTTCTCTCCCCACTCTCGTAGGCTTGGCTTAGAGCAGTGTGCGCCATTGTCTCCCACTGCTGTCAGTAAAATCCTGTGAGGATGGAGTGGGCCAAGTCTTTGTACACAGGCAGCGCATTTCAGGGTCAAGACCGCAGGTGAGCCATGAAACACATAACAGGTATAAACATATTTGTTATTGCCTTAACACACAAAAAAGATCACTGGCAGTCAATGAAGTTCTATAGTGGCTGTGATTAATAAGAACATATATACATATATATACACATATATATATATATATTTTTGTATATATATATATATATATATATATATATATATATATATATATATATATTTATTAACACACACACACACGGTTTGATTATTATTTTTTTTTAAATGTTTGTTCATACAGTCACATGACCACAATTTCCCTTCCCATCTATTAACACTGTGCATCTGGCAGGTGGAATGTATGCTCACTGAGGCATGGGTATCCATGGCATTGGAACATCAGCATTACAGGAGGGTCAGAGAAGCAGTCTACAAGTGCACTGTTGAGGCTTTCTCAAGAATGTTTACTCCATCACGAAAAAGTGTGCAGGTCACCAGCAAGGTTAAGAAATGCGCATGCCTGACAACACTGGTAGGAAATAGGATTCATTAGTGGCATTCCAGCGATGTAGGCCCCAAAACAGAGATACACAGAAGATGAGCAAACTGCCAGAATAGCCAGGTATTTTACTAGCAATACATTAAGAATTAGGTGCAACAAGTAGCACAGAAGGTCGTTGGTTAGCACATAGAAATTAATTATTATTATTATACAGGATTTATAAAGCGCCAACAGTTTGCACATCGCTTTACATCAGGAGATTTCATATTCTGAGTGGCATTTCACTTTAATAGGAATGGTAGGCATTCCTTGGGCTTTTGAGGACTGGTTCCTTTCTTCAGGTCCTTTGCATTATCTCTTAGGCCGCGTACACACGATCGAACATGTCCGCTGAAACTGGTCCGCAGACCAGTTTCAGCGGACTTGTTCGATCAGGTGTACGGCCTATCGGACCGTTTTCCAGCGGACCAAAGTTTCAAAACATGCTTGAAAACATGTCCGCTGGAAACCTGTCCGTCGGACAGGTTCGATGGTTAGTACACAAAATCATTGGACCAAAAACCCGCGCATGCTCAGAATCAAGTCGACGCATGCTTGGAAGCATTGAACTTCGTTTTTTCATCACGTCGTTGTGTTCTACGTCTCCGCGTTCTGGTCCGAGGGAATTTTAGTCCGATGGTGTGTACGCAGATCAGACCAACAGACCACTTCAGCCTGGTCCGATGAAAACGGTTCGTCGGACAAGTTTCATCGGACATGTCTGATCGTGTGTACGCGGCCTTAGTTGCATAATTACATAGTAGGTGAGGTTGAAAAAAAGCAGTTCAACCTATGTTTGTGATTATATGTCAGTATTACATTGTATATCCCTGTATGTTGTGATCATTCAGGTACTTATCTAATATTTTTTTTACATTTTTTAAAACTATCGATGTTACCCGCTGAAACCACCGCCTGTGGAAGTGAATTCATAGTTACATAGCTTAGCATCTTAATTTTTATGTAGAAATTGCTGCGGTTTCGTTTTTGAGCTGCGCTTCTCTCCAAACGTCAACAGATCGATAACCACATAGGCCACTACTACTCTATCACTACGGGCTGCTTTTTTTGGACAACATTTTCATGGAATATAAACGGAAAAAATCTCAATATAATGAAATAAAAATATTTTCTTATATTCCTCTAGTCTTACATAAGTAATACGATGATGAATCAAAAGAAGCTTGCCACCCTTGGCAAGGTCTTATTTGGCTTCTCTACAAGTCAAGTCTTGGCCTTAAAAGGAGCTCCAGTTCCCCCCAAAAAAATAAAAGTCAGCTGCTACATGTACTGTAGCTGCTGACTTTTAATATACAGTAACGACACTTACCTGTCCAGGGATCCAGTGATATTCTCACACAAAGCCAGCTTCGGGTGCAGGTGCTGGCATTTTAAGTAAGGAAACCGGAAGTGAAGCCTTGCAGCTTCACAGCCAGTTTCCTACTGCGCATGTGGGAGCCGTGCTGCGCTTTGTGAATGGTTCCACAGTCTTATGAGACCTGTGATGTGTCCCAGAAGGCTACGGGGGGAGGGGGTCAAAACCAGGTACCTGCTTCTTTCCAAAAAGTACTAAAATGTGTCAGTGGAGGGAGGGAGGATGCAAACAAGCGGAACTTCCTCTTTGGGGTGAACTTCTGCTTTAACATCAGTTTGTCCTTTGCATGTACTGTAGTAGATGGTGGGGAATAGAGATACTACAGCCTAAAGGTTGTGGAATGCTATTAAAGTGAGAGGCGACTCTTTATATTTGTGGTCAGTGGAAAGGCGTCCCTTACATTGGGGTCAGTGGAGAAGTACCTACTCTGGTGGTCAGTAAAGAAGTCTTGTTACACTGCTGTTCAGAGATAGCCAAATAGTTTGCTGGTGCCAGTGGTGGTTACTTAAAGGAGTGGCTCTGCTCCTCCTGCATCATTGGCTCTTGCTTTAGTCAGGCAGGGGAAAACTTCACCTTTGACAGAATGCATGCCAGCTGGATGTCACTATACTCTTCCCAGTCTCTTCGGCAAATGCAATACCTACTGCCTACACGAGGATCTAATAACTTTTCCCACTGCCTTACCTTTGGTTTGTCACTGCCCTTAAAATGTCTAGGATCCCAGGCTTTAGAAAACAGCATCAATTAACATAAAAAAAAATTAAATAAAAAGGGCAATTAAAATTGATAGCTATCCCAGATTAAAGCTTTTGAATTAGCTGTGTAGGAGGAACACACATCCGACAGAACGACACATAATGAGTTTGTCCAAAACGCAGCCTTAGAGAAGTCGCTTTCAATTAAAATTATAAATCATTTATAAAAAGGGGCATACAATTCCACACATTGTTCATTCTAACAAATCAGTACTAAGTGGAACACTTAAGAGGTATTAGCTATGGATCAATTATTGTGTGTATGTACTTTAAAAGATATGATTGTTAGGTCAACTTAATCAGAAATAGTAGACCTTTAAAAAGTAGGTAGATAACTGTTTAATTAGCCACTATGGTTATTCATGCTTTCACTCAAAACTTCACCAGCTTGTATAATAAGAACAAATACTGAAAAATAGGTCAACATACAAGGTTTTCCATCTCATCCATTTTTAACCAAGTAGTTTGCTAGGTTCCAGATTGGTTGCTGAGGTCATTTTTACCTCACAAGCAGGACAATTATCAAAAGCAAAAGTTGAATTCTAAGAAGATGCAAGAAAGTGCAGTAATCTATTGATAATATACAAAAAAAAGTAAATGTATCTTAAAAATATTGGCTTATAGAAGCAGCAGCTTATTTTTTCTTTAGATACAATTCCTGTAATCTCTCGCAGAAAAAAAAGTGGACTGAACAGGAAGGGTAAGCATTAAAAATGTAAAATCTAAAAATGGGAGCTTGCTAGGAGGAGAAAGCGGTGTAATCAGATTAGCGATTTAATCAGTGTTACAAAGCTCCGCTGTCCATTCATCTATCTTAGAGTGTGTTAGTAACCAAGGAGACAAAAACATTGTGGTTTTTTTTTTTTTTAATGGGATTAGAACACTTGTCAGGTGTCATCCTGTTTACCAACATAACCAAAAATGAAAATAAATCCAAAATGTTGGGTTGTCCCCGGAAAAAGAATAGAGGAAATCTTCCAATTGAGACACTAGTTCACTAGTGACAACCATGGATTCCCTTCACCTTTGAGGGATTTTCTCTCACTACTTGTTGTGACTAAGGGGCAGGAAGTGAAGAGAAATCTACCCAATGGGATACATATTGCAAAATAAAAATGGCAGGTGTTAGAACCTTCTAACTACTCTATCCAAAAAAAAGAAATAAAAAAAAGAAGAAGAAGAAGATTGTGCCCTTGGTTCTACTTTACCTACACTGGAGAGAAGTTGGCTACAGTTCAACAAAATGTACAGAAATTTTCAGGGATCTACAGTATAAAGCCACTTTTAAGGAAGTTACAGAAAATAGCAATACAGAAGATGTCTGCTACTGAATATACAAAATGAACGATATAACAAAATACACAATGATATAAGAATCAAATAATAACCTCAAAAGCAAGAGCTCCCTTCTCTCCCCTCTGAAACATCCTTCATAAAAACTGATACTGTCGGCAAACAGACACTGCCATAAATTCCTTTTTTCAGCTCTCTTTTCTTTGTAGAAGAGGTAGATACTGTGAAAATAGTGGTCCTTTTCATCAGAAGGTTTTACATGTCATTTCAAATCCCAAAATCTAGGTCATCCTGAGATCTTGTACAATGCTACCACACTTCACAATTCCCAACATCTGCATTAAACATTTTAAAGGTAGTGCGCGCCACTAAGAGGCTCTGCCCTATATTCATACATCATCCGTTATTTCTCCTGTTGAGACACAAATAATTCATCACTTTAAAGTCACTTCCAAACGCAGCAATGAGCCTTAGCTGTGTATATCCTATTGCAGGTACAGTTGTGAAAAAAGGAAAAGATCCATAAAGTTTATCAAACACTAAAAAGGAGGAGAATTAAATAAAATAAGGACACTATATTTTCTACCAGTATACACAAAACAGACGTCATAAAATATATCATTAATGAACATTACTAATGCATTAGGAGGATGGCTGCGCATGCTATCTTTTCTGCATCAGTATATAACAGGATTTATTTAGTAAGCTTAAAGTGTCATTAAACCAAACATTTTAAGGTGTGTTTTTTTTCCTTTCATATTTAACCTAATTTAACTTATTACAAAACAAGCCCTCCTCCACTCCTAATATATATATTGGACATGTGCAGACTGGAATATTTTGTTTAGTTTTTTCGTTTTCGTTTGGAAAATACATTTATTTCGTTACTCCCGAAAATCGTTTTGATTTATTTTGTTTTTCGTTGGGGAATAGCTTTCGTCCGAAAATCCAAGAATACTTGGTTTCTGTCGAATGGTCAAAAGAATATTCGACGGAACGTCGAATCTTTACGTCGAATCGTACATTTCCGTTTGAATATTCCGCCTACAAGAATTCTAATGTTGTATGACTAGTAATGTCGAATCTATTTTCTCATAAATCTAAATCTAATCTCTGTAATGTCTAATCTATTATTTCTATAGTGTCGAATCTTTTCCCTATAATGTCGAATCTATTATTTCTATAGTGTCGAATCTTTTCCCTATAATGTTGAATCTTTTCTCTATAATGTCGAATCTCTCTATATCAAATTTTTACCGCAACGAAAACAAGGCATTTTTTATTCGGTTTTCGTTTCTTGCGCTTTCGTTATCGTTTGTTAAAACGATAATGAAAAAAACAGATTTTCGGAGGAAAATGCATTCTAACGAAAACGAATGCACATGTCTAATATATATATAATCATCCAGTAGGGGTGGATCACTGGAGTGGCGTGTCTAGTATTGGGGTTGACAGTATGCCAGAAAGCCTCAATATAGCAGCAGAGTTCTCCTCCTGATCTTTCACTGCGGCTGGGAGCATGAAAAGTAATTTGACCACAGTAAAGGGATCCAACAAGAGGTATTTGGGAACTTGTATTACTTCCTCACAACTAGAACTGTAATCTATATGTGAGTTTAATGTCACATTATTACTAATATGCAAAGTGCATTAACTCATAGGAATTATAAAGAGAAGTGTGGGATTTTAGAATATATACTCACCTAGGTGGATGAAGCATCGGTCCAAAGTTGCAGCTGTCCTCTCATGCCTCTCAGTCTGAGTTCTCAGTCTTTACTGAGCAGAGAGCCAGTGACTGTCCATCACCGACTCTCTGCTCTGCCCTGTCCCTCCAGCACTCACGGGAGAGTTTGGCTTTAGAGGGGGCCAGAGCTGCCGATCAAGCATCAGAGTGGATTTTGACATTTAAATCAGGATCCCTCCAGAGCCTGGACCTGGAGCCTGGCTTTCAACCACCGTCTGTTGAATCTGGGTCACAGGTGTGTAGAACGAAGTGCACTCCTGTGACCCATAACAGAAGTAGTGCCAAAAGAGCTTTGGCTCCACTTCTCCTTCCATTTGCTTTCAGGACACAGTAGGAAAATTAATGATCAAAATGATGAACCTGGGTTGGTTGTCATTTAGGGCCTTTTGTGCTTCCTCATTAAGTAAGATGGCAGTTCATATAGGGATTCTTATTCACAGCACTTATATTTCACAGGCTGTGAAGCCTCCATTTCAGGGTTGCCAACCGCCAGTTTGTAAAAATCAGTGATTTTTTTTTACAACTGCCAGTAAATATCAGGGGCTGATAGTGTAAATCGAGCACATTACTTTGTTATAGGTATTGCTAGTGTTTCCATATCATGTTTATACTGTTAAAATATTCACTGTGTTAGTTTTTAAATAGGAGTTCTGTAATTTCTCAAGTTGCCAGAAAAAAAAAAAAGTGCCCCGCCAGTAAATTGTCCATGTTTTGTCAGTAAAGAATGCTGCGGGAGATTGGTAACCCTGCTCCATTTATTGTAGCACACCCTGCTTGTGTGTCCCAAAATGTATCCTAAGCAGGTAAGTAACTTGGTTTTACTAGTGCAGCATGGCCAGGGCCCAGAACCTATTTTGTACACAAGTGACAAGGCTATACCTCCTGTGTTGCTACTCTATTACTTAGGGCCCCTTGGCACTCCCAATCAAGCATGTTTAAGGCCCCCTGATAACTACAGTCTACACTCATGGGGCCTTACCAGAAGACAGATTCAACCAATCTTGTGTACTTAATGGATTGCTGGCTTTTAGGCCTCCTACACACGAGGCAATAGATTTGTTCAAAACGGCCTGTCCGACCGATTTGAACAAATCTGTCTCTTTGGATTTTGGTTTGCTCGCGTGTACACACGAGCAAACCAAAATCCTTGCCAGCAGACGGCACGCTGACGTGTCGGTGACGTGGCGGTGACGTTGACGCCGCAACTTCACAGCACCAGGAAGTAAAACAGCCTAGGCAAGAATGGCCTCTCTTCAGTTATTAGAGCTTTTTGTTTGGATTTTTTGAATACCCTAACGCAACTGAATATTTTGGTATACAAAGATAAACCAATTAACCTCACTTCTGGGGGCAAAGAAAATAACCTATGTACTCAAACTCTACTCCAACTATATTTCTCCATTGAAATTTCCCCTCACGTCATGCCCCAGTGGGAGAAAAGATGGACAAAAAATAAATCACTGATCAAGGAGATATTAGTAAGAAAAAAGCCCTACTTCACTGTACTAAAAAGAGTTTTGATTGATATCTGTGTTTTCTTTGGGAAGACTGTTCTCACACTTCATATCTCCGTGACACGTGTCAGCAGAACAGGAATGAATATATTGCAATCACAATACAAAACCATTTGTCCCGATTTGTGTGTATGCATTGGCACAATAGAGAGAACACTAAGTATTTAACAGAGGATCTCATAATACAAAAGGCAGGAAGTCATATCTGAAAACATTCCTTTCCATCTTTTAATTAACAATATGGAGCAGCGGGAGGTTTATTTATGGTGGATAATTGTACACCTGAGGGAAGTGGTCAGATAATGTTCTCAGCTTGCCATTTCTTATACAAATAGCAACCAACCCATCTTTTCGCTCCTCAACCTTGTGGTGTCATCTATTAAAATGTATGAAAGGCAACTGGAAAACAAAGCACCATGCTCAGTACTTCCAGATACAGTATTTAAAATGATACAAGAATTTACAACAATGGCTCTATGGAAAAGCCTGTGGCATGCATAACACAACCCAAAAACTTCACCGGTGCAGGAAAAAAAATGTGCACACACATAAAGAGTGAAACACAAATAAACTGTGACGGGTGCTGCATCAAATTGTAGTACTGCGAAAAGGACCCAACCCTGATCCCCTGGGGCATTAGGCTCCTGGCAGGGACTAGAGTAATCTGTGGTCCATGCAGGCAAAGCCGACACAGACCCAACTTCCTTGGAGGGTCTGCCGAAACAGAACCCTCCTCGGTGAGGCTCCCCTGAAGGGAGACCCCATGAGAGCAGGCGAACTAAGCCAGAAGGCCATGTCCACCTACTCCCAAGACGTTCAGGGCTGGCCCGAAGACCCACACCCTACTAATCGCACATAAAGTGCAAGTGCACCAACAAAAAAGAAGATGTAACGTGACAAAACAGGGAAAATAAAAAATAAAGTGGGGGAAAAGGAAGGTGGGAGAGGTGAGTGGAAAGTGGCCACCATGCAATACGATAATTCCCCTGGTCCTAGCCAAAAGGCTCGGCCCTAGAGGCAGGTGTTAAAAAGTGTGTTCGTGGAGATCGTGACCATGGTGCCACACGATGAGTGCCCCTCACACACACTCGTGCAATGTATGGCACCCCTGGACTGCCACTCCAGGGGCACTATCTCCACAGGCTTTTCAACGGACCCTGACAAGCAGCACCCTTCCAAGCCAGGAAGGTAGGAGGATAGATTGGGTTGAGCCCACCTCAGCAGGCTACTCCCACAACCCCCATCCCTCCCACCTAATCACATTCGGGAAATACTAACCGCTCCTCCCCACGAAAAGAGGAGCAAGGGTTCTCTCCCGAACAACTGACTGGGGCAGGCACCAGCAAATCCAGGCCAGAGGCCAGGGTCCCAGCCAGGGCCAGATTAAGAACATCATGGGCCTGGTGCTGAGGATTTTGGTGGGGCCTTTTATAAATAATAAATAAATGCGTGAGAATCACAGCACAGCAATGGAGGGCCCAGTCTGAAAATTTAAGTGTACCCTAATGTGCTAATATGCTGTGCATACTTGTACATTGTGGCATAACCTACCCCAGGGCCTCTAAAAAGTAGTAATGTCAGGAAATTTTACTACCGATTTAATATCACAGGATCCCAGAAACCTCTCATGGGGCCCACTACTGACCCAGTGGCCCTTGGGCAGTGCATAAGTGCATAGTTGCCAACATTTAAAAAATATTTTCAGGGACACTTTTTCACAAGTGCTATATTTAGAGTAGCTGAGATCCCCTATGTTCCTCTGTACATCACAGTAGTAATCACAAAATGTAATAAGTTCTAGTAACAGAACAAATATGAGAACTGAGATTTCCTTTAGTTGAACTAAAAAAAGTGTGTCCATTCTAGAGCTGGTAACATTGAGGGTATTCAGTATCATTTGAAAGAACTGTTTTTGTGGGTAAGCGACATAGGGGAGGAGTACGGACAGTATATAAGTGGGAAGTATGTGCAGGTGAGTGAGAGGAATGTGGAGGGTCTAACATTGGGCACTATGTACAGGAGAAGAGTGCAAAGGGTACGCAAAAGGCACAATGTACAGGAGAGAAGTGTGGAGGGTATGACAGTGGGCATCATGTACAGGAGAGAAGCATGGAGGGTACGACAGTGGGCAGTATGTACAGGAGAGAAGTGTATGACAGCAGGCACCATGTACAGGAGAGGAGTGTGGAGGGTATGACAGTGGGCACTATGTATAGGAGAGGATTGTGGATGGTATGATAGTGGGCACTATGTATAGGAGAGGAGTGTGGAGGGTATGACAGTGGGCAGTATGTACAGGAGAGGAGTGTGGACGGTATGATAGTGGGCACTATGTACAGGAGAGAAGTGTGGAGGGTATGACAATGGGCTCTATGTATAGGAGAGGAGTGTGGAGGGTATGACTGTGGGCAGTATGTACAAGAGAGGAATGGGGAGGGTATGACAGTGGGCAGTATGTACAGGAGAGAAGTGTATGACAGCAGGTACTATGTACAGGAGAGGAGTGTGAAGGGTATGACAGTGGGCAGTTTGTACAGGAGAGGAGTGTGAAGAGTATGACAGTGGGCAGTATGTACAGGAGGAGTGTAGGGGTATGACAGAGGGTAGTATGTACCAGAGAGAAGTGTGGAGGGTATGATGGGGCAGTATGTCCAGGAGAGAAGTGTGGAGGGTATGACTGTGGGCAGTATGTACAAGAGAGGAATGGGGATGGTATGATAGTGGGCACTATGTATAGGAGAGGAGTGTGGAGGGTGCGACAGTGGGAAGTATGTACAGAAGAGGAGTCTATGACAGCAGGCACTATGTACAGGAGAGGAGCGTGGAGGCCGGAGGGTATGATAGTGGTCACTATGTACAGGAGAGGACTGTGGAGAGTATGATAGTGGTCACTATGTACAGGAGAGGAGTGTGGAGAGTATGACAGTGGGCAGTATATAGGAGAGGAGTGTGGAGGGTATGACAGTGGGCAGTATGTACAGGAGAGGAGTGTGGAGGGTATGACAGTGGGCACTATGTACAGGAGAGGAGTGTGGAGGGTATGACAGTGGGCACTATATATAGGAGAGGAGTGTGGAGGGTATGACAGTGGGCACTATGTACAGGAGAGGAGTGTGGAGGGTATGACAGTGGGCACAATGTATAGGAGTGGAAGGATGTTTAGGGACTGCGTAGTGGTTAAGCGGGTCATACATGAATTGAAATTACATCAATTATGCAGAGACCAGCCATAGTCAATCTATGTATGGGCTAGCTGGTTTTACACAAGTCAATCTATTAATCGACTTGTGTACAACCAGCTTGTTTTTCCAAAAACGATCAGTGCTGCCAGTTATAGATAGCAACACTACTCATTGTACTCACTTGCAGAACACAATAACACTACAGGAGTGATTCCCCATCTACAGGTCAGCGGGTGAGAGGGTGTGTGGGGACAGGCTGGGTAGAGATACCAGTCAGTGGCTGGGTAGGCACTGGCTAGTATCAGAGCCAGATACACACAGGTTACATATGTCGCGATCGTTAAAGCGAGAGCAATAATTCTAGCACTAGATCTCCTCTGTAACTCTAAACATGTAACCTAAAAAATGTTTAAAGCATCGCTTAGGATACCAAAAAAAAATAAAATCGTGCTAACTTTAGTGTTTTTTTTAATGTATGAAACAGTTTATTTCCAAAAAAACATGTTTGAAAAATTGCTGTGCAAATACAGTACCGTGCTAGAGCTGCACAATTAATCGTTAAAATTGTGATCTTGATTCAACCCCCCTGACATCTCCAATGCAGAGTTTGCTGATTCTTTCATATAACAAGTGGAGAGACTTTCAGCTGTCAAAAGAAAATATCTGGACAGTCTGCCAAGTTCTTAGCAGGAAACATTGTAACTAACGCTTTCTTCTTATATCAAAGGGATAAACTTCTGTGTGTAAAGAAAATATCCGACTGTCTGCCAAGTTTGTAAACAACATGAAACATTGTAACCAACTTCCTTTTTAGATCAAACTTCTGTGTGTAAATGCAAGAAATGTAACCACTTAAAGTCCAACACTTGTTTAAGTTAAAAACCAATATTTTTTGCTAGAAAATTACTTGGAACCGCCAAACATTATATATATTTTAGCAGAGACAAAAATGGGAATTGCTGCAATATTTTATGTCACACTGCATTTGCCCACTTCATTGAATAATAAAAACCATAAAAACAAAACAGTAAAGTTAGCCCATTTTTTATTTTATTTTTTCATTTTAATGTGAAAGATGATGTTATGCCGTACGAATCGTGAGAGAATCGTGATCTATCTTCTAAGCAAAAAAATTGCAGTTGTCGTTTTAGCCAGAATCGTGCAGCTCTATACCGTGCAACATAAAAAGTTGCAAAGACCACCATAGAGTAATTTTCTAGCAAAAAACAAATGATGATTTTTTTTTCTCAGTCTGCTGCAGTGTGTCAGCTTGTATTTATAATGGCTGCTCTGTATGTAGCTTCTGACAGGCTGTGCAAGCAGGCACGTATCTCCGGAACCATAAATGATAGCTATCCCATATTTTGACCGGTTGTGGGGTAGATCTTCAACTGACTACCCCCCAAATGTGGGGTTTCTGTGACCTCTGATCATCGAGCTACAACCCCCAAAGTCGATCTAAAAAAATAAATAAAATAAAAAACTTTTTTTTTTTTTTTTTTGGGGCAAATGGGCCTATCTTGAGAAAGGGGCCTGGAGCTGCAGCTCCATCAGCCCCTCTGTTAATCCGGCCCTGGTCCCAGCCCTCCAGCTTCGACCTCATGCCTCTCTGTCCTGATCAGAAGGCTTTCATCTACACGCCAGCAGGTTTAGCATCCACCAATCACTATCCCTTTCCACCTCGCCATGTACTGGGGATGGTCAGCATAGCACCACCTACTGGCAACTGATAAGAACAGGTACTACACTTGATCTTAGCCAAAAGACCGAGAAGATTTCCTTTGTTCTGAAGAGAAACCAGAGTATTTACAACAATGGCATTTGCAAAATGAAGTGTTTATTGATGTTACACATGCATGAGGAAAGCATGTCACAGGTAGCTGCAGGTCTCATTCTTTCTTATGGAAATTATGGAGCTGAGACATTTCTACAAGAAGTAACAGTGTCCGGAAACGTGCAAAAATTATATTTAAAAAGGGTTTATATGCCTTTTTTTATATATATTAGATGCCTTTTTTATATATATTGTTAATGAGAGATGCTAGGTTCAACAATATTTTGTTGTGTGTCTGGAAAGTACAGCTGTACAGCTGACCCTGCTATACTGAGTCTTGTTTTGGTTTTAATTGGCTAAAGAATTGATTTGCTAAAGGATTAGGGAATTTTTCATGTAGCGAATGTTCACTTAATTTAGTGAATAAGGTGAAGCTTTGTTCAGATTAATCTTCTAGTCATGTAAAAACCAAAATCCCTTTTTGTTGGTCTTAGACATGATTGGATATTTAAAGTGAACAATATACTCTTATGCCGCGTACACACGGTCATTTTTTGCGATGAAAAAAAATGACGTTTTTTGTGAAGTAAAAAACAACGTTTTTGAAACGTCACTTTCAAAGACGATGTTGCCTACACACCATCGTTTTTTTCACAAAAAACGAGGTTACGTTCACCACACTTTTCCATTGAAGCTCGCTTTATAACTAGCTTCTGGGCATGCGCGGGTTGAAAAACGTCGTTTTAAACGACGTTTTTGCTACACACGGTGACTTTTTGTGAAACAAAAAACGACGTTTTGAAAAACGACACAAAAAATTCAAGCATGTTGGAATTTTTTTTTGGTCTTTTTTTTAAGACAAAAAACGACGGTTTGCCCACACACGATCAATTTAAATGACGTTTTAAAAAACAACGTTTTTTTTTCATCGCAAAAAACGACCGTGTGTACGCGGCATTAGTAAAATCAATCCCTTTGTTTCGATATACTTTGACTATCACAGTATGGCAAGTTTAGACATTTTTACTATACATTTTGACTAGTTAGAATATTTTGTGGTTAGAGACCAGACTTTTCACCCAGGGTTCCATGGAACTCACAAGTTCCTCCATGGATTGGTAGGGCTTTCCTGGGCAGTGGCAAATTGATATTGCTTGCAATGGTGCCTGACTAGTTCTAGAGTCAATTCTACCTAGCAAAGCTAGCATCATTGGACCACTAAAGCCTCCTTAGCTAAGTAACCATTCACATTAGTGAGCATTTTTAATGTGTATATGAAAAGCATTCTAAAAAATAATAATTACTGTGGACTTCAAATATACAAAGTAATGATGCATACATTCCTGATTATTTTACTTATTACAATATCTAAAGATACCGACCATGCCAATGTATTGTGAGCTGTAGTTATATCAATTTTTAGCAATAATTCTCTAACCCCCTTGAAATTTTTTTGCAAGGTTTACTTGGTGGTAAAGGGTTGAGAAAGGCTGCAATAGACTATGGACTTAAAGTAGGAGCAAAGGCAAATTTTCTCCATTTTGGAAAGGGTTATAACCCCTTTCAGATTTTTTACCATCTGTGTCCCATAGTGGAGTTTCACTTTTTGGCCAAAAAAAGGAACTAAGAGGAAATCCCTGTTACCAGGGTCATGAAAACTAGTATCCACATTGGAAGATTTTCGTTCTCTTCTTGTTTTGATAAAAACACCAAAATCTTGGATTTTCTTTTACTCTCTGCAAGTATGGTAAACAAGACAAATAAAGTGTGTGAATCTCCCCAGCAGGGGCATAGAAACCAAAAACCCCAACAGTTGTTCTAATCCTTCTCCATGTTATCTGAAGCTAAAACAAGTTGTTTTCTTTAGTTATACATTAGACCTAATTCACATGGAGAGACTACATCCGTGCCAATAACAATACATATGTTGCAAGCATCCCCATGCCAGCAGTCCCATTCTTGTCTATTGGGACACAGTAGCTGCATGTACACAGGTTCGGGTGGGGGCTGGTGCATGCAGGCACATGTCCTTGAACTCACCCTGGGTGCATTCAGGGACATGCATACAGCTACACCCAGGGCCGATCCTAGGGTCACAGGCGCCAGGGTGCAGAAATATTTCTGGTACCCCAAATGGGTGTGGTCATTTTACTAACTCCTCCCCTTTGTCAGTATAAAAGGGCTCTTGGTAGCAAATTGAAGGACGAAAACTGGACAGCCGCACTCCGAAATCACTTAAAATAAGTTGTCTTTTATTTTTCAACTGTACACACAGTCACTGCAACCAACAAAATACAGTATGGCCGACGCGTTTCACACTTACAATCAGTGCTTAGTCATGGTACATCTCATTACACATTACATCTGTAGATGGACTACTGAGGCACAGGAATTGGCAGGGGCTGTGTATCCTATGCAATCTACTATGCCATCAAACATCTAGAGCAGGGGCAGCCCAGAGCACATGTAAAGGGATGCTGGGGATGCCATCCCCCAGCACACAGCACACTGAACACTGTGATTTACCTCAGTTCTCTCTCTGTGCAGCCTGAGATAGAGATGGGAGAGGGAGGCATTCCAACTGGAGTTGGAGGAGGCAGTGCGGATCCAAGACTCCCAATTTATTCCTGCACATCAGCAGTCAGCAGCCACTGAAAACTAGGACCCTCGTGTCAGAAAGAGGAGCGGCCACTGCCAGGCTGGGCAGGCAGCCCTATGCTCACACATCAGTTCTGGATGGAAACACACACACCTATGCTCAGAACACTAGTTCTGGACGGACACAAACAAGGAGAGAAGGAGGGAGGGGAAAACTCTGGCACTTCTGCGCTCCCACC
Source organism: Rana kukunoris (assembly GCA_029574335.1). Taxonomy (NCBI): domain Eukaryota; kingdom Metazoa; phylum Chordata; class Amphibia; order Anura; family Ranidae; genus Rana; species Rana kukunoris. The sequence goes on along the minus strand of CM056050.1, from coordinate 211,286,414 downwards.
TCTGCAGGCGCCTGGGCGCTAAGCACCCAGCCTAGGATCGGCCCTGCCTACACCCACATACAAATTGAAAAGGAAAGGTACGTTTAAATGAAATTCAATTACAATATAATTAGTGTCACAATTGTATATGCTACATTATGTTCCCTTTATTTGCTAATTTTCCTCCCACAAAAATTGAGTTACTCTTTAAGGCCTCATGTGCATAGGACTTTAAAAAGCCTCTTGCATGGGCAGTTTACATTCCATGCACACAAATGTATTTACAGACATATTAAACAGTAGTGTTTACAGGTTAAAAAAAAAATAAAAAAATCGCCAGCGCATTCAGGAGAGGAGCTTTAGGGCTGAACATATGCTGGATGTGCATAAAAAACGTCGAAATGCATCTAAACATTCTTCAAGCACTAAGCTCTTGTAGTGTTTTGAGTGTTCATTCATTCCAATGGCCAAAATAAATTAATATTCTGGCCATGGAAAACCATAAACACTCAAATACTTGACACACCTAAAGGCATGCGCAACATGTGGCTTTAGGCGTATATTTTTTTTAACTGTCTTTTCCTTGCCAGGAGTAAAAGGCATTCAGAGGAGAAATGTAAACACTCTGTGTGCATGAGGCCTAAAAGTCAAATAGTAGCTGTGAGTCAAGCGTGAGGAATCCAGCAGGTAGCCGAGTAAGGAAGCCAGCGTGTAGCGTGGGTGAAGCTTGAAGAATACAGAGGGTAGCTGTGAGTGAAGCGTGAGAAGTCCAGCAGGTAGCAGGGAGCTAAGTTTGAAGATCTACAGTGGGATACTGTTAGTGAAGTTGTTGCCATTAAAGACTGCAGTTGCTACAATATACAGATCGCTGCATTCAGCTTAAAGGCCCTTTTCTGTATTGATGTCTGCCTAGTTCTATTTTTGGTCTGCCAAGTTTGTCAAGTTTCTATTGCATTGCCTAAGGATGTCCTGTGCCCGAACCCTCTCCCCCCCTGGTCCTTTTAAGAGAAATATAAACTCTGTTTTTAAAAAGTGACTGTTGTCCATCTTTCCATCTTGCACTACACCCACCGTGCCTAGTAACCTGCACCCCAAGGAGGAATGTCAGCTCTGCCTGACTCTGAGGGTCACCATTAGCTCTGGGTTCTTCATCCAGTGTGGCACCCACCTTTAGAGTGGCCACATCACGGCGCTCCGGCGTTATGGCCTACCTGGCCGGAGCGTGCGTGCTACTTGGTGTTCCTGGTTTCGGGCCTAAGTTGGTCCGGAACATTCAAGCAGGACGGGGACTCAGTAGTCGACTGGGTTCCCACTTTTGAAGATCCCAAGCAAGTGTAGCGGTTTGATGGGGAGTCCATCTGAGGAGCGCCAATGAGAGGCTGGCGGTCCAATAGGATTCCGACAAACCACCGGGGATCAAGGTAACCGGACACTGAAGGATTGACTCCTCTTTCAGTCGGTACCTGGGCGACGTTAAGAAGAAGATCCAGGCGCAACTTTACTGAGGAGGGGTACCTCTGTATCTGCAATCAGAGAGGGCCTGTGGCAGAGGCGTCTCCCTGATGTACATTCGGGAGGGGCTGTAGCAGAGACTTTGTCCTGAAAAGGTTCGAGTGATACTTCGGCTGCTAATCCCACTCAAGAAGGAGTGGTAAGAAAGTGTTACGCATAGGAGCAGAACTGTTCCAAATACTACGCCTGAATCTGCTGTTCTCCTTTCCATCTCTATCCCTTTCATCACCTGTTTACTGTTTTTACCCGGCTGGGTAATAAAGAGCACATAAAAAGAGATTTCTTTGCGAACATTCCTTTACTACTGCTGTATGCATCATTCACCCCTAGACATTCAAAAAGAGCCATGAGGTAAATCTGCCATCTCATCAATTCTCAGCAGCTCCTATGGGGGTACCGTTACATATACATATAAGAATTTTTAAAAGCTGAGTTTTTAAAACATAATAAATAGACAGACATATCAAATAAATGACACTACTTTATTTATACCTACAAGCCAAGTAAACCTGGTATAGCTTGACATCAGATATATAACCAGTTTTAACCTATATTTCAGTTGTCACTTTTATTTCCAGCTGCTGTTAGGAGTAGTGGTGCAGTTACACCTTTACTGGAATGTGTACGATATGGCAGTAAATGCAGTAGCTTAATTAACTACGGGTCGCTAACATGAAAAAGCTGGTGTCTATCAAAAAAAAAGCACTATTTTATCTTGTTAAATCAACAACAAAAAAAAAAAAAAAAAAAAGGAAAAATTCCAACCCATGCATTTTATTGAATAAGGAAAAAAAACAGCATCCATATAGTGACCTAGTTCCTCACTAGGTCACCATTGCTGTTGTGATAACACCCATTTGAGGCGGCTTATTATGTACATACTTAATCATAATCTGACACCAAAGCAAAGCAGAAGTATTCCCTTTCAGACTTTATTCATCTAGATAGGATGTTTGGAGACCAACGTGCAATACAAGAATAATGTCATTAATATATATGTATTTGGTGCATCTTGCAGCTCAAACAAACCATGAACATCCACACATTCCTCAGGGTTAACTTAGGCGTTTTACAATTTGAAAGTTAGTAAAGCCATTAGGTTTCACCCACAGGTGAATTGTAAACCTTTTTGATGCAGCATATTGCAGATACAGTAAAACCTTGGATTGCAAGCATAATTTGTTCCAAAAACATGCTTGTAATCCAAAGAACGTTTATATGAAAGCAAATTTCCCCATAATAAATAATGGAAATTCAAAAGATCAGTTCCACAACCATTTATTCAGAAGTCCTTCAGTTTAAAGTTCATATAAAAAGATTATAGCAATGGGATAGGTTGTGTAACCATAGAATGTCCATCCACAAATGAAAGCCTCCACAAGGGGATTGAAAGCAAAATCCAGCAGGAGCTACAGAGCAAAAAAGAGAAGAAGAGAACCGCCTCTAAGGCCGCGTACACACGATCGAACATGTCCGCTGAAACTGGTCCGCAGACCAGTTTCAGCGGACATGTTCGATTGTGTGTACGGCCTATTGGACCGTTTTCCAGTGGACCAAAGTTTCAAAACATGCTTTGAAACCTGTCCGCTGGAAACCTGTCCGTCGGACAGGTTCGATGGTTAGTACAGTGCTCAGAATCAAGTCGACGCATGCTTGGAAGCATTGAACTTAGTTTTTTCATCACGTCGTTGTGTTCTACGTCACCGCGTTCTGGTCCGATGGGATTTTGGTCCGATGGTGTGTACACACATCAGATCAACTGACCACTTCAGCGTGGTCCGATGAAAACGGTCCGTCGGACATGTTTCATCGGACATGTCTGATCGTGTGTACGCGGCCTAAGTGTAGCCATATGGTTACATTTAATGAAGGTACAACATTTAGCAACATCACAAGGTTGAGGATTTAAAGAGGCACATCTAATGCCACGTACACATGATCACTTTTTGTGATGTAAAAAAACGTTGTTTTACCTCACGAAACAAAACTTCATTTTTAAAAACGACGTTGCCTACACACCATCGTTTTCTGAAAATGCTCTTGCAAAGCACGGTTACATACACCACGTTCGACAGCACTCTGTTCCATTGAAGCTCCCGTCTCATAACTTGCTTCTGAGCATGTGCAGGTTTAAAAACTTCGTTTTAAACGTCGTTTTGCCCACACACGGTCATTTTTTATGACACAAAAAACGACATTCTGAAAAACCACATAAAAAATTGAAGCATGTTCAAATTTTTTTTTGGTCGTTTTTCAGAAGACATAAAACAACGTTTTGCCCACACACGATCATTTTAAATGACGTTTTTTAAAACGTCGTTTTATTTCATCACAAAAAACGACCGTGTGTACGTGGCATTAGAATGCAGGCATCCGGGGTAAAGCTGTCCACATAGCCCATGCCCAACACCACCAGCTCTCACCACTGTCGGTCTGAAATCTTGATCGGGAGGACTACCCTGCAGCAGATTGATTGAACCGCTCGTGGAGCACAGTGTGGAAGGGATGAGGAGGATGGTCTACATGGACTGCTTTACTCCAGATGCCTGTATACTTAGATGTGCCTGTTTGAATCAACTATGTGAGTTGCTAAATGGTGTACCTTCATAAATGTAACCATATTGCTACACTTAGGCACCTCTATTTTATCTTATACTCCGTTGTGACATGATGTTACTTGTATATCAAGACAATCGCTTGTACATCAAGTCAAAATGTATTTAAAAATCTTGCTTGTCTTGCAAAACGCTTTAAAACCAAGTTATGCTCAAACCAAGGTTTCACCACTTTGGAAGAGTCCCAAATGTTGGAGTCATTTAATGTACAATAACAGGGAATCCCTAGATATGGCTAATGCAGATAAGCACCCTTTCAACTTTTGCACAAAGCCATTGGCCTTCAGTTTGAAGTGTACGTTTTAAGTCACAATCTGGTTTTAAACACAGGGTTGGTAATCCCCCAATCCCCATTTGCCAGCACTGGAGGCCTGAGCAGCCAATTTCCAAATACCAGCACTGTCACGAAAGGAAGGACAGTGGATCATTTGTTCCCCTATATCCAGATATAAAGTGGAAAATGTAATTTTGCAAATTAAGCAGCCGAGGATCAAAGTTAAAACAGATGCAACAACCAGTATGAAACTGTTGTTTTTCCATTTTAAAAGGAGGAGATGGTCCGAGGAGAGGGATTTATGAGGAACATGGATTTTAATGTTGTCAAAATGTAGCCTAGGCAGAAATATTATTGCTCATTGTGAAACTTGGGTGAAATTTGCTTGGAAAACAAAAATAAAGAAATCCACTTAGTGGTCTCTGCATTCGTGCTTTTTTTTCTGCTTTTAGAATTTAATATGTTCATTTGACTTTTTTTCCTCTCAAAAAATGTATATAATGAAGCACAATTAAAATGAGCTTTGCGAACCCTTTAAAGCCCTTTGCACTTTCAAAAACTACCTAAATTTTGGCTCTCCTACTGCCTGCAATACATTTTGTCAAAATAGAATTAGTTTTATCAAATCTGATATTTGCCCAAATTTTAGGGACATGAATATTTTTATAGGCAGAGAGCAGGTCTGATCTTAGCATACTATATGATGTTCATGCACAAATGTATTTTTTAACCACTTCCCGCCCGGCCAATAGCAGATTTACGGCCGGGAAGTGGTTATGAAATCCAGGGCCAGATTAAGAACATCATGGGCCTGGTGCTGAGGATTTTGGTGGGGCCTTTTATAAATAATAAATAAATGCGTGAGAATCACAGCACAGCAATGGAGGGCCCAGTCTGAAAATTTAAGTGTACCCTAATGTGCTAATATGCTGTGCATACTTGTACATTGTGGCATAACCTACCCCAGGGCCTCTAAAAAGTAGTAATGTCAGGAAATTTTACTACCGATTTAATATCACAGGATCCCAGAAACCTCTCATGGGGCCCACTACTGACCCAGTGGCCCTTGGGCAGTGCATAAGTGCATAGTTGCCAACATTTAAAAAATATTTTCAGGGACACTTTTTCACAAGTGCTATATTTAGAGTAGCTGAGATCCCCTATGTTCCTCTGTACATCACAGTAGTAATCACAAAATGTAATAAGTTCTAGTAACAGAACAAATATGAGAACTGAGATTTCCTTTAGTTGAACTAAAAAAAGTGTGTCCATTCTAGAGCTGGTAACATTGAGGGTATTCAGTATCATTTGAAAGAACTGTTTTTGTGGGTAAGCGACATAGGGGAGGAGTACGGACAGTATATAAGTGGGAAGTATGTGCAGGTGAGTGAGAGGAATGTGGAGGGTCTAACATTGGGCACTATGTACAGGAGAAGAGTGCAAAGGGTACGCAAAAGGCACAATGTACAGGAGAGAAGTGTGGAGGGTATGACAGTGGGCATCATGTACAGGAGAGAAGCATGGAGGGTACGACAGTGGGCAGTATGTACAGGAGAGAAGTGTATGACAGCAGGCACCATGTACAGGAGAGGAGTGTGGAGGGTATGACAGTGGGCACTATGTATAGGAGAGGATTGTGGATGGTATGATAGTGGGCACTATGTATAGGAGAGGAGTGTGGAGGGTATGACAGTGGGCAGTATGTACAGGAGAGGAGTGTGGACGGTATGATAGTGGGCACTATGTACAGGAGAGAAGTGTGGAGGGTATGACAATGGGCTCTATGTATAGGAGAGGAGTGTGGAGGGTATGACTGTGGGCAGTATGTACAAGAGAGGAATGGGGAGGGTATGACAGTGGGCAGTATGTACAGGAGAGAAGTGTATGACAGCAGGTACTATGTACAGGAGAGGAGTGTGAAGGGTATGACAGTGGGCAGTTTGTACAGGAGAGGAGTGTGAAGAGTATGACAGTGGGCAGTATGTACAGGAGGAGTGTAGGGGTATGACAGAGGGTAGTATGTACCAGAGAGAAGTGTGGAGGGTATGATGGGGCAGTATGTCCAGGAGAGAAGTGTGGAGGGTATGACTGTGGGCAGTATGTACAAGAGAGGAATGGGGATGGTATGATAGTGGGCACTATGTATAGGAGAGGAGTGTGGAGGGTGCGACAGTGGGAAGTATGTACAGAAGAGGAGTCTATGACAGCAGGCACTATGTACAGGAGAGGAGCGTGGAGGCCGGAGGGTATGATAGTGGTCACTATGTACAGGAGAGGAGTGTGGAGAGTATGATAGTGGTCACTATGTACAGGAGAGGAGTGTGGAGAGTATGACAGTGGGCAGTATATAGGAGAGGAGTGTGGAGGGTATGACAGTGGGCAGTATGTACAGGAGAGGAGTGTGGAGGGTATGACAGTGGGCACTATGTACAGGAGAGGAGTGTGGAGGGTATGACAGTGGGCACTATATATAGGAGAGGAGTGTGGAGGGTATGACAGTGGGCACTATGTACAGGAGAGGAGTGTGGAGGGTATGACAGTGGGCACAATGTATAGGAGTGGAAGGATGTTTAGGGACTGCGTAGTGGTTAAGCGGGTCATACATGAATTGAAATTACATCAATTATGCAGAGACCAGCCATAGTCAATCTATGTATGGGCTAGCTGGTTTTACACAAGTCAATCTATTAATCGACTTGTGTACAACCAGCTTGTTTTTCCAAAAACGATCAGTGCTGCCAGTTATAGATAGCAACACTACTCATTGTACTCACTTGCAGAACACAATAACACTACAGGAGTGATTCCCCATCTACAGGTCAGCGGGTGAGAGGGTGTGTGGGGACAGGCTGGGTAGAGATACCAGTCAGTGGCTGGGTAGGCACTGGCTAGTATCAGAGCCAGATACACACAGGTTACATATGTCGCGATCGTTAAAGCGAGAGCAATAATTCTAGCACTAGATCTCCTCTGTAACTCTAAACATGTAACCTAAAAAATGTTTAAAGCATCGCTTAGGATACCAAAAAAAAATAAAATCGTGCTAACTTTAGTGTTTTTTTTAATGTATGAAACAGTTTATTTCCAAAAAAACATGTTTGAAAAATTGCTGTGCAAATACAGTACCGTGCTAGAGCTGCACAATTAATCGTTAAAATTGTGATCTTGATTCAACCCCCCTGACATCTCCAATGCAGAGTTTGCTGATTCTTTCATATAACAAGTGGAGAGACTTTCAGCTGTCAAAAGAAAATATCTGGACAGTCTGCCAAGTTCTTAGCAGGAAACATTGTAACTAACGCTTTCTTCTTATATCAAAGGGATAAACTTCTGTGTGTAAAGAAAATATCCGACTGTCTGCCAAGTTTGTAAACAACATGAAACATTGTAACCAACTTCCTTTTTAGATCAAACTTCTGTGTGTAAATGCAAGAAATGTAACCACTTAAAGTCCAACACTTGTTTAAGTTAAAAACCAATATTTTTTGCTAGAAAATTACTTGGAACCGCCAAACATTATATATATTTTAGCAGAGACAAAAATGGGAATTGCTGCAATATTTTATGTCACACTGCATTTGCCCACTTCATTGAATAATAAAAACCATAAAAACAAAACAGTAAAGTTAGCCCATTTTTTATTTTATTTTTTCATTTTAATGTGAAAGATGATGTTATGCCGTACGAATCGTGAGAGAATCGTGATCTATCTTCTAAGCAAAAAAATTGCAGTTGTCGTTTTAGCCAGAATCGTGCAGCTCTATACCGTGCAACATAAAAAGTTGCAAAGACCACCATAGAGTAATTTTCTAGCAAAAAACAAATGATGATTTTTTTTTCTCAGTCTGCTGCAGTGTGTCAGCTTGTATTTATAATGGCTGCTCTGTATGTAGCTTCTGACAGGCTGTGCAAGCAGGCACGTATCTCCGGAACCATAAATGATAGCCATCCCATATTTTGACCGGTTGTGGGGTAGATCTTCAACTGACTACCCCCCAAATGTGGGGTTTCTGTGACCTCTGATCATCGAGCTACAACCCCCAAAGTCGATCTAAAAAAATAAATAAAATAAAAAACTTTTTTTTTTGGGGCAAATGGGCCTATCTTGAGAAAGGGGCCTGGAGCTGCAGCTCCATCAGCCCCTCTGTTAATCCGGCCCTGATGAAATCGTGACTAGCCGTTCTCAAACGTCTAGCACGATTTCAATGCCGTGCGCGCCCGCGGGGGGGCGCAGCGCGGCGATCGGTGATGCGGGGTGTCAGTCTGACACCCTGCACCTCCGATCTCGGTAACGAGTCTCCGGCGGAGCCTCGTTACCACGTGATCAGCCGTGTCCAATCACGGCTGATCACGATGTAAACAGGAAGAGCCGCCGACGGCTCTTCCTCACTCGCGTCTGACAGACGCGAGTACAGGAGAGCCGATCAGCGGCTCTCCTGACAGGGGGGGTTCGCGCTGATTGTTTATCAGCGCAGCCCCCCCTCGGATCGCCACACGGACCACCAGGGAGTGCCCACACTAGACCACCAGGGAACTTAAAAAAAAGACAAAAAAAAAGGACAAAAAAAAAAAAAGTCAGCAAGAAAAAAAAAGGGGGCAGTAAAAAAAATGATGCCAATCAGTGCCCACACATGGGCACTGATTGGCAACATTGATCCATCAGTGCCACCCCTCAGTGATCATCAGTGCCACCCCAGTGTCTGTCAGTGCCACCCCACAGTGCCAATCCATGCCCAGTGCCCACCTATCAGTGCCCACCTGTGCCACATATCAGTGCCCACCTGTGCCACCTATCAGTGCCCACATGTGCCACCTATCAGTGCCCACATGTGCCACCTATCAGTGCCCACCCGTGCCACCTATCAGTGCCCACCTGTGCCACCTATGAGTGCCCACCTGTGCCACCTATGAGTGCCCATCTGTGCCGCCTATGAGTGCCCAGTGCTGCCTATGAGTGCCCATCAGTGCCGCCCATGAGTGCCCATCAGTGCCGCCCATGAGTGCCCATCAGTGCCCCATACCAGCGCCGCCTATCAGTGCCCATCAGTGCTACCTAATCGGTGCCCATCAGAACTACCTCATCGGTGCCCATCAGTGCCACCTCATCGGTACCCATCAGTGCCACCATATCAGTGCCCGTAATTGAAAGAGAAAACATACTAATTTACAAAAAAATTAACAGAAAAAAAAAAAAACCTTTTTTTTTTTTTTCAAAATCTTCGCTCTATTTTTAGTTGTTGCGCAAAAAAAAAAAAAAAATCGCAGAGGTGATCAAATAGTGCCTGGTATGGAAGTGGTTAATCTTGAGGGTGTATGTATAGGCAGCTTAGCTTATGCCACCAGCTATTTGCTAGTATTGTCAGTTTTAGTGATTAGTGATTATTTTAGTGATTATACTTGGCTTGGTTTAATAGCTAAACCAGCAGGTATCTTCTTTGGAGAACTACTACTTAGGGTCTGCGATCTTTATTACTCCAAGTTCTGCAGGTATACATGAAAACGCCTGGCCTACATTCAGTTATTGTATAGCAGCTCTTTTGTTTTAGCTATAAAAGCTAAAAAAGCTTCTTTGTGACCGCCTGTGCTGCAGTGTATGTGTATTACCACAGACCGTTCCTGTTCTCTAATTCTATATAAAAAGAGGGTAATCTTAACACTGGTTTATCCAAAACTGATTGGATTGCAAGCCTTTAAGATGCTGAAGTAGATTTCACATTTGCAGGTTTCTGCAATGTTAATAATACAGAAGATATTTGAATTACGGTAAAAATATTTTTTTTAAGTCTGTGCCATTGTAATACATAAACATTTCCAAACCTGCTAAATTGTTATGCAAAGCAATGACTAAGGTGGGTCTGGTGCAGGGGCAGACTGACCATTCTGGCACTGCCCGAGGGCCCCATGCCACTAGGGGGCCCCATCAGGGTTGCCAGTCTCAGTAAAACCAGGGACAGTATGTAAAAATCTGTATTTTTTTTACATGTCCCTTATCGACATCCAGTTGGTCTAAAAATCCCAAGATTATAGCTGCCCCGCCTCTCCAGTACCTTTTCAGTGTGTGTATTTATACTGTGTGTATACTGGATGTGTGTGTGTATACTGTGTGGTCCCATAATCTATTGCCTGGGGGCCCCATAATCTCATACTGCCCAGGGGCCTCATGAGTTGTCAGTCTGCCCCTGGTCTGGTGACAGGTCACATGCATGGGCGTCCGCTGAATTTTTTTTTAGGGGGTGGCGCTTCCGCAGTGGCAATACACAGTCGCATTTAACCCTTTCTTCAAGTGGCACTTTACCGATAACGCGGCCAGCTGGCAGTGTGAAATTGCTCTTGAGATAATTCAGCTTCACTCCATGCCCATATAAATATAGCCTAGAGAATGTACAGACCTAGCTTCAGCACAGATGGACCCCCCTTTAGCACAGACCCCCCCCCCCCCCTTAGCACAGACCCCCCATTCTGCACAAACCCCTCCATTCAGCACAGATGGACACCCCTTCAGCACACCCCCCCCATTCAGCACATACCCTCCATTTAGCACAAACCCCCCCTTCAGCACAGACGGATCCCCCCTTCCCATCCCATTCAGTACCTCAGATCAGCCATCAGCACAGCATGGGCACAGCAGGTTCCCTCCCCCTGTGTACACATAAACACTGGAGGGGGAGACAGCTTCACTCTGCTCGCTGTGTCTGTGTGACATCCGGCCCGGGACTGCTCAGACAGCCCACAGCCGCGAAACTCTTCAACACCTTCTCGATTTTCCAGGGAGGGTCAATTGCCCCCCTTTGCCCTATGGAGCGGACGCCCATGGTCACATGACCAATGCTGACGCATCAGTGGGGTTGCCTCTGCCAAAAGGCAAGAGCACAGATCAGCCAGAGCTGGCGACAGTCAGGTCACACATGAAAGTTAGTCCTGCAAGAGGGCACAGTAGATGCCATTTACCAATGCATTTTGACTTTTTTTTAAGAAGCTTGTGGTCTAAAGTAGTATTTACCTGGAAGCGCGTTTTTCACAATTGGTGCACCTTAAAAAGGAATATTTCACCCTTATTACTTAAAATTCTTAAATGGCTAGGCACCAACATTTTCTGAATGAAGAGGGTTGCGCAGGAAGCCCTGGTATAGTAAAAGCATAGTAAAAGTAGGACTTCGAGCTGGCAGATAGATGTTGGTAATCTTGTAGTTCCTGGTAATGCAGAGCATTACCAGGAACTACAAGTTCCAGCAACATACTGGTGTTCATTATCTAACCAGCATTCTTGTGGTCTGTCAAGCCAAGTCAGATACAGAAAAAGGTAAGACTGTTTTTGCATTGAGATATTTCAGTTACACTTTCAAATGGAACTGAACTCAATAGAATATTTTTTGTTTGAGGGAATATCTAGAAATATTAAAAATGTGCCTAAACACTACCCTGAAGATGTACCTTTTGTCTGAATTCCTACTGAAAAATATATCAGTATACTTTCTTATATGTGAGGGTACCTACAAACTCATGTCTGGATATCTGCGGTGTGAGAGCTAAGGCACTGCTGCCTCTGACTGCTAGTCTCACAAAGCTTGGAATGAGATTCTGAAATCTCTACAGTGCTCTTCACTGCACTTCTTGCTGGAGACTTAGACATGAGGAATCAAAGCCCTGCCTCTACCAAGATGCTGCCTCCACTCAGAGACACGGTGCAGAAAAAAAAAGACATGGTAAATTAGTAATGAAGAAAAATCTGCTGCAGGGAGACTGCAGACAATAGTGGTTACTAGCCTTTGTCCTCTACATGTCTTTTTGGGGCCATCTCTAGTTGTCTCTGGCCTTGGGACGCAAACACATAGAGATCCTTGTAGTGGTAATGTGCAGACACAGGCAGGACCGTGAAGATTTGCACCACTGGATGTAACCAAACAGTAAAAATGTGACAAAAAAAAAAAATTGCACTTTAGAGGACATGCGTTACTAGCTAGATTTTAATTTGGAGTTAAATACCGCTTTAAGTAGAGATACATTGGCCTGGCAAGTAAAACGATTATAGTGATTGTAAATGGAAACTATAGCCTTTTATTTAGGTATATATTGGCACGTCAGTTTGAAATGTACTCTATTCAAGATTGAAACTAAGCCTTAAAATGCATACAGGAACAGAAACCTACCTACCTAGGGCCTCAGTTATTATTTCAGACATGTAGAGTGCACTACCATTCACTCCTACTTATCAGTAATCTGGGAACCCTTGGCTTCTTTCACACCAAGTGGTAGTGTTTGCCACACCCCCTCACCCCCAAAAAGTGATCAGTGGTAGATGTAGTATCTGCATTTGTTTTCTTTAATTAGGACATTTTTATCCAGTACAAAAGATACTTGTTGATCTTGCCAGAAATGTACTAATGAAGATCCCTTGACCTTCCCTGTCCTAGGGAAAGGGAGCCTTGACTGCTTAACATATAAGGCCCTATACACACGATCAGACATGTCCGAGGAAACATGTCCGATGGACCGTTTTCATTGGACAAGGCTAAATTGTCTGTTGGTCTGATGTGCGTACACACCATCGGACCAAAATCCTCTCGGACCAGAACGTGGTGACGTAGAACACAACGATGTGATGAAAAAAACGAAGTTCAATGCTTCCAAGCATGCGTCGACTTGATTCTGCGCATGCGGGGGATTTTGGTCCGATGGTTTGTGTACTAACCATCGAACCTGTCCGACGGACAGGTTTCCAGCGGACATGTTTTCAAGCATGTTTGTAAATTTTTGTTTGCTGGAAAACGGTCCGATAGGCCGTACACACAATCGAACATGTCCACTGAAACTGGTGTGCGGACATGTTCGATCGTGTGTACGCGGCCTAAGCGAGTCTCAACCTAACAAGGGAGTTGAAGTGGCTCCATTGGGATTGGCTATTATGGCACAAGGTGACTGGATGAAGCCTGAACTCTAGAAACGTCTATGCAGAGGCACGTCCACGAGTTGTGTTGTGAGCTTTCTTGGCAGTTTTACCTTGCAAGTGATTGATATTACTTTATGGGCTATGCCCTCAAGTTTAATTCTGGTATAACTAACTGGCATGGTTATGTGGTATTTTGAATGTTGTTATACTTGGCATGTTTAATAAAGCTGTGGCCTTGTCCTACTTCCAACTTAAAGTAAAGTAGTCTCTTTTTAGTTTTTTTTTTGGGGGGGGGCAAGTTTTTTGGGTTTTGATAAGTGGGGTTAAGACAAGCCTAAGCTTCTCAGCAGTCATGTCCCCATCCCCCATGTAATGAAGATGAAGGCAGACACATTTGTATTCCAACCTGGTAGGCAACCATGTCACTCTCCATTGAAACAGTGGAGGTGTGAGCATAGCTACCTAATAAAAAGAAGAATATTATTCACATGATTGGGAAGTCAGAGTAAGTTACACAGCAGAAAGTGCAAGCCAGCACTCTTAGGAGCTTTGGGAAATCTGTATGCAGTGGATAGCAGGGAAAGCAGTGCAAATTTTATGAATTTGTTTTTAAATTGTAAACACAGCTGCAGTATTTGTTAGATAGAATAAACAGTTCACTGGCTAGTTTCAATTTAGTGTATTGTAAACATATATTGTAAATCATCTCATTAAGTTAAGTTTTCAGGTTCCAATGCTTGCGTGTGCAGGATGTGCTTCCCCTTTAGTTGTACTGCACAATGACTGTGCTACTCCCATTTTCCCCATTTGTCAGGGGATCTATGGATATTAAATTGTAGCTTTTATAATCAAAAAGCAGTTCTTGAACTCCTGACAAAGTCTCTCAAAGTCAACATGAGGGAGCACAGCTCTTCACTGGGAGGATCAGAGTGCTGCTGTTTCTCTGATCCCTGCTGACACCCCCTCCCTGCCCAGCTTGTCACATTGTACTTCTGTCTCTGCATTGTACACTGGACTATGCCTGTGCTCTGTTCAAGCTGCTGCCGTACTCAACACTACTCACTAATTATATACACACACACATAATATACACACACACACACACACACACACCGTGTTTCCCCAAGAATAAGCCATAGTTTAAAATCCTAAAATCCACTATATTACAGTAGAATATAATGTACAATGTGTGTGTTGCTGTAATATAATTGCGGGGAAGAGAGCTCCGGCGTGTTACAGAAGCGCAGAGCTATAACGAAGGTATTTGGCACAATTATATTACAGAAACACACATTGTACATTATATACTACTGCAATAGAGTGGATTATAGGATCTTACAAGCATTTTAATTCAGTTCACACTGGGGATTCCTGACAGGCAGGGAGAGAGGGAGAGAGAAGACAGCACATCACATGGTAAGGCCTACCCCGAAAATAAGCCCTACTGTGTCTTTTGTTGCCAAAATTAATATAAGACTCAGTCTTATCTTCGGGGAAACACAGTATATATTATATGTGTATGTTTCCACATGAGGTAGAGCCCACAGATAAATACTGGATACAAGTATACCGTTCTGGCAGGGCAGGAATCAATGGCAGTGGTGCATGGGGCTAAATGTAAATGAGAAGGATTGTCCTGTGTGTATGTGATGGAGTTTTAGATTGGCTGGTCATAGAATGAGAAGGGACAGGTGGCTGAGCTGTGTATAATAATTACACAAAGTATGAAACTGAAACCCCTGTGTGGAAAAACCTGATGTAAAGGGTTTTTCTTTGGCTTCCTTTAAAAAAAAAAAAGTGGGCTGGAAAGCCAGAAAAAAAACTGGTGTGGACTCCCTTTAAATGCCTTCTCACAATAATAAACAAAAGCACAGCAAAATGTTGGGGCCATTAACATGGGTGAGTGATAACATGACATCTCAAATCCTGCAAAACTGGTACTTTTAGCTTTCTACCATTCTAAAACATGAAGCAAATACCTACAGGATACTATACTGTATTCCTATGGTCAACAGAGGAAACGATTTCTCCATGATACAAACAGATCAATCTTTCCACAATCTTCTTTCTCCTTTGGCCTGAACACATCAGCAGGGGACCTTGGAAGGCCAAAGATCAACGGGCATTAAAGTAAAAGAGGAAAATTGACCAAAACTGCGTCAAATGTCAGGTAATACTGTATATGAAGACTATACATGAAAGCAACAACACTCCGAATTTTTCACTGCACAATCAATGTATGTACACTCTTCAATAAATATTCATTTTATTTGTTTTTTCCTACATCAAGTCCATGCACCTGTGCGAGGAGGATGAGAAATTGGTGGGTGAGCTGTGCTTTCCTTGGGATTCTTAAAGGGAATTGCAGTCCGCTCACATAATTTGTAATAAAAACATCTTTTCCATTCTGAAGCTTCCCTCCATCCACTTTGCATATTATTTTATATATACTTTGATTCTGTAATTGCCAAATATGCTGCACAAATCTCCCTCCACCGAGTCTGGCTGCAGTCATTTTAACTGTGGGCAGTTGAAACTGCTGAATATTCACTTCCCTGATTTACACAGACACACCTCCAGCTCTGCAGCTCTCATTGGCCCTCTCCCCCCCTCCCTTCCTGGCAAACTCTCACAAAATGAGAGCAACAGCTGTGCATGATGTCATAAGCCTAGGCTTTTTACCAGACCAAAAACAGGAAGCGGGCTGTATAAAAGGTATTTACTGGCAGAAAAAAATAAAAACAATTTTTTAACAAAAAAAAAAAAAAGTTTTACTAGCCAAAGTTAAAACAAGAAGAAAAGATTAAATAGATGGAAAGATTTAAAAATGACTGAAGTTCCACTTTAATGAATGGGTATTACCAGAACTCCAGATAAATGTGATAACGTAGAAACTTTGTAAAAAAAAACAATAATACAGTGATCAATGTTTCAGGGGTCCTTAGAATGAAGGTACAAACAAAACAATGCAGCAGTAGATAAATAAAGAAATTCCAAAAGGAATCCAATCACAGTGTCAGAAATTATAGTGAAACGAATCCTATATCACTGATTATATAACAAGCATTCTATTTCTCCTAATAGAGTTTTGCAGAATCATTATTTCTCATATTAACTATGTGTTACATTTATTGTATTTCAGCTCATTTTAATCCATAGCAGTTGTGTAGCATCATCCATGCAATGTTACTAATGTCCCCTAGGTAACAAGGCTCAAAGGCTGCCAACTAGTTCTTACGCTATTGCTTATGCCAGGGGGTAGGCAACCTCGGCACTCCAGCTGTGGTAAATCTACAAATCCCATCATGCTTCTGCCTCTAGGAGTCATGCCTGCGATTGTCGGGGTCTTGCAATGTCTCGTGGGACTTGTAGTTTCAAAACAGCTGGAGGGCCCGACGTTGGCTATCCCTGGCTAAGACAGTAATGCTCAGAGTTTACCTATAGGTGATATGCCTGTTGGACTTTATGGTATGATCACATGCACTCCTCCAATCAGAATTTAGCATAACATTTAAAAGACCTGAGCAGGGGCGGCAATCATGCAGAGTTGAAACTGAATCTAAAGAGCCAGCATATACCAACACCAATCATATTTTGAGCCAGCACTTTCCCCTGGTATATATTAAGTGGAAGCATCAATGTTAGGCTCATGTTTAAAATAGGAACTTTCTGGGTTAAAATATGAAGCATGTCCTATTTGCAATCTCCAAGGCTGTTAGGCCTCGTACACACGGGCAAGAATCTCGTCAGAAAAAAAACGTTGTTTTTTCCCCCCGACGAGATTCTTGGCAAGAATCCCTTGCCGCCCGAGTGTACACACAGACCTTTCAAAAGAACCGCGGTTCTGTTGAAAGGCAAAAATGCGGTGATGTCATCGCGTACGAGGAGCATGCGCTCGTCACATTCGATGCCGTCGCCGCCATCTTGCTGCACCCTACATATGCCTAGGAAGCTACCGCACATTCGTTAAAGTCATTTCGAAAATGCGCGGGTTTCCACGGCGACCAGGCAAGTATACACACTCTCGGGTTTCTCGGCAGGAAAACTGCAGAGAATCTCACGAGAAAATAGAGAACATGTTCTCTGATTTTCTCATCTAGAGTCTGGGCAGTTTTCTTGTCAGGAATCCTGAAAGCCTTAGGCCGCGTACACACGAGGGGATATGTCCGCTGAAAACGGTCCGATGGACCGTTTCAGCAGACATCTCCGCTCGTGTGTATGGGCTAGCGGACAGATTTCTCCACCCGACAGATTTCAAAGCAAGCTTTGAAATCTATCCGGTGGGAATCTGTCCGCCCGACATGTCTGCTGGTTAGTACACTTACCAGCAGACATGTCGGCTCCCACCACCGCCGCGCCGCTGCCGAATGGATTCGGCGCATGCGCGGAAGTGTTTTACTTCCTGGTGCGGTGACGTGGCGGTGACGCGGCGGCGTCAACGTCACCGCCGCGTCACCACTACGTCACCGCGCCGTCCGGCGGCGGGGAATTTGATCCGATGGTGTGTACACGCCATCGGATCAAACTCCCGATCGGACATATCCGATGGAAATGGTCCGCGGACCGTTTTCATCGGATATATCCGATCGTGTGTACGCGGCCTTATACACACGCTCCGTATACTCGGCAAGAAAGCTCTGTCAGCAGTTTTCTTGCTGGTTCTTGCCGAGTTAACTGAGCGTGTGTACGAAGCTTTATCCTTATTCCACTTCTTAGTAAGTCACTTGACCTGGAGCCAATATGCAACGTGATGGTTTGCTGTGACCTCACTGCCTGATTACTTGTTTTGGGTCAGTGAATCACTAAGGCCGCGTACACACGAGGGGATATGTCCGCTGAAAACGGTCCGATGGACCGTTTCAGCAGACATCTCCGCTCGTGTGTATGTGCTAGCGGACAGATTTCTCCACCCGACAGATTTCAAAGCATGCTTTGAAATCTATCCGGTGGGAATGTGTCCGCCCGACATGTCTGCTGGTTAGTACACTTACCAGCAGACATGTCGGCCCCCACCGCCGCCGCGCCGCTGCCGAATGGATTCGGCGCATGCGCGGAAGTGTTTTACTTCCTGGTGCGGTGACGTGGCGGTGACGCGGCGGCATCAACGTCACCGCCGCGTCACCACTACGTCACCGCGCCGTCCGGCGGCGGGGAATTTGATCCGATGGTGTGTACACGCCATCGGATCAAACTCCCGATCGGACATATCTGATGGAAATGGTCCGCGGACCGTTTTCATCGGATATATCCGATCGTGTGTACGCCGCCTAAGGAGTAAAACATTGGATGAGGATGAAGCCCACAAACCTTTAAAAAAAAAAGGAGATTAATCCCTTTTGTTAATGCATTGCACCAAAATTCCCCTTTTATGAGCAGACCAATTTTTGCGATACGACACTGCATTACTTAAATTGACAAGTGCGCGGTCGTGTGACACTGCACCCAAATAAAATGTATGTCCTTATTTCCCCCACAAATGGAGATTTCTCTTGGTGGTATTTAATCACCTCTACTTTTTTATAAACAAAGAAAATAAATTGGACAATTTTGAAAAAAAAAAAAAAATTTTTTTTTTTATTTCTTCATCAATTTAGACCAATATGTATTTTTCATATTTTTTTGGTAAAGGTTTGCACAAAGGTTATAGCGTCTACAAACTATGGGATATTTTTATTAATTTATATTAATTTATTTTACCAGTAAATTTACTAGTAATTGCAGCGATCAGTGACTTAAATCGGGACTACGATATTGCGGTGGACATTCTGACACCAATACAGCGATCAGTGCTACAAAATGTGCACTGGCACTGTACTAATGACACTGGGTGGGAAGGGGTTAATATCAGGGGGGATCAAAGGGTTAAGTGTGTGCCTAGCCAGTATTTTACTAAACTGTGGGAGGTGCTTTTACTAAGGGGAAAGACATGGAAGGGACACAGGGTCCATGCCTTCCCTCCTGTCAGAACGGCAATCTGCCTTGTTTACATAGGCAAATTGCAGTTCTGTCTCTCTGGGTGATCAGCGGGTACCGACGGATTTCTAGTCCATGGTACCCACTGATCAGCTCCCGCAATGTGTATTCATAGTGGGAGTGAGCCGCCTGTGGCGTGCATTCGCCCCATACCCCGCAACGTGGGATCCCATACACACATGTATACAGTATGTATATATTATCTGGTGCACAGCTGCCACCCTGTAGCAGTATAGGGTGGTCGCTAAGTGGTTAAAGAGGAGCTTCAACCCCTCTTGCCTTGTTGTTTCATGATTGGAAAATACATTAGGAAGCACATTACATCGATGAAAAGAAGCATCTGCGTTAACAAAAGCTTACAGCCATTCACTTGTATGGCAGGCTGTACGCAACACATGCAGCGCCCCAGGCACCAGAAAATGATGCTAGATATATAAAATACCTGTGTGCCTGAACCCTAAAAGTATTAGGCACCACCAGAACGACTGCTCAGTTTTTACAACGAAGGACTCCACAGGTGTTCATTATGGCATTATTATTTACAGAGGGATTACATGCATATACTAGTGTTTGCTAAACAAAAGCATAAAGGTAATGATCCTTTCTAAATCAAAGAACACATTCTTTATTATTATTATTATTATTATACTTTCCAAGGCTTTGTCTGCAAAATCAGAACCCAAGGAGATTCCATTCAATGGTTACACTAATGCTCCTCATCATTTCTTTGATCATCCCAAATGAATGCAATCAATGAGAAGTACAGTAGAGAGTGCCAACTACCAAATAGAGAAGATGAGGACATGAACTTATATGACCATATACCACCCTCCCTGTGTTTTCTATATGCATGGCCAGTTGGATGATAAACCCCCAAGATATACAGTTCTAAAGTGGACCTTTCCTTGACTTTTAGGCTGGGTTCACACTGTGTGCGGCCGCGGGTCACAGCAGGGGGTCTGGTGTGTCCCCGTTCACTGTTTCAGGTCCAAATTTTTGCCTGAATTGGGACCTGAAACCGAGCCAAAGACACACAGGACTCTTCTGCTGTGCGCTCTGCGGCCGCCCCGGAGATGTGTGAAACAGCACCATTGAGAGACGGTTACACTCTCCTGTCATGTATATTGGATGCGGGAAATCCCACATTCAATACGCAATAGTGTTGAACCAGCCTTCATTTTCATTATCAATTTCCTTTAGATATACCTTGAACTATGTAGTGCAAGGGCCTGCCTGATTGCATACAAATTGAACGTGTTGAGGTTTGACCTCCTATTATATTGTTTTGGTAAAGCTAAAGGAAAATTGTATAAGCAAATTGTATAATGTATGGCCAGCCTTACTCCTTGCTGATACATGGCAGACCATTATAGGGACCTGTTAGCAGCATGAATCACTTCTGACAAGTTTTCCTGACACCAGGAGAAAAATGGTGAGTGGAGGGACATCCAGCTGACTGACAGCCTCAGTTGAGTTCTTGTAAGATGTGTGGAGGGGGGCGTGTCATTTCCTTCCAATCAGCTCTCAGAGTTCTCCACACTGAGCTCTGCAGAGAGTGTATCTTCAGCTCTCAGCCCACTCGTTTCTGAACTCTCACACAAGCTTTATAAATTCTGCACTTTGAACAGATGTAGAGAAGAGAAGACATCAGATAAACAGATACAACTTATGTAGAAGGATTTGTTTAAGCTCTGTGTATCACTTGAGGTTTGTCATGTCACAGTTGTATATGAGAGGCCATCAATCTGCTGCTGGCAGGATGAAAGCATTTCCTCCCTTCTTCACGGGATTACTCACTCAAGCTGCAGATTTTAACCTTTTGTAAGTCACAGAGTAAGAGGCTTGTTGGGTGAGACAACCTGTATAAACCATTGCAAGACCTGCACAGGTACCAGGATTTATAACCTCAATTCCTGATCTAAGACAGCACTGGCCTTCTAGGAAGATGAATGTATAGTCATGGGAGTCCTCTCTGAGAAATAATATACATATAAAGGTTTAGGTCACTTAGCATGCCTGAAATTCATACAGGGATGGGCTGGGCCCCCTTACATCAGAATGTCAAATCAGCAGCCCCCTTACATCAGGGTGTCCCATCAGTACCCCCCTTACATCAGGGTATCCCATCAGCAGCCCCCTTACATCAGGGTGTCCCATCAGCAGCCCCCTTACATCAGGGTGTCCCATCAGCAGCCCCCTTACATCAGGGTGTCCCATCAGCAGCCCCCTTACATCAGGGTGTCCCCCCTCTCCGGCGTGTACTCACAGTTCTGAAGGCAGCTTCACTTCTTCCTCTGTCCAATCACGTGATAAGTGATAAGGGGAGAGAGGCAGCAAAGTCTGCCGGCTGCCTATCTCCCCCTGCAGGCTGGAGGAAGCAGAAAGCCTAATCCTCTCTTCAGCAAGTGATGGAATTCCCGATCACTCACTGTCAGAGAGGAGCGGCTCCAGGACTGCACCTGACAGGCCCACTGAGCCATCGGCCCACCGGGAAACTCCCAACAGTACCGATGACCAATACATGCCTGATTTCATATGAATACCGATCTGGATGTAGGTCCACTTTCATTTACAATTTAAGATTTAATTACACCATTTAGTCTGGGTATAAAAAAATCAAAGACTAAAAAAAAAAAAAACACAATACATGCTACGGATACATTATCTCTGTAACCATAGCAGCCGTGGTTTAGACAATTCTGCAAAAAAAAAACGAAACTTAGCATGCTAGTACTGATAGTGTTAATATGATTTATACAGGTGTTGTGGTTAAATAAACAGAATTTATTTTAATCTTTATACACAGAAACCAATAGAGTCCATATGTTGTGCAGAAGAGCTTATGGGATGTTAAAATCACATGAGAACACAAAAAATGATTAATGACATGACTAACAAATGTGTTTATCTGCTATTTTTCCATATGCCACCAACAGCCAAATAACATTGGTAATGCCAGGAAATAAGAAGAGCAGCTATGGGTGCGCCATTATTATATCAGTTATTGTATTATATAATAAGGTTTGATTGAAAAACACACAGGAAGTTTACCTAAAGAAGTATCCCTCCCCTATTTAAATTTTTATTATAGTTACTAGCAGATATATGCAGGGATTTACTAAATCGGGTGCACACAGAATCTGGTGCAGTCATGCATAGTAACCTATCAGCTTCTAACTTTAGTTTGTCCAATTGAAGTGGATCTAAAGCCTCAAGGTTTTTTACCCTTATGCATTAAGGTAAACAAAAAAAAAAAAAAACTGTCACATATTCACCCCCTGACCTCCCTTATATTTAACCAAACCCCACCATGATCCAGTGCTATGCACAAGAGCTCTCCTGGCTTTGTCCCTCCTCCCTGGGCAGATCTATAGCAGCGGGAGGGAGCGATTGGCACCTGCCTCTGTCAATCAACTCCAGTGATGAGGGAGCAGAGGGCAGGGCCGAGTCCCACTGTCTGTGCCAATGCAAGCCTCCACAAGTGCCCCCGTGGGAA
Source organism: Rana kukunoris (assembly GCA_029574335.1). Taxonomy (NCBI): domain Eukaryota; kingdom Metazoa; phylum Chordata; class Amphibia; order Anura; family Ranidae; genus Rana; species Rana kukunoris. The sequence goes on along the minus strand of CM056050.1, from coordinate 211,263,678 downwards.
TCAGCTTTCTATTGGAGGCAACAGCAATAGAGGAGAGCCAAGAACACTGGCGGGAGCCTGAGAAGAGGAGGATCTAGGCTGCTCTGTGCAACTCTATTGCACGGAGCAGGCAAGTATAGACATGTTTGTTATTTAAGAAAAAATAATAATTTAAAAGTCCTTTAGACCCCTTTCACACTGATGCAGTTTTCAGGCGTTTTAGCACTAGAAATAGTGCCTGAAAACGTCCTCCCATTTATTACAGAGAGTGCTTTCACACCCAGGCCGTGCACTTGCATGGAAAGGTCCTGCAAACAGCATCTTTGGGACGGGTTGGGAGCACTGTATACAGCGCTCCGAAAAAGCCATGCCCATTGCAATGAATAGGCAGCACTTCTGAAGCACCAAAGCTACTTTTAGAAAGTACCGCAACACGGGCACTTTTTTGGGGAAATTGGCGAAAGCGCAGCTTAAATAGCGGTAACTGGAGAAAAGACTGGACAGCCGCACTTCCACGAAATTCTTTAAAAAAGTTGCCTTTAATGGTAAAAAATGGAAACAGCACTACAAGTCACAACAAACAGTGGGGTGGATAGCTGACGCGTTTTGCACTGGGGTATCAGCACTTAAATCATAGCCTGTAAAAAAAAAAAAAAAAAAAAAATCATATTGTGTGTTTTATCCCCTGGTAACTAGCTTTTGACTGGCTAAAATAATAGTAAAAAAAAAAAAATGTAAAGGTAACCAAAGACGCTCAGCTCAAGTGTGAATGCAGCCCCCTACAAGGATACACAAACACAATCACATACACTACTTATTGGTTTTAAGAGCAATCAATATTTAAGCGCATATGCATGAAGCCATTAAAGCCAAGAGAAGTTATCTTCTTCTGCATGAGCAGTCAGCTGCCCTCCTCAGACAAATCACACTTAATTGTCTTTAAGGTTAAAGGGTGAATAAATAAGTGTTCCCCTGGCAACTATTAAGTGGAAGGTAAAAAAAAAAAGTAATCATGTTATGTGCGAATTGAAAATAATGTTTTTATATACTTCTAGTATAAATATACTAAAATCTATTTATATCAGCTCAGATGCCGGGGCAGCCTTGTGAGCCAATTAAATAAGTTGTAAAGGTTCATGTTTTTTCACCTTAATGCATCTAATGCATTAAGGTGAAAAAACATCTGACGATTACCGGCCCCCTAGCCCCCCTGTTTTACTTACCTAAGCCCTGAAAAGTTCCACGTTGCGAAAGCGCTGTATCTTTGCCTGGGCTTCTCGGCTCTTCATTGGATAGATTGATAGCAGCGCATCCATTGGCTCACACTGCTGTCAATCAAATCAAATGATGCGGGCGTCGGGGGACAGAGCTGTGTCCTGCACTTGGCGCCTATGGACGCCGAATGCATAACACAGGAAAGGGGGCCCGCAAGGTAACCCCCTTGGGAGAGTGCTCCCCAGATGGGGTTATCTGAGGAGGAGAGGAGCCTAGGGCCCTGTACACACAATCAGACATGTCTGATGAGACTTGTCCGACGGATCGTTTTTATCAGACAACTCTGGACTTGTCTGTTGGTCTGATGTGCGTACACACCATGGGATCAAAATCCGATCAGACCAGAACACGGTGACGTAGAACACAACGACATGATGAAAAAACAAAGTTCAATGCTTCCAAGCATGCGTCGACTTGATTCTGAGCATGTGCGGGTTTTTGTTCTGATGCTTTTGTGTACTAACCATCGAACCTGTCCGACGGACAGGTTTCCATCGGACAGGTTTTAAAGCATGTTTTAAAACTTTGGTCCGATGGAAAAACGGTCCGATAGGCCGTACACACAATCAAACTGGTCCAATGAAACCAGTCTGCAGACCAGTTTCATCGGACATGTCCGACCGTGTGTACGCAGCCTAGAGAGCCGCTGAGGGGCCCCAGAAAACGCCATTCAAGGCCAATCTGTGCAAAAGGAGCTGCACAGTGGAGGCAAGTATGATATGTTTGTTATTTAAAAAAAATTAAATGCAAACCTTTAGTATCACTTTAAGCTGGGGTTGATCTACTAAAGGAAAATCCACTCTGCACTGTAAGTGCACATGGAAGAGCAGTTGCTGTAGATATGGGAGGGGGGATCTGAAATTAGGGGAAGCTCTCCTGATTTTATCATCTAATCATATGCAAGCTAAAATGCTGTTTTTTATTTTCCCCTCAGATTTACAGCGACTGCATTTCCAAGTGCACTTGTAGTGCAAATTCCCATTTTCCTTTAGTAAATAACCCTTATTACATTGCTCAGTGATTTTGAGTTAATGGTAGGAACATGCTCACAAGAGGAGATAGCAAAGAGGTGAGGCCATCACTGTAATGTTGCTCCTTTATTGTCCACTTAGCTAGCTAGGGTTAGGAAGGTGGCCAAACCAGCAACACCTTAAAGTGTTACTAAACCCACAACAGTAAAATCAGTCTGTATGTGCAGTAAAGCATGCTTGTTATACTTACTGTGGAACCTAAGGGGTTAATCCTGTGCATCATGTAAAAAGGCTGTTTGATCTGGTCTTCTGATCCTCTCCTTCTCTCATTGTCTCCAATATATCGCCTGATATTTAAAGAGCTAGGGGACAGGCTGCACATGCTCAGTTTGGTGTGTATTGCTAGGCAGGTTTTTTTTCCCCTTGGAGAGGGTGTATTTGATCAGCACAATCAGCATTGTCCACACAGAGGGTCAGGGGTCCTGCATTCTCATAGCACAATTGTGGGAGAATGAAAACTCCTCCTTCAAGCTAGGCTGCTATATACTACTGATGAGAAAAGGTATCTAGCAGTTTATATTTACCAATATAATTGCATTTTCATCTTCTGTGTATTGTTCAAGACCAGATATAGTGAATGCAGGGTCCTGGGTTTAGTAACACTTTAAGGGCTCATTCAGATGTGCAGCAATAACTGTCAATCCTCTGAAAAGTGATTCATGCCCAAATTGGTTTTCAGAAGCATTTGAGAGGCAGTGAGTTGGCCTCCTCGCCGCCTGATTTAACCATTTAAATGTCACACTACTGCACTGCAATCAGTTGCAGGGCGGCCCCTAGATCTGCATTAGTCACATTTGGGTGTTTAATTTTTGCCATGACTACAAAGCACAGCATTGAGCAGTGCCATGTGTATAGCCTATGTCACCATTCAGGCTAGTGGTCAGGAGGCAGGAAAACCGCAGCTCAACCATCTGGTTTGTCTGTCCCCAGCCACACATGTAAACATGCAATTCATTCATCCACAACCACAAATCAGATGGCCAAGTATAGCAGTGGGGGAAGGATTTAGCACTTCACAAATGGAAGACCCTTGCCGCTATAAAAAAGGTAGGAGAAATAAAAGAGAGTATACTTAACATCCTAGGCCGCGTACACACGACCAAATAAATCTGCTCAAATCGGTCTGACAGACCGATTTGATCAGATTTGTCTGCTGGCTGTTTTGGTTTGATGGCTGTACACACGATCAAACCAAAATCCCTGCCGGCAGACAACGCGGTGATGTTGATGCTGCCACGTCACCGCACCAGGAAGTAAAACACTTCCGCGCATGCGTCAAATCCATTCGAAGCATGTGCGGGCAGATATGTCTGCTGGTTAGTGTACTAACCAGCAGACATATCGGTCCGACGGGTTCCCAGCAGACAGATTTTAAAGCAGACTTTAAAATCTGTCTGCTGGACAAATCCGTCTGCTCGCCCGTACACACGATCGAATCTGTCTGCTGAGACTGTCTGTCAGACCGTTTCCAGCAGATAGATTTGATTGTGTGTACGCGGCCCTAAGGTTATGATTTTATGAGTGCCATTAACATTTTTGTACACACATTTTTATTAAAGCAGAACTATAAGGCAATGTTTTTATTTTAAAGTTTGGATAGTGCAAGGTAGGGTTATAACTCCTGTCAGTCTCATTGAGGAGATTCCTTGGTTGTCTCCAAAACTACTGTCCTCATTGAAAGATTTCCCCGTCTATTCCTGTTCTGGTGACAAATCAAAATTCAGGATTTTTTTTCTTTCACCTTCACTCAATGATAAATAGGACAAATACAGAGGGTGAATCTCCCTAAAAGGGGGGACAGACTGCAATAAAAACTGGAAGATGTTCTAAACCTTCTCCACACTATCCAAAACTAAAAAAGAAAAGTTTTGCTTTTAGTTACTTGTACTTGTTGACTAGAATAACTTAACACCAATACAAAATTGGTTTTACAAAATGTTTTCATCTTGTTTTGTTACATAAAACAAGCACAGATAGATAACTTAAGTCAGTAAAAAAAAGTAGCAGAAGCAAAACCGCAGAAAGCAAACAGTTCTTACGATGGAAAATTCTAAATAACACAACCTGGAAACTCAAACTACTGGACAGAGCGTTCTGGCTAGAACATTTGATATTGTTTACAAGATCTAAAGAACTTTGATCATTATTACTTTCCTATGGGATGACAGAGTACAAAAGTTAAATGTACAAAATGAATAGAGTTACATCATTATCAAGGGATTTACATACAAAACAGCATCCTTGGATGGCTGATAGATATCTCATCAGATCAAAAGAACCACTGTATTCAATCTGTGTATTTTTGTTCAGTAGCCATTTGTTTGTAATACACCGCTAATGGATGGGAAGTTCAAAGAAAGCCGGCTAACAAGTAAAATCAGACAAACACCTGACCTGAAAATTCTGTAAAAATACCCTCCCAAGACCATTTAAATGTAGGCAGAATTTTTTTTTACTGTTTTAAGGAACGCGATCAGATTAATAGCATTTTCCCGTTCAATAAATAATACAGCTACTGTTAATCCAATTATTTCTAATGGAGTATATAGTGCTACCAGTGAATGCTAACGGAGGCAAGTTTGATGAATTAAACTTTCCACTGAGCCACATAACATCTACTACCCAATGGACTGCTCTAAAAGCTTCTTCTACAGAACAGATCTCTCACCGGAATCTTTTATTTGTGCATTAAGGGTTACATTGATTGTATTGGACTCCAAGGTAATTGATGAAATTCTTTTCAGGATCTGTACCTTGGGAATAAAGCCCTTCACACTGCCTCAGGTTCAGTTGTTGTGTGCATTGTTGGGTAGTCTGACAAAGGGCACAACACTGACTGCAGAGTCCCTTCCTACATCGTTCTTTTGTTATACACACACAATTTTTTATATGTGTCTAGATGAAAAGAAGGTTGACAGGGATGGGCAAGCCGTTGCAGAGTTTTGTATACTTCTGGTCCAGAACACAAATACAATACTGACTGCACATCTACAAGTTTGTCCCTTAATTGCAAGCCAAGCTTCTACGATTGAAAGACATTGTTGTAGATGATAAAGCCAATTGATGACTGTATGTAGAAGTTTATGCACAAATCATATATTGGTGCCCTCTAAGAATTTGTTTGCGATATGTATATATATATATATATATATATATATATATATATATATCAAATTCTTAGAGGGCATCGATACATGACTTGTGCAGAAACTTCTACATACAGTCATCAATTGGCTTTATCATCTACAACAATGTCTTTCAATCGTAGAAGCTTGGCTTGCAATTAAGGGGCAAACACACACATTTTATATATATATCTATATATATATATATATATATATATATATATATATATATATAGATAGATATATATAGATATATAGATAGATAGATAGAGTCCCTGGGTTACAAACATCTGACTCCTACTTACAAACGAAGGGCGACAACAGGAAGTGAGAGCAAATCTACCCCTAGGAAGGGAACCTCAGTCCTGTAAAAGTTATCATGGGGAAAAAGGTGTCTCCACTGAAGCTTTATCCCCAATCCTTGTTTCCACAACAACCCAAAATCCAATTGTCACATGGACAGAAAGTGAGGTGAAATCTTCTGAACAAGGGCACAGACAGCAAAGCAAAATGGTATCGGGTGTGTTAGCCCTTCCCTATGCTATTCAAAAAGCTTAAAAAAAATGTTTTGGCTTGAGTTACACCTAAAAAATGTTTTACCTGTTCCAACTTGCAAATAAATTCAACTTAAGAACAAACCTACAGTCCCTATATTGTTTGTAACCCCGGCACTGCCTTTATATATTATATAATATATCTCTCACACATACACACACCTACTAAGATCAAAAATAAAAGACTGTTCCCCCCTCCCTCCCATCTTCCATACATGTTATAAAGACGGTTACGTCTAGTTAATAATGTAATACTCTTTAAAGTTAATGAGCTTTCACTTGAAGGGGATGCGGGGCCTGTACATGAGGTCTCCATTCCAAGAATTTTACAAAATACATGCGCTACAATATAGAGAAATGTTAAAGAAAACAATTTTGGGTTTGTCTATGCCTAAGAAATTTAGAAAAATATTCTCTCATTAACAGGCAATGCAGCTAGCCCTAAATACTATCCGAGTCTACGTTTTATGTTTCTCAATGGAGTCAAGGTAAGGAACAGACCTAACCTCTTCTAGCTCACTGCAGTAATTGAGAGCCCCTGTCAACTGGTACCTTTAACAAATAAAGAACCAGCTCTCAGACCTGCAAGCAGTCAATGAGCAATTTTCGCCAGACAGCTGGGTTAATTCTACCTCTTTGGTATTCCAAGAAGTACTCTTTGCTGCAGAACGATATGACAACATACACATGCTCTTAGAGAATCCAGCCCTGCAAAGCATTGCCTCATTGTAACTGCCCTTAAATAATGAGTTCTTCAGCGGGAACCAGCATACAGAAACACGTACAAGAAGATTTTAACATCCAAGGGCTAAATGGCAAAAAAATATAAAAATAATGTAACCCTACAGGTTCTGCTGTTTGTTGATGTTGGGATGTCACAATAGCAAGGAAAGCTATGATCTACTACACTGCAGTGCCAACGTCAGAGGCAAACCAAGGGATTCATTGCTCATAATGGGATTGAAAACCAAAAAAGGAAAAGGCAGGACCAAGGGAATGCAACAAAAAAAAACATTTCATTATAATCATGTAACCTGCTATCAGCACACATTGCAACAGCAACACAGGCCATGGGGACAGACCAAACAATACCAGAGGCACATAGCTCAGTTTCCTTCTCTGGAAAAAAAAAAATCAACCTGCTGTTGCTTTTGTGTTCTCTGTTTTATCGTCTCCGTTAGCTTTTCAGCCTAGCAAAATGTGTCCTTAAAACAAAAAAACGGGACTGGGAAATTCTATTAATCTCCAACAGGAGGAAGCCTACACAGTGTACTGCAAACATTAACCCTGTACAGGCTGCTTTCGCTGCATCACATAGCAGCTCTACCAATGCTGCATGGAAATCACACACTCTCTATGGATAGGAAACACAAAATAGCCAGCGACAAAACACATTTCCACAAGATGTTCACTTAGTCACTCTGCTCCTCTGGATGGCACTGCCATGCTCTCAGGGTATTGAGGCACAAATGAGTAACAACCTGACACTGTTTGGATTTTTTTTTTTTTCTACTTTGGAGAGGTGGTTCGTGTTTGGAATATTTGCAAGCTAATCAGAAACTATTGCAGGATGTCAGTGCCATAGCTGATGTGTGCTAGCCAACTGCAGCCTTCTACTCAAAAGGTGCTTACATGCCAGCTACCTGCATTGGCAATATTTACATTTTTTTTAAACAAAAACACAAAGTTACCACTCCTCTAGGATACGAACACGGAACATCAAAAAACTGAATCTCATTTTATCCTTCAAGTTGAAAAATGTAGGCTTAAATGGTACATGAAAATAGCATCGGCCTTTTCATAAAAATAATCTCATTGCTTAATCTGATTAAAGACGTAGAGCTACTCATCAGAAAGCAATAGGCAGATATTCAAAAGCAACATTATGCAAGGTCTTTTTTTTTTTCCTTTTTATAGCTTACCACTTGGGTTCTTGTTTTTCTTGAGACTCTTGCCACAAAGACACTGCAGCATATGCGTTCCTTTGCTGAAAATGTTCCAAAGAAACCACATTGATTTGGGCAAAAAGCAATCCAGCAGTTTAGACACCCTGAGAACGAAGAAATCCTTGTTGTTGCATACTAAGAGGTTGTGATCAGTTCTCCAAAACAAGGGTACCAATTTAACCATAGAAAATGATTATTTTCCTAGCTTCTCCCAGTCTTTGATTTCCTTGCAAAGGTTTTTTTTTTTTTTTTTCCTCTCTCTTTTTGCAGACTCCTCAATTAGAGCGCTGTGTTGTATTTTGCTTCTTTTTTTTTTTCTTTTTTTTTTTAATTGTTTCCGCTCTCAGATGTGTATAAGATTTAATGGTTGTAACTATATCAGCATGAGCTCTTGCCAACATGCACAATCTTCCTTTCCAGCATGCAGCCAAATGAAAGTAAGCTAAAGAATTCCCAAGAGAGGCCAAAAAAACTAATCTCAGAACAGTGAGGCATGTACAATCCCCGAAGTAAAAACCATTGCCTGTCACTTGATTGCTATGAGGAAGGGTGGATCTGTAGAGCATCAAAAGCCAAGGCAGGATTCATGGTACTAAAAGACTGCAGTTGTAGCATCAAGCACAACAAATATCACCCAGCCAGGAAGGAAAGATGATAGAAACTCCCCTCTGCAAGTGTCAATAGTATTACCATCAATCCCCAGTGATCTCTGCAATCTTATTTAACCTGCAGTTCCAAATCATAGAACAGCACTGGTGTAAATCCAGATCCCCTTAATAGATGATTACTGTGGGTGGAAAGAGAGACAGATCCTCTTCCCTTGCTCTCACTCTCCCTGCTGCTTCAAGCACTGGTGTGCATTAGAAATAAATTTCCCTGTCTTTCACTCCCTGTGCTTGGCTCTGAATTGCAGGCACAGATAGAGTAGGAGGAGTTGAAGATTTTTTTTTTTCCATTTTTTTTTTGTAATAAAAAGCTTTATTTTATCCTAAACCTAGACACATGTTTTTTTTTTTTTTTTTTCTACTGATGGTGAGATGCAATTCTGTATCATTTAAAGGCACTGCTAAGGTTAATATAATAATTTATAACAGCTGTTAAAAGCTGAGTTGATAATTTAATATGAGAAAATTGTTTTGCAGCTTGTGTCACCTAGTATCTGTATATATGAAAATAATTAGAGGAAATATTGAAGAAACAAAATATTTTATTGGCAATTAAGACTTTTTTTTTTTTTCATAAACAAAAGAGCAGGAGGGGTTTAATCCTTCTTGCACAGATGATCTTGAAAGCTTTGAATGGTTTATATGCACTAAAGCTCAAAGAACAATTAAACATTAAACTGCACTGATAGCACAAACAATAGCAATGCAGTGCACATGTCTGCAGCTCGACTGTTTGCACAGGGGGATATGCTGATCGGCCAGGCAACGTGCGTTATTGCAGCATGTTACTAGTGTTTTACCTCTATGTAAATGGCTCGTGCATTGTTTTATTAATGTCCGTAGTTGCTGTAGCAACCCAACACTGTATTTAATTTAGGGTTTTGTCTATTTCATATTTATTTTATGTGTGTGTGTGTGTTCATGGGGGAAGGGTGGTGGGTGTCTAAGATAAATATAACTATCTGTTACTATTTATAAGATTAAACTGTTCTGGATTGGAATAAAAAGTTAAATGAAACTGTATGATGCAGTGGCCTCACTTTCAAAGAATCACTAAGGTAACCAGTTATTTTAAAAGTTGCAATTATCTTTTTTTTTTTTTTTTCATAAAAGTGTAATATATATTTATCATACAGTTACACGACGCAAAACAGAATTTTTAGAATTGCTTATCAAAATGGTGTTTAAATCTGGCTATACACTATACAATCTGATTGTACAATCTCTGTATAATACCTGTTAGATTTGGAAAAATTATGTAATATGAGGACAAACATAAACATATAATTCAATTCGCTTTAAAATAGCCAGGCTCTTGCGCTGTATAGTTAATGGTAGATCTAAAGGAGATTGTGCAATCAGATAATATAGTTGCCTAGGAAAGCATGTACTCATAGCTTCCAGCTGTCCCTTATTTCGAGGGACTGTCCCTGATTTGGAACAATGTCCCTCTGTCCCTCATTTTGGTCTGATCTATATAGATGTATATAAAATGCACTTTTTATCTTTCAAAAAGTGTTTCCCAGGGCTAAACCCTTTATTGGATTTCTAAATTGCTGCATTTGTAAATTCCAAAAGCCAGTATAAAGGTAAAATCGTAGTAAAAAAATTACTTTTGGGTATAACCAAATCTTGTTTTTTGTACAATTCTCCTTTAAGGGGGCTTGGTAAGGGGTGTGTCCTATGCCTACATACTTTTGCTGATAGGTGTCCCTCATTCGTATCTTAAAAAGTTGGGAGGTATGTATACTGGGGACTTTGAAGGTGCCAATAACACACTTAGGGCTCTTTCACACATGCGGACCGTATGTCCGCTTTTTCATCCATCCATACAATTACGGATTAAAAGAGACATACAAGGGAGATGCATTGATCCCTATGAGATTGTGGGTGTCAGTGGATGAACATCCGGTGACACCCGATCTCATCCGGGTCCGCAATCCTCCGATTCTGCAGATGGAGGAAACACGGACAGATGGTCTGTGTTCCTCCGATCCCCACATAGGGGAGAGCAGAGATCTGACAGGGTGGTCCCTACACAATGTGCAGGGGCCACCCTGTCATCCACCGACTTTGCAGGGATTAATGGAGCGATCCCCGCTGAGAAAGCAGAGATTCATGGGGCGGATCATCGTGGATCCCTTCCGTGTGAAAGAGCCCTAAGTGTTACTAAACCCACAACAGTAAAATCGGTCTGTATATGCAGCATAGCATGCTTGTTATACTCACTGTGGAACTTAAGAGGTTAATCCTCTGCATTGTGTAAAAAGGCTGTTTTTATCATGTATGCACAGATCCTACCCTCCTGCACTGTCTATCTGGGGAAGGCCAGCTAACACAGGCAGAGTAGCCAACCTGCACATGCTCAGTTGTGTCTTTTATGCTGGAGAGAACATTTACTTGTTCTCAGAGATAGCCAGGCCACATGATATTGACATCACACAGGTGGGCATGTATACAGTCTGCAGTGAAAATCTCCTCCTTCCTGAACTCTCAGCACTGGAGAAACACTGCAGTTTATCACTGACCGTGTTATACAGATCATCCAAAAAGGTATATAGTGGCAGTATTTTAATGTAAAAAGAAGATTTAAAATCTGTGGACGCTGTTGGGGGGGGCGGATGAAGTATTTTCATAAAACTGGGTTTAGTAACACTTTAACACAGCATTAAAATGTTATTATTGTATTATTATCTGCCTTATTATCTGCCTTTACACGTTTGTTTGCTTTTTTGAACATTTTCTATGATGTTTGGTTGAACTATAAGTGAACACATAACTAGTTCAGTATACAGTTCTAATCACATTATTAATTATATAAACATATATAACTGCATTAAATACCTATTTTGGCCACTTGCTTCCATAAAACTGAACTCTGACTGGATCTGTGACTGTTCAGCTCCAATCTCTCTGGTGTAATGAGTTCTGGCAGTGTGCTGGGGAATTTTCCAGACAAAAATGGGTGTAAGGCTGGCTGTGATTGGCAAAGATTCTTGCTCAGTGTGAGATTGACTGTTATTGGCCAAAACTCCTGATAAATCATAAAAGCTTAACTCTATGCTTTCTGGTTTCAATTCTGCTGTGCCATTGAGCTTAACTTTACTGTCATATTTGAATCTTAAAGCAATATTTTCTTTTTTGCTTCTGTGAACACAATATACAACTGTTATATGACATCCATATATAAAGTCACAGTAAATAACTCTGCTTTTATATCTCACGTATAAGCATATGAACTGTATTAAGGTTATTAGCAGGTCTAGCTATAAATGTGTGTAAGTCACATTAGCAACCTAGGGCAGGTCTTAGCTGGCCAGCTAGAGTGAAGGGAGCACCAGGGATATTTTGTGAAGACCAGATGTCAGTGAGCATGTCAGATAGATGTTCTTTAATTGTCCATAATGAGTGACTGTATGGAAAACCAGTATATATACATGTCTATCCACCAATTAGGCATTATTAATAATCTCAAATACTGTACATATATATAAAGCACTATTAATGATCTCAAATACATACAGTTGTATTCAAAATTATTCAACCCCCACTGAAATGTATTGTTTTGGCCAGTATGACATTGATTTTGATCATTCAGTCATCCTGCCTACAATTAAATCAAAGAGGCACGTGTAGGTCAGACAAATATAACATAACATTTATAATGAAATAACCACAAATGTCTTTTCTGTGCTCACATCAGTTTTATTCAACCCCCAAGTGACATTCAATCTTAGTACTTAGTAAAACATCCTTTTACAGTTATAACAGCTTTTAAACGTGAAGCATAGCTTGACACGTGTATTGCAGCGATCTACGGGTATCTTCACCCATTCATCATGGGCAAAAGCCTCCAGTTCAGTCACATTCTTAGGCTTGCACACTGCAACTGCTTTCTTTAAGTCCCACAAGAGGTTCTCAATCGGATTTAAGTCTGGTGACTGTGATGGCCACTCCAAAATGTTCCAGCCTTTAATCTGCAACCATGCTCTAGTGGACTTGGAGGTATGCTTGGGATCATTGTCCTGTTGAAAGGTCCAACGTCTCCCAAGCCTCAGGTTTGTGACGGACTGCATCACATTGTCATCCAAAATCTCCTGGTACTTAAGAGAATTCATGGTACCTTGCACACGCTGAGGCTTTCCTGTACCTGCAGAAGCAAAACAGCCCCAAAGCATGATTTACCCCCCGCCATGCTTCACAGTAGGCAAGGTGTTCTTTTCTTCATAGGCCTTGTTCTTCCTCCTCCAAACATAGCGTTGATCCATGGGCCCAAACAGTTCTAATTTTGTTTCATCAGTCCACAGAACAAAATCCCAAAACTTCTGTGGTTTGTCCACATGACTTTTGGCATACTGCAGTTGACTCTTCTTATTCTTTGGAGACAGCAAGGGGGTGCGTCTGGGAGTTCTGGCATGGGGGCCTTCATTACGCAGTGTGCGATGTATTGTCTGAGCAGAAACTTCAGTACCCACATCTGACAAATCTTCTCTCAGTTCCTCAGAAGTCACACGGGGACTTTTCTCCACTCCATGCTTCAGGTAGCGCACAGCAGTCGAAGTCAGCATCTTCTTTCTTCCACGACCAGGTATCGTTTCAACAGTGCCCTTTGCCTTGAATTTGCGAATGATGCTTCCTGTGGTGTCTCTTGGTATGTTTAACATCTTTGCAATCTTCTTATAGCCATTGCCCTTCCTGTGAAGAGTAATCACCACTTCTCTTGTCTTCCTGGACCATTCTCTTGACTTCACCATGTTTGTAACCACACCAGTAAATGTCTAGAAGGAGCTGAGTATTACAGTCATTTTAAAGCTGCCTAATTGCTGCTTATTAGGCTTTATTGCTGCTCCCTGACATCCACAGGTGTTTTCAATACCTGATTGAAAACACTTCAATGAACCTCTGTTCTTCAGAGTGGTAGTCTTTAAGGGGTTGAATAATTGTGTAAATGAAGAATTCACAAAAGAAACATTTACTACTGTATTACAAAACCAATTGATGTCATTTTAGTTGCATATGGTTCTTTAAGAAGTCCTTGTAGGATTTCATTCTGAATACAATTACAAATGTACACTAAATTCCCTAAAACCTTTACAGCATTGGGGGGTTGAATAATTTTGAATACAACTGTATATATAAGGCACTATTAATGATCTCAATTACATATATATATAAGGCACTATTAATGATCTCAAATACACTTTCAGTGTCTGCATATCTGTATTGCCACTGAATTCTTCCCAATAAAACAGTTAAACCACTTACAAAGTTTGACCCTTGCTGCCAGATCAGCATTTTCATCCCAACACTTATACGTATAGCAATTCTGGTATCCAAGGGAAGCACTCAAAGCTGAGCCCAAAACTGCAGTTACATTGTCAAACTTTAAAAAGATCAGGAAGCATCCATTCAACTTAGCAACAATTGAACCCCATTTAGATCAGGTCTGAGCTGGTGTGTCTGGTATCTCTTGCGGTGATTTTCCACCTCTCTTTAATGTGTCTTAATTGTGGTTGTTGGAAGATAACAAGGCCAATTTCTATGATCACTATTGTGTATATTCATGAGAAGCCCTGCTGGACTGTATTATTGTTTCACATTCTCTAGTTAGACAGGTGAAATATAAGTTGAGTTTTGTTTAACCTCTACTCCAAACCTGATCAGAAATATCATCTTCAGCCAAAGATAATGTACACCAATCAATTCCTGCCTGTAGCTGTCAGGATCACTTGAGTGCTCCTGCTTCCTGTTCCAGTTTCCGGGTGTTGACTCTTGCATTCTCCCTGTCTGTGTTCACCTGTTAGGTTATTGATCTGCTTAGTCACCTGATATAAGCAAACTTGTTTGTGATAGAGACAGATACCTGCATTGTTCTGATTATGCCTCCCTTTTGCCTGCACTACTTTGCTGTTAGATTTCCCTGTGTATGATCCTGATCAGATATCGGACCACCCCAGAACTCTGCCTGCCTTATTACCTGGACCGTCTTAGAACCACGCTATCTGCTAAACTGCAAGTAATCAGTTCTTTGCTCTGTTCGCGTCTACCCTTGTGGGCTGGCCAGACACTATAGCATTGTGTTTAAAGGGGTTGTAAAGGAATTTTTCCCCCTAAATAGCTTCCTTTACCTTAGTGCAGTCCTCCTTCACTTACCTCATCCTTCGATTCTGCTTTTAAATGTCCTAATTTCTCCTGAGAAACCCTCACTTCCTGTTCTTCTGTCTGTAACTCCACACAGTAATGCGAGGCTTTCTCCCCGGTGTAGAGAAAACCTCTTGAGGGAGAGGGGCAGAGCAGGAGTGTCAGGACACCCAATAACACACAGCTCCTTTCTCTATCTGCAAAGTAGAGAGCGTTCTGACCCTCCTGCTCGTCCCCTCAAGAGGCTTTATTCACACCACGTGATTTTTTTAAGGCCCGGGGGTTATTCTGTGATGATCCTGATCGTACCCACTCAGCAGAAGCTTATCTTAGGTCATTACGTCAGGGTAAATGCACCACGGAGCTATACTGTTCTGATTTCTGCCGCTGGGCACCAGACTCTGAGTGGAATGACCCTGCTCTAAGAAGCCAATTCAGGTTAGGCTTATCTGACTCGATCAAGGACTCCTTGGTACACTACCCTGAAGCAAAGTCATTGAATGAAGCTATCCAAATAGCCATACGTATAGACAGGTGTGCAAAGAGGTCTGTTCCTTTGTCCCCTCGCACTCTGCTCACCACTTCTCCATCATCACTTCCTGGGTCCTCTCATCTTATCCAAGAGGAGCTCATTCAGATTGGCGCAGTCCATTTGTCCTCTGGTGTAAAGGATAAAGCCCTGTACACACGATCGGTTTGTCTGATGAAAACGGACAGATGGTTTGTTTTTCATCAGTGAAAAACAATAGAACATGTTTTAAAATGTTCCTATGGATAAAAAAACGATAAAAAAAATGATCGTCTGTGTGGAAGTCCATCGGTCAAAAATCCATGCATGCTCAGAATCAAGTCGATGCATGCTCAGAAGCATTGAACTTAATTTTTCTCAGCACGTCGTAGTGTTTTACGTAACCGCGTTTGGACATGGTCAGATTTTTGACCGATGGTGTGTAGGCAAGACTGATGAAAGTCAGCTTCATCGGATATCCGACGAAAAAATCTATCGGATTAGATTCCATCAGATATCCGATCATGTGTACAGGGCTTAAGAGAAGATCTCAGGGTCTCTGCCTATACTGTGGCAACCGTGCACACTTTGTCGCCAGTTGCCCTAATAAGCCAGGGAACATTAAGCGTCTGCTTCCTTAGACTATACTGGGTCAGGTTCCCCCCGAGATAAACTATTTGTTCCTGCACAACTTAGCTCTGCAAGTTTTCTCATAGACTCTGGTGCCGCTAGAAATGTCATTGATAGGGACCTAGCACACCGTCTACAGATTCCCTTGACTGAGGTGCACGGTCCCCTTTCAGTCTTAGCTGTCAATGACTCTTCCTTGTTCATGGGCATTGTCACCTTAAGAACAGTACCCATCACTCTGACCATTAGGGAATCTCATAAGGAGACAATCTGCCTCTACTTAATAACATCTCCTGCTTACCCTCTTATCCTAGGTTATCCTTGGCTTAGTCTCCATAACCCGTACATAGATTTGGCTACAGGGGAGAATATGTCCTGGTCCCAGACCTGCCTCCAGAATTGCATAAAGCTATCAAACTGCTGTTCCAATTCTCCTGCCAACAAAATAGCCAGATTTGTTCCTGTTATTTACCGTTGGGATTTTATTTTTCAAACCAAAACAGAAGCAACTTTTTTTTTTCAATTCACACTATTCAGTTACGGTCCACTCCAGCTTCAGCTATCATTTATCCAGATCCCACAGAATTCCACAGAATCTGTCTGAATGATGGCTGAAGCTAGAGTGGACCTTAACTGAATAGTGTGAATTGAAAAAAACGTTGCTTCTGTTTTGGTTTGAACAATGGAATCCCAACGGTAAATGACAGGAACCAATCCGGCTATTTTATTGGCAGAAGAATTGGAACGGCAGTGGGAAACTGAGAGTGTGTGGTAGCAGTGGCAGAGTAGGGTGTTTGAGGGTTTTCCGTGGGTAATGGGGTGGTGGAACTTCTTCATCCAGTCTGACTTGTTTTCCTGCTGTTGATATTCCAGTCTCTGACCAGTCTGTGTCACTGCCAGTCACCATCAAGCCTGTCATTGCCCAGCCGGCTTGTCTTCTTGCCCCAAGCCAGCTTGTTCAACCTTGATCTACCTGACCTTGGCTTGGTATCAAAAGATCCCCAAATTTTCCACTTCTTTTTACGTGATTGAACAGTACTGACTGGCATATTCAAGGCTTTGGATGTCTTTTTATATCCTTTTCCATCTTTGTAAAGTTTCATTACCTTGTTACGCAGGTCTTTTGACTGTTCTTTTCTACCACCTCGTGGCTCAGTGTCTAGCCTGCTTAATGCATTCTTGCATGTAAGAGCTAACAACTCATTGACTATTTATACAAACACGCCAATTGTGATTTAAAAAGCCACAAACATGGGAAATTAACCTTTAATTTCCATTTTAACCTGTGTGTGTCACCTTCTGTGTCTGTACCAGGGCCAAACTTGTCAGGGTATGTAAACTTTTTATCAGAGCCATTTGGGTGATTTCTGTTCATTATGATTTAAAAAGGATCCAAAAAATGATGTGATAATAAATGGCTTCACGTGATTCATGTGATTGCCCTCTGAAGACGTGCAACCAATCACGAAACGCGTCAGGCGTGGCCACGTGATTCATCTGTCCAACCAGGCGAACGGATTCCCGGGACTCACGGCGACAGGGATAGAGATCCTACTGATTGCTTCTAAACAGTGAGAGCCATTCACCCTGTGACAAGCACTATTGTTTTCATTTATTGTAAGCACATTGATTTAGAGTGTTTGGTATTTTAATAAAACGGATTCACACTATATTGAGTTTCCTCTTCACTCCTCATATGTTCGCATTGCTGCATGCATATCTCCCATGAGAGCCATCTTCAAACACCAGGATCAGCTGTATGTCGGTAGAGCGATCTGAACAGACCCCAGAGGCATCACCTGAGTTTTGAGAGTACAGGCTTTCTGATCACTATGGTCTGGTGAGTGAGATTCCTATGGGAACATCAGCAAGAGGACAAAGTCTGATCTGTTTTGTGGCTGCTGAAGATAGATGTTTTTTTTCCTTGCTTTTCAGGATTATATATTTATTTTTTTTCCCCCTCCATTGGTGCACTGGGATCAGTAGATATAATCTAACCAGGAATTAGGTATTTCTTTCTGATATTTTGGACAATATCCTTAAATAATTGACAGTTTTTTGGCATGATCAGTCATATTTTCAATATTAATGCCAAAATATCACAATTTCTGCCAGGTTATGCAAACTTTTGAGTATGACTGTATTTATTATATAGACCTCTGTAACAGAATGGCCCGTGACACCCAGAGACGTTGGAAGGATGAGAGATACTCTTGTGCCAGCAGCACCAAAAACTCTTGGGTCGAAATCCACCCTGTGCCCTTTTGGGTATAGGGTGGATAATAGTGAATCATAATTCATATTACATGAG
Organism: Rana kukunoris; assembly: GCA_029574335.1. Lineage (NCBI taxonomy): Eukaryota > Metazoa > Chordata > Amphibia > Anura > Ranidae > Rana > Rana kukunoris. The sequence goes on along the minus strand of CM056050.1, from coordinate 211,245,513 downwards.
ATGGGACATTAATAATACTTCATATTGCAGGACTGAGATATCACAAGGAGTCATGATGACATGACCAGGTCAGCCAGTGAGTCATACCTTTTGTATAATAGGCTATTAAAATATCCTAAGGTGTTGGCTATTCAATGTAAAGACACCCACTCTCACTGCCATTGTGTGACAAAGCTGTATAGAGAACTTATTCAAGTAGATGTCTGTGTTACTATTCAAGGTTAATTGAACCCTATTGACAATACAGTGCCGTCATGTCTAGCTACCAATTAAAGAATTATCCTCAGTGAGTGAATAGGGGGGTGGAGATTACATTGTCCTGTGATTAACTGCATTATGTTGTACTGGATATAAGCAAGCTAAGAACCAATAAAGTTATTCATACATTTTTGGAAACTAAGAGAACGGAGCGCTGTCTCGTTTATTCTGGGAAATGGAATGGATCATGTCTGCCTGGTTGTTGGTGTGTCGGATAAGCTTGTCGTGGATGGATGGAAGGTTGTAAGCGGTGGTAACCGTTACAACCTCAATAATAGATAAGGAAATTTAAGTCCGCACAATCTCAGACAATTACTTTTCTTTATCAGTTACATGCCCCTAATACTCTTAAATCCCATTATTTCAACAATTCTTTGGATACCTAAAATTATGACATGTGTTAAGTGTTGAGGCTTGATACTTTATACTTAGATATGAAGTGGCTGGGGGGATAATTTCTTCTATTTGTGCCTTTCTTATGGAATTACCATGTAGGTACAGCTGCGAAAGGGACATTGGAGAAATATCAAGTGATCAGTGAAAGGCTGCTTTGTCTCTATTGCTCCAAATATCATTATTCCCTTCATAAAATGAACTAAGTTATTTATTTTACATACATTTTACCAGATACCTATCAAGTTGTCCCATGGGGGTAGCAAGGACACTTCTATTTGTCCAAATTCTGGGCAGTATTTAGGAGATCTCATTGGTATGCTATGAAGATGTCCCAAATGAACTCAATACTAGACTGAGGTAACTGATACAGAAAAACCTTGGTTTGAGAGTAACTTGGTTTGAGAGCGTTTTGCAAGACAAGCAAAATGTTTTAATACATTTTGCCTTGATATAACAGTGATGTCTTGATATAAGAGTAGCGTCATGTCTCAACTGAGTATAAAAAAGAAGAGAGGAGCCTCTAAGTGTAGCAATATGGTTACATTTATTGAAAGTACAACATTTATCAACCTATTGGTACACTTAGGCCTCGTACACACGATCGGACATATCCGATGAAAACGGTCCGCGGACCGTTTCCATCGGATATGTCCAATCTGGAGTTTGGTCCGAAGGCGTGTACACACCATCGGATCAAATTCCCCGCCGGCGGACGGCGCGGTGACGTGGCGGTGACGTTGACGCCGCCACGTCACCGCTACGTCACCGCACCAGGAAGTAAAACACTTCCGCGCATGCGCCGAATCCATTCGGCGGCGGCGCGGCGGCGGTGCGGGACGACATGTCTGCTGGTAAGTGTACTAACCAGCAGACATGTCGGGCGGACACATTCCCACCCGATAGATTTCAAAGCATGCTTTGAAATCTGTCGGGTGGACAAATCTGTCCTCTAGCCCATACACACGATCGGAGATGTCTGCTGAAACGGTCCATCGGACCGTTTTCAGCGGACATATCCGCTCGTGTGTACGAGGCCTTAGAGGTGCCTCTCTTCTCTTTTTTATACCCTGTAAAAAAAATGCTTTGATATACAAGTGCTTTGGATTACAAGCATGTTTCTGGAACAAATTATGCTTGCAAACCAAGGTTTTACTGTATTATTTTCAGTGCATTGCATATGAGAAGGGTTATTTACATGCAATATGCTGAAAGTAATATCAGTTATCGAGTTAATTTGGGACATCTCCATAGCATACGAATGAGATCTCCTAAATTTTGCTCACGTTTTGAACAAATAGGAGAGTCTTGTCTACCACAATGTAACAACTTGATAGGTTTCTGGCAAAATGTATATAAAATACATAACTAGACATGTGCAGACTGGAATATTTCGTTTCCGCCTGGAAAATAAATTTATTGAGTTACTCCCGAAAATCGTTTTTATTTATTTTGTTTTTTGTTGGGGAATAGCTTTCGTCCGAAAATCCAATAATACTTGGTTTCTGTCGAATGGTCAAAGAATAAGAAAATTTACATTGAAACGTACATTTCCGGTCGAATATTCCGCCTACAAGAATTCTAATGTTGTATGACTAGTAATAATAATAATAAATAATTATATTATTATTACTAGTCATAGTCAATCAACATTAGAATGTTTCTATAGCCTATGGGCGGAGCATTAAAATGTACGAGTGCAGTATATATTCTCCGTCGAATGTCGAATCTATTATTTCTATAGTGTCGAATCTTTTCTCTATGATGTTGAATATTTTCTCTATGATGTCGAATCTTTTCTCTATAATGTCGAAAAGTACCGTATGTGTGTGTATATCAGGTTCGATAGACAGATTGCTATTCTGTATTCAGTCAGCGTCATGTCGAATCTCTCTATGTTGAATTTTTACCGCAACGAAAACGAAAATAAAGCATTTTTTATGTCGGATCTTTAGTTTTTCTTTTCTTGCGCTTTCGTTATCGTTTGTTAAAACGATAATGAAAAAAACAGATTTTCAGACGAAAATGCATTCTAACGAAAACGAATGCACATGTCTATAAATAACTGAGTTAATTTTATCAAGGGATTGATGATACTTGGAGCAATAGAGACAAAGCATCTTTTGTCTCTATTGTAGCTGATTTTCATTCTCATCTACTGGGTGCATTAGATGAGGATAAAAATTGGCCACATCTGCTGATACAAACTATATGATTTTTGTTTTTCACAAACATGGTAGCTCAGCAATGATTACCCTCACACCCCCAACTTTAGTCTCCTTGGTAAAACATATTAACATGGTGCTGTCTAGAGAGAAGTTAGTGTATCATTGCAGAAGATGCGCTCCTTGATTTTGGTTAGATGTACCTACACTGACCCCACAACCATAATTGCTTCAACAAATAATATGGCACCAAGCTTTTTTTGTTTTAGTTTTTTATATATATGTATTCTGACAGGAAGTCAGGTAAATCTGTGTGTGTTGTCACAGACGGGAGATACATGTCTGCCTTGTTTAGACAATACACCAATTACTATTAGGCGTCGGCTGCAGAAATAGCCAGAAAGGTTTAGGGCGTTGGAAAACTTCAACTGTTCAGAATGAGGTAATTAAGGCCTCTATAAAGACATTCAAAGGATGGCTACTGATTGCTGCATCCTGAGGCTTTTTGAGTGAAGGAGAGCAGTGACTTCTGAAGAGGTGAGGTGCTTGTTGATATTTCTGTGTGATAAATATCAAAGAGACTTTTTGTTTTCTGCTGTATGACCAGCAGTGTCTGCCCAGCAATAGGCTGTGCCAGACTCAATAGGTAGGTTCCTGTGTTGGGAAGGTAGATGCCCCAAGTGGCAAGGGTTTATTTTATGATTTGTTTTGTTTATGCTGTTTTGATGCTTGCACTTGTATCCAGCAATATGGAAAAATAAACCATATCCTTTGTTTTCAACCATCCTTAACTGCCTTTCTTTACAGTTCAGCGTGTAGTGAACCCATCCAGGGGGTCACACACACCTGCTACCAAGCTAATTCCTCACACATGGTGGAGTGCCGCGGGCAGTTAAAGTAAACCTAAAATGTAGGAGATACTAAAACAGCTGGCTATAGCAAATGCAAATTAACAGCAGACGAATGCAGCTTTGCAGCGTAGCCTTGCAGCTCAACAACAAGCTCACGCAGCTCAACAACAGGCTCACCAAGAGAGCCTTGCAGCTCACCAAGAGAGCATGGCAGCTCAACAACAGGTTTACCAAGAGAGCATTGCAGCTCAACAACAGGCTCACCAAGAGATAAAGTCAAAAAGTGCCCTTAGGAAGAAAGGTAAATAGGACTGCAGCCCCCCAAAAAAGGATACCCCACTAATGGAGTACCTGAGTAAGTGGTATCTAAGGAAGGGGTGGTGGCACTGTCCCAAACCCTGAGTGATCAGGTATATGTGTGTCAATATGTCACCTTGTATAACCAATAATAGAAGGTACCTGGGTACAAGTGTAAAAGAATTACAGTGACACCGTTTACATCAATAATGCTTATACATAAAGTGATAAAGTGCAAAAGTGCATATATGTGTGATAATTGATAAAGTCCATAAATTACAATTTTTTTTTTTTTTAAAGTTCCAAACATAACGTTGAGAAATATGCAGTAATACGAAATTTCATCAGATATATAGATGGGTGGTACGCTGTGGTCCGGTGCTCCCCCACCAGGTCCCCACTCACCAGAGCCAATCACCCCTACAGGGGTACGTCATCACGCCTATCACGCACGCACACGCTTCCGGTCTGCTGTCTGAACAGCTTGGAACCCACGTCAGCTTGGAACGCACGCCAACTCCTCGCTTCTGACAGCGGTGACTGATGCAGCGTGGATATTGCTGCTGATACATACTGGATTTTAAACCTTTTTAGTATTTTTTATAAATTTTTCTTGTGGTACATGTTCTTTTATACCATACTGCTGACTATTACTTACACCTATTGGACAGTATATGCAGTACCTGTCTTTATTTTTATGCACCTGTATTGTATATTTATATATATTATTAAATATAATATATTATATTTACTATACTATGGGAGCCTGTTTTTTCCTTCTTTTTGGTGGAGTTAGGACCTTATAACTACTATCCAACGGATACATCCACCTTGGACCGACAGCACCATTAGAGGACATCTGGACCCCTCTTTGACTACATACTCGATACCCCTGTAGGGGTGATTGGCTCTGGTGAGTGGGGACCTGGTGGGGGAGCACCGGACCACAGGCTCACCAAGAGAGCCTTGCAGCTCACCGTGAGAGCATTGCAGGCTTGGAACAGAGACACCAGCAGCAAATGGAGGCCATCGTGAAGCAGCTTCAGAGACAGCAGCCCGAGGCTGGGAGTCAGGCCAATAACATATCGACTTTTCGGGTAAGCCACTTATTGCCAAAGATGACTGCAGAGGATGATCCTGAGATGTTTCTGACCACGTTTGAGAGAACAGCGGAAATAGAGAGTTGGCCTAAAGAACAGTGGGCTGGACTAGTGGCCCCCCTATTATCTGGAGAAGCCCAAAAGGCATATTTTGATTTGGAGTTTGCAGATGCAAAAAACTATGATCGGTTAAAAGAGGAAATATTGGCACGTTTTGGTGTAACCCTGGATGTCCGTGCTCAGCGGGTCCACAATTGGAGTTATCAGCTGAGGAAGCCACCTCGGTCGCAGATGTATGACCTCATTCATTTGGCTAGGAAATGGCTGCAACCAGAAACTCTGTCCGGACCAAAAATTTTGGAGCGAGTAGTCATGGACAAATTTGTTAGGTCTCTGCCTAACACCCTGCAGAAATGGGTAAGCCATGGTGGTCCGAAAACCGCAGACAAACTAGTAGACCTGGTCGAAAGGTACCTAGCAACAGAAGATTTGTCCTCTTCACCCAGAGACGCACAGACTTTTCACCCCAAGACCCTCCCCACCTATGGGTAAAACTGCATCAAGGGATGGGGGTGGAGAGAAGGACCAAAGAGCAACTAGAGGTATTATCGGGACTACTACTAATGTTTGGTGAGAATGGCCTGGAAGACCCATCCCACAGGAGAGGACCAGAAGGTTGATTTGTTTCCGTTGCCGGGAAGAGGGACATGTAGCAGCGGTTTGCCCAGCGGTTAATGAACCCATGCAGTGTGACTTTCTGACAGAGAGACGACAGTCCCTCTTTGCAACCACATGCACTGAAGTAAACGGGAATGAGAAACCTTTATGTAGAATGTGCTTAGATGGTAAAGATGTTGTGGTATTGTTGGATTCAGGTAGCCTGGTCACCTTAGTCATCTAGTGGTGGGAAAAACCTTACATCCTAGGAAAATGGCTGTATTATGTGTACATGGGGACACTCGAGAATATCCGGTGACTACGGTTTCCTTTGAAACGTCCTTCGGTAAATGGTGTCACCAAGTGGGTTTAGTTCCCCAACTGCCACATAACGCCATTGTGGGAAGGGATTTCCCAAAGTTCTGGGAGCACTGGGATTGCCCAGATTCCCCAGTAAGTGGTTCTTCTGAGCCTGAAAAATCTACTCCAGAATCCTCTAACTGTGAGGATTCTCCTGAGTTTCCGTTCTCAGTCTTAGCAGGGGAAACACCAGTCCCTAGGGAGGAGCCTGCTACCTCAGAAGAGGAACAGCGGCTGATAGGGTTTGATAACCTCAAGGTGCACAGAGAAAATTTTATCACTGAGCAATTGAGGGACCCCACATTGCTAAGAGCCCGGGAGAATGTAGTGAAGATAGATGGGGAGTTAGTTAACCCTGATGAGAGGGTTGCCCTCCCTTACTTCATTATTGAAAGGGACCTGTTATATCGAGTGTCACAGAGGTTAGAGGAGACCATTGAGCAACTGGTAGTGCCTAAACCGTACCGCAAGATGGTTTTGGAACTGGCCCATGGGCACGTTCTTGGGGGACATTTGGGAGCAGAAAAATCCTGGGAGAGAATCACTCAGAGGTTTTATTGGCCTGGGATCACTAAGGAAGTGGAAGTGTACTGCTCTTCCTGTCCAGTGTGTCAGATTACTGCACCCATGCCACATTTCCGCAGTCCTTTGGTACCCCTGCCCATTATCGAGGTCCCTTTTGAGAGGATCGCCATGGACTTGGTTGGCCCCTTACTGAAGTCCACTAGAGGGCACCAGCACATCTGGGTAATAATGGACTATGCCACCCGTTACCCAGAAGCGATTCCTCTCCGAAATACCTCTGCTAAAACCATTGCCAAAGACTTATTTCAGGTTTTCAGCGTGGGTCTTCCTAAGGAAGTCCTAACTAATCAGGGCACCCCGTTTATGTCTAGGGTGACCAAAGAACTTTGTAAACTCCTGAAAGTGACCCAATTACGTACATCAGTATATCACCCTCAAACAGACGGGTTAGTGGAAAGATTTAATAAAACTTTAAAACAAATGTTGAGGAAGGGGGTGGATAAAGACGGAAAGAACTGGGATTATCTGCTCCCTTATCTGATGTTTGCCATAAAAGAGGTTCCCCAATCGTCCACAGAGTTCTCTCCGTTTGAGCTACTGTATGGGAGGCACCCCCAGGGCCTGCTGGACATTGCCAGGGAAACGTGGGAAAGTGAGAGTTCCCCTCATCGAAGTGTGATTGAACATGTGGCACAAATGCAAGATAGAACTGCCCAAGTGATGCCGATTGTTCAGGCACATTTAGCCCAAGCCCAGTTGGCTCAACAGAGGATTTACAATCGTGGGGCCTAGGTCCGTTCCTTTACACCTGGTGATAGGGTGTTGGTGTTGGTCCCCACGGTCGAAAGTAAATTCCTAGCCGAATGGCAGGGTCCTTATGAAGTGTTGGAGAAAATGGGGGTGGTGAATTATAAAATTAGCCAACCGGGAAGATGAAAACCTGAGCAGATATATCACGTGAACTTGTTGAAACCATGGAAGGATATAGAGTCCTTGGTCGCTGAGACTACCCGATTTTCTGCTCCATTTAACCTGGCTGTCCCTGAAGTTGGGAAAGGGGACTCTGTCCAAAACTCAGCGACAGGAGGCTAATGAATTTGTGCTCCGTAATAGGGAGAAGTTTTCAGATTTGCCAGGTTGGGTCCCTGGAGTTGAACATGACATTATCACCACACCAGGGGAGAAGGTCAAGTTGAAGCCTTATAGAATTCTAGAAGCCCGGCGAGAGGCAATTCGCCAGAAAGTAAAAAAAATGCTTGAGCTGGGGGTGATAGAAGAGTCAAATAGTGATTGGTCCAGTCCCATTGTCTATGGGCCAGATTCTCAGAGGCGTTACGACGGAGTATCTCAGATACCCCGTCGTATCGCCTTTTTTTTTGGCTCGTATCTATGCGTGTGATGCTGAGCATCACTTTTGCATAGATACGCTTCTACATCCGACAAGCGTAATACAATTACACTTTCGGATCGTAGATGTAATGACAACTCCGGCCACTAGGTGGCCTTTACGTTGTTTTTTCATTTGCATATGCAAATGAAGTAGTACGCCGATTCTCTATCGCTTTTACGCCGCCCCGTCGTCGCCTACGTCGTTTTCGTCCGCGTAAGGTTACCCCAGCTTCTATGTGGAGTAACCTTACGAGGTCCCGTCGGATGCCGTCGTGTCCCGTCGGATGCCATGTTAAGTATGGCCTCGGGACCGCGTCGTGTTGTGCGTCGTTTACGTCGTTTGCGTACGTCGATTCTCAATGGGGCTGGCGTACGCTGCGATTACGTCGTTTACATTGAGAAAATGTGACGTCCTTTGGAGCATGCGCACTGGGCTTTTCCCCCGGCCGGCGCATGCGCAGTTCGTTCGACGCGGGGGCGCGCTTAATTTAAATACAAGCCGCCCCATTTGAATTGCGCGGGTTTACGCTGCGCGATTTACGCGACGTAAGCGAAACCTCGGGAGCAAGTGCATAGAGAATCAAGCACTTGCTCCAGCAAGCAGCGGCGGCGTAGTGTAACTGGCTTACGCTACGCCGCCGGAATTCTATGAGAATCTGGCCCTTAGTGCCCAAACCAGATGGAAGTTGGCAGTTTTGTAATGACTTTCACTGCCTGAATAAAATCACTAAGTTTGACACCTATCCTATGCCCCGCATCGATGAACTGATTGATCGCCTAGGCACTGCCCGGTACATGACGACGTTAGACCTGACCAAGGGTTATTGGCAGATTCCTCTCGGAGTCGGCCAGGGAAAAAACAGCATTTGTAACTCCAGACGGATCTTTCCAATATCGGAGGATGCCTTTTGGGTTACAGAATGCTCCCGCCACATTTCAACGCACCATGGATAAGACCCTTCGGCCTCATCGAGCATATGCTGCTGCATACCTTGATGACGTTGTCATCCACAGTGAGGATTGGGAATCACACTTGCCAAAAGTTCAGGCTGTGTAGGATTCCATCTGGAAAGCCGGGTTTACAGCCAATCCATAAAAATGTACCCTTGGGCTAGAAGAGGCGAAGTATCTAGGGTACTCCATTGGGAGAGGTCTAATCAAGACCCAAATAAATAAAGTTGAGGCTATTCAGGATTGGCCACGTCCCACCAACAAGAAACAGGTTTGTGCATTTTTGGGAATCGCAGGATATTATCGCCGCTTTATCCCCCATTTTGCCTCACAGGCTGCTCCCCTGACCAATTTGACCAAAGGGAAGGAGTCTGTCATGACCAAATGGACTCCTGAAGCAGAAGCAGCTTTTCAGGCTTTAAAACAGGCCTTACTGTATGTAGTCAGACAGTTTTAAAATCGCCTGATTTTTCACGGGACTTTGTGGTTCAGACAGATGCATCAAATGTGGGGTTAGGAGCTGTACTGTCCCAGGTTATTAACGGGGAGGAACACCCTGTTAAGTTGAAGGCCCATGAGGAGAATTATGCCACCATTGAGAAAGAGTGTTTGGCAGTAAAATGGGCTTTGGATTCTCTCCGGTACTACCTTGTGGGTAGATAGTTTGAACTGGTGACGGATCATACCCCATTGAAGTGGATGGCACAGAACAAGGAGACCAATAGGAGAATAAATAGGTGGTTCCTGGCCCTTCAGGAATTTCGTTTTGTCGTAACGCATCGCCCCGGTGTTAAAATAGGGAATGCAGATGGTTTGTCCTGAGTGCATGCGTGCCTGGCAACCTGTGTCCCAACCCTAGGGTTGAAACAAGAGGGGGGGTATGTGACAGGAAGTCAGGTAAATCTGTGTGTGTTGTCACAGATGGGAGATACATTTCTGCCTTGTTTAGACAATACACCAATTACTATTAGGCGTCGGCTTCAGAAATAGCCAGAAAGGTTTAGGGTGTTAGAAAACTTCAGCTGTTCAGAATGAGGTAATTAAGGCCTCTATAAAGACATTCAAAGGATGGCTACTGATTTCTGCATCCTGAGGCTTTTTGAGTGAAGGAGAGCAGTGACTTCTGAAGAGGTGAGGTGCCTGTTGATATTTCTGTGTGATAAATATCAAAGAGGCTTTTTGTTTTCTGCTGTATGACCAGCAGTGTCTGCCCAGCAGTAGGCTGTGCCAGACTCCATAGGTAGGTTCCTGTGTTGGGAAGGTAGACGCCCCAAGTGGCAAGGGTTTATTTTATGTTTTGTTTTGTTAATGCAGTTTTGATGCTTGCACTTGTATCCAGCAATATAGAAAAATAAACCATATCCTTTGTTTTCAACCATCCTCAACTGCCTTTCTGTACAGTTCAGCGTGTAGTGAACCCATCCAGGGGGTCACACACACCCACTACCGAGCTAATTCCTCACACAATATATATATACAGTATATATATACAGGGGTAGATTCACGTACCTCGGTGCATCTTTCTGCCGGCGTAGCGTATCTTCTTTACTCTACGCCGGCACAATGTTGAGAGGCAAGCATGGAATTCACAAAGCAAATGCTCTCAACGCTGCGCCGGCGTAGCGTATAGTTGTCGGCGTAAGCCGACATAAGTCAACGTAGGTGGAAGTGGGCGTGATATATTTAAATGAAGCGTGAACCCATGCAAATGATGGGCTGAGCTTCAAAAAACGAACTGCGCATGTGTCGTATCTTGGACGCATCCCAGTGCGCATGCTCACAGTCACGAAATAACTGCCTAAGATACGTCAAAACACTGCCTATGACGTGACCATAACCTTCGCACAGCCCTATTCACGTACTACGTAAATGACGTAAAAATCAACGCGTTCGTTCCCTGGTCCATACCTTTGCATGAGTTGCGCCTCCAATATGGGGAATAACTTTACGTCGGACGTAACCCTTACGCAAATCGCTTCAAACATGTGCCGGGCGCAAGTACGTTCGTGAATCGGTGTATCTTACTCATTTGCATATTTAAAATGGGTACGCCAAATGCGTCCAGCGTAACTATGCACCCACAAGGCAAGTTACGTTGGGCGGCTTAAGCCTATTTTTTGGACTTATCTAGCTTTGGGAATCGGCGCAGAGATACGACGGCGCACACTTTTGCACTTACAACGGCGTATCTCCAGATATGTTGGCGTAAGTCCTACGTGAATCCGGGCCATAGTGTACATTTTATTGTTTGTATTTTTTTTTAATAAAATACTCTTACGGAGACACCATCATATCACTGACCAGATGAAGTGCGAGTAGATACTCTCTGATGCCTTGTACACACGATCGGTTTTCCCGGCGGTAAAAAGTCCACCAGGAAAACCGAGAACCTACTCAGTAGCTTTTTCCTCCTACACACGGAGTAGACAGGGCCGTCTTACTGAGCGGGCACAACTGGGCACAGCCCGGGGGCCCCACGTTCGCCTGGGGCCCAATCAGGGCCAGACATTTCAAGCAGTGATTGTAATCCGCCGCTCTCTGGTATCGGCACTTTTTTATGTAAAGTTCAGCGGGAGCGTGCCAGCAGACAGCACGGATTCGGAGAAGGTGGCCAGAGAGGGGGGGAGTTGGATGTAAAAGCTCCCTGACCACCGAAGAGATGAGGGCGCCGGGCTGCTTCCCCCCCCCCGCTCCCAGAACTTGGATGCCTCCACCTCCTCTCTGCTCCAGGAAGCGTCCGCGCGCCGTGCTGCCCGGAGGACATGCTGGCTGGGAAGAAAGAACATGCGGAAGGTGGAGGCTGCCAAGTAGCCAATGGAAGGGAGCAGAGCAGCGAGCACCCCCCGGATCTAAAGGGAGACTCGGCACTGCCACGCTGTTGGCCATCAGGTACCTTGCAATGGCATCCTGTACATACATGCCAGCACACTGAGAGGGGGCAGGTTGACCAGAGGAGGGACAGCACTATATCCCCCTCCTCTGCCTCTGAGCCCCCCCCTCTGCCTCTGAGCCCTTCCCTCTGAGCCCCCCCTCTGCCTCTCAGATCCCCCCTCCTCTGCCTCTGAGCCCCCCTCCTCTGCCTCTGAGCCCCCCCCTCCTCTGCCTCTCAGATCCCCCCCTCCTCTGCCTCTCAGATCCCCCCTCCTCTGCCTCTCAGATCCCCCTCCTCTGCCTCTCAGACCCCCCCCTTCTCTGCCTCTCAGATCCCCCCCCCCTCCTCTGCCTCTCAGATCCCCCCTCCTCTGCCTCTCAGATCCCCCCCTCCTCTGCATCTCAGATACCCCCCTCCTCTGCCTCTCAGATCCCCCCGCCTCTTCCTCTCAGATCCCCCCTCCTCTGCCTCTCAGAGCCCCCCTCCTCTGCCTCTCAGAGCCCCCCCTCCTCTGCCTCTCTGAGCCCCCCTCCTCTGCCTCTCTGAGCCCCCCTCCTCTGCCTCTGAGCCCCCCTCTGCCTCTCTGAGCCCCCCTCCCCTGCCTCTCTGAGCCCCCCCTCCTCTGCCTCTGAGCCCCCCCTCCTCTGCCTCTGAGCCCCCTCCTCTGCCTCTGAGCCCCCCTTCTCTGCCTCTCAGATCCCCCCTCCTCTACCTCTCAGACCCCCCCCTGCCTCTCAGATCCCCCCTCCTCTGCCTCTCAGATCCCCCCTCCTCTGCCTCTCAGATACCCCCTCCTCTGCCTCTGAGCCCCCCCTCCTCTGCCTCTGAGCCCCCCCCCCTCTGCCTCTGAGCCCCCCTCCTCTGCCTCTAAACCCCCCTCCTCTGCCTCTCAGATCCCCCCCTCCTCTGCCTCTGAGCCCCCCCCTCCTCTGCCTCTGAGCCCCTCCTCCTCTGCCTCTTAGATCCCCCCTCCTCTGCCTCTCAGATCCCCCCCTCCTCTGCCTCTCAGATCCCCCCCCTGTCAAAAAACTAAAACAGCAAACAGTAGGGTAACAAAAGCTGACGCGTTTCACATCGACAACCGATGCTTAGTCATAGCTAAACATAATGATAAAAGAAATCTCATGTATAAATGAGATTTCTTTTATCATTATTTTTAGCTATGACTAAGCATCGGTTGTCGATGTGAAACGCGTCAGTTTTTTGTTACCCCACTGTTTGCTGTTTTTGCTGTTTTAGTTTTTTTTTTTTTTTTTTTTCTTTTTTTTAAAGTGTATTTTGTGCGTGAACTCGAGAGAGAGGAGCCGGACTGCAGGAGTTGGGAGTAGGCAGACCCTCCCCCCGGAGGCAATCGCCATCCTTCTCCATGCCCCTGGTGGCAATGGCGGGTGTGAAGGGGGGCCTACCACTCACCCCGCCCTACCTGCTCCTCTTGGGAGCCCAACTGGGGCCCAACGGGACCCCAATGGGGCAGAGGGACTCCCCCTATGAGGGAGTGAGGGGGCCTAGCCCAGCCAGCCCCGTAGGTCCTTCGCCTCTCTTTATTTTAAGAGACCGCATGGCCAAAGTGCGTGTGTTTTTAAACCAATTTTGTGTGCGTGCAAGTGTGGTGGTTTTTGGGGGGGGTGGGCGTACTAAGCACAGGCGTACCTTGCATAGCACACCCACCGGGAGCTGGGCTGAGACCACCAAACTCAATTCACATGTAGCCGAGACCGGGATCCGAACCCTTGGCTGCAGAGGTGAATGGCTTGTCAGCGCAGTGCCAATCACGTTGAGCCACCACAGCTCCCTCTGTTTTAGTTTTTTGACTGGAATAAACAGGCACTATTTTTAAGTCTTTTTATCCATTGGAGTGCGGCTGTCCATTTTCTTTCCTTATATTGCACCACGCATTGCCTGCACCCATTTGGGTTTTTGAACTTTACTCACCACTGAAGAGTGTCGTCTGGAGCGGCGGTTTTCCCTTAATCAGATCCCCCCCTCCTCTGCCTCTCAGATCCCCCCTCCTCTGCCTCTCAGATCCCCCCCCCTCCTCTGCCTCTTAGATCCCCCCCTCCTCTGCCTCTCAGATCCCCCCCTCCTCTGCCTCTCAGATGCCCCCCCTCCTCTGCCTCTCAGATCCCCCCCTCCTCTGCCTCTCAGATCCCCCCCCCTCCTCTGCCTCTCAGATCCCCCCCTCCTTTGCCTCTCAGATCCCCCCTCCTCTGCCTCTCAGATCCCCCCCTCCTCTGTCTCTCAGATCCCCCCCTCCTCTGCCTCTCAGATCCCCCCCTCCTCTGCCTCTCAGATGCCCCCCCTCCTCTGCCTCTCAGATCCCCCCCCCCTCTGCCTCTCAGATCCCCCCCCCTCCTCTGCCTCTCAGATCCCCCCCTCCTCTGTCTCTCAGATCCCCCCTCCTCTGCCTCTCAGATTCCCCCCCTCGTCTGCCTCTCAGATTCCCCCCTCCTCTGCCTCTGAGACCCCCCTTCTCTGCCTCTGAGACCCCCCTCCTCTGCCTCTCAGACAGGGGACGGGTGCCAATTGATACGCTGAATCTGAAGACAGGTGACGATGGCAATTGACATGCTGAATCTGGTGGCAGGTGACAGTGGCAAGTGACCCGCTGACAAAAGTGACACGCTGTAAAATAGGTGCGTAAATTGGGGCTTGTAGGGGCCCCATAGCATTACTTTGCCCAGGGGCCCATGATGCTATTAAGATGGCCCTGGGAGTAGATCTACTGATGAAGGCCAATAGGAGGCCGACACACATTTAGATCTGCGATGAATGAGGTGGTGATTTGATACAAGAAATAACAATAAAAACAGCATGTATTAAATCACCACCTCATTCATCGCAGATCTAAACGCGTGTCCGCCTCCTATTGGCCTTCAACGGTAGATCTACTTTAAAAGCAGAGAACACTATGGTACTTGTGTTTTTTGTTTCATGTCCTTAACCCCTGGAAATAAAAGGGGAATTGATTATTAAAAAGCGAATGGAGGAAGGTGGTGTTTGGAGACAATTCAAACGTTGATTACCCACACAGAAGTGCAGTCTGGGGACTGTAGAAATTACTACCATTGGTAAAGTGGATTGATCATGGTGGACACAAGGAGTGATCTGTCTATGAGTTTTATACTTATCCTTGAGGTGAGCAGGCATTTTAGCAGGTGGTGGTGTGCACTGAATATTGGATCCATTTAAATAGGATTTTACACAGTGGTGACAGCTTTGGAAACCTACATATGAACTGTTTTTTATAATGTATTTATTGTTATTTTTTCATAAATTGCTTTATGGAATGTATAATTATTTGTTTATATAAGATTTATAGTTACTCAGCGCTGCACTATTTTCACAAAATTAATATTGCAATAGGTGTGGTGTATCACTATAAGTGATCAGCAGTTGTGTAGACAATCAGAAGGATACATTTTTTCCACCCAAAAAACGGGGGGAAATGTGTGTCTTATGGAGTGAATACTGACCAGTAGAGCTGCTGAAAGGAGATCGTTTTGACGGCAGAACGATGCCTTATGCATCCCTCTGCCCAGCTAAATCCTGTTTCTCCTCTGCCTTTAGCTGCTACAGGGAGGAAAACAAAAGTGTATTGTTCTTTATTTAACCCCCCCCCACAGGATCGGCATTGATATGTGAATTGCTCCTGCATTGTTATGTTAATGAGGTCGCAGCCACGATTCATATGCCAATTATGCCTGCACCTCTGCATGCGCTCACCTAGAAGGTGTGAACGGCATACAGGGGAGCATAGGGGGCATGTTGGGGGGATCAAACAGGGAGGTTATGAGGTGCAGGGGAGGTTAGCAGAGGCGTGCAGAGTTGAATGGGAAAGAGGGGTTGAATTGCAGAAGTTAGCAGAGTAGGGGTTTTGGGTATAGAGGTTAGCAGATGAGTTAGAGGGGCAATGTTGTACTGAGAGGGAGATAAGAATGCAGAGATTAGTAGAGAGATGGGGGGGTACTGTAAATACACCATTTACATCACTGGTCAGTGTAAATGTCTCAATATGCAAATACTCCTGTTGTGTAGAGGTCATGTATGTTGTGTTGTGTTGAGGTCATGTAAATGTTCCAGTTACATTGGGGATCAGTGTAGGGTGCCCCCTTATATTGGTTGTCAGTGTAGAAATATAATTCTGTTAAATTGTATTAAATATTTTAGTAAACCATTTGGTTGAGGATTTTTTTCCATATTTTCCTCTAAAATCTAGGTGCGTCTTATGGTCAGGTGCATCTTATGGAGCAGAAAATACGGTAATTTATTACCATTGTGACGCTGAATGTTTTTCTCACACTGTGCTATCATTTGTCTCTTGATAGTGTTGGAGATGTACCACTTTTCTACAGCCTATACCACCTGGTTATTTAGGGTCTCAGAATGCTCTTACCCAGGTGCCTAAGTATCTTCCCTAAATAAAGATTAATCTTCCAGTCCCCTGAATTGGCAAGCAAGGAAGAATTTCTCACCAAGAGTTCTACCCATTAAATTAAGGAAGAAGGCAAGAGGATATCAAGAGGATACTGGCCAAGAAGTGTCAGAGGCAGGGAGATTGAGTCTATCTTGGTAGCTTGGCTAGTGCTTCCTGGAATAGTCATAAATCTGAAGAGAAGGCCAGGAGGATCCTGGGCAATGACTCTCTATGGAGCCGCTAAGATGGTGGGTCATCCCTGTGCTCTCAGTTGTGAACTTCCTAAAACTGAACCCGAAACTCACCAACAAACTAGTAACAATGCAAAGGGATTTATTAGGACCAGGAATAGCCTGGCAAAAATAAATGTTGTTAAAACAGTATAGCAATAACAAAGTTAAAGTATACCTATGGTCACATTTTTAAATCATATCTTAATTTCCATATTGTTTTTCAGTTACTTATAGCCTACTCCTAATAATCTAAATACAAAATCTTAAAGTTTAAAAACATACTTTTTGAAGAACCCCCCACATCTACTTCTGATTACTGGTGTTAATGTTGACTGCTTTGGTAATATTGAGCCCCCCTTTCTCACATTCCTGGAATAGGTTGCCTGTTTGGCCTGAGATTCTTCTAGTAGCTGACCAAGTGTCCAAGTTCCTATCGCAGCCTATTGCTCCTCCTGATCCAAAGTCTACTGGCCTAAGCGCTCACTCTGAGGCGGCGTACACATGGCCGAGGTTCTCACTGAAAACCAGCGAGAACCTCGCTGGAATGCACATTCCAGCGAGGACCTTGGCCGTGTGTACGGTCTCGGCGAGCTTCCCGTCGGGAAGCCCGTTGAGCAGAAATAGAGAGCACGCTCTCTATTTCCTCGACGGCCCGCCCGGAAGAATGGCTGGTTGCCATTCCCGACGGGCGGGTCGCCGATTTCGACGGCCGGCAGGGAACCTCGACGGGCGGAACGATGTATTCTGCCCGTCGAGATTCCCTGCCGTGTGTACGCGGCCTGAACTGTATTTACAATGACAACCCTACTGGTAGTGATCTTCTGGGGAATGTCAGGCGTCGTACACACGGCCGAGGTTCTCGCTAAAAACCAGCGAGAACCTCGCTGGAATGCACATTCCAGCGAGGACCTCGGCTGTGTGTACGGTCTCGGCGAGCTTCCCGTCGGGAAGCCCGTCGAGCAGAAATAGAGAGCACGCTCTCTATTTCCTCGACGGCCCGCCCGGAAGAATGGCTGGTTGCCATTCCCGACGGGCGGGTCGCCGATTTCGACGGCCGGCAGGGAACCTCGACGGGCGGAACGATGTGTTCTGCCCGTCGAGATTCCCTGCCGTGTGTACGCGGCCTCAGAGCTCAATTCATGTCTTCCCACATGTAATCACTGCAGACACCAATGTTTTTGGGGACTTAGTGCTCTGATAAGACCTAGGTGGCTCTCATTTGAAAAGCAGGTCATAGCAGCAAGGTCCTGAATCATACAATATACCTGGATGTGGAGTATCCTTTTTATATTCCTGTGTTGTCAAAAGACCCAGTGCTGACTCTTCCCCAGCAGCCAGCAACTGGAAATCTGCTGCTTTGATGCACTTTGGGAAACTGGTTACGTGTGTCATCAAATCCTATTGGTACCAGTGGCGGCTGGTGCTCAATTTTTTTTGGGGAGGGGCACAAACGGAAAAAAAAGCAATTGCAGCCTCACTGTGCCCATCAAATGCAGCCACTGTGCCCATCAAATGCAGCCACTGGGCCATCAATTGTCACCACTGTGCCATGCCATCAAACGCAGCCACTGTGCCATCAATTGTCACCACTGTGCCATGCCATCAAACGCAGCCACTGTTGCATCAATTGTCACCACTGTGCCATGCCATCAAACGCAGCCACTGTGCTATGCCATCAAACGCAGCCACTGTGCCAATTGTCGCCACTGTGCCAATTGTCGCCACATGTGTGCACTGTGCAGCCATCCGTCCTCCCCCCCCCCCACACCTCACTCGGCTGGCTCTATCTTCGGCACTCTTTACCCCCTCCTCCCCTCGGCTGCCTAGTCTGGCTCCTGTCCCTGCTGCCAATGCATTCCTGTTTTTGGAGGTGACAGGGTTAATAAAGAGAACCTGTCGTCTCCAATTGCTATCACACAGGGAATTATTTTCTCCTGTGTGATAGCAATAAAGTTAAGTGTAAAAAAAATAAAAAAAAATAAAATTAAATTAATAAAATAAGTAATTAAAAGTAAAGAATAGAAAAAAAAAATTAAAAATAAGAAAATTATACAAAAATAAAAAAAGTAAAACGACAAGCTACACAAAAAAGTGATAAAGTAATACATTAACCACTTGACCACTGGGCACTTAAACCCACTTAATAACCAGACCAATTTTCAGCTTTCAGAGCTCTCACATTTTGAATGACAATAACTCAGTCATACAACACTGTAACCAAATAAAATGTTTGTCCTTTTTTTCCCACAAATAGAGCTTTCTTTTAGTGGTATTTTATCACCTCTGCGGTTTTAATTTTTTTCGCTATAAATGAAAAAGAATGAAAATTTTGTAAAAAAAATAATTTTTCTTCATTTCTATTATAACATTTTGCAAAAAAGTAATTTTTCTTCATAAACTTGGCCTAAAATGTATACTGCTACTTATCTTTGGTAACAAAACAAAAACATTTTAGATATTATTTAGTCTGGGTGAAAGTTATAGGGTCTAAAAGCTATGGTACCAATTACTGAAAATGTATAAATTTGATCACATCTGATGTACTGACGGCCTCTCTCATTTCTTGAGACCCTAACATGCCAGAAAAGTACAGATACCCCCCAAATGACCCATTTTTGGAAAGAAGACATTCCAAGGTATTTAGAAAGAGGCATTGTGAGTTTTTTTAAGTTGTCATTTTTTCCCACAATTCTTTGCAAAATCAAGATTTTTTTCATTTTTATTTCCTTTCCACAAAATGTTCATATTAGTAGGTTATTTCTCACACACAGCATATGCATACCACAAATTACACCCCAAAACACATTCTGCTATTCCTCCCGAGTATGGCGATACCACATGTGTGAGACTTTTACACAGCGTGGCCACATACAGAGGCCCAACATGCAGGGAGCACCATCAGACATTCTGGAGCACCCAGACCAATTCTGACATTTCTCTCCTACATGGAAAAATCATAATTTATTTGCTAGAAAATTACATAGAACCCCAAAACATTATATATGCTTTTTTAGCAAAGACCCTAGAGAATACAATGGCGGTTGTTGCAACTTTTTATCGTGCATGGTATTTGCACAGCAATTTTTCAAACACATTTTTTTGGGGAAATAAAACAGTTTTTGTGCTTTTAAAAAAAAAACATTAAATTTAGCCCAATGTTTTTGCATAATATGAAAGATAAAGTTACGCCGAGTAAATAGATACCCAACATGTCACCCTTCAATATTGCACACGCTCGTGGAATGGCGCCAAACTTTGCGACTTAAAAATCCCCATAGGTGACGCTTTAAATATTTTTACTGGTTACATCATTAGTTGGAGAAGAGGTCTAGGGCCAAAATGATTGCTCTCGCTCTAACGTTCGCAGCGATACCTCACATATGTAGTTTGAACACCGTTTTCATATGTGGGCGGGACTTACGTGCACGTTCGCTTCTGTATACGAGCACGCGGGAACAGGGGCGCTTTAAGTTTTTTTTTTTTTTTATTGTTCATTTTACTTTATTTATTTTAGTTTGACACCTTTTTCCCCAAAAATAAATGTTTTGATTACTTTTATTCCTATTACAAGGAATGTAAACATCCCTTGTAATAGGAATATAGCGTGACAGGTCCTCTTCAGTGAGATATGGGGTCAATAAGACCCCACATCTCACCTCTAGGCTGGGAAGCCTGAAAAAAAAATGACCGCATAGTATTGCGCAGGGAGTATTGCGCAGGGAGTATTGCGCAGGGGTACTGCAGAGTATTGTTCAGGGGGTACTGCAGAGTATTGTTCAGAGTATTGCAGAGTATTGCGCAGGGGGTACTGCAGAGTATTGCAGAGTATTGCGCAGGGGGTACTGCAAAGTATTGTTCAGAGTATTGCGCAGGGGGTACTGCAGAGTATTGTTCAGAGTATTGTTCAGAGTATTGCGCCGGGGTACTGCAGAGTATTGTTCAGAGTATTGCGCCGGGGTACTGCAGAGTATTGTTCAGAGTATTGCAGAGTATTGCGCAGGGGGTACTGCAGAGTATTGTTCAGAGTATTGCAGAGTATTGCACAGGGGGTTATTGCAGAGTATTGTTCAGAGTATTCAAGAGTATTGCGCAGGGGGTACTGCAGAGTATTGTTCAGAGTATTGCAGAGTATTGCGCCGGGGTACTGCAGAGTATTGTTCAGAGTATTGCGCCGGGGTACTGCAGATTATTGCGCCGGGGTATGCTGAGTATTGCGCCCGGGTACTGCTGAGTATTGCGCCCAGGTACTGCTGAGTATTGCGCCGGGGTACTGCTGAGTATTGCGCCGGGGTACTGCTGAGTATTGCAGGGGGGGTATGCACAGTATTGCTGGGGGGGTATGCACAGTATTGCTGGGGGGGTATGCACAGTATTGCTGGGGGGGTATGCTGAGTATTGCTGGGGGGGGTATGCTGAGTATTGCTGGGGGGGTTGCAGGGATGGATGGATCTGTGACTGCAATAGTCACAGATCCATCCACAGCGCTGCCGCCATCCGCGCTCCCCCTCTCACACTGTACCGATCGGTACAGAGAGAGGAGGGAGGAACCGGCATCATCAAATGACGCCGGTCTGTTTACATGTGATCGCGCCGTCATTGGACGGTGCGATCACGTGGTAAACCGCCGCTATCAGCTATCCTCTGGACCCGGCGGTCACGGACATTCCCGTGTGCGTGCCCCCGGGGGTTAAGTGGTTAAAAAAAAGAAACAAGAGGTGGCAATTGGGGGACAGTAATAGGATGCTCCATACATTTTTGCAATCCGACTGTACTGTTTTTACATACAATTATAAAAAATTCGGCCTGACATATATTTTTATTTCGGTTTCGTTTCGGTTCTGAAATTTCCATTTCGGTGCACCTCTAATAATTATATTTATTAATTATTATTATTAGTCAACCAAAATTAGAATTCTTATATAAAAAATATATGTACTACAGCGCTAATAAATAAGTAACTAATATGACATCACAAAAATAACCAAATAATACTGCAGCATATGTGTGGGTGAACCAAACCAAAAGTGATAAATAAAAAAATATGTATAATATGCGCTAGATATTAACTAATGTGATGCAAAACCATACACCAATGATAAATGATAATAATCAGTAGGAAGTTCCAACAAACGAAAAAAGAAAAAAAACTTCTTAGTGCAATCCTCCACCACTCCTCCGTGCATGGGAAAAAAAAACCACAGTACTGATATAATTATCTTGAATGATGACAGGTGGACTCAGCCTCACAGGTTACTAGTAGCTGTTTCACTGACACAGTGTATAGCCATCCACAGTCATTTTAAACATGAAAGACAAAGATGAAAAAAGACTGCACAATCATAAAGAAAAAATGAAATTCGCACAATAAGCCTCAGTCTGAAGGCGCACTCACGAATCCTCTGGGCATGTTAGACCATCAAAAAACAGACATCCTGTTCGCCGCTCAGACTTAGATGTTTTTCCCTGCTCATGCGGATCCAGCATCCGTCGTTGGTGTGCGTAGCTCCTCCCCCACGCGTTACGTCACTAGGCACGTGACTTAGTCATGGGTAACTAAGTCAGTTCCTAGTGACGTAACGCGTGGGGGAGGAGCTACGCACACCAACGACGGACGCTGGATCCGCATGAGGAGGAAAAACATCTAAGTCTGAGTGGCGAACAGGATGTCTGTTTTTTGATGGTCTAATATGCCCAGAGGATTCGTGAGTGCACCTTCAGATTGAGGCTTATTGTGTGAATCCCATTTTTTCTTTATGATTGCGCTATGAGGTCTTTTTTCATCTTTGTCTTTCATGTTTAAAATTACTGTGGATGGCTATACACTGTGTCAGTGAAACAGCTAATAGTAACCTGTGAGGCTGAGTCCACCTGTCATCATTAGGGATGAGCCGAACACCCCCGGGTTCGGTTCATACCAGAACGTTCGAACAGACCGCGGGTTCGCGCGAACATTTCAAACCCCATTGAAGTCTATGGGACCCGAACATTCGAATTCAAAAACGGTCATTTTAAAGACCAAAATTCAATTAAATGTTGGAAAACGTCGTTCAGAACCCGGGTCTTGCCCCAGGGAACATGTATCAATGGAATTTTTTTTTTTTAAAACGGCCTTTTTTTTCGGAGCAGCCATTTTAATGATGCTTAAAGTGAAAAAAAAAAAAACCTTTAAATATCACACCTGCTGGGTGTCTATAGTAGTGGCACGTGTTTAGAAATGTCCCTGCACAACATGAAAGGACCAAAAAAAAAAAGTAATTAATGCTACTTTCGCAAGTTCTGTGTGGCAACATTATGTCAAATATTTTAGCGGTGGTGGGGGGCCATTATTGTTGTGTGAAAGAAAATTTTTAGAAAAAAGGGCACCCCTCAAACATACTGTAATTGGAGCGCAACAAGGAGCCACGTGCAAAGTATTGCATCAAAAATTGTTATTAGGCGCCCCTGTTAAACAGGGGCAGAAAAACTGTGCATTGGGCACAACGCAACACTTGCAACCCCTCCCAATAACTCCAATTGGAGCGCAACAAGGAGCCACGTACAAATTATTGCATCAAAAATTGTTATTAGGCGCCCCTGTTAAACAGAGGCTGGAAAATTGTGCCTTGGGCACAACACAACACTTGCAACCCCTCCCAATAACTCCAATTGGAGTGCAACAAGGAGCCACGTGCAAATTATTGCATCAAAAATTGTTATTAGGCGCCCCTGTTAAACAGGGGCAGAAAAATTGTGCATTGGGCACAACACAACACTTGCAACCCCTCCCAATAACTCCAATTGGAGCGCAACAAGGAGCCACGTACAAATTATTGCATCAAAAATTGTTATTAGGCGCCCCTGTTAAACAGGGGCTGAAAAATTGGGCCTTGGGCACAACACAACAGTGCAACCCCTCCCAATAACTCCAATTGGAGCGCAACAAGGAGCCACGTGCAAAGTATTGCAACACAAATTGTTATTAGACCCCCCTGTTAAACAGGGGCTGAAAAATTGTGCCTTGGGCACAACACAACACTTGCAACCCCTCCCAATAACACCAATTGGAGCGCAACAAGGAGCCACGTGCAAATTATTGCATCAAAAATTGTTATTAAGCGCCCCTGTTAAACAGGGGCTGGAAAATTGTGCCTTGGGCACAACACAACACTTGCAACCCCTCTCAATAACTGCAATTGGAGCGCAACAAGGAGCCACGTGCAAAGTAGTGCAACAAAAATTGTTATTAGGCGCCCCTGTTAAACAGGGGCTGAAAAATTGTGCCTTGGGCACTGGTGGCGGAGCCCAGAAACACAACATTTCTTACTAGCTATCAGCAAGAAAAGTGAGGAGGAGAAGGATATTCCATCAGCAGCATAAGAGGACAGTCACGCATCAGCATACGCAGTCTAAAAGGGATCCGACATTTCAACAAAAAATATATTATTCATTAATATCAGCATCAGGTGCTTGGTAGCTGGTGTTGATCCAAGCCTGATTCATTTTGATGAAGGTCAGTCGATCAACAGAGCTGGTGGAGAGGTGCACCCTGTGATCAGTGACAAAGCCTCCAGCAGCACTGAATGTCCATTCTGAAAGAACACTGGATGCAGGGCAAGCCAGTAGCTCAATTGCGTACTGGGCAAGCTCTGGCCAGTGATCCATCCTCAAGACCCAGTAAGCCAGAGGATTTTCGGTGGGGAAGGTGTCCAAGTCGGATCTTGCCCCTAGGTATTCCCGGACCATGTAAAGCAGACGCTGGCGAGGGTTGCTGGAACCGGTCAGACCTTGGGGCTGCGGACTAAAAAACTGCCTGAACGCATTGGTCAGACGACCACCTTCTCCACCGCCCCTTCTGTGACTCACCGAAGCCTCAGCAAGACGTTGTTCAGAGCCAGGTTTTGGTAATCCCCCGGTTCTGGGAACGCATTGCACAGACCCTTCTGCAAGGCCTCCCGCAGAAGTTTCATCTTCTGCTCCCTCTGCGATGGCAACATAAGGTCCGCAACCTTACTCTTGTAACGTGGATCAAGGAGAGTCGCCAGCCAGTAATGATCCCTCTCCTTAATAGCACGTACACGAGGATCCTTACGCAGGCTTTGCAGAATCAGGGAGGCCATGCAGCGTAGGTTTGCTGAGGCATTCGGGCCACAGTCCTCTGTGTCACTGAGGACGACAGGATCCACAGGCACCTCATCCCAGCCACGTAAAACTCCACGTGCTCCTTGGGACTGTAAATGATCCCTTGAAGACTGCTGCTGCTGAGTGCTAGGCTCCACCTCCATGCTGCTGATACAATCCCCCTCCTCCTCCTCCTCCTCCTCATCCTCTTCCTGTGTGCTAGGTGGGCAAGCAGGACCACTGTCTGGGTAAAGGGGGCCTTGAGAGGTAAGGAAGTCCTCCTCTTCCTCCCTCTGTTCTGCCTCAAGGGCCCTGTCCATTATTCCACGTAGCGTGTGCTCCAACATGTGAATAAGAGGGACAGTCTCACTGATGCATGCACTGTCACTGCTCACCATCCTCGTGGCCTCCTCAAATGGTGACAGGACAGTGCATGCATCCCTGATCAAGGCCCACTGGCGTGGGGAAAAAAAACCTAGCTGCCCTGACCCAGTTCTGCTGCCATATTGGCACAGGTACTCATTGATGACCCGCTGCTGCGTGTGCAGCCGCTGCAGCATGGCCAACGTTGAGTTCCATCTGGTGGGCATGTCACAAATTAGGCGGTTTTTGGGCAGGTTATATTCCTTTGGAGGTCAGTCAGCCGAGCAGTGGCATTATATGACCTCCGAAAATGCACACAGACTTTCCTGGCCTGCTTCAGGACATCCTGCAAGCCCGGGTACCTGCCCAAGAACCGCTGCACCACCAAATTGAGGACATGCGCAAAACAGGGCACGTGGGTGAGTTTTCCCTGTTGCAGGGCAGAGAGGAGGTTGATGCCATTATCGCTGACCACCATTCCAGGCTTCAGCTGGCGTGGCGTCAACCACCTCTCAGCCTGACCCTGCAGAGCTGAGAAAATCTCTTCCCCAGTGTAGCTCCTGTCTCCCAAGCACACCAGCTCTAGCACCGCATGGCATCTCTTGGCCTGCATTCCTGCGTATCCCCTCGTACGCCTACGGAGCACGGCTGGTTCAGAGAAAACATCCCCACAGGAAGAGGCCACAGAGGAAGAAGAAGAGGAGGGGGTGGAGGAAAGAGGTGTGTCACAAGCAGTAGTATTTTTTTGGAGGCGTGGTGGCGGAACAACCTCCAAAACTACTGGACCTTGCCCTGCGTCCTTCCCAGCTGCCAGCAGAGTCACCCAATGCGCCGTAAAAGACAGGTAACGTCCCTGTCCATGCCTGCTGGACCATGAGTCAGCGGTAATATGCACCTTACCACTGACCGCCCTGTCCAGCGAGGCATGGACATTGCCTTCCACATGCTGGTAGAGAGCCGGAATAGCCTTCTGTGAGAAAAAGTGGCGTTTTGGTACTTGCCACTGAGGTACTGCACATTGCACAAACTCACGGAAGGGGACAGAATCTACCAACTGAAAAGGTAGCAGTTGAAGTGCTAGCAATTTCACTAAGCTAGCATTCAACTGCTGGGCATGTGGATGGCTGGAATTGTACTTCTTTCGGCGCTGCAGCAGCTGGGGCAGGGAAATTTGCCTGGTACTATCAGTAGATTGACCGCTACTACTAGCTTGTGACACACCTATTTCTACACCTTCACTGCAGGCTTCAGAAAGGACTGGGGGTCTACTGGGGTTGGAGGTCCCAGAAGGGCAAGGGGGGGTACGCTATTGTCTTTGGTGTGGGTCTTTCTGGTGTGCTTGCCAACGAGCTGCATGGCAGGTCGACATATGTCTGGACAAGCATGTGGTACCCAGGCGGTTGATGTTTTGGCCACGCGAGATACGCTTGCGACATAAGTTGCAAATAGCAAAGGTACGATCTTGTGAACATGTTTCAAAAAAGGCCCACACCAAAGAACTTTTGCTGTACCAGTCAGACACAGCAGCGCCATGCACAAGCGCCGTAGATGTGCGCTGTAATGCAGTGGGTGTGACCTTAAGCTGACCCCTTTGGGGCATCCTGCCTCTTTGGAGATGTGCCTGTGCCTCGTCGTCCTCCTCCTCCTCCTGCTCCTCTCTCCTATCAGGCACCCAGGTAGAGTCAGTGACCTCATCATCCCCTCCCTCCTCATCACTGTCAACAACCTGGCAGTATGCTCCAGCTGGGGGAACATCATCACTGACAAATTGCTGTCCCTCTCGGCCACCCCCTCTCCCTGGGCTCACATGAATACCTATAGTGTTCCGTCATCGGAGTCTACAAAACGCTGCGCATCTTCCTGCAGCATGTACCCCACACTGTTTTGAAACAGTTCGGGGGACTCCTCAGGAGGACATGGTGGTACTAGGGAAGTATTGTGTGAAGCCATTGTGCAGAGGGAAGAGGACGCCTTGGCAGCTGCTTTGCCAGATAAACTTTGATCTGTCTGTGTGAGAGAGGATGAGGAGGATGAGGACGGCTTGGTCATCCACTCTACTAATTCCACTGCATGTTGAGGTTCAACACGGCCAGCTCCCGAAAAGAAGGACGAGCGGCCACGGCCACGGGCTGAAGAGGATGCACCACATCCACTACCAGCGTTACCTCTACATGCAGAGCCTGCTTGCCCTCCTGACTCTCTGCCTCTCTTTGTTCTCCTTCCAGACATATTGAAGTGCTCAGGTGGTATGTAACAGCACAAGCGGAGTGACACTATTTGTGCTCAGGTGATATATAACAGCACACGTACAGTGGCACTACCTGCGCTCAGGTGTTATATAGGAGCACACGTACAGTGGCACTATTTGTGCTCAGGTGGTATATAGCAGCACACGTACAGTGGCACTATCTGTGCTCAGGTGGTATATAGGAGCACACGTACAGTGGCACTATCTGTGCTCAGGTGGTATATAGCAGCACACGTACAGTGGCACTATCTGTGCTCAGGTGGTATATAGCAGCACACGTACAGTGGCACTATCTGTGCTCAGGTGGTATATAGGAGCACACGTACAGTGGCACTGTCTGTGCTCAGGTGGTATATAGCAGCACACGTACAGTGGCACTAACTGTGCTCAGGTGGTATATAGCAGCACACGTACAGTGGCACTAACTGCGCTCAGGTGGTATATAGGAGCACACGTACAGTGGCACTATCTGTGCTCAGGTGGTATATAGCAGCACACGTACAGTGGCACTATCTGTGCTCAGATGGTATATACCAGCACACGTACAGTGGCACTATCTGTGCTCAGGTGGTATATAGCAGCACAGGTGGTATATAGCAGCACACATACAGTGGCACTAACTGCGCTCAGGTGGTATATAGGAGCACACGTACAGTGGCACTATCTGTGCTCAGGTGATATATAACAGCACACGTACAGTGGCACTACCTGCGCTCAGGTGTTATATAGGAGCACACGTACAGTGGCACTATCTGTGCTCAGGTGGTATATAGCAGCACACGTACAGTGGCACTATCTGTGCTCAGGTGGTATATAGGAGCACACGTACAGTGGCACTGTCTGTGCTCAGGTGGTATATAGCAGCACACGTACAGTGGCACTAACTGTGCTCAGGTGGTATATAGCAGCACACGTACAGTGGCACTAACTGCGCTCAGTTGGTATATAGGAGCACACGTACAGTGGCACTATCTGTGCTCAGGTGGTATATAGCAGCACACGTACAGTGGCACTAACTGTGCTCAGGTGGTATATAGGAGCACACGTACAGTGGCACTATCTGTGCTCAGGTGGTATATAGGAGCACATGTACAGTGGCACTAACTGCGCTCAGGTGGTATATAGGAGCACACGTACAGTGGCACTATCTGTGCTCAGGTGGTATATAGCAGCACACGTACAGTGGCACTATCTGTGCTCAGGTGGTATATAGGAGCACACGTACAGTGGCACTATCTGTGCTCAGGTGGTATATAGCAGCACACGTACAGTGGCACTAACTGTGCTCAGGTGGTATATAGCAGCACACGTACAGTGGCACTAACTGCGCTCAGGTGGTATATAGGAGCACACGTACAGTGGCACTATCTGTGCTCAGGTGGTATATAGCAGCACACGTACAGTGGCACTATCTGTGCTCAGGTGGTATATAGGAGCACACGTACAGTGGCACTATCTGTGCTCAGGTGGTATATAGCAGCACACGTACAGTGGCACTATCTATGCTCAGGTGGTATATACCAGCACACGTACAGTGGCACTATCTGTGCTCAGGTGGTATATAGCAGCACACGTACAGTGGCACTATCTGTGCTCAGGTGGTATATAGCAGCACACGTACAGTGGCACTAACTGTGCTCAGGTGGTATATAGGAGCACACGTACAGTGGCACTATCTGTGCTCAGGTGGTATATAGCAGCACACGTACAGTGGCACTATCTGTGCTCAGGTGGTATATAGCAGCACACGTACAGTGGCACTAACTGTGCTCAGGTGGTATATAGGAGCACACGTACAGTGGCACTATCTGTGCTCAGGTGGTATATAGGAGCACATGTACAGTGGCACTATCTGTGCTTAGGTGGTATATACCAGCACACGTACAGTGGCACTAATTGCGCTCAGGTGGTATATAGGAGCACACGTACAGTGGCACTATCTGTGCTCAGGTGGTATATACCAGCACACGTACAGTGGCACTATCTGTGCTCAGGTGGTATATAGCAGCACACGTACAGTGGCACTATCTGTGCTCAGGTGGTATATACCAGCACACGTACAGTGGCACTAACTGTGCTCAGGTGGTATATAGGAGCACACGTACAGTGGCACTATCTGTGCTCAGGTGGTATATAGCAGCACACGTACAGTGGCACTATCTGTGCTCAGATGGTATATAGCAGCACACGTACAGTGGCACTAACTGTGCTCAGGTGGTATATAGGAGCACAGGTACAGTGGCACTATCTGTGCTCAGGTGGTATATAGGAGCACACGTACAGTGGCACTATCTGTGCTCAGGTGGTATATAGCAGCACACGTACAGTGGCACTAACTGTGCTCAGGTGGTATATAGCAGCACACGTACAGTGGCACTAACTGTGCTCAGGTGGTATATAGGAGCACACGTACAGTGGCACTATCTGTGCTCAGGTGGTATATAGGAGCACACGTACAGTGGCACTATCTGTGCTCAGGTGGTATATACCAGCACACGTACAGTGGCACGAACTGCGCTCAGGTGGTATATACCAGCACACGTACGGTGACCCCAAATGCGCTCAGGTGGTATGTCACAGCACACGTACGGTGACCCCAAATGCGCTCAGGTGGTATGTCACAGCACACGTACGGTGACCCCAAATGCGCTCAGGTGGTATGTCACAGCACACGTATGGTGACCCCAAATGCGCTCAGGTGGTATGTCACAGCACACGTACGGTGACCCCAAATGCGCTCAGGTGGTATTAAACAGCACACGCACAGTCAGAGCGACTGCGTTTCTGTGCAATTCAATAGCCCACTTGCATTAACAGCAACTGCCTTTCTGTGCAAATAAATAGCACACGTGCAGTAACAGTTAATGCGTCTATGTGCAATGAACTAACACGTGTACACTAACACGTTAGAGCATCAAGCACAATCTCCTGCCTGACAGATACTAATAGCAGAACTAGCTAAGCTATACAGTTTATAAATATATTGACAACTCCTAGGGATGTCAATATATTCTCTACAAACTGTACATTTAACTATACT
The DNA here is from genome assembly GCA_029574335.1 of Rana kukunoris. Taxonomy (NCBI): domain Eukaryota; kingdom Metazoa; phylum Chordata; class Amphibia; order Anura; family Ranidae; genus Rana; species Rana kukunoris. Next base: position 211,215,300 of record CM056050.1, on the reverse strand, counting down.
AACTAGTAGCCTCCCTGATCTATCTATCTATCTATCTATCTATCTGAAAAGACACCGTGGGCCAGATTCTCAAAGAAGTTACGCCGGGGTATGTGGAGATGCGCGGCGTAAGTGTAAATTTGCGCTGGAATATCTATGCACCGTACCCACAGAACTAGATACGCACCAAAATAGGCTACTCCCGACCGGTGTAACTTGCCTACGCCTGCACATCTTGGGCCAGATTCTCATATATATTCGGCGGCGTAGCGTAAGCCATTTACACTACGCCGCCGCTGCGTACTAGAGCAAGTGCTTTATTCTCAAAGCACTTGCTCCGTAGTTTGCGTTGGCGTCTCGTAAATCGCCAAGCGTAAACCCGCGCAATTTAAATGGGGCGGCTTGTATTTAAATTAAGCGCGCCCCCGCGTCGAACGGACTGCGCATGCGCCGGCCGGGGAAAAAGCCCAGTGCGCATGCTCCAAAGGACGTCACATTTTCTCAATGTAAACGACGTAATCGCAGCGTACGCCAGCCCCATTGAGAATCGACGTACGCAAACGACGTAAACGACGCACAACACGACGCGGTCCCGAGGCCATACTTAACATGGCATCCGACGGGACACGACGGCATCCGATGGGACCTCGTAAGGTTACTCCACATAGAAGCTGGGGTAACCTTACGCGAACGAAAACGACGTACGCGACGACGGGGCAGCGTAAAAGCGATCGAGAATCGGCGTACTACTTCATTTGCATATGCAAATGAAAAAACAACGTAAAGGCCACCTAGTGGCCGGAGTTGTCATTACACCTACGATCCGAAAGTGTAATGCTTTACACTTGTCGGATGTAGAAGCGTATCTATGCAAAAGTGATGCTAAGCATCACGCGCATAGATACGAGGACAAAAAAAAGGCGTTACGACGGGGTATCTGAGATACTCTGTCGTAACGCCTCTGAGAATCTGGCCCCTTGGGCCAGATTCTCAAAGAAGTTACGCCGGGGTATATGGAGATGCGTGGCGTAAGTGTAAATTTGCGCCGGAGTATCTATGCACCGTACCCACAGAACTAGATACGCACCAAAATAGGCTACTCCCGACCGGTGTAACTTGTCTACGCCTGCACATCTTGGGCCAGATTCTCATAGAATTCCGGCGGCGTAGCGTAAGCCAGTTACACTACGCCGCCGCTGCTTGCTGGAGCAAGTGCTTGATTCTCTAAGCACTTGCTCCCGAGGTTTCGCTTACGTCGCGTAAATCGCGCAGCGTAAACCCGCGCAATTCAAATGGGGCGGCTTGTATTTAAATTAAGCGCGCCCCCGCGTCGAACGAACTGCGCATGCGCCGGCCGGGGGAAAAGCCCAGTGCGCATGCTCCAAAGGACGTCACATTTTCTCAATGTAAACGACGTAATCGCAGCGTACGCCAGCCCCATTGAGAATCGACGTACGCAAACGACGTAAACGACGCACAACACGACGCGGTCCCGAGGCCATACTTAACATGGCATCCGACGGGACACGACGGCATCCGACGGGACCTCGTAAGGTTACTCCACATAGAAGCTGGGGTAACCTTACGCGGACGAAAACGACGTAGGCGACGACGGGGCGGCGTAAAAGCGATCGAGAATCGGCGTACTACTTCATTTGCATATGCAAATGAAAAAACAACGTAAAGGCCACCTAGTGGCCGGAGTTGTCATTACATCTACGATCCGAAAGTGTAATTGTATTACGCTTGTCGGATGTAGAAGCGTATCTATGCAAAAGTGATGCTCAGCATCACACGCATAGATACGAGCCAAAAAAAAAGGCGATACGACGGGGTATCTGAGATACTCCGTCGTAACGCCTCTGAGAATCTGGCCCAGAAGGTGCACATTTATGCCGGACGCATCTGGCAAACCCATTGATTTCCTATGCAAATATGCAAATGAGGGAGAAACGCCGATTCCCGAACATAGGCCGTTCGGCGCAGGCTAGGCGCGGTGTGCCTAAGCTGTTTGGCCGGCCTAAAGTTACCCCTCATAAAAGCAGGGGTAACTTTGCACCAGACTTGCTCAAGTCAGCTGGAGAGCAGCTTCAGCAGCACCATTACAGGACAACACATGGCAGCCGTGGTCCTAGCACTACTAATGGGTCCCTGCCACCAGGGCCGCCATCAGGGGGGTACAGGCAGTACACCTGTAAGGGGCCCGGGGGTCCCCAGGGGCCCGGATGGGAACCCCCTTAAAAAAAAAAAAAAACTTTTTTATATTTTTATTTTTTTAGGGGTTCGGAGGCCACCCCCCTTTTTTTATATAAAAATAAATTACCAAATAAAGGGGGCTTTCCATCCGGGACCTCTGGGCCCTAATAATAATAATAATAATGATAATAATAATTATATATATATTTTTGTCCAAAAGGCACTGGCTGTGAGCTTGTTCTGCATACAGACAGCAGAACTTTTTCAGCCAACATTCACAAAACTATGTAGTTTTTCTGCTCTTTTGTCCGATGGAGCGTATAGACGGTTTGATTATACGACAAAACATGCCCATCGGAATATTCAATCGTGTGTGTGATCCTTTAGCCTGTAGGGTTCAATATTGGGTTGGCTCACCCTTTGCAGCTATAAAAGCTTCAACTCTTCTGGGAAGGCCGTCCACAAGGTTTAGGAGTGTGTCTATGGGAATGTTTGACCATTCTTCCAGAAGTGTATTTGTGAGGTCAGGCACTGATGTTGAATAAGAAGGCCCGGCTCACAGTCGCAGCTCTAATTCATCCCAAAGGTGTTGAGGTCAGGACTCTGTGCAGGCCAGTCCAGTTCCTCCACCCCAAACTCACTGATTTATGTATTTATGGTCCTTGCTTTGTGCACTGGTCCACATCATTTGATGAAAGGGGGGTTATGGTGCGGGGTTGTTTTTAGGAGTTAAACTTGGCCCCTTAGTTCCATTGAACAATTTTGGACATTTTGGACAATTTCATGCTCCCAACTTTGTAGAAACAGTTTGGGGAGGGCCCCTTCCTGTTCCAACATGACTGCTCACCATGGCACAAAGCAAGGTCCATAAAGACGTGGATGAGCAAGTTTGGGGTGGAGGAACTTGACTGGCCTGCACAGAGTCCTGACCTCAACTCGATAGAACACCTTTGAAATGAATTAGAGCAGAGACTGCAAGACAGGCCTTCTTGTCCATCAAAAAAATATAAATAAAAATATATAAAAAAAAAAAAGGGGGGGTTCCCATCCGGGCCCCTGGGGACCCCCGGGCCCCCTACAGGTGTACTGCCTGTACCCCCCTGATGGCGGCCCTGGTCATAAGTCTCCATTGCTGTTATGAGGGCTGACATCTCCTGGGTGTTAAAGTTTTTTTTCCTATTCTGCCTGTGGGGAATGGGAGCAGCCATCTCACAGCAAAAGTACCTTCCCTGGGGGGGGGGAATAAAATTGGATGTACTTTTGCATCGGCCGGACGCATGTCTGGGCGTATTTTTAGGCTGGGTGTAAGTTGGGCCGGTGTATTTCTGTAAGTTGGGCCGGCATAGTTGTGAGCATGCTCAGAAGGGAACGAACGTACTGAGCATGCTCCGTTCAAGATACGCCGGGTGTAAATCACTAGACCATTCATTTGCATAACGACACACCCACTTCCACTTGCACCGGCTTACGCCGACTAAATTAAGTTAGGCCGGTGCAAAGTCAGGCACAAGTGCTTTGTGAATACTGTACTTGGGCCAGATTCAGGTAGATGGGAGCATCTTTGCTCCAGAGTAACGCTTCTCATTTACGTTACTCTGCCAAATTTTTAGCAGCAAGTGCTGTCATTCACGAAGCACTTGCTCCTAAAGTTGCGGCAGCGTAACGAAAATGAGCCGGCGGAATTCAAATTGGGCGGGTACGGGGCGTGTAGTATTTAAACTAAGCGCGATCCCGCCGCGAACGTACTGCGCATGCGTCGAGTGTCAAAGCATCCCCGTGCGCATGCTCCAAATTCTGTGAATGAACGTCAATGACGTCACATTCCCATTCATGATCTTTTTACGCAAGCGACGTGATTTTTTTTTTTCCTGACGCGATGACGACGCCTATACCTAACATAGGATACTCCAACCCCATGTAGGTATATCTTCGCGCCGCGTATCGCTTCCGGAAACGTCGTACCGTCATTGCGTCGCGCCGGAATTCGCTCGTGAATTGCCGATTTCCGCTCATTAACATATTTTTTGAGCGGAAATCGGCGGGAACGCCCCCGGCGCCATTTTTAAGTTGAAGTAACGATGCGATGGCGAAACTCAGTTACGCTGATCGCATCGGAGCTTCAACCCGGCATTTCTTGTTTTCTGGTTACAGAAAACAAAAACGCCGGCTCAAAGTGACAGTTAGGCTGGCGGATCACTGGATCCGCCAGCCTAACTGTTCCTGAATCTGGCCCTTGCCTCTCTGAGTTACGTTGACGTAGTGTATCTGAGATACGCTACGCCCGCCTAAAGATAGGCAATTCTACCTGAATCTGGCCCACAGTAATCACACCACCTTGATCAGAGACCACAGAGAGAAGCTCCCATGACTTTTTTCATAAGGATCAGAGAAGGATTACAGCCACTTCAAAGCAAAAACAAACAATGAGGACATGAAACCAGGATTGCAGTAAGGTAAAGGAAGCTATTTAGCTAAAAAAAATATTCCTTTAGTGACCCTTTAAGGTTACGCACATTTGACCGCAACGAAAACGAAAATAAAGCATTTGTTTATGTCAGATCTTTCGGTTTTTGTTATCATTTGTAAAAACGATAAGGAAAACACCTGAAATTCGGACGAAAATGCATTTGGACGAAAACGAATGCACATGTCTAATAGTTTTTTTTACTTAGGTATTTGGTTTCCTCTCTGTACTTAGTATATAAAATATCTGATTACACTGGCACTGTAAGATACAAGCACATATTATCCTGAACAGCTTCCTCCTTTCAATTCACCAGAGAGAAGACATGACATGGCTGAGGATGTATTATGACCCAGTATTGTAGCTCGTGTGCTTGCCAGGCCTATTTGCATATTGATTTTTTTTTCTGGATTATTTAGGTACCGTAGTTTTGAGCAAGAACAGAAAAAAAAAAGGCAGGTGCTGTTCACATAAAAATAGCAGTACAGTACAGTACAGATTTTTCAAGCCTTCTTTCCACAAAACCCGGAAGCAGTTGTTTCTGTACCCAATGTAAAGAAAAGGGGATGCTTTAGAGTATATGTAAACCTGACCGTTAAAATCTCATATAAACTTTACATAACACATTAACTTAATTCCAAGAATCATTTTCAATCTTTAAACATCTAAACTTTAAAATAATATCTGGTTATCAGGCCATAGTGGTCCTTGTTATAGGGTAACAAGGCTCTCCCTATATCTTCCAATATTGCTCTTGCATTGTCACCCTGACACATGGGCTTTTGATCTAACTGTTTCAAAATACCTTACACAGACATGGTGGTGGACTGTTCTCACCACCAGGAAAACACCTCCTGATAAATGCCATGCAGCCATCGCTGATATGCATGTAGGCAGGAAGTGGCTGCAAAGAGGCTTCAGGAGATCAGCATCACTTAGATACAAGAAAGCATGACAAAAGGTGAAATACAGAATTTATTTTAGCAAACTAAATGTCATTCAGGCAGAGCTACTTTCAAATTTTTTTTAAACACAAAAAAACACTAATGCGGAAAAACGCTAATGAACGCTAAACAACGCTATTGCAAAAACATAAAAAAAGCTGAAAAACTCATTGCAAATCTACTGCCATTTTTATAATAAAAAGGCAGAAAGAAGATCCAGCTGGACAATGTGTGACTTTCAAGGTGATGTTTACTAGTGAAACTATAACACAACTATTACAGGTGAAACTCTAAAAAATTAGAATATCGAGCAAAAGTTCATGTATTTCACTAATGTAACTTAAAAGGTGAAACTAATATATGAGATAGACTCATTGGTCTGGATTCACATACCTGGGCGCATCTTTCTGCCGGCGTAGCGTATCTTCTTTACGCTAAGCCGGCGCAACGTTGAGAGGCAAGCATGGTATTCACGTTGCGCCGGCGTAGCGTATAGTTGTCGGCGTAAGCCGACGTAAGTCAAAGTAGGTGGAAGTGGGCTGGAAGTGGGCGTGATATAATTAAAAGAAGCGTGACCCCATGCAAATGATGGGCTGAGCTTCAAAAAACGAGCTGCGCATGCGTCGTCTCTTGGACGCATCCCAGTGCGCATGCTCACAGTCACGTCGAAATAGCTGCCTAAGATACGTCAATACACTGCCTACGACGTGAGCGTAACCTACGCACAGCCCTATTCACGTAGTACTACGTAAACGACGTAAAATACGACGGCTGTTCCCTGGTCCATACCTTTGAATGGGTTGCGCCTCCTATATGAGGAATAACTTTATGCCGGACGTAACCCTTACGCAAATCGCTTAAAACATGCGCCGGACGCAAGTACGTTCGTTAATCGGCGTATCTTACTGATTTGCATATTTAACACGGGTACACCGAATGCGTCCAGCGTAACTATGTGCCCACGATACGCCGGCGTAAGCAAGTTACGTCGGGCGGCTGAAGCCTTGCTTTTAGACGTATCTAGCTTTGTGAATCGGCGCAGAGATGCAACGGCGCACATTTGTACTTACGACTGCATATCTTTAGATTCTTCGGCGTAAGTCCGACGTGAATCCGGTCCATTACATGCAAAGCAAGATAGTTCAAGCCGTGATTTGTCATAATTGTGATGATTATGGCTTACAGCTCATGAAAACCACAAATCCACAATCTCAAAAAATTTGAATATTGTAAAAAGGTGCAATATTCTAGGCTCAAAGTGTCCCAAACTGTCCCACTAATCAGCTAATTAAGCCATAACACCTGCAAAGGGTTCCTGAGCCGTTAAATGGTCTCTCAGTCTGGTTCAGTAGGAATCACAATCATGGGAAAGACTGCTAACCTTACAGTTGTGCAGAAAACCATCAATGACACCCTCCATAAGGAGGGAAAGCCTCAAAAGGTAATTGCAAAAGAAGTTGTATGTTCCCAAAGTGCTGTATCTATGTGCTGTAACATAGAGAGTTATGTGAAAGAGAAAAAGTGTGGAAGAAAAAGGTGCACAAGCAGCAGGGATGACGGCAGCCTGGAGTAGATTGTCAGGAAAAGGCCGTTCAAATGTGTTGGGGTCTTTCACAAGCAGTGGACTGAGGCTGAAGTCAGTACATAAAGAGCCAGCACACAGAGACGGATCCTGGACATGGGCTTCGAATGTCATATTCCTCTTGTCAAGCCTTCTGAACAACAACGTCAGAAGCGTCTTACCTGGGCTAAAGGAAAACAGACCTGCTCTGTTGCTCAGTGGTCCAAAGTCCTCTTTTCTGATAAGAGCAAATTTTGCATCTCATTTGGAAACTAAGAACCCAAAGTATAGAGGAAGAATGGAGAGGCACACACTGCAAGATGCTTGAAGTCCAGTGTAAAGTTTCCAGTCTGTGTTGATTTGGGGAGCCATGTCATCCGCTGGTGTTGGTCCACGTGCTTCATTAAGTCCAGGGTCAACGTAGCCATCTACCAGGAGATTTTGGAGCACTTTATGCTTCCTTCTGCAGACAAGCTCTATGGGGAGGCTGACTTAATTTTCCAGCAGGACTTGGCACCTGCCCACACTGGTTCAATTACTGTGGCATTACTGTGCTTGATTGGCGAGCAAACTCGCCTGACCTGAACGCCATAGATAATCTTTGGGGCATTGACAAGAGAAAGATGAGAGACATGAGACCGAACAATGCAGAAGAGCTGAAGGCTGCTATTGAAGCATCCTGGTCTTCCATAACACCTCAGCAGTACCACAGGCTGATAGCTTCCATGCCACGCCGCATTGAGGCAGTCATTGCTGCAAAAGGGCTCCAAACCAAATGCTGGGCCAGATTCTCAGCTGCTATATGACGGTGTATCTCAGATACACCGTCGTATCTCAGTTTTTTTCAATGGGTATCTATGCGTCTGATTCCTAGAATCACTTACGCATAGATACACTAAAGTTCCGACAGGTGTAAAACAATTACACCGTTGAATTGGAGATGTAATGACAACGCCGGCCGCTAGGTGGCCTTTACGTTGTTTTCTCATTTGCCTATGCAAATGAGCCTAATACGCCGATTCCCAAATGTTTTTAGGCTGCCCCGTCGTCGTTTCTGCAAGCGTAAGGTTACCCCTGCTATAATGAGGGGTAACCTTACGAAGTTCCGTCATTGCCATGTTAAGTATGGCGTCGGGTCAGCGTCGTCTTTTTCCGTCGGTTACGTCGTTTTACTAAGTCGTTCATGAATAGGGCATTGCGTAAATGACGATCACGTCGTTTTGACGTCGGTTTCAACGACGCTTTCCGACGTGAGCTGGAGCATGCGCATTGGGTTTTATTCCCCGGCCGGCGCATGCGCAGTTAGATCGACGCGGGGGCGTGCTTAATTTAAATACAAGCCACCCCCTTTGAATTACGCGGCCTTACGCTGGGATATTTACACTACGCCGCCGCAACTTACGGAGCAAGTGCTTTGAGAATACGGCACTTGCTCTGTTAAGTTGCGGCGGCGTAGTGTAAATGGCTTACGCTACGCCGCCGCATTTCTATGAGAATCTAGCCCACTGAGTACATATGCATGCTTATACTTTTCAGAGGTCCCATATTGTTCTATGTACAATCCTTGTGTTATTGATTGCATGTAATATTCAAATTTTCTGAGATTGTGGATTTGGGTTTTTTATTATTACACAGATAAAGAGAGAAAAAGTATACAGTACTGTTGTATCTAGAAAAAGAAGTACATTTCCTCTATACAGTTGTTTCACACTTATGTTCTACATGTTTCGCCTTGCAACCCCGCAGGGTCTTCTAGGAGCCATACTGTCCACACAGCTGCAGACAGAATAATGGCATCACTACCATCTTGAAGACATAGGATATATAGAACTAATAACACGTAAATGTTCAAGGAAAATGGTAAATTCAAATGCCGATATATAGGATACAATACAAACATCTGCAGCTGTCTATGCTCAGGACAATTCAGGCTCCTAGTCCACAAACTGAGTATAAGAGTCTCTATGTAATTAATAACTTGAAAAGGCTGTACAGTTTAAAGAATGGTACTCCTCACTTTGGCTAATCCAGCTAGATTGGATGTGAGTTCCACAGGATCATATTTGTGCTTGACAAGCTGCTCTGACATTGTCATACACAGATCAGGCTCTGAATATCCTACAACTGAACTCAAAGCCATTTATTCGAAGGTCTCTGCAATCATCCAGGTGCAGCCATATATAGAAGAATATCCATGCATCTTCCTGAGGAAGCCTCAAGGCGAAACATGTAGAACATAAGTGTGGAACAACTGTATAGAGGAAATGTACTTCTTTCTCTAGATACAACAGTACTGTATACCTTTTCTCTATTTATCTGTGTAATAATAAAAACAGTTTTTTTATACCATAATAGATGTGATATAGTTTCAATAATAAACAGCACCTTGAAAGTCCCACATTGCCCAACTGGGTGTTTTTTCTGTCTTTTCTTATAAAGGGATGATGATACTAAACAATTAGGGGCCAGATTCTCAGAGGCGTTACGACGGAGTATCTCAGATACCCCGTCGTATCGCCTTTTTTTTTGTCTCGTATCTCTGCGTGTGATGCTGAGCATCACTTTTGCATAGATACGCTTCTACATCCGACAAGTGCAAAAGCATTACACTTTCGGATCGTAGGTGTAGTGACAACTCCGGCCACTAGGTGGCCTTTACGTTGTTTTTACATTTGCATATGCAAATGAAGTAGTACGCCGATTCTCGATCGCTTTTACGCCGCCCCGTCGTCGCGTACGTCGTTTTCGTTCGCGTAAGGTTACCCCAGCTTCTATGTGGAGTAACCTTACGAGGTCCCGTCGGATGCCGTCGTGTCCCGTCGGACGCCATGTTAAGTATGGCGTCGGGTCAGCGTCGGCTTTTTCCGTCGCTTACGTCGTTTTACTAACTCGTTCGCGAATAGGGACTTGCGTAAATGACGCTCACATCGTTTTGACGTCGGTTTCAAAGATGCTTCCCGACGTGAGCTGGAGCATGCGCACTGGGCTTTTTCCCCGGCCGGCGCATGCGCAGTTCGTTCGACGCGGGGGCGCGCTTAATTTAAATACAAGCCGCCCCATTTGAATTGTGCGGGTTTACGCTTGGCGATTTATGAGACGCCAACGCAAACTACGGAGCAAGTGCTTTGAGAATAAAGCACTTGCTCTAGCACGCAGCGGCGGGGTAGTGTAAATGGCTTACGCTACGCCGCCGAAAATATATGAGAATCTGGCCCTAAATTTGGATATTGATCATTCTAAATCATCTATATATATATATATATATATATATATATATATATATATATAAAGCGTTATTTTAACGTCCAGTGTGCATGAGGTCAGTACACTTCCAGAAATGTGAGTGTGTCTATGTAGTGTGACATTTAAAGGATAAATCTAGCCAAAAAATGTTTTATTTGTTTATGAACAAGGCTAGGAAATCCTGGACGAACACCTATATGTACATTGAGACCTGTCAGGGACCAGCTGGAAATAAACTAGGTCCCCTGTACATGTTCAGAGGCTGCCCACCCTGTTGCCAGTCCCAGAAGCACACCAGCAAATTTAGGCTCTAAAGATTTTTTTAAAGATTTTTTTTGCAGGTCTTGAAGAAATTTCAGGTAGGAGGTATGGGAGTGTAGGATATCCAAGGCATGCACGGACAGTACTCAATTTTATCTGTTACAATTGCACTAATACGGCTACAATCACGTCAAGGAATGCACAAAACTATATTACTAAATTTAGCTAACTATGCAGGTGCACTACATAAAGATGAATAAAATGACAGTTTGTGACATTTTGAAAAAGCTGCAAAAAAGGTAAGCAGTGCAATGTGGTGTAATCACTCCTCTCTTCATCGTGCACACCAGCGCCTGCAGAATAATTGTTTTTTACTATCTTAGACTTACCATTTGATTATATTTTATTGAACTTTAAACTGGTACTTTACCTGAAAAGGAAAGTTCTGTTTTCTCTAATCCTCTCACCCCCTTAACATTTTTGGAAGTTTTTTGTTAGGGGAGACTACCTATTTCACAAGGCGCAGCACAACTTATACATGCGCAGTGGGGTGCTGGCTGTGAAGCCACAAGAAACAGCTTGCTATGGGAGCAGACGTGTGGGCTCAATCTCAAGCATGGCTTTGTGCATCCATAGAAACACACAGCATGATTTGGCCCCGTGCCCTGCTCCTTCCTTACAGCATTTGATTGGCAGCAGTGGGAGCTGCTTTACATTTGAATATACCAGGAGGGATTGGAATTGCCCTAGCAGGGCATACAAGCCAACTTTTTATAGTAATTAGGAAAGCCACCTTAAAAGGGCAGTAAGAAAGTCTAAACTCAGATATTACAGATTACCAGTGATTAGATTTGATGGTTGTATTAGTTTAATTTTTTTTCAGGCTAAATACAATTTTAGCAAGTACAAGAAACACCTACCGATTTTGCTGAAATGTAGGTGTGTTCCAATTTATGTGAGGTGAACTGAAAGAAACAATCCTCCCATTCGCTGTGTTCTGTAAATGAACATAGGCAGACATGTTCGAAGTTAGCCTGGATGGCAACATTGTCTCTCTTTATAGATACAGTGGAGAAGTGAGCATAGCTACACGGAGACTGAGACTGAGAGCATGCCACATGAACAGGAAAAATACTGAGAAACCGGGAAACAAATGCAACCAACTCATTTAAAGGAGTTGTAAAGGAATTTTTTTTTGCTTAAAATTAATGTCTGCAAGGTAGACAGACAGAATAGTGTAATGATTCTGTTAAAAAAACAAGTAAATACCTATTAAATTCCTTCATCTATATCACCTCCAGCATTCTAGTTTCTGTTCTCTCATTCACTTCCTGGTTTGCAGCTCTCGTTCATGTAAGAACTATATTTCCCAGTATGAATTGCGGAACACCCAGTAATTCACACCTCCTTGAAGTCTCTAACACGTAGAGAGCGTCCTGCCGCACAGATGTAGTTCCCAGAAGGGGGCGAGCACGTCACTGACCACCGCAGTAAAATCTCCCTTCACAGTGATCAGTAAAATCAGACGAGCAGGAAGTGAACAGAACAGAGAAGAAATAGAGCAACTTCTGAGCAAAAACAAACAATGAGGAAGTGAAAAGAGGAATGTCTGCAGGTAAAGGATGCTTATTATGAAAAAAAAAATCCTTTACAACCCCTTTAACGTCCGTTTACCAGCAGCAGTGTACATTTAAACTCTCCCTGTTTTTCTGCTCTCCAGCTCTCCCAACTGGCAATGGCTCTGTGTGAGTCATTGACAATCTGTCACGCATTGTGATAGAGAACCAGTATTCTATATTCACTCACTTCTGCACTACGACTCATTACCCGAAAGTACCATCGGACATTACAGAGGCAGTCAGGAGGGAACAGGGCAAACTGCATGACTGTGACAAAAAGTACATGTTTTAGGCCAGCATTTCCCAACCTATTTTCAGTCATGACACTATTCAAAATGATGTAAAATCATGAGGTACTGCATTCCTGAACTCTATTTATCAGGCTGAAGAACATTGATATTTGCAATAAATGATGATGTCACCCTCCCCTTGGTGCCACATGGGTAAATCCTATCTTCACATTAACTTTCCCTCTCCACATTAGAGTCCATCTACTTTCACATCAGAGTCCCCCTCATTACATCAGAGTCAGCCCCCACACATCTTAGTCAGTCTTCATAAAGCAGCCCCCTTTGCAAAGAGAGTCTTACCTTCAAACCACTGCTGTGGAGCCGGTCTGGATATAAGCAGAGCTTCCATCCTTTTATAAATGCTTACTCTGAATCAACGTCATCAGCTCCAGTTTGGAAATATTAAACACTTACTGTGCCTTGAAAAGGTATTCATACACCCTGAAATTTGCAGTTGTGACATACTCTTTCCATTTTCAGATGATGGGTTGAATAGTGCTCCGTGAGATGTTCAAAGCTTTGGATTTTTTTTTATAGCCTAACCCTGCTTTAAACTTCTCCACATCTTTATTCCTGACCTGTCTGGTGTGTTCCTTGGCTTTCATTATGCTGTTTGTTCGCTAAGGTTCTCTAACAAACCTCTGAGGGCTTCACAGAACAGCTTTATTTATGCTGATATTTAATAACACACAGGTAGACTCTATTTACTAATTAGGTGACTACTGAAGGCAATTGGTTCCACTGGATTTTGTTTGGGGTATCACAGTAAAGGGGGCTGAATACAAATGCACCCCACACTTTTCACATATTCATTTGTAAAAAATGTTGAAAACCATTTATCATTTTCCTTCCATTTCACAATTATGCGCCACTTTGTGTTGGTCTTTCACATAAAATCCCAATAAAATACATTTACGTTTTTGGTTGTAACATAACAAAATGTGTAAAATTGGGTAAAAGATGTAACAAAGCTTACTGAAAGCTCTGTAAATACGTTGTCAAAGCTTGCTGTTCTTATACAAGCTGAAGTCTGTGTTCATAGGGAACACAGTTAACCCCTTCATCGCTCCTATTGTTAACCCCCTTCCTGCTAATGACATTTATACAGTAATCAGTAATTTTTTATAGCACTAATCGCTGTATAAATGCCAATGTACCAAAAATGTGTAAAAAAAATGTCAGGTCTGTCCGCCATAATGTTGCATTACTGAAAAAATTTGCAAATTACCGCCATTAACAGTAAAAAAAAAAAATAATAATAAAAATGGCATAAATCTATCCCCTATTTTGTAGACGCTATAACTTTTGTGCAAACCAATCAATATATGCTTATTGCGTTTTTTTTAACCAAAACTATGTAGAAGAATACAGTACATATCAGCCTAAACTGAGGAAATAAATTGGGGATATTTATTATAGCAAAAAGTATAAAATATTGTGTTTTTTTCAAAATAGTCGCTCTTTTCTTTCTTATAAAAAAAAAAAACTGCAGAGGTGATCATATACAACCAAACAAAGCTCTATTTGTGGGAAAAAGGGGACGTCAGTTTTGTTTGGGTACAACGTCACAGGAATGCACAATTGTCAGTTAAAGCAACGCAGTGTCGCAAAATATGGCCTGGTGATTGAGCAGCCAAATCTTCCGGGGGTGAAGTGGTTAAATTAAACTTACTCAAAGGGTGAGGACACACTGAGCGGTTGAGTTCCCACTTTAATTCAATGGCCTATCAAGAATTAGATTCAATGGAGCCAAGACAGGGGTAGCTCATAAATCTCAAACTTAATCCCATGTTGGCTAACCACTTCTCTAAGTTGGAGAGGCTTGAGAGATCCAATGTTTGCAAGATCAGCTTTCGAGCTTAGTACAGTGCTCTGGACATATATGTCTGCTATAACCTCATCCAGTATACCCAATAAGCATGATTTAGGCTGCATTCACACCTGAGCATAGCGTTTTGCCGCAATTTTGCGGCGTTTTTTACCGTGTTTTGCCGCGATATTTGTGGCGTTTTTTACGGCGATTTGCCGCAATTTGTCGCAGCGTTTTTTACCCCGAATTTGGACAGGTCCAAGGTCACCAATGTTAAAAATGCCCAAATAGGCTCAATTCCAGCGACAAAAACGTGTTTGAGCTTCAGGCCGTTCGGCGTCAGGCGTTTTGGAGTGAACCATCTCCATTGAGAATAATGTATTTTTTCCCCTCTAGCGTTTTGGAGCTTCATGCTTCAAGCGACAAAACGCTCAGGTGTGAATGCAGCCTTAGGGTCAAGAGAGAGGTTAAGAAAGTATTGTTAAAGCGGAGCTCCACCCTAAAGTGGAACTTCCGCTCAACGGAAACCCTCCCCCCGCCGGTGTAACAATTGCCACCTTTTAGGGGGGGTGCAGATACTTCCAGGCATACACTCTGCAGGTAGACTGCGGGCAGAACGTCAGTTCCCGACAAACCACCTCCCCTCCCGTTGTGTCCTGGGAAACATACAGCTCCCAGAACACAGCGCGGACCATTGAAAGGCGCACAGCGCTGCTCGCGCAAGCGCAGTAGGGAACTGGGCAGTGAAGCCGCAATGCTTCACTTCCTTGTTCCCTCACCGCTGATGGTGGTAGGGGCAACCAAGAGATGAGCGATTACTCTCCTTCGGCTGCCGACATTTATTAAAAATCAGCAGCTGCAGTATTTGTAGCTGCTGGCATTTAATTTTTTTTTTTTTTTACAGCGGAGCTCTGCTTTAATGGTGTTTACTATACCAGTTCAAAAGTGGTGTAACTTTGGACGCTGACAAAAGAGATGTATCAGACTCCCATTGACTCCCTTGCATCTCGTACACAATGGGTCTGGGCGGCGGAGTCCAAGAGTAAACAATTTAAGTGGGGTATGATGAACCCACTATAATATATATATAGTTGGGACAGTCTTTGGGTTACATTTAAAGAACAGCTGTTGACAGATTCCAGGGCCTCTGGTCACTGATCCAAGCTATATCACCTACATCCTCCACCAATTGTGCATATTACTTTATGCATTACAGAGATAAAGCATCATATTTTATTGGGACTTTGGGTTTGCATCAACATGATAGTTACTATTCTATCCTTTGTGATGCCACCATTTTAGAGATAAATATACAATGCGCGTTCACAATATAATGTGCACCATGACACGCATTATAACTTGCATTTCTACAACACACATTTTGATGCATTGCCATTCATAGTTTATTGTACTCCAATGCACGTCTACAGTGACCTGCAATGCACTCAGTATTCAGCACTTAAAAACAACAATTTTAGTCAACTAATGAAAGCATTCCCTGAACTACCAAGGCTATACAATAAATACATCAACTGTGCTAAAGTCGTAAAGTTCACTCAGTATCCACCAAAGTAGCATTAAACCCTTAGGCCTCGTACACACGAGGGGATATGTCCGCTGAAAACGGTCCGATGGACCGTTTCAGCAGACATCTCCGCTCGTGTGTATGGGCTAGCGGACAGATTTCTCCACCCGACAGATTTCAAAGCATGCTTTGAAATCTATCCGGTGGGAATCTGTCCGCCCGACATGTCTGCTGGTTAGTACACTTACCAGCAGACATGTCGGCCCCCACCGCCGCCGCGCCGCTGCCGAATGGATTCGGCGCATGCGCGGAAGTGTTTTACTTCCTGGTGCGGTGACGTGGCGGTGACGCGGCGGCGTCAACGTCACCGCCGCGTCACCGCCACGTCACCGCGCCTTCCGGCGGCGGGGAATTTGATCCGATGGTGTGTACACGCCATCGGATCAAACTCCCGATCAGACATATCCGATGGAAATGGTCCGCGGACCGTTTTCATCGGATATATCCGATCGTGTGTACGCCGCCTTAGTGTTTTTTAACATAAAGGGGTTGTAAAGGCCGAAGTTTTTTTTTTTTTTATCTTAATGCATTCTATGAATTAAGATAAAAGCCTTCTGTGTCCAGCAGCCCCCCTCAGCCCTCCTAATACTTACCTGAGCCCCATCTCTTTCCAGCGATTTTGCATGAGAGGCTTGGCTGTCCTGGACTCTCCCTCCCCATTGGCTGAGAAAGCAGCGAAGCGGAAGTGAAAGTGGTGGCTAAATGGACATACTGAGCTGCGGCTCAGCTCAGGTGCTCCTATTTCAAGCTGCTTGCTGTGGGGGCACTCAACAGGAGGGAGGGGCCAGGGACACCAAAGAGGGACCCGAGAAGAGGAGGATCCGTGCTGCAAAACCACTGCAACAGAACTGGTAAGTATAACATGTTTGTTATTTTGAAACAAAAGACAACAAGGCTTTTAATATAATATTAACATATTGAGAACCTTAAAATGTTTACATTCCTTAATAAAGTATTTAATTTTCTGTTTACAACTGTCAATGCTGCTGGCTCAGTGCTGTTTTCCTGAACTTCCGGTCTTCAAAGAGAAAAGTTAAAGCAGTAGTAAACTCTGGAGGACAGCTCAGCTCAATGCCATAGTCTAACGTACTATTTGACACCTTAAAAACGTTTACAAGACCGTTTAAGAGATATCGCTCTTTCCTTCTGTTGTGACATTACTTGCACATGCGCATTGTAAACACCATTGGCGTGCTATCTATCTGTACATCAATGTGCCCCCTTACGTCATTCCTTTTCCTCCACACAACCATGAAATTCCTTGAGAGTTCTAAGAATTATCATTACTTTGTATACTTTCATTGCACATGTGTAACTTTCCCACCCTGATGCTTGATAAAGGGTGGAAATGTACTACCACTTTAAAAATGGACAGTGCAGTCTGGAGTCAATCTGTTAGTTCCATCCTAGGCTATGGGGCTGTGTGTATTAGTGCACACAACTCTAGTCCCTGCATTTAGGATGGCTCTATAGGACACTACAAGAGAAAGGAGCCACCATGAAAACAGGAAACCTAAGGCAGAAGCCATGGCACCTGCAAAAACAGGAGCAGAGGAAAGGATTAAAGATAAAGAAGCTGCATATTCAGTAAGAGATTAAACCAACTGCTGAAAGAGCATAGAAAACTGGGGCCCAGATTCACAGAGCAATTACGCCTGTCTAACTGGTGTTAGACAGGAGTAATTTCAAATTTTGCGCGCCGTATCACTAGTTTGAATCCTCAAACCATGATACGGCGGCTTCGGGCTTCGATCCGAGAGGCTTACGTCCTCGTAAGCCTTTGGATCTACACTGCGATATTTTTGCGGCCGCTGGGAGGAGTTTGCGTCGTTTTCATGCGTCGGGATATGCAAATGAGTTTTTACGGCGATCCACGAAGGTACGAGTGTCCCTCGCAATCGCCTACGTCATTTTTTGGCTACGTAATGTTAGAGGAGCTTTTTGCTGGTCTAACAGTGCGTAACCCATGTAAAGTATGGCCGTCGTTCCCGCGTCGATTTGAAAATATTTTTTTTTTTTTAACGTAACTCGTTCGGGAATAGGAATGTACGTAAACGACGCTACTATGACGTGATGACGTGTTTTCGCACAATGCACGGCGGGAAATTTGCGAACGGAGCATGCGCAGTTCGATCGCCGCGGGAACGCGCCTATTTTAAATGCTTCACGCCCCCTACTCGCGCAGATGGATTGCGACGGAAGAAATACACTACGCCGCCGTCGTTTACTGGACAAAATCTACCTGGATTCCACGTAGAGCCAGGTAAAAAACGGCGGCGTAGTGTATTTCTGATACTCTACGAGAATCTAATTCTCTGTGAATCTGAGCTCTATGAAATTCCCCTACGGAATACAGAGGGTCAGTAATAGAGCAATAAGAGTGTACTTCCTAAAACTTCTGCTGTGTAGCTTCCTCCTTGTTTTAACTCTGAAGATGGATTTGAAACTGACAGGTGGCTGTAAGGCCCCTTTCACACTTGGCCGAATGTCCGCTTTTTCATCCATCCGTTTGCGGATGAAAATTCCGCTGACACTTGTAATCGCCCGCCACCGCAAAGATCCGATTTTGTAGACGGAAGAAGATCCTAGTTTTTTCTTCGTCTGCAGAGCGGATCAGATAAACCCGGACAAACGGTTCGTGTGCATCCGATCCCCCCCATAGGGGAGAGCAGAGAAAAGACAGGGCGGTCCCTGCACAGAGTGCGGAGACCACCCTGTCATCCGCGGGCTCAGCAGGGATCAACGAAGCAATCCCTGCTGAGCTTACGGACATATGGAGGCGGATCATTACTGATCTGCCCCGTGTGAAAGGGGCCTAAGAAACTCCTAAGTACTGGCAATTTTATTAGCAGATTTTCCGAGCTTGAGGGCAATTCAGCATCACAATTAGTCATAGTCCAAGATCACTAGCTTATTGATGAAGGGTTTAGAAGTAATGATCTAGTACAGTATGCTCAGTAGATTTTCATGTACAGTAAGTGTCTCAGGGTTTGATGTTCAGTTTTGACTGGAGAGTACCTTTACATGCAGTAGGCAGGTTGTTTAAATGAATGCTCTATGCAGATAATATAAAAGTTATGAATGTCAAAACTTGCCAGTATGACTGACATATGAAACCACTGATTTCCATGACATAATATTTTAGCAGAAAAAAGTAATTACAATATAATGTGGAAACTCTCAGGTTGGCATAGCCAAAACCAAAATTAAACTGTTATGCCACGTACACACGACCATTTTTATTGGTCTACAAAAAAAGTTTTTTTCCACAACATGATTCTTGTCAAGCCTGCCTTGCCTACACACGATCGTGAAAAAATAATGCTCGAGCAAAGCACGGTGACGTACAACACGTACGACGGCACTATAAAGGGGAAGTTCCATTCAGATGTCAAAAAAAATGTAGGGAACTACGCTGTGGAAGGGTCAGAAAGATAGCCAAATTACAAGGATAGAAGTAAGGATAGAATTAAATATATATATATATATATATATATATATATATATATATATATATATATAAGTTTAAAGATAAAGTAAAAATAGGGGATAGGAGAAATTAAATGTATCTAAGAGTAAAATAAGCAGAATGTATGCATAAGATGGTTTATTTGTAAAGATGTAGTATGACTATCTTTGTGAAAAGAAAAATATTAAAATAAAGAATTGAAAAAAAAAATGTATGTAACGTACCCCATAACTAAGAAAGCAGGTCAAATTATTCTGTAGTAAGATTTAATGTTCACTTGCATACTGTCTTTTGGGGGAAAGTGCTGGGATTGGATAGTCTTGACTGGGTAGAAAAAATAAGTATTTACCCTTTGACATAAAGAAATATGGCTATACTTGTAGTTGGTCATTTAAGATGGTGAGTCTGTAAGACTAGCTGCGAGGAGGTTACAAACGATGTCTAGTGTCTTCCAGATGTGAGACCATTTGATGGTTTTTTTTACAGTGTTGAAGGCGCATCTCTGCTTAACTGGAATTAGGAGATGCAGGGTTGCCAGGTAGAAATTAATTTAGTGACGTTCAGGCTTTTACAAAGGTTTTTCGTTTGCTGCTTACTTCAGTCTATCAACCAACATACATCAAGAGTTTGTTATCATTAAAATTGAGGACTCTAACAATGACCGGTTGTATTGGTTCTATGCTGTAGCATTGTTTCAAAAACCTACTTGTATTTTGGAAGACTTTAATAAAAAGATATTAAATAAAAATAAAAATGGGGGTGGGAAATGGAATTCTCTGGTTTTAGCAGTCCCTTTCATTTCTGCATCGCTTCCCTCACCCCTATTTGATGATATGTTCTGAGAGCATATGTTGTGTTGCTGGCATATATAGCTTTGGTAGGCCTATGATGGGAATAGACATGTGCGGTTTTGTTTTTTTCCGAACATTTTGTTATTCGGAGATTCGAATATATCTGAATACCTGAATTACAATATAAACAAATTCAGGCTGAAATTCAAATTGAATTTTACATTGAACTCCAGTCGAATTCTAACTACACATAATGCTGAAATCAAAGACTGTGTGTTACTAGAGTACTATTTAGAAATAATGCTGTTTTTGTTAAGCCAAAGGTGATTTAAAGAGTCATTGGGGGTTATTTACGAAAGCAAAATCCACTTTGCACTACAAGTGCAAAGTGCAGTCACTGTAGATCCAAGGGGGACATGCAAGGAAAATAAAAAACAGCATTTTAGCTTCCACATGATTGGATAATAAAATCAGCAGAGATTCCCCTTATTTCAGATCTACCCCTCAGATTTATAGCGACTGCACTTTGCATTGTAGTTTGCACTTGTAGTGCAAAGTGGATTTTCCTTTTGTAAATAACTCCCATATTAATCATTTGATGAAGATTTTTCTTTTGTTTGTCCTCTTTGCTGCATTCAAATCGAAAACAATATAACATTTTCGCGTTGATCGATTTGAAAATGTATTAATTTGAATTCTTTAGTTCGTTGCAGTGTAACTATAGGTATTATTTTAGCACATACCAAAAACATTGCATACATTATACATGTCACTGCACACGCCACTAGTAGTCCTATGTCCCAGTGCTGATTGGGTACCCCCCACCCCGTATAAGTGGTGTTGAAAGCAGCTACATTTACCTTTTAACCACTTAACGCCCGCCGCATGCCTATGTACATCCACAGAATGGCACGTACAGGCAGATGGACGTATATATACGTCCCTGCCTTCTAGCGGGTTGGGGGTCCGATTGGGACCCCCTCCGCTTAGTGTGGCAGGCGGCTTACCTGCGGAAGTGATTCGTCTTGAGGGGGCGGCTGTTCGTTTCTGTCCGCCCCCTCGTGATCGCTCCCAGCCTATCCCGTGAGCCTCCGCCGTGTCACTTCCTCTGCCTGTAAAATGTAAACACTGGCAGAGGAAGTGATGCAGCTCTCCTCTCGGCGGTATTTTCAATCCGCCAAGAGGAGAGAACACTCACAGTAAGTCGTACCAACACTACACTGACACCAGTACACATAGGCACATTTAACCCCTTGGGATCACCCCCGTCACAGTGTCACTGAATGCAGTGATCATATATTTACTGATCACTGCATTTAGTGTCAGTGTGACATTTAGTGTGACAGGCAGTTAGTGTTAGGTTTAGGGTAGCCCCATACCCCCCCTAATAAAGTTTTAACCCCTTGATCACCGCCCTAGTTTACCCTTTCACCCCCTATTACCAGCGTCACTAAGCAATCTTTTTTTCTGATTGCTGTATTAGTGTCGCTGTTGCCGCTAGGTTGCTAAAAAAAAAAACGTATTGTGATTTTTTTTTACTAAAGACATGTGGCTGAATACATTTTGGCCTAAATGTTTGACTAAAATTTAGTTTATTCGATTTTTCTTATAACAAAAAGTAAAAAATATTGTTTTTTTTTTCAAAAATGACGCTTTATTTTTGTTTATAGCGCAAAAAATAAAAATCGCAGAGGCAATCCAATACCATCAAAAGAAAGCTGTATTTGTGGGAAAAAAGGGATGCAAATTTTGTTTGGGAGCCACGTCGCACAACCGCGCAATTGTCTGGTAAAGCGACGCAGTGCCAAATTATAAAAACGCCTCTGGGCATTTAGCAGCATATTGGTCCGGGGCTTAAGTGGTTAAGCCAATGGACCTCTAACAAACTGAGACATTTTCAAGTCAATTATAGTGCAACTTTTTATAATGAGGAACTAGATTATTATTATGCCATTAAATGCATTTTCATTCTATGACTGGTTTCTACTTTTTACCTTTTAATGGGTATGACTAGGCAGTGCAGGGAATAACAAGGGTGCGCTTGTGCTGAGACTTTAACCACTTTAGCCCCAGGAGGTTTTACCCCCTTAATGACCATGTCATTATTTTCCATTCGGCACTGCGTTATTTTAACTGACAATTTCCCAGTTGTGCGACGTTGTACCCAAACAAAACTGATGTCTTTTTTTCTCCCACAAATAGAGCTTTCTTTTGGTAGTATTTGATCACTAAAAGAAACCTATAAACAAAAAAAGAGCGACAATTTAAAAAAAAAAAAAAAAAATATTATTTACTTTCTTCTATAAAACATAACCCAATAAAAATATGTAAAAAATCTAATTTCTTCATCAGTTTAGGACAATATGTATTCTGCTACATATTTTTGAAAAAAAAAATGCATATATTAATTGGTTTGCAAAAGTTATCGCGTCTACAAACTATGGGATATTTTGATGCCATTTTTATTTTTATTAGTGATGGTGGTGATCAGCATTTTTTTGTGGGACTGTGACATTGTGGTGGACAAATTGGACACTAAGTGACACTTTTTGGAGACCAGTGACACCAATACAGTGCTCAGTGCTATAAAAATGCACTGTCACTGTATACATGACATAAGATTAAGTGTGTTTCCTGGGTGTGCATTCTTACTGTGTGTAGAATGGACTGACTGCAGGAAGAGAGATGTCTTTGTTCCTGATTAGCAGGATTTCTCTCTCCCTGTCTGACAGAACTACGGTCTGCCTTGTTTACATAGGCAGACCACCGCTCTGTCTCTCCTCCGAACAGTTATGGGTGGCCAATGAACTCGCTGATTGGCTCCCGCTGTGTCCAATCACAACAGGACTGGGTCGCCAGCGGTGCTTGCATGCTTCCCAGACCCTGGAAATCGCGAACAGCATACAGGTTTGTTGTTTTGCACAGCCGGGCCGCCCTACCACGGTATATGTGCGGTGGGCAGTCCGGAAGTAGTTAATGAGGCCTTGTTAGTTCCTGTGCTCTGCCAGTGTACAGTAAGACTAGTATACTAGCAAAGTACAGGGGCTCATAAAGCCCAATACACATGGGCCGAGTGCCGGCGGACATCGGCCAGTTCAATAAAAACACGATCCATCCCATCGAGATCCCCCTTGAGAAAGACAGGTGACCCTGTGTCAACACGTGTAGGAGAGGAGCTAGGACAGTGAAGTCACTCGGGCTCTAACGAGGTGTTAGCAGCTAGTCAGGAGATAGTGGATGTGTGGCTCTGTGGGATACATATGCTGCCTGTTTGTTTGCTACAGTTTGGTGTGCTGCAAGCGCCTATATTATGTGAGTACCCTGCACTATTTATTAAACATTTAAAACGTTTTTAAAAAAAAATTATTTGTGCACTTTGAGCTGACTACTGAAGAGGAGATGGTTTGAGGAGCGTAGGAGGATTAATCCTATTAAGCCCTGGAGTGGCTCACAAGCACATATTCACCCAGCTAAGTTGAGGGGGTCACACTCCCAGAGGTGAGCCTACACCCATTGGAGGGGAGCACGTGTGATGTGATCCAACAGTGGTTGAACGCATTGATATCATCTGGTGTAATTACTTATAAATGAAATTTGAGCACTTTAATATTGTATGGGGTTATTCTATATGTTAATATATTTGTTTAAACATTGATCTGTGCACATGAACTAGCACTGATTTATTTTATGAATATTGACACCTTGTAACACTGTTGTATCCAATTTGCACATGATTATGGGTATGTAATTAGTACTAGCAGCTGGTCTGTAATAATTTGGATTTGTTTTACTAATTGGTGAACACACTTAGTGGCTCGCAAGATTTCACTAAGGTTCAATAAAAACCGCCTGACAATCAGCCCATGTGTACGGCATTCGTTCCATCAGCTACTGTGGCTTTTGTTGGACGGGCATGCTGGAAAAACCAGCAGCCGACCGGCTCCCAATCAGTGATCCCTGTCATTGGTAGAGAGCGGGGATTAGAGTGTTCTGGCAGGACGGCCCTCCCCCTGTCAGAACACAACAGCTCAGCGGGAGAGATTGATGTACTAACATCAGATCGTTAGTACAGCGAGTAAGGCCGGAGCTGAACTTTTTTTTACGTTCAACCCAGAAAAACAAACAGTGTGTACCAGGCTTTAAGCACACAAAGCAAACCCTTAACTTGGAACCTTTGTACTGGGCCAGCCTACAGGTCTTGTTATATACTGCAGATTACAGAGGCTGAAATAGGGTCACTGTAACCTTTTATCTGGCAAGGAAATGTCCAATGTGTCACAGTAAAAAAATCCTCTTTCTGGTATATAACGTTTATTTTTTATTTCGTTTCCAATAGCTGGTTTTTAGCACCCTTTGTGCTCCCCTGGCTTTACACTGTGGAAATGACTGAGGACATGAGGACACATTTATCTACTGGGTTGAATATTGCTGGGGTACCTGTACCTGTTTGCCTGTCCTGTGGTGTTAGTCATGTTACGAATTTTACAATAAAGAGATTCATCACTACCTCGGTGTGCAGCCATCCATTCTTTTTTTTCTGAATAGTGCTGATGGAGTTTCAACCTCTTTGTAAGTGTGAGGAGATATTATATCATGTTATAGTACATTTACTATACTTGTATATATGATGTTTTAAAAAAATCCCCCCGCCCCGAAGAAAATTTGTTTAAAATCGGAACGCATTGGGGATTAATTCTAAAACTGTGTTGAATATAATTGTCTATGTATCAATAGTGGTTGTCACGGTCTCTGCCCCTCCTTGTTCCTTACACCCCAGAGAGCTGTCTCCAGGCTGTCCCCTTTTCTGTGATCATTTGGGGTGTGGTTGTATTCCATTGTTTGTGTCAGTCTGCCTTGGAAGAAACGTATATTATGGAATGGATGTCCATGTAGAGGGAGGGGGACTCCTCCAGCAGCCCCCCCTGCTGATTAGCTTGAATCCACCTGACCTGTGTGTCTATTGTCATTGGACAGTTTAACCCGCCCTGATTCCAAAGTGTCTCTGAGGCATTTATCTGTTGTTGTAACATGTGCTGGGATACGAGCAGTTGTGTGGTTTGCCATCCTGGCTCCTGCTTTCTACATTGCCAGTCCTGCAGCCTCCATCCTGGGAGTGGATTATCCCTGGCTGTGTGTCCTCCTTTGAGTGGATTATCCCTGGCTGTGTGCCATCCTGTGAGTGGATTATCCCTGGCTGTGTGCCATCCTGTGAGTGGATTATCCCTGGCTGTGTGCCATCCTGTGAGTGGATTATCCCTGGCTGTGTGCCATCCTGTGAGTGGATTATCCCTGGCTGTGTGCCATCCTGTGAGTGGATTATCCCTGGCTGTGTGCCCTCCTGTGAGTGGATTATCCCTGGCTGTGTGCCATCCTGTGAGTGGATTATCCATGGCTGTGTGCCCTCCTGTGAGTGGATTATCCCTGGCTGTGTGCCATCCTGTGAGTGGATAATCCCTGGCTGTGTGCCATCCTGTGAGTGGATTATCCCTGGCTGTGTGCCATCCTGTAAGTGGATTATCCCTGGCTGTGTGCCCTCCTGTGAGTGGATTATCCCTGGCTGTGTGCCATCCTGTGAGTGGATTATCCCTGGCTGTGTGCCCTCCTGTGAGTGGATTATCCCTGGCTGTGTGCCATCCTGTGAGTGGATTATCCCTGGCTGTGTGCCCTCCTGTGAGTGGATTATCCCTGGCTGTGTGCCATCCTGTGAGTGGATTATCCCTGGCTGTGTGCCATCCTGGGAGTGGACTAACCCTGTGATTGCCAGCACTGTGAGTAGAACGTACTCTGTTCTTGTATGTCAAAGACTGGGCACGGACTACCCCTATCTGCCAGAACTCTGCTATTTCTCTTGTTTTGCCAGCCTGGCGTGGATTACCCTTTACCAGCATGGACTCTGCTACCCCGCTGTGCATTTATACTGTGTTACGGACTCTTTGCTAGGCTGTGATAACTGCTACCCTGCTGTGTGTTAATCCCCTCTACCGTTAAATAAAAAGCTTTGTGGGTACTCCTACTCTTCGCGTGTGTCTGTTTCCACTACATCTCCTTAACAGTGGTCTTTGTGTAGCATCTAGCTATCTATTGGCTGATTGGTGTTGACGTCTTACAGTAGTTGTATTTTTAATTGATGTTTAATACAATATTTTGTACTTTTTTAATATCATTTGTATTTATTGGTGCCTAAAAAATCCCAGCCTAGATATATATTTTTTCAAATAGTTGACTGATTGTTGCCTATGTATGCTATTACTGTATACTGTATACTGTACTGTATACTGTGTACTGTATACTGTATACTGTATGCAATTGCTCATTTTGGGCTCATGGTTTGTCAAGATAGACATTTTTTTTTTTTTTTGCTTATGTATTTGAAGTCACAGCTGACTAGAGGTTAATATTATTATAGGTTAGTTCAAAAAGCTAACACTCTTATCCCTATATTTTATCATAGTGCACCAAGTGCATTGCTATTTAAACTCATAATTTAATTGTATTTAGTACTGCGTTATTATCCCCATGTGTTGCTGAGGTGCACTATGTGTGATGCCATTAAAACCTTGCATTCTATTTTATTCAGCATGTGGATAATTCTCAATGTTTTCACCACAGGGCACTATGTGGGCCGTTATTCAACTGTAGATTTTTTTTTTTTTACCCTTCAATTTTTTAACAACACGATTAGCTATAAACATTCAGAAAAAGAAAATATCTCTAATTTTGTTATGCCAATTATTAATATTCCATTATTGTTATGAATTGTACTGAAAATAATTGTGAAGTATAGAGGTGGGGAGGGTGTTAAACAATGATATGCCCAGGGTGTCAGCAGTGCTATGTATGACTTCCTTATAACTGTTTTTACCTGAACATCAATGTTCAAAGGTTCCATAGATGGGAGAACGCTGCCTATCACATGAGCAAATCACAGTATAAAACAGAAATTCTCTTGGTCTGTAGTCTGGGTGTAGATCTCAGTACCTTCTATAGGTATGTACTTTCTATAGGTATGTACTTTCTATAGGTATAGATGCACAGTACTACGTTTTTTGTCTGCTGTGTGTGATTCTTATTATTTTCTTTTATTCTGTATTATGGATTGTTCAGTCTTTTATCTTATTCTATATATACAGATTGTTCAGTTTGTTTGCTGGGAGTAATTATCTGAATCTGTTCTTATTCCGTATGTATGGATGATGCAGAGTATCACTTTTTTTGTTCTGTATACTGAATGCAGTTCTTGTGTGTTTAAGAAGTACTGCATAAAGGCAGCTCATTCCTTTCCAATAGGCTGCTATTGCAGGGGAAGCCACACCTGTCCATCATTTTTTTTTTTTCCTGCAATATTTTATATTTGTTTTTAGACATTTCTTTTACAATACCAACAATTTTGCAGTTCACTTTCTCAGTTACAATTAAATGTCAATATAATTATAAACCTTCCAGAAAGGCAATTATCCAAATAACAGCTTAAATCATATAAGAACAAAGAAAACAAAACTATATAAATATACTAAAAACTATAAATATACTAAACTAAAACAAAATAAAATAAAACACATTCCGCCCCTTCCCTTTCAAATCCCACATATATTTCATACAGCCATAAACAATGCACACACCAGGCACTTTATTAGGTACATCTTGCTAGTAACAGGTTGAAACACCTTTTGCCTTCAGAACTGCCTTTAAAGGGGTTGTAAAGGTTATTTTTTTGTTTTCTAAATAGGTTACTTTAAGCTAGTGCATTGTTGGTTCACTTACCTTTTCCTTCGATTTCCCTTCTAAGGGCTCGTACACACGATCAAATCTGTCTGCTGGAAACGGTCTGCTAGACCGTTTCAGCAGACAGATTCGATCGTGTGTACGGGCAAACAGACGGATTTGGCCACCCGACAGATTGGAAAGCATGCTTACCAATCTGTCGGCTGGGAACCCGTCCGCCCGACATGTCTGCTGGTTAGTATGCTAACCAGCAGACATGTCTTCTCGCACACGCGCCGAATGATTTCGACGCATGTGCGGAAGTGTTTTACTTCCTGGTGCGGTGACGTGGCGGCATCAACGTCACCGCCACGTCACCGACACGTCAGCGCGCTGTCTGCTGGCGGGGATTTTGGTTTGCTCGTGTGTACACGCGAGCAAACCAAAATCCCAGCAGACAGATTTGTTCAAATCGGTCGGTCCGACCGATTTGAACAAATGGATTTACTCGTGTGTACGAGGCCTAAATGTTTTTTTTTCTTTGTCTGAATTTCTTACTTCCTGTTTCTCCTCAGTAAGCTTGCCCCCATCATCCATGGGGGTTAGTCAGCCAGAACAGCTTACTGAGGAGGAAACAGAAGTGAAAAATTCAGACAAAGAAAACAAAGAAAAAAAACATTTAGAAGGGAAATCGAAGGAAAAGGTAAGTGAACCAACAATGCACTAGCTTAAAGGAACCTATTTAGAAAATAAAAAACAAACCCGTATAACCCCTTTAATTCTTCATCGCATAGATTCAACGTGGTGTTGGAAACATTCCTCAGCCCATATTGATGTGATAGCATCACGCAGTTGCTGCAGATTTGTCGGCTGCACACCCATGATGCAAATCTCCCATTCCACCACATCTCAAAGGTGCTCTGTTGGTTTGTGATCTGGTGACTGTGGAGGCCATTGGAGTGCAGTGATCTCATTGTCATGTTCGAGAAACCAATTTGAGATGATTTGAGCTTTGTTGAAAAAGAAAAGAAAGGAGGGCGCACCGACCTTGTGCATTACAACTTATACGTTTTAATAAACACAAAATAAAAAGCAAAGTTATCACAGACCACCTAGGCTTTGAGGAAGGGGGTACGCCCCAGAAACGCGTCAGCTACATTGGTGTCAAGGGTCTGACTGGCAGGTGCCGTGAGGTCCAGTTTTAGCTGTTTTAAATGCGCTTACTTCTGAATGTTTGTAAGTAGGACCATTGCTTTTTATTTTGTGTTTATTAAAACGTATAACTGGTAATGCACAAGGTCGGTGCGCCCTCCTTTCTTTTCTTTTTCATTTTAGCCATATGAACACCCTTTGTTCTGTGGAGGGCTGCAAGACTTAAGACTTTGCCTTTATACCATACTGATACACCCAGTTTGGCAATACACCAGAGCGCAGGAGGATTTTTGTGGTGATTTGAGCTTTGTGACATGGTGCATTATCCTGCTGGAAGTAGCCATCAGAAGATGGGTACACTGCAGTCATAAAGGGATGGACATGGTCAGAAACAATACTCCGGTAGGCCGTGGTGTTTAACCACTTGCCGACCAGCCGCCGTATTACTGCGGCGGCACGGGTGCGCGAGAGCCCGTAGCTCTACGTCGCGCCTTTCGCGGCCACTAGGGGTCGCGTGCGCGCCGCCGGCGGCCCGCGCGCGCGCCCCCCGCTCGCCCCCGAGTCCCGTGCGTGTGCCCGGCGGGCACGATCGCCGCCGGGCACACGCGATCGCTCGTTACAGAGCGGGGAACGGGAGCTGTGTGTGAAAACACACAGCGCTCGTTCCTGTCAGCGGGGGAAACGCTGATTTTCTGTTCATACAATGTATGGACAGAAGATCAGTGATTCCCCCTAGTAAGTCCACCCCCCCATACAGTTAGAACACAAATAGGAACACACTTAACCCCTTCCCCGCCCCCTAGTGTTAACCCCTACACTGCCAATGGCATTTTTATAGTAATCCAATGCATTTTTATAGCATTGATCGCTAAAAAAATGCCAATGGTCCCAAAAATGTGTCAAAAGTGTCCGAAGTGTCCGCCATAATATCGCAGTACCGAAAAAAACGCTGATCGCCGCCATTACTAGTAAAAAAAATAATAATAATCAAAATGCCATAAAACTACCCCCTGGGGGCGTGGCCTAACTCCGGACCAAGATGGACGTGTGACTCCCGTCCTCCGGCACACAGAAGCGGCTAAAATCAGCTACTGAGCCCGGGATTGCAGCTACAGTGATGGGTAAGGGGGATCGGAACACCTCCGCCTCCCGCGGATCACAAGACCTGCCGCAAACGAACATCATCCCCGCGATGTTCCGACCCCCACATGGGGAAGGCCTCACGACCGCGGGCTTGCCTAAACTGCTCACGCCGCCCGGCAGCCGGCGGATCGCAAGCACTGTCCAGCGGGACGCTGGCATTGTGCTCCAATACGATCCCCGCACTGTTTAGACAGGGAGAGGGTCATGCAGACCCAACTGTGCCTAAGCCACATATCCCACTCGGAGGCTCCTGCCCCATCATGGATGACCCACATGGCTCACCTCATGGCGTGCAAGGGCTACCTGCTCAGCCACTACAAACGATTCCTCCTCCCCAGCCCTCACAGCCCCTATGCCTGGCTGACCTCCAGGCAGTGGCTCATGACATCAAGTCTGCTATTTCTGATCTAAAAACAGACATTCAGAATATAGCTGGGCGTATGGGGGCAGTTGAGCAATCCACAGCAAGACACGCAGACGCCATTAAACAGGTCCAGAAATCCTCAGACCTGCATCTGTCCCACCTAATAGATATTACTCGCCATTTAGAGGACCTGGACAATCGCGGAAGGAGACATAACATAAGGCTTAGGGGTGTCCCTGAAAGCACCGATCAGAATCCGGTGGAACAGACTGCAACACAGATATTTAATGATCTCCTGGAAAGACCCCCTGATTCCCCCATTGAATTTGAAAGAATCCACAGGGCCCTCAGGCCTAGGGGAAGAGACAATGAACCTCCCAGAGATATTGTATGCTGCCTAGTGAACTTTCCACTAAAAGAAGCCATCCTTAAAAAGGCAAGAGAGAAAAACAGGATTCTCTTTAATGGCAACGAGGTTAAACTATATCAAGATCTCTCTAACATCACCTTACAACAGCGCAGGGCCCTGAGACCACTCCTAGAACAGCTAAGATCCAGAAACATCCCGTATAGATGGAAGTTTCCATTCTGTCTCTCTGCTACGTGGAGGGGCCATACGGCGCTGCTTCGCACGCCAGATGAACTTCGTTCATTCTGTGAAGCTCTGAATATTCCACTTGTGGATGTCCCTGATTGGTACAGTTCCTTCATGGTAAACGACAATTGGATCGAAGTGACCAGCTCCTACAATCCGAGACCCCAGAGGACCGGTGACCGACGTCGCAGACCTTCCCCGTCCCAACGCAACAGAGAAGGTGCAGCCAGAGGAAGTCCCGACTTGTCCCCACCGAGACGTAGAGACCGCTTGGAGCACCATGATCAGATGGACATTTAACCACTGTACTTCCATGCTAACGCATTGATCCCGGTTGTAGCCTATGTCTTTTTCTGAACGAGCTGGAAAACTTTCCTTCTTCTGAACAAAGCTCCACGCTACTGTTGAGACCATATCCAGGCCTGGATGACAAAGATGACTTTAACATGTTGACAAACTGCACCCTTTTTTTTTCAGACCCCCCCTCTCCCCCCTTTTTTTTTTTTTTTTTTTTTTTTTTTTTGTTGTATGTCTCTCCCTGTTTCTCTTTGCCAATACAGGTAAACATGAAGCTACGTATAGTGAAGAATATGTCACCTCCAAGGCTACCTGTTCTTCAACACTACTGGGACTTCTCAGTTGAGTATTAAGACCCTGCCTACTACTTGCCAGTTAAATTGGGTTATCTAGTTGTCAGTGATTATGTTGGTATATGGGGCCTGCCTCACGAGCCTGGGCAGAGATGGTGCTACAAGTGCTGCTTGCCCGAATGTATGACTCTGAGTAGTCTTAAACAACAGTGGTGTACGCCTCTACCATTAGAGGCCAGATCCTTCTGGCCGACTGCACTTGTCCCACGGTTTCTGTACGTGTTTTTTTTTTTTTTTTTTACTATGTTCGCCGCCCCAGGAAGCTTTGATGGAGGGGAGAGATGGGAGATACCATCTTAACTAAATTTCTGTCATTGTTATACTTGTTATATCCTGGAGTAATTTTCATTGGGTTACATTATTAGGTTACTAAAGTTATACGGTAATGAGCGTTTACTCCAGGTATAGATCTTACTGTCATGCCTTACTCTCTGGGCTATATATCTATGGTCATTTATATTACTAAATACACATAATCTACCTTACACCCTTGGACGATGTTGTCATCTCTGAGGAAGAAGGGGACAGTATTCTGTGCAGGGACATGCGCCCCGCGAGGTTTCTCTCCCTCTCTAATAAAAATTTAAGGAGGGGTGGGGGGGAAGGAGAGGGAGAGAAGAACGGGGGAATAAAAGAAGAAAAGGAAAAATGGGGGATCTGTGATACTGTCCACAGTGTGACATTTCCCTATAGCTGTACCAAAAACAGTTAGGTAGATGATGATTCTCTATGTAATTTGTGATCAATGACAGTAATATAGCCAGTCCTCTGGGAGAAAATTATTGGATAAACGTATTACCAGTTTGAGTCCTAGGCCCTGTTTTCTCACAATGTTTATGAGACAGGAGGTCGGAGGGTTTGGAGAAACAAGGCAGATGGGGGAAATGATAATCAATGGGTGTATCTGCTAATGTTCTAAGTTGCATGTCTTGAATATGCCGTCAGTTTTCTGTTAACAGAGATTGTTTATCTGTATTTTACTCAGGGGTGCCCAACAATGTCCTTTGAATGTGGGTCACATATGTGTTTAAACTGTCGGAGTAATAGAATGTCTGTCAACTGAAGTCTATCCCCAGGTGGCAGAACCATGTCACTTTATCAAAGCGACCTCTCCCTACATACATGTTGATCTATGCAACTTGAAGTAAACAGGAAGACCCCCCCTGTGTCACTGATTGTTCCTTAACCTGAGCTCGATGTATGCCATATTTAGATAGCCGCTCCATAGTGCCCATACATCTAATACATAAAGGTATCTCTAGGGTACAGTAGGGGCTATTTTATTGGTCTCTATTGTTCTTCACGACTTTTACCAGTATTTACCCCGGCCACTCTATCTTGGGTCGCCTGGACACCATCCCCACACAAGGGGTGTAACTTGTTACACCCTTTGACCTTACCGGATTGTATTATTAGAGTGGACCTTCAAGTTTAGGTCTACTCCCGGAACTCCCTAACCCACTCCCCTTCCCCCATCCTCGCCCCCCCCCCCCCTTAACTCTTTTTTTCTTTTTTTTTTCTTTTTTTCCTCTCTCTTCTATCTCTTCTTTCTTCTCTCCTTCTCTGCGGAGGATCTGCTAGAGTGCAAACATGTCACCAGTTGGCCAACACTCTACCCCCTTGTCGCTAAAGCTACTCTCTATAAACGCGAAGGGACTGAATATTCCTGAAAAAAGAACTAGACTCCTCAATGATTGCCATAAACAGAAAGCAGATATTATATGCGTCCAGGAAACCCACTTTAAAAAAGACAAGGTCCCGAAATTTAACGATAAAAGATTTCCTCTGGCTTTTCACGCATCCAACCCTGACGGGAAAACAAAAGGAGCCTCGATACTGATAGCAAAACATACCCCATTTCAAGTACAAGACACTATGCTAGACCCAGAAGGGAGATACGTATTTCTTAAGGGAAAACTTAGATCACACCTGATCACTATTGCAAACATATATGCCCCAAACACAAAACAGGTAACATTCTTTCGTAAGATTAAATTCCTACTGACCACCTTCGCTTCAGGCATGCTCATACTAGGAGGGGACTTCAATGTCCCCCTCAATCCTATTTTAGATACTTCAAATGGAGCGTCGGGCCTTCCCTATAGTGCATTGAAACAAATCAAACTCCAATTGCAAGGATTGATGTTACATGATGCCTGGAGAACTTTAAACCCGCAAACCAAAGACTACACATTCTTTTCAGCAGTCCGCCAGAAATACTCTAGGATTGACCACTTTTTTCTATCTCAAACAGACTTAAGGAAACTGAAAAGTGCCACGATTGACCCTATGGTGATATCTGATCACCATCCAATCACTATGACGTTAGAATTCCCAGACCGAATCACTACAACGAAAACATGGAGACTCAACTCGTCTATCTTGAAAGACGAGGTGCAGGTTCAATCCTTTAGCGATATATTGACTGATTACTTCTCGCATAATGAAAATGAAGACACTTCACTCCTGTCCCAATGGGAAGCACATAAATGTGTCATGAGGGGTGAATTTATCGCCGCACTTGCCAGACAGAAAAGAGATCAGCAGTCGAGGATTACATCCTTGATCGCTCGAATACAGGCGTTAGAGGCAGCACACAAACAAACTGTTGCAGCAAGTACCCTGGAAGAACTGACGAATGCTAGATTATCCTTATCTGAAGAATTAAGCCTAAAGACTAAAAGACAGTACATGCTGCGCCATAAGCTATTTTACGAACAAGGTAACAAGAGTGGTAAACTGTTAGCAAAAGCGGTCCAAGATAAAAAAGCTGCTGCCACAATCCACCAAATTAGAGACAATAAGGGCAAAATACACACCTCTAATGAAGATATAGCCAAACAATTTGAACTGTACTACCAAACCTTATATAATCTACCCTCTAACCCGAAATGCCCCCATAATACAGCTAAAAGAACACAACTTATCGAAGATTTTCTACAAAAATACAGCCCACCAAAACTATCAGAGGATGTAGCACAAAACCTTGAGGCGCCTATATCGGAGTGCGAATTTGACAAGGCCGTTAAAGATATGAAGGTGGGTAAAGCCCCGGGACCAGACGGTCTAACCCTATTGTACTACAAGACCTTCACTGATATATTGAAGCCCAGATTTCTAAAAACCTTCCGGGCCCTACACTCTGAACAAAACCCACCAGCTCAGCTTTTAGAAGCCCACATATCTGTAATCCCCAAGGAAGGAAAGGATCTTACCCAGGTTACAAACTATAGGCCGATATCCCTGATCAACGTGGATGTTAAAATATACGCTAAAATATTAGCAAACAGACTTATCCCTTTGCTGCCCTCCCTCATTTCTCTCGATCAGGTAGGGTTTATCCCAGGTAGGGAGGGGCGGGACAACACGATTAAAGCTTTAAATATACACCATTGGCTTACCTCTAACAAATTCAAAGGTTTTTTTTTGTCACTAGACGCTGAGAAGGCGTTTGACAGGGTGGCCTGGGACTATATGGATGCAGTATTGAACCATGTTGGTATCCCAGCCTTAATGAGATCATATATTCGGGCCCTCTATGCAAATCCGGTTGCAAAAGTACGAGTCAATGGCCACCTGTCGAACGCCTTCAAACTACGTAATGGAACAAGACAAGGCTGTCCCCTTTCCCCTCTATTGTATGTACTAACACTGGAACCTTTGTTGAATAGAATAAGAGACAACACAGGGATCAAGGGAATCCAAATAAATGAAAAAATGTACAAAATAGCCGCTTTCGCGGATGATATGCTTCTTTTCCTGTCAGCTCCCCATATATCCCTACCTAATCTACTACATGACTTAGAACAATTCCAAACTATATCCAACTTAAAAATTAACCATTCAAAATCAACCGCGCTGAATGTTACGCTATCCCCGGGGGAGATCGAGCTTTGTAAGAAAAACTTTCCCTTCACCTGGGCAGAAAACTCCTTTACCTATTTGGGCATTGAAATTCCTAAAACCCTGTCAGACTTATTCAAACTCAACTTTACCCCAATTCTAAAACAATCTAGAGAGGATCTCAAGAGATGGAACTCCTTGAATGTCTCTTGGTTTGGTAGGGCCTCACTAATTAAGATGACAATTCTACCCCGCTTTCTCTATGTTATGCAAACTATTCCTATTAAACTTCCCCCTGCCTTCTTTGTCTCATTCCGACAGACCTGCTCCTCATTCATATGGAGAGGCAAATCTCCGAGATTGAAATTCACAAAACTGAACTTACCCAAACACAAGGGAGGGATTGCACTTCCTGATCTGCGTAAATACCACCAAGCAGCCCTTTTGGCAAGGATAGTTGATTGGAACAATCACCACTTATTAAAAGATTGGGTTTCACTAGAACATTCACTATTTATCCTACCAGTCAAGAATCTTCCTTGGATCCACCCGAAACACCACCCTCCAGCTGCCAAGCATCACCCTCTCATTGGCCCCACCCTAGAAATATTCCGTACCACATTCAAGGCATCATGCCCATCACCGTGGCTAGGCCCACTTACTCCACTAGACAACAATCCAGATTTTCCTCCTGGGCTAGAACGAAACTTCTTCCCCAAAACTTGGCCCCACAGAGACAAATCGTTTCTGCACTTTTTTAAGACTGGTACCTTACTAACTAGAAGTGAACTAAACAGAGACTTGGAACCAAATGTCTTTTCACACTGGCAATACTTGCAACTCAAACACTTCTTGACTCAGAAGGAGCATCTCCGTATCTGGTCAAGACGCCCCACAATTTTAGAATCCTTAGCATTACAAAAACAACCTCACAGACACACCATCTCTGTTTTGTATAACTCATTATTTGATGCGGGTGCGGACTTCTCCAGTGCGTCATGTCTGGCATGGGAAAAAGATCTCAACTTGAACTTATCGCAAACAGAATGGGAAACCGTCTTTATGCACGCACACAAGGGATCTCTAAACGTTGCCACCCAGGAGTGTGGCTTTAAGATTCTTACCAGATGGTACAGGACTCCCACTTTGCTTCATAAGTTTTCACCCCAAATTTCTAACAAGTGTTGGAGATGCGGAGTAGAGGAAGGCTCGATGCTCCACATATGGTGGTCATGCCCATTGATCCAGTCTTTCTGGGGGATGGTTCATGAGACTATCGCTTCAATCACCTCAGATGATCTCAGACTTGAACCGGCACAATACTTGCTACACCACACTTCAATCCCCAGAGGGAGATACAGGAAATCTCTCACAATGTTCATGATAAACGCTGCTAGACACTGTATTCCATGCCATTGGCGATCAACTGTCACACCAACAAAGATAGAATGGTTTCGCAGACTAATCAATATCGAGAGAACCGAAGAACTTATCAGCATTGCTCAGGAACGGATTATTGCATTCAATGCGACATGGTACAAATGGCTCGAATTTAAAAACACCCCAGATTACAAAGCCTACAACTTGTAAGTACCTGTAACTCAGGTCTGTCCGCATTTAGATAGCTGGCTTTGCTGTTTTCCACATCATACACACAACATATGTCTTTTCTTACCGCTCAGTTTTTTTTTTTTTTTCTCTCTTTCTCTCCCCCCCCCCCCCTCCCTATATGTCACTCCTTTCCCTTCCCCTTCCCAAATCCTAAATACGTATACAAGAATAAAGGGAAAACTATATCCCATGCCAACTCCTCAAGCAAACTTTAGTCTGTTCCATATGTATATTGCACACACCATTTCTGCTGTACTGTTCAGACTTTCGAAAGCCTCTGTACTAAATTGTGTAATGCCTTTCTTTTCTGTACACAAAATGTATATTCTTGTTGTATTTCGCATTATTTTTACTCAATAAAAACTTATGAAATAAAAAAAAAAAAAAACTACCCCCTATTTTGTAAACGCTATAACTTTTGCGCAAACCAATCAATAAACGCTAATTGCGATTTTTTTACGAAAAATATGTAGAAGAATACGTATCGGCCTAAACTGAGGAAAAAAAATTTTTTTTTATATATTTTTGGGGGATATTTATTATAGAAAAAAGTAAAAAATATTGCATTTTTTTCAAAATAGTCGCTCTATTTTTGTTTATAGCGCAAAAAATAAAAACCGCAGAGATGATCAAATACCACCAAAAGAAAGCTCTATTTGTGGGAAAAAAAGGACGCCAATTTTGTTTGGGAGCCACGTCGCACGACCGCGCAATTGTCAGTTAAAGCGACGCAGTGCCGAATCGCAAAAAGTGCTCTGGTCTTTGGACAGCAATATGGTCCGGGGCTGAAGTGGTTAAACGATGCTCAGTTGGTACTAAGGGGCCCAAAGCGTGCCAAGAAAATATCCCCTACACCAGGGGTGTCAAACTGGCGGCCCTCCAGCTGTTCTGAAACTACAAGTCCCATCATGCCTCTGCCTGTGGGAGTCATGCTTGTAACTGTTAGCCCTGCAATGCCTCATGGGACTTGTAGTTTTGCAACAGCTGGAGGGCCGCCAGTTTGACACCCCTGCCCTACACCATTACACCACCACCACCAGCCTAAACAGTTGATACAAGGCAGGATGGATCCATGCTTTGTTTATTGAGCAATTAATTTGCGGGCTTCAAATAACACTCGAGTGATAGAGTCATATGTATTTTCTGGTAAAGTAGCCTTGTCCAACATGTTCAATAAATATATTTCTGGATCTTCTGCTAAAGTAACCTGGAAAACAGATCTTATAGTAGTTAGAACCATTTTCCAGTATCAATGATGTTTTGGACATCTCCATATCATGTAGATCAGAGTGGCAGGGCCACTGTTACATTTAGGACAAAAGGGAGCCTGTCCTTAATTTTAGCAATGCAGTGCACCACAATGCATATTAGTATGTTACTCTGTGTTGCAGTAACACTGCAATATATGTGCATTGCTTTAGTGTGTTGAGGTGTCATTAAAAATGAATGCTTTGTGCAATATCGAGCATTAGGTTAATGTATTTGTTCATGTCTGCAGTGCAAAAGAGTGAAACTGGGCTGAATCTATTTTTCAGTATGCTTGGTAACTTGTCTGACTGTATAAAGTTTTGTACAGTAAAAATCACCTTTTCTGACACTGTTACAAAGTTTCTCTCCTGGATCTTGCCAGTAACAACACTTCCGTTTGCAGGCTGACAAAAATTAACCACTGCCTTGTAATTAGTGGTAGCATTGATACCCTGTGTAATAAATGTCATTATTTACTGTATTAGTGGTGTCTCTATCACAAAAACATGTGTGAGATCAGTCACAGCTAACAATGGAGGCACATGGGAGCTTAACCTGTGGCCCTCCAGCTGTTGTGGAACTAGTCCCATCATGCCTCTGTCTTTGGGAGTCATGCTTGTAACTGTCAGCCTTGCAATTCCTCATGGGACTTGTAGCTCTGCAACAGCTGGAGGGCCACAGGTTGAGCACCCATTCGTGTAGCACATAGACAAGACTCATTGAAAACTCCATCTATCCCCCACAAAAAATACTTGGAATATCTCCCACCTGAATTTTTTAATACAAGGAAAACATGAGAAGAGGTTAGGATCCATGCAGCAGGGTAACATGGAGTAAGGAATTCCAGTGTGATGTCTTGACCCCTGGAATGAAGGAAAAGCTAGTTAGTGATTAAGTCCACCAAAGCCCACTTAGGCCTCGTACACACGAGGGGATATGTCCGCTGAAAACGGTCCGATGGACCGTTTCAGCAGACATCTCCGCTCGTGTGTATGGGCTAGCGGACAGATTTGTCCACCCGACAGATTTCAAAGCATGCTTTGAAATCTATCCGGTGGGGATCTGTCCGCCCGACATGTCTGCTGGTTAGTACACTTACCAGCAGACATGTCGGCCCCCACCGCCGCCGCGCCGCTGCCGAATGGATTCGGCGCATGCGCGGAAGTGTTTTACTTCCTGGTGCGGTGACGTTGCGGTGACGCGGCGGCGTCAACGTCACCGCTGCGTCACCGCCACGTCACCGCGCCTTCCGGCGGCGGGGAATTTGATCCGATGGTGTGTACACGCCATCGGATCAAACTCCCGATCGGACATATCCGATGGAAATGGTCCGCGGACCGTTTTCATCGGATATATCCGATCGTGTGTACGCCGCCTTACAGTATAAATGGCTGTGCTGCACAATAGGCATATCATTTGTTATATATAATACTGTTTCTCTTAACCATTTTCTATGGCTGTTATGTTTTGTTTACATTCTGCCATCTAGTAACATTTTTTGGTAATGCACAGTTCTGTATTTTCTTTGTCTGATCTATTACACAGTTCCTTTCTGTGTATGCTCCACCCTTCTTCCTGAGTTTGTACTTCCTGCTTAATGGAGACATCTTATCAGGCCTCGTGTAACATGGGCACATGTATTCTGCATTGTAAGCTACAGGCATTTATCATCTTTTGACCGCACAATACTACAACCTGTTCATCTGTTGTAACCTGTCATCTGATGTATTCTGATATTTGGATAAAAGCAACTTCTGTGAATAGAATCGGTATTGGTGAGTTCAAGCTATCTGATAAGGATTGTCCTCAGTGATTATATCTGCTTATACAGGCCAGGCATAGAGGTCTCACAAGGGATAAGTCGCTTCACAACAATCGGAGTCAGAATAATGGCAGTCCTTACTGGACACTAAGGGCCAGATTCAGGTAGATGAGAGTATCTTTCCTCTGGAGTAACGCTTCTCATTTACGTTACTCTGAAGACCCTTTCAGCGCAAGTCCTGTAATTCACATAGCAGCTGCGCGTAAACTTGCGCCAGAGTAACGATAATGCGCTGGCGTAACCCGACGCAAGTGGAAGTGGGTGTGATCATATGTAAATGATGGGCGGAGCCCAGCGCAGAGGCTTACGTTCAGCGCATCAACCACGGAGCATGCGCAGTGAGTGAGGCTCCACTCGCCCCCTTTGTGCGCATGCTCACAACTTCCGTCGGCACCACTGCACGGGAAACGTCAGCGCAATGCCTTCCGTTGGGCGTTTAAATGCGCCCGTAGAAGCGCCATTCCGGCACTAAAGTATATCCTGCTCCCCCTCCCCGCAGTGATGTTACTTTTGTTCTGAGATGGCTGCTCCCGTTCCCCGCAAACACACAGGAGAAAGCTGAACTTTAATGGCCAGGAGCTGTCAGCCGTCATCTCGGCTATGGAGACCTATGATGTCTTCCTCCATGGCTGTAAAATTTGACAGACAAGCATGGACAGAGGGTTGTTGTCCTGCCCCTGGCATGTTGGCACACAGAGGTGTTGTCCTTGCAAGTGGGGGTGCTCAGCTAGCTCTTATCGTCGGTAACGCTGCTGTAGCTGCTCTCCTGCTGACCTGTGGCCATCTGGAGTAAAGATAAAGCAGCCTTTTGTAGAAATAACTTTGCGCCGGACGGACAAGATACGCGCGGCGCATGTAGCCAGCGTATGGTGCTAATCCGTTCGTGAATTGGGAAAAATCCCTCATTTGCATATTTGCAGGGGAAATCAATGGGCGCGACTGATGCGCCCAGCGAAAATAAGCGCTGACGATACTCTGGCGTCGGAACGTTCCGCCGGTCGCAAATGACCCGTTATTGGGCGCATCTAGTTTGGTGGGTACGGGCACATAGAAACGACGGCGCATCATCACAGTTACGCGGCGCATATCCAAATACTCCAGCGCAAGTGTTCGTGAATCTGGCCCTAAGTATAATGATGGAAAAAAACAACAATAGCAAGCCTTGCGGTTGTCAATAATCAGTGATATATTGAATATAGAAAAACTGGAGCTGCCTTTGCTGACCTGAAAATGTTGGTTTCTAGTTCTTATGCTGAGCCTCTCAGTTTGTGAGTCACTGACCTGGAACAACTATACAGGTCAGCAAAGTCAGAAGCCCATATCTGTATGTTCTGGGTCACTGAGTCAAAGCTCTGAGACCAGAAGGATGGCATGCAAGCCAAGAAACCAGAAGCTGCAGAATGAGATGCCAGCATGAACAGTCTCCATTTTTCACATTTCTGACATCTATAACCATTTCATTCGGTTGTTTACCAAAACCTAAATAATCACATAAAGATTTTGTTTTTATACGTAATTATAATATGAAATCATTGCAAACTTTTCTTATTGCAGCATTGTTACTGATCAGAATCAATAGTTTCATATTGACATTTCTGTACCATTACTGTGCTTCTATACAGTATGTCCAGATGGCATGTCTGCAAGGCTCCACTAGAATGATGTCATCAACTGTGTATACTGTATACCATATGGGACTAATAGAGGAAAATGACCATTGCAGACCACGATGCAGACTGGGCTAACATCTGGAGTGTATGTTTAAGTGACTCTCATGAATGTACAAAGAAAATATCTGCTTAACTGTTATATAAAAATATTAGTTAATAGACTGAATGTTAAGATATTGGCTTCTCTAACTTGGTACAGTATGATGCAATTTCAGGAATTATTCCTAATGAAATTGGAACTCCAACCCAAATGGTGTTCTAGTTTGTATTGAGTTAAAAAGGGTTAGAAACCCTGTCAGATTTTTTTAATTTCTAAATAATTTTGTATTAGGTTACATTGGTACAGGTAAAAGATATCAGCATGACAAGTCACATATCATCTGTAGCAAGTACGGAAAGAAACATAATTCCAAGAAAACTGTCAGTGCAGAGGAGGTTAGCCATCAAGAGAAACTGGTTCAAAGAGGAAAGATATCCTCAAAAGCAACCAGTTTGTATCAAACAATCAACTTATGATATACAAATATGTGCAAAATGTCCCTCTATCCTGACAGTATCAATAAGAGTATGGAAAGGTAGTGAAGAAAGGGGAACAGAAGGCTGTGTTCACATATTTGAATGTACACTCTAGTTCAAAGGTTAGG
This sequence comes from Rana kukunoris, assembly GCA_029574335.1. Classification (NCBI taxonomy): domain Eukaryota; kingdom Metazoa; phylum Chordata; class Amphibia; order Anura; family Ranidae; genus Rana; species Rana kukunoris. The sequence goes on along the minus strand of CM056050.1, from coordinate 211,172,645 downwards.
TTGAAGAAGGGAAAAGGAAGTTAACAGGAAGGAAGTTGGTCGAGGGAGGGTGTGGGGTAAGAGAAAACAACGGTGAGAGAGGCTCTTTCAGGTTTTTATTGCCTATATTTTAATGTCAGGGCTCTGCGAAATACCTGCCAGTAATCGAATTTTGAAAAAAAAATTAAAGATACCACGGTGTCAAAAATATTAAATGTTCACAGAAGAGCCAAGCCTACATACAGCTTTTTTGCTGCCTGTGACCCCATTTGGGAAATGTATCCTTGCTTCCTGTCATAGAAGCACAATAGTAAATAAGAGAATATCTTCCCAAGGTTAAGGTCACACTGGATGTCCCTATTAGGAGATTTTGCTGATGACTAGTGTTGAGCGGAATACGCCATATTCGATTTCGCGATATTTCACGAATATATAGTCGAATATTCGTGATATTTTATCAAAAAAAATTTTTGGCGAAATTTCGCTGATGCGAATGCGAAATTGATTGCGAAATTCTCTTCCGCGCATGCGCGCGAACAACACGCGAAAACGGAGATCATTTCCTGGATTACTAAACTAATATGCACTAAACACTAACTCTACTTACACAAACTTATATGACTAAACTAAAGCTAACATTTTTTTTATTTTTTTTTATTTTTTTTTTACACTGACTGACAAGGACAAAGACGAGGACTACAAATAATAAACTAATATGCACTAAACACTAAGGCCTCGTACACACGATCAAATCTGTCTGCTGGAAACGGTCTGCTAGACCGTTTCAGCAGACAGATTCGATTGTGTGTACGGGCAAACAGACGGATTTGGCCACCCGACAGATTGGAAGGCATGCTTACCAATCTGTCGGCTGGGAACCCGTCCGCCCGACATGTCTGCTGGTTAGTACGCTAACCAGCAGACATGTCTTCTCGCACACGCGCCGAATGGTTTCGACGCATGCGCGGAAGTGTTTTACTTCCTGGTGCGGTGACGTGGCGGCGTCAGCGTCACCGCCACGTCACCGCGCCGTCTGGCGGCGGGGATTTTGGTTTGATCGTGTGTACATGATCAAACCAATATGTCCCCAGCAGACAGATTTGTTCAAATCGGTCGGCCCGACCGATTTGAACAAATCTGTCTGCTCGTGTGTATGGGGCCTAACTCTACTTACACAAACTTATATGACTAAACTAAAGCTAATTTTTTTTTTTTTATACACAAAACACAGAGACTAAACACACACTAAACTAAGCTAACTTAAAGAAATGTACACTTACACTAACTACACAGAAATCTATCTAACACTAAGCTACACTAACCTGGACAAAACAACACAAATCTGAGCTTTTAGAAAAGCTGTTGGGTCTTTTGCTTTGAAAAAAGCATTTGGTTTTAGAAGCAGGAAACTCAGAACTGAAAGCACTATAGGAAGCAAAATGCTAAGCTCTAAAATCGCAATACACAGGAAAAACGCACAGAAACACTCCACTCTCTCTAGCCACCTTGTGAATCTGCACTGAAATACTGCTGGGAGTGATCTTATATAATGGTCGTGCAGGCAGGTTCCTATTGGTTGCTATGGAGGTTGCTAACCTCAGACAATTGTGGTAGGAGAAATCTGATTGGCTCTGATGCAAAAGAAGGGCAGAGAAAGTATTCACGAATATTCGTAATACGAATATTCGCATTGCGAATATTCGGCAACATAAAAGGATCGCCTCAGCTACTCGGCCCATGGTCTCTTATCATACCAGCAATGCTTTTAGACGTCGATGGAGATCACTAGGATGAGATCTGTTTTAAAAATAAATTAGAAAAAATACGAATATTCGCAATAGCGAATATTCACAGTGATATTCGAGTTATTCGCGAATACTCGAATATGCAATATTCGTAACGAACATTCGCAATGCGAATATTCTTGAGCAACACTGCTGATGACAACATGTATCTATACTAAAACACTTTCAGTCCCAATGATAATGGGCATGTCATTGATATGCAGTAATGTTTGTCTGTCAGCTTACCTCCTCCATGTGCTCACTTTAGGCCTCGTACATACGAGGCAATCTATTTGTTCAAATCGGTCGGACCGACCGATTTGAACAAATCTGTTTGTTAGGATTTTGGTTTGCTCGCGTGTACACACGAGCAAACCAAAATCCCCGCCAGCAGACGGCGCGCTGACGTGTCGATGACGTGGCGGTGACGTTGACGCCGCCACGTCACCGCACCAGGAAGTAAAACACTTCCGCGCATGCGCCGAATCCATTTGGCGGCGGTGCGAGACGACATGTCTGCTGGTAAGTGTACTAACCAGCAGACATGTCGGGCGGACGGATTCCCACCCGATAGATTTCAAAGCATGCTTTGAAATCTGTCGGGTGGCCAAATTCGTCGGCTCGGCCGTACACACGATCGAATCTGTCTGCTGGGACGGTCTAGCAGACCGTTTCCAGCAGACAGATTTGATCGTGTGTACGAGGCCTTAGAGGCCAGCCACTCTCTCCTGGCTGCTCTAATAATCTCTCCTATAGCATGGCTCCACCCCTGGCCCTATCAGGGAACTCTATATAACCTGTGCACTGCAAGCCAGCCGTGCTGATCAACAGTGTTTGTTAAGTTATTGTGTGTTTGAGTTCCTGCTTGCCGTGTGCTACGTCTGTCTCTGTTTTACCGATCTTGGCTTGTTCTCGACTATCCCTGTCTGCTTGTGACCTTGACCTTTGGCGTGTCCTTATCTGCTAGTTCCCCCGACCTTTGGCTTATCCCCTCACTATCTCTTGTATCCTGAACTGCTGCTTCCCCCCAAACCTTTATAGCCTACTGTGAGCGTGAGCTGAGGGACTCTGGGGGCAGCGACCTGGATCCAGTTGCAGCCCAGTCCATCCTCACCACTAGAGGCTCTGGTGAACACCTGCTGGATCTTAGACTCTGGGGAATCTTAGGCTCTAGCTCCCTGTGGGATCCCTTTTAGTGCTCCAGTGGACCTGCCTTCCTTAGCCACCCAGTGTTCCATCTGCAGCAGTGAGCCGTAGGGTCCACTACATTAGCGGTGCACTCCTGACCCCAACAGTGGGCATCTGTCACCTGACCACAGGTGACCTGACAGGACATCTGGGCAGAAAATGGGAAAGCATCTTGCAGTAAAGCACATATATCAATAAAAACCTGGCAGAGAGTCTAACACTTTCTTCATTATACCATAACTTAGAAAAAAATGTGCTACTTTAAATCCACCATTGCAAAAAGTAATAATATCCAGTAATCCTTTCACTTCCTGTAACTGTTATATATTGCTGAAAAATTGGCCAACATCTTTGTCAGAAAAAATGAAGTAAAATTAAGTCTGTCTGCTTTTGTTTTATATATATATATATATATATATATATATATATATATACAGGGCCAGATTCCCTTACTCCGGTCTATCTCGCGTACTTTCAAATTACGCGCGTCGTTTCATTAGTCTGAATTAGTCTGAATCCTCAAACCATGAAACGACGGCTTCGGGCTTCAATCTGACTGGCTTACGTGTTCGTACACCTTCGGATCTACGCTGCAATAATTTTGCGGCCGACTGGAGTTCCCGTATGCAAATGATCTTTTTCCGACGATCCACAAAGTTACGAGCGTTGGTCGCATGATCACTCTGGATGAACTGCAGAAATCTACAGCTGAGGTGGGAAACTCTGTCCATAGGACAACAATCAGTCGTATACTGCACAAATCTGGCCTTTATGGAAGAGTGGCAAGAAGAAAGCCATTTCTTAAAGATATCCATAAAAAGTGTTGTTTAAAGTTTGCCACAAGCCACCTTTGGAGACACACCAAACATGTGGAAGAAGGTGCTCTGGTCAGATGAAACCAAAATCAAACTTTTTGGCAACAATGCAAAAGGTTATGTTTGGCGTAAAAGCAACACAGCTCATCACCCTGAACACACCATCCCCACTGTCAAACATGGTGGTGGCAGCATCATGGTTTGGGCCTGCTTTTTTTTCAGCAGGGACAGGGAAGATGGTTAAAATTGATGGGAAGATGGATGGAGCCAAATACAGGACCAGGATCTGGAAGAAAACCTGGTGGAGTCTGCAAAAGATCTGAGACTGGGACGGAGATTTGTCTTCCAACAAGACAATGATCCAAAACATATAGCAAAATCTACAATGGAATGGTTCACAAATAAACATATCCAGGTGTTAGAATGGCCAAGTCAAAGTCCAGACCTGAATCTAATCGAGAATCTTTGGAAATAACTGAAAACTGCTTTTCACAAACGCTCTCCATCCAACCTCACTGAGCTCGAGCTGTTTTGCAAGGAGGAATGGGCAAAAATGTCAGTCTCTCGATGTGCAAAACTGATAGAGACATACCCCAAGTGACTTACAGCTGTGATCGCAGCAAAAGGTAACGCTACAAAGTATTAACTTAAGGGGGCTGAATAATTTTGCACGCTCAATTTTTCAGTTTTTTATTTGTTAAAAAAAATTGAAATGTCCAATAAATTTCGTTCCACTTCATGATTGTGTCCCACTTGTTGTTGATTCTTCACAAACAATTACAGTTTTATATCTTTATGTTTGAAGCCTGAAATGTGGCAAAAGGTCACAAAGTTCAAGGGGGCCGAATACTTTCTCAAGGCACTGTATGTATATATATATATAGGGATGAGCCGAACACCCCCGGGTTCGGTTCACACCAGAACATTCGAACAGACCGCGGGTTCGCAGGAATATTTCGAACCCCATTGAAGTCTATGGGACCCGAACGTTCGAATTCAAAAACAGTCGTTTTAAAGACCAAAATTCAATTAAATGTTGGAAAACGTCGTTCAGAACCCGGGTCTTGCCCCAGGGAACATGTATCAATGGAATTTTTTTTTTTAAAAGCGGACGTTTTTTCAGGAGCAGCCATTTTAATGATGCTTAAAGTAAAAAAAAAAAAATCCTATAAATATCACACCTGCTGGGTGTCTATAGTAGTGGCATGTGTTTAGAAATGTCCCTGCAAAACATGAGAGGACTATAAAAAAAAGTAATTAATGCTACTTGCGCAAGTTCTGTGTGGCAACATTATGTCGAATATTTTAGCGGTGGTGGGGGGCCATTATTGTTTTGTGAAAGAAAATTTTTGGTATATAACAGCACAGGTGCGGTGACACTAACTGCGCTCAGGTGGTATATTACAGCACACGTACAGTGACACTAACTGCGCTCAGGTGGTATATAACAGCACAGGTGCGGTGACACTAACTGCGCTCAGGTGGTATATTACAGCACACGTACAGTGACACTAACTGCGCTCAGGTGGTATATAACAGCACAGGTGCGGTGACACCAAATGAGCTCAGGTGGTATATAACAGCACAGGTGCGGTGACACTAACTGCGCTCAGGTGGTATATTACAGCACACGTACAGTGACACTAACTGCGCTCAGGTGGTATATAACAGCACACGTACAGTGACACTAACTGCGCTCAGGTGGTATATAACAGCACAGGTGCGGTGACACCAAATGAGCTCAGGTGGTATATAACAGCACAGGTACGGTGACACTAACTGAGCTCAGGTGGTATATTACAGCACACGTACAGTGACACTAACTGCGCTCAGGTGGTATATAACAGCACAGGTGCGGTGACACCAAATGAGCTCAGGTGGTATATAACAGCACAGGTGCGGTGACACTAACTGCGCTCAGGTGGTATATTACAGCACACGTACAGTGACACTAACTGCGCTCAGGTGGTATATAACAGCACAGGTGCGGTGACACTAACTGCGCTCAGGTGGTATGTTACAGCACACGTACAGTGACACTAACTGCGCTCAGGTGGTATATAACAGCACAGGTGCGGTGACACTAACTGCGCTCAGGTGGTATATAACAGCACACGTACAGTGACACTAACTGCGCTCAGGTGGTATATAACAGCACAGGTGCGGTGACACCAAATGCGCTCAGGCGGTATATAACAGCACAGGTGCGGTGACACTAACTGCGCTCAGGTGGTATATAACAGAGCACACGTACAGTGACACTAACTGCGCTTAGGTGGTACAGTATATAACAGCACAGGTGCGGTGACACTAACTGCGCTCAGGTGGTATATAACAGCACACGTACAGTGACCCCAAATGCGCTCAGGTGGTATGTAACAGCACACGTGCGGTGACACCAAATGCGCTAAGGTGGTATGTAACAGCACACGTGCGGTGACCCCAAATGCGCTAAGGTGGTATGTAACAGCACACGTGCGGTGACCCCAAATGCGCTCAGGTGGTATGTAACAGCACACGTGCGGTGACACCAAATGCGCTAGGGTGGTTTGTAACAGCACACGTGCGGTGACCCCAGATGCTCTAAGGTGGTATGTAACAGCACACGTGCAGTGACCCCAAATGCGCTCAGGTGGTATGTAACAGCACACGTGCGGTGACCCCAAATGCTCTAAGGTGGTATGTAACAGCACACGTGCGGTGACCCCAAATGCGCTAAGGTGGTATGTAACAGCACACGTGCGGTGACCCCAAATGCGCTCAGGTGGTATGTAACAGCACACGTGCGGTGACACCAAATGTGCTAGGGTGGTATGTAAAAGCACACGTGCGGTGACCCCAAATGCGCTCAGGTGGTATGTAACAGCACACGTGCGGTGACCCCAAATGCGCTCAGGTGGTATGTAACAGCACACGTGCGGTGACACCAAATGCGCTAGGGTGGTATGTAACAGCACACGTGCGGTGACCCCAAATGCGCTCAGGTGGTATGTAACAGTACAGGTGCGGTGACCCCAAATGCGCTAAGGTGGTATGTAACAGCACACGTGCGGTGACCCCAAATGCGCTAAGGTGGTATGTAACAGCACACGTGCGGTGACCCCAAATGCGCTCAGGTGGTATGTAACAGCACACGTGCAGTGACCCCAAATGCGCTCAGGTGGTATGTAACAGCACACGTGCGGTGACCCCAAATGCGCTAAGGTGGTATGTAACAGCACACGTGCGGTGACCTCAAATGCGCTAAGGTGGTATTAAACAGCACACGCACAGTCAGAGCGACTGCGTTTCTGTGCAATTCAATGGCCACTTGCATTAACAGCAACTGCCTTTCTGTGCAAATAAATAGCACACGTGCAGTAACAGTTAATGCGTCTATGTGCAATTAACTAACACGTGTACACTAACACGTTAGAGCATCAAGCACAATCTCCTGCCTGACAGATACTATTAGCAGAACTAGCTAAGCTATACAGTTTATAAATATATTGACAACTCCTAGGGATGTCAATATATTCTCTACAAACTGTACATTTAACTATACTAACTAGTAGCCTCCCTGATCTATCTATCTATCTATCTATCTATCTATCTATGTGAAAAGACACTGTGGTAGATTCATGTACAATGGCGCATCGTTGCTCCGGCGTGGCGCATCTTTTTTCCGCTACGCCGTACCAGCGCGGAGAGGCATGTACTTTATTCATCAATGTTTCACTCACCTGCGCAGCGGTTTTTCGACGGCGTAAGGCGGCGGAACTGTAAGTGGGCGTCACCACATGCAAATGATGGTTTGACGGTGGCGCAGAGAGATCCGTACGGTGTATCTTAAACGGCACATGCGCACTGATGTCACCTGGCTGTCTGCCTCCTGTGCACATGCGCAGTACGGCGCCGACCTCACCACCAAGATCCGCCGCACCACTTCCTACTCCAGTGCATAAATACGCACACAGAAGCGCCACTCACTTGCAAAACGCGACCAGAATTTTTTTTGAATTGCCAGGGCTTTTGCATCCTGCTTTTTGCATTTAGGATGGCTGCACCAGAGACTCCCGCTGACCGTAGAATGTTAAATTTCAGCCCTCAGGAGAAGGCAGTGATCACTGATGGGCTCTCCCAACATGGTGCCCGCCTCTATGGGCCACAGAGTGCCAACACTGGGAAATCTGAGAAAACCCGCATTTATGCGTAACTAACCAGGCAGGTCAATGCTGTCGGTGTGGCGGACAGGGAGCCCAAGCACATCCGCAAGAAAATCAACGACATGCGGAGACTGGTCAAAGATAAGCTAGTGGCAATCAGGAAGCATGCCAGTGGCACAGGTGGAGGACCAGCCACAAGAATCACCCTGACGGCAAAGGACATGGTTGTGGCCAGGTTGCTGGATAGGGAGCTTGTGGAGGGTCTGCCGGGCTTCGAATCAGGGGATCAGCCTTTGAGGTCAGGTAAGTGTGTTTTATCTGCTTTGTGGTGTGTTGCATGGGTGGGGGGGGTATACATGTGACAAGTGTGTGGGTCCTCCAACATGTGATTGTTTTGTGTCATCCACAGATGTGCAGGATGGAGCTGGGCCGTCATTGGTTGCAGGGCGATCCACCCCATCCATGGTGGATATTGCCCCTACATCATTGCTTGAGGAGGTTGAGGAGGAGCACGTCTGGGTAGAAGAGGATGCTCTGTATTTGCTGGATGAGACCCCCATACCTGGCCCCTCCCAAACCCCCCCCCCTGCTAGATTCCCCATCAAGGGACCCCATCCCCTCCAGGGATACCCCATCAAGGGACCCCATCCCCTCCAGGGATACCCCATCAAGGGACCCCATCCCCTCCAGGGATACCCCATCAAGGGACCCCATCCCCTCCAGGGATACCCCATCAAGGGACCTCCCCTACAGCCGTCCTCCAGCCTCTCAGGCCTCTAGTAAGGCAAGGGAAAAAACACGAGGAGTCCCTGACGAGTTTGAGGACCATCTCGCAAGGGACCAAACAAGGCAGACACGCCATATTGGGTATCTTGTGGGTGATCTGCATTGTGTCGCAGATAGCCTGGCGTCCACGGCCGAGAGCCAGGCTGCTTGCACTGTGGCAGTGCAGGAAGCCATCACCCAGCAGGCTGGCCAGAATACCAATATCAATGAAAGTCTGCAGGATGTTGTTGCGAACGGGGCAGCCCTTCTGTCCTGCCTGTTGGACCTGCAGACCACAACATCTGGCCTGGTCTCTGAGGTCCGGATGCAGGCTGCCACCAATACCTACCTCCACCGGCTAGCCGTGGCAATGGAGGGCAGCCAGGCAGCCAGGGAGAGACTGGGGGAGGTTCAACCACCAGCCCCCCAGCCCCCCCACCTGTGGCTCGCCCCAGGCAACTGCGCCCCAGGAGCCTAGGGACAAGAAGGAGCCCATGACAGGGCCGTTGATTTATATTAATTTATGTTTGATACTCAGATTATGAGTTTTATTTATTTTTATATCCCTGCACACGGTGAGGAGTGCAGGCTACAGTGTGAATGTGGTGTGAATGTGTGGGGGTGACACAACTGCCATTAAGGGGTGTCACCCTCAGTCGTTGGTGAGAAATGATCACCACGACACGTGTGAATGGTGTATGAATGTACAGCAACATAATTGGAGCCGTGGCGTGGCGTTGCTGCTCCCAAGTCCCATGTGGTGTACTTTGGTCTAATCCAATTTGATGTGGATGTGGTGTGTGTGTGTTAGGGACCACAGTGTTGTGCATGCATGCATTCTCATTGTACATGATTAATGTGTGTGTTTAACGTGAAAAGTAGCCTACCACAAGGACCCTCCTGACTGCTCTTCCCTCAGCAGACGGGGGACCCTCGGGCAAGGGGGGATTGTGTGGTTCGGGGGTCAGGTCATCACGTAAGTCAATCTGCAGGCCCTTTCTCATGGCAAAGTTGTGCAGCATGCAACATGCACCGATGATATGGCACACGAAGTTTGGGGAATACAAGAGGGTACCCCCAGACTTATCCAGGCATCGGAAACGTGACTTCAGGAGGCCAAATGTGCGCTCCACCACTGCACGGGTTTTGATGTGTGCTTCATTGTATCTTTGCTCTCCTCTGGCTTGGGGATCCCGGAATGGAGTCATGAGATGGGGTCCAAGTGCATATGCCGCGTCACCTGGTAAGGAAAAACAGGAGGATGTTAGCAGTGCATGTGCCCCTTGTGATGTGTGCATCATGGGGGGGACAGTCATGCCTGCCACCCATGTCACTCACCAACCAGCCAGCTGTCCCCATACACGTTCTGTTCAAATTCTGTGGAGATGGTGCTTTGACGGTAGATGTAGCTGTCATGGCTGGACCCGGGGTCCTTGGCACTGACATGCCATATTAGGCCTTGGGCATCAACTATCACCTGTACATTGATGGAATGCCAATGCTTCCGATTGCAGTATATGTGCTCTGTGTCCAGGGGGGGCCGTAGTGCCACATGTGTGCAATCAATGGCCCCCACGGTGCGTGGGATTCGGGCAATTCTGTAGAAATCTGTCATTGCCTTCAGCCGCAGGTCCTCAGTGGTGGGTTTGATGATTTGGTTGGCCATGCGTCTGAGGATTGCTGGGATAACCTGGTGCACACATCTGCTCATGGAGGATTGTGACATCCCAGCCACCAATCCACTTGTTCTTTGAAAAGATCCACTGGCAAGGAAATGAAGTGTTGCCAGGACCTTCACCAGTGGCTGCACTGCTTGTGAGCGGTGTGTCTGGCTGGTGATGTCATCCTGCAGGGTTGTGGTTAGTTCCAGGATGGCTTCAGGGCTGAATCTGAATAGGCGAAACACCTCCAAATCACTCATGCCAAACACGTCAATGCGCGTTCGGAATATCCTCTCCCGTGTCCTCCTACGTGCACGTTGACGCTGTAGGGCTATGAGCAAGGCTGCCCCTGGCATGTTGGCAGACAGATGTGTTGTCTAGCAAGTGTTTTAGCTCAATTCCTCTGTAACAGTGTTGCTTTAGCTGCTCTCCAGCTGATCTGTTCAACTCCTGTGCAAAGTTACCCCTGCTTTATGAGGGGTGACTTTCCGCAGGAAATTGCAGTTACGCGCACCGGGTTACGCCGGCGCCGGACAAACGCACGTTTCTGAATCGGCGGTTCTCCCTCATTTGCATATTTGAATAGATAATGCATGGGAACGGTTGATCTGTCCCGCGTAAAGATGCGCCAAAGCCACGCCGGCGTGGAAAAATTACGCCGGTAAGAAGTAACCTATTTGAAGGCGGATCTGGTATAATAGGTACGGCGCATGGATCCGACAGCGCAAAGTAACAGTTACGCCGCGCATCTCTAAAAATGCCGGAGTAAGTGCTACATGAATCTACCCCACTGTGTCTCTATCTATCTATCTCTCTCTCTCTCTCTCTGTCTGTCTGTCTCACTTCTCTAAGCAAGCCGTAACACACTACACGAGGCCGCCTGGGAGGCGGCCTTTTATAGTGTGGGGCGTGTGCTAAAGCCCTGAGCCCTAATTGGCCAAAGCACCCAGGCTTTGGCCAATTAGGTCTCTTCGTTTTTTGGGCGCTGTGATTGGCCAAGCATGCGGGGTCATGGTGCATGCTTGGCCAATCATCAGCGAGCAACGCCGCAGTGAATTATGGGCCGTTGCGCGTCATTCGAATTTGGCGCGAACGACCCGATTTGTTCGTTTTCGACGAACGATCGAACAGCCGATGTTCGATGCGAACATGTGTTTGCATCGAACGCGAAGCTCATCCCTATATATATACTGTATATAAGGGCTTCCTGGGACACCTATCAGCGACTATTTTAAGCTCTGTGTTGATTATCTGATCTTAAAACACATTTTGTCTATACAAATGTAAAACCCATTTGAAGCAGGACAAATGCTGACCAGAAAGGAGGTCAACTGAAAGTTAAATGCACCTGATGATACATTTTAAATGATCTTAGAAGCATTTCAAATGGTTGTCAAACTGATGCCATCAACACAAACCCAAATCCCATTGACACAGGTCTTCGATGAAACTGAGTTCTCTCCTCAATACAGACATGTGACCTGACTTGGTATGTTATGGTAAATTATTGGAATAATTACTTCACATTGTTCTAGATCTGTGACTCATCTCCCATCTCTTTATTACCAATTGAAGTTATTTATAGGAGTTAATAGGTTGAGAAGAATACATCTGAGGAATTAAAAGTCAGGCATAAAGAGATATGTATGACAGATAAGATGACTAAAAAAAGCTGTGTTGACAAATGTATAAAATAAAATTGCCAAGATTTTAATACATCTGCTTGCTTAAATCTGGAATATAACAGATGGGAATACAAATTATGGAGAATGTCACTTTTAATAAAAGCAGAGAAGATAATCACTTACTACCTTTACTTTTAATTTTTTACCGTTGTAAAGGAATCAACAGATTAGTTTATCACAGAAATTAGCAAGCTAGATCTTCATACAAAGCCTGCAGAGATAACATTTTATTATCACATTTTATGTCAGACTGACCTATAAAAATGTAACACATAATGCACGAAATCTAAGAGTAGTAATATGCAGTACATAAGGTGTGCTGCATGTTATTATACAGTTTTTTTTTTTTTACTGGCTTTTATCATATTTTCTCATTTGATCCCTGTTTTTTGTTCCAATTGAATTATAGAAAGACAAAAATATGGCACACTAGCCTTGTGTGTTTATCCAAAAACACAATTTATTTAAAGGATAACATTTGTATATTATACTTTTAAACAAAATGTAAAGGACTCATCTCATATATTAAAAAGTAAACAGCCAGAACCTGTTAGTGCCCCTAAGTGGGCTTATGAGGACGCCACAGATATACTGCCTGTTACTGTTGTTGTAATATATATATATATATATATATATATATACCCAGACATATTTACGACCCATACCAGTGCATGCACAAAAAGACATGCACCCACACTTGTCCACGCACACCCTCAAAACGCATGGGTATGAGACTATAAACATGCATGGGCATGTCATCTGTACAACTAACTATAACACAAGGAATGAACATGGAACGGCTCAGACCTACATTGCCACATGAACTTCCAAGTCCTCATTTAGCCTTTTGGGAATAAGACTCCCCAAACTATAAATCCAATATATTTCCCTGCTACAGAGCTTTTTGTGTTTTCTACCACTGTCCAGATCACCTATAATAGATTCAATGCCAAAGAGCCTCAAGCCAGTTAGGTCTTTTTTATGTCTATAAAGTGTAAATATTTGTCACTGCCATTTAATATGCTGCATTTTTGTTTTGCAAACTGTGACTCTCAGGCAGGTCAAAAAGTGTGGCATAAGTAAAGATCACATGGACAGATCATCCCATAAATGACATATTGGGAGGGGGTGTCACCGACCGGAGACAGTGATGGACGCTTGAGCTCTTAGCGCTGCAGACAGGGGACACAATCCAGCGATTGGGCCGTCACCCTCGCTCCTTTTGCGGACATCCACGTAGCAGACACTCCAGAAACCACAATGAACGTCTCCCGGAAAAGAATGACGAACCACATACCCCAGAAACTCACGGAGTTCGCCTACAAGCCAGCGGTGAGGAGCTATGGGGGACAAGATGGCGCCAGTCCGTCAGCGCCGCCGGATTCCTATACAGATCTTCCAGACGAATACCCGGAGATATCGCCAGAAGCAGGTACTCCTGAATTGTCCACATGTCCCTTGTGTACTGACACCCTCCCTAGCAGCCCAGCAAAAGCTAAAACGAGGCTGGACGCACAGCTGCAGCGGCCGCCACACATGCAAATCGAGGCCCAGGCTTTTACCCCCTTCTCTCTAACCAGGCCCTACACCCCTCCATGGTATCCTTCCCCACGTCAGGCCAGCCTGTCATGGACACAACCCTGAAGGACATACTACTCTCCCTGCAAACTTCCCTCATGACAGACCTCTCCTCCTTGTTTGCTAAAATTGTGTCTAATGTTGAAGTAGGCCTAACTGACTGTACTTCCACTGTCAATGAGGTTATTGATTGCTTTGAGGATTTAGAAGACAGGCCCCAGCTCCGTACACAGGGATCCAATTTTTCCCTGATCTCTCCAAGTTCACTCTTCAGCAAAGACGCCAACTGAGCCCTATTACCAAAGGCCTGCAAAACCACAAAATTCCCTACAAATGGCTATCCTCCTCATCACCAGGAATGGCCAATCACATGCTGTAAACGACCTGGAAAAAGGCCTACGTCTCCTTCACGCCTGGGGTATTCTACCAGACCCACCCAAACCCACTCCAATTGAATGACGACCACATACATCCCGCAGAACCTCGGATCGCTCCCGTACTTGAACGATGTCCTCCTCTACACCTCATGAGGCCAATCATCACATTGCCCTTATGTTCCCCTGATCTCTGCAATGGTTATTCTTTTGGATCGATAGTTCGCTGTGCCATTTGACTTTTTCCCCTCACTTAGAGGACTTCACGGTGCTTGACACCCCCTCTGCATCCTACACACCCTGTGGAACCACAGGACAGTTACGCTACTCCACTAGCGTGCAAATCACGATTGTCTTTTACAGTTATATTTTTACTCTATTTTTTTGAGACTTTGTTTTTGTTGTTTAACGTATTGCTCTATTCGCAGACTACTGAAACGTACTACGTCAGGTCCCTGGCTTGCCACCAGTTTACTGCACTGCCTTGCCCTCAACCACCGGCTGCTGTAGTCTGTAACGCCTAACTGTAAGTGTTTCTCCTTAATCACGCTACCCACATTCCCTCACGATGCCATTCTCCATTCTATCCCTGAATATCAATGGTTTAAACCACCCAGCAAAATGACACTCACTGTGGAGGACCACCACGGCTCTTCACAGTGACGTCCTATGTGTACAGGAAACCCATCTGCTGTCCACAGCTACCTCCCTCTGCAAGCACAACAAATTCTCCCAAGTCTTCCATGCCTCCCATTCTACTAAGACCAGAGGAGGTATGATTGCAATAAGAGACACAGTAGACTTTCAACTCCTTAATCTCACCTCAGACCCTGAAGGTCGCTTTATAATTCTTACCTCCAACATCAACCGAGCCCCCTACACCATCGTTAACTTATATGCCCCAAACTCCCATCAAATGCGATTTCTAAGGATGGTAATGCGCAAAGTCAGGTCAATCCGGGCAGGCCATCTAGTACTTTGCGGGGACTTCAACCTGGTTCCCGATACAACTCTAGACTCCACTTCTGCCGCAAAGCGGCGTGAATCGCCTTTGAAACATTTTCTTCCCAACCACGACCTGTACGATGTGTGGAGGTGCCACCATGGCTCCGAACGGGACTTCACGTTTTTCTCCTCCAGACATACCACGTACTCCAGAATAGATCTATTCTTGACGTACAAGTGGTCCTTGCAGAAAATTTGTAAATCAGACATCCACACCACGACATGGTCGGATCATGCCCCCATATCCATTACAATTGAAGACTCCAGCCCACAATGTAACACATATCTGTGGCGGGCAAATAACTATATCATTCAACAAAATGAGTATGCCTCAGAAATCTCTGAACACATCAATGATTACTTTAAACTAAACGAAGGCTCCGTTCCCGATCCTGCTGCGGTGTGGAGCGCACACAAGGCGTTTGTGAGGGGTGTAATGATTAAACTCAGTTCCCATCATAAGAAAAAGAGGACGCAGCATCTAGACGAACTGACCTCTCAAATTGCTGACCTAGGATCCAAACATAAGGCCAACCCTCGAAAGCCCCAGACAGACCAATTGTTGTCCATCAGACAGGAGCTTAGAACCCTGCTATTACACTCCTATGAATTCCTCCATAGGAGACTGAAGGCCACTACCTACTCTACTTCAAACAAAGCGGGGAAACAATTGGCTCAACACCTTAAGGGAAGGTGGGTTAAATCTAAAATTACAAGACTATTCCACCCTCACACGCAATGCTGATGACCTGTACAACCTGAAACCGGACCCCCATACCCCACAACCTGCGCAAGTAGATATTGACCGATTCCTCCGTGACCTTAACCTACCTAAATTGACAACTTCCCAACTTGACACCCTTAATGCCCCATTCACAGTCCAAGACATTAAGTCTGCCATAGACTCCTTGCCTAACAGTAAAGCGCCCGGACCCGATGGCCTGACTAGAGAATATTATAAGCGATTCTCTGACATCCTAGCCCCACACCTCACAGAGGTGTTTAATAGTGCTGCCTCCTCTTCCTCTTTTGCGACTGAATATTTGAAAGCATTGGTTGTAACGATTCCAAAACCAGGTAAGGAGCCGGATCTCCCCCAAAACTTTTGTCTGATATCCCTTCTTAACCTTGATCTCAAGGTTTACGCCAAAACAATAGCCACACGCCTGATAGATGTCATGCCCACTCTAATCCATAGGGACCAGACTGGCTTCACGAAAGGTAGACAATCCTCAGATGCCACCAGAAGGCTGGTTGACCTCATTCATCACGCCGAGACCAGCGGAACGCCTTCTCTGCTTCTCTCATTGGATGCAGAGAAGGCGTTTGACAGAGTCCATTGGTCGCACCTTAGAGCAGTACTCAGTAAATTTGGTTTTCAGGGCCACATATTATCCGCCATTATGGCACTATACTCCGATCCCTCTGCCCAAGTATTCGCTGAAGGTATGCTTTCTCGCCCCTTCGACATCACCAACGGCACGTGGCAAGGCTGTCCGTTGTCCCCTCTAATCTTCAACATGGTTATGGAACCATTAGCGGAACATGTTCGGTCTCACTCAAACGTCTCGGGCATGCAAATAGGTCCAACCTCACATAAGATCAGCCTATTCGCTGACGACGTCATATTGATTCTCACAGATCCGACTTCTTCCCTGACAGCAGTACAGAAATTGCTTGACTGGTTTAGTGCAGTCTCATATTATAAAGTGAACGCGACCAAATCCTTCATACTAGACATCAACATAGACGCTACTACGAAGAATCTACTCCAGTTACAGTACCCATTTAAATGGGCAAACACTGCCATATCCTACCTAGACATTGAGCTACCGAGATCCCTTAAGAATCTCTATTCATGCAACTTCCTTCCTCTACTTAACAACATACAAACGTACACTTCCCAACTGGCCAAACACAAACTGTCATGGTCGGGCAGACTGGCGGCATTCAAAATGATATGCCTCCCTCGAATATTATATTTCTTTAGAACACTTCTGATACCCTTGCCGGCGTCCTTTTTTAGAGCCCTCTAAACGCTACTAAATTGGTTTTTATGGAAAGACAAATGCCCTAGATGTGCACATATACAAATGACTAAACACAAGATAGCGGGTGGCACTGGATCCATAGCTTTTGGAGATTATCACTTAGCAGCAGTGCTAGCACAACTCCCCACCTGGTTTCAACCCCAACCAAGCGCACCCTGGGGCCAATTAGAAGCCCTCACTCTCATGCTCTCCCGCCCCAACTTACAAAAGTGGCTTTTGAGTACTCCCCTTGGAGCCCCCATGCCATCAACTATATCCCCACCCATGAGAGCATCAGTTCTCGCATGGAAGAAAATGATCAAAATAATGAACTATGTACCAGATACCCCACAATACCTTATACGTCTAGAAGTCCTCCACTACCTATCTCCGGACTTACCACTCGCCACCTGGAAACACAAAGGGATTCATTCACTCCAGCACTTACTTCAAAACGCCCGCCTTAAACCCTTCTCTGTCCTACAATCCAAGTTCCAACTATCTGCCACTGACCACTTTACTTTCCTTCGCATACATCACTGTTTGGAATCTCTTGAGACTCCTCTATACGGTATCCATCCGAAAACATGGAGATATCTCACTAGTCCCACGTCTGGGATCAGAGGTATATCCTACTTCTATAACACCTTGCACCACAAACGTACCTTCACCAAGTCACGCAAACACCAGAGATGGGAAGCTGATTTAGCTCTCACCTTTGATGTTACCTAATGGCAACGAGCGCTCGAAGCAGTCTACAAATTCACCAAGTGCTCGACCCTTTGGAAACTCACACAGAAGATTTCTCTTAGATGGTATATGACTCCATCCCGGATAGCATCCTTTGGCACTCATGTCTTTAACATGTGCTGGAGATGTGGTACTGCACTGGGAGATATGTTAAATATCTTCTGGTCTTGCCCCGCCATTCAAAAATACTGGAGCGACATCTTTGGATTCATATCACAAATCGCTAAAACCCCGATACCCCCATCACCTGCACTTGCACTTCTAAACCTGACCATTGATGATATGCCCTTCCCTATTAGACATGTTACCACTCATATATTGCTTGCAGCCAGGCTCTCCATAACAAGACTTTGGAAATCCACCGATATCCCAACCCTGACTCAGACTAAGGAACTGGTAGCCCTACATTACAACTACGAGACAATAACTGCCTCCACTAGACAACAGGTTACGAGTCATCACACTGGTTGGCAACCATGGTCCGATTGGCTTACAACCACATTTAGCAATGCTTAAGTGATTTATAGACTGTATAGACTTTATTCTTGACCGAGCAATGCGTTAGATTGTTCACTGTTTTCTGTCTGGAACTTATAATCTCAGCTTCCTTGTGTAATTCGCTGATGGTTGGACACCACAGGCGAGGTCTTCCCGCCCTGGCGACACTAAAGTTCCCCTTAGGAGTGCCGCTACGGTGAAGGGCCTAATTGTACTACTGTTATTGTTATCCGACCTTGCTTTTGTTGTTACCGTTATTATATTAGGATACTATTTGCTAGTGACCATGCTACGTATTCCATATTTTCTAATGTTCAACGTTTTTACTCGACGTGCAATATTTAATTGAACATGGTATTCTCTGTAATTTCTGTAAAACCCAATAAAATATTTGTTTAAAAAAAAATGACATATTGGGTACTGCAATTTATAAATTGCTTAAATGCATCATTTTTATTATATGTCCCCATGACCTCTTTCTGCAATTTCACATGAACCTGCATGTACCGCAATTCCCTATCCACAACTATAATTCCCTTTTTGGTCAAAAATTGTGCCCCACTGGTTTAAGCTCTGAGGCCGCATACACACGGAGGGACATGTCCCTCGGAGATGTCTGCTGAAACGGTCAGTCGGACCAGTTTCAGCAGATAAATTCGATCGTGTGTACGCGGCCTTACTGTTAACAGTTTTTCACCTAACTAGGGTTAATCATGCCTCTTATACCACTGGGCCTCCTAAAAATGAAATTTGGTCTAGCTAGGATCTTGTTTTAATATATTTCAATTTTTCTTGAAGATTTGTTAAAGGGGTAGTTCCCCCAAAAACCTTTTTTTTAACACTGATTGAGGCTCGTTTTGTCAAGGGGAATCGGGTGGTTTTTTTTTAGAAATGAAGCCGTACTTACCGTTTTAGAGATGCATCGTCTCCGACGCTTCCGGGTATGGTCTCCGGGTCTAGGCGTTCCTATTTGATTGACAGGCTTCCGAGGTCGGATACATTGCGTCACGATTTTCCGAAAGTAGCCGAACGACGGTGCGCAGGCGCAGTATAGAGCCGCACCGTCGCTCGGCTTCTTTCGGCTACTCGTGACGCGATGTATGCGACCGCCGGAAGCCTGTCAATCAAATAGGCACGCCCAGACCAGACGATCATACCCGGAAGCGACGGAGACGATGCATCTGTAAAACGGTAAGTACTGCTTAGTTTCTAATAAAAAAAACACCTGATTCCCCTTGACATAACGAGCCTCAATCAATGTTAAAAAAAGGTTTTTGGGGGAATTACCCCTTTAAGTTTCAAAGGCTCTGTTATTATACCTTCTACAGAAACACAGTTGGTTCTCCACTGTGTTCAATGTAGGTTAACTAGACTTGAGTTTTTTCTGTGTACTTTGGGCCAGATTCACGTACATTGGCGCATTTTTGGACCGGCGTAGTGCAACTCCTTTAAGTTAGACTGGCTTAATTTCGAGGCGCAAGTACCGTATCCTCGTAGTATTTTCGGCCAAATTTGCACTGGTGCAATGTAAATTCCGAGGCGTAAGGCGGTGTAATTCAAAGTAAAAAGGACGTAGGCGTGTTCCATTGAAATGAGCCGTGACCCCATGCAAATGAAGGGCCGGCCAGACTGGCATGTGCACATGAAGCAGACTATGGTTAGCACCTCTCTGAGCATGCTCAGAACTAGGCACGGCACAATCAGTTAGATAGGAACTAGGCCCGTCAGACTTAGTGAGCTATGCACAGTGCTTAAATAGACCGAGAGAAATGCCTTTCCATTGCAAAAGTACATCCAATTTTGTGTCGTGTCGGTGTGTATATATATATATAAAATATTAAATAAGATAATTATAATAATATTAAAATTAGTAAATTTATATTAGTTAAAAAATATATATATATACAGTATGTATTATATTAATTATTATAAAATATATACTAAACAGAAAAAAATGTATATAAAATATATATTTACCCATTAGGGTGAAAAGAGCCACTGGCAAGGAAATGAAGTGTTGCCAGTACCTTGCCCAGTGGTGGTGGGCAGATCCTCTCCCGTGTAAGAACAGGGGAGTCCGCGCTATGGGGAATAAAGTAGCTGTTGCCTCCCAGTAGGATCCCTATGTGGGGAGCTAATATAAATATGAATAGTAGAAAGGGAAATGGCGCTGCTAAATTAATACCTTTGTCGGGTATATCTGTGGGGTGAGCCCAATGGTAATAGGCCCCCCTTTTGGCTGGAATTAGGGTGCAATTGGAGAGATACCCTGTGTTAATAGGAGGGTAGATGTTGGTTCCTCAGCTTCCACTAATTTCTGTGAAATTGAGTAAAGGTGGATTAATTAGGTCAGGAGCCTGTGCAGGCCAGCAGGCCCAAAGATTGCTAAAGTAAAATGATCCTATGCTGCTATAAGGATGCCAATTGTGACCGATGCACCCTAAACCATATAAAACAAAGAAAAAAATGTGTCTCTAGAGTCTACTAGGTAGGAATCCCTACTAGTGTGGTTACTAGTGTAATCAACCACACTAGTAGGGATTCCTACCTATTAGACTCTAGAAACTGGCCTGCACAGGCTCCTGACCTAATTAATCCACCTTTACTCAATTTCACAGAAATTAGTGGAAGCTGAGGAACCAACATCTACCCTCCTATTAACACAGGGTATCTCTCCAATTGCACACTAATTCCAGCCAAAAGGGGGGCCTTTTTCCATTGGGCTCACCCCACGCATATACCTGACAAAGATCCTCTCCCGTGCCCTCCTCCGTGCCCTCCTCCTTCTGCGCTCATCTAAAGTCAGTAGTATATCTATGAGCAAGGATGCCCGTGGCATGTTGGCATACAGATTAATGTCCTACAAGTGTGGCTGCTCAGCTCGGCCCTAATGGTGTTGCTTTTGCTGACATGTAGACGGATTGTCTAATTTTAAACCTGCTTTTATTTGGTCTAATTTTAGACTGGCCGTGCAGCTGATAAGCACATTGTGTAGACTGCACCGCACAAACTTACTTTTGTGGATCCCCGTAACTCCCGCATTTGCATATTTGCATAGCAAATCAATGGTGTGTCTAGTGCAGTTTTGCACGCACTCTGCGCCGGTCTATCCAAATTACGTCGGTCTAAAAAATGTGGATTTCAGGCGTATATCGTTTTGGGGATACGGTGCATAGATAAGCGTGTGCATTTTTAGACTTACGCGTGCCTAACTCGTGATACTCCGGAGTAAGTGCTTTGTGAATCTGGCCCTTTGTTTATAGCGTGTCCTATAGTTAAGGTAGGCCTCCTTAATTAATGAGGCCTCAAAGAATTTATTCTTCAAAACCAGGCTTTGTTTCTCAAAGTAAATTTTTTTTCAGCCTCAACCTATAAAATTGTCCATAGGGGACATTGTGGGTCCATCTAGTATGGTGGTTGCTCTCTGTGTGCAGGTAAGAGTTACCTGTCATCAGTTTGAAGTGTGTTTTAGAGAAGAAACTGTGATCGGAATCCACACTTAATTCAAGGCCCAAAAATATTAGGTTGATATCATCTACTTCATAAGTAAAGCTGATCCTCAAGGGCTTATTTTGGCAGTGGACCAAGAATCCCTCTAATGTGCTGATTTTGTCACCCCAGATGATTAGAAAGTCATCAATATATATAGTATACAGGACCAGGTTCACTCCATATTGATTATTGTTCCAGATATACAAATATTTCCAATACCCCATAAATAAGTTGGAATAGCTAGGGGAGAACCTGGCTCCCATAGATGTGCCCCTTACCTGTCTGTAGTACTCGTCCAGGAACACAAAAGAGTTGTAAGAGTACTGTAAGGCTCCATTCATAATTGTACGACTCCAAAGTTGCACGACGGTCTAACTTTGATGCAACTTTGGATAAGGCTCCATTTACACTTGCACAAATTGTCATGCAACTTTGGACATCAATATCACATGAAGATCCTCCTGCTGGCCTATAAAAGGCTGCCACTGTCTGATCCAAATTGCTGGATTGTCTTCACCCTTCCTGAGTCTCTGTATTACTGCTGTTTGGATTTTCTGTTGTGACCCGGCTTGTTCCTGACCTGTCTGATCCGCTCTCCTGGTTTGACCCCCTGGCTTGCTTTACTGACTTGTTACCTTCTCCAGCACCTGATCCCGGCTTGTTTCACAGACTTTGCTTCGGTTATCTGTTCCTGCCTGTTTTCCAACACCGGGCCTTTGGCTTGTCTCCATTGCTGCAAACCTGCATCTCCTGCCTGGATCCACAGTGTTTGATCCCCAGCCGGCTTCCACTGTTGTTCCTTGTGCACACCTTGCCAAGTGTTACCGAGGACTCCTAGAGACTGTAGCCCAGCAGTGTTTCCTGTATTCTCCAGTATTCTTCAGGCACTCACCAGCTCTTCTCTCCTGGTGTAACGCCTCTGCGGTTAAACTCGGGATTTAGGCTTTATGTGTGGATTCCAGCTTGGAGGCTTCTCAGGTTTGACAGCATTGTTATTGATGATATGGGAAATTGGGAAAGGTCCAGTGTATTGACGCCCGAGTTTCTTTGACGGTATTTTAAGGCGTAAATTCCGAGTGGAAAGCCAGACTAAATCACCAACCTTGTATGTAGGGGGTAGTCTTCTATGAGCATCATAGTATTTTTTTTGTCTTTGTTGAGCCGCTTCAAGATTGGAGCGAAGAGTACTGAGAGTCTTCTTCAGGGTCAGAAGATAATGTTGCGCAGCTGGAACATTATTAGTAAGGGAAGAAGATGGTAAACTGCTGGGATGGAAACCGTAATTTGCGTAAAATGGTGAGAAAAGAGAGGAAGAGCTTGTGGCATTGTTATACGCAAATTCCGCAAGTGGCAGTAGATGGAACCAGTCGTCCTGCAGATGATGATGCAATAGCATCGTAGGTACTGTTCCAGTGTCTGGTTGACACGCTCAGTTTGCCTGTTTGTCTGAGGATGGTAGGCAGTTGACATTCGATGATCTATTCGTAAGGTGTGACAGAGGGCTCTCCAGAATTTGGAAATTAACTGGGAGCCACGGTCTGAGATGATTTGGGAAGGTAATCCATGAAGCTTAAGAATGTGGGAGATGAAAGCTTTAGCTGTCTCTAAAGATGTTGGTAATTTCTTTAGGGGAATAAAGTGAGCCATCTTCGTTAATAAGTCAACTGTGACCATGATGGTATTAGCTCCTTGTGACTTCGGAAGATCGACTATGAAATCCAAGGATATGACATCCCATGGTCTGTCGGGTATTGGGATAGAAGTTAGAAGACCGTAGGGAGGTTTCCTTGAGTGTTTATTGGTGGCACAAATCACACATGAACTGACATAATTTTGAACAGTTTTGGATAAGTGGGGCCACCAGTAATCTCTTTTGACAAGGTGAATGGTTTTGCTAACACCAGGATGACCCGCCAGTGGAGAATCGTGGAGTTGTTTAAGGAGTTTGAGTTGTACATCAGGTGGAATGTAAATCTTGTTGTTGAAGGTGTATAGTCCATTGGGTTGTCTTATGAGACCTTTTGGTAATTGGGAAGGATCCTTGGAGAGACTTTGAGTAAGCAACTGTTTAAAAGTGGTAGATGCCCCAATGAATCGGTTGGGAGAAATAATGGAAAGTGGGGGAATCTCAGTTGTTTGGTCTTCGTACATCCGTGAAAGAGAGTCAGCCTTAACATTTTGTGTACCTGGTCGATAGGAAATGACGAAATTAAATCTGTCAAAAAATAGGCTCCATCTAACTTGGCGAGAGGACAGGGTCTTACAGGCCTTGAGATGCTGTAAATTGCGATGGTCTGTGAGGATTGTGATAGGGTATGTGGAACCCTCCAATAGATGTCTCCAGTTAGCTAAAGCAACTTTTATAGCGAGGAGTTCCTTTTCCCCAACAGGGTAGTTCTTCTCGGCTGGTGTTAAGGTCCTGGAGTAAAAGGCAACTGGATGTGAAGGATCGGATAAGGTTGGTCTTTGGGAAAGTACAGCTCCCAAGGCGAAATGTGAGGCATCAACCTCTAATGTGAAATGATAAAGAGGGTTAGGGATTTGAAGTATTGGAGCAGAGGTGTACTTAAGCTTGAGTGTGTCAAAGGATCTCTGTGCCTCTTCAGACCAAGAAAAAGGTGTCTTTGTGCTGGTTAGAGCAGTTAGTGGTTTTACAATAGTTGAGAAATCTTTAATACATTTTCTGTAATAGTTAGAAAATCCTAGGAATCGCTGAAGAGCCTTCCTCGAATGAGGAACCGGCCAGGATAGGATGGACTCGACTTTGGAGGTGTCCATCTGGATACCTTTAGGAGTAATAAGATATCCGAGGAAGGAGATACTAGATTGGGAGAAAACACATTTTTCGAGTTTTGCGAATAGGGAGTGGGTTCTGAGTCTGGCCAAGACCCAACGCACATGCTTGATGTGTTCCTCGGGAGTGTCAGAAAAAACTAAGATGTCATCCAGGTAAATAACAACACAGATGTTGAGCAAGTCGTGAAAAATATCGTTGATGAACCACTGAAATGTGGCGGGTGCATTGCACAAGCCAAATGGCATTACCAAATATTCATAGAGACCGTACCGAGTTTTAAAAGCAGTCTTCCATTCATCACCCGGACGGATCCTGATCAAATTGTAGGCACCCCTGAGGTCTAGTTTTGTGAAAATTTTGGCGGATTGGAGACGCTCGATAAGTTCTGGGATTAATGGTAGGGGATATCTATTCTTTATAGTGATGCTATTAAGAGATCGGTAGTCAATAATTGGTCTGAGGGAATTGTCCTTATTTTTAACGAAGAACATTGCTGCGCTTGCTGGAGAGGTGGAAGGGCTGATGAAACCTTTCTTGAGGTTCTCGTCCAGGTATTCTTTGAGGTGTACGAGTTCTGGTTGTGACAATGGGTAGATTCGTGCTGTAGGGATTTGACTATCTGGAATGAGATCAATAGGACAATCGTAAATGCGGTGTGGGGGGAGTTGTTCAGCATTGGCCTTACAGAAGACATCCGCGAAATCTTGTAAATAAGCTGGGAGAATAGCCTGATGAATTTCCGTAGATGAGATCGAATAAATTGGATAGCAAGTTTCCTTACAGTAATTGGACTGTAGGGTTAAGGAACTGGTTGACCACTGGAAGGTAGGTTGGTGAAGGCGTAGCCATGGTAGGCCGAGAACTATTGGGAATACAGGTGACGTAATAACGTCGAAGACTAGAGTCTCAGTATGGCCAGTTGCACAGGTCACCAGGAGGGGGATAGTTTGGAGTAAAACAGGGCCAGAGGAGGAGCTAGAACCATCAATAAAAGTGAGAGACACAGGGAATTGCTTACACACATAAGGAATTTTATTAGATTCTAAAACCTTTGAATCTATAAAATTACCACAGGCACCGCTGTCAACCATTGCGTTAATGTTAGTCCTTTTTTGATCCCACTGTAAGGTAATGGGAAAGAAAATGTATTGGTTAGAGGTTGTTCTACTAGAAATGAGCTTGCTAATGTGAAGAAAATTACCTTCTGAGTTCCTCTTAAGGAGGGGACAGTTGGACACAAGATGGTCTGGGGCTGAGCAGTATAGGCAGAGGTTTTGAGCCCTGCGGCGTTGCTTCTCAACGGAGGACAAAGGTCCTTTAATGGCACCAAGTTCCATAGGCACACCCTTGGGGGGTGATCCGGACCTCTTGAAAGGTGTTGGGAGGTATGTATTAGCTCGTTCGGCCTTTCTCTCTCGGAGGCGTCGATCAATTGAAATGGAGAGATGCATAAGATCTTCTAAAGTTGCTGGGATTTCAACACGGGCAATCTCATCCTTCATCGCATCCGTTAAGCCTAAGCGAAACTGATTCCGGAGAGCAATGTCTGACCACTGGGTCTCCCTGCACCAACATTTGAATTCAGATATATAGTCCTCAACTGGTCTTTTCCCTTGTTTGAGATTTCTGATTGAGTTTTCTGCAGTGAGTTGCTTATTAGGGTCATCATATAATAGCGACATCTCATTCAGGAATGTGTCGAATGCACCCAGGAGGTCCCCATGCTCTTCTAAGTAGGCGTCAGCCCAAATTCTGGGTTCTCCTTTAAGGTAGGAGATTAAGGTCAGAATACGGACTCTATCGGAGGAAGTAGGTGCGGGGGCGTAACTCAAACATTAGACGGCACGAGTTGATGAACTGGCGAAAGAGCTTTCTATCTCCAGAGAAGGTTTCTGGGGGGCAGACCTTAGGCTCAGGTCTGTCTCTCGCTTGCGCCAGATTTTGATTCCGGAGGGCATCATTCTCCAAACGAAGGTCATTTAGAGAAGTGGTAAGGGTCTCAACCCTTTGAGAAAGTCCAACTAAGTGATTGGCAAGATCTGCTGGATCCATTTTAAAATTTTAAAAAAAAAACGTCTTTGGGTTCGGTTATTATGTAACGCCTCTGCGGTTAAACTCGGGTTTTGGGCTTTATGTGTGGATTCCAGCTTGGAGGCTTCTCAGGTCAACCACCAACCTCTCTCAAGATGAACTGAGAGCTGGGGTTAAATCATCACAACCTCCGGTGGAACAAGATAGTAAGACTTAGCTTATTAAATCATAGGCTAGTATTCAAATAACAAAGTATAAGTCTCTTAAGAAGTATATGGCAGTCCTGCTTGGTAAGGTAATGAATTTAACATAAGCTGAGCTTGTATAAGTAGGGGTTAAAACCCAGTGTCAGTGATATCTACAGACATGCATAGAATATGACAGGTCTCCAAGTGATGATTAGCAGCTACAGAGAGAATACACACAGTCCTTCTACATAGGGAATACTACTGTTAGTATGATTGATATTTCCTGGTAACAGGGTACTTGCGGTTTTGGCTGAGGCCAGGGGTTAATCCTGTCAGCTTGATCTCTCCTTATGCAGATGCAGGTTCCATGATGAAGATCCACTAGGAGGGGATCTGGAGGTCTTAGCTGGATTCAGACAGGGCAGGTAGTTCAGGCAAGTTGGGAGTCCTCTGGTCTGGAGAGACAGCAGGGCTGAGGCAGCTTGCAGGGATCCCAGGTGGCGGCAGGGGTTCAACGAGAATAACCGAACACCATGCCGCCGAACCTAGGGGTTTAAATAGCCCGGGTGATTGTGAAGGAGATGGGCGCGCGCACTGGGACGCACTTCCGCGTTCCAGCGTGGAGCGCAGACGTCCGCGCACCGGAAGTGACGTGGACAGGTCACAGAACGGAGCGCAGCTGTCAGCAAAAGATACAGCTGCGCTCGGATTGCAGATAGTAACGGCAGTAACGTTACACCTGGATCCATCTGGCAACCTGTGCTTCTCTGGGCACTACACTCTCTGTACCCGACCTCAGGGGTGTACTGCACCTAGCCGCAAGGGGAGCCCTCTCGGCATTTCGGCCTCCAACCAGGTACTTGACAGTCACAGAGAAATTTGTCATATCTGTCTCATAGAAACCCTCTTGTCTCTGCTATATAAAATTACTTGTCGTGGCTTCTTTTTCCTTTTACTTCTACTTCCTTGTCCCTTGTTTGCCTGTCTGATAATAACATCAGAGTTCTGTTTGAGACTCTTCAGGGGACCACTATCTATATTAGAAGAGAAATGTCCCATTGTTCCTCTGGCATTGTTGCACAGCTGTTTTATTTGTGCATATACTTGTAAAAGATAGTGTGACAGACAGCCCCTGTCAGTTGTCAATGGTGTGTATCTACCACATAGAATTTTAAGGTTCATAAGATAAATGGGGGGAAGTAAGAGGTCTGTAGCAGGATGCAAGGGGTTAAGCACTGGCCACACCTTGATGCCCACCTGGGGTATAATTTGTTTTCCCTGGGGTAATCAGTGTTGGTGATGAGAAAGGAGACAAGCAGGCTGTGAGGTAACATGTTTGCAGGACTGGAGCAAACCCAGCATGGTCTATTTACTAGCTTGGAGGCTTGAACCTGTGTTGTTGGACTTCTGTTTTGGACTGTATTTCTTATCCCTACGTAAGAAATCCTTTTGTTTGCTGTACATGCTGACCAATAAAAAAGGGCAGGAAGCCCTTTAAACTTACATGCGGCTTGAATTACCTCTGTGCAAGCTCTCCTCTTGAAGCTGAGCCTCACAGTACAAATACAATTGTCTTTGGCCCAATGGGAAAATAAGGTGGATGTACTGTAGATCTGAAATGACTGTGCCTGATATTAATTTCTCAATTGGTGAGATGTAGGAGTTTTCGTATATCGTTACATCAGCACTACAAATAGAGGCTTTCTAATGCTTCAAGGGCAATTTCTTCAAATGAACACAGAGGATTACTTTGTATATCCACCTTATTATAATTTCCTTTGTTAAGCGCATTAATATCTCTTCAAAATCAGATTGTTTGCAAATTTGTCTATAAATAATTAGGGGGAGCAAAATTCAGACGCTTCCAAGGCAAAATGTGTTATTTTTCTGAAAAGATTGGGCCAGATTCAGGTACATCTGCGCATTATTGGACTGGCGTAGCGCACCGCCTTTACGTTAGACTGGCGCAATGTAGCGGCGCAATCACCCTATTCTCGTCGGTTTTACGCAGAAATTTGCGCCTGCGCAATGTTATTTCTGAGGCGCAAGGCGGAGTAATACAAATTGGGAAGAACGTGGGCGTGTTACATTGAAATGAGCCGTGACCCCATGCAAATGAAGGGCCGGCCAGCTCGCGCATGCACGCTTGAAGCAGACCATGTCAGCACCTCTGTGCGCATGCTCCCAACTCGGGAACAGCGCAATCAGTGAAATTGGAAGTGGACTAGGGCAAAATCATGAACTACGCAGACAGCATAAATAGACAGACAGAAACGCACTTCCTTTGCAAAAGTACATCCCTTTGTATCCCTCCCTATACAGCAAGGTGCTTTTGTTATGTTGTTAGTTGCGTTGTGGTTTGTCTTTGTGATATTTGTGGACTGTGTGATCTAGTGTTTGTTAGAAGATATTTGTAAGTGATTTTTGGTGACTGCTTGTGAGAGTTTTTGGTTGATAGTTTTTTGTTCGTTTGCTTTCTTGCTTGATTTTTCCTGCTTGTTTTTGTGAGTGATTTTTGCTGCTTGTTTTTGTGAGTGATTTTTGCTGACTGTTTGGGAGAGAGTTTTTGTATGAGTATGACGGAGAGAAAGAGGAAGTTCAATTTTACTTTGGGGGAGAAACAAATTCTTGCCCGGGCCATTTCCCAATATGGGCGTTTCCTCCACGGCCTGGAGAGTGCCAACACCACCCCGGCCTGGAGGCGTGATATCTTGCAGAACATTACTGACGAGGTGAATGCATCGGGGGGGGGGAGACCCGGACCCGGATTGAAAAGAAGATCAATGACCTCCGACGTCTGGTCAGAAAGAAGCTGGCCAAAATGTTAGCCCATGCCAGGGGCACAGGAGGGGGCCCACCATGCCCTGTTAGGCTGACAGCGGAGGAGCGTGCGGTGGCCCAGACCTTTCATAGACAACAGGTGGAGGGCCTGCCCGGCTATGACTCAAGTCATGAAGGCGTGATGCCAGGTAAGGTTTGTTTTCCCTATCAGGTGTGTAGCATGTGTGGGAGGGGGTGAAAGGGAATATGTGGCAAGTGTGTGGATCCTCCAACCTGTGAATGTTTTGTGTCATCCACAGATGAGCAGGAGGGTGCTGGGCCATCTGGGCTGACCGCACCATCCCAGCCTGATGAGGACCCCCCGACAAGGCCAGAGTCCTCGGAGGAGGTTGAAGAGGAGGAGGTTGAGGAGGAGGAGTTTGAGGAGGAGGAGGATGTCATGTCAGCCAGTGGATTGTTATTTTTGGAGGAGTCTTCCTCTCTGGCTGGCAGCAGCCAGCCCTCCATAAGGGCTAGCCCCTCCCACTCCTCCCCCAACAGGGCTCCTCTCCCAAGGGCCTCCCCTTCTCCCCGGCCACAAGCCTCAGCTGGAGGCAGGAAGTCGTCCCAGAAGACCAGGGGGTGGCCGAGCTTCTGCCCGCCAATCTGAAAAGGGCCCAGGCCCTTCAGACCCGCCATCTGGGACAGGTCAGCCAGACCTTGGGGGGGATGGAGGAGAGTCTGTCCTCCATAAAGGATACGCTTGGGGACCTGGACTGCCACTCCCGGGCTCTTACAAACTGCCTAAACGCACTGCAGACTACAACAGCAGATGTTGGGCAGGATGTGAGGGCCCTCACCCAGGCTATCCAGGACAACATGGCAACACTAGGTGCTGGCCTGGACAGAATTGCCGTGGCCTTGGAGGGCAGACCGCCAGGTGGGCAGAGACCAGGGGCTGCTCCTCCTTCCCCGGATTACCCCCCCCTCCCCATGAGTCTCCCCTGAGGAGCCGGGGCCGTGGCCGTGGGCACCCCAGGCGTGGCTCACGCCAACGGCACTAATTTGTTTTTCCCCTTTTTTTGCTGGAAATTTTTTTTCTTTTTTGCTGGACAATTTTTTATTTATTTTTTGTGATGTGAATGTTTTTGGAATGTGGGGGTGATATTCCTGCCGGCAAAGGGGTGTCACCCTCAGTTTTGGTGGAGAAGGGTCCCCCAGGACCAGGGAGAAGTGATTCCCAGGTCCGTGTGAATGGTGTATGAATGTACAGTGACACAATTGGAGCCGTGGCGTGGCGTTGCTGCTCACAAGCCCAGCATGGTGGGCTTGTGCTAATCCAATTAGGTGAGGATGTGATGTGTCTGTGCTAGGGACCACAGTGGTGTGCATGCATGCATTCTCATTGTGCCATGATTAATGTGTGTGTTTAACGTGCAAAGATGCCTAATGTGAGCTGTCTCCTGGCTGCTCTTCCCTCAGAAGACGGGGTAACCTCGGTTAGGGGGGGATTGTCTGGTTCAGGGGTCAGGTCATCACGTAGGTCAATCTGCAGGCCCTTTCTCACTGCGAAGTTGTGCAGAATGCAACATGCACCAATGATCTGGCACACGAAGTTGGGAGAACACAACAGGGTCCCCTCAGACTTATCCAGGCATCGGAAACGTGACTTCAGGAGGCCAAAGGTGCGTTCCACCACTGCACGTGTTTGGGCGTGGGCTTCATTGCATCTTTCCTCTCCTGGGGTTTTGGGGTTCCGGATAGGAGTCATGAGATGGGGTCCCAGTGCATATGCAGAGTCACCTGTAAGGAAAAACACAGGAGGATGTTAGTCATGCATGTGCCCCTTGTGATGTGTGCATCATGGGGGGACAGTCATGCCTGCCACCCATGTCACTCACCAACCAGCCAGCTGTCCCCATACACGTTCTGTTCGAATTCCATTCGGATGGGGCTCTGATTGTAGATGTAGCTGTCATGGCTGGATCCGGGGTGTTTGGCACGGACGTGCCATATGAGGCCCTGGGCATCGACTATCACCTGTACGTTGATGGAATGCCAATGCTTCCGATTGCGGTATATATGCTCTGTCTCATGGGGGGGGCTGGAGTGCCACATGTGTGCAATCAATGGCCCCCACGGTGCGTGGGAATCTGGCAATTCTGTAGAAATCTGTCATTCCCTTCAGCCGCAGGTCCTCAGTGGTTGGTTTGATGATTTGGTTGGCCATGCGTCTGAGGATTGCAGGGACAATCTGGTGCACACATCTGCTCACGGAGGATTGTGACATCCCAGCCACCACTCCACTTGTTCTTTGAAAAGAGCCACTGGCAAGGAAATGGAGTGTTGCCATGACCTTGACCAGTGGCTGCACTGCATGTGAGCGGTGTGTTGGGCTGGCGATGTCCTCCTGCAAGGTTATGGTTAATTCCAGGATGGCATGAGGGGTGAATCTGAAAATGCGATACACCTCAGAATAACTCATGCCAAAGAGGTCTATGCGGGTGCGGTATATCCTCTCCCGTGCCCTCCTCCGTGCCCTCCTCCTTCTTTGCTCATCTAAAGTCAGTAGTATAGTTATGAGCGAGGATGTCCCTGGCATGTTGGCATACAGATTGTTGGGCAACATGTGTGACTGCTCTGCTCCTCACTAACGGTGTTGCTTTCTCTGACATGTAGACGAATTGTCTAATTTTAGACCACCTTTTATATGGTCTAATTTTAGACAGGCCGTTCAGCTGTTGCGCACAGCGCGTAGCCTGCGCTGCACCAACGTTCTTTTGTGGATCCCCGTAACTCCCTCATTAGCATATTTGAATAGCAAATCAATGGTGTGTCTAGCGCACTTTTACGCGGACGGATGCGCCTGTCTAACGAAATTACGCTAGACAAAAAAAAGTAGATTTCTTGCGTATCTCGTTTTGGGGATGCGGAGTATCGAAACGCATGCGCAAATTTAGACTTATGCCGCGCATCTCCTGTTACGCCGGTGTAATCGTTCTGTGAATCTGGCCCATTGACTTTAAAAGATTTTATATTTTGATGGCAGAATTGCCAATGCCAGGGTCTATAACCTCCCACGTTTTTTTTCTTACCTCCTCGCCTTCCTTATATTGTACTTCCCCTCTTTTCATAGAATGTAGGCTGGGGTTCATTCTGTGGGGGTGCCTGCCTCTAAAAAAAAATGTATTATTATAATTGGTAGTGGGTTTGTTATTTTCACCCATATTGTCCTCTTGTGAGTGGGACAATCTGTCCTTTTTCTCTTGTGACTGATGGAGAGGGGATTTGTTAGCCTTCACGGGAGATTTAGTAGCCTTTGAAGCCTCTGCTTGTACATTATCTCTTGATTTACCTTTAGTTTGTTATTTTTTGGTATTATGGGAGGGATGCCAATGGGCATACTTCTTCCTGTCAAATTGTTTATTGCCATACTTGGGTTTTTGGTACATGTGGCTTTTCAAGACCCTTATGACCCTTACTGGTTCTAACATGAATTCTGTCAGACTCTTTAGAGGCTAAAACTGCTTATCTGAGTATATGCACCCTTATAGACTCTCACTTACTCACCCCCCAACCCATTATAACTACCAGAATATCCCTCTTCCTTTTCCAATTAAATTCTCCCCTGTTTAAATAATCTATCCTATCTCTTTCAACTTTACCAGACTGCTTGCTAATAAGGTCTGCTTCAAACCCAACCATCTTATCATGTATGCTGTTTCTCTCACGTCTAAAAATTCTACATTCGAAAACACTGCTAACTCATTCTGTAGATTAGTAATATCTAAGCAAATTTTTACAATATTTCTCTCTCTTTATTGAATGATAAATTCCATTTAGACCCTATTGCAATCCCGCAAAACTCTAACCCATTCAGTCTTCAAATCATCCTCTAAAAATGCACATACTTTGGTAATACTGAGTTCATTAGGGCAGTGGTCATCAACCCTGTCCTCAGGGCCCACTAAACAGGCCAGGTTTGCAAGGTAACTGAAATACATCACAGGTGATATCATTTGCTGCTCAGTAATTGCAGTATTCTAGTCTGCATCTCCCCAAGGTAATACATAAAACCTGGCCTGTTAGTGGGCCCTGAGGACAGGGTTGATGACCACTGCTCTAGGGACTCTATTTACTTCTATATACTTCTGAAGAAAAAGGATATTTCACCACTGTATCATTTCATTTTCCAATAAATCTTTCAATCTATAAAACAAAAGCACCATCTTGTCATTTTAGAGGGCATATTAGAATTACAAGAACTCCATTTTCTTTATTCTGGCTTTCAAAGGTATCAACACTGTCAGAAAAAAAAACTTTTGCTACTGAGATGCAGCACTTTGTTTTGTTTCAATTGGACCTATCATTTAATGAGCAATTCTGTAACAAAAATGCCCAAATCACAAAGACTTTTTACTCTTAATTGCTAATCCTTAAACTATCCATACATGATACAATCTGATTTCGGAATCTGTTATGCAGTGCAAGGACCTGCTTGGTTGAATGAAAATTATTTGAATAGTTTAGATAGGTCTTCATGTTGCATAGTTTTGGTAAATCTAAGAGAGATTGTATAAAGTAAATGTTGTGAGCTTTAGGTGCAGTAATGCAAAACAATCAATCAGAGTGTCTTGCATATCAATACAGGGTGGGTTCTGATTGGTTGCTATGGGTTGTTATTACTATATAGAGTTTATATAGCAGAAACAGTTTGCGTGGTGCTTTAAAAAAATAAAGGGAGACAATACAGTTACAATACAATTCAATGCAAGAGGGTTAGGAGGGTTCATGAAAGCTTAAAAGATAAATGAAGAGGCAGCTGATATAAAAGGTAATAATTGTGTGTTTGTGGGGGTTGGGTGGGTGACATGATAGAAAAAGTTAAATTCAAGTTGTTAGGTAGAGGTGGGACAGGCTTCCCTAATTAGATGGGTCTTTAGGAATTGCCTGAAAGGGAACATGATAGAAGATAGCTAAATGGATACCAGGAAGGGAGAGGCTCTGAGGAAGTCATGGAGGGGAGATAGGAGGAAGTGATGATGAAAAGGCTAGGGCGTAGGAGGTCTTTGGAAAAAAAATAAAATGGGTTGGATTATAAGAGGCTGGAGTTGTGGATGGATTGGTATTTTGTAGTTAGTATTTAGAATTTTCTGCATTGGATTAGCAATAGCCAGTGGACTGATTGACAGAGAGGGTTGGCAGACACTAAGTGGTTGGATAAGTGGATGAATATGGCAGCAGTATTCATATTAGACTGAAGGGCAGATAGTCTGCGCAGAGCCAGGCCAGCAAAGAGGGACTTGCGGTAACTGAGGCGAGATATAACAAGGGAGTGAATTAGAAGAATTGTGGTGTCAAATGGTAAATTAGTAATGCATGACGAAACAAAAGAGGTGAGCTGAGAGGTGAAGAGATAGATTTGGGTGTCGTCAGAATAGAAGTGGTATTGGAAACCATGGCAGCTTATCAACTGAGCTGGGGTGAAGGTATAGATAGAGAACAGATGGGGCCCCAGTACAGAGTATTTGGTGACTCCTATGGAAAGTGGAAGAGGAGCAGAAAGAAGTGTAAGCAACTTTAGTGTTGGGTCCCCAGCATTTTCTGACACCACTTACTTCTTACATTACCCACCCCTTTGTGCCTCCAAAGGCCTTTTACCCAATTTGAATCCTTGTGCAACAGAAACCCTTCAGCTCTCCCTGTTTGTTATATATTCTGTCATCGCCCATTTATTGTACACAGGTGCTACGGCTACTACATAACTTTCTGTAGAACTCATGAAAGACGCCGCACACCACTAGCTCAACAGGTAAAAAGAAATACCTCATGAGCTCCTCCTGAGCCCAGTCTCTTATGCATTCCGCCCCGCCTATCAGGACTTAATCATAGAGAACATGGGGGAAATGCCTCAGAGACAGGGCTCAGGAGGATCTCAACGCTAAAGAATAATTAGCAGTCTCTCATCCCCTCATACTTCCCTGCATTCTGAATTAAGTATAAGACATTGTGCACTCCAGATCTACCAGAGCTCCTTTGGTGCTATAAGTGGTATTGGGTATAGTGAGCATTAATGTAGAACTCACATTGAGCTTGCCCACATTTTGTTTGCTGGAACTTTGACAAAGTCAGAAATTGGAGAGTTAAAAACAGGAGTTTAAAATAGGAGTTTTCTAACCTGTAAGTATCATCTGAAATTTCCTAAGTAGTATTATAATTGCAACTGGGATAATGAGTCCTAGCAAGTTGAGGGTTTTCCACAGTGTACCCTATGTATACAATAATGGAGCAACAGCCCTTTTAAAAGCTCACATTAGAGATCTGAAGGAAAGAATTATAACACTAAGTAGAAATTACAACCTTGAAAGGGGTCTTCTACTCCCTGAGCAGGTTAGTATTGATGTGGAGGGTGGAGGGGTAAGTCAGGATTATCAGGTATGGAGGTACTGTAGTTAGAGGGAGTGGTAGGGGCTCACAGAAAATAAAGATCAGCCCTGGGTTTGAGCACCTAGACACATTTTTCAAGTTGTGTAAAGATGTGGGGGTGGCAAACTTAGAGGTGGTATCCCTAGGTGTCACTGCTACTCTTAACAGCCAGGATATCAGCCCATCTGGTAGGGGCTGTGAGGGTAGTGCAGGAAGGTCTAAGTATGGTAATAGGACATTTTATAATCAGGACGGATAGAAGAATTTGTCGCCAGGAATCATTTGTTGTCTCCCTAGTGCCAGGGTTCAGTATGTGGTGGACCGGGTTCATAAATGAATGGGATGAGCTGGATATAAGCCAGCTGTCTTGGTCCATGTTGGAACCAATGACAGAATACATGGAAGGTGGAGGCTCCTTAAGAATCAAGGTAAAGGACTAGGCTACAAATTGAAGGAAGGACCTCAAAGATGATATTCTCTGAAATATTACCTGACAGGAAAGACAGGAGCTTGGTGATTTAAATGCATGGCTAAAGACCTGGTGTAAGAGGGAAGATTTGGGGTTTCTAGAGCACTGGGCTGACTTGGGGTACAACCTATATGCTAAAGATGGTTTGCACCTAAATGGAAGGGGGTCTGCTGTGCTGGGTAAGAGGTTTTTGGTAAATATGCAGTTCAAAATGTGACAATGAAATGATAAAAATTACATTTAGGTACAGCGAAACATGACCGTGCAGTTGTCATTGAAAATGCGAGAGCAATGAAAGATGAAAATTGGTCTGGGAAGGAAGGGGGCCAAAGTGCCCAGTATTGATGTGGTTAATATCAGCAGTCTGCCAAGCAAAATACAGTCGACTCGAACATTGCCTGTTCGCCTGTTTGGCAAACAACAAACAATTTGGGGTGTTCGTGGCAAATTCGAAAAGCCGCGGAACACCCTGTTAAAGTCTATGGGAGAAATCTAAAGTGCTAATTTTATAGGCTAATATGCAAGTTATTGTCCTAAAAAGTGGACCTGAGTCCTGTCCCAGGGGACATGTATCAATGCAAAAAAGTTTTAAAAACTGACGTTTTTTCGGGAGCAGTGAATTTAATAATACTAAAAGTGAAACAATAAAAGTGAAATAATACTTAAAATTTCGTACATGGGGGGGGGGGTGTAAAGTTAGCATGTGAAATATCGCATGTTTCCCGTACATAGAACTGTCCCTGCACAAAGTGTCATTTCTGAAAGGGAAAAAAGGCATTTAAAACCGGACTTGCAGCTAAAATAAATTGTCGGCTATGGCAATTCAGAGAGAATTCATTCATAAAAAATAAATAAAAAAAAGCATGGGGTCCCCCCAAATTTAATTAGCAGGCCCTTCCGGTCTGGTATGGATATTAAGGGGAACCCCGCTGTCAATTTAAAAAAGAAAATGACGTGGGGTTCCCCCCAAATATCCATTCCAGATCCTTCAAGTCTGGTGTGGATTTTAAGGGGAACTCCACCCCAAATAAAAAAAAATGGCGTGGAGTTCCCCAAAAATCCACACCAGACCCCTTATCCGAGCACGTTAACCTGTCTGGCCGCAGAAAAGTGGGAGGGACAGAGTGCGGCCCCCCCTCTCCTGAACCGTAGGAGAGGGGGGGACCGCACTCTGTCCCCCCTCTTTTCTGCGGCCGGCCAGGTTAACGTGCTCGGATAAGGGGTCTGGTGTAGATTTTTGGGGGAACTCCATGCCATTTTTTTAAAAAAATTGGGGTGGAGTTCCCCTTAATATTCACACCAGACCTGAAAGGTCTGGAATGGATATTTGAGGGAAACCCCACGTCATTTTTTCTTAAATTAGCGGCGGGGTTCCCCTTAATATCCATACCAGACCTGAAGGACCTGGTAATTGAATTTGGGGAGACCCCCATGCTTTCTTTTTTTTTTATGAATGAATTCTCTTCAAATTGCTGGAGCCGACAATTCATTATAGCCGCAAGTCCGGTTTTAAATGCCTTTTTTTTCCTTTCAGAAATTACACTTTGTGCAGGGACAGTTCTATGTACGGGAAACATGTGATATTTCACATACTAACTTTACACCCCCCTAGGTACGAATTTTAAAGTAATATTTCACTTTTTTGTATTACTTTTAAACTGCTCCCGAAAAAACAGCCGTTTTTAAAACTTTTTATTTGCATTGATACATGTCCCCTGGGACAGGACCCAGGTCCCCAAACACTTTTTAGGACAATAACTTGCATATTAGCCTTTAAAATTAGCACTTTAGATTTCAAATGTTTGAGTCCCATAGACTTTAAGAGGGTTCTAAAGTTCAGACGAACATTTGCTGTGTTCGCAAGTTCTGGTGCGAACCGAACAGGGGGGTGTTCGGCTCATCCCTAATGATTGGGCAATTATTAGTCCTGGCTATGCTCTATTCTGGAGATACAGGGTAAAAACGTAAAGGTAGTGGGGTATGTCTCTATGTGAGAAGTGATCTCAAAGTGAGTGTAAAAGAGTACCTAGTTGATGGAGAGTGTGAGGCTAAAGCATTTTGTGTGGAACTGCATATGGGTGTGCGTACGTTAAAGTTAATCATTCGAGTTTGTTATAAGCCACCCAGTGTTAATGAGGAGACGAGACTCAGGGATGCAAGGGTTGGGACAGTGATAATAATGGGGGATTTTAACTACCCAGAAATTGATTGGAGCAATGGCAGTGCTGAAACAGTTAAAGGTAAGACATTTAGAAACCTATTCCAAGACAATTTCATGTACAGTTCATTTAGGCCCCAACAAGAATTGATGCTCAGCTGGACCTGGAAAACTCAAACCTTCCAGAGCTTATTAATAATGTTCATATGAAACAACAACATCTGGGTAACAGTGACCATAACATGATTTTATTTAATGTTAGCTGTAAACAACAAGCACATACTTGAATGATAAAAATACCTAACCCTAAGATAGCAAAGTCTGAGGGCGGCACTCCAAGACTCAGACTAGGAGGGAAAAGAGCAGAGTCTTAAATGACAAGGGAGTGGAGCTTATAGAGGCGTGGGTACTCAACCATGTCAACACAGCAGAAAGGTCTAATGCCCCGTACACACGAGCGGTGTTACCGTCGGAAAAAAAAAAACAATGGTTTTCCTGACGAAATTCCTCTCAAGCCTACCTTGCATAAACACGGTCACACAAAAGTTTGGTAACATTTTGACTGCCAAAGACACGGTGACGTAAAAAACTACGACTACAATGATGAGCCAAGAAAAAGAGCATGCGTTGATTTGATTTGTTTTTTTGCGCGTTGAAATTGCATACAGACGAACAGTTTTCCCGCTAGGATTTTTTCCTGATGGGGGAAAAAAGAGATCCTGCTCTCTTTTTTTTCCAGCAGTTTTCCTGTTGGAAAAAATCTGATTCTCGACCAAAAGCTCTCATCAGACTTTTTCCAACAGGAAAACCGACGGGGCATTAGAGAATGAGTACAGAGTAATGGTTTTGGCAGTTAGCAAGTCATTGATGAGTTTAAGGGAGGGCAGATTCTTTGGAGGATTGCAGGCAGAAGCCTGACTAAAAGGGGTTGAGAAGGCTGTTAATGGGAGGTGGTGTCTCAGGCAGTCGTTCTAAAAAGGTATTGCATTTAAAGTTATTCTCTCATAAAATAAATAGGGGGCTGCCATTCCTGAGCTCCTTCTAAAAATGATACAACTGGGTTTAATATACTCTAAGTCGCTGACCTACAACAAGCATGTACTGTAGATCAGGAAAGTCAAGGAAAAGTCCTGATCTGCATATTTATTTCCTGGTAAATAACTCAAAGCAAGAGGGTCAGTATGATGGACAGGCAACTAACATTTTTTAAGGGTCAGTAAGCAACCCCATATTTTTCTTAGGGTAAGCCCAATTAACTGCCCCTCATAACTATTCACAAAACATACAGCCCTGAGAATAATTTTGTGAATAGCTTGGAGGAGAGTAGGGTGAGACAGGAAAACAGTGTGTACACTTATGCCGCGTACACACGACCGTCATTAAAACGATCGTGTGTGGGCTCCAGAGCATTTTTCACTATGTAATAAATGGGAATTAAAGATTTCGAACATGCTCTAATTTTAACATCGTTTTTAACGTTGTAGTTTTTAACATTGTAAAAAATGGTCGTGTGTGGGCTTTAACAACGTGAAAAAAACGCGCATGCTCAGAAGCAAGTTATGAGACAGGAGCACTCGTTCTGGTAAAACTAGCGTTTGTAATGGAGATAGCACATCGCTGTAACAGACTGAAAAGCGTGAATCGTCTTTTACTAACACAAAATCAGCAAAAGCAGCCCCAATTAATGGAACTTCCCCATTATAGTGCCGTCGTACGTGTTGTACGTCACTGCGCCGTGCTAGAGTATTTTTTTTTTTTTTTTTACGATCGTATGTAGGCAAAGCCGTTTTAACGATCGTGTTGAAAAAAGCTTAGTTTTTCTAGACCATTAAAAATTACATTTTTTACAACCCGAAAAATAGTCGTGTGTATGCGGCATTACACCTGGAGCCGCCAGAAAGTACAGTGGTAGACATGTACTTATGAAAGGTGTATCCTAGGATTACCAATCTACTGACACAATAGATTGGGGTGGGCTACTACAGCAATGTCTGGTTGAAAAACTGAAGCACTGAGCAGGCAGTCATATGTTTCCTGTATCTCTCCAAAGCATAATTTTCAGAGCAGTGGTCTATCTGCAATATGCAAATAATTTAATGGAAGCTATGAGTTTCTGTGGATATTTTTTTCACTGAATTATTAAAGATACTACAGTGCTAAAATAATTATAGGGCTGGAAGATTAACAACATTTTATTAATATAGAGTATTTGTGTGCTGCCCAAATGACCACAGTTCCATGCAATTTGTGTCGGATAATTATGTGTAATCATCCTATGATGAAATATTATTTTTAATTTAATTTCATACTTTCAAGTAATATGACAAAAAGAAGTGAAACAAATGTGAACCTTCCTTCCAGTCCAGGTGTGTGTGTCCCTAAGCCAAAAAATGGTGTGGTTGCAAGAAAGGAATGTAATGACTTGCAAGCCAAAAAGAAAACTTACCAATATGCAAGCAAGGGAAGAAATAAAATGTAGGAAAACATTTTCAATGAAATGCAGTAGCTTCACAAATAGTTATATTACTACTTGCTGTAACAAGTAATAAATTACTGTTTCCAAGAAAGGAACTTAACTCTAGGTCAAAAAGTTCCTTTAAAATTCATTTTGTTAAGAGACATGTGAAGAGCTCTTAGCTCGCTTTTATGAAGCACACATTACATAGCTAAGGTTTAATTCCGAGCTGATTTAATTTTGCTTCATATAGCATGTGATCGTGTTATGCAAACCTACACATTTTCAGCATTCATTGTTACACCAGTTGACGTAGGAGTAAATTGCACCTTGATTGAAACTCTGCTTAAGTTTTTACCATATAATGACCACATACTGTTCTGCTTGCAAACACTTTTAGCTAAAGCAGAAAGAACTGAATTTTGAATGATACGTTTCTCATAATATACATATGGCAGTTTATATGCAACCTATGACACAGCGATACAGCAGTGGAACGATCTCTAATTCTGTATGATTAACTTGGGAGAATAATATCATTGGCTGTAGCACTAGAATACTGGTGCATATCATCCTGCATAAACTGGAGCCTTATATAACTTGTTGAATGATATGGCTAGTAGCACTATTACCATTTATTATTTGCAAACAACCCTATCTAAAAGGTTTTTTTTTTTTAATCAGTAATTTTCTTCAAGGCAAACAGCACCAAGATGCATAATTTATAGGAGACACGGGACGAGTATCAGAATAGTTTTGTGCATGTAATTCTGACTAAGTCCATACAGTGTGCTATAAATATTGTATCAATTTACATCTGTAACGGTCACCACCGTTTACGACCTTCCATCCACCCACGACAAGCTTATCCGACACATTGCGACAATCCTACATACCCGATCCATTCCATTTCCCAGAATAAGACGAGACTCCGCTCTGTACTCTCTGGTTTCAAAATGAATGAACACTTTATTGGTTTCTTAGCTTGCTTATATATCTAGTACAGCATGTTGCAGTTAATCACAGGACAATGCAATCTCCACCCCCCTATTCACTCACTATGGCTAATTCTCTAGCAGACATTTCGGCACCGATTCTGATGAGATCTATCACATTCCTTTATCAATAGAATTCAAACAAATACAATCACACAATGAATTACCCTTCAAACCACATCTAGAGACAGACGTATTGTCTCTGGCGAAGGGCCTGGACACCTGGGCATCAATAGGCTTTAAACCGTGTTATCAGACAATTGAAAGGTCTAGCAGCAGACCTGAATTAACACCTTTATACAATGGACAATGTAATGTCTAGGAGTAGATGCAATTAACACCTTTCAAAAGCATGTGTGCCCACATTGAATAGCCAACAACTTGTGATATCTCAAGACATCCTGCAAACATGAATTATTATTAATGCCCCATCTCATGTAATACATGAATTATGATTTTATTAGCCACCCTACGCCTAGAGCCAGGAGTTATTAGTGTCCCTGGTACAGGAGTATCTCTCATCCTTCCAAAGTCTCTGGTTGTCACGGTTCATTCCGTTACAACATCTTTGTGTGAAAAAAATCTTAATTTTACAAAAACTTGTGGCAAAAAAATGTGATCTAATGATCTAATGTGATTTAACTTTGTTAAAATGTGTCACAAAACCCTCCATTACAACTTTCACGTACAGGTAAGCCTAGATTAAGGCTTACCTGTAGGTGCTTTTAATATCTCCTATACCTACACGGTTTAGGAAGGAAATATTTGCCAAAGAGAATGCACCGTTGTCTACGGCGCATGCGTGCCATAGACAACAGTGCAGGCGCACTGAGAATGCCAGTTTTCTGAATGGAGAATGCTGGCTTTGACGGCTCCCTCACACACACACAGCAGAGTGGCGTTTCCGTGAAGTGACCTCCGGAAGAGATGGCTGCGGCTGGAGGGGAAGACGAGGACGGCTTCGGGGGCTCATTAGGTCTTTGTATTGCAGGTTTTTTTATTTTTTTATTTGGGTTTACAACCGCTTTGAGGGCAAGTGTAGGCCCGGTGACAGAGCATTTAACGCGTTGCAGAGCCAGCACTACAGAACTTTAATGGAAATAGAACTATTTTGTAAGCAAATGCATATGCTAAGACTGACTAATGCTTCTTTTCAATGTATCAAAATTTTGCATACCTTCTATACTTGGAAGAAAGCATAGAAAAGTTTGACAAAAGAATAAGCAAGTCATGAAGATAGCACCTTTGCTTGCAAGAAATTGCAGCAGGATGGTGTGATAGTGGTGGTGAGGAGGCAGAGCAGCTGGAAGTGGTGGTAGCAGTGCTGTTGGTCATGTTGGCAGTTGTAGACAATTAATTGTTTCTTTTGTGGCAGTTAATAGTTGTGAAGATAGTGGTTTACCCAAACTGTGGCAACAAAAAGTCTTGGCTCATCCAAAATGTGTTTATTCTAATAAATGTAAACCTGTTCAATGCTGGTAGGCAGCAATTTGAAATGTTTTCCTGAAAAATCGATTACAGGGCTGTTAAGTAGTGGATGTGTATAAATTGTCTTTTGAGAATAAGGGTATGGTTAAAGGGGTTGTAAAGACCAAAATATTTTCCTCTTAAATTAAAGTCTGACAGTAGCTAATAAAGTAAAAATTTATATTTTGCATTATAACTAGTTTGATACCTGTTGAAATCTAGCTGTTTTTTTCACCTCCAGCACTCCTGAATCGTTATTCTCACTGACTTCCTGGTTTGCGGTGCGCATTCATTCTTGCTACATCACAGCCTAATGGGAACTACAGTTCCCATTAGGCTTAGCCTCCATGCCTGTGAGGAATAAGAGAGCATCTTCACGCAGGGCTGTAGTCATAGGGAGGGGGCGAGCCCATTCTGCTTTCCACCATGCCAAACAGCTCAGGTGCCGGTGGAAAGCAAGAAAAGGAGAGACAGGAAATGGCATTTTTTAAACCTGGATTACTGTATTTTGGAGGTCAAAAGGAAAAACGAGGTAAGTGATATTTAAATGCTCTAGCTTACAGCAATCAATTGATCTAATAAAGAAAGAACCTTTAGTGTTCCTTTAAGTTTCACTTTAGAGAAAAGCGAGACAACCAGTCTATGAAGTTAGATGGTTGCTGGGAACCAATAGTCCCTCAGGTAGTTTGCAGAGACTAATAGAAGATTACTGAGTCCTGACAATCTGCGCCTGCGCTGACAATCTGAGAGGATCTGTGGGGTCTCTTGTGGGTGCAAAGTTGTGAAAATGTCTTTGTATCACT
Source organism: Rana kukunoris (assembly GCA_029574335.1). Taxonomy (NCBI): domain Eukaryota; kingdom Metazoa; phylum Chordata; class Amphibia; order Anura; family Ranidae; genus Rana; species Rana kukunoris. The sequence continues at coordinate 211,128,347 of CM056050.1, read as the reverse complement.
TGTTGGTGCTAGTTTCCTTCCATTTGTAGCCTTTTGTATTTTAGGTGGATACTCACATTATCTGTGCCATTCCCATGGCCATCAACCTTCTTTCTTGCTGACCTCAGGGAATTCAATGATTGCCATCTGACATAACAATGAAATGGACACTACTCTTTAATCCAATAAATGTACACTAAATTTAATCCAATAAATGTACACTTAATCTAATGTATATTAGAAATACTATTTTGTAGTAAAACATTCTGTTGCAAATATCAACCACACAACTAAATGCCTGGGGACAACATTTTTCAACGAATGTCTAAAAGCTTAAAGGGGTTGTAAAGTTAAAAAAAAATTCCCTAAATAGCTTCCTTAACCTTAGTGCAGTCCTCCTTCACTTACCTCATCCTTCAATTTTGCTTTTATATGTCCTTATTTCTTCTGAGAAACCCTCACTTCCTGTTCTTCTGTCTGTAACTACACACAGTAATGCAAGACTTTCTCCCTGGTGTGGAGAAAGCCTCTTGAGGGGGCGAGCAGGAGTGTCAGGACACCCACTAACACACAGCTCCTTTCTCTATCTGCAAAGTAGAGAGTGTCCTGACCCTCCTGCTCGCCCCCTCCCCCCTCAAGAGGCTTTCTTCACACCAGTGAGAAACCACGCATTACTGTGTATAGTTACAGACAGAAGAACAGGCAGTGAGGTTTTCTCAGAAGGAATAAGGGCATTTTAAAGCAAAATCGAAGGATGAGGTAAGTGAAGGAGGACTGCACTAAGGTAAAGGAAGCTATTTAGGGAAAAAAATGTTTTCCTTACAACCCCTTTAAAGTGCATTTTCACTTCTGCATACTGTATTTGAGGAAACCCCACTATCTATGTGTTATGTGTTCCTATTCACATGGCATAAAAAAAATTCTTACTTGTAAACGCAAGTAATAATCAATGCATTCCTGTTTTTTTTTTTTCTTTTTTAATAACTTTATGCGCCAGCTTAATTAGTATGATGATAAGCAATGTGATCACTATTTTGAATTTATTTTCCAATCAAGGTAAAATGAAGGTTATATTTAAGTTAAAAGTCCATGTAGTGCTAAATTAACACAAATTACACATCCTTCGATAGTGAAAACAGTGTGTTTAAAAAAGATAAAATATCCTCCTTTAGGCTGATTCCTTGTCTGACTTCTATGTGATTTTAATGAATAGATTGCAACTTTGAGATGATCACCCCCGGTGATGTCTTCTCCCTCCGCTGATGTCATGTTTCCTGTCAGTCTTTTTCTCATCGTGAAAAATAGTTGTATGTATGCTTTTTTCGAGGGGGAAAAAACATGCATGCTCACAATCAAGTATGCAGCACGAAGGGTGGTGCCATTTGAAAGGAACTTCCCCTTTATAGTCCATCGTATGTGTTGTAAGTCACCGCACTTTGGTCAGACTTTTTTTGCATGAACGTGTGTATGCAAGTCAGGCTGTAGAGGACTCACGATGGGAAAAACGTAATTTTTTTTCTGCCGAGAAAAATGGTCATGTGTACGAGGCATCACAAAGAAAAAGGTATACAATTGAACCCAGGTACACTATTATCTGTACTGGAGGAGATGAGAGACAAAATACAACCAGGGGTGCTCAACCCGTAGCCTCTGATGTGACCCATGACCTAAAACCAATGAAACGCATGCTCATGCTCTGAGATGGCAGGCCAGCAAACCCAGATTGCGATCATCGGGTTGCTGACCCATCATCCCAACACATCAGACTGCATGGAGCCAGCACCAGCAGTGGAGCCAATGCTTCCTCTGTAGTGATGGCTTCTGTCCCAGTTGGAGTGATACCAAGTGCACTTTGCCTGGGACCTTTCTAGCAGCACCGGGTCTATTTTGGCACCTCTCCTGCTCATGTAAAAATCAAAATTGTTTTGCTAGAAAATTAACAGAACCCCCAAACATTATATATATTTTTAGCAGACACACTAGGGAATAAAATGGCGGTCATTGCAACTTTTTTTCTCGCACGGTATTTGAGCAATAATTTTTCAAACACCTTTTTTGGGGAAAAAAACTGTTTCATTAACCACTACCCGACGGCCGTACGACTTTGTACGGCCGAAGGCTGGTTCTAAATCTCTAACTGGCCGTGTTTTTATGACTTGCGCTCCGCCAGGCCACTGGGGGGGGGGGCCGCCCAGCGGCGACGCGCATGCCCGCCGCATTGCTGACATGCCGATGCGCATGCCTGGTGGCCGTGATGCTCACCAGCCACTCAGGATCGGCGGCTACAGGGACAAGACATGGATCTCTGTGTGTAAACACAGAGATCCACATCCTGTCAGGGGAGAGAGGAGACCAATCTGTGTTCCTTGTACATAGGGACACAGCATCGGTCACCTCCCCCAGTCACCCCCCCTCCCCCCACAGTTAGAACACAATTCAGGGTACACATTAACCCCTTCCTCACCCCCTAGTGTTAACCCCTTCAATGCCAGCCACATTTATACAGTAATTAGTGCATATTTATAGCACTGATCGCTGTATAAATGTGAATGGCTCCAAAAATGTGTCAAAAGTGTCCGATGTCTCCACTATAATGTCGCGGTCATGAAAAAAATGCTGATCGCCGCCATTAGTATTAAAAAAAAATTAATAAAAAATAATAATAATTCTGTCCCCTATATTGTAAGCGCAATAACTTTTGGGCAAACCAGACGCCTATTGCATTTTTTTTTTTTTTTAACCAAAAATATGTAGAAGAATACGTATCGCCTAGACTGAGAAAAAAAAAGTTTTTTTAAAAAAAAATTGGGCTATTTATTACAGCAACAAGTAAAAAATATTGTTGTTTTTTTTTTCAAAATTGTCGCTCTATTTTTGTTTATAGCGCAAAAAATAAAAACCGCAGAGGCGATCAAATGCCACCAAAAGAAAGCTCTATTTGTGGGGGAAAAAGGACGTCAATTTTGTTTGGGAGCCATGTCGCACGACCGCGCAATTGTCAGTTAAAGTGATGCAGTGCAAGCTAAAATTTCACCTGGTCAGGAAGGGATATATGTGCCCAGTAAGGAAGTGGTTAAAATAGAGTAAATAGATACCTAACATGTCACGCTTTAAAATTGCGCACACTCATGGAATGGCGCCACACTCATGGAATGGGTACTTAAAAATCTCCATAGGCGACACTTTAAAATTTTTTACAAGTTACTATTTTCGAGTTACAGAGAAGGTCTAGTGCTAAAATTGTTGCACACGCACGAGGCGATACCTCACATGTGGAGTTTGAATGGCGTTTACATATGTGGGCAGGACTTACATGCATGTTCGCTTCTGAGAGCGTGCTACCAGGGACAGGGGCGTTTTAAAAATATATATATTTTATTTTTATTTAACTTTTTTATTTTTACACTTTTTTCTACATTTTTTTTATCACTTTTATTCCTATTACAAGGAATGTAAACATCCCTTGTAATAGGAATCACTGTGACAGGTCCTCTTTATGGAGAGATGTGAGGTCAATAAGACCCCACATCTCTCCTCCAAGCTTACAAGCATGGGATTGTGAAAAAAAATCACCTATCTCATCATGAAAGACGCGATTGCGGCTTTGTTTACTTCCGGGTACCCGGGAGTGACGTCACAACGTCACGCCCGGGCCTCTGAAGGACATAAAGATGACTGGTGACCATCTGGTCACCAGTCATCACTATCGTCATGAACCGGAGCCGGCCGATTCGTTTTCCGGGCCCCCGATGGCACGGGAGAGCCCGGATAGCGCGGGAGAGGGGGGACGTCCCCTCCCACTGCCTATAAGAACGATCAAGTGGCGGAACTGCCGATTTGATCGTTCTTATCGTGCACAGAATCGCCGGCAGAAGACGGTGATATCTGAATGATGCTATAGCTGCAGGCATCATTCAGATATCACCGCACAAAGTCGAGGATGTCATATGATGCCCTCGTTGGCAAGTGGTTAAACATAACGTGCAGTACACCTGCCGCTTTCCTGCGGGTTAGTTGCACTGAGCCACAGACTTCTATTCTATCCTGCAGGTTTAGTGCGTTTTCTGAAAGCACAACAAAACTCCTGAATGCCAGAGTTTTAGTGCACTTTCTGAAAATGCACTACACCCGCAAGATGTAATAGATGTCTATGGCTCAGTGCAGCTAACCTGCAAGAAAGGCTGCAGGTTCACTGCCCTGAACCCGCAGTGCCCGTAAATTGCAGCACATCAGTGTGAAAGTAGCCTTTTACGGCTCAGGATAGTAAGGACTTGTTTACATTTGCTGTTTGGGGGTAGGTAAAACCTCATAGTTCATTGTTGCCTGCAACTGGTTACCAAATCACTTAGGTGGCCCTCGCTCTTAAAAAAGTTGAGCATCCCTGTGTTTAATTGATGACGTAGGAGTCAGCTGCTAAGAGCCCAGAGCCCACACCACTTGAAGACCCAGATAATTATCTTGTTTGCACTATTGCACTTTTTTGCACTATTGCACTTTTGTCTTTTTTGGGGACAGCGCGGATTGTCTACATTACACAAGAGTCGCTGGCAGACATAAAAGATCAGACAATTAATTAACTTAGCATGCTTGATTGGTTTACCTGCTGAAGTAAAAAAAACTTCTAGCTCTCCAAATGGAACCAAAGTCATGCACCGCCCAAAATTGCCTCTATTATCTATATAAATGTACACTGTCTTGATTGCTCACAGGCTTTTGCTAAGGCATGAAGCTTTGCTTCTTGAGATTATGCAGAAGGATCCAATGACTCTGAATACTGAATGTCCTCCTGAGTGACAACCACATAGTCAATATGGGTCTTGCCACCCCTGGCATATAACTGGGATCCAAAAGAAAAATCAAATTTCCTAACACGGACAAATATCTTAAACCTAAAGTAAACTGTGTGACGGTGCTGATACTATTAATTACTTAGAATAATGAACTAAGGTAAATATTTTAAAAAGTAAAAAAAAATGCGCAACCATAAGGCCGCGTACACACGAGGGGATATGTCCGCTGAAAACGGTCCGATGGACCGTTTCAGCAGACATCTCCGCTCGTGTGTATGGGCTAGCGGACAGATTTCTCCACCCGACAGATTTCAAAGCATGCTTTGAAATCTATCCGGTGGGAATCTGTCCGCCCGACATGTCTGCTGGTTAGTACACTTACCAGCAGACATGTCGGCTCCCACCACCGCCGCGCCGCTGCCGAATGGATTCGGCGCATGCGCGGAAGTGTTTTACTTCCTGGTGCGGTGACGTGGCGGTGACGCGGCGGCGTCAACGTCACCGCCGCGTCACCTCTACGTCACCGCGCCGTCCGGCGGCGGGGAATTTGATCCGATGGTGTGTACACGCCATCGGATCAAACTCCCGATCGGACATATCCGATGGAAATGGTCCGCGGACCGTTTTCATCGGATATATCCGATCGTCTGTACGCCGCCTTAGATTGCAACAAAGTGCAAATGCGTGAAAAACTGTATGGATACACACAAGCATATCAACTTGAATATAAATTAAACAGTGTATGATCAATGAAAATTATGTTTATAAAAGAGAAAAAAACTGCGCCAATAGACATATACAACAATAAAGTCCTTATAAGATGTATATATAATAAAGTCCACAAAAGTGCATGTAGTTAAACGACACCCAAGTGATTGATATGATCCAGTGAACCGCCACCGTATGGACAGAGGCTTACCAGCAAGTAGTGGCTAACCCACTACTTGCTGCTAAGCCTCTGTCCATACGGTGGTGGTTCACTGGATCATATCAATCACTTGGGTGTCGTTTAACTACATGCACTTTTGTGGACTTTATTATATATACATCTTATAAGGACTTTATTGTTGTATATGTCTATTGGCGCAGTTTTTTTCTCTTTTATATGTTACTGTGGTATACACGCTTACTGCTGCCTTTGCTTTTCTGATATCATTATCACCTGTATTTTTGGTTAGCGCAATTTTTTTTTTCTAAATGAAAATTATGTTGATGAAAAGCACAAGCAAAAAACAGTGTCCATTTAGTCAACTGTAAAGATTTGGCTGTAATCACAGGAGCAGAGGTGCAAATCTTCATCCTATACTTTAATCAGGCAGGAAAAAATTGATGATAACAGGTATATAAAGGGCAGCTTACCAGATCTGCTGGATCTCTATCATGGAGATCAAATTAACTCAGTATGTGAGGTTACTCCAGATATCCACAGCAGGCAATCATGCATTCATCCAGGTCCTCTCCTCCACTAACCCTCTAGGGGACTGCAAACGATCTCCTCCAGAGATTTATTATGGGTAAGACAGCTCATAGAGCATAATAAGGCATGTTGGAAACAAAAAAAAAGGGCTTCATGGTGCAGTAAGTTCATGAAAAGAATACCCTTTATTTGAGTACCGGGTTACTGACATCCAGAAATATGAAAAAAGTGTGTCAAACAAACAGACAAATGCAACAAGCGACTAGCCGTGGCTCAAGCCAGTCAGCTGGAGTGTGGTGACGTCAGGATCCTTGGCTCCGCCCGATGCTGCGTTTCTCCATATGAGGTGTCCACTGGGAAAGGAGGCTTGGATCGGGACATCACTAACCATATTTAAATAGATAGTACAGAAGAGTGACACTGAAAGCCAGATGGAACTTACTTGTCTACAGGTCACCGGTGTAAGAACCCAAATCTAAACAGCACTCAGATAAAAATAGATAACACATATGCCGTTGACTTGGGTCCTTCAGTCAAATGCTGCAAACATGATTGCAAAACAATATATGTTGACACCAATACGTAAACAAATATGAACAGAGTATCAGATAATACTAAAAAAGAGTTTTAAAAGGATAGTAAAAAATATACATACAGTTACATGAGACAATATCAAGTATCTGTCTTGCATCCCTGAAATAACCTACATGCCCCCTGTGGCCTTGTACACACGAGGGGATATTTCCGCTGAACATGGTCCGACGGACCATTTCAGCCGAAAAATCCGCTCGTGTGTAGGGGCAAACGGACCGCTTTGGCCGGATTCCTCCGGCGGAAAAATTTCAAAGCATGCTTTGGAATTTTTCCGCCGGATAGCTGCCCGTCAGATATGTCCGCTGGTTAGTACGGCAAACCAGCGGACATATCTGCCAGCACATGCGTCGTATCCTGTGAATGGATCCGACGCATTCGCGCGGAAGTGTTTACTTCCTGGCGTCACCGCGCTGTCCGCCGGCGGGGAATTTGATCCGATGGTGTGTACAGCCATCGGATCAAAGCAATCCGGCGGACAGATCCGATGGGAACGGTCCGTCGGACCATTCCCATCGGATATATTACCTCGTGTGTACAAGGCCTGTGTGTCAGTTATATAAAACGGGATCCCCAAGGGTGCGTATCCAAAGCAACATATACATATATAAAACAAATGTTAAAATATATATATATATATATATATATATATATATATATATATATATATATATATATATATACTGATTAAAAAAGGTAATAAAATAAACAAGGAAAACAAAATGTGTCATTATTCCTAGTAACACTCAAATGTATAAAACTATATTTCTAGGAGCTAAAGAAAGGACTATCTGAGTAAAGGGGTAACTGAATACAGGAACACCCCCCTAAACCTATTTGTAGCGAACCCTGTATTCCCTGGTATGTGTCCAGTAGAAAGCTGGGAATTGGACAAGGGTAGGGAGGGTCTGAAGGAAGGTGGAGCGGAAGGTGGGTAGGGGATGAAAAAATGAAACTGGGGAAAGGGGGGGGGGTGTTTGAAAAATCTCACCAATGCTAACAAAGATACATACAAGTAGCATTGGGCAGAAAGATGCTTAACTGTTATTAATGTAGCAGTTAATAGCCCACTTAATGTTAAGGCCCCAAGGGCTGTAACACTTCATATCAAAAATCCATCGGGTTTCCCAGCGTGATATATATGACGTTTGAGGTCACTGGCTCTCCAATGTGGGGTATATCTCCCAATCCCTATAACTTCCAACACTGGGTCCCGGTTATGGTATTGGTAAAAATGTCACGAGACACTGTGCTTGGTGAACCACCTGCGTATATTGGACAGATGCTCTCCTATCCTAATTTCTACGCTCGGGTGGTCCTCCCTATGTATTGTAAACCCCAGGGACAATGCAGCAAATCACCCCTATGGTGCTGCAAGTGATGAAATCTGATATAGGATATTCTTTAGAGGTAGTATGTGAAGTGAAGGTAGAAGTTTTGACAGTTTGAGATGATGTGCATACCTTACATCTTTTGCAAAGGGAAGAAATCCTTCAAATGGCCAAACAAATGGATTTTAGGAGAGGGATCCACAACACTGGGTGCCACAAGGACCTTGAGATTGCCAGCCACTCTTATCAGTATGATGGTCAGCTTGACACATGGATTGTCTCATCAGTCAAAAGCATTTATGGCTGCCTTAGTAAATGAGCATAGGAAAGATTCACCACAGTTGTTTTAAAATATACCGCTTCTTGTTTTACCTGTTACCAAAGATGTTACCAAAACCTGAACATCCCTTTCAGAGATTAAAAATGTATATATCTAGTTGCCCAAGTCAGGATTTTATGAGTATGCACTTGTCTGTGTGGACACATTTTCTGGATGGCGAGAAGTTTGGCCAGTGACAAAGGCGACAGTAAAAACTGTACATGTAATCAGAAGTAGTTTGTAAGTACAGAGACCCAGAAACTACAGAGAGTAATCGAGGAACTTGTTTTATGGGAGAGATTTTAGAAGTTTTAATTTACAACCTCTACTATCCTCAATGTAGTAAAAAAGTTGAAAGACTTATTGGGGGAAAAGAGCAGCTTAGATGATGTCTGAAACTAGAAAGCTAAGGCCTGAATGTCTTCTAATATGTTTGGAGACACAATACAACATCTATTTCATGTACAGTTAACAAAATTGAAGGAAAGTTCACCTGAATCCACAGCAGACACTGCTTGATTTGTTTTCTTTTATGAATTACAGCCTGGAATATTAATCAATTTATTCAAATACTTGAATTGTAAGGGATAAAAAAAAAAAAAACAGATATATATTTAATGCTATTTGAAAAGTAGTTCAGCTGCTTATGGCTGTGCTGTGCAGTGTTGACTGTTTTAAAATGTATGCCACCGTTTCTTCATCAATAAAACCTTTTTGTTGGATTAAAAAAAAAAAGTAGATCAGCCATGCTGAAGTCATATTGTCTTTTATACTGCATGTCTTCCATTTTCTGTACATTTTGTCTGCCTTTAACTATGCCATTAATGTTCACAATTAAGCTACAAGGCCATTCTGGCCACAGGATCTGAGTGTACAGCCAATTACTCTGAAAATATATATTTTTTTTTTATCAATCCTTTGTCTTTATGTAAGTCTTGGTCACAATAAAATGCCATTTTGTAATGATACAGCTGCTCTTGGCTATTAGATTCTCCCCAATGTAGTTTGCCTCCTAGGACGGGACTTGCTCTGCCTAAAAATAAAGTGGTTGCAGACTAAAGTTTATAGCAAGTGATTAAAATGTAAAATATTTATCAACAGGAGGGAATCTGTGAAAGAAATAGTAAATTCTTTTTATACCTGTGTTCTATTTTTTATGCTTTGCTTATGTAATGCACACTGCCCTTATTGTGTACATGACACCAATAATGTTGTGCACGTATTCACATTCTTTTGAGTACTGATACAAGTAAGCATGTGTATAAAAAAAATCTTCAATTGTAATGAATACATAGAACAGTAATTTGAAAAGCTGCTGAGTGTCTTTTTGTGCCTGTTCCCTACTGCAGTAGTTATTATTAATTCAGAACCGCTGATCAATATAAGTATAGGGGTTGCCTATCTAAAATAAATTCTAGAACAATTACTGAAAGAGACTCAGTCACTTTAAGGCCGCGTACACATGATCGAATATATCTGCTGAAACTGGTCCGCAGACCAGTTTCAGCGGACAGATTTGATCGTGTGTACGGGCTAGCAGACAGGTTTCCAGCAGACAAAAGTTTTAAAGCATGCTTTAAAACTTGTCTGCTGGAAACCCGTCTGTCGGATATGTCCGCTGGTTAGTACGCCTAACCAGCGGACCGAAATCTCCTGCATGCGTCGAATGGATTCGACGCATGCGTGGAAGCATTTTACTTCCTGGTTCGGTGACGTGGCAGTGATGTTGACGTCTGTCCGCTGGGATTTTGGTTTGATTGTGTGTAGACAGATAAAACCAAAATCTCCCAGGAGACATGTCCGATGAAAACGGTCTGTCGGACCGTTTTCATCGGATATATCTCCTCGTGTGTACGGGGCCTAAGAGTACACAAAGCTGCTGACAGATATGAAGTGTGAGCACCCAAAACTCCTCAACAAATTAGCAAAGTAGAAGATACTAAAAGCTGCTACAGGCACGTGCAGGCACTTGGTACCTGCATGCCATCCCACGTCATCAGCAGCTTTCAGAATTATTAAAATTGCAGTATTTTTAACTCATAACAGGGAAACTAATGCAACCTTTGTGGCTGTGTTTCTGGCAGAGATGTATGAATCACATTAATGGCTGAACGTAAGTATTACTCCTTTGGAAAACACTGCACCTTTGTGTGTTTCAATTGCATATTTAGCTGCATGGAGTTCACATGCAAAGTGAAACTTTAGGGTGAAAAAATGCCACAAGGATGCTTTAATTGCATAATAATTATTGTGGGGTTGATTTACGAAAGGCATATAGGCTTTTCAATTCACTTTGAAAGGAATACCCAATAAAATGCAAGGGAAAACAAAAGTTTTTTTGCTTGCACATGATTGGATGATGAAACTCAGCAGAGTTTCACCTTGTTCACTAAGCTAAAGGAAATGTCCTTGGAAAAGGAACATAACAACCAATTTGCCTTTAGTAAATCCATTCCTGCATGTCTATTTTTTCAGTAAAAGCTTTTTACCTTCCTGCTATTAAGTCTCCTTTAAGGGCCATACACATGGTCCTAATATTGGACGGCATCAGCAGTACAATAGAAACCTGCCAACATTCTGCCCGTGTGTACAACAGGTGGTCTGACAGAAGCCAGCCTTGCTGGGAATGCTGACTGGTGTGTTCTGGTGGGTGGCTGTCTCCCTGCCCCTGCATGGACTCATAGGATAACATTAAAGCGGAGCTCCACCTAAAATGGGAAGCTCTGCTTGTCTGCCTTCTCCCCCTCCGCTGCCACATTTGGCACCCTTTTGGGAGGGAGGGGGAGTGGGTACCTGGTTTTGACAGATACCCACTCCCACTTCTGGCTCAGTTCACATTGGTGAACAGAGCCATAAGTTTGACCCTCTCCTCCTTCCCCCGCAGCCAGCCCATTCACAAAGCATGGCACACTTCATCCTTGTGCAGTAGGAAACTGGCTGTGTAGCTGCAAATTCGGCTTGGGTGGGGACACTGTTGGATTTCTGGACAGGTAAGTGCCCTAATATTAGAAGTCAGCAACTACAACATTCCTGTAGAAGCAGAAAATGTTCTAAGCCAGTGTGACCTGTGCCTGGCAAAAAGACTTTGCAGCAAGAGAAATTCTGAATGTACAAACCAAAACTGTATCTAGACAGGCAGAATTTGCACCAAAAAAATAGGCATAATGTAGTCAAGGAGAGTTGCATAATGTTGTTGCGGGGGTAACCTGGAGCATGCAGAAAATACATAATCAGGAACACAGAGAAGAGCAAGGCAAGAAAGCAGTCAGGTCCAAAGTGATCCAGAGCTTAGTGAATGAGGTCTGATTCCATCATCCAATCATGTGCAAACAAAAATTCTGTTTTCCTTCCCCTTGCCAGTGATTGGGTATTCGTTGCTTCTCTTTCAAACTTTACCTTTAGAAAACCAACTCGGAAAGTCCAACTGATTCAGGTGAGCTAGGTGAGAGAGCCAAGTGCTGATATGAAATCTACAAAAAAAAATATTGATGACAGTGTAAAGACAGGAGAATCAACAGGAGAAAACATAAGAAAAAGAGGAAACATCTAGGAAGGTTCACTACAATCAAGAGCCCAACACAAAAACCATAAATTGATGAGCATTTATCACGTTGATCATTGTTATTTTTATATTGCCTAAAGTTAGTTAGGTTTATTATAATACACTGAGCAAAATATCGAGGCACACATCTTAGAATTGAGGTCTGTAAGGGAAGATTATGAACGGTTATGAAGGCCTGATTCATATTGCAGGATGAAATGACTATTATCTCTCACATACTTTACAATCTGACTCCATTACCAATTCCCAAGTAATAACCCTTGGCAAGATAAATGACTCAGCAACTGCTTGTCACAAAGACAGAGATCTGCCAAATACATTTCATGCAATGCAAACACCTGTCAGTCTTACTTAATGGAACTCAGATTTATTCATCATTTTTGCTTTTCTGCTAAATTGAGTTATCACATAAGAGAGGTTATTTACTTGACACCAGTAAACAGTCCTTTGTCCCATGCAACATTTATGTTCTGTGATGAGATAAAGCTTGGAAAGTTAAGTGTTGCATTAGGATATGAAGGCTATAAATGATTGAATGATAAAAAAAAAATTCACTGTACCTGTTCTTAGCAAAAATATGTCCAAAACCTTCGATATCAAGATAAATATCTCTGGAGGTTAAACAGTCTGCAAAATGTTGCATTAGGATTTTTTATGGAAAGGTATATGTCTTAATGTTATTATGGCCAATCTTTATTTGGTAAACATAATATGTATCAAAGCCCTGCTAAAGATAGAGGCAGCTATTCTACAGATCTTCGTATATATGACAGACATATTTAGTATTTTTAAGTAATAAATATCATAAATTACTTTTTTCTCTTAAAAAATGTCTCTACATTATGTTATTCTATCTTTTTGGATAAATACTGTAGATTGTAGGTTTATTTGTATTATGCTAATGATACTAAATAAACAATGCTTGCATCCACACATAAAATTCATAAAATTAACTAATCTCCAAACTGGACTATCCTAAAGACTAAGTCCACCTTTTGCAGAAACCGTGATCTCATGATCAATGTACATTTACTACAATTCTGTCTCTTACAATTTATTCCCCCAGCCTCAATGGACCTGGTTGAAGCACATTCTTCTGAACTACACTGTGGGTATACGACAATAGGGACCTGGCCGAAGGACATTCTTCTGAACTACGCTGTGGGTAGAGAGAAAAGGAATCCTTACTGCAGCTCACTTTACGGGGCCAGAGAGGCAGGTAAGTCATTTTAATGCAAAAATTACTTGTAAACTCAATCAGGTCACAGGTGTAACTAATCGCTAATTCTCAATGACACACACTGGAGCTAAAGGGAAAGGCTGTAGGGCCCTCTCGTGTAGGTTTATGTATACTTACTGGGAAACCAGATTTAATTAAAAATCTATGGAATGATGGAAGTAAATGTATAATCATGAGAGTAAGGCCTCGTACACCCGACTGTTTTCCTCATCAAGAAACTTGGTGGGAGAGCTTTTTTGCCGAGGAAAACGGTTGTGTGTATGCTTTTCATCGAGAAAACTGACGTGGAACTCGACGAGAAAAAAAGAGAACAAGTTCTCTTTTTCCTCGTCGGGAGTCTCAATTTCCTCGTCGCGTTCTTCGTCGAGCTGATTTTCGACGAGAAACATGTTCGTGTGTATGCTTAGAAACCCACGCATGCTCAGAATAAAAGTATGAGACGGGAGCGCACCTTCGGTAAAAGTAGCGATTGTAATGGAGATAGCACATTTGTCACGCTGTAACAGACTGAAAAGTGCAAATCGACTCTTACCAAACTTTTGCTAACACTCAGTAACATGAGATTAGCAAAAGCAGCCCCTAGGGTTGAGCCAGTGGAATCGAACTTCCCCTGCCGTCGTATGTGTTGTACGTCACCGCGTTTGAGAACAACGAGATTTGGTCTTGACTGTGTGTATGCAAAGAAAACTTGTCAAGTTTCTCGACAAGCCTAACAATGTCTCTTTTCCATCGAGTTCCTCGGTCGTGTGTACAAGGCATAAGACATTGATTTGCGTAGAAACAAAAAAAATTGGTTTAGTGATTGACTTACACTAGGTTTTATGTATACCCATAGATACTATAGAGTGATTTTCTTGTATTATATGTCATGTGCTTATGGTTCTGTATAATTCTCATTATGATTAACAATAATGCAAAATGTAGCATAATGTACACAGTATGTGTATTTACATAAATTACATAATTACACAACATCCCCTAACATATTGTTCTTATTTGCTTGCCACAGTGTTATAGCATACTGATACGACTGATAGATGAAACAGTTGTGTCCTAACATTCCCACTCAGAGGCTAGGAGATGCTGACTTTGCAGTAAGACAGCATATATGAAATGACAGTGATGGTCAATGTGGCCTCCACTAGGCCCTGCAGATGATTTTCACAGCTGCCTCCATATATTCTTGTCAGATAAATGGATGTCATCAGCAGAATGTATGAATCTAAAGCAGATGTGTGCCTCCAACAGTTTGCATTGTTTGGATGGCAGCCTCCATTGTGAAAGATTAACCAGAAGTTAAGGGAATTAATTGCACATAACAACCCATAGGAAATGTAAAAATCAAACAAGGATCTATTCACTATTATAAGTTAATCAATGTCTTATTCAAATCTGGTGGTAGCCTATAAGCATTAATTGTTCTGTGATCTTCTCTAAATAAAATGATTCAACTGGAAGTCTGTGACTAAAATGAGCATTGTTGCCTTGATTGGCTGAACAATGCTAGATAAAGCAATTATATGGGCCCATTGATTATCTTTGATTCATAATTGTCATGCATTTTGTGTAGGTAATGACCCAAGAAAGGTTTAAACTAATTTTAATAGAATACAGACAAAACAGAAATGCAAGCAATTGACATTATATAGTCTGTAAATGGAACTGATGACACTGTAATAGCTCAGTTTTAATTTTGTTATATTTCCTAAATTTAACAATTGCAAGAAAAATTAAAGATGTTTTTATTCTTAACGTTATCCTGAACCATACCAAACCCCCCGCATAGAGAGCACAAGCTTTCCCTTCTTTACTGCCTAGGGCACATCACCAAATTGCCTATGTCTACTACAATATTGGTGACATTGTTCGCTTGAATTCTAGAATAGGTGTTATGTCTGATATAGTGTTATATGTAGGATTGTAAAAAGTGAACCATACAGTCACCTTTTTAGAGTTCAGTGTGTCCTTAACCACTTGACTTCCAGAAGATTAACCCCCCTTCATGACCAGTCCAATTTTTGGCTATACGGAACTGCATTACTGTAACTGACAATTTCTCGGTCACGCAACGCTGTACCCAAACTTAATTTATGTCATTCTTTTTTTCTTACAAACAGAGCTTTCCTTTATTTGTATTTGTTCGCCGCTGCATTTTGATTTTTTTTTTTGCACTATATACAAAAAAAAGACCAATGTTTTATTTTTTTTTATTTTTTTTACTTTCTGCTATAAAACATATGGAATGAAAAAATATATATAAATAAATAATTTCTTCATAAATTTAGGTCAATATGTATTCTGCTACATATTTTTGGTAAAAAAAAAATCCCAATAAGCGTATATTGATTGGTGTGAGAAAAATTTATAGATATTGAGATATATACTGGGATCTTTTTTTATTTTTATACTAGTAATGGCAGCAATCAGTGGCTTATAGCAGGACTGAGATATTGTGGCAATCATTCTGACACTAACTGACAGTTTTGACACTTTGTGGGAACCAGTGACACTAATTCAGTGATTAGTGCTAAAAATATGCACTGTCACTGTCAGGGAAATCCTATGCATAATCGTGCACAAAGACGTGCACGAAGAAGTGCACTTACTAATAAGGTTCCCACTCTAGAACCACAGACTTTCTCCTTGGAAAAGATCAAAGTGGGATTCGTCATCTCCCTGCTGCTAGGAGAGCTCCAATCCTGGGCCCATTGGCTATTGGAATAAGAAAGCCCATTATTAGACTTTACACTCTGTGGCAAAAGCCAAGCTCAACAAGGATCCTCAGCTGGCTGCCACAGCAGAGTCTACCCTTCATGCATTGCAGCAAGGCCATAGGCCTGTGGAGGAATATGTTGTGGAATTTGGTAAATAGGGTGCAGATACTGACTGGAATGAGGCAGTCCTGCTTTACCAATTCCATTGTTGGGCTTCTCAGAGCCCCTTAAAGTGGTTGTAAACTGGGATCCTGCATTGCTTTCCCCTAGCTCTTGTCGGCTCTTCATTGGATGATTGATAGCAGCACAGCCATTGGCTCCCGCTGCTGTCAATCACATCCAATGACGCGGCCACCGGGCCAAGTCATACAATTGGCTCCTATGGACGCCGATTGTATGGCACTGAAACGTGCCCACAAGTTAACCCCCTTGGGAGAGCGCTTCCCAGAGGGGGTTAGCTCTTGAGGGGAGGAGCGGAGACAGACGCCGAGGGACCCCAGAAGAAGAGGATCGAGGCCACCCTGTGCAAAACAAACTGCACTGTGGAGGTAAGTGTGATATCTTTGTTATTTAAAAAAAATGTAAACCTTTACAACCCCTTTAACCACTTGTCCTCCGCCCACTGTCAAATGGCGGCGGGCGGAGGACTCCATTGTCCTGACATCACGACATATGACGTGATGTCCTTTTAAAGCCGTGGGCGGGCGCGCGCACCCGCTGCTCTGCTGGGATCCCGGTGCGAGTGCCCGGCGGCAACGATCGCCGCCAGGCACACGCGATTGCCCAGTAACTGAGCGGGGACGTGGAGCTCCAAAATACAGAGCTCCATGTCCTGTCAGGGAGAGAGGAGACCGTTGCTGTGTCCCTTGTACATAGGGACACAATCGGTCACCTCCCCCAGTCACCCCCCCTCCCCCTACAGTTAGAACACTCATAGGACACATATTTAACCCCTTCCCCGCCCCCTAGTGGTTAACCCCTTCACTGCCAGTCACATTTATACAGTAATCAATGCATATTTATAGCATTGTTCACTGTATAAATGTAAATGGTCCCAAAAATTTCAGAAAAGTGTTCGAAGTGTCCGCCATAACGTCGCAGTCCCAATAAAAAAATCGCAGATCGCCACCATTAATAGTAAAAAAAAAAAATGCCATAAACTATCCCCTATTTTGTAAACACTATGGCCCAGATTCACAGAGCGATTACGCCTGCGCAACTGGTGTTGCGCGTGCGTAAGTCTAAATGTGCGCGTGCGTTTAGATGCGCACGATTCAGAAAACGATTTACGCCAGAAATCTACTTTTTTTTGTCCGGCGTAATTTCGTTAGACAGACGCATCCGTCCGCGCAAAAATGCGCTAGACACACCATTGATTTGCTAGTCAAATATGCTAATGAGGGAGTTGCGGGGATCCACAAAAAAACGCAGTTGCTGCGCAGGCTACGCGATGTGCGCAACAGCAAAATGTCCTGTCTAAAGTTAGAGCACCTAAAAGCTGGTCTAAATTTTGAAAAAAACGTCTAAATCTCACAGAAAGCAACACCGTTACTGAGGAGCAGACCACACACACGTGTTGCACTACAATTTGACTGCCAACATGCCAGGGGCATCGTCGCTCATAGCTGCACTAGTGAATTTAGATGACCAAAGAAGGAGGAGGGCACAGAGGATGGCACGGAGGATGGCACGGGAGAGGGTATACCGCACACGCATAGACCTCTTTGGCATGAGTGATTCTGAGGTGTATCGCATCTTCAGATTCACCCCTCATGCCATCCTGGAATTAACCACAACCCTGCAGGAGGACATCAGCAGCCCAACACATGACACCACCCATGACACCCATGACAGCTACATATACAATCAGAGCCCCATCCCCACAGATTGCGAACAGAACATGTATGGGGACAGCTGGCTGGTTGGTGAGTGACATGGGTGGCAGGCATGACTGTCCCCTCCCGTGATGCACACCTCACAAGTGGCACATGCATGACTAACATCCTCCTGTCTTTTCCCTTCAAGGTGACTCTGCATATGCACTGGTACCCCATCTCATGACCCCATCTCATGCCAGCGCACATTATGCATCTTTGCACGTTAAACACACACATTAATCATGGCACAATGAGAATGCATGCATGCACACCACTGTGGTCCCTAGCACACACACCCCACATCCTCATCACATTGGATTGGCACCAGTCCACCATGCAGGACTTGTGAGCTGCAACGCCACGCCATGGCTCCAATTATGTCACTGTACATTCATACACCATTCACACAGACCTGGGGATCACTTCTCCACCACAAATGAGGGTGACACCCCTTTTCCCGCAGGAATATCACCCCCACATTCCAAAATCATACACAAACAGAACCAAAAAAATAAAATAAATGACGAGCAAAAAAAAAAATGCCCTGCAAAAATATAATTTAAACAAAATAACAACAAAGAAAACACATAAAAGACAAAAATCACTCTGCAAAACAGTCCCCAAATATCTCAAAGACACGTCACAAACAAACAAAAGCACCTTGCTGTATAGGGAGGGATACAAAGGGATGTATTTTGCAAAGGAAGTGCATTTGTGTGTGTCTATTTATGCTGTCTGCGTAGTTCACAAAGTTGCCCTAGTCCATTTCCAATTTCACTGATTGCGCCGCTCCCGAGTTGTGAGCATGCGCACAGCGGAGCTGACCATGGTCTCCTTCAAGCGCGCATGCACGAGCCGGCCGGCCCTTCATTTGCATGGGGTCACGGCACATTTCAATGTAACACGCCCACGTCCCTCCCAATTTGTATTACTCCTCCTTACGCCTCATTAAAAAACCTTACGCTTGCGCAATTTCCTGCGCAAAAGCTACGTGAATCGGGGGATTACGCGGCTAGATGGCGCAAGTCTAACGTAATGGCGGTGCGCTACGCCGGACCGATAATGCGCCGATGTACCTGAATCTGGGCCTATAAATTTTGCGCAAACTAATCGATAAATGCTTATTGCATTTTTTTTTTTACCAAAAATATGTAGAAGAATACGTATCGGCCTAAACTGAGGAAAAAAATATTTTTTTTATATATTTTTTGGGTTATTTATTATAGCAATATTGCATTTTTTTCAAAATATAGCTCTATTTTTGTTTATAGCGCAAAAAATAAAAACCGCAGAGGTGATCAAATACCACCAAAAGAAAAAAAGGATGCCAATTTTGTTTGGGAGCCACGTCGCACGACCGCGCAATTGTCAGTTAAAGCGACGCAGTGCCGGAAGCTTAAATTTTGTCTGGGCAGGAAGGGGGTGTAGGTGCACAGTAGGCAAGTGGTTAAAGATGAGCTGGCTAGAGGGTCTTTGCCCAACACCCTAGAACAGCGATGGGCAAACTACGGCCCGCGGGCCGTATACGGCCCAGCAGACCTTTTAATCCGGCCCCCACCGGCGATCTCCTCTTGCCGCGATCGCCGCTAATTGAGGCCGCGGCTTTGCAGCCTATGCTTCAAAGGGGGCTGGAGGAAGCGAGCGCAGATAGACTGTGGGCCCTCTGCCTCCGGCCGACTCTCGCCCCGTGGGATTGGAGAATTCCTCAGAGGGCGGTGACACCCAGAGGCATACTAAGTGGGGGGGCGGGACGCCACACACTGGGGGGTCAGAGTGACAGCGCCTGCCTGCCCAGCGCCGCGGTACAAGAGGAGGGGGGGTTGCGGGGGTGAGACCGCGGGAAACCATCCATCCCCTCCTCTCACAGCCACGGCCTGTTAGCGCTGCTCGGCACACAGGCACAGCCGAGTGAAGCTGCTGCCACCTCCCCCTCCTCTCTGTGTGTACGGAGGGGACCTTCTGTCCATGTGCCGTGATCGTCGCTGCGCTGATCTGAGGTACTGAATGGGGAGGGGGTGTTTGCACCTGGGGGGGGTTCACGGGGGGGGGGGTGTTTGCACTGGGGGTTTGCACTGAGGGGGGTTTCACTAAGGGGGGTGTCTACACTGAAAGGGGTGTAAACTGAAGGTTGTCTGTGTAACATGCAGGGGGTCCAGAGCTGTGGGGCCATGCCATCAAACGCAGCCATTGTGCCATCAATTGTCACCACTGTGCCATGCCATCAAAAGCAATCACCGTGCCATCCATTGTCACCACTGTGCCATGCCATCAAAGGCAGCCACTGTGCCATCAATTGTCACCACTGTGCCATGCCATCAAAGGCAGCCACTGTGCCATCAATTGTCACCACTGTGCCATGCCATCAAAGGCAGCCACTGTGCCATCAATTGTCACCACTGTGCCATGCCATCAAAGGCAATCACTGTGCCATCAATTGTCACCACTGTGCAATGTCATCAAAAGCAATCACTGTGCCATCAATTGTCACCACTGTGCTACGCCAAATGCAGCCACTGTACCATCAATTGTCACCACTGTGCCATGCCATCAAACACAGCCACTGTGCCATCAATTGTCACCACTGTGCCATGCCATCAAAAGCAATCACTGTGCCATCAATTGTCACCACTGTGCCATGCCATCAAACACAGCCACTGTGCCATTAATTGTAGTTTTGTAAAATAACTCTGTTTATGCTTTTCTACCTTAAATTAATCTAAACATTTAATGTTACAAATTTAAATTTAATTTATATTAATTCACACATACACACCGCCCATCAATTCTTGGTCCGGCCCCCGGGTCCAATATATGAACCCATTGCGGCCCTCAAGTCAAAAAGTTTGCCCACCCCTGCGCTAGAAGGTCTGATTCACTTAGATCGGATTATACAATTGGATCGGAGACTGAGTGATCGCAATCTGAAAAGGAGGTCAGTCTTTATCCAATTTAGGATGTTATTGAGAGCTCCTACTCATACCACTAAACCTGTTACATAGTTACATAGTAGGTGAGGTTGAAAAAAAAGACACACATACAACCTATCTGTGTGATTATATGTCAGTATTACATTGTATATCCCTGTATGTTGTGGTCGTTCAGGTCCTTAGCTAATTGTTTTTTTTTAAACTACGATGCCCCCTGCTGAAACCACCGCCTGCGGAAGGAATTCCACATCCTTGCCGCTCTTACAGTAAGCAACCCTCTATGCAGTTTATGGTTAAATCTATTTTCTTCTAATTTTAGTGAGTGGCCACGTGTCTTATTAAACTCCCTTCTGCAAAAAAGCTTTATCCCTATTGTGGGGTCACCCTATGGTATTTTGTAAATTTAAATCATATCCCCTCTCAAGCACCTCTTCTCCAGAGGGAATACTTTCAATGCTCGCAACCTTTCCTCATAACTAATATCCTCCAGACTCTTTATTTGCTGTGTTGCCCTTCTTTGTACTCGCTCCATTTCCAGTACATCCTTCCTGAGGGCTGGTGCCCAGAACTGGACAACATACTCCAGGTGAGGCCGGACCAGAGTCTTGTAGAATGGGAAAATTATCGCTTTATCCCTGGAGTTAATCCATTTAATGCATGTCAATATTCTGTTTGCTTTGTTAGCAGCAGCTTGGCATTGCATGCCATTGCTGAGCCTATCATCTACTAGGACCCCCAGGTCCAGGTTTCCATCCTAGATTCCCCCAGAGGTTCACCCCTTAGTAAGTAGATTGCATTCATATTTTTGCCACCCAAATGCATTATTTTGTATTTTTCTATATTAAACCTCATTTGCCATGTAGCTGCCCACCCCATTAATTAGTTTAGATCTTCTTGCAAGGTTTCCACATCCTGCGGAGAAGTTATTGCCCTGCTTAGCTTAGTGTTGTCTGCAAATACAGAGATTGAGCTGTTTACCGTTCTCCACTATCCACAAAGAAGAAGCTTCATCTCAGAATAGCTAACTTATGTTTCTACTGCAGGGATGTTCATCATTTCATACGGACTTGCCTGTGAGACCAAGCTGGCTTCCCTGTTCCTTATTTATGACTGGATGCACTTCAGGAAATAATTCAGCTCATGTTGCCCTGCCCATCTCATTTCAAGTGTCTGGGCAAATTATTACAGTTTAACCACATGCCGACCAGCCGCCGTCGTTCTACGGCGGCAGGTCGGCTCTCCTGGGCGAGAGCCCGTCATCCTACGTCGCACTTTCGACGGCCACTAGGGGGCGCGCACGCCGCCGGCGGGCTGCGCGCGCGCCCCCCGCACGCCCCCGAGTCCTGCGCGTGCCCGGCAGGTACGATCGCCGCCGGGCACCCACGATTGCTCGTTACGGAGCGGGGAACGGGAGCTATGTGTGTAAACACATAGCTCCCGGTCCTGTCAGCGGGGAAAACGCTGATCTTCTGTTCATACAATGTATGAACAGAAGATCAGTGATTTCCCCTAGTGAGGTCACCCCCCATACAGTTAGAACACAAATAGGAACACACTTAACCCCTTCCCTGCCCCCTAGTGTTAACCCCTTCACTGCCAATGGCATTTTTATAGTAATACAATGCATTTTTATAGCATTAATCGCTAAAAATGCCAATGGTCCTAAAAATGTGTCAAAAGTGTCCGAAGTGTCCGCCATAAGATCGCAGTACTGAAAAAAAATGCTGATCGTCGCCATTACTAGTAAAAAAAAAACGTAATAAAAATGCCATAAAACTACCCCCTATTTTGTAAGTGCTATAACTTTTGCGCAAACCAATCAATAAACGCTAATTGCGATTTTTGTTTGCGAAAAATATGTAGAAGAATACGTATCGGCCTAAACTGAGGAAAAAAAATGTTTTTTTATATATTTTTGGGGGATATTTATTATAGCAAAAAGTAAAAAATATTGAATTTTTTTCAGAATTGTCGCTCTATTTTTGTTTATAGCGCAAAAAATCAAAACCGCAGAGGTGATCAAATACCACCAAAAGAAAGCTCTATTTGTGGGGAAAAAAGGACCCCAATTTTGTTTGGGAGCCACGTCGCACGACCGCGCAATTGTCAGTTAAAGCAACGCAGTGCCGAATCACAAAAAGTGCTCTGGTCAGGAAGGGGGTAAATCCCTCCGGGGCTGAAGTGGTTAAGCTATTATCGACGCTAATGCTTGCAGTTGCTTTATGGACATTAACTTTTTCAAACAACAGGGCATAGTATCACAACCCAAGAAGCAGAGACTAAGGCCTCGTACACACGAGGCAATCTATTTGTTCAAATCGGTCGGACCGACCGATATTGAACAAATCTGTCTGATAGGATTTTGGTTTGCTCGCATGTACACACGAGCAAACCAAAATCCCCGCCAGCAGACGGCGCGCTGACGTGTCGGTGACGTGGCGGTGACGTTGACGCCGCCACGTCACCGCACCAGGAAGTAAAACACTTCCGCACATGCGCCGAATCCATTCGGCAGCGGTGCGGGACGACATGTCTGCTGGTAAGTGTACTAACCAGCAGACATGTCGGGCGGACGGATTCCCACCCGATAGATTTCAAAGCATGCTTTGAAATCTGTCGGGTGGCCAAATCCGTCGGCTCGGCCGTACACACGATCGAATCTGTCTGCTGGGACGGTCTAGCAGACCGTTTCCAGCAGACAGATTTGATCGTGTGTACGAGGCCTCAGAGTATTTGGCAGCTGGGATAAAGCTTAAGTCTGGGCCAGTAAGTTTTTTTCTCAAGAAAGCTAAACCCTGCCAAGAGAAACTATGATGTTGGAGATCGCAAGCTTCTGCCCATTAAATCTGCACTATCTGCTGGAAGATGCAATGCATCCTATTTTGATCTTTACAGATCATTAAAAATGTAGAATGCCTTAGGACAGGCAAGAGACTGTGGTCTTGCCAGACCAGATGGGCACTGTTTTTCTCTAGGTTCATGTTTCACATCACGTTCTGCCCCAGGTCTAAGAACAGCAAACCGGATGTTTTCAGAAATGGAGGGGGCTCCCCCACAGGACACCATTTTGTCTTCGCAATACCTTTTACTTCTCCAGACAAATCTCATGACATGACCAAGATCAATCAGGTCTCATGGCAGGAGTTACCAACTCAAAGGGTGAGTTTGTAAAATAAAAATTAGCTTTTTTTGGTTTCAAGGCAAAGTTTTTGTGCCTAAAATTCAACGTCTGCAGGTCCTCAGATTAGACCATCCATTGGCAGGACATTTTGGGTCCCAAAAGACTGTGACCCAGATTCACAGAGATGGGCGCATATTATGCCGGCGTAGCGCACACATAGTACGCAACGCCGGCGCAGCACATAGAGGCATGCACTGAATTCAGCAAGCTATTGCTCCCAACTCTGCGCCGGCGTAGCGTACATTTCGAAGGCGCAGGCTGGCCTAAGTGGAAATAGGTGGAAGTGGGCGTGATCCATGCTAATGAAGCGTGATCCCATGCAAATGATGGGCCGGGCGCCAGACAAGTACTTAAAATGAACTGCGCATGCGTCGAGACGTGGACGTATTCACGTGCACATGCGCACAACCACGTCGGAACAACTGCCTAAGATACGCCGGATCACTGTGTACGCCGTTATTGTAACCTACGCCCAGCCTGACCCACGTCGGCCCAGATTCACAGATGTCCAACGTACAACACGTAGGCTTATGTTCCCTGGTCCATACCTTTGCATGGGTTGCGCCTCATCTATGGGGAATAACTTTACGCCAGACGTAAAACTTACGCAAACCGCGTATATCATGCGCCGGGCACAAGTACGTTTGGGAATCGCCGTATTTCCCTCATTTGCATATGTAAATGCCTAATCAATTGGAGAAGCAACATACGTCCAGACCATATTTGCGCCCACGCCACGCCGGCGTAAGTAAGATACGTCGGGTAGGATGGCCTATTTTTAGGCGTATCTTGGTTTGTGACTATGGCGCTATGCCGGGAAAAGGTGAGTTACGTCGGCGTAAGTGCTTTGTGAATCCGGGCCTATATCTTTCTGGTAGCCTAAATGGAAGTCTGATTGTGAAAATTATGTTAAGACCTGCACTGTTTGCAATCGTAATAAGAGTGAGAGGGCTAAATCTTGGGGACTGTTAGGGCCACTTCCTGTACCAACAAGATGGGAGATGATTACAATGGACTTTTTGTTGAACTACCAGTTCAGATGACTTCACCACCATATTTGTGATTGTGGATTTATTATTATCCAAGATGGCGCATTTTGTTCCTATGAAAGGTACACCTTCAGCACAAAAAACAGACCATACATTTATCAAGGAGGTGGTGAGACTTCATGGAGTTCCAGCCAGTGTTTTATCTAATGGGGGGGTGCAGTTTACCTCAAAATTTAGGAGAGAGCTGTGCAAGTCTCTGCAAATTGAACTATGTATTTTGTTGGCCTATCATCCACAGACTAATGGGCATATTTGCTACCTCTGGCTGAGTTTACTTATAATATTTCCATGCATAGTGCCACAAATCAAGGTCCATTTTTTGCTAACTATGAATTCTTTCCTTCCTTTCTGCCTGATACCGTTTCTGATTCCCTTGTACCAGCAATTCAGGACAAAGTTAAAGCAGAGTCCCACCCAAAAGTGAAAATTCTGCTTTAAGTACTCCTCGTCCCCTTACATGCCACATTTGGCATGTGATTTTGTTTTGGGGGGGGGGGTGGGTTCTTCGTTTTGGAGGGGACGTCCTGTCCCCACAAACTGCCACTGAGTCTTGGTGATTTTTTTCTTATCCTGCAATACAATCTGGATGTCATTATTCTGCAGTACTTATGTCAGAACGTTTGCCATCATGCAGTACAAGCATGAAAGGAGCAGTCAACATCGTGCTATACTCTGTAAAGCAAAATACATGATTTTAATTATTTTCCTGTATTGCAATCAAAGTCTTTGCTTATTTTTATGTAAGATAGAAAACCTACTAGTTTACAATGGGAAATGCAATATTGGCTCTAATATATCCAAGCAAGCTCTAGCATATTTTTTGTTGTTTCATGCAAGTGTCCTACATTTTTTCCACTATACAAACTTACTTGACTCTCAAAGCAATCCTATATTTTAGAATTATAAAACTACCATTTTACTCAATACAGTTATGTCTTGAATAGAACAGGGAAAGGACTGTCATTCGCAGGGATGTCTGGAATGGCATTTATGAATTAATTCAATTTAATGCATTTATTGTCATTGTCCAACAAAGCATATACAGTTGTCTCTCACTCTTGACTCATTCATTATGATGATTCTTGACAAAACCAATCAACCTAATGTAACTATCTACTACATGTTGTCATTTAGCCATGAATGCTTTTTCTTATTACTTTATAAATTAGCAAAGTACAGTAATTGATAACTACATTAGATGAGTACATATATCACTGTACTTGTGCGTGTTTTCCATTCTGTAGCCCAACAAAAAATGTTGTATACATTTATTTTAGCTGGATTAAATAAGGTCACTGATAAAATATCCCAATTATGGTACCACAACTAGATGGGGTTACAAGTTAACATTTTTAGCTAAAATTGTAGGATTTCCATTTAGAACATTGTACACTGAAAGCGACTTAGATTGGAAGACAGTTCTAAAGTAGGATGATTTTATGCATAATATTTTTGATTTCTAGTGTATACATTTTATTTTTAATGTTAGAATCAGAAAGAGTTTTTTCTAACCATATTGAATTGATAATGGTATATGTCACTCTCATTGTTAGAAAGAGAAAGCATTTCTACAAAGCCAAATTTTCTACAGTATGTGAATGTTCAACTGACAAATTAGAAAACATTGGGTTGGTCACTACCTCACTTAAAGTGTAAGTAAACCCTCCTATCGTTTTCAGCCAAGGAAGCTGCCATCTTTGCTTCTGTTTAATCTACAACTGCCATGATGATGCACATGTGTTCAGTTATGACACCAGCCATTGGATTGCTTGACAGTTTGGTTAAGAGCACAACCAATGGGAGTGTTAGAATTCTGTCACGTGCCTGAAATTAAGTTTTATGGAAGGGTTTACTTTCACTTTAAATGTGGTCAGCTGAAATTTTGATTTGTATCCTTTTAGAGGCTGAACTTGTGCTCTGTGGTGCATATGTTTCTCCTACTTTAATGGTAATGTAACCAGGGATTTTATTCAGGGGGAACTTGGTGGAACTCAGTCCCACCACCTCTGGCTCAGACACTTTGGTGCCTGCTCACCACAATCACTTGTAAACACAGAAGTATGGTTTCTGTGTTTACAAGTGACAGCTCTGCACTGTGTGTAATGCAATCCTGGTAATTAATGCCCCTTAAGACCCTTCTACTGTTTGTGAAATTTGACTGACCACACCCACTAATTGATGTGATTTGGAGGGTGTGTGTAGTGGGAGGGGTTTTGTGGGGTTGTGGTTGTTTGAGGGGGGGACTGAATGTAACTAATTTGAAAATGGAAGCAAAACTTTATCTGCACTGTTGCAGAATAGGAAATGCCAGATGATCTCAAAGAAATGGAAGAAAAACATTAAGCCGAACTGTGAGGTAGTAAGATACTTGTATATGCTGCAAAATGTGGTGGGAGAAACCAAGAAGAGAACTGAGAAAATAAAGAAATGGCAGATTTGAGAATGAAGATATAGCAAATTTTATTATAGGGAATTCTTCTCCTGGTGGACCGCATTTTGGTGGTGGCAACCCATCACAGTTATATTGGGGTCTGAGTCTTTGTGATTGTAAAAACCAACCTTAATCCTCAATTTAGTTAGTTCTCTATCCCTTAGATTATCCATTAAACTAACATAAACCTAACCCTTAAAACACACATTTAAAGGAGTTGTAAAGGTACAATTATTTTCCCCCTAAATGGCTTCCTTTACCTTAGTGCAGGGGAATTAATACAAAGAGGGGGACGTTCGGAAATACCGTTATGGCAAGCGTGGCAGGTTCGACATTTTTTGGAAACTCTGGGGGATGCAGAAGACTTTAATCGGACACTAACAAAATTTGAGGAATATTGTGGAGGGGATGAACCACTACCCCATATTATCTCTAAAATGTATGCATTGTTGACTGCACCTCCAGAAGACTTCAGAATGACATACCTGGCCAAATGAGAAAGATACTTAAGACAAATATTTTCCCTAGTGCAATGCCAGAACATTATAGACTTGACGTTAAAATCTTCAAGGTGTACGAAAATTCAAGAGTTAAATTACAAAATATTAACACGGTGGTATTATACTCGAGCACGTTTGAATATATTTTTTTCAGAAGTCTCGGATAGATGTTGGAGAGGTCGTGGGGAGAAAGGGACAACGTTACATATATTTTGGAGTTGCCCAGTAATAAGACAATTCTGGCAAACAGTCCAGAGAATTACCCGTTTACTTACGGAATATGAGATCCCAGACGACCCGGCTTTTGTTTGATAAATCATATACAAATTCCACCAAAAAGATATATGAAGTCAGTAACATGTCATATGCTGAATGCAGCCAAAAGCTGTATCGCAATAAATTGGAAAGATCCTAAAGTACCTTCAATTTCAATGTGGCTTAAAAAAGTAAGGAAAATAGGAATAATGAAGAAACTCTTGCCAATGACGATAGACAAGAAAGAACAAATAAAAAGGATATGGACACAGTGGGAGTCATTTATAAAATCAGAGGAAGGTAAAAACCTAATAGGGGAGTAGGAATAAGCATGAGAAAGATAAGGGGACAAAGAAAATAGGAAGTTCGAATGGAAATTATAATGAGGAAGAAAAGGCAGCGGGGGGAGAGGTATGTTTTGTTTTTCCCCAATGTGTATGTATGTATATGTGTGTACATATATATATATGTATGTATGTATATATAATTTTTTTTTTCACCTCTTTCTCTGCACCGTTGGTCCACACGGGGCAGAGAGAGGAAGATAGGGGCCATGAGGAGGGGAAGGGGGAGGGAATTATGGGAAAGAAATGGGGAAGGAAAAGTTGCAGAGGTGCGGAATTAGCGGACGTAAGAGAAAAGGGAGGGAAAGAGATATATACACATATATACTAGAATTTAATTTGTTTAAAATATGTTTATATCTCCCTCCGATTTAATTATATGAATGGTAATATAGTTGAGAAGGAAGATGCAAAGTATATATATATTGTCTGTACTATCATTGTATTTTGAATGTTCCTTTTGTTTCTATCTCTTGTGAGGGATTAACTCGGTAGCGGGTGTGTGTGACCCCCTGGATGGGTTCACTACACGCTGAATTGTACAAAAAGGAAGTTGAGGGCGGTTGAAAACAAATGATATGATTTATTTTTCCTTTTTGCTGGATACACGTGCAAGCATCAAAACAGCATAAATAAAACATAAAATAAACCCTTGCCACTTGGGGTGTCTACCTTCCCAACACAGGAACCTACCTATGGAGTCTGACACAGCCTACTGCTGGGCAGACATTGCTGGTCCTACAGCAGAAAACAACAAAAAAAGTCTCTTTGATATTTCTCACACAGAAATATCCATCAGCACCTCACCTCTTCAGAAGTCCTTGTGACTGCTCCTTCACTCACAAAGCCCCAGGATGCAGCAATCAGTCGTTATCCTTAGGCTATCTTTATAGGGGCTTTAATTGCTTAATTTTGAACAGCTGAAACCTTTTAACGCCCCAAACCTCTCTGGCCATCTCTGCAGCCGACGCCTAATAGTAATTGGTGTATTGTCTAAACAAGGCAGAAATATATCCCGTCTGTGACAACACACACAGATTTACCTGACTTCCTGTCACATACCCCCCCTCTTGTTTTAACCCTAGGGTTGGGACACAGGTTGCCAGGCACGCATGCACTCAGGACAAACCATCTGCATTCCCCATTTTAACACCGGGGTGATGCGTTACGACAAAACTAAATTCCTGAAGGGCCAGGAACCACCTATTTATTCTCCTATTGGTCTTCAAATTTCGGCTGAGGTACATAAGAGTGTGTTCCTTGCTCTGTAATATACTAATTTTCAGTTGTAAACCATGCAAAACCTTAATTGGTTTTTCAATGGACACAAAGGTTTCCCTCGATAACTCAATCCCAGCGAGTCATAACCAATACCAAGAGCTGATAACACTGTGCTCTGCAATGGATCATCCATGTGGATGCCTTCTTGTGACTGCTACACGCTGTTCTCCTGCTCTCCAGGATTGAGTCTGAAAGAGTGACTCCTCCCCAGGGCTTGAACTGACTCCAGTAGTAATCGGCGTGCGTCCTAACAGTAGGACGTACGGCTCCTGGAGCCAGATAGGCAGGGCTTTCCTCTCCCAGCATCAGCCTCTGCTGTCAGATCCGCTCTGACCTTGAGCCGCCCCTGGATCCCCTGGTTCTCTCCTCTCCCTCCGGAGCCTCAAGATAAGCCCCTGACATAGGGGCCATCTACACCACCTCCTCCACCTGCCAGGGACCAGACAGGCAGATAGTGACAAGCAGACTGCTAGGTAGGCTTGCTCTATCCCTCCATTCCTCCAGCAATTCACCACCTGGCTTCCCCCGGATTTACCTGACCCCCCTGGCTTCCCTCCTTCACCCTTCTCCAGCAGGTAAGCCATCCACTGAGGCTGCAGGCGGCCATCCTTTTTTAGGACAAGCCGCTGCTGCCACTTAAAGCCTCGGCTCTCCCCCTATCCACATCTCCCCTCCTATACCCCCACACTACCAGCCCCTCTCAAGCTACCCATCCGCCACCATCCCTGCAATCCTTGCAATTTTCCGCCGTTTCGGGCGTTTTTTCGATACTTCCCCGCCGGCCTGGAAGCAATCGCGGCAGCCGCAATCTAGGAAAGGCCGCGGCTTCACCCGCGGCCTAGTGGCGCACCGCTTCTTACCCCCTCCAACCGCCACCAAAGTCCCAAAATGGACTAGAAACCCACCCCATACCCCCAGGAAAGTACCTCACACCCCGGTCTATCAATCCTGGCCCCAATGGTAGCACCGGTCCACCCAATCTGGGAGCTTTACCAGCCTGGATCCTGCTGCCGATCGGCAGGCCATTTTACTACAACCCAGCCCCAAATCTCAACACCATTACAACTTGATCCAGGGTTCGCCCGATCGCCTATCAAGGGGTCAGGAAGGAATTTTTTTTCCCTGTCGTTGCATATTGGCGTAGCACGGTCAGGGTTTTTTTTGCCTTCCTCTGGACCAGTCAGGATAGAAGGATTCAATCAATCCTTGACAATCCCTCCCCCCCCCCCTCCTGGTGTTTGGCGACCATGGTTAATATGCAATACTCGGCAGAGGCCATGTGAGGTTTGAGGCGATTTGCCGCAATACTACCAGCCTGCACCAAAAAAGCCCTCCAAACTGAGCGCCTATTGAGGATCGATCGAAGATCAATTATCAAAGGTCTCTGCCGTTTGCCCCAACCTAAGCACATATCATGTGCTTTGATCAACACTAGATCGGCAGTAAAACACTGATTAGAAATCCATGATTTCATCCTACAACACGATTTAGACTGCCTCTTTATTACAGAGAGCTGGCTTACAGCCGACTGTAACACCATTCTAGGAGAATTGGTGCCAGAAAACTACCGTATTATAACGGAAAACAGAATAGGGCAAAGAGGAGGAGGATTGGCGGTGATCCATAAGACGCATCTTGCGATCACAAAACCAGTCCTTCAAAATCCTCTTCCATTCATGGAAACCCTTATTCTACAACTGCAAGCAAACTCCCAGGAGACCGTCCGGATTCTACTCTGCTATAGGCCACCCGGCCCAAAATCGCAGCTTCTCCCTTAATTGACGGACTTTATCTCCACCTATACCCTGAACAGCAAACACCTTTTGCTGCTCGGGGATTTCAACCTCTGGGCCAACTCCCCGCAAGACCCCGTTGCCGACGCCTGCATTGACCACCTGGAAGGATTAGGGCTTCAGCAATTAGTATGTGGGCCCACACATGCTTCAGGTCACACACTCGATCTTATTTTCAGACACGATCTGGAAATAAAAATCTTGGAAAATGAACCATTGCCATGGACAGATCACCATGCAATTAAATTCATTATTCCCGAATTCCCCCCCTTAATAAAAACATCAAATCCAGTGACTACACACTGGACTAGATGTCAGAAGAAGCTCCATTCGGAATTCTTCAAAGCCACGTTAAGGGAAAAAATAAAAACAATTCAGCCGCATCAAAAGGCTGAGGAAACACTGGAGGGCATAAACACAGCACTATTACAGTCAGCCGACTTAATAGCGCCGAAACGTAAAACCCACATCCGGAAAAATAACGCAGGCTGGTTCAGCAACCAGCTGGCGTTACGGAAGCAAGAGCGCAGAAGGGCAGAAACCGCCTGGAAGAGAAGTTCATCAGATGAGAACCTCTCCATCTACAAGGAAATAACCAGAAAATACCACAAGGTAATCTTCGATGCCAAGAAAAATTATTTTTCTGAGGCCATCAACACTGCCCTCAACCGCCCCCACGAGCTCTTCAAGCTGGTCACTCAGACCATGAATCCAGGATGTCTTGAAGCCCCCAATTCGGACTCACAAGAATTTTGCAATGAGTTATCGGATTACTTCATTAATAAAATTGAGAGAATCCGGCAAAGCATTGAGCAGAACAACTCCCCCCATAGCCCCCCCAGTAATTATTCACATAACACCGGCAGTAACTCGCCACAACCAGGTAAGTTCACGCTGGAACCCGTCTCTACCCATGACATTAAAAATATCATCGGTACTCTGCTTAACAGCACTGCGCCGAATGATATCATTCCCACCAAACTGCTGAAGGAATGCGCCGACATCCTGGCACCTCCTATCACGCAGCTTATTAACCAATCCTTCAGGGAGGGCATAGTGCCTGCCCAGTTGAAGGAGGGTATAATTCGACCTATCTTGAAGAAACCCACCCTGGACCCCAAGGATCCACTTCACCGCCGTCCCATAACAGGCCTAAACTCTCTTTCTAAGGTCATGGAGAAAGTAGTGGTACAAAAGCTGCAACAGCATCTAGATACCCACAACCTACTTGATCCATATCAATCGGGATTCCGGCCCGGACACGGGACAGAAACCGCATTGCTCAAGATATGGGACGACGCTCTCGAGGCCACAGACGAAGGATAATCTTGTCTTCTGGTTCTGCTGGACCTAAGCGCAGCCTTCGACACAGTAGACCACAAGCTTCTATTGACTCGGCTAGCTGAAGTAGCCAAAGTCGCAGAAGGCGATCTATCCTGGTTCTCCTCTTTCTTGGAAAACCGATCGCAAATAGTGAAGTTAGGACCTTTCACTTCTGAAAAACAGACAGTATCATGCGGAGTCCCTCAAGGATCCCCCCTGTCGCCGGTGTTATTCAACATCTATCTGCGTCCTCTTTTTGAAATCATCAGCAGTCAAAAACTGCTCTATCACTCATATGCAGACGACACGCAACTGTATTTCCGCATTTGCAATAAAAAGGATCACCACCTCAATCTAGAGAAATGCCTCTCTTTGATAGAGGACTGGATGACCAAGAGTTATCTTAAACTCAACGGAGCGAAAACAGAACTTCTCCTGTTTCACGCCAAGCATAGGAACCAACCAGCAACAACTTGGACCCCCCCGCCCATTCTGGGTAAATTCATCACCCCTAGCGCAAAAGTCTTGGGGTCATCTTCGACTCCTACATGACAATGGACGCACAAATAGGGTCAGTAGTCAGCGGATCTCACCATCTGCTGCACCTACTACGCAGACTTATTCCTTTCATTCCTAAAGAAGACGTAGCAGTCGTGGTGGGAACAATTGTTAACTCCAGACTGGACTATGCAAATGCCCTTTACCTCGGACTCCCGAAGTACCAAATCGCTCGTCTGCAAGTCGTTCAAAACACGGCTGCGAGACTTGTGACTGGGAAAAAACCCTGGGAATCCATCTCACCTTCGTTGAGATCCCTTCACTGGTTGCCAGTGAAAGACAGAATTGCTTTTAAAGCACTCTGTCTAACACATAGATGTATCCATGGGAATGCTCCCCAATATCTGTGCGAAAAAATAAAAGTTCATAACCCCAATCGCATCTTGCGATCCACCAACCAAAATCTACTCCAGATACCGAAAGCCAATTACAAGTCCAAAGGAGATAGAAGATTTGCGGTCCAAGGTCCCAGACTATGGAACGCTTTACCAACCAATATTCGGTTGGAGGAGAACCACCTAGCATTCAGGAGAAAGATCAAGACTCATCTCTTTTGATATCAAAGGAGACAGGAACAACAAGCGCCCAGAGGCGATTCAGTTCGCATTTGCAGCGCTATATAAGTTTTCATTCATTCATTCATTCATTCTTCAGATGTAAACACACTATGGGCCAGATTCAGGTAGAGCAGAGCATCTTTGCTCTGGAGTAACGCATCTCATTTGCGTTACGCTGCTAAAATTTTAGGAGCAAGTGCTGTTATTCAGGAAGCACTTGCTCCTAAAGTTGCGGCAGCGCATCGCAAATGAGCCGGCGGAATTCAAATTGGGCGGGTACGGGGCGTGTAGTATTCTAACTAAGCGCGATCCCGCCGCCAACGTACTGCGCATGCGTCGAGTGTCCAAACATCCCCGTGCGCATGCTCCAAATTCTGTGAATGAACGTCAATGACGTCACATTCCCATTCATGAACTTTTTACGCAAGAGACGTGTTTTTTTTTTTTTCCCGACGCGATGACGACGCCTATACCTAACATAGGATACTCCAACCCCATGTAGGTATATCTATGCGCCGCGTATCCCGTCCGGAAACGTCGTACCGTCATTGCGTCGCGCCGGAATTAGATCGTGAATTGCCGATTTCCGCTCATTAACATATTTTTTGAGCGTAAATCGGCGGGAACGCCCCCGGCGCCATTTTTAAGTTGAAGTAACGATGCGATGGCGAAACTCAGTTACGCTGCTCGCATCGGAGCTTCAACCCGGCGTTTCTTGTTTTCTGGTTACAGAATCCGCCAGCCTAACTGTTCCTGAATCTGGCCCTAAGACTGCAATCCTCCAAGGCATGGGGACACTCAAAAATCTGTTCTTCTATGAAATGGACTAAAGTCTGACGCATATGACCTCTGATAAACCGATGTACTAGGCTGTTTTTCTTCCCTTTGGTGCTCTAGACGGAAATCATTACTTGTCAAATCTAGTATGGTGAAAATCTACCAAACCCAATGTAAGGTTTTCAGAAACTGAATCCTCGTCACTTTCTTGAACCAACTGCTTACTCTGTGCATCACTTGTTCGCACATCCCTATTCTCACCAAGAACTTGACAACTGCTATCGGACACATCATTAACTGAGCTAGACAACCTTTCTTGTCTAGCAGCTACAATCACTTTTGAACTTATGTTTATGGCTAGTTGTTCAGCTATCTTTGCCTCATAGTCTCCAAAAAATGTTTTAGTATTTGTTTCTTTAAAATCATCGACTATTGGACACAAATTCTCATATTCTTGATTCCTTTCAAGCCATTTGGAAAAAGCATCCATTAAATTAGTACATTTAGCCTCTCTGACCACTTCAGTGATGGAGGTTTCACAACGTTCAGAGGGCTCACCTGCCATTACAGATTCTACACTTTGAAAGATAGATTTTACTTCCCGAGGAATCTTGGTAGTTAAGTCCAAAGTATTATCCTGCGTTACTTGCTCTGACAGAACACTTTCTAAAGACTGGGTTTCTGTCAGGAGAATATAGTAGATCAGTACTGTGTGACTGCACAGAGGAGACCAAACAATATAATTAGTGAAGTAAAAGGTGTTTATTTACAAATAAGTGAGGACAACCAGTGAAAACAGCAAACAGTATATATAATCAAAAGGGAATACCGTATACATAAGTCAAGCCAGGTCGAGGTCATACACATGGGATATCAGCAGATGGGACAGGACAGAGCAGGGAACGGATGGATGGACTAGCTGCGGGGTAAGGGCTCAGGGGAGACAGGAACCAGGAAACAGGGCAGACAAGTCCAGGCGGGATCAGGGATCAGAATCATAGAACAGGATCGAGGCACAGAATCAGGATCAAGGCACAGAATCAGGATCAGAAGACGGGTTCAGGGTACAGGCTCAGGTCCGGAAGGTATGACGATACCAGGGCGAGCTCTGCTTGAGCTGGCCGGGTATAAATAGTGCTGCTGATTGAGCTCAGGTTACAGCTGAGCGCAGAAAAGGCTGTGTGCTCCAAACTACCAAGAACCCCCCGCTGGTGGAGGCCAGTACTGCAGCCAAAATAACAGGCAGAATTACCAGCAGGGGGGACCATTCCTGACAGTTTCACAGGATGTGACATTACCATTATATTCAAATCCGGTTTCATTAACATAAAAATTAACACACTGCTCTTCAACATGCAAATAATTCACAGAGGCAAAAATAGCTTCAGTCTGGGTGCATATTTCTTGCAATTCAGATTCCTCAATGACCCTGCTCTGCTGATAATCATATATGGGAAAGTTATGAATATCACCTGCCTTACTACATTCACAAGGCTCAGTGGATATTGGACACACTTTTTCTACATCATTTAGTGCAGTGTCAGAATTACGTTTTTCAGCTTTATTTCCATCAAGCAACTGACTGAGAACTGAAGATGTGCAAACCCCTACTTCCTGCACTTCAGCCACTTCATTTGCCCTGAAGCGGTCAGGGATTTCACTTTCAACATCACTTCCAGAAAGTTCAGCTTCATTTTCCATAAAGTCCTTCAGATTTAGCTTTCTAAGAATTGCCTCCTCCTCATCGTTGTTATCTTCCACACATTCTTCATTATTTATTGTTAGTCCATTCTGAGTGTTTGCTGTTTCCGTAGGACAATCATCAACTTTAACATCTTCATGTTCCGTTTCTGCTTTGGTAATCTTGGTGACACCAGGAACTCTTAACTTGGCAGAGTAGTCCCAAAGAAATGAACAGTAATCCATACAGCTCTGGCACACTATCTCATGAAACTCAACGTGCTCCGATGGAACTGCCCCTAGGTGCCGACCATGAAACCAGTCCTCACACACCACACACTGGAATATCTCATCTGGGGTCTCATCCTGAGGATCAGGGTACGGTCTCTTACATGTGCAGTACATGCCAAAGAAATTGTCATTGTAATTATTAGCCAGGTTTTTCTTCTCTTTATCCGGATATAACTTGCACTCCAGCTGTTTAAATTTGGCATTTCCACAATCGCAGCGAAAGTTCCTCTTGGTGTAGAGCTCAAACAGGTAGTGGCCTTCATGACACTTGTATGTACAGGCCAGACATATCCCAGCAGGCTCTTCTTTATCCGGGGTGCAGGTACTGCAGGCGTACAGCGCTTGTCTCTTCACATAACCCAGGGGGTAGGAGCACTTTTCGGAATCGCTCCCCGCCAGCACAGCAGACGCCTCATCCTGCAGGGCGTCATCATCCTCCTTCACTGCCATTTCCACCTTTACTTCCTCCTTCACTTCCACCTCTTCATCTTCTGCACCACTTTCAATTTCTGCAAGCTCTTCGCTGTCAGAATCATCACATGGTAGAAAATGGAAATCCTCAAGCCCGGCCTAATTTTCTTCATTTTCTCTGTTGGTGAAAGAACCGGAACAGAGAGCAACTGCTTCAGATATTAGGTCACTTTTCTCATTTTCAGCATGAGCCTTTTTACAACTAAAAGATTCTTGATTTGAACCATCATCTTGACAGACAAATTTTCCAGAGCAGAGTCCCAGCAACTCATCCATAACCCCTATATTTGCCTCAGGCTGGCTGGTGTTGGACTGTGATTGCTTAATCTTTCCTGAGCAGAGATCTAACAGTTCACCCATATTTGCATCCATAGCATTCTCATCCATATTGTCCATCACAAGTCTTTGCTTGGCAGAGCTGTACTTGCTCCTGTTGCGGCCAACATTTAGAAAACCATCAGCATGCGTGACAACGATCTTTTCATTGTAATCCTCATCACTCCAAAGTAAGCTTTCCATGCAGGAATCGCTGAGCGTCTCCTCATCACTTAGTCTTGTATATGGACGGCATCCATTATCGCTGCTTTTACTGGAACACGGGGCCTTATAATCACTGTTGAGCTTTGAAGGTTGTCATTTTTTTTGGTGAGAGCTCCTTAGAAACCTCTATGTTCTCTTCACTACCAGACAGCTCTGACTTTGCTTTCTTTTTCTTCTTCTTTTTCTTTGACTTCAGACTCAAGAAATCTTTGAACTTTTCTCTTACTTTTTCTTTAACACTTTCAGACAGCTTGTCTGGCTTGTGATGAGACTTCTGGATTAAGTTCGACTTGCTTTTGTCTTTTAGGGACGGTCAGTGGGAATTTGAACTGTTTGTGGTGCGTCTTCTCTTTGAGCTTTGCTGACTGGCCTTTTCGTGAGCTAAAGAGCCTCTTGTCTGCCTATGCCTCGTGACAGGACTCTGATCCTGCTTTGACTTGTCAACGCCAGGGAAATACTTCATATGGTAATGCAGCAATTTGGCTTAGCGAAAAGATCTGGAGCAATCCAAAATCTTGCCTTTAAACTTGTTGGGTTCCAGTTCCAAGGTAACAGCTTTGGTAGCTGGATCATCAAGTTTCTTCAAAGTATTTGCTAAAGGTTCTCTACTGTATTTAGCAGAACTGTCAGACCGTTGATTCAGCTTCAAAGGAGCTGCTACTGCCGGGACAGCCGGGACCTCCTCAGCATCTTCTTGTACATGAGGGTCTTTCTTTTCTGGTTTGGTCTCGTCTGGTTTGACCTCTGGAACACCATTCACAACATTGGATTCAACAGGCTCTACAGACTCTTCTACTACTAATGGCAGCTCCTTCACTTCGGGAGTTTCAGGCTCTGCCAGGGCACACTCCTCTGGCTCCACTTCTTGCTCCTCTGGTGAAGTACTACACTCCAGTGATGATTCCGTCTCAACAACAGACGTGGTAACCTCCATAGCCTCTGTTCTCTCGAATTGTTTCACGATGGCCTCCATTTGCTGCTGGTGTCTCTGTTTCCAACCTGCCATGCTCTCTCGGTGAGCCTGTAGTTGAGCTGCAATGCTCCGCTGGTAAGCCTGTTGCTGAGCTTCAAAACTTGCAATGGTCTGCTGGTGTTTTGCATTTGCTTGCTGTTGATTTGCATTTTGTATAACCATCTGTTTTAGCATCTCCTCCATTTTGGGTTTACTTTAACTGCGGCACTCCACCATGTGTGAGGGATTAACTCGGTAGCGGGTGTGTGTGACCCCCTGGATGAGTTCACTACACACTGAACTGTACAAAAAGGCAGTTGAGGATGGTTGAAAACAAATGATATGGTTTATTTTTCCTTTTGGCTGGATACATGGGGGTCTTCTCCCGCTCTCCGGTGCCAACTTCGGGGCTGGAATATTTTTCAGATTGCGGCTGTACAGACATTCCCCTTCATTTTGCATTACTACATGCATTGCCAGCACCCGTGGCTTCAGATCCAGTGAAAAGGTTAATAATTTGCATCTTCTACCTTGAGCGGTAAATCCGGGGGAAGCCAGGTGGTGAATTGCTGGAGGAATGGAGGGATAGAGCAAGCCTACCTAGCAGTCTGCTTGTCACTATCTGCCTGTCTGGTCCCTGGCAGGTGGAGGAGGTGGTGTAGATGGCCCCTATGTCAGGGGCTTATCTTGAGGCTCCGGAGGGAGAGGAGAGAACCAGGGGATCCAGGGGCGGCTCAAGGTCAGAGCGGATCTGACAGCAGAGGCTGATGCTGGGAGAGGAAAGCCCTGCCTATCTGGCTCCAGGAGCCGTACGTCCTACTGTTAGGACGCACGCCGATTACTACTGGAGTCAGTTCAAGCCCTGGGGAGGAGTCACTCTTTCAGACTCAATCCTGGAGAGCAGGAGAACAGCGTGTAGCAGTCACAAGAAGGCATCCACATGGATGATCCATTGCAGAGCACAGTGTTATCAGCTCTTGGTATTGGTTATGACTCGCTGGGATTGAGTTATCGAGGGAAACCTTTGTGTCCATTGAAAAACCAATTAAGGTTTTGCATGGTTTACAACTGAAAATTAGTATATTACAGAGCAAGGAACACACTCTTATGTACCTCAGCCGAAATTTGAAGACCAATAGGAGAATAAATAGGTGGTTCCTGGCCCTTCAGGAATTTAGTTTTGTCGTAACGCATCACCCCGGTGTTAAAATGGGGAATGCAGATGGTTTGTCCTGAGTGCATGCGTGCCTGGCAACCTGTGTCCCAACCCTAGGGTTAAAACAAGAGGGGGGGTATGTGACAGGAAGTCAGGTAAATCTGTGTGTGTTGTCACAGACGGGATATATTTCTGCCTTGTTTAGACAATACACCAATTACTATTAGGCGTCGGCTGCAGAGATGGCCAGAGAGGTTTGGGGCGTTAAAAGGTTTCAGCTGTTCAAAATTAAGCAATTAAAGCCCCTATAAAGATAGCCTAAGGATAACGACTGATTGCTGCATCCTGGGGCTTTGTGAGTGAAGGAGCAGTCACAAGGACTTCTGAAGAGGTGAGGTGCTGATGGATATTTCTGTGTGAGAAATATCAAAGAGACTTTTTTTGTTGTTTTCTGCTGTAGGACCAGCAATGTCTGCCCAGCAGTAGGCTGTGTCAGACTCCATAGGTAGGTTCCTGTGTTGGGAAGGTAGACACCCCAAGTGGCAAGGGTTTATTTTATGTTTTATTTATGCTGTTTTGATGCTTGCACGTGTATCCAGCAAAAAGGAAAAATAAATCTTAGTATTTGTTTCTTTAAAATCATCGACTATTGGACACAAATTCTCATATTCTTGATTCCTTTCAAGCCATTTGGAAAAAGCATCCATTAAATTAGTACATTTAGCCTCTCTGACCACTTCAGTGATGGAGGTTTCACAACGTTCAGAGGGCTCACCTGCCATTACAGATTCTACACTTTGAAAGATAGATTTTACTTCCCGAGGAATCTTGGTAGTTAAGTCCAAAGTATTATCCTGCGTTACTTGCTCTGACAGAACACTTTCTAAAGACTGGGTTTCTGTCAGGAGAATATAGTAGATCAGTACTGTGTGACTGCACAGAGGAGACCAAACAATATAATTAGTGAAGTAAAAGGTGTTTATTTACAAATAAGTGAGGACAACCAGTGAAAACAGCAAACAGTATATATAATCAAAAGGGAATACCGTATACATAAGTCAAGCCAGGTCGAGGTCATACACATGGGATATCAGCAGATGGGACAGGACAGAGCAGGGAACGGATGGATGGACTAGCTGCGGGGTAAGGGCTCAGGGGAGACAGGAACCAGGAAACAGGGCAGACAAGTCCAGGCGGGATCAGGGATCAGAATCATAGAACAGGATCGAGGCACAGAATCAGGATCAAGGCACAGAATCAGGATCAGAAGACGGGTTCAGGGTACAGGCTCAGGTCCGGAAGGTATGACGATACCAGGGCGAGCTCTGCTTGAGCTGGCCGGGTATAAATAGTGCTGCTGATTGAGCTCAGGTTACAGCTGAGCGCAGAAAAGGCTGTGTGCTCCAAACTACCAAGAACCCCCCGCTGGTGGAGGCCAGTACTGCAGCCAAAATAACAGGCAGAATTACCAGCAGGGGGGACCATTCCTGACAGTTTCACAGGATGTGACATTACCATTATATTCAAATCCGGTTTCATTAACATAAAAATTAACACACTGCTCTTCAACATGCAAATAATTCACAGAGGCAAAAATAGCTTCAGTCTGGGTGCATATTTCTTGCAATTCAGATT
This sequence comes from Rana kukunoris, assembly GCA_029574335.1. Taxonomy (NCBI): domain Eukaryota; kingdom Metazoa; phylum Chordata; class Amphibia; order Anura; family Ranidae; genus Rana; species Rana kukunoris. The sequence continues at coordinate 211,086,826 of CM056050.1, read as the reverse complement.
CCTCAATGACCCTGCTCTGCTGATAATCATATATGGGAAAGTTATGAATATCACCTGCCTTACTACATTCACAAGGCTCAGTGGATATTGGACACACTTTTTCTACATCATTTAGTGCAGTGTCAGAATTACGTTTTTCAGCTTTATTTCCATCAAGCAACTGACTGAGAACTGAAGATGTGCAAACCCCTACTTCCTGCACTTCAGCCACTTCATTTGCCCTGAAGCGGTCAGGGATTTCACTTTCAACATCACTTCCAGAAAGTTCAGCTTCATTTTCCATAAAGTCCTTCAGATTTAGCTTTCTAAGAATTGCCTCCTCCTCATCGTTGTTATCTTCCACACATTCTTCATTATTTATTGTTAGTCCATTCTGAGTGTTTGCTGTTTCCGTAGGACAATCATCAACTTTAACATCTTCATGTTCCGTTTCTGCTTTGGTAATCTTGGTGACACCAGGAACTCTTAACTTGGCAGAGTAGTCCCAAAGAAATGAACAGTAATCCATACAGCTCTGGCACACTATCTCATGAAACTCAACGTGCTCCGATGGAACTGCCCCTAGGTGCCGACCATGAAACCAGTCCTCACACACCACACACTGGAATATCTCATCTGGGGTCTCATCCTGAGGATCAGGGTACGGTCTCTTACATGTGCAGTACATGCCAAAGAAATTGTCATTGTAATTATTAGCCAGGTTTTTCTTCTCTTTATCCGGATATAACTTGCACTCCAGCTGTTTAAATTTGGCATTTCCACAATCGCAGCGAAAGTTCCTCTTGGTGTAGAGCTCAAACAGGTAGTGGCCTTCATGACACTTGTATGTACAGGCCAGACATATCCCAGCAGGCTCTTCTTTATCCGGGGTGCAGGTACTGCAGGCGTACAGCGCTTGTCTCTTCACATAACCCAGGGGGTAGGAGCACTTTTCGGAATCGCTCCCCGCCAGCACAGCAGACGCCTCATCCTGCAGGGCGTCATCATCCTCCTTCACTGCCATTTCCACCTTTACTTCCTCCTTCACTTCCACCTCTTCATCTTCTGCACCACTTTCAATTTCTGCAAGCTCTTCGCTGTCAGAATCATCACATGGTAGAAAATGGAAATCCTCAAGCCCGGCCTAATTTTCTTCATTTTCTCTGTTGGTGAAAGAACCGGAACAGAGAGCAACTGCTTCAGATATTAGGTCACTTTTCTCATTTTCAGCATGAGCCTTTTTACAACTAAAAGATTCTTGATTTGAACCATCATCTTGACAGACAAATTTTCCAGAGCAGAGTCCCAGCAACTCATCCATAACCCCTATATTTGCCTCAGGCTGGCTGGTGTTGGACTGTGATTGCTTAATCTTTCCTGAGCAGAGATCTAACAGTTCACCCATATTTGCATCCATAGCATTCTCATCCATATTGTCCATCACAAGTCTTTGCTTGGCAGAGCTGTACTTGCTCCTGTTGCGGCCAACATTTAGAAAACCATCAGCATGCGTGACAACGATCTTTTCATTGTAATCCTCATCACTCCAAAGTAAGCTTTCCATGCAGGAATCGCTGAGCGTCTCCTCATCACTTAGTCTTGTATATGGACGGCATCCATTATCGCTGCTTTTACTGGAACACGGGGCCTTATAATCACTGTTGAGCTTTGAAGGTTGTCATTTTTTTTGGTGAGAGCTCCTTAGAAACCTCTATGTTCTCTTCACTACCAGACAGCTCTGACTTTGCTTTCTTTTTCTTCTTCTTTTTCTTTGACTTCAGACTCAAGAAATCTTTGAACTTTTCTCTTACTTTTTCTTTAACACTTTCAGACAGCTTGTCTGGCTTGTGATGAGACTTCTGGATTAAGTTCGACTTGCTTTTGTCTTTTAGGGACGGTCAGTGGGAATTTGAACTGTTTGTGGTGCGTCTTCTCTTTGAGCTTTGCTGACTGGCCTTTTCGTGAGCTAAAGAGCCTCTTGTCTGCCTATGCCTCGTGACAGGACTCTGATCCTGCTTTGACTTGTCAACGCCAGGGAAATACTTCATATGGTAATGCAGCAATTTGGCTTAGCGAAAAGATCTGGAGCAATCCAAAATCTTGCCTTTAAACTTGTTGGGTTCCAGTTCCAAGGTAACAGCTTTGGTAGCTGGATCATCAAGTTTCTTCAAAGTATTTGCTAAAGGTTCTCTACTGTATTTAGCAGAACTGTCAGACCGTTGATTCAGCTTCAAAGGAGCTGCTACTGCCGGGACAGCCGGGACCTCCTCAGCATCTTCTTGTACATGAGGGTCTTTCTTTTCTGGTTTGGTCTCGTCTGGTTTGACCTCTGGAACACCATTCACAACATTGGATTCAACAGGCTCTACAGACTCTTCTACTACTAATGGCAGCTCCTTCACTTCGGGAGTTTCAGGCTCTGCCAGGGCACACTCCTCTGGCTCCACTTCTTGCTCCTCTGGTGAAGTACTACACTCCAGTGATGATTCCGTCTCAACAACAGACGTGGTAACCTCCATAGCCTCTGTTCTCTCGAATTGTTTCACGATGGCCTCCATTTGCTGCTGGTGTCTCTGTTTCCAACCTGCCATGCTCTCTCGGTGAGCCTGTAGTTGAGCTGCAATGCTCCGCTGGTAAGCCTGTTGCTGAGCTTCAAAACTTGCAATGGTCTGCTGGTGTTTTGCATTTGCTTGCTGTTGATTTGCATTTTGTATAACCATCTGTTTTAGCATCTCCTCCATTTTGGGTTTACTTTAACTGCGGCACTCCACCATGTGTGAGGGATTAACTCGGTAGCGGGTGTGTGTGACCCCCTGGATGAGTTCACTACACACTGAACTGTACAAAAAGGCAGTGGAGGATGGTTGAAAACAAATGATATGGTTTATTTTTCCTTTTGGCTGGATACATGGGGGTCTTCTCCCGCTCTCCGGTGCCAACTTCGGGGCTGGCTGCTGCTATTTTCTTGCAGCTCTTTTACTAGCAGCGGTCAGCCCGCTCTTCCTCATTGCCTTCTGCCTTCTGTCTTCTTCCTTCTTCCGATGTTGCCACGTCGCTCCCTCCCGCTGTAATGCCGGGTGTGCGGTGCGCGATAATATATATAGACCTCTTATGACGTAACATTCCCAGCATGCTCCAGGTAATGTTGTCACCACCCGGAGCATGCTGGGACTGTGACGTCATAAGGAGCCTATATAAATTATCGCGCACTGCACACCCGGCATTACAGCGGGAGGTAGCAACGTGGCAACATTCGAAGAAGGAGGAAGAAGGAAGAAGACAGAAGGCAGAGGAATAGCAGGCTGACTGCAGCTAGTAAAAGAGCTGCAAAAAGATAGCAGCGGCCAGCCCCGAAGACGGCACCGGAGAGCGGGAGAAGACCACCGAAGGCAGAAGAAGACCCCTGGAGCTGGCTAATAAAATATTTAAAAAACCTGTGTTGTGTTTTTATTTTCTTGACACTTTTCCTCCCAGTAAATGGGTAGGGGTACGATGTACCCCATACTCTTTCACGTAGGGTGGGGGGCCGGGATCTGTTACAACATGAAAAAATGTGCTATCTCCATTACAAACGCTAGTTTTACCAGAACGAGTGCTCCCATCTCATAACTTGCTTCTGAGATGCACCGCGGGGATGCCGATGCTCATGACCGGCGGGCACAATGACCACCGGCCACGAGCGATCGCCGGCATGAGAGACAGAACAGGGACGTGTGTGTGTGTGTAAACACACACATCCCTGTTCTGTTCTGAGAGGAGATGCAGATCGTCTGTTCCTATAAGCTGGGAACCACGATCTGTCATCTCCTATAGTGAGTCCCCTCCCCCTACAGTTAGAACACACAGTCAGGGAACACAATTAACCCCTTGATCTCCCCTTGAGTTAACTCCTTCCCTGCCGGTGGTATTTACAGAGTAATCAGCATTTATACATTACGATTAGTGCTATAAAAATGCACTAATGGTCCCAAAAATCGGCACCATTACTAGTAAAATAAAATAAAAAAAACAATAAAAATGCCATAAATCTATCCCCTATTTTGTAGACGCTATAACTTTTGCACAAACCAATCAATATACGCTTATTGCGATTTTTATTACCAAAAATTATGTATAAGAATACATATTGGCTGAAACTTAGAAAACATTTGCATTTTTGAAAAAAAAAAATGGATATTTATTATAGCAAAAAGTACAAAATATTGTGTCACTCTTTTTCAGCACAAAAAAATAAAATCCGCAGAGATGATCAAATACCACCCAAAAGAAAGCTCCATTTGTAGGAAAAAAAGGTAATCAATTTTGTTTGTTTACAACGTCGCACAACCACGCAATTGTCAGTTAAAGCGACACAATGCGGCATTTACAAAAAATGGCCCAGTCATTGAGCAGCCAAAACTTCTGGGGCTGAAGTGGTTAAGTTAAGCTTTAAAAAAAAAAAAAAACTGGAAGCTGACTGCTTTCTATGCAGGGCTGCACCTTATTGTGCACTCTTCAATTTTGGTAAGTCAATACTATTATGTCTATCACTGCAATGTAGTTTGGCCATGTTTGAGAAAGACCTCAAGATTTTAAAACTAGGGAAATAAGCAGGCTTGGATTATCATATTCTAAAAAACATAGATGTACTTAGTTAGGAGTTAGCAGTTTGCAGAAAAGAACATAACGGCATTACATAATACCAACCAAAATACTGTGTATGCTCCTTTATCAACACCCCACATCTGTCAGCATAATGGTTCCTTTTCTGAAAAACAAACTCATATTGCAAATAGTTTAAACTGTTTGCTATTAATATTAGGCTGTGCTGCAGGTTGGGAATATTTATCATTGGTTTACTGAAGTGGAACATTTATAAAGACAGCAACTAAATCATTCTGTCACTGTATAATACAGCACAAAACAATGCATATGGGTAGCAACAACAAAAAAATCAGCTTATGCATGTCTATAGCCACCCAGTGGCCATTCTGAATATTGCGTGTTTCTGCAAAGTGAATTTTCCAGATGATTTTAAATAATCTGCCACCCAAAGAAGAGTACCTGGACACGTAGAAGCTGTGTAGCATACATTTACTAATCTCTGTTCAGATTAATGCTTTGATGCAATGCACACGATTCTCTGAAATGTTCAGGCGCAACTTTAAAGTGTATCTAAACCATTTTATTTATTTTTAGAGTAGGGAGCGGTTACAACCTCAGTCAGCTTTATATTGCCTTATGTGTTCCCTCTGTTCACTTTCTCTTGTATCTAGGACGTTGTCATCAAAAGTGTGGCAACATTTTAAAATCTGTTGTCATTGGAACAGTAATGGAAAGTTAAACTAATAACAGGGCCACTTGATCCAGTAACAATTGTTTTCAAAATGAATTCCCTTACTTTGGAGAGACCTATAGAGAAAGGAAGTTACCGCTCAAGGTAGAAGATGCAAATTATTAACCTTTTCACTGGATCTGAAGCCACGGGTGCTGGCAATGCATGTAGTAATGCAAAATGAAGGGGAATGTCTGTACAGCCGCAATCTGAAAAATATTGCTTTTTATTGTAAAAATAGGATCACAGGATACATGCCACAGCAAACAGGATACAAGCTGACGCGTTTCACACTATAACTTAATGCTTAATCATAGCTGTTTGCTGTGGCATGTATCCTGTGACCCTATTTTTACAATAAAAAGCAATATTCTTGGAGAAAAGAACATAACTGCATTACATAATACCAACCAAAATACAGTTCAGACAGTCCCCTTCATTTTGCATTTGGAGAGGCCTACCTATTGTGTCTCAAAACAGGGAGTGAAGAAAAAGCTTCCCAGTGTGACACAGGAAAAAAAAAATGATTCCCTAGTCAATACAGAAAAAGCTTGAAATACACTGTGGGAGCACCTACTGTATTGTTAATTATTTTTCAGCTGTACAATTAGAAATGTACGTAACAGGCACACAAATCAATTTTCCAGTGATGATTACTTGGCAAAACAGCATAAATTAAATAAATGAAAGAGATCCCTACCTCTTTTTGTAGTCTTATCCACAATACTATAACCATGCTTCACATGTGACAGGTTTTCCTAAAGAATGCATAAAGTCAATCATAAGAAATCAAGGACTAAGATAAAACATTCACAAGACAAGTTTCAATATAGTACGGTATATGCTACTTAAAAAAAGAGACTGAGTCAGCAGGTGCATTTGGCAGAACCATCTTTATGATTACATTATGGCGTGTAATCCAATTGTCATGACAGTAACATTTCTGGGTTTATTTTAGAAAAAGAAAAATCCTCGAAGTCAATTAAATATATAACAAGGATTTTAGTAATGCCAGGTGGTTCCTTATTTGCTTCTACGGTGTATATGTAAGACAGGGTATGTCAGTGCCTTTGTTGTCGGCTTTTCCGTGCTCAGGGTTGCAAGGTACCCTTTCCAATCCTGAAGGAACGGGGCCTGGTAGGGTTTAGGATGGTGGGACAAACCTGCTGCTTCCCCTTCCTTTTCTGGCCACCCATGCTACATGCCTTGGTCTTTTATAAATTTGGGGACATGTGTACTGTCCCTTTAAGAGAATACAAAAAAAAAAAAGATGTGGGGAATCCCCTAAAAGTTCATATAAGACTAGTATCCACGAATGCAGGCTGAGTGGTCAGGAAAAAAGAGGAAGCTTACCCTGCAAGGGGGGCAGCATAGCCCAGGCAAATGAGTATTGTGTTATATCGGTGTATGTAGCCAATTTATTTTATTATTTTCCAATCTCACATAAACACATGTGATGTGATCTTGTAGGAGTAAACTCTGTTTGATTTCTGGTTGGAACGTTTCCAAACACACGTTATTGTTATATACAGAAGACTAGTAAACAATGGGGATATACTGTATACTATTGTGGCATGTTTGACATTATTGGTCAAGGAAGTGCACATTTTAGCCGTTCCCATTGTTTTGGAGGAGTTCTTCTCAAACACTGGACCCAAGCTATATCAAAAAGAATTAGCAATAGCCTGACCTTTTGGCATACTTGACTCATGTTATGTATGATACTACAGTGCCAGCTAGAAATGCCTCCTCTTTTTAGTTTTTGCTATGGTTTTAGATGAGTTTGTATCAAACACTGGACCCACACTATGTACCGTGAATAAGGAATAGCAGTAGCCTTTTGAATTGACATATTTGAACCAGGTGATGTATGATACTCCAGTGCCACCTAGAGCTGAAAGTCGAAAACGCTTACCTCATAGAAACTGATGTAGGTAGAAAGTGAAAACGGGCTATGCCCATATATGGCCGGTGCAGAAGACAAGTCATTCCTCTGCAGGGTTACCTTATTGTTTTGTTTACTTCTGCCAGCTAATGTGGAATTTAGAGGTATATGGATTGCCGCCTCACACCCCCCACTCTGCCTCCTGCTTGAGCAGACTGACAGCTCGCCACCCTCCTACAACTTTTTCATATATTCTTATACTTAATATTTCTGTGTAGTGTGAATTTACTTTAGAATCAACATTTTTTTTATTTGTGAAGTTTACAAAATTTTAGATTACAACTTGAAATAGTCATATTTAATAAATCAAAGTGTTTTATAGCATCTGAAGAACACATGGAGATGTCAATAACTTCTGGCGGTACTATAATGAGCAAACTTATGTCAAACAAATATTAGCCTCCAAAGTTGGCTCTAGGGCAGGCTTTGTTTAGGCTGCAAAGATACAGAAAATAATCCAATACAGATTCTATTTAGGCAGTGTTAATCACTGCTCTGCTGAATGTGGGGGGAGCCATAGAACACAATAGGCAGCTGTGGTCCCAATGCAGCAACACTTCGAAGCTCAACTATGAAGTCTTTATCGGTAGCTTGTTAGGCAGCCAAACCCCCACGTTGGATCCTTTTGTGCATTGTACCCTTGACTTCTAATGCAATAAAGTTGTATTTAGACCTCCTAGTAGTGATGTGGCACTTCAATTTCAATTCTTGTTACATTACACTGCAAGCCAAGGAGACTGTGGAGATCCTTTGGTGTAAAGAAGCTGCCTCCCCAGGAACCAGATAATTTTTTTATTTTTATCAAACAGGTTGGTCTTTATTGAAAAGACATCCAAAATACAAATAACATGTGTACATAGCTCAGACAGAATAGTACATGAATCGTCACTAAAACAAACAGAGATTCAGCATTCACCACAGTCCAGTAACAGGCCAAAAACAACAACCCACCATCAAAGAACACATAGCAGATAAGGTTCACATCAGAACTGTTGTGTCCATGGGAGCCAGACTCTGTCGAATTTTTGGGGGCAGCCCCTATTGATGTAAGTCAGTTTATACATGGGTAACTGCGCATTCACAGAAGAGTCCCAAGCCTCTACAGTTGGAGGCCGGGGGGGAGGACCACTTCTTAAGAATCTCTTTTTTAGCATAGAACATAAGCATGGAGACAAGTATCTTTGTGTAGCGAGGACGCTGGTCATCTTCATAAATCTCCAGTAGGGCCAGCTCAGGGGATATCGGAATGGACAGCGAGAGACGGATATTGACACTCTCAAACACCTGCCCCCAGAATGTCACTATCAGTGGGCATGTCCAGAACATATGTAGAAACGTTCCCTCTGGGGATCGACAGCGAGGACAACTCAGGGACCTATCAGGGTAAATAGTAGACACGATGCATAAACTTGGCGTGTACCAACCTATCCCTAGACAAAATCAGTATCTTAGCCCCATCCTCAAAGCACCCCACCCAATCCTCTCTATCAAGACCAGGGATATCAGTGAGCCACCTGTCCCAGAGGGCACTCATCTTGGGGGAATCCACCTCCAACAGGGCCATATAAAGCGTGGACATCGTTTTCTTAAGAGATTCCTGAGCCAGTAGCTCCTCAATGGGGTCAGTCTCAAGTGTGATAGTCTGTGGGAACTGTGTCCTAGCTACGTGCCTCAGCTGATAAAATCTAAATAGCATGTGCCCCGGAAGTCCATACTTGACAGTTAACTCTTGGAAGGACATCAGTGACCCCGAACGCATAATGTCTCGTAGAGTCTTGATCCCGTAACCGGCCCACAGCTGTGGGTCCGGGATAGGAACCAGATAATTTACACCAACATCAATACCTAAATATAACAATATCAGTAAGAAAACCCTACAGGTTCAACACTCCTTTTCCACTTTACACATACTTATACATAAGTCATTTTGATACTTATAAGTTAAACAACGATGAATAATGTTTTACCAGTTCAGTTGCTTGCATTAAAGTTTTTGTCAGGGCAAAAAAACAACAAAAAAACATGTGCAGTACCTTTCTGCAATACATTCACATTTTCCAAGTTTGATCCCTTTAAAGACCCTGCAGACTCTGAACTGTCAACAGAGGGAATGTGATCACTTATGGAAAAAATGTATTTATAATTGTTTTATATGTACGGTATATACAAATGTTTTTCATTTCTATTTTAAATTGAAAGGGTTGCTTTACAAGGTGAGGGTTTACATACTGTATACCTAAATCCTTTTGAGATAATACAGGAAGTGAGCACTAGACACTAGACACGGGACAATCGCAAATTCTCCTCTCCTCCTTCCTCCTTGCAGTCATCTAGGACATGTCACTGGTCCCAGAAGATTGCGTTGCCACACAATGCGCAGCTGGGCACCCAGCTGTCAAAGCCCCAAGCTGTCAAAGCCGAGTGCCCATAGATGCCAACGACAGTGGGACAGAAGGCCGAAAAAAGGGACGGCTTAGGTGAGCACATCGCTGGATCCTAGATGAGTGGCTGTTTATTAAAAGTCTCTAGCTATAGTTTTTGTAGCTGCTGACACAAAAACACACAATTGTTTGGAGCGCCTCTTTAAAGTGAATCACTCCACCTAACACCAAATTCACTGTAAGGACCAACTATGTATTTATACAGTGTGATCATATCCCCTCTTAATCACCTTTTTTTTAAGAGAGAGTAAATTCAGTTCAGCTAATCTTTCCCCATAGCCGAGTTCCTCCATATCTCTTATCAGTTTGGTTGCCCCTTTCTGAACTTTGTCTAGTAGACATGTGCACAACACAAAAATTTGTTTGTTTTTTTGTTTAGTCTCGTTCCGTAGATTCGTAATTTCGTAAGATGCAAGTTTTGCTATTCGGACCCGTTCGTATTTCTTAAGATGCAAGTTTTTTTATTCGGACCCGTTTGTATTTTCGTAACAGTTTTATTTTCATTTATACTGAATGATTTCGTAAGTCTGTCTAATTTATTTTCGTTGATTCGAAATTCGTAATTTTGTTAGATAATAATTTTCGTTTAATGGATTCGTAATTTTGTACTTTCGTAAATACATTGTGGCGCGGTCATTCGCAATCTCTTTTTTTAGTTTCATTTTCAACACGCGGCTAATCCATATAAAGATAGACTTTCTCTTAAGCCCGGTACACACGGTCAGACGTTTTGCCAACAAACTTCAAAGTGAGCAAGTTTTCCAAAAAATCCGACCGTGTGTACGCTCCATCGGACAAACTTTTTTGGTTTCAAAAGTCCGGCCAACTCCCTTCGGACAAAAATCCACAGAAAAGTTGGTTTGAAGTCCGATCGTGTGTATGAGGCTTTACACTGTCCAATGTGACTCAGCACAAAAGAGATAAGCTGATTGGCTAAGATATTAAGTAAGATACATCACTCACTAACTACACTGTTCGAAAGAACGATTCGAGTACACACATTTACGAACTGACAAAGAAACGGATTTACAAAACACACAAATGAAAATACGAACATACGAATGAAAATACGAACAGACAAAGGATTTAAAATACGGAATGCAAATCGTTCGTTATAGATGTCATTTTTGTTCCTTTGCTGTTTCAGTGTTTTGTATTTTAGTAAGTTTGTCCAATCCTACGTTCGTATTTTCGCTTGTTCGTTATTTTGCTTATTCGTAATTCCTACATTTTCGTATTTTAGTACTTTCAGCTATTCGGATGTTCGAATTGATCCAAATGTACGAATACTAACAAATTAGTACGAAAATCCATTTGTTACGAACGGAAACGCACATGTCTAGTTCCTTGTGAACTGGTGCCCAAAACTGTATATTCCAGGAGTCCTTACTAATGGTTTGCACATGGGCAAAATATTTTCTCTCTCTCTCTCTCTCCCTCCCCCTCTCGCCTATACCTCTTTTAATATAAGAAAAATAATGTTGTTGGCTTCAGAAGCTGCAGATTGCCATTGCAGTCTATGATCTACCTGAAAATCCAGATCCTTATCAACTATTTTCTTATTCTCCTCCAAGGATGTCTGCTTATTTTTAACCAACGAGTGCATAACTATCTATTTATCAATATTAAGACCCCTTTCACACTGGGGCGCTTTGCAGGCGCTATAACTCTAAAAAAAAGTGTCTCTCCAGTGTGAAAACCCTCTGGGCTTTTACACTGGAGCGGTGCGCTAGCAGGATGGTAAAAAAAAGTCCTGCTAGCAGCATCTTTGGAGCCGTGAAGGAGCGGTGTATTTACTGCTAGTCCACTGCTCCTCCACGGCTCCTGGCCATTGAAATCAATGGACACCGCAGCTATACCGCCGACAAAGAGCCTCTGCAGTGGGTGTTTTAACTAGGGCTGTTACTGATGAAATTGTTTGTGTTCGATTAATCTTTTTTTTTTTTTAAATCGATTAATCGACTAATTTTGATTAATTATAACGCACATACAGATCCAACTACTTTTAGCTGATCTCCTTGCAGGCTGATTTCCAGTGCAGCTACCAACCACTGGAAAAATGCATAGCAGTATACAAAAAACACACAAAGGCAGCGCTCAATGGGAATAGCATTAAAACTTTTATAGTCTTCAAGTAGGTAACAAAATAAATATTGCACTGGAGATAAAATCGATGTAGCTACATAAACTGTAAAAATGGTGCGAGTAATACCAAACGGTAGCAAAAGCAGTCATTAAAACATGTAGCAAGTATGATACTGGTATAAAAATGTGTACAACGATACCACTGCTGAATCCAGATGAGGAGAGGTTAACATCAGTCCGTCGGCATGTAGATGTCCAGTCAAGGAAACTATCACAACTCCCACTGGATGACTGTAGAATCCCAGATTGATAGAGGGAAGTGTAACAGCCCTTGCGTGTAGCAGATAGTAAGGTCCCACCGGCAGGCAGATATGAAGGCACAGCAAAGGAGCCCTTCAGATGGACACGGCAAGCCCCACCAGTGTCTGTGACATCACCGGATCTCCGACGGAACTCTCTGAAGGCCTGGAACCCAGCGGAGAGGTGAGTACCAATCAAAAAAATTAAGATTAATCGATGAATTAATAGTTAATTTCCACAGCCCTAGTTTTAACCCTTTCTCGGCCGCTAGCGGCCGAATATCGCCTCGAAATTGACAGTAAAGCGACGCTAAAAATAGTGACGCTTTACCGCCGATGCACCCACCACCCCAGTGTGAAAGGAGCATTAACCTCATCTTCCAAATCATTGCCCAATTCAACAGGTATGGCTGTTAGGCCGCGTACACACGATCGAACATATCTGCTGAAACTGGTCCGCAGACCAGTTTCAGCGGACATATGCGATCGTGTGTACGGTTTCCAGCGGACAGGTTTCCAGCGGACAAAAGTTTTAAAACATGCTTTAAAACTTGTCTGCTGGAAACCAGTCCGTCGAACATGTCCGCTGGTTAGTACGCCTAACCAGCGGACCGAAATCCCGTGCATGCTTCGAATGGATTTGACGCATGCGTGGAAGCATTTTACTTCCTGGTTTGCGGACGTCGCCACTTCACCGCGCTGTCTGTTCGCGGGGATTTTGGTTTGATCGTGTGTACACACCATCAGACCAAAAGATCCCCGGAGACATTTTTCATCAGACATGTCTCCTCGTGTGTACGCGGCCTTAGTTGTAGACATTCTTTAAAGACATTATTTTTCTACATACTGTAGCTTGGTGTCGTCTGCAAACACTGATATGGGCTGAAGTCTGCTCTCTGCTGACATCACAGATATCAGTCCAAGCACTGCCTCATTGCGACAATAAAGTCTAGATCAGCCAGGTGCCTGGACTGATACACGGTTCGACCTCTCAGCAAGCCTGGGGAAGAGCAGAGAGCTGTGACTGAGGCGGCGTACACACAACCGAGGTTCTTGCTGGAAACCAGAGAGAACCTCGCTGGAAGCTGCATTCCAGCGAGGACCTCGGCCGTGTGTACGCTCCTGGCTCGCCCCGCCCGTCGGGAATCCGTCGAGCGAAAAGAGAGCACGCTCTCTTTTTGCTCGACGGCCCGCCTGGATGAATGGCTGGTTGCCATTCCCGACGGGCGGGTCGCCGATTTCGACGGCCGGCAGAGAACCTCGACGAGCGGACCGAGGTGTTCTGCCCGTCGAGGTTCTCTGCCGTGTGTACACACGGCCTGACAGTTTGCAGCTCTCACGAAGCTCTGAAAACCAAGCTATCGGCGGTGTTCGATCACTCGGTTCTCAGTGTAGAGGTGGCAGGGGACAGATGCAGCATCAGACCAATGCTGCATTCACCGAGGTAAGTATGATTCCGCAAAAAAATGTAATTCCTTTACTTCTCTTTTAATCACTATAGACTTTAACTTACACGTTAGCCATGTGTGGGGAACTGTAGCAGAATTTTAGCATAATCCAAATGGCAAATATTTTTTACTAGCAAAAGCTCTTCTGTGTGGTCCTTTATCAAACTCCTAAGCATGTTCCCAACTATACAAGTTAAACTAAAGGGGCTGTAGTCACTAGGTAAAATCATTGTTCCCGTTTTAAATATGGGCACTACAATAGCCTTGCACCAAACCTGCTTCTCTGAGTCAGTCATTAAAGAGTCTTTTAAAATTAGTAACAACGCCTTTAAAATAACAGAGCTCAACTCTTGAAGGACACTTGAGTGTAAGGCCCTGTATACACGATCAGTCCAAACTGATGAAAGCCTTTATCTGTCTGAATTTTTCTATACCATGTACTATACTTAACTAGATGCCGACCACCCGCCGTCATATTACTGCGGGAATGTGGCTCTCCTGGGCGAGAGCCCGTAGCTCTACGTCGGCTACTTTGCGGCCACTAGGGGGCGCGTGTGCACCCCCGCTCGCCCCGGAGTCCCACGCGCGTGCCCGGCGTGAGCGATCGCCGCCGGGCACACACGATCGCTCGGTACAGAGCGAGGACCGGGAGATATGTGTGTAAACACACAGCTCCCGGTCCTGTCAGTGGGGAAAATGCTGATCTCCTGTTCATACAATGTATGAACAGAAGATCAGTGATTTCCCCTAGTGAGGCCACCCCCCCCCATACAGTTAGAACACACCCAGGAACACACTTAACCCCTTCCCTGCCCCCTAGTGTTAACTCCTTTATAGTAATCCAATGCATTTTTATAGCATTGATCGCTAAAAAAATGCCAATGGTCCCAAAAATGTGTCAAAAGTGTCCGAAGTGTCCGCCATAATGTCGCAGTACTGAAAAAAAAACGCTGATCGCCGCCATTACTAGTAAAAAAAAATATTAATAAAAATGCCATAAAAGACCCCCTATTTTGTAAACGCTATAACTTTTGCGCAAACCAATCAATAAACGCTAATTGCGATTTTCTTTTACGAAAAATAGGTAGAAGATTACGTATCGGCCTAAACTGAGGAAAAATAATTTTTTTAATATATTTTTTGGGGATATTTATTATAGCAAAATGTAAAAAATATTGCATTTTTTTAAAAATGTACGCTCTATTTTTGTTTATAGCGCAAAAAAGGAAAACCGCAGAGATGATCAAATACCACCAAGAGAAAGCTCTATTTGTGGGAAAAAAAGGACGCCAATTTTGTTTGGGAGCCACGTCGCACGACTGCGCAATTGTCAGTTAAAGCGACGCAGTGCCGAATCACAAAAAGTGCTCTGGTCATTGGGCAGCAATATGGTCCGGGGGTTAAGTGGTTAAAGCAGAGTTCCACCCAGCCAATCCTGGTGTAACTGCTTGAGCTTGTCTACACTATTCCAACCTTTTGGTAATGTCTCCTATCTTTTGTATAACTGACCTGTATTGGCTTTAAAGTGACACTAAAGGTTTGTTTTTTTTTAAAATAACAAACATGTCATACGTACCTCCACTGTGTAGTTTGTTTTGCACAGAGTGGCCCCGATTGTCCTCTTCTGGGGTCCCACGGCGGCTCTCGCAGCTTCTACCCGCAATAGATAAACCCCTCTGGGAAGGTGTCTCCTGAGGGGGTTACCTTGCGGGCAGGCTCCCATGTCATACAATCGGCATCCATAGCCACCGAGTGTATGACTCAGCCCCTCCCCACGGCGCCTGCGTCATTGGATTTGATTGACAGCAGTGGGAGCCAATGGCTGCGCTGCTATCAATCTATCCAGTGAAGAGCGCGAAGCGGGATCGCGCCTACCGAAATTCGGTGTTCCGGTAAGTAAAACTGGGGGGCTGGACAGTGCAAGGTGTTTTTTCACCTTAATGCATAGGATGCATTAAGATGAAAAAACACAAAGGTTTACAACCCCTTTAACTTCTCTTCCTGCTTGTGTGTCTGTATCAGTTTTTCTTTCTGCTCCTGTCTGTTTGTACAGTAGGCACACAAAGTATGTGAACCCTTTTGGAATGATATGGATTTCTGCACAAATTGGTCATAAAATGTGATCTGATCTTCATCTAAGTCACAACAATAGACAATCACAGTCTGTTTAAACTAATAACACACAAAGAATTAAATGTTACCATGTTTTTATTGAACACACCATGTAAACATTCACAGTGCATGTGGAAAAAGTATGTGAACCCCTAGACTAATGACATCTCCAAGAGCTAATTGGAGTGAGGTGTCAGCCAACTGGAGTCCAATCAATGAGATGAGATTGAAGGTGATGGTTACAGCTGCCCTGCCCTATAAAAAACACACACCAGTTCTGGGTTTTCACAAGAAGCATTGCCTGATGTGAATGATGCCTCACACAAAAGAGCTCTCAGAAGACCTACGATTAAGAATTGTTGACTTGCCTAAAGCTGGAAATGGTTATAAAAGTATCTCCAAAAGCTTTGCTGTTCATCAGTCCACGGTAAGATAAATTGTCTATAAATGGATAGAGTTCAGCACTGCTGCTACTCTCCCTAGGAGTGGCCATCCTGTAAAGATGACTGCAAGAGCACAGCGCAGACTGCTCAATGAGGTGAAGAAGGATCCTGGAGTGTCAGCTAAAGACTTACAACAGTCTCTGGCATATGCTAACATCCCTGTTAGTGAATCTAAGATATGTAAAACACTAAACAAGAATGGATTTCATGGGAGGATACCACAGAGGAAGCCACTGCTGTCCAAAAAAAAAAATTGCTGCATGTTTTCAGTTTGCACAAAAGCAGCTAGATGTTCCACAGCAGTACTGGCAAAATATTCTGTGGACAGATGAAACCAAAGTTCAGTTGTTTGGAAGAAACACACACTATGTGTGGAGAAAAAGAGGCACAGCACACCAACATCATAACATCATCCCAACTGTGAAGTATGGTGGTGGGGGAATCATGGTTTGGGGCTGCTTTGCTGTGTCAGGGCCTGGACGGATTGCTATCATCGAAGGAAAAATAAATTCCCAAGTTTATCAAGACATTTTGCAGGAGAACTTAAGGTCATCTGTCCACCAGCTGAAGCTCAAAAGAATATGGGTGTTGCAACAGGACGACGACCCAAAGCATAAAAGTAAATCAAAGACAGAATGGCTTAAACAAAAGAAAATACGCCTTCTGGAGTGGCCCAGTCAGAGTCCTGACCTTAACCCGATTGAGATGCTGTGGCATGACCTTAATAAAACGATTCACACCAGACATTCCAAGAATATTGCTGAACTGAAACAGTTCTGTAGAGAGGAATGGTCAAGAATGACTACAGAAAATGTTTGGTTGAAGTTATTGCTGCCAAAGGAGGTTCAACCAGTTATTAAATCCAAGGGTTCACATACTTTTCCCACCTGCACTGTGATTATTTACATGCTGTGTCCAATAAAAACATGGTAACATTGAATTCTTTGTGTGTTATTAGTTTAAGCAGACTGTGATTGTCTATTGTTGTGACTTAGATGAAGATCAGATCACATTTTATGACCAATTTGTGCAGAAATTCATAGCAATCCAAAAGGGTTCACATACGTTTTGTGGCAACTGTATGTGTATCCTGTTGGTCCTGGTTATGTCTATGTGTGTTTTTCACTGTGGGCTGTGTATGTCATCTCTTCCTGCTTTTCTGCAGTTGCCCAGGTAAGCAGCCCAGTGGGTTAAATATTGGTAGTAGTTCCTCAAAGCCCTTTATACTGCCATAGGTCCATATGAGCATGGTTTCTTAATTTAACATAAAAGGTATGCTTTAAAGGCTAAGTCCATCTTTGAAAAAATTAATCATAAATGCACATTTTTGTATTTTTGCAATAAAAAAATACTTTTTTTTACAAATGAGCCTGCAAAGCATTGCAGTGGATCGTGGATACAATACCAGGCTCCTGCAGACACTTCCTCCAGTTATGTTTGTACTGAGGTATGGGCTTACAGTTAGAAAGCTCAAGTAAATGTCAATGGACTATAATAGCAGTAATCATTGCCGTTTTGGAAACTACAAGTCCATCTGCTGCAGTGGCAGTTAGTAGTTAATTCATTCCCAGCTCTGTCTCCACAGTCACACCAATTTTAAATGTGATGGCTGCTGGGGTGAAGAAGAACACCTGCACACTGTCAAAGATGGGGTGGTCCATTTTGGGTATTGGGAGGAACTGCATTATGTTAATTGTTACATCCTAAATATGGGGTGGAGTTAGCCTTTAAATGAAACATTTACATACTGTTTGGCCAAAGGGTTTTAATTACTAAAGTTATGTATACGGTATATTAGGAGCCAAAAAAGTCCAAAACACAGCACCATTTTAATGTATTATGAATCAGCCACATGCACAGGAACGTGGTGGTAGCAAGCTTCTTTGGAATGAATTGTTAATTTTGGAAGCAATCAATGACCTCATCACCATTAAAAGGACCCTTGCTGTAAATCAATAGCTGCATCTTATTTGACTTAGCTAGGATTTAATGGAAAGAAGAGTTTTGTCAGATGTGACACTAGAGAAAATGTGGTTCAAAGGGTCAGCATTTCAGGAAGGTTAACTCAGCCTTTCACCTATACAATGTGCCTGTTCCCACTCAGTAATTATCACAGTGTGCATTTTATTTTGGATTAAGCGAGGGTAATTGAGACATTGCAATTAACTGTAAATGGCAGAATAATAAAATGGTACATATCAGCTCAGCACTAAAACCAAATGGGGCCACTCTCTCCTGCTGTTGGACAATAACAAGCTTGCAGATTGCTGGTTTTCACCAACAAACTCTGCAGAGCAGAGCTGTATTCGTACAGGTAAACCCTCGATGGCTAGAATATTTTTAGCTGCTCCTGTAGTGTGCTAGAGAATAAGAAATGTCACGTTAATCAACTAACTTTTTCGAATAAGTGACTTTTTACGACTAATTACACCCTTTCATTTTCTTGGACCATTTAGTGTACAAGTAATGGGCATCAGGAAAATAGTGGTAACAGTTATTGCCTGTATACAATTTACATAAAGTAATGCAATACACCTAAAGAAACAGAATGTTTCATGCAAATGGTAAACAAGTTAACACCAACAAAAATGTATTAATACATTTTCCATAGCATTGTTCAGTGAAACTCTTATTTGGAAACAAACCAATGCTAAGCAAGTTATACACTATGAAGGATTTTAACAAATGTCAGTGTTGTTTCTTATCTGCTAATGTTCTGTATTTAGAGAGAGGACATTATACTTTCATTCTAAAATAAACTGCTAACAGGAGGGTCTGCATACGGTGATCATTAGTGTGATCAGTTCTAATTGTGTAAAAAGAGAAATTCGAAATTGGGGCATCCTTGTATACAATGGCAAATCCAGGGTATGGCACCTATGGCATGTGCCATGGCCACCACATGAAGGGGGCACTATACAGGAGCAGTGACAGGGGGGTGTTTGGGGGAGTATTATAGCACCCTCAAAAATTCTGCTAGCACCACCATCAGTTTAGAAAATCAATGCACCTTTTATTTTTTTGTGAGATCCTGGATTTCTGGAATCCTCCATTTACTGGTGTTTCACAGCTTCATGCATTTTCTTGGTGCAGATAGGTTGGCCTGTCCACACCATGGAAATGCATGACGTTGATTTAGGACAAGCAACATCCATCATTGCTCCCAGCATTCAAAAGACGACAGAAGTCTGCTTCCGTTCGGACCTGCATTACCTCCTTGCCCTCTTATGTGCTGTCACTGCTTTACTAATTATAAAGTAGGCTGTACAACGACTCTATAATGTGAAAAGAGAATCCTGATGTTAAGTGGGGGCTCTGATGTAAAGGGAGGGATCCTGATGTAAATGGGGGGATCCTGATGTGATTAGGGCTCCTGATGTGAAGGGGGCTTCAATGTGAAAGGGGCTTCTACTGTCAGATGGGGCTCTGATGTTGACGAGGCTTCTAATGTGACTGACAGCCGGTTGGCTTAGCGTCAGTCACGTTGCATTGTAAACATGATTGCTGGTCATTTTACAGTATATACATTTGTGTTTAATTTATAGAATCCAGGTTCTCCCTAGATAGGTTCCCTTGCAGAGCATCTTTTGGGGTTTCACGGATTCACGTAGATCGGCGCATTTTTATGCCGGCATAGCGCATCTCATTTACGCTACGCCGGCGCAACTCAGAGAGGCAAGCATGGTATTCAGAAAGCAAATGCTCCCAACGATGCGCCGGCATAACCTAAATTCGTAGGTGTAAACCGGCGTAAATCAAAGTAGTAAGGAAGTGGGCATGATCCATTTAAATGAAGCGTGACCCCGTGCAAATGAAGGGCCGAACGAATGGCGCATGTGCCATGACGTGGACGTATGCCCCGCACCCCTCTGCGCAAGCTCACAACTACGCCCGGCGTAACCCCTGAGATACACCGGCCCACTGCCTACGCCCAGAGCATAAATACGCCCAGACATGCGCCCGTCGAGCACAAAAGTACACCCGTTTGTTTGTTTGTGGTGTAGGTACTTTTGCTTTGAGCCATGTCTGCTCCAGCGTCTGGGAAGGAGAGGAGGAAGAAGAATTTTTCCACACAGGAGAGGGAGATTGTGATCTCGGCCATGTCCAGGTATGATGTGTACCTCCATGGGACAGAGAGTGGCACAACCAGTAAGGCATGGAATGAGGAGATCCTGCAGGAGATAACCACACAGGTCAATGCCCTCGGTCATGAGGTTAGGACCGCCAAGGACATTTAAAAAAAAATCAATGACCTGCGTCGTGTGGTCAGAGTTCTCTCTGACCACACGACGCAGGTCATTGATGAGGAGGCATGCCAGGGGCACGATGGGCACGATGAGGAGGCATGCCAGGGGCACTGGAGGTGGACCAGCCACTGCTATTACGTTCACTCCTGATGAGCAGATGGTTGTCAAATGCCTTCAGAGGGAGCAAGTGGAGGGAGTGGAGGGCTATGACTCCTTTGAACAGGCCCTGAGGACAGGTAAGTGTGTTTTAGGGAACATGTGACAAGGGGGTGCAAGGGAACATGTGACAAGTGTGTGGGTCCACCAACATGTGAATGCTTTGTGTCATCCACAGATGTGCTGGAAGGAGCTGGGCCATCGTCGGCTGCTGGGCGACCCACGCCATCCCAGCAGGAGAGTGCCCACACCTCTCCTCTGGAGGAAGTTGAGGAGGAGCAAGTGGACCTTCAAGAAGGTGTCTACCTCCAGGAGGAGTACACCCATCCCTGGACCCTCTCAAACTACCTCCCCCATCAGGGATAGCCCCTCAAGGGCCTTCTCCCCCATCAGGCATAGCCCCCCAAGGGCCCCCTCCCCCATCGGGGAAACCTCCTCAAGGGCCTCCCCATACAGCCGGCCCCAAGCCTCTCCTGCTCCCAGGAAGGCTACACGCAGGACCAGGGGTGATCCTGATGCCTTGGAGGAAAATCTAGCGAGGGACCAGGCCCGGCAGACCCGCCATATGGGTGCTATAGCGGGTGACCTGCATTGTGTGGCAGAGAGCCTGGCCTCCTCGGCCCAGACCCAGGCTGCCTGCACCTTGGCTGTCCAGCGTGCCCTCACACTGCAGGCTGATCAGAGTACCTCCAGCTCTGACAGCCTGCAGGATGTGAGTGCGAACTGCACTGCCATAGTGACGTGCCTTGGGGAGCTGCAGGCCACCACATCAGGCCTTGTGACAGGGGTCAGGAGCCTTGCAGGGGCTGTACAGGCGGAGGGGAGGCAGATAAGGCGCCAGCAGCGGAACAACACCACCCGCCAGCTGTGGATGCAGGCTGAGACAAATGCGGTACTCACCCGCACTGCCCTGGCATTGGAGGGCAGGCAGCCAACCAGGGAGAGACCAGGGGATGATCCTCCTCCAGATGCCCCACCTCCCCACCTGAGGCTCCCCCCAGGCAACTGAGGAGCAGGAGCTGTGGCACCATGTGTGGCCCACGACAGGGCAGATGAGTGCCTTTTCTTTTTTTTTTCTTTTTTTTTATGCTCAGGATATGAGTTTTGTTTTTTTTATGCTCAGGATATGAGTTTTTTTTATGCTCAGGTTATGAGTTTTTTATTTATTTTTTATGCTCAGGTTATGAGCTTTTATATTTATTTATTTATGTGCTCAAAATATGGTGAGGAGTGCAGGCTACAGTGTGACTGGTGTGTGTGTGACTGGTGTGTGAATGTGGGTGACATTCCTGTCAGTAAGGTGTGTCACCCTGGGTCATTGGGGAGAGGTTATCACCACGGCCGTGTGAATGTGGTATGAATGGACAGCAACATGATTGGTGCCTTGGCGTTGTGTTGCTGCTCCTAAGTCCTGCATGGTGGACTTGGGCTAATCCAATGTGAGGTAGATGCGGTGTGTGTGAGCTAGGGACCACAGTGGTATGCATGCGTGCATTGTCCATGTGCCATGATGAATGTGTGTTTAACGTGCAAAGATGCCTACCACGAGGCACCTCCTGACTGCTCTTCCCTCAGCAGATGGGGTCTCCTCACGCAGGGGGGAACTGTGTGGGTCGGGAGTCAGGTCATGACATATGTCAACCTGCTTTATGAGGGGTAACTTTAGGCCGGACGTACAACTTACGCGCACCGCCCGTAGCCTGCGACGGGCGCACGTAGGTTCGTGAATCGGCGTATCTCCCTCATTTGCATATTTAAATAGAAAATCAATGGGCGCGCCAGATGCGTCCAGCGTAAATATGCGCCCACGATACGCTGGCGTAGGAAAGTCTATTTTCAGGCGTATCTTGTTCTGTGGGTATGGCGCATAGATACGACTTAGATTACACTTACGCGACGCATCTCGAGATACGTCGGCGTAAGTGGTTTGTGAATCCGAGCCTATATGTGCAATACGTTCATAGCGCCATTACAATTGAGATAAAAATATTCTTATTGGTAAGTGCTAGTTGATTTAAACACCAATTTAAACTAGCATTTACATTTCGGAGGGCTCCTGCTCGGGTTACATCGAATTTATATTTGTTTTTAGAGATTAGGGTATTATATGTTTTCCTATATTATTTTATTTACAGTAATAAATTATATATGTTTTACATTAACAGTGCAACTGATTTCTTCTGTAAGGGCTCATTTACACCAGTGGTTGGGGGGCAGTAAAACCACTGGGTTGAGTCATGTTTTTACTTCCCCTCAACCACTCCCCTGTATCTCTGCTTGCATGTGTGCAATACTTTTGGTCATTCTTAGATTGTAAGCTCCTTGAGGGTAGGGACTAATGTAAATGTACAATATATATGTAAAGCTCTGCGTGAATTGACGGTACTATGTAAGTACCTGTAATAAATAAATCAATTATTACACAAAGTTGAAAGATGCTATGAGGATTCTTAAAGCCTTCTGCAGACTTTTGACAAAAGCAATCAGAAAATCATGACTGGGAATGAGATTTCTGAGTGCATTCTGCACAAAAACAGATTTCAGAATGTCCACAGTGTTTCCACGGTAACAAAGAAGCAACATTTGTATTTTTTTAGAAAGTAATACCTGACTGCTGATTGAAATAGAGAGGTCTTTTTAACTGTGATATTACAATTATGACATAGCAATTATTCTGTACTAAAAGGTAGGTTAGAAGCCTATGGTATGATTACTTGGTAGTGAAGCTAACAATCTATTACAACTTAACGGTGGATAACTATATGCACTTTTCTTTGACCATGGGCAGGTGACAGGTAGATTATGAACTGGTTATCGACCCTGTATTTTCCCCCTATGGCTGCAGGCACACACTCAATTGCTGCATGATGAGAGTTCCAACTAGTGGAGCTGCCACTAACCTCTTCTGCCAGTACTGTGACATAATTTCTGTCTCACCAGCCGTGTCACCTCCTGCCAGCAGATATTTGCTTTCCTGGGACTCCTGCGGCTGCTTGAGCTACTCACAGTAGCATCTCCTCCAGGGGACACCTACCCCTAGTGTCACTTTTGTCTCTGGAACTGGATACTAAGTCATCCCATCAATGCCAGAACATGCAGCCCTGCCGTGACAGTTTCCCTGTGCCACTCTGCATAAGGAAATAACCTTTCTGCCTTCCTGACTCCCCAGTACTGTGCCCTCCTGACCTCCCTGTGCAATGCCCTCCTGAACCCCTCCACATACTGTACCCTGCTGACCTCCCCTGTACTCTGCCCTCCTGAGCCCCCAGTACAATACCCTCCTGACCCCCCTTTGCTCTGCCCTTTTGAGCCCCCAGTACCATACCCTCTTGACCCCCCTATACTCTGCCCTCCACAGCTGCATGTACCCTGTCCTCCTAACCCCCCAAATACCATACCCTCTTGACCCCCCTGTACTCTGCCCTCCTGATCTCTCACTACTGTAACCTTCTGACCTGCTTACACCATACCCTCCTGACTGCCATGCATTGGGCCCTCCTGACCACTCAGTACTGTGCTCTCCTGCCCACCCTCCATATGTACTGTCCTAACCTCCCCAGTACCATACCTTTCTGATCCCCCAAGTACCATACCCTCCTGACTAGGGATGAGCCAAACACCCCTGGGTTCAGTTCGCACCAGAACCTGTGAACAGACCAAAAGTTTGTGTGAACTTTAGAACCCTGTTAAAGTCTATGGGACTCGAACGTTTGAAATCTAAAGTACTAATTTTAAAGGCTAATATGCAAGTTATTGTCCTAAAAAGTGTTTGGGGACCCAGGTCCTGCCCCAGGGGAGTGTTTGGGGACCTAGGTCCTGCCCCAGGGGACATGTATCAATGCAAAAAAAGTTTTAAAAAACTGACGTTTTTTCAGGAGCAGTGATTATAATAATGCTTAAAGTGAAACAATACAATTAAAATATTCCTTTAAATTTCGTACCTAGGGGGGTGTATAGTATGCCTGTAAAGTAGCGCTTGTTTCCTGTGCTTAGAACTGTCCCTGCACAAAATGTAATTTCTGAAGGAAAAAAGTCATTTAAAATCACTCATGGCTATAATGAATTGTCGGATACCAGCAATACAGAGAAAAGTCATTCATAATAAAAGAATGCCTGGGGGTCCCCCCAAATTCAATTACCAGGCCCTTCAGGTCTGGTATGGATTTTAAGGGGAACTCCACCCCAAATTTTTTTTAAAACTGCCGTGGACCCCCCACACATTTTTTTTTATAAATGACTTTTCTCAGTATTGCCGATGATCTGCGCTCCAGGGGTGTGTGTCCACCCCTGGGCGGCAGTTGGCACTAGAGGGGTTCTGGTGGACTCGTTTTCCGTAGCAGCCAATCAGAGGGGTTGGTTCCCCCACCAGGGCATGCTGAGGGAGGCTATATCTGGGGCAGCCTCTGATATCTGAGGGGCGTTCTTGTTTTCTGCGGGGTCTGAGTTCCAGGTGCGGCATCCACCTTCAGGGTGTGCGAATCCAAGGACTCCGCAGCCTACCTGGCCGAAGTTGCGCACAATGCGGAGCCTCACTCTCAGGCTGGGTTCACACTACGATTTTCCTGTCCGTCAGCCGCATACGATTTCAGTTTTGAAAACGTACGGGCCCGTACGGGAAAACGCATACATAGACAATGCATTGCAAATCGTATGCACTCAGATGCATCCGGGTGCGTACGATTTGCTGGCAAAACGTTTTTTAACAGTAAGCAAAACCGTGTTCAACCACGGTTTTGAGGCCGTTTTTGAAACCGTAGGGCAAACGCATACGTTTTTTTTTAACATTAAAGTCAATGGAAAACGCACATATGTGCGGTTCCATACGTCTAAATCCGTTTCAGCCGCATACATTTTTTCATATAAATCGTATGCGGCTGACGGACGGGAAAATCGTAGAGTGAACCCAGCCTAACATGGAGAGGGATCCCAGAAGCTGCTGGGTCCCAAACCTTTCCTAAAAGGATCCCAAGCTAAAAGCTGTATGGTGGGGGATCGGCTTGAGGAGAACCCAGAGGCAGGTGATCCAATAGGACTTGAACGAACCATCGGGGATCTAGGGACTCTAACTAAATCTATTGGGAGGACTCGCTCATTTCAATTTCATGCTCATTCAAGTACTATGCCTGTGGCAGAGGCCCGAACCAGGCCTGTGGCAGAGGCCTGGTCCTCCCAACATTTGCAAGTGACGTTCTGGCTGCCAGGCCTGTGGCAGAGACCTGTTTTGAGGCATCATTGCTACAGCTTTATACATTTAACACCGCTTGCTCCATTGCACAGTGCAGCCTCAATAGGTGATATGAAACTACAGTGGTACCTTGGATTATTAGCATAATTCATTGCAGAAGAATGCTTGTAATCCAAAGCACTCATATATCAAAGCAAGTTTTCCTATAGGGAATAATGGAAACTCAGATAATCTGTTCTGCACAGAGCCGCTTGGATGCACTCAGAGACACTTAGAGAGACTTGAAGACACTTGGAATGGAGTGTTTCCGAGTGTCTGCGAGCGGCTCCGAGTCTCTCTGGCATCTCCGCACCTCTTAGCCAAATGCTGTGCTGCACACCCCATTTGCTTGAATCCTGCTCATCTTGTAAGACAATGCTCGCTAACCGAGTTAGGATTTATTTTAAATAATAGCTCGTATTGAGAAAAACTTGTAAACCGCCTTCAATTGCAATCCGAGGTATTACTGTATATTTAAGTTCAATATAAGCAAGGTAAAAAAAAGGATTGTATTTTTGTCTAGTTCTTGGTAAGGATTTTCCTAAATATTTGCAGAGTTGTTCCCTCTTATGTCTTTCCCTGTACCAGTTGTCACATTGCAAAAGGTATTGTGTTTTCTTTTTATGCAGAGAGATCTTCTGATGTTGTTTCTGCATTTTCACATTTAAAGTAAAACTAAACTCCGGTAAAAAAATATATATATTCGTTCAAGTATGTGTTCCTAACTTCAAAGTGGAACTACACTTCATCTGAGAATGAAAAGAAGGGTGTCCCCCTAGCAAGGGGTTGGGACTTTAAAGGCAACAAGAATAACAAACATAATAATATTGAAAATTGTTTAATTATCGTATAAATATCTAAGAAGCCAGGTGTATGGCAACAATAAAATCATGAATATAATTCATAACAATTCAAAATACATAAAAACAATCATAAATGAATACGACGTTGTCTTCAGTATTTAGGTGACCCCTCCTCCCCTGGTGAAGACTCCTGAGCTGTATGACATCATTTGCCTAGGCATGGAAACCAAAAAGTAACTATAGACAGGGGAGGGCTGGCAGCCTTAGGCCTGGGGGGCAAGTCCAGTCAAGTGGCCCGTAGAGTGTGGAAAAGTGATGGATTGAGGAAAACAGTCTAAGATTTTTCATCAGAGTCTGCACAGAGCCCCCCTTACATCAGAGTCTGCACAGAGGCCCCCCTTACACCAGAGTCCGCACAGAGGCCCCCCTTACATCAGAGTCTGCACAGAGGCCCCCTTACATCAGAGTGTGCACAGAGCCTCCCCTTACATCAGAGTCCACACAGAGGCCCCCCTTACATCAGAGTCCGCACAGAGGCCCCCCTTACATCAGAGTCCGCACAGAGGCCCCCTTACATCAGAGTCCGCACAGATCCTCCCCTTACATCAGAGTCCGCACAGAGCCTCCCCTTACATCAGAGTCCGCACAGAGGCCCCCCTAACATCAGAGTGTGCACAAAGCCTCCCCTTACATCAGAGTCCACACAGAGGCCCCCCTTACATCAGAGTCCGCACAGAGGCCCCCCTTACATCAGAGTCCGCACAGAGGCCCAATTACATCAGAGTCCGCACAGATCCTCCCCTTAAATCAGACTCCGCACAGAGCCTCCCATTACATCAGAGTCCGCACAGAGGCCCCCCTAACATCAGAGTGTGCACAGAGACCCCCCTTACATCAGAGTCCGCACAGAGCCTCCCCTTACATCAGAGTCCGCACAGAGGCCCCCCTTACATCAGAGTCTGCACAGAGGCCCCCCTTACATCAAATCCGCACAGAGCCTCCCCTTACATCAGAGTCCGCACAGACACCATATACATCAGAGTCCGCACAGACCCCATATATATCATATCTGATGTAAGGGTAGTGGCGGCCGGTGGCTGTGGTATAGTGTCACCAGCCCGGGGGAGATTTACACATTGCCCCCCCTGCCAGCCCTCCCCTGACTATAGAGATATAAAAAAAATAAGTTTAAAACAAGCAAATATGATATACTTTCCTATACATTTACTAATGCTAGTAGCATAAGGATAAAAATAATCAATGTGGATTTAACCACTTCCCGACCGCCGCATGTACATATACGTCCACAAAAGGGCACGTACAGGCAGATGGACGTATATTTACGTCACTGCTTTTGCGCGGGTCGGGGGTCCGATCGCGACCCCCCCCCCCCCCCCCGCTACATGCAGCAGTCGGAAACCCGCGGGGAGCGATCCGGGACGAGGGCGCGGCTATTCGTTTCTAGCCGCCCGCTCACGATCACTCCTCGGAGCTGAAGAACGGGGAGAGCCGTATGTAAACATGGCTTCCCCGTGCTTCACTGTGGCGGCTGCATCGATCGAGTGATCCATTTTACAGGGAGACTCGATCGATGACGTCAGCCCTACAGCCACACCCCCCTACAGTTGTGAACACACACAAATCCCATAGCGCCCCCTGTGGTTAACTCCCAAACTGCAACTGTAATTTTCACAATAAACAATGCAATTTAAATGGTCCCAAAAATGTGTCAAAATTGTCCGAAGTGTCCGCCATAATGTCCAAGTCACGAAAAAAATCGCTGATCGGTGCCATTAGTAGTAAAAAAAAATAATAATAATAAAAATGCAATAAAACTATCCCCTATTTTGTAAACGCTATACATTTTGCGCAAACCAATCGATAAACGCTTATTGCGATTTTTTTCACCATAAATAGGTAGAAGAATATGTATCGGCCTAAACTGAGGAAAAAAAATAATTTTATATATGTTTTTGGGGGATATTTATTATAGCAAAAAGTAAAAAATATTGAATTTTTTTCAAAATTGTCACTCTATTTTTGTTTATAGCGCACAAAATAAAAACCACAGAGGTGATCAAATACCACCAAAAGAAAGCTCTATTTGTGGGGGAAAAAAGGACGCCAATTTTGTTTGGGAGCCACGTCGCACGACCGCGCAATTGTCTGTTAAAGTGATGCAGTGCCGAATTGTAAAAACGCCTTTGGGCATTTAGCATCATATTGGTCCGGGGCTTAAGTGGTTAAACAGTATCATCTGTTACTTTCAGCCACCTCCAAATCTCCAAATCAGACTTCAGACTGTAAACAGACTTCCTGTTATAGGATGGCTATATTTCTTCTCCATGGTCACACGGCATGTAGAAATGTAGCCACCCCTCTTGCTCATGCAAAAAAAAAATGTCAGGACCATTAAAGTGATACTAAAGGTTCACTTTTTTCAAAATAACAAACATGTCATAATTACCTCCAATGTGCAGTGCGTTTTGCACAGAGTGGCCCCGATCCTCCTGTTCTGGGGTCCCACGATGGCTCTCGTGGCTCCTCCCCACAAGAGCTAACCCTCTCTGGGAAGCTCTCTCCCAAGGGTGTTATCTTGCGGGCAACTGTGTTCTTTTTTTGTCTTTTAGCAATAACAATTAGTAGCAGGGCCCTCGTAAATGTTTTCTGCCTTAAAGTTATGTCCTTTTTTGGTTCAGTGTGTACTTGAAGCAGCTAAGCTGTAGACAACTTTAAGTAGTATTAAACCCTCACTGTTTTGAAAACTTAAAGCGGAGCTTAACCCAAAAGTTGAAGTTCCACTTTAAGGCCTGATTTAGACAGGTACCCACTCCCACTCAGATTACCTAGGAGATCCGACCGGAAGTCCTTCTCTCCCCCTTCTTTGACGCAGTCATCTAGGCAGTGGCAGCCACTCATGCAGAGCACACAGGTTCCGCCCCCAATCCATGGGGTTTTTCTCTTAAGCACATGATTAGAGCTTGAGGCTCTAATTGGCTTCAAAAAAGGGTGGGCTCTGGGCATAGAGCACTGCGCCCCAAGCCCAACCACTGGTGTGACAATAGCGAATTGATATTTGCTATTGTCTTACTGATTCTCCTCCGGGCCAATCAGAAAGCAGTTTGTGAGACCCGATTGGCCACTGCCTTGCTAAAGGAGCCAAGGGTAAAGGTGATGGACTGGCCAAGCATTTCTCTAGGCCTAAAACCTATTGAGCATCTGTGGGGCATCCTAAAACGGAAGGTGGAGGAAAGCAGGGTCTCTAACATCCACCAGCTCCGTGATGTCATCATGGAAGAGGACTCCAGTGGCAACCTGTGAAGCTCTGGTGAACTCCATGCTCAGGAGGGATAAGGCAGTGCTAAAAAATAATGGTGGCCACACAAAATATTGACACTTTGGGCATTTGGACCATTTCACTTATGGGTGTACTCACTTTTGTTGCCAGCGGTTTAGACATTAATGGCTGTGTGTTGAGTTATTTTGAGGGGGACAGGAAATGTACACTGTTATACAAGCTGTACACTCACTACTTTACATTGTAGCAAAGTGTCATTTCTACAGTGTTGTCACATGGAAAGATAGAATAAAATATTTACAAAAATGTGAGGGGTGTACTCACTTTTGTGAGATATTGTATACATAAAAAAATAATCAGCAAAAAGTGGCTTACTACTGTTATTTGTTATTTCATAATTAATATTGCTTTCCGATGCTCCTCATCAAGTTTTCTCCAGTTTTCCTGTTTAGAGGATCCTGTGTGACAGAAGCAATCCTCTTCAATCTACCCATGATACAGTCATTAGTCTGCTATAAGATAATAAAATCAGCTGCTCCTACTGTGCAATTTGCATTATTGGAAAGGGTCCCACTGGGAAAAAAAAACACTATGGGCCAGATTCAGAGAAAACTGTGTAAATATCTGCGGGCGTAGCGTATGCTCTTTACGCTACGCCTCCGCAAATTTTATATGCAAATGCCTTATTCAGAAAGCACTTGCTCCATAAGTTGCGGCGGCGTATCGTAAAGTGTCCGGCGTAAGGGCGCCTAATTCAAATTATTAATGTGTCGGCATGATTCATGTTCAATTCAATGCTGTCCTGACATCCATACTTAACATTGGCTACGCCTCCTATAGCAGGGGTAATTTTACGCCGGAATAACGCCCGGACGCAAGTACGTTCAGGAATCGGCGTAACTCCCTAATTTACATATTAGGAAGCGCCACCTATTGGCCAGCGTAAAACTGCAACTAATATACAACGGTGTAACAGACTTGCGCCGCTCGTATATTAGCAGAATTCCGGCATATCTTCTTTTCTGAATACCAAAAAAATATACGCCGGCTATTCTTAGTATTTACGTGTAAATATGTTATGAATCTGGCCAAATAGATTTAAAAAAACGTGTAGCTAATGCTACACAACATTATTAAAATGGATATACTGTATCAGTAACTATGGAAGTCTCCATGAATCATTTTGTGACATGTTAAATATAAAGCAAAATTATCTTTAAAAAAAATTATAAAAATAGTTGCCTGAGTCAAGTGAGAAAAGTGTATAGAGACATGAGATGATGATATAAATTTGTTGCATGCAAGTAGAACCATTTTTTTCAGGCTCTTATCCTCTAGTCATCAGTAACAATATTGGGCCAGATTCAGGTAGTTTAGCGCATCTTTAGGCGGGCGTAGCGTATCGAATATACGATATGCCGCCGCAACTTAGAGAGGCAAGTGCTGTATTCTCAAAGCACTTGCTCCGTAAGTTGCGGTGGTGTAGCGTAAATTGGCCGGCGTAAGCCCACCTAATTCAAAGTAGGAAGGAGGTGGGCGTCATCTATTTAAATTAAGTGTGACCCCATGTAAATGAATGGGCGGTCGAACTGGGCATGCGCGCGCATGCTCAGAATTACGTTGCATAAACTCCATAAGATACTTTGGCGTAAATGCCTATGACATGAACGTAACTTACGCACAGCCCTATTCACGTAGTACTATGTAAACGGCGTACGCGACGCAAAAGTCAACAGCGTCGTTCCCTGGCCCATACCTTTGCATTAGCTGGGCCTGCTATAGCAGGGGTAACTTTACCTCGTACGTAAGCCTTACGCAAATCGCGTATATGATGCGGCCGGGCGCATCTACATTCGTGAATCGGCGTATCTTACTCATTTGCATATTTATAATGGGAACGCCAAATGCGTCCAGCGTAACTATGCGCCCACGATACGCCGGCGTAGGCAAGTTACGTCGGATGGCTGAAGCCATGTTTTTCAGCATATCTCGCTTTGTGAATCGGCGCAAAGATGTGACGGCGCACATTTGAAATTATCTGGAGATACGCCGGAATACATCTTTTTTTTTTTTTTTGAAAATACATTTTATTGATTTTTACATGTAAGAAAAAACAAAGCAATCAAAAAAAAAGAGGTTACATATCACAGCCTCTGGGCATATCCCGGCTGAAGTAACAAAAAAAAAAAAAAAACACATAAAACAGTCCTACATTGCTATCAACCTACAGTGTTGCTATAACTTAACTACTCGTGTCATCGAAATTAAGAGGATGAAGAAAGGGTATCGTCTCATGCTTGTCAGGCGACCACAGCGGGATGAGTTGCTGAGGGTAAGGATGGCGCTGTTAGGAGAACCATCAAATAACATTAAAGGCTATGGCCTCATTCCTACAAAACCACTAACTGAGATAGACAGACTATCATAATAACACTTAATTTGTTGCGTTCGTGATGTCCGAAGTTACCCACACCCTCCAAATTTTGTCGAACTTCGTTGGGCAGCCTCTGGCGAGATAGGCCTCTTTGTACAGTGGCACCGCCGAGTTGACCAGTGTTTTCCATGTATTCAAAGAAGGTGCCTCCGTTTGTTTCCATTTAAGGAGTAGAGCCTTTTTAGCATAAAACAATAAAAGTCCTATTATTGCCCTGGTTGCCCGGCGATGGACCAAGGAGCCCACCAGACCGAGCACACAGACCGACACATTCAGAGAAAAATGGATCACGGTCAAGGTTTCAATAAAGGTTGTGACCTCTACCCAGAAGTGCTGGACTCTGGGACAGAACCACAACATATGGGTAAAGTCGGCATTTGCCATATCGCACTTCCAACAATTGGAGGAGAAAATCGGGTAGATTTTGGATAATCTTTGGGGTGACAAATAGATTCTATGAAACAGTTTGAATTGTATCAACCGATCTCTAACAGAGACGAGCTGTAAGAAAGGATATTCCCAGACGTCCTCCCAATCCTCCGAATCCAGATCTGGGACCTTGCCCTGCCACCTAGAAAGCAAGTCCTCCAGACCAAAGTGGACCGAAGGCAATAGAGCTTTGTAAATGGTAGAGGTGGGTTTAACCAGAGGAGTAGCCCTCAACGTGGCGGCATACATCTTTTATGAATCTGGCCCATTGAGTTTAACTAAAACTATTTTAGTTTTGATCTAACTACTCAAAAGATTATGTCATACATTGTATAAGAACAGATAAAACCAACTTAGACCAGGTTAATATAAGATGAGCTCAGATAAACAAAAAAAGGTCTTACTTAACCACTTCCCGACGGCCGTACGAATATATGCAAAATTGTTGCTCTTTTTTTGTTTATAGCGCAAAAAATAAAAACCGCAGAGATGATCAAATACCACCAAAAGAAAGCTCTATTTGTGGGGAAAAAGGACGCCAATTTTGTTTGGGAACCACTTTGCACGACCGCGCAATTGTCAGTTAAAGCGACGCAGTGCCAGAAGCTGAAATTTCACCTGGTCAGGAAGGAGTATACGTGCCCAGTAAGGAAGTGGTTAACCACTTCAGCACCAGGCCTATTCTGGCACTTCTCTCCTTCATGTAAAAATCATAATTTTTTTTGCTATAAAATTAGTCAGAGCCCCTAAAAAGTATATTTTATTTTAGCAGACACCATAGGGAAAATATGGCGGTCATTGCAGCTTTTTATCTTGCACGGTATTTGCGCAATAATTTTTCAAGCGCCTTTTTTTGGGGGAAAAAACGGTTTCATAAATTATAAAAAAAAAACAATAAAGTTAGCCCAATTTTTTAGTATAATGTGAAAGATTATTTTACGAGTAAAAAGATACCCAACATGTGACGGTTTAAAATTGCACACACTCATGGAAGGGTACCAAACTTCGGTACTATTACAGGTTACTATTTTCGAGTTACAGAGGAGGTCTAGTGCTAGAATCGTTGCGCACGCAGCGATACCTCACATGTGGGGTTTGAACTGCGTTTACATATGTGGGAGGGACTTACATGCGTGTTCGCTTCTGAACGTAAGCTACCGGGGGCAGGGGCTTTTTAATTTTTTTTATCACTTTTATTCCTATTACAAGGAATGTAAACATCCCTTGTAATATAATTATATTGTGACAGGTCCTCTTTATGGAGAGATGTGGGGGTCTCTCTCCTTCAGGCTGCAAAGCATGAGATCTCATGCTTTTGGCCACGATTGCGGCTTTGTTTACTTTCAGGTACCCAGGGCCTCTGACGGTAATAGAGATGACTGGTGACCATCTGGTCACCGGAAATCTCTATCGTCGTGAGCTGTCGCCGTCCGCCGCCTAGAAGAACGATCAAGCGACAGAACTGCCGCTATGATCATTCTTATAATGCGCAGAATAGCTGCAGGTATCATTCAGATATCACCGCTCAAAGGCGAGGATGTCATATGATGTCCTCAGTGTACCGTAGAAGTGGTTAATATCAAGAATATAGGGCCAGATTCACGTACATTGGTGCATTTTTTGACTGGCGTAGCGCACCTCCTTTACGTTAGACTGCCGCAATGTAGCGGCGCAATCACCGTATTCTCGTTTGATTTGCGCAGAAATTAGCGCCGGTGCAACGTAAGGCAGAGTAATTCAAATTGGGAAGGACGTGGGCGTGTTACATTGAAATGAGCTGTGACCCCATGCAAATGAAGGGCCGGCCGGCTCGCGCATGTGCGCATGAAGCAGACCATGGTCAGCACCTCTGTGCGCATGCTCACAACTCGGGAACGGCGCAATCAGTGAAATTGGAAGTGGACCCGGGCAACTTTGTGAACTACGCAGGCAGCATAAATAGACAGACACAAACGCACTTGCTTTGCAAAAGTACATCCCTTTGTATCCCTTCCTATACAGCAAGGTGCTTTTGTTCTGTTGTTTGTTGCATTGTGACTTGTCTTTGTGATATTTGTTGACTGTTTGATCTAGTGTTTTTGTAGAATATTTTTGAAAGTGTTTTTTGGTGACTGCTTGTGAGACTTTTTGGTTGATAGATTTTTGTTAGTTTGTTTTGTTACTTGATGAGTGATGTTGATTGTTTGGGAGAGAGTTGTTGTTGAGTGACTGAGAGGAAGAGGAAGTTGAATTTTACTTTAGATTTTTTGCCTTGTTTTTAAAAAGTGATTTTTGTTGATTTTTGGGAGAGAGTGGTTGTATGCGGACCCGTTGAAATACGCGGGGGAAAAACGAAATTTTTGGCCAGTATACGTGCCCAGTAAGGAAGTGGCTTCAGCACCAGGCCTATTCTGGTCCTTCCATAATTTTTTTTGCCAGACGCAGCCGGTCATTGCAGCTTTTTAGAGTATTTGCGCCAAGCGTTTGGTTAGCCCCGAGTAAAAAGCAACATGTGACGGTTTAAAATTGCACACACTCATGGAAGGGATACTATTACAGGTTACTATTTTCGAGTTACAGAACAGTGCTAGAATCGTTGCGCACGCAGCGATACCTCACATGTGGGGTTTGAACTGCGTTTACATATGTGGGAGGGACTTACATGCGTGTTCGCTTCTGAACGTAAGGGGGCAGGGGCTTTTTAATTTTTTTTATCACTTTTATTCCTATTACAAGGAATGTAAACATCCCTTGTAATATAATTATATTGTGACAGGTCCTCTTTATGGAGAGATGTGGGGGTCTCTCTCCTTCAGGCTGCAAAGCATGAGATCTCATGCTTTTGGCCACGATTGCGGCTTTGTT
Source organism: Rana kukunoris (assembly GCA_029574335.1). Classification (NCBI taxonomy): domain Eukaryota; kingdom Metazoa; phylum Chordata; class Amphibia; order Anura; family Ranidae; genus Rana; species Rana kukunoris. The sequence continues at coordinate 211,051,325 of CM056050.1, read as the reverse complement.
TACTTTCAGGTACCCAGGGCCTCTGACGGTAATAGAGATGACTGGTGACCATCTGGTCACCGGAAATCTCTATCGTCGTGAGCTGTCGCCGTCCGCCGCCTAGAAGAACGATCAAGCGACAGAACTGCCGCTATGATCATTCTTATAATGCGCAGAATAGCTGCAGGTATCATTCAGATATCACCGCTCAAAGGCGAGGATGTCATATGATGTCCTCAGTGTACCGTAGAAGTGGTTAATATCAAGAATATAGGGCCAGATTCACGTACATTGGTGCATTTTTTGACTGGCGTAGCGCACCTCCTTTACGTTAGACTGCCGCAATGTAGCGGCGCAATCACCGTATTCTCGTTTGATTTGCGCAGAAATTAGCGCCGGTGCAACGTAAGGCAGAGTAATTCAAATTGGGAAGGACGTGGGCGTGTTACATTGAAATGAGCTGTGACCCCATGCAAATGAAGGGCCGGCCGGCTCGCGCATGTGCGCATGAAGCAGACCATGGTCAGCACCTCTGTGCGCATGCTCACAACTCGGGAACGGCGCAATCAGTGAAATTGGAAGTGGACCCGGGCAACTTTGTGAACTACGCAGGCAGCATAAATAGACAGACACAAACGCACTTGCTTTGCAAAAGTACATCCCTTTGTATCCCTTCCTATACAGCAAGGTGCTTTTGTTCTGTTGTTTGTTGCATTGTGACTTGTCTTTGTGATATTTGTTGACTGTTTGATCTAGTGTTTTTGTAGAATATTTTTGAAAGTGTTTTTTGGTGACTGCTTGTGAGACTTTTTGGTTGATAGATTTTTGTTAGTTTGTTTTGTTACTTGATTTTTCCTGCTTGTTTTTGTGAGTGATTTTTGTTGATTGTTTGGGAGAGAGTTGTTGTATGAGTATGACTGAGAGGAAGAGGAAGTTGAATTTTACTTTGGGGGAAAAACAAATTCTTGCCCTGGCCATTACCCAATATGGGCGTTTCCTCCACGGCCCGGAGAGTGCCAACACCACCCCGGCCAGGAGGAGGGAGATTTTGCTGAACATTACTGACCAGGTGAATTCAGCTGGGGGGGGGGGGGGAGACCCGGACACGCGAGAGGATCGAAAAGAAAATCAATGATCTCCGGCGTTTGGTCCGAAAGAAGCTGGCCAAAATGGCAGCCCATGCCAGGGGGCACAGGAGGGGGCCCACCATGCCCTGTTAGGCTGACAGCGGAGGAGCATGCGGTGGCCCAGACCTTTCATAGACAACAGGTGGAGGGCCTGCCTGGCTATGACTCCAGTCATGAAGCCGTGATGCCAGGTAAGGTTTGTTAGCCCTATCAGGTGTGTAGCATGTGTGGGGGAGGGGGGAAAGGAATATGTGGCAAGTGTGTGGATCCTCCAACCTGTGAATGTTTTGTGTCATCCACAGATGTGTAGGAGGGTGCTGGGCCATCTGGCCTGACCGCACCATCCCCGGGACAACAGCCTGATGAGGACCCCCCGACAAGGCCGGAGTCCTCGGAGGAGGTTGAAGAGAAGGAGTTTGAGGAGGAGGAGTTTGAGGAGGAGGAGGATGTCATGTCAGCCAGTGGATTGTTATTTTTGGAGGAGTCTTCCTCTCTGGCTGGCAGCAGCCAGCTCTCCATAAGGGCTAGCCTCTCCCACTCCTCCCCCAACAGGGCTCCCCTCCAGGGGGCTCCCCTTCTCCCCGGCAACAAGCCTCAGCTGGAGGCAGGAAGTCGTCCCAGAAGACCAGGGGGGTGGCCGAGGTTCTGCCCGCCAATCTGAGAAGGGACCAGGGCCTTCAGACCCGCCATCTGGGACAGGTCAGCCAGACTTTGGTGCGGATGGAGGAGAGCCTGTCCTCCATAAAGGATACGCTTGGGGACCTGGACTGCCACTCCTACGCTTGGGGCTCTTACAAACTGCCTAAACGTACTGCAGACTACAACAGCAGACGTTGGGCAGGATGTGAGGGCCCTCACCCAGGCTATCCAGGCCAACACGGCAACACTAAGTGCTGGCCTGAACAGAATTGCCGTGGCCTTGGAGGGCAGGCCGCCAGGTGGGCAGAGACCAGGGTCTGCTCCTCCTTCCCCGGATTACCCCCCTCCCCATGAGTCTCCCCTGAGGAGCCGGGGCCGTGGGCGCCCCAGGCGTGACTCACGCCAGCGGCATTAATTTGTTTTCCCCCCTTTTTTTTTTTTCGTGTTTTTTTTTTTGCCTTTTTTTTTGCTGGAAATTTTTTTTTTTTTTGCTGGACAATTTTTTTTTTGTGTTTTGAATGTTTTTGGAATGTGGGGGTGATATTCCTGCCGGAAAAGGGGTGTCACCCTCAGTTTTGGTGGAGAAGGGTTCCCCAGGACCAGGGAGAAGTGATCCCCAGGTCCGTGTGAATGGTGTATGAATGTACAGTGACATAATTGTAGCCGTGGCGTGGCGTTGCTGCTCACAAGTCCAGCATGGTGGGCTTGTGCTAATCCAATTAGATGAGGATGTGATATGTCTGTGCTAGGGACCACAGTGGTGTGCATGCATGCATTCTCATTGTGCCATGATTAATGTGTGTGTTTAACGTGCAAAGATGCCTAATGTGAGCTGTCTCCTGGCTGCTCTTCCCTCAGAAGACGGGGTAACCTCGATTAGGGGGGGATTGTCTGGTTCAGGGGTCAGGTCATCACGTATGTCAATCTGCAGGCCCTTTCTCACTGCGAAGTTGTGCAGCAGGCAACATGCACCGATGATCTGGCACACAAAGTTTGGGGAATACAACAGTGTACCCCCAGACTTATCCAGGCATCGGAAACGTGACTTCAGGAGGCCAAAGGTGCGCTCCACCACTGCACGTGTTTGGGCGTGGGCTTCATTGTATCTTTCCTCTCCTGGTGTTTGGGGGTTCCGGATAGGAGTCATGAGATGGGGTCCCAGTGCATATGCAGAGTCACCTGTAAGGGAAAAGATAGGAGGATGTTAGTAGTGCATGTGCCCCTTGTGATGTGTGCATCATGGGGGGGACAGTCATGCCTGCCACCCATGTCACTCACCAACCAGCCAGATGTCCCCATACACGTTCTGTTCGAATTCCATTCGGATGGGGCTCTGATTGTAGATGTAGCTGTCATGGCTGGATACGGTGTGTTTGGCATGGACATGCCATATGAGGCCTTGGGCATCGACTATCACCTGTACGTTGATGGAATGCCAATGCTTCCGATTGCGGTATATGTGCTCTGTCTCATGGGGGGGCTGGAGTGCCACATGTGTGCAATCAATGGCCCCCACGGTGCGTGGGAATCTGGCAATTCTGTAGAAATCTGTCATTGCCTTCAGCCGAAGGTCCTCACTGGTGGGTTTGATGATTTGGTTGGCCATGCGTCTGAGGATTGCAGGGACAACCTGGTGCGCACATCTGCTCATGGAGGATTGTGACATCCCAGCCACCACTCCACTTGTTCTTTGAAAAGAGCCACTGGCAAGGAAATGTAGTGTTGCCATGACCTTGACCAGTGGCTGCACTGCATGTGAGCGGTGTGTTGGGCTGGTGATGTCCTCCTGCAAGGTTGTGGTTAATTCCAGGATGGCATGAGGGGTGAATCTGAAGATGCGATACACCTCAGAATCACTCATGCCAAAGAGGTCTATGCGGCTGCGGTATATCCTCTCCCGTGCCCTCCTCCTTCTTTGCTCCTCTAAAGTCAGTAGTATAGCTATGAACAAGGATGTCACTGGCATGTTGGCATACAGATTGTTGTGCAACAAGTGTGACTGCTCAGCTCCTCACTAACAGTGTTGCTTTCTCTGACATGTAGACGGATTGTCTCATTTTATACCACCTTATATATGGTCTAATTTTAGACAGGACGTGCAGCTGTTGCGCACAGCGCGTAGCCTGCGCTGCAACAACGTTCTTTTGTGGATCCCCGTAACTCCCTCATTAGCATATTTGAATAGCAAATCAATGGTGTGTCTAGCGCAGTTTTGCGCAGACGGATCCGCCTGTCTATCGAAATTACGCCGGTCAAAAAATTTTTTTGCGTATCTTGTTTTGGGGATGCGGCGCATCGAAATGCATGCGCAAATTTAGACTTACGCCGCGCATCTCCTGTAACGCCGGCGTAATCGCTCTGTGAATCTGGCCCATAGTTTTTAAATAAAAAAATACAAATAATAATAATTAAGAATCTAAAATCATATATTACATTTTGGAACGATGTACAATTGGTATGATAAGCAAGTAAATAAAAGTTCTGCCACCAAAACTATATAAAGAGTAAATTGAGGCAGCTATATTTTGTGAGCATGAATTAGTTGTGATCCAAATCTTATCCCAATCAGCTGCTTCCAACGAAAACCCAAGATCCATCTCCTACTTAGCCACATATGTGGATCTGAGTTGGATTTAGTAATAAGATGAGTGTAAAGAGTTGAAATAAGTCCCTAAGTGTGTGGGCAGGGCCGGTGCTAGGATTTTTGCCAATTCAGACGAAGGTGCATTTTGCCACTCCCCCCGGCACGCACTTACACACACACACCAGAGATTGCCCTGATTACGGAAGTGGACCGGAGTGCGGGGGAAAGTGTGAGTACCAAGGCCGGCCTGGAGTGAAAAGATTTTAAATGCTGGTGCGCCTGGTGGGATGTGCTAATCACGTGATTCGCCTCACCAGTAAAGCACACAGCCTGTGAGATCCGCCCACCCCCTCCGGCCAAATACAGGATCTGCTGTAGAAAATTAAAAAAAACATCAATTGCAGCCTCACTGTGCCCATCAAATGCAGCCACTGTGCAATTAAAGCAGCCAATGTGCCCATCAAATGCAGCCATGGTGCCATCAAAGCAGCCACTGTGCCATCAAGCGCAGCCACTGTGCCCATCAAATGCAGTCACTGTGCCCATTTTTTTTATAAAATATAATGTACTGTATAATTTTTTTTTATTATGGATTTTTTTGTTCCAGAAAATTAGACTTGTCTTTAAAAAGAAATGACAGGAGCAGCCCCCCCCCCCCCAAAAAAAAAATGCCAGTTATCAGATTAGTACATGGCACCGGACACAAACAGAAACACCCCTCCCTCTTGTCATCCCAGCTCAGGGTCACTCAGGTGGTGTATCTGAACGGAGGACTACATGCCAACACAACCCCCGCCCTTATCATAACAGCTTACCTGAGGACGCCGACATTGCAATCCGACACCTTCCCGCCTGTTCTTGCTCCAGCATAGGGTGGGCAGCTCAGTTCAGGCACACCCGAGCAGCAGCTGGGCTCCGGGGAGGACAGTGTGCAGCGCAGTGAGCGGCAGCCGCGCCGCCAGGGTGGAAAAATAGCTACAGTAGTGAGAGAGAAGGAGGAGGAGGAAAAAATCACACACGTTCCAGGCTAGCATGGCCATTGGCTGTGGGGATCGGGGGTGGACTCGTCCTGGCTGACTCCCAGTCCTCCTTCACATGTCGCCCGCACACACACACTCTCACGGGCCAACGACTGTCCCGGCGGCGGCAGTGACCTGGTCAATTTTCCACCCTGGTTCAGGGCGGCGCCGTAAGGCAGGTTCCCATGTTGCCTTGCGCTAGCACCGGCCCTGTGTGTGGGTTACGTTTACATATATTTTCAAAGCGCATTCCTTTATCTAAATTAAAGGGGTTGTAAAGGTTCCTTTTAAAAAAAAATAACAAACATATCATACTTACCTCCACTGTGCAGTTCGTTCTGCACAAAGTGGCCCCAATTATCGTCTTATAGGGTCCCTCAGCGGCTGTCTCGGCTCCTCCATGTAAGAGCTAACTCCCTTCTGGGAAGCGCTCTCCCAAGGGGGTTAGCTTGCGGGTGCACTCCCGTGATACAGTATCACTCAGCCCCGCCCCGGCGCACCACGTCATTGATTTGATTGACAGCAGCCGAAACTAAGCAGGACGTTCGAGGGCTCAGGTAAGTAAATGGGGGGACTGGGGGGCCACTAATCATCAGATGTACCTTTGCAACCCCTTTAATTCTCCCTTGTATATGTTTTTTTATCTGAAGATAGATCTCTGAATTAGGAAGTTTGTGACTTTCACATAAGTCAGGGAAAGTTTTGAATGAAGTAGAGGATGCTAGTTCACAGAGTTTAGTTAGATTAGTGGAGGTCCATGCTTTAAAGATTTAGGGGAAGACCATGCTGGATAGAAAAGTGGATTTTTAAGAAATGATAAAGGAGATATATGGGGAGATTGTAGTCAATTTACTAATTTAAATGTATACCAAATAGCTAGTGTGTGTTTAGTTATAGGATTATTGATTTTTTTACGGTCAGAGGAATAAGACCACACAATGTTGGTTATTGAAAGCGGGTCGCAATCTATTGATTCCTTCCAGCACAACCCAAAGCGAAATTTCATGTTTTGCGTGATATTTAGAAATATGGGCTAATTGAGCTGCATGGTAATAAGTGGTAAAATTAGTAAACCCTAGTCCCCCTTTGGGCTTTGGAAGGTAAAGAGTGTGTTTGGGCAGACAGGGTTTCAAGGAGCCCCAAAAAAAAGTTATTGCCTAATATTGTAGTATTCTGAGAAAGTATACTGGAACAGGGATAGGTAAAACTCGAAAAAGATAAAGAATTTTGAAAAGTATAGCCATCTTTATTATGTAAATTTTGGTGGATAGTTGGCAGTGAAAGTGACAGAAAGATAGGATGTGAGGGTTATCCCTAGGTAAAGAAGTATATCAGGAATTTAAACTGGTGCTTTCTAACCTTTTTGAGACCAGGGCCTGATAAATTCTTCCAAAACCTTCCATACCCTAATGGTAAAGAATAGGGCTGGGGAAATTAAAGATGAATTCTTTGATTAATCTTTAATTTTTTTGATCAATCAAAATTCTTTTGATCGATCAAAATTCTTGACGTCACTGGACAGCCTGGACAGTGAGACTTACCCTGCTGGATGAAAGCAAACTGCACCCATTGGATTGAGGTACCTTTGCATCTGTGGAGCAGGAGGATGCAACAGGCTCCATCGGGGGAAGGGGGCAAAAATAACCATCGTTTTCCTGTCCTAAGCAGTTTTGTACAGACAATTCTTTGTGTGACGGCAACATCTGTTCCGTGCAAAAGACTGTTCAGTTCTTCAGGGTATATTGTCAATAAAAAACAACAAAACCTGGGGAATGCCCAGGAAAAAAACAGGCCTCCTTACCGACCAGCCTGCAGAACAACCAAATTAACCTGTCTAACAGTATGCGTTAAAAACAGGGGTTTTGTCTGCACGCATTTGCAAATGCATGCGTAAGCCACAGAGCCCCACCAAGGCACCCTGTAATCTGTGGTCCTAACACTAAACAGTGAGTGTCCCTATAGTAGAGGCACATGCATTTTAATGGATAGATGAGGGCAGGTGGACTGAAGTATTGTCAATAAAATGCGATCATGTCTGCTTCCCGAAAATGTAAACACTCTGGTATGTCTGCGTGACTGGCTAAAGTGATGCCTACTAAAAAGTGACTGACAGTCAATATACTAGATACATTTTATAATTAAAGTTAAACTAACTTTCTACGTTTTTCTTAAAGTTTAATAAGAAAAAATGACTTATGTCAGCGCTACAATTTGAATTTAAAACGTATTTGTGTGAACTGTGAAGTTAAGTCATGGATTGTGGAAACTAACTAGTGTTGGGTGATTGTATATAGTGTATACCACATTTACCACTGACTAATGCAGAGTTGCAGTGCAAGGAGATCAGCTTAAAGTAGCCGGATCTGTATGTGTGTTATTAGTTCATTCTGATTTTATTATATTATGACAATACATTATAGAATATGATACAGACATTGATGTGTTCATATAAGTAATACAGTTATTTCATCTAATCAATTTCGGATATATTTTTGTTTCCATATATTGTTGAAACTATACAAAACAGGACTAGGCAAGACAAGACAAGACAAGGCAAGACAACATCCCCATCCCCAAATAAAAAAAATAAAATAAAGGGGGGAGGGAAAAAAAATAGGGCAGGGTTAAAGATTGGCAGCAACAATCCCCACCACTCGCCGCTAATTTGTTCTGTTCCCACAGGTGATTTCTAAATTCTTGTTGTTTCTCTATATACCCTCCAGGGGACCCAAGTCCGAAGGTGCTCCTCATGTGTATCCAATTCAAGTGCTAAAAGTGATTCCATCTTTTCTATACCATCCATTTCACTGGCCCACTCCTTAACTGATGGGGTTTGTATTGAGCGCCAGTGTCGTGGTATAACTAATCTTGCTGCTGTCAACCAGTGTCTCAAAAGACCCCTTTTAATATTCTTATATGATCCTGGTAGTATTGAGAGCAAAGTGATTTGTGGTGTATTTAATATTGGTTCCCCAGTAACTAAAGTGTATAACTGCATAATTTTTTCCCAGAAATTTAAGATTTGGGGACATTCCCACCAAATGTGGAGCAATGAACCTTTAAATGTATGGCATCGCCAACATATGTCTGATTTGTCTGGATATATACGCTTTAATGACACTGGGCTCCAATACCACCTGGAAAGAAGTTTGTAATTTGTCTCTTGTGCTTTAATTGTTAGTGACATACAATGTGTTAAATTAAATGCTTTCTTCCACTCTGCATCTTCAATTTGAACATTTAATTCATTCGCCCATTTCCTTATGTATTCAGGGGGTTCAGGTTTTTTTTTTATGGCTAATATCTTATAGATTGAGGATAAGACATGTTTTGGTTTTGAGTCTTGTAGCAACAGAAGTTCAAACTGAGTTGTGTCTCTATACAAAAATGTATTTGAGGGAAGAGAGGACAAGAAAGATAATAGTTGCCGATATTCCAACCATTGCGTAAGTGAGGGTTTCTGTGTAAAAATTAGGTTTAATATAGGTGGGAATGCTGCCTGGCAAGTAATCTGGCACACTCTACGATGTGATTTTTTGTTCCAAATGAGGAAATCTTTACGTTTTAAAGCCGGCGGAAATCGTGGGTTACCAAATAAAGGTGTCATAGGTCCTACTAATGAGGAAAGTTCTAATTGTAGGATTGTTTTGGTCCAAATTTTTAATAAGTGGGATGTTAGAGAAGGCATAGTAAGAGATAAATCTCGATGGATATCACTATTCCCAAAATCTAACCAAGGAAGGGCGGTGAGATCAAATTGATTTAACCATTGCTCTATTAGTACCCATTGTTTAGTGTTGTAAGAGTGGAACCAGTTCACTATCCTTGTTAATACTGCCGCTACATAGTAATGGTAAAGATCAGGTGCACCCGCTCCTCCGTTCACTGTGCGCAGCGATAGTAATTTCTTTTTTAATCTATGTTTTTTATGGCCCCAAATACATTTTGTAAAGGCCGACTGTAAAGTACAGTAGGTGACTGGGATATTGTGTCAATCTCGCTCCCTTTCTCGGCGAGATTGAGCACTTGCGAGCCCCATCGCGAGAGCCAGCGCCGAGCTGGCTTGCCGCGATGGAGACAAAGCCGTCATAGAAGCGACGGGGATCCGACGCGGATTCCCGCCAATTCTACACGTGGGCGGAGTTTGTTATGAATCCTGAAGGAGAAATCCCCGCCGGATTTTTAAAAAAAATCCGGCATGGGTTCCCCCCTCAGGAGCATAACGGGCCCTTAGGTCTGTTATGGGTTGTAAGGAGACCCCCTACGCCGAAAAAACGGCGTGGGGGTCCCCCCACAATCCATAACAGACCCGTATCCAAAGCACGCCGGCCGGCCGGTCAGGAAGGGAGTGGGGGCGAGCGAGCGCCCCCCCCCCTCCTGAGCCGTACCGGGCGCACTGCGGCCCCCCACCCCAGAGCACCCTGTCCCCATGTTGATGAGGACAGGGCCCCTTCCCGACAACCCTGGCCGTTGGTTGTCGGGGTATGCGGGCGGGAGGCTTATCGGAATCTGGAAGCCACCTTTAATAAGGGGGCCCCCAGATACCGGCCCCCCACCCTAAGTGAATGAGTATGGGGTACATTGTACCCCTTACCCATTCACCTGCAAATAAAAAGTGTAAACACAAATAAACCACACAGGGTATTGAAATATTTTATTAGTTGGCCGCCGGGGGGGGTGTGTATGATCGCTTTTATAAAAGCGCCCCCCTCCGGCGGGCTTCTGTGGGGGGTGGGTGCCACCGTCTGGTTCTCTTCCGCCGCCGGGGGGGGCGCTTTGATTAAAGCGCCCACCACCCGGCGGGCTTCTTTCGACGTCTTTCGGGGTCTTCTCCCACTCTCCGGGGTCTTCTCCTGCTCTCCAGGGGTCTTCTCCACTCTCCGGGGGTCTTCTCCGCTCTCCAGGGGTCTTCTTCTTCAGGACTCGCCGCCGCTAACTTTGTGTGTTAGCTCAATTACTAGCGGCGGCGAGCCCCCTCCTCTGTGACGTCGTCTTCTTCTTCCTCCTCTTCTGTTCTCCAGATGTTGACGCGACGCTTCCTTCCGCTGTTATGCCGGGCGCGCGGCTCGCAGCGAATTATATAGGCCTGTCTTGTGACGTCGCAGTCCCATCATGCTCCGGTAGGTACCACGTGGTAGGTAGCACGTGGTACCTACCGGAGCATGATGGGACTGCGACATCACAAGACAGGCCTATATAATTCGCTGCGAGCCGCGTGCCCGGCATAACAGCGGAAGGAAGCGTCGCGTCAACATCTGGAGAACAGAAGAGGAAGAAGAAGAAGAAGACAACGTCACAGAGGAGGGGGCTCGCCGCCGCTAGTAATTGAGCTAACACACAAAGTTAGCGGCGGCGAGTCCTGAAGAAGAAGAAGACCCCCGGAGAGCGGAGAAGACCCCCGGAGAGCAGGAGAAGACCCCGGAGAGTGGGAGAAGACCCCCCAGCCGCCGAAGACGTCGAAAGAAGCCCGCCGGGTGGTGGGCGCTTTTATCAAAGCGCCCCCCCCGGCGGCGGAAGAGAACCAGACGGCGGCACCCACCCCCCACAGAAGCCCGCCGGAGGGGGGCGCTTTTATAAAAGCGATCATACACACCCCCCCCGGCGGCCAACTAATAAAATATTTCAATACCCTGTGTGGTTTATTTGTGTTTACACTTTTTATTTGCAGGTGAATAGGTAGGGGTACAATGTACCCCATACTCATTCACTTAGGGTGGGGGGGCCGGTATCTGGGGGCCCCCTTATTAAAGGGGGCTTCCAGATTCCAAAAAGCCTCCCGCCCGCATACCCCGACAACCAACGGCCAGGGTTGTCGGGAAGGGGCCCTGTCCTCATCAACATGGGGACAGGGTGCTCTGGGGTGGGGGGCCGCAGTGCGCCCCCTGCCCCAGAGCACCTAACCCCCCCATGTTGAGGGCATGCTGCCCGGTACGGCTCAGGAGGGGGGGGCGCTCGCTCGCCCCCACTCTCTTCCTGGCCGGCCGGCCGGCGTGCTTTGGATACGGGTCTGTTATGGATTGTGGGGGGACCCCCACGCCGTTTTTTCGGCGTAAGGGGTCTCCTTACAACCCATAACAGACCTAAGGGCCCGTTATGCTCCTGAGGGGGGAACCCATGCCGGATTTTTTTTAAAAATCCGGCGGGGATTTCTCCTTCAGGATTCATAACAAACTCCGCCCACGTGTAGAATTGGCAGGAATCCGCGTCGGATCCCCGTCGCTTCTATGACGCACTCGCTGGAATGTGCTTTTACAATTCCAGTGAGTGCGAGATATCGGCAGCCTGTAGAAAAATAAGATCTAGGAATAGAGACAGGCATGGTTTGGAAAAGATACAGAAACCGAGGTATTATATCCATTTTTAGAATATTAATCCTCTCAAACCACAAATATTGATTGTGATCATATTTTTTTAGATCCTGTAAGGTTCGTTGCATAAGAGGAATATAGTTTGTTAGATATAAATGGTTTAGGTCGGAGGGGATGTAAATACCTAAGTATTTTAATACCGAAGAACAAATTTTGAGTGAAAAACTATTTTTCAATACCACCACTAAGTGACACATTGAGAATAACTGATTTTGATATATTTACTTTAAAGTTACTAAGGGTACCAAAACGTTTAAATTCTGATAAAATAGCGGGTATGGAAACATGTGGATTAGTGACATATAGCAATAGATCATCGGCAAACAAGGCTAATTTTATTTCCATTTGGTTTATCTGTATGCCCGCAATTAAAGGGTTCTGTCTAATTGCTATTGCTAGATGCTCCATTACCAGGACGTAAAGTAAAGGTGATAATGGGCATCCTTGTCGAGTACCATTTTGTATAATGAAACTTGTTGATAACGATCCATTGATCTTTATCCTAGCCTCAGGTTTAGTATATAATGCCAGAATCTTGTGGAGTAAATTTGGGCCCAGACCTATTTGCATTAATGATTGTTTTAAGAAGGGCCATCCAATCCGGTCAAAGGCCTTTTCTGCATCAACTGAAAGGAGACATACTGGTATTTTTGCTGTTTGGGCGTAATTCATTAATAAAAAGGTTTTTATAGTATTGTCCCCTGCTTCTCTACCTTGTACAAAACCCGTCTGGTCTAAATGTACCAGGTTTGGAAGGAGAGGTTGGAGACGTAATGCAATTAGTTTCGCAAAGATTTTTAAGTCTATCCCAATTAACGAGATCGGCGAAAACTGGAACATAATGTTAGGTCCTTTTCCGGTTTCGGAATCAGAGTGATATGAGCTTCTAATGTCTGAGTTGAGAATTGATTCCTAGGGGAAATAGAATTTAATACTTGGAGCAAAAATGGAGATAGATATTCCTTATAGGTCTTATAAAATTTTGGAGGGAATCCATCTGGGCCTGGACTCTTTCCTGGTGGAATATCGGCAATCACATCCAATAATTCCTCAAGTTGAAAAGGACAGTCTAACAATTTTCTTTTGTCATCATCTAATACTGGAATAGCTGTTTCCTGTACATAATCTTCAATTTGTTGATTGACTCCAACTACATCTTCCGAGGATGGTGATGGAGCCAAGTTATAGAGACCTGAGAAATAGTCTCTAAAAACATGTTGAATAGATTGTGGGTCTGACGTAATTTCTCTAGATGGCTTTTTTATACTGGGTATAAAGGTCTGGGATGAACGGGGATGCAGTGTTCGTGATAATAGTCTCCCGCATTTATCCCCTGATCTATATCTTTCCAGAGCTCTTCTCAGTTTGTATGATTTATGGGATGTTTCAAATAACTGCAAAATAGATATGTGTGTTATAATTAATCTAAATTAGTCGATTAAAAAAAAATTGATTAATCGAACACGAAAATTTTAATCAGTAACAGCCCTAGTAAAGAACAAAGGTTTTTCTCACCTAATAAAAATATGGGAATGCAAAACATGCATTGAAATGCCAGAATGCTCATGCTAAGGCTGGATGTAACTGTGAAGAAGATTATGGTGTGGGTAAGTACTCTGCAGCTGACTTTATGGCCCTGTAGTGGATGAGATTTCTGGAGGGGACTGGAGGCTCTGCAGTAGGCTGTGGAATCTGTGAAAGCTTGTGTGGCACTGTGGGAGTTTGGGGGCACTGTGGAGGCTGAGGGCTCTCAGGGGGGCTGGGGGCCACTACGGGTTTGGGGATACTATGGAAGCTGGGAGACATTGTGGGAAGTTCAAGGATCTGCAGCTGGCAAAAGGCTTGGGAGAGGGGAGCTCTGGCCCAGAGGCCCAGGAGAGGAAAAAGCCCTGATTGAGAACCACTGATTTAACAATTGATTGACACTGCTTTTAAAAATGCTCAGGAGGTTTATTGAAAGAGTCCATAATATTCCACTTTTCATGCTGATTAATGCGCAAAGGATGCATTGCGGAATTTCTGTGTATCGTGTTGTAGAAAGATGCTGACACATTTTATTGTTGAAGATGAAGATTTTTACAGGTGTATCATTCTCGGATGTTTAAGAAAAACATCAGTTCTGTACTGGCAGTAGTAAACTCCTAAAAATCAAAGCTATAGTAAGTAGGTGAACACTAGGTGAAAAAAGGACATGCATGCAACACGAAGGGTCAGATTGTGCCCCCTGGTGAATGACTATGCAGCACTATACATCAGTGAAAATTCCAATAGAAAAGACCCTTTCTGCCAGCTAGTGGTTAGATTCTTGTACATTTATATGAATGTAAATGCTTTGGCTCTGATGGAACTACAGTGGATGTTGATCCTGATTGACACAGAAGGCCTATTCTGTCAAGCTAGCTGGAAATGGAGAGCATACTGGTTCCTGTCTCTTTACATGATAAAACTCTTATGGGATGTAAAGCTACTGTCACATCCAGAGAGCGTCTCTTAAATTCAATATGTGGGGAAGGACTTTACAGTTCATTTCAGAAGCTCATATAAATCAAGGCTGTAAATACGACACCTGATGTGACTGGGGTATATTATTCATGAGAGCTGCCTATATTCCTAACAGGCCTACAGCACAAAGGCTGATACGGGCTTGTGGTACTTTTCCTTTCTGCTAATTAACATTTTCAGAGAATAACCCTCCTGTGCTAAATTATAATGTCTTATTGACATGAAATTGACATTAAAAACAAGGTGCTTTCACAACAGTTTCGGAATGACCTTTGGGCTTTTTCAATAAGGCAGTACAAAAAGCATGAAAAGCACTACTTGTGTATTTTTTTTAAAAATACAGTACACCGTTATGCGGGTGTTACAGAATGTTGACCCTAACTAGACCTAACCAGCAGTGTTAATTTAAACAAAAATGTTTTTGTCAAAGATTTTGTCAATAGGATTCTTAGGCTGCTTTCACATTGCAGCGGGAGGCGCGGTGGCGGTATAGCAGCGCGATTTATAGCGCCGCTATACCGTCGTATTTACAGCAATGTTTAGCCGCTAGCGGTGCGGTTTTAACCCCCGCTAGCGGCTGTAAAAGGGGTTAATACCACCCGCAATGCGCCTCTGCAGAGGCGCATTGCGGGCAGTATTACCGCGGTTTCCCATTGATTTCAATGGGAAGGAGCGGTATAGGAGCGGTAAACACCCCTTTTCTATACCGCTCCAAAGATGTGGCTAGCAAGACTTTTGGAGCAGTCCTGCTAGCGCACCGCTTCAGTGTGATCCTTTGCAAACAACGTGGGACCTATACCTGTGGTGGGTGCACCATCTGTCGGTATATGAACATTAGACAAGATGTAACTTTACCCAATGGCCGACCTTACAGGTCTCGCCATTTCGCCAATTGTAAAACTGCAGGGGTAGTGTATCTGCTTACATGTAGTTGCGAGAGGTTCTATGTCGGCAAAACTAAATTGCCGTTCCATAAACGTGCATCGAGACACATCTACTCCATGAGAACGGCTAACCCTGACTTGCCGTTAGGGAGACATGTGTTGCTCCAACATGGAGGCAGGTTTACTGGGGTTAAATTTGTTATCTTGGATAGGATTCACCCCAGTTCGAGAGGAGGGGACTGGAATAAAACATTACTCCAGCACGAAACTCGCTGGATTGCAGACTTAGGGGCAAACGTCTTTCCTGGCTTAAATGAATTGATCAGTTTCAGACCCTTGTAGCTGGCCAGCTAGAACCTGTCCTAGGTAGCTAATTAGGTTCTTAGCAGGTTTAGCTGTATATACATGTAAGTTATTTACATGTATATACAGCTAAACCTGCTAAGAACCTAATGTAGAGCACATTTTTATATGTGAGAGACAAAGGCAGAGTTATTCACTGTGATTTTGTGTTTGGGTGTTATATAGCAGTTGTATGTTGTGTTCACAGAAGCAAAAGAAAAAATATGCCTTTAAGAGTCATTTGTTTGTGTGGCAGCAGTAGGTAGGAAATAACAGTATAATTCATGCCAGCAAGCATAGAGTTAAGCTTTTGTGACTCATCAGAAGCCTTGGCCCAATCACAGCTAATCTCACATTGAGCAGAGTCTTGACCATTCACAGCCAGCTTTACAAACACTCTGTCTGGGAGGTTCCTAATACTCCATGTGCTAGATTATTCATTCCACAGAGACAGAGCCACATGCAGACAGCAAAGCAAGCAGACATACAGAACAGTTCTTATGGAAGTCAGAGGGCAAAATTAGGTAATTATACAGTTATATATATGTTCTTATTGTAAATAGTGTGATTAGAACTGTATACTGATTTAGCTGTGTGTTCACTTGTAGTTCCACCAAACCTGAATCACTCATCACTCATCAAACCTGAATCACTCATCAAACCCAAACCTTCAAACCCGAACCATATCAAACCCGAACCATATCAAACCAAACTAAGCTAACCCTGCAAAAGCAACCTGCAAACCAAGTTGCAAACAGAGTTATATCCTTCAGAGAAAGCTTTGATAACTTACAGAGAGAGAGAGAGAGAGAGAGAGAGTAAATACTGAAGAAAGAAATATATCCACCATCTTATGTTAAATGACAAGATTGTATATTTGAACCACCATTTTCTGTTATACTTTATTCATCACATGTTTTATACATGGACTGTCTGCTGCAAAGCAGCAGTATTTTATATGAAGTTATTAAAGAAGTTATTTTAAGCATTTGGTGTGCTCTTTAAACCTGCTGCTTCCATAGAACAGCAAAAGAGGAATTTCAGAGAAATAGACAGTCTTGTTGGATTGAAAAGTTAGAGATATCACAATTCTTCTAATGCCACAGCGCATGAGGCACTTCATAGTGCTGCGCCTGCCACAGTGGAACTAATTATTCCCTTTGAGGGAAAAGCGCTAGCGCTCCTCAACTTGCACAGTAAGGAGCGCATTTGAGCAGCGGAGCGCCAGCATATACCGCCGCGCAGCAACCGATCTGCGCGGCGGTATATGCTGGCGCTCCGCTGCTCAAATTTTCTGTGAAGTAAAAAACTATGTTTTTGAAACGTCACTTATCAAAGACGATGTTGCATACACACCATCGTTTTTTTCACAAAAAGCGAGGTTACGTTCACCACTCTTTTCCATTGAAGCTCGCTTCATAACTAGTTTCTGGGCATGCACGGGTTGAAAAACGTCGTTTTAAACAACGTTTTTGCTACACACGGTGACTTTTTGTGAAACAAAAAACAACGTTTTGAAAAACGACACAAAAAATTCAAGCAAATTTTTTTGAAGACAAAAAACGACGTTTTGCCCACACACGATCAATTTAAATGACGTTTTAAAAAACAACTTTTTTTTTCATCGCAAAAAATGACCGTGTGTACGCGGCATGAGAGTTAGAGGACTTCATTCAAACCTCACATCAAATCTACCTCCATCTTATACGAAAGACGACATACCTCTAGATCGAGATTGTATAGCTACCTGTGAAACAGCCAGTAAATGGGAGCACCTATCTATCATATCTCATAAGATGTCCCCGTTGAAGGAATTTGGTGTCGGACCAAAGCTTTGGTACCACGAGAGGTAATCACAGGAGGAAAGGGTGAACCCTACGCTGTTCGAACTGATCTAGGATGGGGTGTTGTTGGAGGAAAACAGCAGATTGCAAACTCAAGACAGGTGACAGGATTGTGTCATCGAATATCTGTCCAAGAGCTACCAACTGTAAGTTCAGCAAAAGGTATTCAAGATCCTTCAATCTGACTTCGCAGACATAAGTTCTGAAGAAAAGAGTGTATCCCAAGAAGACATATAGTTCGTACACACTCTAGAAGAAAGTATTCAGCAGAATCAACAAGGTTATCTTGAAATGCCCTTACCCTTCAGAGAACGACCCCGTCTGCCAAATAACAGAAATCTTGCCCTAGCAAGATTGAAATGCTTGAAGAAAAAGATGGGAAGAGATCCCAGATTCAAGCAGGATTATTTGAAATTCATGGAAGGCATCCTTGAAGAAGGACATGCAGAGAAGGTGAATAACCAACCTTAAGAAGGAGACGTGTGATACATTTCACATCAAGGTGTTTACCACCCAAAGAAACCAGATAAAATTAGAGTAGTATTTGATTGCTCAGCAAAGTATGATGGTGTTGCATTGAATGATCATCTACTAAAAGGACCAGATCTTACAAACACTCTGCCTGGAGTACTCTGTAGATTCAGAAAGTATCCCATAGCGGTCATGTGTGACGTTGAAAAAATGTTCCACCAGTTTCATGTGAAGAATGAAGATAGAGACTTTCTGAGGTTCCTATGGTGGGAGGAGGGAGATACAGAGCCAGCAGAATACAGAATGAAAGTACATTTGTTTGGAGCAGCATCGTCTCCAGGTTGCCCAATTATGGTATGAAGTACTTGGCTAATAAAAATGAAAACGATTGTCCATCAGCAGCAAATTTTCTCAAGAAAAACTTCTATGTAGATGATGGTCTTATAGGTCTAGAGTCCACAGAATCTGCAATCAAATTAGTAAAGGAAAGTCAAGAATTATGCGCAAGAGGAAACCTGCGCCTTCACAAATTTATCTCAAACAACAGAGAGGTACTGGAATCCATCAGTGACTCTGAACGTGCATCAGCAATGAAGAATGTAGATCTCAATTATGATCATCTTCCAGTTCAGAATGTACTTGGCTTGGGATGGAATGTAGAGAAAGACGAGTTCTTCTTTGAAGTATCTTTTGAAGAGAAAGTTGCAACCAGACGTACCATTCTCTCTGTAGTGGCTTCTATATATGATCCACTGGGATTCTTGGCCCCAGTAATCCTTAAAGCAAAAGAACTACTACAAGAATTATGCAGACGGAAGTTGGGATGGGATGAACCCATACCTGAAGATTTGAGGCCAAGGTGGGAGACTTGGTTAAGAGACTTGCAAAATTTGAAAGAAGTTCAGATACCCAGATGTTTTGTACCTCATGATTTCGGAGAGTACAAGAAAATAGAACTTTTCAGACGACAGTAGTTATGGCTATGGTCAGTGCTCCTACATCAGAGTGATAGGAGAAGAAAAAATACATTGTGCCCATGTTATGGGAAAGACCAGAGTTGCACCTACCAGTATTCAGACAATACCAAGACTTGAACTGATAGCAGCTGTTGTTTCAGCATCAGGAGGCAAGTTTTTAAGAGAAGAATTCGAGTTAAGAATATTTCTGGACAGACTGACAAGTTGTCCTGGGATACATAAACAACGAAGCTTGAAGATTCCATGTTTTTGTCGCCAACAGAGTTCAGAAAATTTGGGAAATTACAAATCCAGAACATTGGCATCACATTGATACAAAGCATAACCTGGCAGATCATGCTTCAAGAGGTCTGAATGTATCAGAATTGAAAAATTCTAATTGGTTCACCGGTCCAGAGTTCCTTTGGGAAAAGGAGATCATACCCAGTGAAGGTTACACAGAATTGTCTATGGGTGATCCAGAAGTAAAGGTTGTACAAACATTGAGCACTGCTGCCAAATGTCAAGATGACATACTTGAAAGACTAGCCAGATGTTCAAAATGGAATACAGTCATAAACGTAGTAGCTCGAATTCGACGTTTGGCAAAGGGAATCAGAAAGAAGGAATCATTGAATGTAGAGGAAAGAATGAAAGCTGAAGAAACAGTCATAAGACTCATTCAACAGAGATTCTATAGTGAAGAGTTGAAGAGACTTAGTCAAGAACCTAAAAGGCTTCCTAACAACCATCCACTGTACAAGCTCAATCTTGTTCTACAGGATGGTATACTGAAGGTGGGAGGGAGACTGGAAAATGCATCGTTACCCAGCAGAGTGAAACATCCAGCAATTCTACCCAAAAATTCTACTTTCACAAGATTGATTATTGATCATTACCACAACAAATCCTCGCATCAAGCAAGAAGCTTTACCCAGAACTGTTTGAGAGAAGGTTGTTACTGGATAGTGAAAGGAAGCAAAGTTATAGCAAAGTATATAAATAAATGCGTAACCTGTAGAAAGGCACGTAGACCTACCGAAGAACAAAGAATGGCAGATTTACCAGTAGATCGTGTAAACCCATCATCACCATTTCTTTATAGTGGAATGGATTGCTTCGGCCCATTCATCACCAAGCAAAACCGCAAAGAGTACAAGAGATATGGACTAATATTCACATGTCTGAGCTCCAGAGCAATTCACCTGGAAATGTTAGAAGATATGTCAACTGACGCATTCATCAACGCCTTGAGATGTTTCATAGCCATTAGAGGTACTGTCAGAGAGCTTGGATCTGATCAAGGTTCTAATTTTGTCAGAGCAAAAATTTAGTTGAAGAAAGCTCGAAAGGAGATAGATAAAGGAAAGGTAACTGAGTACTTGTCACAGAATTAATGTGACTTTCATATGAATGCTCCACATGCAAGCCACACAGGAGGAGTTTTGGAAAGACAAATCAGAACTGTAAGAAATGTGCTAAGTTCAATGTTGAAAAAGAACTCCGGAAGAATGGTTGATGCTTCACTTAGGACCCTATTCTATGAAGTAATGTCTATTGTTAACAGTCGTCCACTTACAGTTGACAACATCAATGATCCAACAAGTTTTGAACCTTTAACTCCTAACCATCTACTTCACCTTTAGTCTGATTGCACACAACTACCGCCTGGCAAATTCACCAAAGAGGATTTATATGCCAAAAAGAGATGGCGAAGAGTTCAATATCTATCAGAACAGTTTTGGAATAGATGGAGGAATAAGTACTTAGCCAATCTTACGCTGAGAAGTAAATGGCAAACACCAAGGAGAATGGAAATTGGCCAAAGTTCTAGAAGTTCAAAAGGATGAAGACAAATAAGAAGGCCAGTAAGGCCTGAGTTTATGGGAGGAGCCTGGAGGGTATTTAAGCAGCCCACTCACACATGCTCTTTGTCGGTTCAGTGTGCAGTACTACACGTCACTGGGCCGACTCTTCCCAGCTCACCTCATGTCCGTGAGTCTGCGCATTCAATCGCGTTCGACATCGCAATCGCTTTGTGGCTTCTCCCTTCATGGTCTTCGCCGGCGGTTCCCGCTTACTGTCGCAGGTAGGATTCAAACCTTTTCGTATCTTGTGCAATCTTGCAATTCGTTTTGTTTCCTATCCTGCATTTCTTTTGGAAAAAAATCTGCCTCTGAGTTATTGTTGCTCATGTTCCAACATCATTCGGCTCAGGCGTAGTACATTTGTAACTTCCTTCTGCCAAACATACGATTCATTTGTAAATCCATTTGGAGATTAGCATGTGTTTGTATGGGTTCTTTGGCAGATTGAGGTGGTAATTGGACTCACATGGTGCCTTGTCTGCACTTGATTAGCCTGGGGGGATGGGTGGTTGGTAGGTGTTCGGTTTCAAAGCAAGGGGTAGCATACACTCTACAACCAAATCGTATCAGATTCGTTCAATACTCCTTACTACCGATTCGTATCGAATTTGTTTCATGCATTTTTACAACCGTTTTGTATCAGATACATTGCATGCTTTCTACCGTTGTCATTCATTGTTCCCCCATGCCGTGTGTTTTTAGTTCCCGCAGCGGAACTTACGAATTGTTTGTTCACGGTTCTTCTCTCTCATTTATTTACCAAAGTTATTGCCTGTGCGTCATGCATGGCGCCACACCACACTCTTCGGATGTGTTGCACATCCACTCCAGTCCAAAGCAAACCCAGTCGCACGTTCACTGTCCCAGGTAGGATTCGTTAGCTTGTTTGTCATGTCAAATTCGTGGCCACTCATGGTGTCACCCGTACCATATGTTTGGTTCCCGCAGTGGAGCTTACAAAGCATTGATACGCACTTCTCGTGTTCTATTTTCTACACCAAACCTCATTGTTTTGCCCCATGCACGGCATCACGCTACACCTTCCCGACATGTTTCACTCCAGCCACAGTCCGCCGCAAACTCACTTGCATGGCCCACTGTCGCAAGTAAGATTTGTTATTACATTCTTTATGTCCTATCAATTTGCTACCATTCGTTGTCTCCCATATCGTTCATTAGTGGCCCCTATGGAACCACGAGTCAAACAGGCGTTGTCCTTCTACCTTATACTGCTTTCTTAAGGTACAAACAAACCAGGTGTTTCTATCCTTTCTCAGTAACCCAATTCTTATTGATTGAGACCTTGCAACCATGCAAATCATCTCAGCAGCCTGACACCCTTGTTAAGACCCTTGCAACACATGACCTTTACAAAACGCAAAATAAAAAAATAAATAAAAAAAAAAACGCAAAAAAAGAAAAAAGCGCAAAAAAAAAACCTTTGCCACCACGCAATCTCAGCCCCTCGGCAACCTGACACCTGTTGAGACCGTTGCAACCACGCAAAATCGTCTCAGCAGCCTGACACCCTTGTTGAGACCCTTGCAAACACAATATCGTCTCAGCAGCCCTCACACTCATTGAGATCCTTGCAACCACACAAAATCATCTCAGCAGCCTGACACCCTTGTTAAGACCCTTGCAACACATGACCTTTACAAAACGCAAAATAAAATAAAAAATAAATAAATATAAAAATGCAAAAAAAAAAACGCAAAAAATAAAAAAAAAACACAAAAAAAAACAACCTTTGCCACCACGCAATCTCAGCCCCTCGGCAACCTGACACCTGTTGAGACCGTTGCAACCACGCAAAATCGTCTCAGCAGCCTGACACCCTTGTTGAGACCCTTACAAACGCAATATCGTCTCAGCAGCCCTCACACTCATTGACATCCTTGCAACCACTCATATATCGTCTCAGCAGCCTGACACCCTTAAGACCCTTGCAACACATGACCCTTACAAAAGGCAAAAATAAAAAATAAAAAGATATATAAGAACGCAAAAAAAAAAAAGCAAAATTAAACATTAAAGTGCGAAAAAATAATAAAAAACTTTGCCACCACACAATCTCGGCCCAGCAACCTGACACCTGTTTAGACCATTGCAACCACGCAAAATCGTCTCAGCAGCCTGACACACTTGTTGAGACCCTTGCAAACGCAATACTGTCTCAGCAGACCCACACTCATCGAGACCCTTGAAACCACACAAAATCATCTCAGCAGCCTGACACCCTTGTTAAGACCCTTGCAACACAAGGCCCTTACGAAAACGCAAAGAAAAAATATATATATATAAAAAAAAAACGCAAAAAAAAAAAAAACTTTGCCACCACGCAATCTCGGCCCAACAACCTGACACCTGTTGAGACCATTGCAACCACGCAAAATCGTCTCAGCAGCCCTACATTCATCAAGGCCCTTGCAACCACGCAAAACCGTCTCAGCAGCTTGACACCCTTGACACCCTTGTTGAGATCCTTGCAAACGCAATACCATCTCAGCAGCCCCACATTCATCAAGGCCCTTGCAACCACGCAATACCGTCTCGGCAGGCTCACACCATTGTTGAGACCCTTGCAAACGCAATACCGTCTCAGCAGCCCCACATTCAAGGCCCTTGCAACCACGCAATACCGTCTCGGCAGCCTCACACCATTGTTGAGACCCTTGCAAACGCAATACCGTCTCAGCAGCCCCACACTCATCGAGAGCCTTGCAACCACGCAATACCGTCTCGAGGAACCTCCCACTCATCAAAGACCTTTGTGACCATGCAGTCTCGCCCCAGCAACATGGCATTCATTGACCATTGCAGCCAGAAAAATGGGTGTTTTTCAGCCGCCCCTAATCTTTCCTCTATGTTATCTTACCAGTACGTCTACACAGGATCCCCAATCACTCCTCTATGTTATATTATCAGTACATGTACACAGGATCATTTATAGTAATTTCTAGGCAGTTGAGTTCAGAAACCTTCTCGAAAAAAAAAATGGGTTCAGACGGATGTTCAAAGGCATTCGAAACGCCGATGCCTGTAATAGCTTGTAAACACAGCCACATGTGGTAACTCATGTTTACCAGCGTTTCATTTACAGTCGTTTTTATAAAAAAAAAAAAAAGGGGGAATATTGTCTCAGCAACTTGACACTTATTTGAGACCCTTGCAAAATGTAATATCATCTCAGCTACCTCACACTCGTCTAGACCTTTGCAACCACACAATCTCGTCTCAGCAACCTAACGTCCGTTCAGACCTTTGCAGCCATACAAAGTCGTCTTAGCAGACTGACACTCATTTGACACCATTGCAAACGCAATATCATCTCAGCAACCTGACACCTGTTCAGACCTTTGCAGCCATACATAGTCATCTCAGCAGCCCAACACTCACTTGAGACCATTGCAAACGCAACATCGTCTCAGCAACCCCTCACTTGTTGAGACCCGTGCAACCACACAAGGCCATCTAAAAACAAACCTCATAATCATCGAGACCTTTGCAACCACGCAATATTGTCTGCAGCAGTATAAAACACTTTGCAGCACGCACCTACGTGCAAACCCAAATACAAACTAAACTTGCAAACACACCTCAGTGACAATCAGCCAAACAAACACACAGTGGCACCCAGTTGGCCATTCATCTTTAGTGGCACGCGGGCCACTCATCTTTTCCCTGTCTTTTTCCCTGCAGTTAGTTCAGGTTTCCATCCAGCACCAGCGAGTGCACGTTGGTCTGCGAGTGCACGTTGGTCTGCGAGTGCACGTTGGTCAGCGGGTGCACGTTGGTCAGCGCGTGCATGTTGGTCAGCGGGTGCACGTTGGTCAGCGGGTGCACGTTGGTCAGCGGGTGCACGTTGGTCAGCGAGTGCACGTTGGTCAGCGAGGGCACATTGGTCAGCGAGTGCACGTTGGTCAGTGAGTGCACGTATATCGTCTTGTTGAGCACCTGTGTATTGTCTTGATTTTCTCACACCAATGCAAGATCCAGTCCAAGTTCTCAAACTAGACCAAGCATCAGTAGCAGACTTAGCTATGTGGGACAACTTCCCCACCTGATAGAACAGCATTTCAATCTTCATCCCGGCAGTGTCAGCCGAGCCACCACAGGCTTTTGCGTGCATTTTTCGTCCGCCACTGGTTCTCCAAACCTTGGCCCCCAGAAATTCTCTTAAATTTCTGCTTCACCCAGTCTTCATCACGTCTCGTGCTGTACCCCATTGTGGCAGCTGCCCAGGTTTGGGGCCACACTTGAACTGGACAGACAGTGTTCTTCACCACAGACAATCAGGCCACAGCCGACTTTATCAATTAAGGTAGATCAAGCCTCTACCCATCACGTCCTTCCTGCGCAGGCTCACCCAGCTGTCACTCCGTCACCAGTTTAATATCTTCTGTAGTCATATTCCAGGCAAATGCAAAATCGCAGCTGATGCTCTGTCACATTCTAACCTTATTTGTTTTTCCAGCAAGAGCCTGGAGCTGACCCAATAACCATCCCTGTCCCACCCTGGTCATTGCTGATGATGGACTGAAGTAGCGTCTCACCAACTCAACCCAGCTTATTAACCACATCTTGGCACGCAACACACTGAAGGCCTATCACACTGCTTGGAACACTAACTGCTAATTTTTGGCCACTTGCCTCAGAGCAGCAATAGGCAACGTTAGACACGTCCTAGCCTTCATATCGTATTGCCACATGCAGCTGACCCTTTCTCACAATACTATCACGCCATATCTAGATGGCGTCCAGCATTTCCTGTCCCTGCAGGACCCCAGTAAACTGTCAGTATTCTCGAGCCCATGCAGTCAAGTCCCTCCTACAGAGCATACAGAAGCACCAACCTGTAGTTAGTGCCCTCTTTAGGCACATGTCTGAAATCCTTACTCGTTCCCTATTTAGGGCTTTGCCCAGCATAGTCATCCTAGCAGCCATCTACCAGGCCTTCTACGGTTCCCTACAACCTAGTGAATTTACAGTCCGTGGCTCCGGCAGTCAGACACTGCTCCGACGCCACCCGACTCGCTTTCGAACCCCTACACTCTCAGTCTGCAAACGCAACAAACCAGCCCCGTGGGTTGACATCAACCTGTTTCAGACTAACAATGCCTGACGCCCAGTGACGGTGCTCGACCAACTACTGCTCCATCTACCCAGCCAATCTGATTGTAGCTCGTTGCTACCCTTTCTAAACCAGCTCCCTGAGTGGCAGCCAGTTTGTCAAGCATGTCAGAATCCTAAGCAACTTGGGCTTCAAATCCCAGTCTGTTCTCAGGACATTCTTTCCGAATTAGAGCAGCCTCAACTGCCTCACAACAGGGAGTACCAGACCACGTACTCAAGATACCAGGCTGATGGGAAGTCTCCTTGTTTTGCCACATTTTGCTCAATAAATACAAGAAATCAATATAAGCTATTTCCCTATCTGAGTCTTTTGCCCCCTTTTCTTGGCATACTGACCAGACCACCAAGGCACACTTCAGGTCTATTTATGTTGTAAGTCTTGTCGCGTGTTTATGTGATCCACATCACTCTCTGTCAGAGGGCCATGACCATAAATAAGAAGGCCAGTAAGGCCTGAGTTTATGGGAGGAGCCTGGAGGGTATTTAAGCAGCCCACTCACACATGCTCTTTGTCGGTTCAGTGTGCAGTACTACACGTCACTGGGCCGACTCTTCCCAGCTCACCTCATGTCCATGAGTCTGCGCATTCAACACCCTCCCGCCCTTCCATTTTTCAGGGCACTTCTCAGCATATCCTTCTTCAATTAACTACCCATTACTTACTTTGGGTATGCCCCCTTTTCTTGGCATACTGACCAGACCACCAAGGCACACTTCAGGTCTATTTATGTTGTAAGTCTTGTCGCGTGTTTATGTGATCCACATCACTCTCGGTCAGAGGGCCATGACCATAAACTAGTAAGAAGAGCGTTGTTACAAATAGGAGACTCAAAACTTGACAAAAGGGGAAAACGTCTCACCACTCCACTCAAGTTGGAACGTCCTATACAGAAGTTAGTTGTTCTACTTGAGAGTGATAAAAGACACTTGGAAAGTTGAGAACCTGATAGAAAATTCCCCAAATTTATGTTCACATCCTACTATAGGGAACACAAATTATGGGTAATTTTGGTGGGAGTGTAGCTGGCCAGCTAGACTCTGTCCTAGGTAGCTAATATAACTTACATGTATATACAGCTAAACCTGCTAAGAACCTAATGTAGAGCACATTTTTATATGTGAGAGACAAAGGCAGAGTTATTCACTGTGATTTTGTGTTTGGATGTTATATAACAGTAGTATGTTGTGTTGACAGAAGCAAAAGAAAAAATATGCCTTTAAGAGTCATTTGTTTGTGTGGCAGCAGTAGGTAAGAAATAACAGTATAATTCATGCCAGCAAGCATAGAGTTAAGCTTTTGTGACTCATCAGAAGCCTTGGCCGAATCACAGCTAATCTCACATTAAGGCAGAGTCTTGACCAGTCACAGCCAGCTTTACAAACACTCTGTCTGGGAGGTTCCTAATACTCCATGTGCTAGATTTTTCATTCCACAGAGACAGAGCCACATGCAGACAGCAAAGCAAGCAGACATACAGAACAGTTCTTATGGAAGCCAGAGGGCAAAATTAGGTAATTATACAGTTATATATATGTTCTTATTGTAAATAGTGTGATTAGAACTGTAAACTGATTTAGTTGTATGTTCACTTGTAGTTCCACCAAACCTGAATCACTCATCACTCATCAAACCTGAATCACTCATCAAACCCAAACCTTCAAACCCGAACAATATCAAACCCGAACCATATCAAACCAAACTAAGCTAACCCTGCAAAAGCAACCTGCAAACCAAGTTGCAAACAGAGTTATATCCTTCAGAGAAATCAGAGAATGCTTTGATAACTTACAGAGAGAGAGAGAGTAAATACTGAAGAAGAAATATATCCACCATCTTATGTTAAATGACAAGATTGAATATTTGAACCACCATTTTCTGTTATACTTTATTCATCACGTGTTTTGTACATGGACTGTCTGCTGCAAAGCAGCAATATTTTATATGAAGAAAAGTTAAGTTATTAAAGAAGTTATTTTAAGCATTTGGTGTGCTCTTTAAACCTGCTGCTTCCATAGAACGGCAATAGAGGAATTTCAGAGTAATAGACAGTCTTGTTGGATTGAAAAGTTAGAGATATCACAATTCTTCTAATGCCACAGCGCATGAGGCAATTCATAGTGCTGCACCTGCCACAACCCTTTCTAGAAGGATTCGCTTCTGGTCAGTGTGAAAAGGATTAATTTAACCACTTGCTTACTGGGCACATATACCCCCTTCCTGCCCAGGCGAAATTTCAGCTTTCAGCACTGCGTCGCTTTAAATTAAAATTGCGCGGTCGTGCAACGTGCCTTACAAACAAAATTGACGTCCTTTTTTCCCCACAAATAGAGCTTTCTTTTGGTGGTATTTGATCACCTCTGCATTTTTTTTTTTTAGCTATAAACAAAAAAGAGCGACAATTTTGAAAAAAAACACAGAATATTTTTTACTTTTTGCTATAATAAAAATCAAATTTTTTAAAAAATATATATATTTTTTTCTCAGTTTAGGCCGATATGTATTCTACATATTTTTGGTAAAAAAAAACAATCGCAATAAGCGTATAGTAATTAGTTTGCGCAAAGGTTATAGTGGCTAGGAAATAAGGGATAGAATTCTGACAATTTTTTTTTTTTTTTACTAGTAATACGGCGATCTGCGAATTTTGTCAGGACTGCGATATTGCGACAGACACATCGGACACTTTTGACACATTTTTGGGACCATTCACATTTATACAGCGATCAGTGCTATAAAAACGCACTAATTACTGTATAAATGTGACTGGCAGTGAAGGGGTTAACACTAGGGGGTGAGGAAGGGGTTAAATCTGAGTCCTGGGTGTGTTCTAACTGTGTGGGGGAGGGGGACTGACTGGGGGAGGTGACCGATGCTGATTCCCTATGTACAATAGAAACAGCATCTGTCTCCTCTCACTGACAGGACGTGGAGCTCTGTGTTTACACACAGAGCTTCACGTCCCTGCTCTAAAACTGACGATCAGCGGGTACCTGGCGGACATCGCGACCGACAGGCACGCGCATTGGCATCTCGGGGACGCGCCGTGCCAGTGGCCGCAGAACACGATGCCGTCAATTGACGGCAGCTTGGATATTCAGATCCACTAAGCTGCCGTCAATTGACGATAAGCGGGGACTGAAGTGGTTAAGATGCAAGGATATGGGAGGTTTTGCTTTGCTACCATTATACGATGTTTGTTTTGTGTATGTTTATGTTTTCTGCTCTGGTTCTGCTTTTACTGTTTTGTGTAATTTCTGTTTACTGCTACAGGGATGGTATCACAAATATGGGTTATTTGTTATATGATATACGATCCTTTTCTGTAATTTCCCATTGGACTATATTGGACCGGTTGACCTTTTGTTGGTGGCTACATTCGGGCTTGGGGGCATTCCATTTCTCCTTTAGGCCTGACGCACGTAGGCCGATCCCCCGTATCTGGGGGCGGTCTGCCCATGACCCGGGTGGCTGCCGCACTTTGAGGGGCCGGTGATCATGGGGTCATAACCGCGTCGGCAGAGAGATGTGGGGTGCATTTGGGACGTACCTGTACCCTAGGTGTTTTTCTGTGGGTGGGGCCGTCCCTCGTGTCCCCCATATTCCCTCTGGACCCAGTTTGGCGTCACTTTGTTGGCCAGTTTGGGACTCCATCCCTTCTGGCCTCTGGTAGTGTGTTTGATGTCAGTTAGGGTTCCCTTATTTTAGGGGGATCCCCTCTGATTGTACTATACAAGTTTCATAAGTCGTTGCATTTGGTGGTTCGCTACGGCATGCCCATTTACCTGTCATTATGCTTTGTCTTCAGACATACATATGCTGCGCTTTTTGCCTACATTACATGATATTTTGTCTCATGTACTCATACTGTGTATGGCATTTTGTTTTTTGTATATGTGCCTTTTTTGCATTTTGTTTTTGCCCCCGTCCTGCCCTGTGTGAGCTTTCTCTGTAAGGGACTCCGATTTGTGACATTCTAGAGCTGGGATGGTAGCGTGTGATGTTATTGGCGCATGTGATGCCACTACGTCACTCGCTATTCCACCCCCTTCGTCCCCGCCCTTTGAGACTTCTTTGTGACGTCTCCATAACAACCAGGAGACGCTTCAGGACGCCGTCTACCAATGCGATGCCCGCGTCCTGCATCTACTTCCTGGTCTGGGACAGTGGTGGGCGGTATTGTAGGCGTCTTTGACGCTGTTGCGTTGTGTGCCGTCCCGCACCGCTCTTCCCCGCCCCTCTGGCTCTTCTCTGTGGCGTCTCCATGGAAACACGGAGACGCTATACGATGCTATCCAATGATGTGGCTAGCGTGTCATGGCCCCCGCCCACCCCTCCCCCATCAGCCTACATATAAATACCACCGCCACCTAATATGCCTGTCACGGCGGTGGTGGTGCTAGTTAATATCCTCAAAGGTAATTAATACCCCGGTTTCCTATTTAAGCTCTGGTAACCCTCTGGCTTACTTTGATACCTTTTGTATAACCTGTATAGGGGGGGGACCTGGCAGACCAACTGACTATACATTGAAAACATACATATTTGTTTTACATACAGAGTACCAATAAACTCTCCTCTGACCTCTCTAGCCACATTCGGTATTACATCTTCACTTTTCAAGTATGCAGTTTGAGCCCTGTGATTTAGGGTTCTATTATTCAATCCTTTTATAAATATCTATGCTGGCAGTGCTGTTTGGCACTTACTTGCTTACTACGTACATTACTAATATCTTTGGAACTTTCTTTTTCTTACAATATATTTACTCACTTACACGTATATACAGTTTTTGCTTATGCAGGGGCAGTATATAATTTTCACGCTCCAGAGTGTTTGCCCCGGGTTTGCCTGGAAGAGAGGGAGGCCTTTTGCCCGTTTGTGTGCTCCTCTTTTCTTCCTCAGGAGCCCTGGTGCTACCGCTTTGATGTCCTCCGGTCCTTTCATAAGTTCACATACATGGTGACGGGTATGATATATGTATTATGTGAAATTAATGATTTTCCTATTATGTACCAAAACAATTTCTGTAATATTTTTGATATGCTAATTTATATTTATATTGTATACAGTGCGACCCCACACGGACACTGGCCCCTGAAGAAGGGACTTGGTTCTGAAACGCGTAGGGGCTGAATTTACCCTTGTGGAAGAGTCCAATACACACTTATGAACTTTTTTTTTAAACATTTTTTCTTTATATTTTTTGCATAAATAAACTTTTATTGTAATTATTTACGCTACTTGAATCAATTGTAACCGTTAAAGCCCCGCTTTGGGGAATCCTTCCTTTCCGCTTCAGTGTGAAAGCCTTCGGGCTTTCACAATAAAGACTACAGGGCACGATTTTTTCAGGCGGTATAGCAGCGCTATTTTTAGCGATGTACCGCCTGAAAAACGCCCCAGTGTGAAAGGGACCTTACAGTGATTAAATTTTTACGAAAAAGTACACCACATTTTCGTCCACTGACAAAAACGATGACGAAAATCAGATCCATTTTTGTTAAGAAATTAAAATGGAACAAAAATGTGAGACCGAGACATTTACCCTCATGAACGAACTTCGCCTACTTCTGCAATCTCTTCCCCGCAAGCAAGCGCACCGTGACGAGACGACTGTCAGTGTCTTACAGGCCAGCCAGGCTGATGCTCCCGAGTCCCGTATCCTTCGGATGAGACAAACGCACTGCCAAGTGCCCAGAGCAGACTGGGAGTGTACAGTAATTGTGGTTACAATTACAGCAGGCCTGATGCCTCCCCTCCCCTCAGACCACCGTCCGTCCAGAGCACACTGTGTTACTTTGCATTACAGGACTCCTCTGATAACTGGCAGTGGCATCCAGGGCAGGTGTGTATTTACGTTTCGTACTGCCCTAGGCCTGACTAAACTCATGCACCCAATTTAAATACGATCCTGTGAAAGTCACACCCCTTCCTACTTAAAGGGGTTGTAAAGATTTTTTTTTTTCATAATAAGCATACTTTACCTGCAGACATTCCTCTTTTCACTTCCTCATTGTTTGTTTTTGCTCAGAAGTTGCTCTATTTCTTCTCTGTTCTGTTCACTTCCTGCTTGTCTGATTGTTACTCACCACCATGAAGGGAGGCTTTACTGCGGTGGTCAGTGACGTGCTCGCCCCCTCCTGGGAACTACATCAGTGCGGCAGGATGCTCTCTACGTGTTAGAGACTTCAAGGAGGTGTGAATTACTGGGCGTGCCACAATGCATACTGGGAAATATAGTTCTTACATGAACAAGAGATGCAAACCAAGAAGTGAATGAGAGAACAGAAACTAGAATGCCAGAAGTGATATAGATGAAGGAATTTAATAGGTATTTACTTGTTTTTTTAACAGAATAATTACACTATTCTGTCTGTCTACCTTGCAGACATTAATTTTAGCCAAAAAAAAGGTTTTCCTTTACAACTCCTTTAAGACACAACCTATCATCTGTAAACCACACCCATTCCTTTTTAGGCTCCACCTTTTCCTCTTAGAGCTCTGCCTCTTCATTACTGTACATTAGCACACACATTGACGCACCATTCACTCCATACTTGCATCAATCAATCCAGTTGTAGTTGGCTCCTGTCTAAATTGTTGCCCCTACCTTTAGATTTAGATTGCAAGCTCCTTGAGGGCAGGGACTGATGTGAATGTACAATGCAGGGCTCAAAATTTCAAGTCCTGAGCCACTAGCCAGGTCTTAAGAGTTACTTGCCACCACTTGGCCCACCCAACCCCTACTCCCCCCTAAACATAGCTTATGAAATGACACTGTTAAATGTTTTATGCAGAATTAAGTTCCAAAGGTAAGCCGTTCACCTCTGCAGCCAAGGGTTCGGATCCCAGTCTCGGCTACATGTGAATTGAGTTTGGTGGTCTCAGCCCGGCTCCCGGTGGGTGTGCTATGCAAGGTACGCCTGTGCTTAGTACGCCCACCCCCCAACAAAAACCACCACACTTGCACGCACACGAAATTGGTTTAACACGCACACACTTTGGCCATGCGGTATCCTAAAATAAAGAGAGGCGAAGGACCTGCGGGGCTGGCTGGGTGGGCTAGACCCCCTCACTCCCTCATAGGGGGAGTCCCTCTGCCCCGTTGGGCCCCAGTTGGGCTCCCAAGTGAAGCAGGTAGGGCGGGGTGAGTGGGAGGCCCCCCCTCACACCGGCCATTGCCACCGGGGGCATGGAGAAGGATGGCGACTGCCTCTGGGGGGAGGGTCTGCCTACTCCCAACTCCTGCAGTCCGGCTCCTCTCTCTCGAGTTCACGCACAAAAATACACTTAGAAAAAAAGAAAAAAAAAAGTTCCAAAGGTAAATATTAACAACTTAACAATATCAACATAAAGCATATCAGTACCCATCAGTGCAGCCTCATCAGGGGTCACCAGTGCAGCCTATCAGTGCTGCCTTATCTGTGCAGCCCTTTCAGTGCAGCTTAAGAATGCCATCTCATATGTGCCCAACAGTGCAGCCTCATCAGTGGCCATAAGTGCAGCCTTATCAGTGGCCATCAGTTCAGCCTTATCAGTGCAGACCTATCAGTGCAGTTTAAGATTGCCGCCTCATCTGTGCCTAACAGTGCAGCCTTATCAGTGCCCATCAGTGCAGTCTAATTAGGGGCCACCAGTGCAGCCTAATCAGTGGCCATCGGTGCAGCCTGATCAGTGGCCATCAGTGCAGCCTTATCAGTGCAGCATAAAAGTGCCGCCTCATCTCTGCCCAACAGTACAGCCTTATCAGTGCCCATCAGTACAGTCCTTTCAGTGCAGCCTCATTAGTGCTACCTTTATCAGTGTCCATCAGTGCGGCCTGCCAGTGTCCATCAGTGCAGCCTGCCAGTGCCCATCAGTGCAGCCTACCAGTGCCCATCAGTGCAGCCTACAAGTGCCGCCTATCAATGCCCACCAGTGATGCCTATCAGTGCAGCCTATCAGCGCAGCCTACCAGTGCTCATCAGTGCAGCCTACCAGTGCTGCCTATCAGTGCCCATTAGTGGAGCCTACCAGTGCCCATCAGTGCAGCCTACAAGTACCGCCTATCAATGCCCACCAGTGCCGCCTATCAGTGCCCACCAGTGCAGCCTATCAGCGCAGCCTATAAGTGCCCATCAGTGCAGCCTACCAGTGCTCATCAGTGCAGCCTACCAGTGCAGCTTAGGAGTACTGCCTCAATATGGATTGTTTAATGGGTTTGCATTGATTTCAGCATGGTGCACGTTGCATATACTGGAATCTATGGAAACATATTAGACAGTCAACATTCAGTGAAAGCTCATGCCTTGCAAAGTGCTCCATGCATGCTGGAACCTATGCAAACATATTAAACAGTCCACATTCAGTGAAAGTTCATGTACTGCAAAGTTTGCAGTACATGAACTTTCACTGAATGTGGACTGTTTAATAAGTTTGAGCATGCATGGAGCACTATATTGCAATATGCTCTGAAAATTTGCATTAATCCATGCCGAGCACTGCCACTTTATATGGATTATGATTTCCAAAATATAAATGCCGCTTACCTGCTGTACTGGCCACCACACATCTTCGTCTCTTTTCCTCCTTCAGTCACAGAAAGACCCCGCATCCCGGGCCGGGGAGAAGATGCCTAGGGATGTTGCACGGAGAAGGGTAGGTGGAGCTTTAGGCTCCGCCTCTGTCACTGCAATGACATGCACTCGCTCTGGCCAGTCACCAGGCATTTAATGGGGGCGTCATTTGCTCCCTCCCCCTGGCCAATTACGCCCAATACTGCTTTTAGCAAGTACCACGGTACAGGCCGCCTCGCCGGGGGTATATTTGTGCGGGAGCCGGAAGGCGACCGTGGAAGGCTGCCGTGGGAGCTGACATGGCTGACATGGCCTAGGCCTAGGGCCGCAAAGTGCCGCTCTAGGCTTACGCCTTGTCGGCCTAGGCCAAGATACAGCACTGAGTTTTGAAATTGCTTAAATAATGCATTATTTAACCACTTGCCAACCAGCCCCCGCAGTTATACTGCAGCAGGATGGCTCGTCTGGGCAAATCGACGTTATCTTACGTCGCTTCCCATTGTGTGCTGCCGGAAGCAAATGAGCGTGCCAGCGGCTTGCGGGTTGTTTGGGAACAACGTCAGTTAAAGCGACACAGTGCCAAAAAATAGCCTGGTCAGGAAAGGGTGCAAATTCTTCTGGGGTTGAAGTGGTTAAAACATGCACATTTAAGTATGCAGGCATGCTGAGTAAAGCTGTCCACATAGACCGTCCTCTGCACCGCAATCAATGTCATCCCTTCCACACTGCGGTCCACGAGTGCTTCAAGGCTCACTTTTAGATGGCTCTACTGCAGGGTAGTCTTCCCAGTCACGACTGCAGACTGACATCGGTGAAAGCAGTCAGTGAGGGGGATGGTCTGTGTGGACAGCTTTACCCCGGGTGCCTGCATACTTGGATGTGCCTCTTTTAATCATCAACCATGTGAGTTGCTAAATGTTGTACCTTTATTAAATGTAACCAGATTGCTACACTCAGAGGCGTCTCTCTTCTCTTTTATGCTCTGTAGCTCCTGCTGGATTTTTCTTCTAATCTCCTTGTGGAGGCTTCCATTTGTGAATTGACATTTTATGGTTACACAACCTGGTCACATTGGTATAATCTTTTTATTTGGACTATTAACTGAAGGACTTATGAATAAATGCTTGTGGAACGAATCATCTGAGTTTCCATTATGCGAGTGCTTTGGATTACAAGCATGTTTCCAGAACAAAATATGCTCACAATCCAAGGTTTTACTGTATATTTGTTTTATTGGATATGTTTTATAGCTGTGAGGCCGCGTACACACGATCGAACATATCTGCTGAAACTGGTCCACAGACCAGTTTCAGCAGACATATTCGATCGTATGTACAGCCTAGCGGACAGGTTTCCAGCGGACAAAAGTTTTAAAACATGCTTTAAAACTTGTCCGCTGGAAACCTGTCCGTCGGACATGTCCGCTGTTTAGTACACCTAACCAGCGGACCGAAATCCCCCGCATGCGTCTAATGGATTCGACGCATGCGTGGAAGCATTTTACTTCCTGGTTTGCGGACATCGCGGCGTCAACGTCACCGCCACGTCACCGCCATGTCACCGCCACGTCACCACGATGTCTGTCCGCGGGGATTTTGGTTTGATCGTGTGTACACACTATCAGACCAAAAGATCCCCGGAGACATGTCCGATGAAAACGGTCATCAGAGACCGTTTTCATCGGTCATGTCTCCTCGTGTGTACGCGGCCTTAGTAAAAAAAAAAACTATTTTTTTATTTTATTTTTTAAAACTTTTTGTTTATTTGTTTATATAATAAAACAATTAAAAACCCAGTGGTGGTGAAATACCACCAAAATAAAGCTCTATTTGTGTG
This sequence comes from Rana kukunoris, assembly GCA_029574335.1. Lineage (NCBI taxonomy): Eukaryota > Metazoa > Chordata > Amphibia > Anura > Ranidae > Rana > Rana kukunoris. Next base: position 211,015,214 of record CM056050.1, on the reverse strand, counting down.
GGGGGAAAAAATTATATACATTTTGTTTGGGTACAGCACTGCATTACTGTGCAATTACCAGTTAAAGTAGCGCAGTGCTGAATGACAAAACATGGCCTGTACATGAAGGGGGTAAAACCTTCCAGAGCTGAAGTGGTTAAGAAGGCTGAGAGGAATAGAAGGTACTTTTTGAGTTAAGAATGAAAACTTGAATATAATGTTTCTTTTAAACCAGAGTTTAATATCACTTTAATTCTTTGAACCCTTACCACTGAGTACAATAAACCTTTATAGCAGAGTCTACTATAACAAAGTTACCATCCGTGTTTTGCTTATGTTATTTTTTTTATAATCAAAATATCTGTAATTGGAAGAGAATAAAGGTTTAAAATATAAAGCTACAGAATTAATACATTTTAATACATTTTAACACAGGCTTGCTTGAAATTGGTGTCCTCTAGTGGACATTACCAAAAAACACAAGCGCCTGCTTACAAAAACTGGAGAAAAGAAGAATTTTTCAACAGCGACCAAATTAGGTTTCATCTTTTGTTCTCTGAGTAGATGAAACAAGAAATATGACTGTTAATTTTAGGCATGTTCAAATTTTTTTTGATAAATGTTCTATTTTCAAATTTCTAGAAAAGCTAATTAAAAATTACCAAGCTCTAATTTACAGAAAGGCTTTTTTTTTTTTATTATTTTTTTTTTTTTTTTTTATAAAATATGTCTGAAGGACATCACATGCAATAAGCATTTGCAAAGACAATCCAAAGATTTAAAATGTTAAAGTAAAAATTTGACAGACTTTGTAAAATAAATTCTTTCAATTTTCTTTTATTGCTTTTAAACATATAAAGTGACATACAGGGGAAAGGCCATTCCTCTGGCCATGCAGTCATAACATTATATAAAAAAATGAAATTTACCAAAATACCCAAATGGTACATAATAACATCATCAACAACTGCCAGGTCCCTCCATTATTGCATATCTAACAAAGCCTTCCCGACTTCTGAGTATCTAAGTCGGCCCATGTATCAAAATACACCTTCTGCTTCTGCCTTGAGGTCCACACCAGGTCCTCCATTTTATTCATATCTTCCACTTGATTAAGCCACGTCTTTACCGTTGGTGACTGTGTCTGTTTCCACATCCATGGGATGCAGGCGCGGCTGCATTTAAAAGGTGACAGACCACGGATTTCCTATAGCATTTTACCGATAGCTCCGTGTCCTGTAATAAATAGAAGGGCCACTCATGTGGTAATTCTTCTTTACTGAATTTTTGCACTATTCCCTGAACCTTTGTCCAGAAACTTAAGATCTTAGGGCATGACCACAGGATATGCAATAGGGTTCCTTCTTTCTTACTGCACCTCCAGCATCTGTCCGAGATCTCTGGGAAGCACCTCTTTAATACTACCGGTGTACGATACCACTGAGATAATATCTTATAATTCATCTCCTGTGTCTTCACACAGACTGATGATTCAAATATGTTCCGGAGTATTTTGTTCCTTTGCTCTTCTGTAAAGGGTCTTCCCAGCTCCGCCTCCCATTTATTGAAAAAAGGGGTTTGGGAGTCCTCCGTCGGCGCGTTCAATAGTTCACTGATTCTTGAGAGGGAGTGCCGAAGCACTCCACTCCCACTACAGTACCTCTCGAACCTTGTTAATTTGCGCTCGTATCTAGTTGGGGGTTTCAGAGTGTCTAAGAAGTGCCGCAATTGTAATGCCCTCCAAAAATCCAGTTGGTAGGGCATCCCACCCGATAACATCTCCTGCGTAGTATGCCATGAGCCCTCTTTAAAAAAAATGGGTTGCTTGTAACAGGACCTGTTCTATTAATAAATTCTGGTTAATTAGTACTAGGTTGTAAATATGGTATAATTTTTCGAGCCATAACCAGTTTCATCAACCTTTAAATACATGTTCCTGAGGTTATCTTAAAGGCATTGTAAAGTCTAGTTTTAAAAAACAAAACAAACATGTTATACGTACCTCCTCCTTGGTTTTGCACAGAGCAGCCTGAATCCTCCTTCTTGGGTCCCTCTTCTGTGCTCCTGGCCCCTCCCTCCTCTTGAGTGCCCCCACAGCAAGCAGCTTGCTATGGGAGCACCAGAACCGAGTCACAGCTCTGTGTGTCCATTCAGACATGGAGCTTTGGCCCAACCTCACCCCCTCTGACCCCTGATTGGCTAACTGACGTTCAATTGGCAGGGGTGCTTTAGATGCTGTGTATTCACTGCTCCTAATGCACTGCAAAGAAGCTGCTGGCAGGAATTTTTCTGATGCCCTGCCTGCACACCGCTCCAGTGTGAATGGAGCGGCTCTTTCAGGGAGCTTTGCAGGCGCTATTTTTAGCACTGTAGCGCCTGCAAAGCACCTTAGTGTGAATGGGGTCTTATGCCCCGTACACACGATCGGTTTTCCTGTTGGAAAAGGCCTGATGAGAGCTTTTGGTGGGGAATCCCGACCGTGTGTATGCTCCATCAGACTTTTTCCAACGGAAAAACTGCTGTAAAAAGATAGAGCGTCTGGTTAAAACTTGTAGGAGGAGTTTTCATTCTAATCTGAATGTCCTATAAGGCGGCATTACTCCTCACCCTCTGTCTGAACCAAGGGCGGATCCAGAGTCTAGTCTCGAGAGGGGCACTGCCAGAAAATAAGGTGTTGCTTACAGAACTCAATTAGGTGTCTGATGTGTCCGCTGCAATGTTGCAGTACCGCTACAAAATCAATGATCGCCGCCATTACTAGTAAAAAATATTTAAATATAAATGCCATAAATCTATCCCATATTTTGTAGACGATTGTCAGGGACTGCAGACATGGTACGAGAGATGGTCAGAGACTGCAGACGTGGTACAAGAGATGGTCAGAGACTTCAGACGTGGTACAAGAGATGGTCAGAGACTGCAGACGTGGTACAAGAGATGGTCAGAGAATGCAGACATGATACAGGAGATGGTCAGAGACTGCAGACGTGGTACAAGAGATTGTCAGAGACTGTAGACATGGTACAAGAGATGGTCAGAGAATGCAGACATGGTACAAGATCATTGCAGCCTCACTGTACATATGAATGCAGCCTCACTGTATATATATGAACGCAGCCCCACTTTTGTATATGAATGCATGCCCACTTTTGTATATAAATGCAGTCCAACGTTTGTGTATAAATGCAGTCCCACTTTTGTATATAAATGCAGTCCCACTTTTGTATATACATGCAGTCCCACTTTTGTATATTAACCACTTGAGACCCGAGCCTGTTTTTCAGATTCGGTGTTTACGAGACTAAAACGTTTTTTTTTGCTAGAAAATTACTTAAAACCCCCAAACATTATATATATTTTTTTCTAACACCCTAGAGAATAAAATGGCAGTCATTGCAATACTTTTTCTCGCGTATTTGCGCAGCGGTCTTATAAGCGCACTTTTTTTGGAAAAAATTCACTTTCTTGAATTAAAAAATAAGACAACAATAAATTTGGCCCAATTTTTTTATATATTGTGAAAGTTAATGTTACGCCGAGTAAAATGATACCCAACATGTCACGCTTAAAAATTGCGCCCGCACATGGCATGGCGTCAAACTTTTACCCTTAAAAATCTCGATAGGCGATGTTTAAAAAATTCTACAGGTTGCATTTTTTTAGATATTTAGATATTTGCGCAGCGGTCTTACAATTGACTGTGACTGTGCAATTGTTGCATGACAATTGCACAGTCATGCAACAGTATACCCATATAGATTTTTTATAATTGTTATCACACATATAAGCCCGGATTCACACCGGCGCAATGCAGAGAGGCAAGCATGGAATTCACAAAGCAAATGCTCCCAACGTTGCGCCAGCGTAACATAATTTCGTAGGCGTAAACCAGCGTAAGTGTAAGTGGGTGTGACCACATGCAAATGATGGTCCGAGCATGGTGCAATGCTTTATGCCTGGCGTATCATGAACGGCGCATGCGACGTGATGCGGATGTATGGTCAGCACCCCTATGCGCATGCTCACAACTACGCTGGCGCAACTTCCTTAGATATGCCGGCCCACCAGCTTACGCCGAGCGCATAAATACGCCCAGCCATACGCCTGTCCGGTGTAAAAGTACACCAGCTTTCTTCTCTTCCCCCTGGAGCAGAGTACTTTTGTGGAGCCATGTCTGATGCTGAAACTGAGAGGGACAGGAGAAAAAAAACTTCTCTTCAGATGGGAGGGCTATCCTCACATCAGCCATCTCAAAATTTGATGTGTTCCTCCATGGGGCACAGAGCTCCAGGACCAGCAGGGCCAGGAAGATGGAGATCCTGGATCAGATTACCCTGGAGGTGAATGCCCTTTGGCATGAGACCAGGACCCCTAGGGACATAGCAAAAAAAATCAATGACATGCATCGGCGTGTCCGGGACAAACTGGCCCTCATCAGAAGGCACCTCAGAGGCACAGGGAGCAGCCCACCTTGTGCTGTGAAGTTGACCCCGGAGAAGGAGGTGATCGCCAGCTGTCTCGAGTGGGAGCAGGTGGAGGGCCTGGAGGGCTTTGACTCCACTGATCAGGAGTTGAGGAGAGGTAAGTGTGTTTTATCCTCCATAGTGTGTAGCATGTGAGGGGGTGAAAGGGAATATGTGACAAGTGTGTGGGTCCTCCAACATGTGAATGTTTTGTGTCATGCACAGATGTGCTGGAGGGAGCTAGGCCGTCGTCTGCCAGTGTCTGACCCATGCCATCCCCGAAACATCCTCTGCCTCAGCCTGACCCCCTGGGAAGCCCAGTAATATTGGTGGAGGGGAGTGCCCACACCTCTCCTCTAGAGATAGTTGAGGAGGAGCCGTGTCTCCCTCATTTGCATATTTGAATAGAAAATCAATGGGAGCGCCACATGCGTTCAGTGCAAATATGCGCCCACTCTACACCGGCGTAGGCAAGTTACCTTGGTGGGATGAAGCCTATTTTTAGGCGTATCTTCATTTGTGGGTCCGGCGCACAGATACGACGGCACATATTTGCAATTACGCGGCATATCTGGAGATACGGTGGCGCAAGTGCTTTGTGAATCCGGGCCATAGAGCTTTCTTTTGGTAGTATTTAATCATCACTATGGTTTTTTATTTTTTGCTAAACAAACAAAAAAATACGATGTTAAAAAAAAACAACATTTTTTCATATTTTGTTATAACATTTTGCAAACATGTAATTTTTCTCGTTCACTGATGTGCACTGATAGGCTGCACTAATGGGCACTAATAGGCTGCACTTATGGGCACTGATGAGCACAGGTAGGTTGCACTGATGGGCACTGATGAGGCAACACTGGTGGACACTGATCAGGAGACCAATGTCATTCTAATCCCTGACACGCTGGGTATAACCGATAACCGGCATTATGTGATCAACTGACATTGGCTGACAGCTAATCACGTAGTAAAGGGCCTGCTGTGACTGGTCCTTTACCCGATCTATGACAAGCCGAGTCTCACGGACTCCGTGAACTCAGAGCGTACCAACCCCTGGGGTACACAGGAGGCGCGAAAGCAGGAGGACGTCCATGTATGCCCTCCCAGCAATTTAAGCCTGCGCTGTAGCTGTCTTTGGTGGTTAAAGATCAGGTTTAAACCTTTCCTGTCAAGGCACACTCTACTAGTTCTGTAAATGCTTCTTGGGTTTTTTGGCATTAGGAAACCGCCACTTTTTTTTTTCTCTTTTTTATACCACCTCAGCTTTTATCAAGAACTAGAGACCTGCTCATGGTTCCATTGCTTCAACGTCTCTATTAGTGATGAGCGGAATACGCCATATTCGATTTCGCGATATTTTAATATCGAATATTCGTTAATATCGAATATTCGTGATATTTTATAAAAAAAAAAATTGCGAATTTTCGCCAATGCGAATTTTCGGCAATGCGAAATTTCGCTAATGTGAAATTTTGCGATTTTTTTTTTTTTTATAAAATATCACGAATATTCGATATTTACGAATATTCGCTATATTTTCTAAAAAAAAAAAAATTGCGAAATTTCGCATATGCGAAAGCGAAAATGATTGCGAAATTTCGCTATTTTTTTTTGGATAAAATATCACGAATATTCGATATTTACGAATATTCGCTATATTTTATAAAAAAAAAAATAATTGCGAAATTTCGCTATTGCGAAATTTCGTGATTGCGAAATTGATTGCGAAATTTGAAAAATATGAATATTCGAAATTGCGAATATTCACCGCGATATTCGAGTTATTCGCGAATACTCGAATATGCAATATTCGTAGCGAATATTCGCAATGCGAATATTCGTGAGCAACACTAGCAATTTTGCATCATCTGTGGTATTTCTTTTAAGCTTTCTCTTTGTTGTGTTTTTTTTTCCCCTTTTTTTTTCCTCCTTACTCCCCCCCCCCCTGTTTCCTCTGTGACTCTACTCTTCCGTACTTTTACCCTCTTCCTTCCCATTTCCCATCTTACCTCCCTCCCCTACCTCCCCCACTCCCCATGGTTTGTTTCTGGGTCTCTCTTTCTTCTAACATTTTCTTCAAATATTCCTCCGACAACTTGAAGTCTTCCCACCTTCTCCATTTACTATTATGTTTCTCAAGTTGGCCTTTGTCGCAACTACAGAGATAGTCCAGTCTGTTATAATTTTCAACCCGCGCAAACCATTCTTTTATATCCGGTTTGTTTTTATTTAGCCAGTTTTTTGGTATTTGCCATTTAGCAGCGTTTATTAGTTGAGGAAGCAATGTTTCTCTGTATCTTTTATTGGAACCTTTTACATCGTGAAACACACAAGCATATATATTATTGTCTAGTTCCTCCCCAGTTATTTATTTTACGACGATGTGCTTTGACCACGAAACGCATCGGGAGGACTCCACTCTCGCCCTATTTTGCATGCAAGAGCTCTTTTAACTCCAGCCAAATGTAAGTTTGATAGCTGCGAATAAAAGTGATTTCATTTATCAAACGGTATTACGCTATGTGGCCACCCTCTTCTCTTCTCTATATGCACCACTAATACACTGAGCCAATCAGTTTGGGGTTTCCAATTCAAGTACAGCTTTTTGGCCTGTTCCTACACATCCACTCCACTGAAAGATACTCCGATCGGTTGGGCGCATGATTCCTGCCAAGGATCGTTTATGACATCTGTGATTTAAAGCCTTGTCTGACCTTAGTGGCATATGTCATTACTGGTCAACACGTTCCAGTAAGCCTGCAAATTTCTTGGTGGTGGGATCGTCACGCTGAAGAAGTCACGCATTTACGTTTGTTCACTCATTCACTTGATTGACTTTGATGTACTTTATATTTATTGAGTTATTACGTTTTGTCACCTATTAGTAGGGGCATTAGACCACTTGTATCACGTGCCAGCTAGGGACTCACATATGATTTATGTACCTTAATGTATTTTTTGTTGGATGCATTACAATTTTCATCAATGCATGGTAATTTGACTTTCACTTAGTCATTCAGAGCGCTACACATATACACAATCCCACCATATGTGTGCAGTTGTTCCAATTTGTCCGAATTCTCTCCAGCACAGTGAGGAGTTATCTTTGTTGAATTTGTTTATCATTTCAGGAGTCTTATGCCATCTTGAGATACATTTATAGTTCATTTCTATTGTATTTATGTCTGTTGCGGTGTTATGTACGGATGCAATTATTCTTTCAAGTTGTTGCTCTGCAAATTTCTTATTTATTTCTTTTTCCCATTTCTCTATGAAACCAGGTTTCTCTTGTGTCTCTGCGTCTGTCAATATTTGATAGGTTCTTGATATCACATGTTTTAATGGTGTTTGTGTAAAACACAGTTTTTCTAGTGGAGTTAAATTATTTTCATCTCTTAGTGGTGTGGGTATTGACTTTATCAGATGTGTTAGTTGTAGATATTCCCATTGATTAATATCCCACCTGTTTTCTTCATTAATCTTCTGAAGTGTTTCCCCAATTCTGTAATATCTTTTAGTTGTGCTGACCCCTATTTGTTTCCAAACCGTGTTTATTTTCCTGATATAAAAAAAATAGTGTTCGTAAGTGAAATAAAGGTGAGTTATAGATCCATTTCTTATGTTTGTGTAAAGCATTCCATACATAAAAGGCATTCTTTGTTAATTTGTGCGTGTCTCCATTTAACACTCTATATTTACGTGGTATCCATACATTTTTATACAGTGCTGTTTTACTTATGCTATTTTCTATTTGAATCCATTTTTTTTCCTGCTCCTTGTGTTTGTTTCCCCATTCTACCATTCGTGCAATGATCGTGGCTCTATAATATCTCTGTATAGAGATTTTATTTCTCCTTTAAATTCTTTTATCATGTTTGTATGGGTATCCGCTTTATTTTCTACCTTCTCTACTCTGGTGAGTAAGTGTCCCACATCATTATGAATTATAGCTATTTATTTTTTCAATGAAGACTCCAAATTTTTCAGTGATTTTTCCAAGGCTGCAAACATGGTTTCCATATCGCATTTCGTTGGGAGATTATCCTTACTTTGTTTTTCCTCTTTTCGTAATCTTTCTACTTCCCCCTATATTTCAACCTCTATTTCTTCTTGGGACTCTGTATATAGGCTCACTTCTGGTGCTGTTTTGCTTTGAGTTTTTTTTTCCCTTTTCTCCTTTATTTCAGTTTGCCATCCCTTAGTGGTCTGCTTTTCTACACCTTGATTACTTCCGCTTGAGCCCAGTGTCACATATTTAGTCATAGGCCCAGGGCTTAAATTTACACGGGGTGATTTTGGTACCGCTCTCCCTCTCCCCGATCTCCCCCTCATGCTGCCTATCATCTCAAAAAATAGAACAGCGGAAAAACCGGGAGCTGGTGCAGGAAAGGAAAATCAAGGAGGGAAGGTGTGTCATTAGTTCCTTCACTATCTCAATTGTTCATGCTCCCCCCCAAATAAAAAAAAATATATTGCTCTTCGCTCTTTGTAAGCCTCAGTATGTTCTCACTTACACGCAATAACCGTTCGCGCGTACGATGTTTCCTGCGACTTAAGCTGCTGCTTAACTGCTTTAACTGTATTAAATGACTGTATTTAATTTCTTCTTCTTATATCAACCTACAGTCCCAGTGTAATGCGACACGATGCAATACAGTACAGAACAGTTTATTTATATCAACAGACCAACACTGTTAGGGGTCCCAAAAAGGAAGAAATTCCAGGTCGGAGTACTAAGGGGGGTACTCACACTCTCCTCCCTTTCCTACCTCCCCTTACCTGATCTTCTATATATGACAAACAAGGAGAACTAAGTTGCTACCTTGTCCTCTTCAGTCCAGTTCAGTCCAGTTCAACTTTCAAAACAAGACTTCTTCTTTCCTGTACTGCGATACAGTACGGTACAGTTTCATGAAAACACTGATGTTAACTGGCTTGGTTTAGTTATATCCGCAGACTGACACAGACTGACACAGTTAAAAATTCCAAAGAGCAAAAAAGAAAAAAGTTCCGGGTTGAAGTACTGAGGGAGGTACTCACACTCTCTCCCCTTTCCTATCCCCCCTAACCTCCTGCTTCATTAGACTGCCAACACTTCATCTCCTGCCGCTGCTACACCATATGTAAGTGCTGGATACTTGTATTTGCTATTAAAATTTAACTAGATAACCTAGAGGCGCTTTTTTCCTTTTTTCTTTTCTATCCCCCCTTACCTGATCTTTATATATAACGGGGGACATTACTGTTTCAATATCTTGGGTCGTTTCACTCAAGAGTCTTGGAGAAGGGCTTCTCTTTTCCAGTCTCCTATGCTTACAGCATTCAGAACGAAGCACAGTTTTCAAATGCCCAAAAAAACAGTACCCATAAAAATGGACAGTACGATCTCACTTAAAATTATTAGAGGGGGCCTTCTTTTATCCAGGGAGGAGGAGATGGGGGCTGAAACAACTATAGTTCCTATAACCACTATAGTAAAACTCCCCAGTCTTTCCCTTTGTTTCTGATACTTCTGACTTCTGACGCCCTTTAATATCCAGCCCCGCTCATACTTTCACTTTCCCAGCTTACTTCGTTATGGGTATACAGGCGTTCTCGGCTTTGTCCTCGGCCAGCTCCGTTACCCCTTCCTACCTGCTCCGAGTGCTGGCTCCAACTCTGGTCGTCTTTGGTAGCTTTCGGCCACTCCCGGGATGCCGCAGTCCTCCGCACGCTCCTCAGTGCAGCAGCGGCTCTGACTCTCCGCTCCACGGCTTCCCGAACTCCGCACACACCACCCAGCACGTCACGGACGTGTGTCTCCTTCACGCCAAAGCCACCGCTCCCTTTCCGTAAGCCGTTCCAGGTACCAGGGGGTTGGGAGAGTTCACCGCCGACAGGCAAACAGGGGAACACAGGTTCATAGCGACGGGGTCTCAGCGCTCAGCATATCACTTACATGCCTAGGAGGGCTTGGGACCTGGAGCTCATGGTGAGCTCACAGCTGGCGCCATTACCAGACTCCTCCCTCCCATCCTGGACATTGTAACATAATTTCCTGATCTTTTTTTAACACTTTCTCAGAATTTTACCAAGTGGATGTTCAGGCCTCTTCTGATGTCATAAGGCTTGAATGTCTTTCTAATAAAACAGGATCTTGAACTGAATCTGCAGGGCTGACCAATCAATGACAGGTAAAGTGGTGCTGTGCCGAATACTAGCAGACTATTAGCCTTTAGCTGAAAACAGATGGCTGCAGAACACTAATCTTTCTGTAATTTCTTGAGAATATACACAAAACTCTAGCAGGTTGTGCAGTAGAATCAGTGTTTATTAAAATGGTAGTGAAGTCCTTTTTTTACTTGTACCTACCTACAAGCTTAAAATAAGAGTTACCTGTAGGTACAGTGAATATTTCCTAAACGTGTGCTGTGTAGGAGATATTCACACTACATGCAGCGGGTGACATCACTGGTGCATGTGCTTTGAAGGGACTTGGCCAATTAGCACTTGAACCCACAAGGAAGACCGAGTAAGGATGGAGGCCTGTCAGCAGTGACAGTGCGCCGCTGGAGGGCTTTGTTCTAAAGTATTTTAATAATGTGCTAGTATGCGAGGCAAACTAGCACGTTATGCCATCATTATGTGTAGCGCCCTGCTGCTGATGACCAGGCACTATTTTTAAATTTAGTGATGTCTGAGCTGGTTGTTAGCTCAGATTTTGGGATAATTAAGACTAAATCAGCCTCTGTTCCGGCTATGGCTGTATTTGAAGGAATTCCCACTGTTGCCTGTAGGTGGCGTTACCATCCCAGGTAAATGTTGGAATACAAGCAGGCCAAAGTATATTGGGTGCTTTCCCCCGGGAACAGCCCAGTGGGAGTGGTCTCCCCGCTGGGCATGCTGGGGAAAGGTACTTAAGGGCGCAGACGCCATTTGGGGCTCTTTTTGCCTCAAAGCCCTCCTGGCCCGAGGTGTATGATGGTTGATGTTCAGCCACGGGGCCACATTGGTCCGAGTCTGCACTCCTGCCATGTAGGCCCAGTTGTGCTGACTGGGGCCTGCACTTTGGAGGTGATCCTGCGCTGTCGGTCCTAAGGGAGGAAGCCACTCAATGGAGGAAACCAGGCCTGTCTTGGAGAGGACCAAGCGGAAGGCTGGTATCTCGGGGAAGGCCTGGTAACTTTATTGGAGGATGCACCATAGCCTATGTCACCTTACAGCATGTTGGGTCGGCTTAAAGGCTCTAAACTGTAAGGCTGGATATCCGAATACTAAATCCTGCGGCAGAGGATATTTGAACAGTTTGTTTCTATCGTACTAAAGTCTGCGGGGCCGAGTCCGGCATTCATGTCTATGGATGCCGAATGCTGGACTCGGGAGCGCACCTGCAAGGTAACCCACCACGAGAGCACTTCTCCTAGGGGGCTATCTGATGTGAGGAGGAGCCGTAAGAGCCACCGAGGGACCCCAGAAGAGGACGATCGGGGCCACTCTGCGAAAAACGAGCTGCACAGTGGAGGTAAGTATAATATGTTTGTTATTTTAAATAAAAAAAAACAAAGGCTTACAATCTCTTTAAGTCTATGCAACCTAAATTCATGTAAATTAGTTTAAAACATCCTCAAGAGGGCAGCAAACCTTTATTTACTATTCATTATTTTTCTTGTATATTTTTTAACAGTTGCTTTTTTTTTTTTTACCATGTTTAGCAGCTTTAGAGTTGATCCTAGAGTTAGTCAAGTCATAAACATTTTATACTGTAAGTAGACATGTGCACAGAAAAAAAAATCTTTTTTTTTGTTCTGTTTCGTATCGTTCCGTTTTTTCGTTTTCATTAGTTTTTCGTAAGACGCCCGTTTTTCTGTTTGTTCTCGTTCATTTTTTGTATGACGCGATTTTTTCGTATTCCGATCGTTTCGTATTTTCGTTACTGTTTTATTTTCGTACATGCGGGATGGTTCGTTATTCTGTTTAATTCATGTTCGTTACTTGTTAGACAATAATTTTCGTGAATTTTCGTCAATGATTTGCTTGAAACCCTTTTCTTTTGCTATTTTCAGTCGTATGTTCATATGACATCTATAACAAAAGATTTGCATTCTGTATTTTAAATTCCTTTTTTCTGTTCGTATTTGGATTCAAAATACAGCATGCAAATCTTTTGTTATAGATGTCATATGAACAAGGAACATAGGACTAAAAACAAACAGAAAAAGGATGGAAACAAAATACAGAATGCAAATCTTTTGTTATAGATGTCATATGAACAATGAACATAGGACTGAAAACAAACAGAAAAAGTATTGAAACAAAATACAAAATGCAAATCTTTTGTTATAGATGTCATATGAACAAGGAACATAGGACTGAAAACAAACAGAAAAAGGACTGAAAACAAACAGAAAAAGGATTGAAACAAAATACAGCATGCAAATCTTTTGTTATAGATGTCATATGAACAATGAACATACGACTGAAAACAAACAGAAAACAAACAGAAAAAAGATTCAAACAAAATACAGAATGTAAATCTTTTGTTATAGATGTCATTTTTGTTCTTTTGCCGTTTTCGTTTTGTCGTTTTTTTTCGTCGGATCATTCGTTCGTATTTGCTGTTGTTCGTTATGCGGCTCATTCAAAATCTCGTAGTTTTCGTATTTTGGTGCTTTAATTTTTTCGTATGTACACATTATCCTGCGGGTACGAAAATGAACATTTTCGTACGAAAATAACATTCGTACGAATGGGAATGCACATATCTAACTATAAGTAACAGAATGACTTACTCCATCAGAACCTAATCGCAGACAGCTAAATAATGGTAAATTGTCAGCATAGAAATATGGAAAGAAGTCCCTTTTACAAATTCAGAGGCTTCCATCCTATCTTTATTTAACTACACAGAACCCATAGCTCCCAACTGTCTCTGATTTGGAACAAAGTCCCTCTGTCCTTCTTGCCTCCTCATTTGACTCATTTGGTCTGATCTATATAGTCATATATAAAAGACACCACTTTTCTTTTAAAAGTGTTTTCCAGTGCTAAATCTTTCAGCCAATTTCTAAATTGCTGCATTTGTAAATTCCAAAAATCAATCCTAAAGTGTACAGTGCCTTGAAAAAGTATTCATACCGCTTGACATTTTCCACATTTTGTCATGTTACAACAAAAATATAAGTGTATTTTGTTGGTATTTTATGTGATAGACCAACACAAAGTCACACATAATTGTGAAGTGGAAGGAAAATTATAAATGGTTTTTATTTGTTTTACCAATAAATATGTGAAAAGTGTGGTGTGCATTTGTTTTCAGCCCCCCCCCCCTTACCCCCCCCCCCCCCGAGTCAATAGTTTGTAGAACCACTAAAGTTTTTTTTTGGGGATGTCTCCACCAGCTTTGCACATCTAGAGAGTGACATTTTTTCCCATTGTTCTTTACAAAATAGCTCAAGCTCTGTCGGATTGGATGGAGAGCGTCTGTGAGCAGCAATATTCAAGTCTTGCCACAGATTCCCAATTGGATTTAGGTCTGGACTTTGGGCCATTCTAACACCTGAATATGCTTTGCTGTAAGACATTCCATTGTAGCTCTGGCTGTATGTTTATAGTCGTTGTTCTGCTAGAAGGTGAACATCTGCCCCAGTTTCAAGTCTTTTGCAGACTCTAACATGTTTTCTTCCAAGATTGCCCTGTATTTGGCTCCATCCATCTTCCCATCAACTCTGACCAGCTTCCCTGTCCTTGCTGAATAAAAGCATCCCCACAACATGATGCATCACCACCATGTTTCAAGGTAGGGATGGTGTGTTCAGGGTGATATACAGTGTTAGTTTTGCTTTTAGGACAATTTTGGTCTCATCTGACCAAAACACCTTTTTCCACATGTTTGCTGTGTCCCCCCACATGGCTTCTGCAAACGGAATTTCTTACAGCTTTCTGTCCAAAATGGCTTTCTTCTTGCCACTCTTCCATAAAGGCCAGATTTGTGGAGTGCACGACTAATAGACAGATTCTCCCACCTGAGCTGTAGATCTTTGCAGCTCCTCCAGAGTTACCATGGGCCTCTTGGCTGCTTCTCTTATTAATGCTCTCCTTGCCCGGACTGTCAGTTTCGGTGGACAGCCATGTCTTGGTAGGTTTGCAGTTGCGCCATACTCTTTCCATTTTCGGAACAGTGCTCCATGAGATGTTCAAAGCTTGGGATATTTTTGTATAACCTAACCCTGCTTTAAACTTCTGCACAGTTTTATCCCTGACCTGTCTGGTATGTTCCTTGGCCTTCATGCTGCTCTAACAAACCTCTGAGGGCTTCAGATAACGGCTATATTTACTGAGATTAAATGACATACAGGTTGACTCTATTTACTAATTAAGTGACTTCTGAAGGCAATTGGTTCCACTAGATTTTAGTTAGGGGTCTCAGAGTAAAGGGGGCTGAATACAAATGCACCCCACACTTTTCACATATTTATTTGTAAAAAAAAATGAAAACTATTTATGATTTTACATTCACTTTACAATTATGTGCCACTTTGTGTTGGTCTATCACATAAAATTCCAATAAAATACATTTACGTTTTTGATTGTGACATGACAAAATTTTCCAGCGTGGAGAATCTTTCAGCACTGTCACACCTTGCATGACAATTGCACGATCATGCAACACTGTAACCATATGAAATGTGTAGCTTTTGTCTTCCACACAAATAGAGCTTTCTTTTGGTGGTATTTAATCACCACTGGGCTTTTTATTTTTTGCTAAATAAACAACAAAAAATGAAAATTCTGCAAAAAATGTTTTCATAGTTTGTTATAAAATTTTGCAACCAGGTCATTTTTCTCCTTCACTGATGTGCGGTATGAGGCTGCACTGATAGGCTGCACTGAGGGGACACTGATGAGGCGGCACTGAAGGTACACTGATGAGGCTGCACTGATAGGTAGCACTGATGGGCACTGATTAGCAGCACTAATTGGCATTGTTTGGACTGCACTGATAATTAGGACACTGAAAAAAGGGATTTTTAAATACAGCTTACCTGTAAAATCCTTTTCTTGGAGTACATCACGGGACACAGAGCGGCATATTCATTACTATATGGGTTATATGGAGTACCTTCAGGTGTGGACACTGGCAATCTCAAACAGGAAGTCCCCTCCCTATATAACCCCCTCCCCTAGAGGGAGTCCCTCAGTTTTGTAGCAAGCAGTATGCCTCCCAAAATGGTCACCCAAAAGAGGGGTGGGAGCTCTGTGTCCCGTGATGTACTCCAAGAAAAGGATTTTACAGGTAAGCTGTATTTAAAAATCCCTTTTTCTTTCTCGTACATCACGGGACACAGAGCGGCATATTCATTACTATATGGGATGTCCGAAAGCAATGCTTTAATGAGGGGAGGGAGACATCTTCCAAAGAAGGATTTAATTTTAGAGGTATACTCAGATACTAGTAAATCCAACTTAAACGATAAATGTGAATCTCAAATCAAATCAAGGGAGCCCCCTCAGATCCTGAGGAGCTTGAATCGCGGCCTGTAGTACTGACTGCCCAAAGGCTGTATCCTCATTCCTTCTTACGTCCAATTGATATTTTTTGTAAACGTGTGGACTGATGACCACGTTGCTGCCTTGCATATTCGAGCCATAGAGATCTGATGATGTGCTGCCCAGGAGGTGCCCATGGCCCTGGTAGAATGGGCCCTTTTACCGACAAAGGAGGAGGCAACCTCTTCAAACCGCAGGCCCGAACAATTAATTGTTTAATCCATCTTGCGATGGTGGATCAAGCAGCTGCCTGACCCATCTTGGGTCCTTCCGGTAAAACGAACACCACATCTTTTTTCCGAACCTTCTCTGTAGCTTTAAGATAGGCCTTTATGGCCCTGACAATATCCAACGTATGCAGCAACCCCTCCTTTCTAGAGGTGGGTTTTGGAAGAAGGATGGAAGTACCACATCCTGGTTCAGGTGGAAACTGGATATAACCTTTGGTAGAAAGGAAGGATGAGGACGGAACCCCGCCCTATCCTTATGCAAAATGAGATATGGTTCCTTACAAGATAAGGCTGCCAATTCCGATACTCTCCTGGCCGAGACTATGGTGATCAGAAATACCGACTTTCTAGTCAGTAAAATCAAGGTACCTCAGCCAACGGCTCAAGGGGTTGTTTCTGTAGGGATGACAGAACAAGATTTAAGTCCCATGGACAAAGTGGTGACTTGACAGGAGGATTAATACGCAAGACCCCCTGTAAGAAGGTCTTTACCAGCGAGTGGGTGGCCAGCGGCCTCTGAAACCACACTGACAGAGCTGAGATCTGTCCCTTGATTGTGCTTAGTGCCAGGCCTTTATCCACTCCTAGCTGGAGAAAACTTAACACCCTGTCAATAGTATATTTACGGGAATTCCATCTCTTGGATTCACACCAGCCTACGTAGTTCCTCCACACCCTGTAATAAATCACCCTGGAGACCGGCTTTCTAGCCCTAATCAGGGTAGGAATTACCTGCCTAGACAGACCTCTACCCCTGAGAATCAGGGATTCAGCCTCCAGGCCGTCAAATTTAGACGCTGTAATGTAGGGTGGAGGATCGGGCCTTGTGAGAGTAGGTCTGGTTGTAGAGGAAGAGTCCAAGGGTCTCCCACTGCCATCTTCAGGACTAGTGAGTACCAAGTCCTCCGGGGCCAAGCCGGAGCTACTAGAATGACTGGCTTGTGCTCCACTCTGATCTTGCGCAACAGGCGAGGAAGTAACTGTAGCGGAGGGAATGCATATAGAAGTTTGAATTGATGCCAAGAGCAAACCAACGCATCGGTTCCGCAGGCCATAGGATCCCTCGCTCGAGACACGAACCTGTCCGTTTCTTGTTGAACCTGGATGCCATTATATCTACGTCCGGCATTCCCCACCACTGGCAGATTGTCTGAAAAACCTGGGGATGCCGAGACCACTCCCCTGGCAACCGACTCTGGCGACTTTAAGAAGTATGCCTGCAGGTTGTCTACTCCGGGAATGAATATCGCCGAAATGCAGGGTACATGAACCTCTGCCCACTGAAAAATCAAGCTCTTGAGCGGCCTGACTCCTGGTTCCCCCTTGGTGGTTTATGTATGCCACCGCCGTGGCATTGTCTGACTGGATTCTCACCGGGAACCCCTTTAATCTGGAGGTCCATGCCAGAAGGGCTAGGCGAGCAGCTCTGATCTCCCAGATATTGATGGGGAGCTGCCTCTCTGCTTTCACCCCAGTTCCCTGGCGAGAGGACCCCTCGAAGACCGCCCCCCCAGCCTGCCAGGCTGGCGTCTGTGGTAACTACCTTCCAGACAACAGGGCTGAAGGATTTTTCCCTTTAGAAGATTCTGGGGGTTCAACCACCAGGCCAGGCTTTGTCGGACCCTTGATGATAGCGTCAAAGGGGACTCTAAGGCATGTGCCCTCTTGCCCCAGGCTGCTAGAATGGCTGCCTGTAGGACGCGAGTGTGGATCTGAGCGTATGGTACTGCCTCGAACGTGGCCACTAGCTTGCCTAGTAATCGCATACACAGGCGAATAGTTGGTTTTTTCTTGTTTAGAACCAACTGAACCAATCCCTTGATAGCCTCGATCTTTACCAGGGGCAGGACCACTCTTTGCTGTTCTGTGTCTAACCTCATGCCGAGGTATTCCAACTGCTTTGTAGGCTGGAACGCTGACTTTCCCCGGTTTTAGGACCCTGCTGAATTCTTCGAGGTACCGAACCGTGAGGTTTACTGCCTTTTGCAGACCCGGTCGTGAGTGATCTATGATTAAAAGGTCGTCCAAGTATGCTAGGACTGTGACCCCTTGGATCCTTAAATTGGCCAGAACTGGGGCTAGGATCTTCGTGAATACCCGGGGGGCCGTGGCCAGCCCGAAGGGGAGCGCCCTGCTGCCCCACCGCTAAGCGTAAAAGTATTTGATGCGACTGAAAGATTGGTACATGAAGGTAAGCATCCTTTACGTCTATGGAGGCCAGAAAATCGTCCCTCTGAAGCGCGGCGGCTGCTGACCGGATGGATTCCATCCGGAAGGAACGAACCCTTAGGTAACCGTTTAACCTCTTTAGGTCCAAGATTGGCCTGACATCGCCGTTGGGCTTTGGTATGACAAAGAGATTGGAATAGAAACCTAGCCCTTGCTCTTGGGCTGGCACCTCTATTATTACGTCCTGGCAAAGCAGGTGATCCAAAGCTGCCAGCAATGAGGCCTTCCTTGCTGGATCCTTTGGTAGCCTTGATTCTTGAAAATGAGGCGGAGGACACCTTAGAAACTCCAGTCTGTAGCCTGTGGTTACAGATGCCCGGACCCATTTGTCGGGGATCTTGGCTTCCCAAACTTCTGAGAAGAAACGAAGCCTTCCCCCCACCCGCGAGAGTGGGGGCGCCCCTTCATAAGGCAGACTTAGGGGCTGTCTTTGTCGGCTTGCGATACCATGGCCTCTTACCCCCAGGGGCCTGTCCCTGCGATCTACTGTTAACGTTGGATCGTGCAGGCGGCCGTCGATACTGCCTGGAATTTGAGGGCCCCGAGACAGGAAAGAGCTGCCTTCTAAATGTAGGACCCCGGAATGTCTTTTTTGACCGGTAAAAGGGTACTCTTGCCACTTGAAATAGTCTGAATATATTTATCCAGATCCTCTCCGAAGAGTCGTCCTCCATGGAAGGGAAACCCTGCCAGAAGCTTTTTGCATGGGGGCTCCGCCGCCCAGTTCTTCAACCATAAGAGCCTTCTCATGTGCACCAAAAATAGTGATAAACGAGAGGCCTGCTGGATGGAATCCTTTATAGCATCTACCGCAAACCACAGAGCTCTGGGAATGTCAGAAAACTCTTCTGCTTGTTGGGTAGGCATGTCCTTTAACATTTCCTTTGTCTGGTCTTTTAACGCCTGACAAACACCAATCGCAGCCACCGCTGGCTGCACCACTGCTCCTGCCGTAGCAAAGGATGCTTTTAAAAGTGTCTCTAACCTTTTATCAACCGGATCTTTAAACATATGTATGTTTTCCACCGGGCCAGTTAGTGATTTATTCACACATGAGATGGCTGCATCCACTACTGGGAGCCTCCACCTCTTGGAGAATTTTTCCTCCATGGGGTAAATGACCGCAAATCTTTTCGGTGGCAGAAAAATCCTGTCCGGCCGTACCCAATCCCGAAAGATCAATTCCTCCAAAAGAGGATGGACTGGAAAAACTGCGTTGCTTAACGGAGCTTTCAAAGAGCCCAGAGAGGATACCGGAGGAACCTGAGGCTCTGGCAATGGTAAACTAAATGCCGAGCGGACCATGTCCGTCAAAGACTGTACCCACAGTCTTTCTGTCTGGGAGTCTGAAAATGGTTCCTCCGAGGCAGACCCCTCAATCCCTGAACCCTCTTGGTTCAGGTCTAGTTGATCCTCCTGTGATTCCAATTCCTCCAGAGAGAGAATCTCAGCATCTGAGGATACACCTCTTGGTGATGGGGATCTAACCCGTTTCTTACCAGGAATAGCTCTAGCGATCAATGCTGCTATTCTCTCTTCTAGCCCCCCTAGGGATACGGCTAGCATCTCCTCTGTGATAAACACAGGGCTGGGCTGATCTGGGCCAGCCTCCGCACCAGATCCCCCTAATGGCTCATCCAAGGCGCTTTTTATGTTAATAAGTTGCGGGGAAAGTATCGGCATATCATCAGAATCAGAAAGGGAACCCTTTTGTTTTTTGGTCTTTTTTTGTACCCTTTGACCCCGAACCTTTGGAAGCCATAATACAAAATCGAGGGACTCCGCCCACACAACAGACTGTAGTGGGCAGGAGTACAAAACCAGAGTTTAGGGGACAATAGATCACTAATGCCCAAAAACTGATGGGATCCCGTATGCTTTTTTTTTTTTTTTTTTTTTTTTAAATATATATTATATATTTTCTTTTTACAACATACAGTGACCCCAAACTTAGTTTGCCAGCCTCCAACCTGCTGCAAAAAGGGGAATTTTTTGGCTTAACAAAAAAGGCATTGGAACAAAGTCCAGCATGTACTACCCCTCTTCCGCCACCGGGAGTCACTGTTCTGCCGCTCTGCGTCCTCTCCTGTATGACGCCGCAGGCACGCCCCCCCCCCCGCCCTCCTGTCTGAACGGCGCGAAAAAAGTCTATAAGACGTGCGCGCGCACGCGCGCGCGCGTATGCCGGAAACAGGAGGAACATGGAGGAGCCGCGCTGCTGGAGATCCAGGAACGCAGAAACAGGCGGCAGATTCAAACCCCCGGCCAGGTAGGACTCTCCAAAGGCCCCTAGGGATCCTTACTAGCCCTAGGAAGAAAACAGCAGGTTTAGCTAGCAACACATTTTTAGACAGGGGAACCTAGTGATGGGGGAGAAAGGGTGTCATCCTGTCTCTCTCAGACATAGTGAACAAGGTTGCCCATGCCGAGCATACTTAGGCTATCCCCCCTTTTAGGTTACCCCGGAGAGCCTGCTGTCGAACCAAGTCCCGCAGGCTCCCCCTTACCTGCTCCATGCAGCAGGATGTTTGTCCAGCAAACTGATCCAATCTTCTCCCATCTCCGTGGGTAGCGTAGTAGACCTTCAGGCCCTGGGGTCCTATGAAGGTACCCACTGTCCTGGACCTATATAGCACCCTGGCAAGCAGGAACTTATGGTTTTTATAAACTCCAAGTCCTGGGCCCAGGGTCCAGCCCTCCAAAGAGGAGCATTATAGGCAAAACCCCACGGCTTGGGGCCCGGGTACTGTCCACTTTGGCACTGAGGCTCCTTGGACAGATCCGGTTAGCCCGCCCTTAATCCCAAGGATGTGGAGCAAAGCTATTCCGTGACCAACACCTAAGACACTGGCGAAAAAACTGAGGGACTCCCTCTAGGGGAGGGGGTTATATAGGGAGGGGACTTCCTGTTTGAGATTGCCAGTGTCCACACCTGAAGGTACTCCATATAACCCATATAGTAATGAATATGCCGCTCTGTGTCCCGTGATGTACGAGAAAGAAATTAATGTCCATTTTACACAAGCCGGTTATCGGGTCTTTTCACCTCTCTTTATGCTGTCAGTTTGAGGAAAGAAAAATCAATTAACCGGCTTCTCTTTACATTGTGATCAGCTGTGATTGGACACAGATGATCAATGTGGTAAAGAGCCACTGATTGGCTCTTTACTTGAATCTGTTATTAGCAGTGTCTGGAGGACACTGCGATCACAGAGCTTGCCGTCCACGTCATCCTGGAAGGCCATCATATGACGCACTCCCAGAACTGGCCAGCCGCGCTTTCGGCTATAGCACAGTTGGCAAGTGGTTAAAAGATTGTCTTCTTGTTTGATGCCATGTCCCTTTAATAACTAAAGGGGCTGTTACAGTATTACATTTCCTGCAGGATTTCACTTAAACCTCCAGAACATTTGTATTTTTTGCGCCTGATGTGTACTATAGGCTGACCAGAAGTCCTAGGTTTCAAGGGACAGTCCCTGAAACTATGGGAAAAATGTGTGTCCTTGATTTCTTTCCAGTATTAATAATGCTGTCCCAGCCCAGGTGGCTGCAGGGTAATCCATTTTAGCATCATTTCTGTGATTGGCTCTGAAAGAAGAGGAGGACTGTGTGTGCTCCTGCCTGTATCCACTGTTATTGACAATGCCCTAAGCTGATATCATATGGTCAACCCCGTCTCTCCCCTCTTGGTTTGTGTAGACATTTTCACAGGGAGGTAGGGCTATAGATTATTTGCTACCTTACTTTTATTTACGATGGTGACCTGCAGTGTCTATCTAGGCCTGGGGCAGGTAAGTAAACACTACACCAGGGTATATGGATGGGGGCATCCAGGAGGAGTAATTTCTCTGCACAATTTGGACACACCCAACATTTGGTGAAGCGCGCCTCTTGTGTCACTATTATCCCCGCCCCCTGCCACACCCCACATTAAAAGTGGGCATGGTCAGTAGGTTGTCCCCGGATTTTGTTTTGGAAATTTGGTTACCTTATTGTTCCACTGTGTGTAACTCTGATATATACCACAGTGTGTGCTCATACTTAAAGGAGTTGTAAAGGAAAACATTTTTTTGCCTAAAATTAATGTCTGCAAGGTAGACAGACAGAATAGTGTAATGATTCTGTTAACAAACAAGTAAATACCTATTAAATTCCTTCATCTATATCACCTCCGGCGTTCTTGTTTGTGTTCTCTCATTCACTTCCTGGTTTGCATCACTTGTTCATGTAAGAACTACATTTCCCAGTATAAATTGTGGCACGCCCAGTATTTCACACCTCCTTGAAGTCTCTAACACGTAGAGAGCGTACTGCCACACAGATGTAGTTCCCAGGAGAGGGGTTAGCACGTTACTGACCACTGCAGTAAAGTCTCCCTTCACGGTGGTCAGTAAAATCAGACAAGCAGGAAGTGAACAGAACAGAGAATAAATAGAGCAACTTCTGAGCAAAAACGAACAATGAGGAAGTGAAAAGAGGAATGTCTTCAGCTAAAGGATGCTTATTATGAAAAACATTGTTTTCCTTTACAACCCCTTTAAAGGGGTTGTAAAGTCCTCCTTCACTTACCTCATCCTTCAATTTTGCTTTTAAATGTCCTTATTTCTTCTGAGAAATCCTTACTTCCTGTTCTCTGTCTCTAACTCCACACAGTTATGCAAGGCTTTCTCCCTGGTGTGGAGTGTCATGCTCGTCCCCTCCTTTGAGGGGGCAAACAGGAGAGTCGGGACGCCCACTAACATACAGCTCCTTTCTCTATCTGCAACATAGAGAGCATCCTGACTCTCCTGCTTGCCCCCTCCCCCTCAAAGGAGGGGCGAGCACAACACTCCACACCAGGGAGAAAGCCTTGCATTACTGTGTGTAGTTACAGACAGAAGAACAGGAAGTGAGGATTTCTCAGAAGAAATAAGGACATTTAAAAGCAAAATGGAACGATGAGTAAGTGAAGGAGGTCTGCACTACGGTAAAGGAAGCTATTTAGGGAAAAAAAAGTGTACCTTTACAACCCCTTTAAATGCTCATTGTAACATTCATTAGTAACGATCACTTATTACATTACGTAGGGGATAGCAACTGCTCAGTATGCCTTTCAAGGGTGGCGCCCAAAGTCTGCCCTCACAGCCTGTAACAACTTGTCCACACAGGTGTTGAAAGTAAGCAGTTGAGCCTTTTTTGGGTCTTTTTTTTACTTTTTTTGCTTCCTGGCCAGATCTACATCACTCAAAGCAATTACAACAAAAAGCTGATCTAAGTGTGTAAACAATGGTTAAAGGATTGCCCTGTGTTGAAGCAGTGTTTAGCGAGCATTGACACTTTGCAACCACCTTCATTTACTTCTGAAGAATGCTATAAATGTGCTGTAATTTGGTCACTGGGGCTGTGGACACACAGATTGTGAAACGTAAGTAAGGGAGAATACTTATTTATCTGGCACCCGCGTGTTGGCTGGAGTGTATGCACTGTGGACTTTTTGTCACTAGATTGAACTTTCATTATGTGTAGCACTGGAGGTGTGGTTACACAGTATATGTAGAGTAGAGATAATCATATGGCAAATTTGGACTGTAGGATTGAACGGCACATCTAAGTTTATGATATCGCTATACGACTTTATTATTTATGTACACATTTTTTGATGAGCACATATATGGTCATTTATATGTCTTTATACTTTTCTTTTCTATTTCACTGTAACTTGTGTTTGGCAGCGCAACAGTTTTTGTTTGTAAACATTATATTATGGAGTCTATGAGCTGCAGAGATCTCATAGACGAGGATCAAAGCTGTGTGTAACTAGAGTTGAGCGGACACCTGGATGTTCGGGTTCGGACCCGAACTTGACCCGAACCCGAACCCCATTGAAGTCAATAGGGACCCGGACTTTTGACTACTGAAATGTCTCTAAAAAACGAAGTCATGCAAATGGCAGCAAAATGTCAGGAAGAGCATGGCAAGTACTCTGAAAATAAATGTGGATAGGGAAATAACTTAAAATAACATAAAAAAATAAAATAAAATCATTTTGACCTAGAAGGACGAGGTCCATATGTAGTAGGAGGTTGAGGTGGATGTGGCGGTGTAGGTGAAAGCGGCGGTGGAGGAGGAGGAGGTAGCCAACACAGCAGGTTTTGGTTTTTAATTGATTTATTTTTTAAATTAGGGTAAACCCCAAAAGAGTGAGAAAGATCAATGGTTGATACCTCATCCCTTTAAACCTAAACACAGAGTAATTACACAGGTTCTGGGGCTAATTTAATGTCGATAAGGCACCAAGTGAGTTTAATTAGCAGCACCTTAATCAGCCAGAGAACCTGTGTAATTAATATGTTTTTGCTTTTAAAGGGATGAGATGGCAACCCTAGAAAGATCAGAAAAAAACCAATGGCTGGGTAAGGCCAGCCCGGTGTCTATTCTGCACAAGGTACGGACAAGTCCTCTAGGATCCATGCCTGGTTCATTTTAATGAACGTGAGCTTGTCCACATTGGCTCTGGACAGCCCCCTGCCGTGCTAAATACACGTTCAGACAATACACTGGCCGCAGGGCAAGCCAGCACCTCCAAGGCGTAAAGGGCAAGCTCAGGCCATGTGCCCAATTTGGAGACCCAGAAGTTTAAGGGGGCATAGCCGTCATTCAGTACGTGTAGGCGTGTGCACACATACTGCTCCACCATGTTGCTGAAATGCTGCCTCCTGCTAAAACGTTCCATATCAGCTGGTGGTGCCGTTTGTTGTGGCGTGCTGACAAAGCTTTTCTACATTTCGGCCATGCTAACCCTGCCTTCTGAGGTGCTGGCGGTGCCGCTGCTGCATTGGCGACCTCTTCCTCCTCCTCTGCCTTCGCCTTGTGCTTTCACTGTGCCCCCGCTGCCAGGTGGGAATTGCACCAGCAGCGCATCTACCAGCGTGCGCTTGTACTCGCGCATCTTGCGATCACGCTCCAGTGAGGGAATTAAGGACGGTACATTGTCCTTGTAACGGGGATCCAGCAGCGTGGCCACCCAGTAATCAGCACCTGTTAAAATGTGCATACCGCTCATGTGTGCCAGACTGCCCAGAGGCAACGAAAAGCTGTCCTCTGTGGGAGGTGTATCATCTGTGTTCTCTGTATCCCCCAGCCACGCACCAGTGATGGCCATGAGCTGGTCTGGATGCCATCCTGCTGTGAACATGGTTCCTCCTCCTCATCCTCCACCGCGTCATCCTCCAGAACTGTGCCCTTGCTGGACAATTGTGTACCTGGCCTTTGTTGGTGCACGAACCCACCCTCGGAGCCACTTGTGAATGACTGCCCTGGGTACTTCCTCTTCCGCTCCAGTGTTTGGGAGATAGAGAGCTGAAGGCTTCCATGGGACATTGTGGAGATGTTTGGTGACCCAGGTGGTAGTGTTGCTTGCCGGTCCTCTAATTGAGGGGTGGCAGGTGGCACTGTCACTACAGAGGTGGATGAAGAGGCCGAGAGGCCCGAGGCTGATGCAGAAGAGGAAGCAGGGGGAGCCAGAG
Source organism: Rana kukunoris (assembly GCA_029574335.1). Taxonomy (NCBI): domain Eukaryota; kingdom Metazoa; phylum Chordata; class Amphibia; order Anura; family Ranidae; genus Rana; species Rana kukunoris. The sequence goes on along the minus strand of CM056050.1, from coordinate 210,989,279 downwards.
ACCTTTCTTGGTTTTTGAGGTGTCTACTCCACTGCAGCTCGTGCTTTGCACTTAGATGCCTGTTCATGCAGGTTATGCTCAGGTTGAGAATGTTTATGTCTCGCTTCAGGCTCTGATTGCACAACGTGCAAACCACTCGTGTCTTGTCATCAGCACATTGTGTGAAGAACTGCCACGCTAGGGAACTCCTTGGACCTGGCTTTGGTGTGCTCGGTCCCTTGCTGCGTTGGGCAGTAGCAGGCGTATTGTCTAGGGGATGGACGCTCTGCTTTGGCACCCTGCCCCCTCTTCTGCTGTGCTGGTGGCTCTGTGCGACCACTGCCTCTTCCTCTGAACTACATGGGTCACCTGCATGAGGTTGATTCCATGTCAGGTCGAGGACCTCATCGTCCTCCACATCATCTTCCACCCAGTCTTCACCACTGCCCTCCTTGTCGGTCTGCACAATTGCAAAAGCACCAGCAGTTGGCAACTGTGTTTCATCATCATCCAAGTCATACTGTGATGGTCCCCCCATGTACTCATATTGAAAAATAAGTGGTTGGGCATGGGTGCACTCAATCTCTTCCACTTCTGGGGCTGGGCTAGGTGGATGGCCCTGGAAACACATGCTAACAGACTCATCAAAAAGCAGAAGAGACTGCTGCATGATTTGGGGCTCAGATTGCTTGGCTGATTTGCAAGGGGGTGAGGTGAAAGACTGATGGTGGACATCGGCTGCAGGCGCCAACTCTGAACTTTCAGCACAAGACTGGTTGGGAGACAATGTGAAGGAACTGGAGGTACTGTCAGCAACCCAATCTACTACCACCTGTTCTGCTCCTGGCCTCAACATTCGTAGAGCTGGATTAGGCCCAACCAAATACCGCTGCAGGCTCTGTCGCCTACTCACACCTGAGAAAGGTGTTTCACTTGTGCATGTAGTTGGCACAGATCGACCACGTCCTCGCCCTATAACAGGAGCTCCACCAGCAGCACCACGACCGCGGCCACGTCCCTTATTTGACGTTCTTATATTTCTCAAATGTAGGATCTTGCCCTAAATGGGTGATTTTTTAGTACAAAAATAGAACAACACTAGCTAAAGTGTTTATCTCACACCTACAGATATGGAGGAAACAATGCAAACACTGGAGGAAACACTGCAAATTTTTTATTTTTCCCTAAATGGTTGTTTTTAGAATAGCACAATAGAAGAAAAGTATATAAAGGGTGTATCTCACAGTAATATATACAGTCCTGGTGTAATATGCACAGTCCTGGTGTAATATGCAGAGATTCTCCTATATAATTCTCTCCCTATAGCAACAAGCAGGAAGCTTGTACTGAACTATGTAATGCACAGTATCTCACAGGGGACAGATGCAGTGCTGTTGTAATATGCAGAGATTCTCCTATATAATTCTCTGCCTATAGCAACAAGCAGGAACCTAGCCCTAAACAATGTACTGGACACACACAGTATATCACAGGTGACAGGTGCAGTGCTGTTGTAATATGCAGAGATTCTCCTATATAATTCTCTGCCTATAGCAACACGCAGGAACCTGTCCCTAAACAATGTACTGGACACACACACACACAGTATATCACAGATGACAGGTGCAGTGCTGGTGAAATATGCAGTCACCTATATACTGCTGTCTCTATAGCAAATAGCAGGAACCTAGCCCTAAACAATGTACTGGACACACACAGTATATCACAGGTGACAGGTGCAGTGCTGGTGAAATATACAGATAGTCACCTATATATTTCTGTCCCTATAGCAAATAGCAGGAACCTGTCCCTAAACAATGTACTGGTAACACACAGTATATCACAGGTGACAGGTGCAGTGCTGGTAAAATATACAGAGAGTCACCTATATATTTCTGTCCCTATAGCAAATAGCAGGAACCTAGCCCTAAACAATGTACCGGACACACAAAGTATATCACAGGTGCAGTGCTGGTGAAATATGCAGAGAGTCACCTATATGTTTCTGTCCCTATAGCAAATAGCAGGAACCTGTCCCTAAACAATGTACTGGACACACACAGTAACATCACAGGTGACAGGCGCAGTGCTGGTGAAATATACAGAGAGTCACCTATATATTTCTGCCCTTATAGCAAATAGCAGGAACCTAGCCCTAAACAATTTCCTGGACACACACAGTATATCACAGGTGACAGGCGCAGTGCTGGTGAAATATACAGAGAGTCACCTATATATTTCTGCCCTTATAGCAAATAGCAGGAACCTAGCCCTAAACAATTTCCTGGACACACACAGCATATCACAGGTGACAGGTGCAGTGCTGGTGAAATATACAGAGAGTCACCTATATATTTCTGTACCTATAGCAAATGGCAGGAACCTGTCCCTAAACAATGTACTGGACACACACAGTAGATCACATGGGACAGGTGCAGTGCTGGTAAAATATACAGAGAGTCACCTATATATTTCTGTCCCTATAGCAAATAGCAGGAACCTGTCCCTATTGCAATGTACTGAACACACACAGTATATCACAGGTGACAGATGCAGTGCTGGTGAAATATGCAGAGAGTCACCTATATATTTCTGTCCCTATAGCAAATAGCAGGAACCTGTCCCTAAACAATGTACTGGACACACACAGTAGATCACAGGTGACAAGTGCAGTGCTGGTGAAATATACAGAGAGTCACCTATATATTTCTGTCCCTATAAAAAATAGCAGGAACCTGTCCCTAAACAATGTACTGGACACACACAGTATATCACAGGTGACAGGTGCAGTGCTGGTGAAATATACAGAGAGTCACCTATATATTTCTGTCCCTTTAGCAAATAGCAGGAACCTGTCCCTAAACCATGTACTGGACACACACAGTATATCACATGGGACAGGCGCAGTGCTGGTGAAATATACAGAGAGTCACCTATATATTTATGTCCCTATAGCAAATAGCAGGTAACTGTCCCTAAACAATGTACTTGACACACACAGTATATCACAGGTGACAGGTGCAGTGCTGGTGAAATATACAGAGAGTCACCTATATATTTCTGTCCCTAAACCATGTACTGGACACACACAGTATATCACATGGGACAGGTGCAGTGCTGGTGAAATATACAGAGAGTCACCAATATATTTATGTCCCTATAGCAAATAGCAGGAACCTGTCCCTAAACAATGTACTGGACACACACAGTATATCACAGGTGACAGGTGCAGTGCTGGTGAAATATACAGAGTGTCACCTATATATTTCTGTCCCTATAGCAAATAGCAGGAACCTGTCCCTAATCAATGTACTGGACAAACACAGTATATCACATGTGACAGGTGCAGTGCTGGTAAAATATACAGAGAGTCACCTATATATTTCTGTCCCTATAGCAAATAGCAGGAACCTAGCCCTAAACAATGGGCCGGACTGGGAATAAAAACCAGCCCTGGAAAAAAAAATTCTTACCAGCCCCACAGCAATATTATACCGTCCAACAGCAAACGTTATTATTTTCTTGATCATGAAAGGGAAAACCATACATTTTAAAGCATATTTGAAGAGTGTATTATATGTAGAGAAGACAGATATGAAAGCACACAGGGGGCAGGAGGGTACAGTACAGGGGGAGAGTAAGGCCCCTTTCACACTTAGTCCTCTTTCACACTTATATGACTTGTCTCATGATTTTGGACTGCAAAATCGTATGACAAGTCATTCTCCATGATTTTCAATGAACACCATTCATACTGGCACGACTTTAAGTCGTACCGACTTCAAAGTAGTCCCTGCACTACTTTGGTCCAACTTCCATGCCAGTTGATGTCCATAGACCTCAATGTTAAACCCTCAAGTAGCATGCAAATCGTACCTGAATAATAAAGACATGATTTCAGTACAACTTTGTAAGCACAAGCAGCTTTTTAACCCTTGTCCCACCCAATCCTTTCAGCATAGTAGCGCCTCTCAAGCAAATTTTTCCACCACACATTCACTTCCTGGTTATTCCCTCAGGAACAATGTGCTCCAAACAGCTAAATAAAGAGACTTCCTCGATAATGAGCAAATCATTCGATTTATCCGTGAGTGCCCAGCTATTTATGATGTTTATCTGGAATTCTGTTAATTTGCACTGAACATTAAAAGAGGATTACTCAAAGCTGGATTAACTCTGTGTGGCAAGACTGGGCACAGATGATAGGAAATCTTATACTCTACATTGTGGGGGTTTACATCCACTTTAACCCCTTCACCACCACCCACCACATCCATTGCTTCATCAATACTATTACTGTTATTATTTCCTGGCACATTCATAGTTCCTGCCGTGTCCACACTCACAGCTGTGCCCACACACACTTCACCTCCAGGCAGACTCTTCTCCATCCAGACAGGACTGTCAGCTAAGCAAGATTGTTGTAATACAGCAACAGGTAAATCAGTGCAGGAGACTTCCATGACTGCTTCCACTTCACATGCTGCACTGTGCTGCTCCCCTCCCCCACCTGCATCAGTCAGCCCAGGTGAGGCTGAAACAGGCTCTTTGGAGCTGGCAGCCATCTTGATTGCAGAACCACAGGTCCCAGCAGTCACAACAGAATCCATTTGCAGGGGGCATGATGCAGATCCATCCACACTGCTCTGGTGGGCTGATGACACTTCTGCCAGGGGTTTTCCCTTCATATCTGCAGAGGATTTCTCCATGGCAGAAACACCAACCACAGCTGGGACACCATTCACTACAGCCGGGACATCGTCCACTACAGCCGGGACACCACTTACTACAGCCGGAGGGGCAGACATGTTGGAAGGCGGCTGCGCAGTGCACTCGGATTTCTCCACCAGTGCTGGTCTGTGACCCCTCTGCTTCTCCACAGCGACTTCTGATGGTTCACCAGCAGACCTGTCTGCCCTTAGGGGTGACTCCATCTGCTGGATGAACTGTAATGTGCCATGTTGACCCTCAACCCCCTGGCTGGTTGCCGCTGGTAATTCCCAAGCCTGACATGGGGGGACAGGCGCAAAAGCAGATGGACCTGGGTTGTCTGTAACCTGCGACTGCTGCTGATCCACAGAACTCACAGAGGCCTGGCTGGCAAATCTCCTTTCATTTTTAAATTTTTAAGCAAACGCTCCACTTTTATCTTTTAATTTCTCCAACAATAAAGATTGTTTCTTCACTTTCTCCTCCATCTCCAGTAACTCTGGCTTCATGGCCGAACGGTTCTTACTCCAGGCCTGGAAATACTTGGCCCTGAAGTTTGTTCAGCTTTCAAACATTTAAGATCGCCCGAAAACAATCAATGATCTTTTGTCTGTATACATCAACAGACATTAACATTCTCACCAGGGCCTGGACCCACAGTCAGATCCTGCACCACCACCTCCTCACTAGGCCCTGTATCATCAGGAGGATCCATCCCAGGGCCTCCCCCAGGATCACGCATTATTCCTGGGCCAAGCTAGCAGGCAAGGCCCAGGCTTGAAAAAAGGCTGGTTCTCTCAGAGAGCACCTTGGGTATGTCCTCCTCCTTCCCACTGACCACCAATGTAAGGAGCATTCTTCCCACTGACCACCAATGTAAGGGACATCCTTACCACTGACCACCAATGTAAGGGACATCCTTACCACTGACCACCAATGTAAGGGACATCCTTACCACAGACCACCAATAGGGATGAGCCGAACACCCCCGCGTTCGGTTCGCACCAGAACGTTCGAACAGACCGCTCGTTCGTGCAAACATTTAGAACCCCATTGAAGTCTATGGGACTCAAATGTTCTAATTCAAAAGCGCTCATTTTAAAGCCCAATACTAAGTTATTGTTGGAAAACATCTTTGAGAACCCGGGTCTTGCCCCAGGGAACATGTATCAATGGAAAAAAAGGTTTTAAAAACGGTAGTTTTTTCTGGAGCAGCGATTTTAATAATGCTTAAAGTGAGAAAAAAAAAGAAAAATTACTTTAAATATCGTACCTGCTGGGTGTCTATAGTAGTGGCACGTGTTTAGAAATGTCCCTGCACAACATGAGATTACTCTCAGAAAAAATTAATTTAATACTGCTTGCGGCTTTAATGTAATGTTTGGTCCCTGCAATATGGATACACATCATTGAGTTTCCCCGCCACCACTCCCCCCAGGTCATTACAAGACCCAGTGCCAATCCTGACATGGCACATTAAAAATGAGAAGCGGGGGGGCGCTGACGACAGTGACATGTCACATTAAAGAAAGTTGAGAAGCGGGGGGAGGGGGTGTTCTGCTGTCGTAAATGACTCAGCCAGCGAGTTTAGAAGCAGGGTGAGGGGGCGAAAATGACTTCTCACCGGGTGGGGCCTCTAGTAATTTGGGGGGCCCTTTGCAGTTTTGCGGGGCCCTAAGCGGCTTGCATAGTGAGCCTATAGCGATGATCGGCCCAGACAAGACCCTTTGGCCCTATATACTTTAAACAGCAGTATACAGGCGGTGCAAACAAGACAAGGACTGTAGGTTTGTTAAGTAGAATCTGAACCATGTCATACTGTAATTGGAGCGCAACAAAGAGCCACATGCAAAGTATTGCATCAAAAACAGGGGCAGAAAAATTGGGCCTTACTGGTGGCGGAGCCCAGAAACAAACATTTTCTTACTAGCTATCAGCAAGATCAGTGAGGAGGAAAAGGATATTCCATCAGCAGCATAACAGGACAGTCACTCAGCATCAGCATAGGCAGTCTCAAAGGGATCTGACATTTCAAAAAAAAATATTCAGTTACATCTGCATCAGATGCTTGGTAGCTGGTGTTGATCCAAGCCTGATTCATTTTGATGAAGGTCAATCGATCGACAGAGTTGGTGGAGAGGCACACCCTATGATCGGTCACAAAGCCTCCAGCAGCACTGGAATGTGCGTTCGGAAAGAACGCTGGATGCAGGGCAAGCCAGTAGCTTAATTGCGTTCTGTGCAAGCTCTGGCCAGTGATCTATCCTCAAGACCCAGTAAGCCAGAGGATTTTCGGTGGGGAAGGTGTTCAAGTCGGATCTTGCCCCTAGGTATTCCCGCACCATGTAAACCAGACGCTGGCGATGGTTGCTGGAACCGGTCAGACCTTGGAGCTGCGGACTAAAAAATTGTCTGAAGGCATCGGTCAGACGGCCACCTTCTCCACTGCTCCTTCTGTGATTTACCGAAGCCTCAGCAACACGTTGTCCAGGACCAGGATTTGGTAATCCCCCAGGATCTGGGAACGCATTGCACAGACCCTTCTGCAAGGCCTCCCGCAGAAGTTTCATCTTCTGCTCCCTCTGCGATAAGATAAGCTCCGCAACCTTATGCCGCGTACACACGATCACTTTTTGCGATGAAAAAAAACGACGTTTTATTTCATGAAAAAAAACGACGTTTTTCAAACTTCATTTTCCAAAACGACGTTGCGTACACACCATCGTTTTTCCCAAAAAGTCTAGCAAAGCGCCGTGACGTCCATCACGTACGACGGAACTATAAAGGGTCATTTCCATGCGGAAGACGGCCTCTTTTGCTGATATCGTGTTGCTGCGTGTTAGTAAAAGTTTGGTGAGAGACGATTCGCGCTTTTCAGTCTTCGTGCTTTAATATCGTTTACTGTCGTACAGTTTGTGCTTTTGGGGTCGTATTTGTGATACAGTGCTTGTTTTCCGATCGTATCTGTTTTGGCAGTGCGTTCTTGTCTACACGTTCCTGTTTTGCAGGTCCGTTCTTCAAAGGCATTTCTGTACTTCAGAGCGGTGTTTTAGTGCGATCTGATTTGACGACCGTTTTCTAGCCATGTTGCGGGTACGTTCTCGTCGCCGAGATCGTGCTGTGCTTCTTGTTAGGATGTGTGCTGCATCCCGGCTCCGGTCCTTGAGGAGGGCGAGAAGGACTTTGTGGGCCAAGGACTGGTTTCTTCGCAGGGACCAGTTCTCTCATATGCCTCTGCTGCGGGAGATCCGAGAAAATAACCCTGATGATTTCAGGAATTTTCTTCGGATGTCTGACCCCGTATTCCAGCAGCTTTTGGCTTCGGTGTCGCCTTATATCACCAGGCAGGACACCGTTATGCGGGAAGCCATCACTGCTGAGCAGCGGCTAGTTGCCACCTTGCGGTACCTGGCAACAGGGAGAAGTCTGCAGGACTTGAAGTTCTCGACGGGCATCTCCCCCCAGGCTCTGGGCCTCATAATTCCCCAGACCTGTTCTGCCATCATTCATGTTCTGCAGGAGGACTATATTAAGGTAAGTGGTGCCCTTTAAATGCACAAACTATGTTTTATTTAGGCTTTTGTATTTGTTTCAATTTGTTTGGTTTTAAACAGTCCCTAATTAACCTGTTTGTGATCTTCTGGTAATGTTCCCTTTCATCTCCATGCATGCTGTATTCATTTTATATTTGCTCCTACATGCATCTTTTGTTTTGCCAACCTGTCCAGGTTTTTTTTTTTTTTTATTTTTTTTTTTTTGTGTCCCAAACCCACCTAGCCTAGTCCCCCTATATTTTGTCCTATATTGTAGTGCTGTCTATAGAAGTCCCTATATCCCCCTATATTTTGTCCTATATTGTAGTGCACGCACAACCCCCCCCCCCTCTTTTTTTTGTAATTGTATAAATTAACATTTATTTTGTATTTAATTTTGTTTAGAGGTCTCAAACTCATTTTGGGCCTCCACTCCCCTTATTTTTTGTAGGATTGTGACCATCAGAGGGTGTGATTAATCTGCTTTAGTGATCCCTTCTTATTTTTCCAATTTTTAACCACTTCCCTGCGGCCGTACGACTATATGCGGCCGCAGGGTGGTTCTAAATCTCTGGTCTGCCGTTTTTTCACGGCAGCCTCTTTCTGTGTTCCCAGCGTGCGCTCCAGAGCGCGCAGCGGGGAACTTGTGTACTGGCCGTGTCCCTTGGACACAGCCAATCACAGCTCGCCGCGAACGGCCAATCAGAGTGGCCGTTTGCAATGCGATCTGTGCAGCCAATGAGAGATGATCTCATATGTAAACATATGAGATCATTTCTCATTGCCGGCTCTCACAATGACAGCGTCCTGTCACTGGAGAGAGCAGACCGATCAGTGTTCCTTATACATGGGGACACAGATCGGTCACCCCCCCTCCCCCCACAGTTAGAACACAATGCAGGATACACATTAACCCCTTCCTCACCCCCTAGTGTTAACCCCTTCCCTGCCAGTCACATTTATACAGTAATTAGTGCATATTTATAGCACTGATTGCAGTATAAATGTGAATGTTGCCAAAAAGGTGTCAAAAGTGTCCGATGTGTCCGCCATGTTGTCGCAGTCGCAATAAAAATTGCAGATCGCCACCATTACTAGTAAAAAAATTAATAACAAATAATAATTCTGTCCCTTATTTTGTAGGTGCTATAGCTTTTGCACAAACCAGTCGCTTATTGCGATTTTTTTTTTTTAACCAAAAATATGTAGAAGAATATGTATCGCCCTAAAATGAATTTTTTATTTTATAGCAACAAGTAAAAAATATTGTTTATTTTTTCAAAATAGTCGTCGTTTTTGGTTTATAGCGCAAAAAATATAAATCGCAGAGGTGACCAAATACCAGCCAAAAGAAAGCTCTATTTGTGGGGAAAAAAGGACGCCAATTTTGTTTGGGAGCCATATCGCACGACCGCGCAATTGTCAGTTAAAGCGAAGCAGTGCCGCAAGCTGAAATTTCACATGGTCAGGAAGGGGGTTTACATGCCCAGTAAGGAAGTGGTTAATAATACTTCAAATTAATGTTTGTTTTTTTGGTATCAAAAAATGTTTTGGGATGTTCTTTTAGGAATGTTTGTTTGATATTTTTATATTTTTTTGGTATCTACAGTTCCCCACCACGCCACAGGAATGGCAGACTGTGGCAGCGGACTTCTCCCGGCGATGGAATTTTCCAAACTGCGGAGGAGCTATTGACGGCAAGCACGTCCGCATCGTGCCACCACCCCATAGTGGATCCCATTATTATAACTACAAGGGGTTCCACAGTGTTGTTCTGATGGCGGTGGTGTCTGCCAATTACGAGTTCTTGTATCTTGATGTTGGGAAAAATGGGCGGATGTCGGACGGTGGTGTCTTTGCCGAGACGGAGTTCGCCCAACGGCTTCTTTCCGAGGACCTGGGATTGCCGCCTGCGGAGGATAATGAAGAGGGTCTGCCCTTCGTTTTTGTTGCAGATGAGGCTTTCGCCTTGGGTCCTCACCTCATGAGGCCATTTCCCCAACGCGCCCTCACCCCTGAGAGGAGGGTGTTTAATTACAGGCTGGCCAGAGCCAGACGGGTGGTGGAAAACGCCTTTGGCATCATGGCCAGCCGTTTCCGGCTATTTCTTACTGCCATAAACATGGCCGAATACAAGTTGAATTATCCAATTACATGCTGCTGCATTTTACACAACTATTTAAAAAGACATTCTTCTTCCTACCTAACCCTTTTGCCTGATGACCCTGTTGACATTCCAGAGGCAGCTCGTGACGCTGCCCATCCCCAATTGGCCCCCCGAAACGCACGTGCTGTGCGTCAGGCATATGTGGACTACTTTATGGGTAGGGGGGCCATTCCAATGCCAGATCTTGGATGAATAATTAAATTTATTTTTTGCCTGAAACAGTCTTTTCTTTGTTCTTTAATTAATTTATAAGGTTTGTGTTTTTATTTTATCTCCTAGGTCAGTGATGGCGACCTTGTCACCCCAGATGTTTTGGAACTACATTTCCCATGATGCTCATGCATTCTGCAGTATAGTGGAGCATCAAGGGAAATGTAGTTTCAAAACATCTGGAGTGCCAAGGTTCGCCATCACGGTCCTAGGTTATCATAGTGCCATGTGTTTGTGATGGACTGAAATAACTATCCCTCATTGTTTAATGTTCTCAGCATACATTTTTTTTAGGTATTTTCTAGGGTTGTCCCGATACCACTTTTTTAGGACCGAGTACAAGTACGGATACTTTTTTTCAAGTAGTCGCCGATCCCGAATACCGATACTTTTTTTTTAAATGTGTCCCCAAATGCAGCCAAGTCCCCCACATATGCAGCCATGTATGTCCCCCATATTGCAGCGATGCGTCCCTCATACCTTTTTAGATATGCTGATGCCGCCTCTGCCGCATACCGCCGTATCCCCCTGCACAATCGCGTAGCGCAGGGGTCTCCAAACTATGGCCCTCCAGTTGTTCAGGAACTACAATTCCCATAATGCTTAGTCGTGTCTGTGAATGTCAGAGTTTTACAATGCCTCATGGGAAATGTAGTTCCGAAACAGCTGGAGGGCCGTAGTTTGGAGATCCTTGGCTTAGCGCATTACAAGCTTTCATTCTAAAAACTTGTAAATGGCCGCGCTTCGTGTTTTAAAACTCCCCTTCTCCGGATGGAGGGATCCGTCCAATCCGGAGAGGGGGAGTGTCAATACACGGCCATTTACAAGTATTCAGAATGAATGCTTGTAATGTAAGCTATGCGATTGTGCAGGGGGATAAGGCGGTATGCGGCGGCGTCAGCATATCTAAAAAGGTATGAGGGACGCATCGCTGCAATATGGGGGGGGAAGTATTCTATTTAGGTATCGGGGGTATTTGCGGGAGTACAAGTACTCCCGCAAATACTCGGCATCGGTATCGGGACAACCCTAGTATTTTATATTAATCATTGAGCTTAAATAACAAGAAACATATTTTACTGTACATTTTTTAATTTTTGCATCTTGAAAAACATAACTTTTTGACATAAAATTTTTTAAAAACATTTTTTTAAGTTACAAAACAAATATTTTTTTTTTTTATTTATTTTTTTATAACATTCCAAAACTAAAATCACTTTTTTTTTTTTTTTTTTTTTACATTATTCAAAAAATAAAATCACTTTTTTTTATATATTTTTTTTTTTACATTATTCAAAATCTAAAATCACAATTTTTTTTTTTTTTTTCATTATTCAAAAAATAAAATCACATTTTTGTTTACATTCAAAAACTAAAATCACTTTTTTTTTTTTTTTTTACATTATTCAAAAAATAAAATCACTTTTTTTTTTTTATTATAAACCAAACCTTTTTCTATTACAAAATAAACACTAAATAAATCAAAACCTACCCAAATAATCTATTAAATTTTTAATTTGTGTCTCCAGCCCTTTTGATTTTTCTACCACTTCTCGTGCAGTGTCCTGGATGTCCTCTAATTGTTCCCTGAAGGACCATATTTCGGACAGCACAAATTTGGCAGTATCCCTGTCCATTGTCGCTGCACGACTTGCTCCTGAAATGTGGGAACAAAAAAGGTATTAAAATTCGCAAAACCTACATGTAGATCATGGGTCTTCAAACTACGGCCCTCCAGTTGTTCAGGAACTACAATTCCCATCATGCCTAGTCATGTCTGTGAATGTCAGTGTGTTACAATGAATGCCTCATGGGATGTGTAGTTCCACAACAGCTGGAGGGCCGTAGTTTGAGGATCCCTGATCTAGATTACCTGGGTATGAGTGTTGTGTAGGAAATTTACCGGATGTGGTGGCAGCGTCATCATCCCTCGGGGGTGGGGCTTCGGAAGTTCCATCCTGCCTTGCTGCTTCACTCCGCCCTACGAGATTGAAGATAGGGGAAAAAAGAAAGGTAAAAGATTATAAAGAGATATGAGTGAGAACTAAAAATACAAGTACAGAGTATATAAACATGTGCAGAATCCACTGCTGAGCAGACTCTCCTTTTTCTGTTTATTGGTCATATTTACTAAGCTTTTCACATCGACTTTAATTTAGGTACAAATCTACATTATAAAAGATCACAAGTGAAGTCACATTACAACAAAAATGGCAAGATTCCTGTTTGGGGACACATGAATTGGTCGTAGGAGTCGTCGTTTGTTCAAATAATAACAAATACAAAGACGTTTTTTGGGAATGATATAGTGTTTATACACTCCTTTTTGTCCATGCGAACTAGGCGCATGATGATATTTAGCACGAAGATTGTCGTTTAGTAGGTCGAAAAACAACGTATAAACGACGACTTCTCCGACCACTTTTTGTGCCCACAAACATACAGTACAACCTGAAATTAAAATCACATGGCACAATTAACAAACACCACAAATGTGTCAAAAAATAAAAAAACTTACTTTTTCCCCGAATCAGCCTCTTGATATGCTGGAGTTGTTCAGGCTCCCTGTTTTTGAGGTCTGACCACCTCTTTCTCAATTGTTCCCGAGTCCTGCGTTGGCCAAATTTTTGATGCAGCCTCCTGATCACCTTCTCCATGATGTTGGCCTTCACCCTGTTTGGATGCAGGTAAGGGCCATGCTTCCCATCGTAATCCTCCCTTTGTAAGATGGTGACCATCTCCACCATCTCTTGGAAGGCCATGTTTGAGGCCTTGTACCTCCGCCGGGATCGTCCGGTTGGCTGGGCCTGGCCTGCCTGATGGCTTGAGCTTGCCATGTTTCTCTCCATCTTGTTCTTGCCTAAAACACACCCACAAAGAAAGATCGAGAAAGGGGCGTGGAAAAGACGAGACCGAACGTCAGGGGCGGGATCTCGTGCATCGCGTCACACGCTCGCGCCGTTTAAAGGGATCCACGCCATTGCAAGCGCCGTTCACAACCTGCGGAACAAGGCGGAAGAGACGATCGGATCATAAGACGGTATGTATCTGGATTATGGACATTACAAATATTGGGGAACAGTGGATTATTGTGTGGGCTAGAAGATATGGGGGGTTCATTGCAAGCGCCGTTCACAACCTGAGGAACAAGGCGGAAGAGACGATCGGATCATAAGACGGTATGTATCTGGATTATGGACATTACAAATATTAGGGAACAGTGGATTATTGTGTGGGCTAGAAGATATGGGGGGTTCATTGCAAGCGCCGTTCACAACCTGAGGAACAAGGCGGAAGAGACGATCGGATCATAAGACGGTATGTATCTGGATTATGGACATTACAAATATTAGGGAACAGTGGATGATTGTGTGGGCTAGAAGATATGGGGGGTGATTTACTTAAAGGAAAAGACACTTTGCACTACAAGTGCACTTGTAAATGCAGTCGCTGGAGACCTTGAGGAGGACATGCAAGGATAAATTTAGAAATAGCATTTTAGCATGCACATCATTGTCTGATACAATCAGCAGAGCTTCCCCTCATTTCTGATCTACCCCTCTCAGATTTATACAAGGATTGCACTTCCAAGTGCACTTTCAGTGCAATTGAAGTGCAGAGTGTATTTTCCTTTCATAAATAACCCCCATGGTGTTTAAAAGCTAATTAGTAGTAGTGGATTGACTGACACTAGGCTTTGTTTTTTGTTTTGTACATGCAGAACTAATGGAGGCCTTTAAGGATCCGGAATTTCTGACAGAATTTATCCAGAGATGGAAGGATCATCCAGTTCTCTGGCAATCCAAAAGCAAAATTAATAAAAACAAAGATGCCCGGAAGAAAGCAAAGGAGGCCCTGCTTGAATATGTAAAAACAAGGGTCCCCAACGCTACATTGGAGACTGTTAAGGCTAAAATCAATTCGCTTCGGGGCACCTACAGGACCCAACGGTCACAAGTCCTGGCCTCAATGAGGTCTGGGGCTGCAGCTGACAGCGTCTACAAGCCTAACCTGTGGTATTATGGTCAGCTGCAGTTCCTGGATGATCACATAGAGTCCAGGCCATCCATGTCTAGCCTTCCCCCAAGGAGACAGTCCAGTGTTCCCTGCAGTCAGCCCTCCAGTGTTCCCTGCAGGCAAGAGCAGGCAAGCTCAGAGGAAGAGCCTGAGTTCATGGAGGAGGCAGATTGTGACCCATGGAGCCAGGTATTGCATTTTCAGATTCATTTTTGTAATGCAAAGTATAATAATGATGAGTAATTTATGTTACAAGTGATTGAAATTATATAAATGTTTGGCCAAAAAATTTGGAACATATCACTAAGCAATAGTGGCAAAACAGAATGGGGACAAGATGCATAAATGCAGAGGTCATAATGAATGTGTGTCATTTTCTTGTACGCCATTAGGTACACCATACAGTGGCCGCAGATGTTAAACACCCTTTTTGCCCATTAACATTTTGTCCACCCTAAAGTAAAAAAACGGTTGGGTAAAGGCCCCCTACTTTGGAATTTCAGTCAACATCAACCCCCCCCCGCCCCCAGCTCCAGGGGGCACATATCTAAAGCTGTGTAAGGGGCCACAGAATTAGGGATGGAGGGCCTGTGATAAATATATTTTAGCATTCAATTATGATATGTCATTAAGTTAGAAATGTGTGTGATGAATGAAGCCAAAAAATAAAATATGTCCCTTTTTTATTATACACAGGCAGAGCAAAGCCAGGAGGAGGCAGGCCACGCAGGGAGCCAGGGGGAGGCAGGCCACGCAGGGAGACAGGGGGAGGCAGGCCACGCAGGGAGCCAGGGGGAGGCAGGCCACGCAGGGAGCCAGGAGGAGGCAGGCCCCACTGGGAGCCAGGAGGAGGCAGGCCCCAGTGGGAGACAGGAGTCACGCCAGCGTGATTGTATCTCCCAAATCCCTCCTATCCGGAACCCAGCAAAAAGGGCCAGAAGGCTCATGCAGATGGAGGAGGAGACCCAGGCCATGCTCCGTGAAGCAACTTTGGCCATCAGAGAGCAGCCCAGTGAGGAAGAGGGATTCGCTGCGCTGATGGCTGCCAAGCTTAAAAATCTAGAGCTGGGCCAGCGTGTGCGCTGCGAATCCCTTATGTTCCAGGTCATGAGCATGGCCACACTGGGACAGCTCAATGACGATATTGGCATTGGGCTGATTCGCACTCCTGTCCTTACTGCGCTTCCTGGTCCTGCTCCATCTCCAGCCCCTGCTCCTGCTCCATCTCCAGCCCCTGCTCCATCTCCAGCCCCTGCTCCTTCTCCTGCTCCTCCTCTTCCTGAGCCTGCTCTGGCTCCTGGCACGTCGGCTCCAGAAACACAGCCCCTGAGGACTCGGCCTGCAGGGAAGGCTGCAGGGAAGGCTGCAGGGAAGGCTGCAGGGAAGAAGAAGAAGTGAGGAGATGGTGCCCCGAAGCGAATTTTTTTTGGCCTTCACAGCCTTCATTGTTTTCTTGGTGGACCCTTGTGTTTACAACTTCAAGCAGGGTCTCCTTTGTTTTTATCCAGGCTTCTTTGTTTTTATTTGGTTTTGCTTTTGGATTGCCAGATGGTTGTACTTTTTATTTATTTCCCTTTTTAACCTGAATAAAGGTATATTTTGGTTGGTTTGCAAATTTTGACCATGTGTATTTTTTTACAAACAAATATAGAGATTGTTATAGTGAGTAGGCAGACACATTTTAAAAATTAAAACGACATTAAACAAGGAACAACAACCTCCTTGTGGGTAAATTAAACCACAAAAAATAAGCTGCTGTGGTCCACTTCACACCCTCCAAAATCCTTAAAAAAAAATTTTAGTTCAAAACATCTGTTAAAAGATATTACCCCAAAAAAATTACGTGTCCCAAAAAAAAAAAAAAAAAAGGGCCCAAAAAAATAAAAAAGTCAAAAGGTTGACAGAAATATGTCAAACAAGATGAGCCACAACAAACTAGGAGTTTAGGGTAGCTTGGAAATGGTTTAAAAAACATTGTGGCAAATACAGCGCATTGTTTTCTTCATTAGATTTAAAATAACGAATGTGCTTAATCCATTCTAAACAGTAGTTTTACCAGAACGAGCTCTCCCATCTCAGAAATTGCTTCTGAGCACGCGCGGGTTTAAAACGTCATTTTCTATGTCGTTTTGCCCACACACGATCATTTTTTATGACACAAAAAACGACGTTTTGAAAAACGACACAAAAAATTCAAGCATGTTGGAATTTTTTTTTGGTCGTTTTTTTGAAGACAAAAAACGACGTTTTGCCCACACACGATCAATTTAAATGACGTTTTAAAAAACGTCGTTTTTTTTCATCGCAAAAAACGACCGTGTGTACGCGGCATTACTCTTGAAACGTGGATCAAGGAGTTTTGCCAGCCAGTAATGATCCCTCTCCTTGATACCACGAACACAAGGATCCTTACGCAGGCTTTGCAGGATCAGGGAGGCCATGCAGCGTAGGTTTGCTGAGGCATTCAGGGCACAGTCCTCTGGGTCACTGAGGACGACAGGATCCGCAGCCACCTCATCCCAGCCACGTAAAAGTCCATGGGTTCCTTGGGACTGTAAGTGATCCCTTGAAGACTGCTGCTGATGCTGAGTGCTAGGCTCCACCTCCATGCTGCTGATACAATCATTCTCCTCCTCTTCCTCCTCCTCGTCCTCTTCCGGTGTGCTAGGTGGGCAAGCAGGACCACTGTCTGGATAAAGGGGGCCTTAAGAGGTAAGGAAGTCCTCCTCTTCCTCCCTCTGTTCTGCATCAAGGGCCCTGTCCATTATTCCATGTAGCGTGTGCTCCAACATGTGAATAAGAGGGACAGTCTCACTGATGCATGCACTGTCACTGCTCACCATCCTCGTGGCCTCCTTAAATGGTGATAGTGCATGCATCCCTGATCAAGGCAAACTGGCGTGGGGAAAAAAAACAAGCTCCCCTGACCCAGTTCTGCTGCCATATTGGCACAGGTACTCATTGATGGCCCTCTGCTGCGTGTGCAGCCGCTGCAGCATGGCCAATGTAGAGTTCCATCTGGTGGGCATGTCATAGATTAGACGGTTCTTGGGCAGGTTGTATTCCCTTTGGAGGTCTGTCAGCCGAGCAGTGGCATTATTTGACCCCCGGAAATGCACACAGACTTTTCTGGCCTGCTTCAGGACATCCTGTAAGCCCGGCTACCTGCCCAAGAACCGCTGCACCACCAAATTCAGGACATGAGCAAAACAGGGCACATGGGTCAGTTTTCCCTGTCACAGGGCAGAGAGGAAGTTGGTGCCATTGTCGCTAACCACCATTCCAGGCTTAAGCTGGCGTGGCGTCAACCACCTCTGAGCCTGCCCCTGCAGAGCTCACAGAACCTCTGCCCCAGTGTGACTCCTGTCTCCCAAGCACACCAGCTCTAGCACCGCATGGCATCTCTTGGCCTGCATTCCTGCGTAGCCCCTCATACGCCTACGGAGCACGGCTGGTTCTGAGGGGACATCAGCACAGGAAGAGGCCACAGAGGAAGAAGAAGAGGAGGAGGTGGAGGAGAGTGGTGTTCACAACCAGTAGTAGTGTTTTGGAGGCATGGTGGCGGAACAACCTCCAACACTACTATACCTTGCCCTGCGTCCTTCCCAGCTGCCAGCAGAGTCACCCAATGCGCCATGAAAGAGAGGTAACGTCCTTGTCCATGCCTGCTGGACCATGAGTCAGCGGTAAGATGCACCTTACCACTGACCACCCTGTCCAGTGAGGCATGGACATTGCCTTCCACATGCTGGTAGAGAGCCAGAATCGACTTCCGTGAGAAAAAGTGGCATTTGGGTACTTGCCACTGAGGTACTGCACATTCCACAAACTCACAGAAGGGGGCAGAATCTACCAACTGAAAAGGTAGCAGTTAAAGTGCTAGCAATTTCGCTAAGCTAGCATTCAACCGCTGGGCATGTGGATGGCTGGGAGAGTACTTCTTTCGGCGCTGCAGCAGTTGGGGCAGGGAAATTTGTCTGGTACTATCAGTAGATTGCCCGCATGTACTACTAGGTTGTGACACACCTATTTCTACACCTTCAATCCTATCAGTGCAGGCTTCAGAGAGGACTGGGGGTCTAGTGGGGTTGGAGGTCCCAGCTGATGAGGGGCAAGGGGAGGTCAGCTTTGTTCTTTGGTGTGGGTCTTTCTGGTATGCTTGCCAACGAACTGCATGGCAGGTCGACATATGTCTGGTCAAGCATGTGGTGCCCAAGCGGTGATGTTTTGGCCACGCGAGATACGCTTGAGACATACTGTATGTTGCAAATAGCAACGGTGCGATCTGATGCACATGTCTCAAAAAAGGCCCACACCAAAGAACTTTTGCAGTAACGTTGAGACACAGCAGCACCCTGCACAGGCATAGCTCTGCGATGTAATGCAGTTGGTGTGCTACCCTTAAGCTGGCCCCTGGAGGGCATCCTGCCTCTTTGGAGATGTGCCTGTGCCCCGTCGTCCTCCTCCTCCTCCTCTTCCTATCAGGCACCCACACAGAGTCAGTGACCTCATCATCCCCTCTCTCATCACTCTCGAAAACCTGGCAGTATGCTCCAGCTGGGGGAACATCACTGCCAGATTGCTGTCCCTCTCGGGCACCCCCGCTCTCTTGGGATCACATCAATGCCTTCCTCTGTGTTCCATTATCGGAGCCTTCAAAACGCTGCGCATCTTCATGCAGTATGTACCCAACACTGTGTTGAAACTGTGGGGAAACAGTTCAGGGGACTCCTCAGGACATGGTGGGACTAGGGAAGGATTGTGTGATGCCATTGTGCAGAGGGAAGAGGACGCCTTGCCAGCTGCTTTGCCAGACAAACTAAGCTCAGCCTGGGTGAGAGAGGATGAGGAGGATGAGGACAGCTTGGTCATCCACTCTACTAATTTCTCTGCATGTTAAGGCTCAACACGGCCAGCTCCTGAAAAGAAGGACGAGCGGCCACGGCCACGTGCTGAAGAGGATGCACCGTGTCCACCACCAGCGTTGTCTCTAGATGCAGAGCCTGCTTGCCCTCGTGACTCTCTGCCTCTCTTTGTTGTCCTTCCAGACATTTTAATGGCCTGCACAGGACAAAATCAGTACACACACCTCGTACCTTTAGGTACAAACTGGAGCAGTAACACAAAGGCCGTTTAGGTGCAACTGAACAGCACAAGTGCAGTAACACCAAGTATGCTTAGGTGCTAATAAACAGCAGAAGTGCAGTAACAAAAAGTATGTTTAGGTGCTAATAAACAGCACAAGTGCAGTAACACAAAGGACGTTTAGGTGCTATTAAACAGCACACGTTCAGTAACAGCAACTGCGTTTAGGTGCTATTAAACAGCAAACGTGCAGTAACAGCAACTGCGTTTAGGTGCTATTAAACAACACACGTCTGAGGTTCAGAAGGCTATTCAGTCCTTTCCACCGGGCAGAGCGCCTGGGCCAGATGGGCTCCCACTAGACTTTTATAGAGCCCATGTAGGCCTTTTGGCCCCCCTGCTAGCACAGCTATACACCACGTGCCTATCTGAGGGCAGCCTCCCCACGTCCATGTACCATGCCCACCTGACGTTGATATATAAACCCCCAAAGGATCCCACCGCATGCGCCTCCTACCGTCCGATTGCATTGTTAAACACGGACTTTAAAATCCTTACCAAGCTACTGGCCCTCCGACTATATCCCATGCTGCCCACGGTAATAGACCCCGACCAGACCGGTTTCATGCCCGGGAGGTCAACAGACGTTAACCTTAGGAGGCTCTTTAATAACATCCATGCCCAACACATTAATACAGGAACGAGGACTGTGGCCTCGTTAGACGTTGAAAAGGCTTTCGACACTGTCGAGTGGCCCTTTCTGTGGGAAACTTTGCGCAGGATGAGTTTCCCCTACTCTTAATAGAGTGGCTTCAAGTGATCTACAAGGCCCCCACCTCGTCGGTGCGTTTGGGTGGTGGCTTATCCACCCCCTTTCGGCTTTCTCGTGGCACTAGACAGGGTTGCCCTCTCTCTCCGGCCCTATTCGCTCTTACCATTGAACCAGTGGCGGAGGCTCTCTGCACTTCGCCACATATCAAGGGTCTCCGAGTGGGTCTGCTGGAGGAGAGGGTGGCCTTGTATGCGGACGACATGTTGCTTTTCCTGAACGATGCGGGTCCCTCGTTTTGAACGCGTTCGCCCTGGTCACCGGACTGAAGGGTGAACTGGTCCAAATCTCTTGTTCCCGATAGACCAGGCGGTCAGGTCCACCCCCCCCCCCCCGATAACCCCTTATGCTGGGTTGATACTTTTAGGTACCTGGGCATGCATGTATCACCTTTGGCCTCCGACTTTATCCCACTTAACCTCTCTCCAGTCCTGGTGGAGGCCCAATCTAAGTTTAAGACATGGAGCAACCTCCCTCTGTCGGTATGGGGAGGATGAATCTTCTCAAAATGAAAGTCGTCCCCAAGCTTGTCTATCTCTTTTGCCACTCCCCGCAATGGGTGCCCAGGTCCTTTTTCAATAAATTAAACCAAATTTTCTCCTCCTTTATTTGGGGCCCCTCCCCGCCTAGATACAAACTCACTTCGTTAATGAGGCAGCGGACGCAGGGTGGGATGGCATTCCCAGACTGCTACAGGTATTACCTCGCCACCCAATTGGTGACGGCGGCTTGGTGGTTGAGGCCGGATGGTGCGAATGCCTCCACCGCCCTTGAGGCCTCGGTGGTTGGCTCGCTGGAGGCCCTCCAGCTTTTACTATTTCGAGGCCCCCGCGCGCCTTACCCTTTGACCCCCTCCATGCTTACCACCCTGCGGGCGTGGCGAACCGGCCTTGCCATTGAAAAATGCAAACCCACTGAAATCTCACCTAACGCCTTGAACTGGATAAACCCAAGCCTGTGCTGAAGCCCTTTGCTGAGCTCTCGTCTGAGTTTAATATACCCTCCTACTACCTTTTCAGATACCTTCAGCTGTCGCATGCCTTTTCAGCCCAGTTTCCGCTCTCGTCCTGCGTCGTGGCTCAATCGGAGCTAGAGAGGACTCTTAGATTTGACTGTGATGCTAAACCCACTTCGCGGCTTTACTCCTATCTACTCCTTGTGTCCCTTCCTCCCCTTGACGGGCTACGATCCAGGTGGCAAAGTGACATTCCTACTAGACGCAGATGATTGGGAGGAGAAATGGGACCTCCCCTTCACTACTCTGGTATCAATCTGAGATAGGCTGGTTCAATTTAAAATTGTATATAGGGCATACTTCACCCCATACAGGCTACACAGGATAAACCCCTCGCACTCCCAGGAGTGTTGGAGGTGCGGCGCCTCCCCTGGGGATTTCGCCCACATCTTTTGGCGGTGCCAGGAGGTGGTACACTACTGGGAGGCGGCGTTGGAAACGACTAACAAAATTGCGGAGACGCAATTGCCTTTGAGCATGGAGATTCGTCTCTTAGGAATAATAGAAAATGTTGTCCCCACTTCGACGAAACGCACTCTAGTTAGCTTATTGCTTTTCTACGCTCACAAAAACATTGCCATGCACTGGAAAAAATCTACACCCCCCCTCTCTGACAAAGTGGAGGAGACTGGTGAACACCAGCCTTCCGCTGTATAGAGACACATATGCTAACCGAGGGTGCCCGCAAAATTACGAGAGGGTCAGGCGGGTCTGGCTGGAGGAGGTAAAAACTGCTGGTTAAGGCACGGTTGCTGGGTTGATACCCCCCTTTCCCCCCTATTGCTCCATGACATATCAATCACTTACTTTGTATGTTAAGCTTCTCGGTTTGCATGCACTGCAGCTTCTGTTGTGTTATATGAGCTATTTCACTTTGAATATTGTATGATGTTGAGCTATGTGTGTCTTGTTTATCTTCTTGTTTGTACATGTTTTTTTCTTGTTTAAAACTTTTAATAAAAACAATTTGAAAAAAAAAAAAAAAAAACAACACACGTGCAGTAACAGCAAATGCGTTTAGGTGCTATTAAACAGCAAACGTGCAGTAACAGCAAATGCGTTTAGTTGCTATTAAACAGTACACGTGCAGTAACAGCAACTGTGTTTGGGTGCTATTAAACAGGACAAGTGGAGTAACACTGAGTACGTTTAGGTGTAAACTAAACAGCACACAGGCAATACAACACGTTGGAACACTGCAGCTAGCACAATCTACTGCCTGACAAATAGGAATAGCTGATCTAGCTAAGCTGTACAGTGTATAAATATATGTACAACTCCTAGGGATGTATATATATCCCCTACACACTGTAAATTAAGCTAAACTGACTAGCCTGTCTGCTCTATCTAGCTATCTAAAAAGCTTATCTCTCTGTGAAATGTGAAATAAATCCAAAAAGATTTCAAATATGTTACTGTTACAATCCACAGATTGAATGTGCCCCAAGAAAGCTAGAATAATGTATTATATACAAAAAATATATAAAAATTATATATATATATATATATATATATATATATATATATATATACTGTATATAAAATAAAAACACATATTATATATTATATATATATATATATATATATATATATATATATATATATATTAAGAAAGTCCTTAATAGAGAATTCTTGCAGTAATGCTCAGCTATATTTCCACCTTCACCGCAAATAGTGCCTACACCATCACCGGATAAAATGGCCACTCACCAGATGGACCCAGAAATCTGCCTTTGGTTCATATGGATAACCACTCCCTCTCTCAGGTTTATCAGCAATCACTCCCAATGCTTTGGCTGTAGTCTCGTTCTATATCCACTCATGTAATATACAGTGCCTTGCGAAAGTATACAGCCCTCTTGAACTTTGCGACCTTTCAGGCTTCAAACATAAAGATATAAAACTGTAATTTTTTGTGAAGAATCAACAAGTGGGACACAATCATGAAGTGGAACAAAATTTATTGGATATTTCAAACTTTAACAAATAAAAAACTGAAAAATTGGGTGTGCTAAATTATTCAGCCCCTTTACTTTCAGTGCAGCAAACTCTCTCCAGAAGTTCAGTGAGGATCTCTGAATGATCCAATGTTGACCTAAATGACTAATGATGATAAATAGAATCCACCTGTGTGTAATCAAGCCTCTGTATAAATTCACCTGCACTGTGATAGTCTCAGAGGTCCGTTTAAAGCGCAGAGAGCATCATACAGAACACACCAGGCAGGTCCGAGATACTGTTGTGCAGAAGTTTAAAGTCGGATTTGGATACAAAAAGATTTCCCAAGCTTTAAACATCCCAAGGAGCACTGTGCAAGCGATAATATTGAAATGGGAGTATCAGACCACTGCAAATCTACTAAGACCTGGCCGTCCCTCTAAACTTTCAGCTCATACAAGGAGAAGACTGATTAGAGATGCAGCCAAGAGGCCCATGATCACTCTGGATGAACTGCAGAGATCTACAGCTGAGGTGGGAGACTCTGTCCATAGTACAACAATCAGTCATATACTGCACAAATCTGGTCTTTATGCAAGAGTGGCAAGAAGAAAGCCATTTCTTAAAGATATCCATAAAAAGTGTCATTTAAAGTTTGCCACAAGCCACCTGGGAGACACACCAAACATGTGGAAGAAGGTGCTAAGGTCAGATGAAACCAAAAACCTCACTGAGCTCGAGCCGTTTTGGCGCAATGAGCAAAAATTTCAGTCTCTCGATGTGCAAAACTGATAGGGACATACCCCAAGCGACTTACAGCTGTAATTGCAGCAAAAGGTGGCGCTACAAAGTATTAACTTAAGGGGGCTGAATAATTTTGCACGCCCAATTTTTCAGTTTTTTATTTGTTAAAAAAGTTTGAAATATCCAATAAATTTTGTTCCACTTCATGATTGTGTCCCACTTGTTGATTCTTCACAAAAAATTACAGTTTTATATCTTTATGTTTGAAGCCTGAAATGTGGCAAAAGACCGCAAAGTTCAAGGGGGCCGAATACTTTCGCAAGGCACTGTATAAAACACTATCATGGTGTAGTACATGAAAGAATTTATTTATGATTAAACCATACATTGTTATTCCACTCACATGTAAAAGTGCCTGGGAGCCGGCACTGAGCTAATCCAGCCGTAAATAGGAGTATACAAATATGCGAGTTTGTCCTGGTCCGCAAGTGTGATGCCTCACTTTGTCGCCTACGTTCCAAGCCTCGTTATACTCAGACTGGACATGACGAGCTGGCAATGGACTTGCAGCCTCTATGCATTTCGCAACTAAATGCGTCCTTAGGAAGCATACAGCATGCTTGGCCAATCATCAGCGCGCAATGCCGCAGTGAATTATGGGCCGTTGCGCGTCACTCGAATTGGTGCGAACAACCGGTTTTGTTCGAAATTCGTCGAACGTACGAACAGACGATGTTCGAGTCGAACATACGTTCGAATCGAACAAGGAGCTCATCCCTAACCACCAATGTAAGGAGCATTCTTCCCACTGACCACCAATGTAAGGGACATCTTCCCACTGACCACCAATGTGATGGAGCATTCTTCCCACTGACCACCAATGTAAGGAACATTCTTCTCATTCTTCATTATAGAGGACACAAAAATGAC
Source organism: Rana kukunoris (assembly GCA_029574335.1). Lineage (NCBI taxonomy): Eukaryota > Metazoa > Chordata > Amphibia > Anura > Ranidae > Rana > Rana kukunoris. Next base: position 210,964,122 of record CM056050.1, on the reverse strand, counting down.
CCCGTCTTCACAATTGGCAATGATGGGATGTACCCAATATCGACGTCTTCTTCGCCTCCGCTTCTCCTCCTCTTCTTCCTCATGCACTGCTACTGCTGCAGCAGCAATGACAACTGCGGTGCAGCAAAAGGAATTGCCTCACACCATGTATGTTTTCATTGGTTAATGCCAAAGTTGTGGCAAAGTTGAAGTTGTACTAATCCCAAATCGCGGCCACAAAATCGCCAATGCATAATGTAGCGGAGAGCAATATTAAACTCCACGATCTCCGCTGGTAACCAGGGTAAATCCACAGTCAGCATTGACAAGTAAGGCAATGTCCCAAATCTCCCCCAGTAACCAGACGACACACAGCTCTGAGAGTCAACTGACTTTTTATTCACAGGCTTCCATATTTATATAATTCCCCATGCAAGGGGTTTCCAAACAGCCAAATAGATTTAACAGGGGTAATACAGGGAGGACCAGATGGGGAACTTAACAGTTTGGATAATTCTCCCATCAGGCATTGCTGCACAAGGGAAAAGTCGGTTGATAGCTGGGGTCTGGGGTTATGTGTTGTGGGAGTTCGGTCTAAAACTGCCGAACACTGATTGGGCAACATAAAACTAAGTACTTGAATGCTAGTGGCTTACTGCTGCCAGCATATGAATTACTATGCCCACATAAGACCCAGCAGAATACATAGCATATAATACAGACAACCTTTTGACATGTAACGTCCAGCGTTCCAGAAGTGGCTAGGTTTGCCACAATGCTCCCCCAGAACCAAGCCGGCATACACAGTCTGATCCCAACGGATCGGCTTGGGGATGTCCGGGGGTGTAATTTCACAGATCACTTTTCAAGTTCAGTTTGTCTAGATAACCCGTCGGCATTACCGTTTTGCTTCCCTGGTCGGTAGTGGATTGTAAAGTCAAACGGCTGCAGCGCCAAACTCCAGCGCAGCAGCCGGGCATTGTCTCCCGCCACACGGTTTAGCCACACCAACGGGTTGTGATCTGTGAGTAGCGAAAAAGGTTGTCCATACAAATACGGCTGCAACTTTTTGAGGGCCCACACCACGGCCAGGCATTCCTTCTCAATGGCGGCGTAGCTTACTTCTCGTGGCAATAACTTTCGGCTCAGGTAAGCTACGGGGTGTTCTCCGCCATCGGCTCCCACTTGGCTCAGCACTGCTCCCAATCCAAACATTGAAGCGTCCGTATGGACAAGGAATCTTTTAGTTGGATCAGGAGCAGCAAGTACAGGGGCATTAGTTAGAGCAGTCTTTAGTTGTTGGAATGCCTGATCACACTCTGGGGCCCAGACAACCTGTCGGGGCAGGTTCTTGCGTGTCAAGTCAGTCAAGGGTTTGGCCAGGGCACTATAATTGGGTACGAATTTTCTATAGTACCCCGCAGTACCTAGAAACGCTAGCACTTGGGTTTTCGTCCTGGGGGTGGGCCATTTAGCTATGGCTTCAACTTTAGCTGGTTCGGGTTTCTGTCGCCCGCTCCCCACCCGGTGGCCCAAGTACTGCACTTCAGCCATCCCTATATGACACTTGCTGGGTTTCAGTGTTAACCCTGCCTCTCCAATACGATCTAGAATGGCCCCTATGTGTTGTAGGTGCTCTGTCCAGGTCTGGCTAAATATGGCGATGTCGTCTAAATAGGCACATGCGTATTCCTGGAATCCGTCCAATAACCGATCGACCATCCGCTGAAAAGTTGCCGGAGCGTTCTTCATCCCGAATGGCATGACCCGAAATTGATACAGGCCAAACGGGGTGACAAACGCCGACTTGGGGATGGCCTCCTCGGCCAGTGGAATCTGCCAGTATCCCTTACATAAGTCTATGGTAGTGAGATACCGGCCCCGTGCCATCTTATCCAGCAGCTCGTCTATCCGGGGCATCGGATAGGCATCAGACACCGTTTTGTCATTTAGCCTCCGGTAGTCGACACAGAAACGTGTCGTGCCATCCTTCTTTGGTACCAGCACTACTGGCGATGCCCAGGGGCTATCGGAAGGTTCGATAACCCCTAGCTGCAACATCTTGTCAATCTCAGTCTTCATATGCGTCCTGACTGCTTCAGGGACACGATATGGGGTTTGCCGCATAGGTAGCTGTCCCGGGGTCTCGACTCGGTGAGTGGCCAGCGGAGTGTACCCAGGTAAATTGGAGAAGCTAGCCCCTTTAGCTACAATCAGCTCTTGTACCTGGGCACGCTCCTGAGGGCTTAGCCGCTCCCCCAGCTGAACCCCCTTGGAGGGCTCCGTCTGTCCCTCCTGTTCTAAGAGGTCAGGTAGTGGCAGATTCTCCTGATCCTCCGAGGCGGAAGCGCATATGGCGGCCACGTCCTCTATCCTCTCATGGTATGGTTTGAGCATATTCACGTGGAACATGCGTCTCTCCCCTACCCCTGAGCAGGGGCCAATCACATAGGTGGTATCACATCTCTGTTCCACCACCTGGTATGGGCCTTGCCAGAAGGCCTGCAGCTTGTCTGTGCGGACCGGTTTTAAAATCAAAACCTTTTGTCCCACCTGAAAGCTGCGGTCTCTGGCTCCCCTATCGTACCAGCGGCGCTGACGTTGTTGGGCCGCCCGGAGGTTGGTGCGCACAGCCTGGGTTAGCGCCTCCAGACGGTCCCTGAACTCCAGTACGTAGGATACAATAGGGGTTCCGTCTGGGCTACTCTCCCCCTCCCAATGCTCTCTAATTAGGTCTAGTGGCCCTCGCACCCTTCTCCCAAACAGTAATTCAAAAGGGGAAAACCCTGTTGACTCTTGGGGTACCTCTCTATAAGCGAAGAGCAGATGGGGTAGAAAGCGCTCCCAGTCTTTATGAGCCTCTCCAAATGTACGGAGCATCTGCTTCAGCGTACCATTAAACCTTTCGCATAGACCATTGGACTGGGGGTGGTACGCCGAATTTACTATTGGCTTAATGCCACATATCTTCCATAGTTGTTGGGTTACCTCGGCGGTGAACTGGGTGCCTCTATCGGATATGATTTCTTGGGGAAACCCCACCCTGGAAAATATTTTCATTAAGGCCTCTGCCACAGTTTCGGCATGAATGTTTGTGAGGGCTATAGCCTCGGGGTACCGGGTGGCATAGTCCACTACAGTTAAAATATATCTTTTCCCGGAGGGACTGGGTTTTGGTAAGGGCCCCACTATATCTACGGCCACCCTACTGAAGGGTTCTTCAATAATGGGAAGAGGACATAACTTGGCTTTGTGGCGGTCACCTCGCTTGCCTACTCGCTGGCAAATGTCACAGGAGGTGCAGTATTGCCTCACATCCTTGGAGATCCCTGGCCAGAAGAAAGCGTGGGTCAACCTGTATCGGGTACGTGTCATCCCCAGATGCCCAGACAGGGGAATGTCGTGGGCAATCCGAAGCAGTTCTTGCCTATACTTCTGGGGGATGGTAGAGTACTGGGTGGTCCCGCGGGTCGAGGATAACTCTTGGTTAGGGGCCCATGATGTCTCCTTGCATCAAAATGCTGATCCGCTAATCGAGCCGCTTCGGTTAGGGTGAGAGGTTTCCTGTCTCGCACCCATTCTTGTGCCTCTGGGGACAAACCGTTGAAGAATTGCTCCAACAGCATTAACTGTCTCAATTCCTCCATAGTAGTGGCTTGGCTGGCTTGTATCCACCCTTGGGAAGCTTGGTCCAGCTTGTGTGCCCATTCAGCATGTGAATCCTTCTCTGGTTTGCGCAGGTTTCTAAACTTGCGCCGGTATGCCTCTGGAGTAATGGCGTATCTCTCTAATATCGCTCGCTTCACTTTATCATAATCCTTGCTGTCCTCACTGGGTACAGCGCGATATGCTTCTGCTGCCCGACCTGCCAGCTTGCCTGCTAGCAATGGGACCCATACTGTCCGTTCCAAGTCATGTAAATCACACAGTCTCTCAAAATCCTGTAAATACCCATCAATCTCATCCTTCTCCTCGCAAAACATTTTAAAGGCATGATAGGGAATTTTGGGTTTTACCTGGTTGTAGAGTGACCCAGTAGTGGATTCTGCTCGAGACTGTGTATACTGCGGACTGTGTGCCATCACGTACTCCTGCACATTCGCCATTACCATATGCAGCATGGCATCTGATATAGGCTGTGGCAAAAATTCCAGCCTGGTCCTCATTTCTCTCTGGTAGAGGGTTTCTTCCATGGCTGCTGGTGGTGTAGCGCTGCGGGCTCTGTCTCCCTCCATCAGCTCGGCAGTTAGTACAGCTTTGGATTTGTTGCTGGCTACCTTACCCCTGGCTTCTAGCAGTTCCTTTAATGTCTGCCGCTTTAGCCTAGAATAATCCGTCTCCATTTACATCGGTAGTTCACATTGCACGAATTGCGCTTATCGGCTGTAAGGTTGGATCCCGTCGCTTGCCACCAAATGTAGCGGAGAGCAATATTAAACTCCACGATCTCCGCTGGTAACCAGGGTAAATCCACAGTCAGCATTGACAAGTAAGGCAATGTCCCAAATCTCCCCCAGTAACCAGACGACACACAGCTCTGAGAGTCAACTGACTTTTTATTCACAGGCTTCCATATTTATATAATTCCCCATGCAAGGGGTTTCCAAACAGCCAAATAGATTTAACAGGGGTAATACAGGGAGGACCAGATGGGGAACTTAACAGTTTGGATAATTCTCCCATCAGGCATTGCTGCACAAGGGAAAAGTCGGTTGATAGATGGGGTCTGGGGTTATGTGTTGTGGGAGTTCGGTCTAAAACTGCCGAACACTGATTGGGCAACATAAAACTAAGTACTTGAATGCTAGTGGCTTACTGCTGCCAGCATATGAATTACTATGCCCACATAAGACCCAGCAGAATACATAGCATATAATACAGACAACCTTTTGACATGTAACGTCCAGCGTTCCAGAAGTGGCTAGGTTTGCCACACATTGAAATCGCGGCCGCGAATCGTGGCAAAATCGCGGCCGCAAAATCACGGTAAAATCTGGCGACTTTGAAGTCGTACAAGTGTGAAAGGTGTCTTAGTGGACACAGTACGGGGGGCAGGAGGGTACAGTACAGGGGGAGGGTAAGTGGACACAGTCCAGGGGCAGAAGGGTACAGTACAGGGGAGGGTAAGTGGACACAGTACGGGGGGGCAGAAGGGTACAGTACAGGGGAGGGTAAGTGGACACAGTACGGGGGGGCAGAAGGGTACAGTACAGGGTGAGGTTAAGTGGACACAGTACGGGGTAATTCTGATGTTCCTTCCTTTGAGGATCCATGTCATTCTTTCCTGCTACTGTTTGCTGGCCCCTTCATTTGTTTGTGGTGATATTATTTAACATAATTTCACGATGTGATTAGCCAAATGTGAATTATTGGGGTCTACTTTGTGATTACCCATTTGGCATATTACCTTTCACATTATTGGACATTTTTGTTTTTGTTTCTATTTTTTGTATTTTAATTTTTGTGTACTGTTTTTGGCATTTCAGCCCCTGGATGTCAACCTTCAATGCAATTTGTTATCGGTGGAACTGTTTAATTATAATTTTCACATAATTCCTTTATTGGCGTAGCCTTTACATTTGGATGTAAAGGGACTTTTGTCTATTTACACCTGCCTACCTTCAATCTGACCCAAATGTCCCTTTACACCTACCTACCTTCAATCTAACAAAAATAGAGAGACAATTTTAAAAAAAATTCAATATTTTTTACTTTTTGCTATAATAAATATCCCCCAAAAATATATAAAAAAATTTTTTTTTTCCTCAGTTTAGGCCGATACGTATTCTTCTACCTATTTTTGGTAAAAAAAACGCAATAAGCGTTTATCGGTTGGTTTTCGCAAAATTTATAGCGTTTACAAAATAAGGGATAGTTTTATTGCATTTTTATTAATTAATTTTTTTTTACTACTAATAGCGGCGATCAGCGATTTTTTTCGTGACTGCGACATTATGGCGGACACTTCGGACAATTTTGACACATTTTTGGGACAATTGTCATCTTCACAGCAAAAATTGCATTTAAATTGCATTGTTTACCGTGGAAATGACAGTTGCAGTTTGGGAGTTAACCACAGGTGGCGCTGTAGGGGATGTGTGACCTATGTGTTGTGTTTCAACTGTAGGGGGGTGTGGCTGTAGGTGTGACATCATGGATCGCGTCCCCCTATTTACACACGGCTCTCCCCGTTCTTCCGCTCCAGGGACGGATCGCGATCGGGTCCGCGAATCTCGTTGATGTGCCCAGCCGTGCCATTCTGCCGACGTAAATGTGCAGTAGGCGGTCCTTAAGTGGTTAATAAACAGGGAAACGGGTCCACTGGAACCCTCATGACAGTACAATCATCAGCAGGCACAATAAAAATAAATAAAAAAAGAAGACAGCAATGCACACAGGCCAATTACAACAACAAACAAACAAAATACAAAAACAGATTAGCTTGTACATTGCAGATCCTTTCGACTCATCACAACAGGGGAATCAATCTCTCACGAAACTGTGATGGTCTGGGCGCGCGTCCCCGGGCGCAGCCAGCCTACCCCCTGCCGGGGCGCAGCCAATAACACCCGGCCAGGCAAGCCTGATCCCCCTGTCCCCCCTTCTGCATGTGCGTCGTACTTCGTGTATATAAAGTTGGATTTATTTATTTTTTAAATAACAAACATGTCATACCTACCTCCACTGTGCAGTTTGTTTTGCACTGTGTGGCCCCGATCGTTCACTAGATCACTTTTCACTAAGGTGACCAGGCTACCTGAATTCAACAATACCACAACATCTTTACCATCTAAGCACATTCTACATAAAGGTTTCTCATTTCCCTTTACTGCAGTGCATGTGGTTGCAAAAAGGGACTGTTGTCTCTCTGTCAGAAAGTCACACTGCATGGGTTCATCACCCGCTGGGCAAACCGCTGCTACATGTCCCTCTTCCTGGCAACGGTAACAAATCAATCTCCTGGTCCTCTCCTGTGGGATGGGTCTTCCAGGCCGCTCTCGCCAAACATTAGCAGTAGTCCCGATAATACCTCTAGTTGCTCTTTGGTCCCTCTCTCCACCCCATCCCTTGATGCAGTCTTAACTAAGTGGGGAGGGTCTGGTCTTGGGGTGGAAAGTCTGTGCGTCTCTGGTGGAAGAGGACAAATTCTCTGTTAGGTACCTTTCGTCCAGGTCTACAAGTTTGTCTGCGGTTTCCGGACCATCATGGTTCACCCATTTCTGCAGGGTGTTAGGAAGAGACCTAAGAAATTTGTCCATGACTACTCGCTCCAAAATTTTTGGTCCGGACAGAGTTTCTGGCTGCAGCCATTTCTTAGCCAAATGGATGAGGTCATACATCTGCGACCGAGGTTGCTTCCTCAGCTGATAACTCCAATTGTGGACCCGCTGAGCACGAACATCCAGGGTTACACCAAAACGTGCCAATATTTCCTCTTTTAACCGATCATAGTTTTTTGTGTGTGCAAGCTCCAAATCAAAATATGTCTTTTGGGCTTCTCCAGATAATAGGGGTGCCACTAGTCCAGCCCACTGTTCTTTAGGCCAACTCTTTTTCCGCTGTTCTCTCAAACGTGGTCAGAAACATCTCAGGGTCATCATCTGCAGTCATCTTTGGCAATAAGTGGCTTACCCGAAAAGTTGGTATGTTACTGGCCTGACTCCCAGCCTTGGTCTGCTGTCTCTGAAGCTGTTTCACGATGGCCTCTATTTACTGCTGGTGTCTCTGTGCCAAGCCTGCAATGCTCTCTCGGTGAGCTGCAAGGCTCTCTTGGTGAGCTGCAAGGCTCTCTTAGTGAGCCTGTCGTTGAGCTGCGTGAGCCTGTTGTTGAGCTGCAAGGCTCTGCTGCAAACCTGCATTTGTCTGCTGTTGATTTGCATTTGCTATAGCCAGCTGTTTCAGTATCTCCTCCATTTTGGGTTTACTTTAACTGCCCGCATTCTCCACCATGTGTAAGGGGTTAGCTCGGTAGCGGGGGTGTGTGACCCCCTGGATGGGTTCACTACACACTGAACTATACAGAGAGGCAGCCGAAGACGATTGAAAACAAAGAGTTTGGTTTATTCTTCCATATTGCTAGAAACAAGTGCAAGCATCCAAACAGCATAAACAAAACAAAACCTAATATAAACCCTGGCCACTTGGGGCATCTACCTTCACCACACAGGAACCTATCTATGGAGTCTGGCACAGCCTACTGCTGGGCAGACACTGCTGGTCATACAGCAGAGTAATAATAGTCTTTTTGATTTTTATCACACAGAAAAATCAACAACCACCTCACCTCTTCAGAAGTCTTTCTCACTGCTCTGCTTAACTCAAAAAGCCTCAGGATGCAGCAATCAGTAGTCATCCTTTGGATAACTTAGAGGCCTTAATTGCCTCATTCTGAACAGCTGAAGTTTTCCAACGCCCTAAACCTTTCTGGCTACCTCTGTAGCCGACACCTGGTAGTAATTGGTGTATTGTCTAAACAAGGCAGAAATGTATCTCCCGTCTGTAACAACACCCACAGATTTACCTGACTTCCTGTCACAGTATATAAACAGTAAATGAGGGAGGACAGACCATATTGGCCCCATAAAGAATAATGAAGGGAATCTGGTTACTAAGGATGGAGAGATGGCAAAGGTATGAAATGTATTCTTGGAAAAGAAATTGTCCCGGTGGGGCTTTAAAACAGCTAGGGTTTGAAGAATTATGAGGATGCGACGTGTAAAGTACAACGTTTTATTAAGAAAAAGTTATGACATAAAAGTAAGGAATGAGTTGCGACATGTTGCACAATATAAAAATATCCATACACAGATCATGGGGTAACAATAAAATACATAGCCTGTGAAAGTGACAAGCATTCGTAGTTTCTAACGCGTTTCGACCAAAAGGTCTTCTTCAGAGGATTTTTATTGGTTGCGGCGAAATAAAAAGGTATGGAGTATCCCAAAGCAGAGCTCTCATGTGGTGGTAAAAAGGGAACCGTCCCAACCTACAAATCTCACAGGGCCGAGTCCTCAAACATCGCCACACTCCGAAAAGGGCGCCATCTAAGGGTGGCCGTATGTGACCAAACGAAGAAGCACCTGGAAAAGGTTACCACACTGGAGGAGAGGGGGTGGGCAGAGTGGTGTGTCCTTGATTCTTAAATGGGTAAGGATTGAGGAGAGTTGGCTAACAAGCCAAATCAGTTGTAGCAATATCAAGTTGGAGTATTGGCACCAAAATAAGGATGCTGTAACTCGTGGAGACGTGATCACCAATAAAAATCCTCTGAAGAAGACCTTTTGGTCGAAACGCGTTAGGAACTACGAATGCTTGTCACTTTCACAGGCTATGTATTTTATTGTTACCCCATGATCTGTGTATGGATATTTTTATATTGTGCAACATGTCGCAACTCATTCCTTACTTTTATGTCATAACTTTTTCTTAATAAAACGTACTTTACACGTCGCATCCTCATAATTCTTCAAACCCCAGCTGTTTTAAAGCCCCACCGGGACAATTTCTTTTCCATATATACCGGGGTGTGCAGCCATATCTCTCCACCCACAAGTCTGTCTCTTCTTTTGAAATGTATTCTTCTCCTCAGTCTTCACAAGGGAATCCTATTTTTTACTGACAGTCTACTGACTAGAATGGTACCAGCTGATTGGAGAAAAGCCAATGTAGCACCAATATTTAAAAAAGGGCCAAAATACATCCCTGGGAATTACAGACCAGTTAGCCTAACATGAATAGTATGCAAACTCTTGGAAGGGATGATAAGAGACTATTTACAAGATTTTAGTAATGAAATTGTTATCATTAGCAGTAATCAGCATGGATTCATGAAAAATCATTCTTGCCAAACCAATCTATTAACTTTCTATATGGAGGTGATCTGCCATCTAGATAAAGGAAGGCCTGAAGGCCTGTAGTCGTGGTGTATCTGGATTTTGCAAAAGCATTTGACACAGTTCCCCATGAACGTTTACTGTACAAAATAAGGTCTGTTGGCATGGACCGTAGGGTGAGTACATGGATTGAAAACTTGCTACAAGGGCGAGTTCAGAGGGTAGTGATAAATGAGGAGTACTCAGAATAGTCAGGGGTGGAAAGGTCCGGGCGCGATGTGTTGGCGTCACGCCCGGGTATCCGGAAGTAAACAAAGCCGAAATTGCGGCTAGTAAGCATGAGATCGGTGAATTTTTTTCACAATCTCATGCTTTCCAGCCTGGAGGAGAGATGTGGGGTCTTATTGACTCTGCATCTCTCCTTAAAGAGGACCTGTCACACACTATTTCTATTACAAGGGATGTTTACATTCCTTGTAATAGGAATAAAAGTGATAAAAAAAATGAAATGTAAAAAAAGTGTAAAAAATAAATAAGTAAAAAACAAAATGCCCCTGTCCACAGTAGCTCGAGCTCAGAAGCGAACGCACACGTAAGTCCCGCCCTCATATGTAAACGTCATTCAAACCACACATGTGAGGTATTGCCGTGTGCGTTAGAGCGTGTGCAACAATTCTAGCACTAGCTCCCCTCTGTAACTCTAAACTGGTAACCTAAAAACATTTTTCAAAGCATCGTTTATGGAGATTTTTATGTGCCAGAATAGGCCCGGTATGGAGGTGGGTATAAAAGCCCTGTATTGAAGCTGTTAAAAGTCATTGTGATGTAGAGAAAGTAAATCTTTATAAGGCTAAATGTTCGCTGCTACGCAACAATTTATGTGTGTCAAAAGGTTTTGATTTTAAAAACCACGGAAGCAAACCACTCTTCCTTCCTGTAGTTTCCTATACCCATTGACAAGCAATGCATATGCTGACAGTCACATCATTCATTTGTACCTGACATCATTTGATGCCCAGTACAAATTTACTCTTCCATATTTAGACTTTTTCTACTATACAGTAACACTGGCAATTACAGGTACTCCTCTCAAGCTGCAGGAAGCCAAATTCTCCCATATAACAAACAACACAGAACAGGGGCATGACCGGGGGAGGGGGGTTAGGGGGATCCATGTATTGTGGGGAAGCTATACTGGAGGGTGAGAGCAGAACTGGGAAGAGGGTGGGGGGTAATTGTGCTTTTTGTACTAGGGCGATTTTGGCTTGGGAAAGGAGGTAATTTTTTGTTGTACTTTGTCTGCTGATCTGTCTGTGCTTTTCGCTCTCCTGACCTTCTGCACTAGGGTTGCCATCTCAACCCTTTTTAAAACCCGAACACATATTAATTACACAGATTCTGAGGCTAATTTGATGCAGATAGGGATGACTTGGCAACCCTACCCTCCAGTCGGCGTTATGCAGGTCCAATTCCAAACAGTTTACAAAAAATCCAAAATGTTGTGTATTTTGTAATCTGATGGTGCCCCCATTGACTTCAAAATTTGACCAACCAAGCCTTCGATTTCACCTCATGTTGCTACAGAAAATAAATTCTGTGGCCGGAAATCTTTTTTACTTTCCAAGTCACGGTTAATGCGCATTTCTTTTTTGATTATATTTCTCTCATGATTCTTTCATCGTTGATTAGAAATGCATTTTTTTCTCAAAAAATTTCCAACATGCCTGATTACTCAAATTTGATTCTAATGGTTAAAACTTTGAACAAAAACTCATAATTACGATTTTCAAAATAATTTTTTTTCGGAATTTAAGCTGTGTATGGCCAGCTTTACACACTTCTAACCTCTATGCTCTGTCCCTAAAGATGACCGCCAAAGAAAATAAGTTATCTACAGGCGACAGAAAATGAAAAAGTAGGTTTAAGTCAAAGTGCTGCTGTAGGTTAAATCATGGCCCTTGACAGTTCGTCGGTACCATGGCGGCGGTACCTGGTCACACTACCATACATCATATCCGGCCATCTGGTTGTCTCTCTCCCCGTTTTTTCACATGCCAGCAGCCCCAGTGTCATTCAGTTAATGTTTTTATTATCTTTTAAATAAATAAGCAATATTATGCTATGGGATGTTCCATTTCTTGCTTATACCCCATCTGCAACTCTGAGAAGAGCAGGTTCCAGAGCACATATCCAGGCTTGTACTGACATGCCAGCAGGAATTAAAACTGCAACAAGCGATAATTGACTTTCGTTTTCATTAAAAGAGTCAATTACATCTGCTAAGCATATCTCTATACCAATCACATTGGATGTCACTATCTTTGGTGAAAGATTCTGAACATGAACATAGGAATGACAATTTTTTTTCTGCAATCACTTTCATTAGTGGACTTTATTGCCAACTTAAGACTGGCAATTACAGGTACTCCTCTCAAGCTGCAGGAAGCCAAATTCTCCCATATAACAAACAACACAGAACAGGGGCATGACCGGGGGAGGGGGGTTAGGGGGATCCATGTATTGTGGGGAAGCTATACTGGAGGGTGAGAGCAGAACTGGGAAGAGGGTGGGGGGTAATTGTGCTTTTTGTACTAGGGCGATTTTGGCTTGGGAAAGGAGGTAATTTTTTGTTGTACTTTGTCTGCTGATCTGTGCTTTACGCTCTCCTGACTTCTGCACTAGGGTTGCCATCTCAACCCTTTAAACCCGAACACATATTAATTACACAGATTCTGAGGCTAATTTGATGCAGATAGGGATGACTTGGCAACCCTACCCTCCAGTCGGCGTTATGCAGGTCCAATTCCAAACAGTTTACAAAAAATCCAAAATGTTGTGTATTTTGTAATCTGATGGTGCCCCCATTGACTTCAAAATTTGACCAACCAAGCCTTCGATTTCACCTCATGTTGCTACAGAAAATAAATTCTGTGGCCGGAAATCTTTTTTACTTTCCAAGTCACGGTTAATGCGCATTTCTTTTTTGATTATATTTCTCTCATGATTCTTTCATCGTTGATTAGAAATGCATTTTTTTCTCAAAAAATTTCCAACATGCCTGATTACTCAAATTTGATTCTAATGGTTAAAACTTTGAACAAAAACTCATAATTACGATTTTCAAAATAATTTTTTTTCGGAATTTAAGCTGTGTATGGCCAGCTTTACACACTTCTAACCTCTATGCTCTGTCCCTAAAGATGACCGCCAAAGAAAATAAGTTATCTACAGGCGACAGAAAATGAAAAAGTAGGTTTAAGTCAAAGTGCTGCTGTAGGTTAAATCATGGCCCTTGACAGTTCGTCGGTACCATGGCGGCGGTACCTGGTCACACTACCATACATCATATCCGGCCATCTGGTTGTCTCTCTCCCCGTTTTTTCACATGCCAGCAGCCCCAGTGTCATTCAGTTAATGTTTTTATTATCTTTTAAATAAATAAGCAATATTATGCTATGGATGTTCCATTTCTTGCTTATACCCCATCTGCAACTCTGAGAAGGCAGGTTCCAGAGCACATATCCAGGCTGTACTGACATGCCAGCAGGAATTAAACTGCACAAGCGATAATTGACTTTCGTTTTCATTAAAAGAGTCAATTACATCTGCTAAGCATATCTCTATACCAATCACATTGGATGTCACTATCTTTGGTGAAAGATTCTGAACATGAACATAGGAATGACAATTTTTTTTCTGCAATCACTTTCATTAGTGGACTTTATTGCCAACTTTCAATCGCAATTATTCTCGTTATTGGATTTAATTGCCACTTTTGTTCACTTTATTGGGACCGAGTTCATCTTAGCATTTGTATCTAGGACTTATTATAGATATGGATATCACATGAACTATTTCACGAGTGTAAAAATACATTCACTTTAAAAATATTTGGCACAGCGCCCCCTATATTCCTTATCAATTCTGTACACGTGTTTACACTCCATCAGGGGAGCAGCGTATTTGTTATTGTGACACATTTATTATATATTTTCTTTGGCACAGAGTTTTACAAATTTTGTTTCTTCCATAGCCTAGACTTTCTACGAAGCAGAGTCATTCCTCAAGTGTAAGGGAATGTGTTAATTTCCAAAATCTTAAAATCAAGGACTTTGCTGCTGTAACTTTCTAGTCAGGGCCCTTTTGTACTTTTTCATGGAAAAATTAGAGGTATGCAAAAGGCAACAGGCTGTAGACAGAGGAATTGTGCTGTTCTGCCTTTCTCCTGAACAATTGGTGGGTAGTGGCAGACATTGCAACTGCCGGGCTGCTTACTGGCTCCCGCTGTGTCCAATCACAACAGGAGCGGATTGCCGGCAGGCACACGCGCCCCAAACCCAGAAGTGTCAGATCATGTACTAGGTATGTGATCTGGCACAGAGCGGCTGCTCTGCTGCAGGAAATGTACGTGGGGCGGCCACTAAGCGGTTAAAAAAGGTGCAAGGAGATTTTTTCCTGCAGGAAAACACAGGAACAGCAGAATGGCACGCAGAGCCGCACAAATGTGAAACTAGTCTTATCCTTTTTAATATTTTGCTGATGTAAGTGTAGCACTACCCCCGGAGGAGCTGCTGGTTTGTTTTGGGTGGCACATTTACCTTGTGGCTCTCCGAATTCCTAGGGGTGTATGGTGCATATAGCAGAAGTAAAGGAATGTCCGCAACAGGTGTCTTTTGCTGTGCTCTTAATTACCCAGCCGGGTAAAAACAAACTTGTGGTGAAGAAGGTAGAGTTGAATGAAAAAGGAGAATAGAAAATTCAGGCGTAGCAATAGGGAAACAGTCCGGCTCCCACGTGTAACACTTCTTGTGCCACTTCTGCTTGAGTGGGAATAGCGTACCTATCTCACTGACCTGACAGCCAGAGTATCCTAAAGGTGGATGCCGCACTTGAAGAAGGCCCCAGGACTAATGGTGTCTGCCCTATAAATACCCTCCCCAGCATGCAGAGCGAGGCTCATCCCCCCTGATTGGTTGCTGGGGAAGAGCACCCAAACCTTGACTCCACTGTTGCCATCTACTGCACTGGGGTGGGAAGAACACCCCAGCACAACAGAATGAGCCCACAGCACAAGCAAGCCGAGATAGAGACCCAATTTGAACATTTTAACCAGATCAGAGTTTAACTACACTCTGATCTCCCTCTAAATTTAAATAGCACCGGTACTTTAAAGTAACCAGGCTCTACACAAGGAATTGGTGCACTTAATCTATTCTTTAGATAAATGTACAATGAAACAAGAGACTATCGGGCATTCATATCAGCCCACTTAGAAAATCATGCAGTAAGGAGGAAGTGTCAGTCATCAATGCTGAGTGACTGAAGGGGGGGAGGAGGGGGTTATGATAACAGAACTTCCCAAAGTATGTGTAGTTATGACTGGCAGATTTATCTGCTGTGTGCATTTAACAATGTATAAAACTTAAAATATACTTTTTTATTAATTTCAATCAAAGCAAAGGATTAAATAAAATCAATAAATATGAAAGTGAAGGATTAAAGCAATGATTTGAGGGCTCCATGCTACATGTGGAGCTTTAAAGAATAATTATCTCAGCCAGACCATCTGTAAATGTACATATGGGGCAATGAATAGATGACAAAACAATTGTCGGGCAAAATGAGGAAGAAGAATATGTTCATCATAGCGTGTCAAAAGACAAGTGCTTAGAAGGAGAATTTTACTTGTGGCTTTGGGTGGTGGTTGCAAGCCTCTGCAGTTGTTAAATAAATAGGGAACCATCATATAGGAGATAAGAAATTAAACACAATAATGTTCCTTAAAAATATACAGCAAGACATGAGGCCTAAGAGATAAGCAGCTTAAAGCGGAGGTTTACCCTAAATATACTCTTTCCCATGTGATCAGCATACTGGCGCTGACGCCAGTATGCGTTTTTTTTTTTAAATGCCCCACTTACTGGCACCTGTATAGCCCGTCACGGCTTCCGAAAATACCCGATTTAGGACTCTGGTACTTCCGGCGCAATACGGCGCCTGCGCACAGACCTAGGAGCTGACTGCGCAGGTGCCGTATTTCTCCGAGTCCTATTTCGGCTATTTCGGCTTTTTTCGGAGGGCGTGACGCGCCATAGCCATAGGACTCGGAGAAATACAGCGCCTGCGCAGTCAGCTCCTAGGTCTGTGCGCAGGTGCCGCATTGCGCCAGAAATACCGAGTCCTAAATCGGATATTTTCGGAAGCCGCGACGGGCTATAGCGGTGCCATCCACCGCTGGGGAAATAAATGAAAATTAAAGATTACACAGTAAGTGGAGCAATTAAAAAAAAAAAACACAGCATACTGGCGCTGACGCCAGTATGCTGGATCGCATGGGGCATAGTATATTTAGGGTGAACCACCTCTTTAAAGACTAACCCCATCTTTGCTATCACTTTAAAAGGTTTGGGTCAAGATTGGCCACAAAAAAAAACGATTTCCTTTACCAATACATGTGGCCTCTGTCAGTGCTGTATAATGTGAATGTAGTTGATGCTACTTATAGTATACAGCAGTGTTTCTCAACTCCAGTCCTCAAGGCGCCCCAACAGGTCATGTTTTCAGGCTTTCCATTATTTTACACAGGTGATTTGATCAGTTTCACTGCCTTAGTAATTACCACAGCCGTTTCATCTGAGAGAAATCCTGAAAACATTACCTGTTTGGGTGCCTTGAGGACTGGAGTTGAGAAACACTGGTATACAGCACAGTGTTCGAGCAGCAGTATGTGGACTTCCAGTCCAGTTCCTGGAACAACTTCAAGTCCGGCTGAGAGCTGCTCAGCACATAACGGGAAGACTTGTACTTTATCAAAAATGACTGAGGTGGAGATTGTGACATTATCTGCCTGTAAAAATCAAGCTCTGTAAAAATACAAGGGCTTCTGTGAATGGCCGAGTAGCTCTCCGCCTGACTGGAGTCCGGCGATCGGTCCCCGAGCTGAAGAACGGGGAGAGCCATGTGTAAATACGGCTTCCCCGTTCTTCACTGTGGCAGCATCATTGATCACACTTTTATAGGGATACACAATCGATAATGTCACACCTACAGCCACACACCCCTACAGTTGTAAACACACATTAGGTCACACATAAGCCCTTCAGCGCCCCCTTGTGGTTAACTCCCAAACTGCAAATGTAATTTTCACAACAAAGCATTTTAAATGCATTTTTTGCTGTGAAAATGACAATTGTCCCAAAAATGTGTCAAAATTGTCCGAAGTGTCCGCCATAATCTCGCAGTCACAAAAAATTAGTAGTAAATTTTTTCTTTATAAAAATGCAATAAAACTATCCCCTATTTTGTAAACGCTATAAATTTTGCGCAAACCAACCAATAACCCCTCATTGCGATTTTTTTTACCAAAAATATGTAGAAGAATACGTATCGGCCTAAACTGAGGGAAAAAAAATATTATTTTTAGATATTTTTGGTGGATATTTATTATAGCAAAAAGTAAAAAATATTGTTTTTTTGATTCAGATACACTTAATATTGCGCTGCGTAATCGAAATACTCTACGCTGCCGTATTTTACCAGGCTCTACACCGAATCCTGGTAGATTTTTGCCCGTACGCTACGGCGGCGTAGTCTATTTCTCGCCGCGTAATCGAAATATGCGATTAGGGGACGTGAAGCATTTAAATTAAGCGCGTCCTCGCGGCGATCGAACTGCGCATGCTCCATTCAGAAATTTCCCGCCGTGCATTGCGCGAAATCACGTCGTTACGTCATTCGTTGTTTGAGTAGCGGCGTTTACGAACATTCCTATTCCCGGACGACTCACGTAAAAAATAATAAAAGACGGAAAACGTAGAAATTCGACGCGGGAACGACGGCCATACTTAACATGGGCTGTCTAATATTAGAGCAGCAAAAAGCTGGTATAATTTTACGCAGCGAAAAGATGACTAAAGATGCCGTAAGAGATTGCGATTGAAGATCGTAATTTCGGGGATCGCCGGCAAAAGCTCATTTGCATACCCCGACGTGGAAAACGATGGGAAGTCCACCCAGTGGCTGCAATTTTATTGCAGCGTAGATCCGAAGGCGTACGAACACGTAATCCAGTCGAATTGAAGCACGCAGCCATCTATTCATGGTTTGAGGTTTTCAACTAGCTAGAAAACGCGCGTAATTTGAAAATACTCCAGTCTAACACCAGTAATGACTCTCTGAATCTGGCCTATTGATTTTTTTTTTTCAAAATTGTCGCTCTATTTTTGTTTATAGCGCAAAAAATAAAAACTGCAGAGGTGATCAAATACCACCAAAAGAAAGTTATATTTGTGGGGAAAAAAGGATGTCAATTTTGTTTGGGAGTCACGTCGCACGACCGCGCAATTGTCGGTTAAAGCGACGCAGTGGCGAATCGCAAAACCCGGCCGGGTCTTTTAGCTGACTAAAGGTCCGGGTCTTAAGTGGTTAAAAACCCTGAAAGGACTGGTTGTTCCATTGTTGTGTGAAGAGGTGTACATCTTACCATTTCTTCACATGTGCTTGGTCCTTCCTAAAGGAGACTATAAGATGGGAGCAAGTACAGCAACAGGGATGTAAAGAGTATTTTCACTTTCAATAAGTTTATATTGAAAGTTTATAAAGAAAATTTACAGTTACAGAAAGTTATACACTTGATAGTTATCAAGAAATTAAAAACATACAATAATTGATGTACTCAGGATGCAATGAACAAGTTTTTTTTAAAGTCCAAACTAATAATTGATAGCACAGGTTGCCTAGTCTAGGTTA
The DNA here is from genome assembly GCA_029574335.1 of Rana kukunoris. Lineage (NCBI taxonomy): Eukaryota > Metazoa > Chordata > Amphibia > Anura > Ranidae > Rana > Rana kukunoris. The sequence continues at coordinate 210,945,562 of CM056050.1, read as the reverse complement.
TGGGGGAAGATGGCTCCCGCTGCAGTTGTCAAGGGCTGGATGCTGGGAGGTAGTTATCTTTTGGCAAGATATTGGCAGCAGCATAAATTGTGTCAGGGAAAGGAAGGGACAGGAAGAGGACTAAATAAAGTAAGAACTTGTTTACACTAGCGTTGCTCTTTTAAGAATAATCAGCATTCAGGACGCTCTTCAGGGATATTTGACAGGCAGTGAAGAGGCATTGTATTCATCAGTTACATATATACATATAGTTACATAGACCTGTGTTACTTATTATCAGTAGAGAACTATCAGGTCTTTTCCCTGCCAGATAGAGCTATGCGGTGTGGCAGAACTGTGTAAATGGCAGAACTAGATGGACACACACAAAAAAAAAACCTTTGGCAGTTAAAACAGCTCTCATATGCATTTCCTGTATTTATTATCTTTTTGCCTTCAGATTTAAGACATGCCAGAGCTGCTTTTGTTTATCTAGCATTTTGTGATTTCATCTGATACACATTTTTCTCAGCCAAGCACTGTACTGTTTATCAAAACAATTATTTAAACAATTATTTAATGCTGAGACTGCAAATGCTCCAACCTGGATAATTATTAACAATTTGCAAGAGGAGCTTAAAGTTCACCCTAATAACATGTTACATCTTACACCTGTATTTAGGCTGTAAAATGTAACATGTTTCAGCAGCCAGCCCTCTCACTCTCTGAGCCCCCCCATCCTGTGACAGAGGGAGTGTTTTTTTCTCCTGTGCAGCTGCTGTCACATTTAAAGTGGCCTCAATACACACATCTGCCATCCTTCTATCAGAGATCTGTGAATGAATAAACTACAAGTCCTGTCTTACACCAGGGCAGAGAGATTGCAGTTCTCATGGTAATAAAGAGGATGCTGCTCAGCGCACTCATACTCCATTGACACTTCCTTCAGCTTTCAAACTGAAAGCTCATATGGAGGGAAAGCTGAAGGAGGTGTCTGCAAGTTCCTAACACTGTACCCCCAATCCACTGACTGTGGGCACAATGCTTTGCAGGCTCCTGTGGGGAAAAAGTTCATGTATTCTTGTGAAGTTTCTGTCTTCAGGTGTATTTAGTGGCTGAATTAGGAATGCATGTTTAGAAGAAAAGATTTAAAATTGAAGTGTATGTAAAGACAACAATATGTGGTGAGATGTTAGACAACATTTTTCCGATCTATATCACTCTCCACTATGTCTCTTCATTATCACTAAAACATAAATTAAGGGCAAGTCCAACATTTTTGAGTTGCCATGAAAACAAGAGGCAAGGGGAAATCTTCCAATGGGAACAAATATTTTGGTGACAAATCCGGCTCTGGCTATTCCCCTAATTTTTTGAAAATTTCCTCCCACTTCCTGTTGGGTTCCCAATACAAGAAGTTAAACTTTATATAAAGGCAAAACATAGTTTTGGATAAAGTGGAGAGGGATTAAAACATCTGTCAGTTTTTATTGATGCCTGTACACCCTCTCTTATAGCTCCATTTGGAGGTGTTGTGCCTCTTTTGAAACCAAATCCCTCTGCCCCTCATGCAGCCTCAGTTGGCCCTCTTTTTGTTCTGTTGTGAACATCTCTATACAAAAATTACTATTTTACAACCAAAAGTGTTATGCTGTGCCAAATGTTTTATCTAACCTCTATATTACTACGTTTGTTATTTTAAAAAGTAAAGATAAAAGAAAAAGTTTAGGTAAAAAAAAGGATTTGTTTGGTTTAGCCAATCATTTTCTGCATATTAGTTTTTTGAGGTCATGTATTCAGGGCTGTGAGAGGGATATGTCCTTTCCCATATTGTGTTCCAATAGGTGTCCCTCGTTATCATTTCAGAAAGTTAGGAGTAGGGATGAACCGAACACCCCCCGGTTCAGTTTGTGGCAGAACATGCAAACTGCCAAAAAGTTTGTGTGATCACCGTTAAAGTCTATGGGACAAGAATATGAAAAATCAAAAGTGCTAATTTTAAAGGTTTAAATGCAAGTTATTGTCATAAAAAGTGTTTGGGGGACCTGGGTCCTGCCCCAGGGGTCATGTATCAATGCAAAAAAAAGTTAAAAAAAAATGCATTTTTTTTCGGGATTAGTGATCTTAATAAAGCTTAAAGCGAATCAATAAAAGTGAAATATTCCTTTAAATTTCGAACCTGGGGGGTGTCTATAGTTTGCCTGTAAAGTAACGCATGTTTCCCGTGTTTATAACAGTCTCTGCACAAAATGACATTTCTAAAGAAAAAAAGTAAATTTAAAACTACTAACGGCTATAATGAATTGTCGGGTCCCAGCAATACAGATAAAAGTAATTGAAAAAAAATGCGTGGGGTTCCCCCCAAATTCCATTACCAGGCCCTGCTGTGAAATATTAGATCAAGAATGCCACTGTTAAACTGTTTACCAGGCCCCCCACGAATCCATACCAGACCCTTATCCAAGCACGCAACCTGGCAGGCCGCAGGAAAAGAGGGGGGGCGAGAGAGAGTCCCCCTCCTCCTGAACCGTACAAGACCACGTGCCCTCAACATGGGGAAGATGTCCCCATGTTGATGGGGACAAAAGCCTCATCCCCACAACCCTTGCCGGTAGTTGTGAGAGTCTGCGGATGGGGGGGGGGCTTATCGGAATCTGGAAGCCCCCTTTAACAAAAGAAAACCACCAGATCCCAGCCCCCCTATGTGAATTGGTAAGGGGTACCCTACCATTTCACAAAAAAAGTGTCAACATTTTAAAAATGACAGGAGACGGCTTGGGACAAGTTCTTTATAAAAAAATTAAAATAAAAAAAGATTCCAGCAATGTAATCCATTCTCGATCTCCAGCGATGTAATCCATTCTCAATCTCCAGCAAAGATCTCTAGCGATGATCTCGAGCGGGGAATACGATGCACATGATCCTGCCTCCACCGGAGGCACCTGACGAATGACGCACTGCCAGCCTGACAGCTCTTGTATAGTTGAGGGCGGGGCCAGAGACGCAAGGGGAATCGCCGGGGTTACCCAGTGACGTGTACGGGTGACCCCACCCCCTCTGATGCCACAGGAAACCTGCGTTGCGTCAGAGGGGTGCGGGGTCACCCGTACACGTCACTGGGTAACCCCGGTGATTCCCCTTGCGTCTCTGGCCCCGCCCTCAGCTATACAAGGGCTGTCAATGCTTCATTCGCCAGGTGCCTCTAGTGGAGGCGGGATTGTGTGTGTCGTACCCTCGCTGGAGATCAACGCCGGAGATCGAGAATGGATTACATCGCTGGAGATCGAGAATGGATTAAATCTCTGGAATTGTTTTTAATTTTTTAATAAAGTACTTGTCCCAAGCCATCTCCTGTCGTTTTTAACATTTTAACTTTTTTTGGTGAGCAGGTAGGGGTATAATATACCACGTTACCAATTCACATAGGGGGGCCTGGATCTGGGGGTCCCGACAATTCATTATAGCTGAAGAAATGTAATTTTGTGCATAGACTGTTATAAACACGGAAAACATGCGCTACTTTACAGGCATACTATAGACACCCCCAGGTACGAAATTTAAAGGAATATTTCACTTTTATTGTTTCACTTTAAGCATTAAAATCACTGCTGAAAAAACCTGCAGTTTTTAAATCTTTTTTACATTGATACATGTCCCCTGGGGCAGGACCCAGGTCCCAAAACACTTTTTATGACAATAACTTGCATATTAACCTTTAAAATTGGCACTTTTGATTTCTCCCATAGACTTTTAAAGAGTTTTCCGCAGCTTTTCGAATTTGCCGCGAACACCCCAAATTTTTCGCTGTTTAGCAAACAGCCAATGTTCGAGTCAAACTCATGTTCGACACGAACATAAAGCTCATCCCTAGTATGGATATTAGGGGAACCCCACACCCAAATAAAAAAAAAAGGCATGGGGCTCCCAGGCCCTATATACTCTAAACAGTAGTATACAGGCGGTTCCCAGGTTACAAACAAGATAGGGACTGTAGGTTTGTTCTTAAGTTGAATCTGTTTTTGTAATTTGGAACAGGTACATTTTTTTAAGTGTAGCTCCAGCTAAAACATCTATTTTTAAGCTTTTTGGATAGCATAGGGAAGGGTTATTCTTAGGAAAGGTTTGTTCTTAAGTTGAATCCGTTTTTTTGTAATTTGGAGGTAATTTATCGGGGTATTGCACGCTCTGGCGTATAGTGCGCACCCCTAATGTGGACTCGAAATTCCTGTAAAAAAACATTTTAGTACTTACAGTTTTGGTGTCTTGCGCGGCGTCCATCGGTGGCCTTGTCCGGTCCGGCGCCCGTCTTCGGCTTCAGTGGTGTCCTCCCGGCTTCTCCCGCGCTGTCTCCGAGTCGAATCCCCGCTTACCGCACTCAGTTTGAACGCCTCCGCCGACATATACCGAGTGCAGTACACTCGGGTACATACGGCCAGGCTCGGTTTCGCTAGTGCTCACGCTTTGTGATGTTTATGCGTGAGCACGAGCGAAGCCGAGCCTGGCCGAATGTTCCCGAGTGTACTGCACTCGCTATATGTCGGCGGAGGAGTTCAAACTGAGCGCGGGAAGCGGTTATCGGTGTATATCGCGCACCCACGATTTTCCCCTTATTTTAAGGGGAAAAAAGTGCTCGGTATACGTCGATAAATACGGTACATTTTTTAATTGTAGCTCCAGCTAAAAAATACATTTTTAATCTTTTTGGATAGCATAGGGAAGGGTTATCACCCCTGTAACATTTGTTTTGCTGTCTGTGCTCCTGTTCAGAAGATTTCACCTCACTTTCTGTCCCAATGACAATTGGATTTTAAAAATTTGGGGTTAGTAGGAAAACAAGGATTGGTGATAAAACATCAGTGGAGATACCTTTTTCCCATATTAACTCTTACCAGAGAAAATTTCCCTTCCTAGGGGTATAGTTCCTCTCACTTTCTGTTGTCTCCCTCCATTTGTAAGTCGAATGTTTAAATGTAGGGGTCCGCTTGTATATACTATAGGGCCTGCCCCATATACTCTGCAGAAAATTGAGCCTTAGGTGTTGGTGTTACAGAGTTGCTCGCAGGAACGGGCCCTGCTGTGAAATATTAGATCAAGAATTGTAATTACATGCCACTGTTAAACAGGGGCAGAAAAATTGGGCCTTAGGCCGTGGTGGTGGTGATGGCACGACACTGTAAAGCCTCACAGTTACTCTTGGTGAGCGCATAAACGGGCCCTGCTGTGAAAAATTAGATCAAAAATTGTAATTACACTCATCTGTTAAACAGGGGCAGACAAATTGGGCCTTAGGCAATGGTGGTGGAGGCACAACACTGTAAAGCCTCACAGTTACTCTTGGTGGGCACAGGAACGGGCCCTGCTGTGAAATATTAGATCAAAAATTGTAATTACACGCCCCTGTTATACAGGTGCAGAAAAATTGGGTCTTAGGCAGTGGTGGTGGTGCCACAACACTGTAACCCCACACAGATACTCTTGTTGAGCACAGGAACAGGCCCTGCTGTGAAATATTACCATCAAAATTGTAATTACATGCCCCTGTTAAACAGGGGCAGAAAAATTGTGCCTTAGGCAGTGGTGGTGGTACCCTGAGCGAAAAATATTCTTAGAAGCTAGCATCATCAAGATTGAGGAGGAATAGGATAGTCACTCGGCATAATAGTATAGTTACTCAGCATAGGCAGACTTCAAGGTATCCCACATCCATAGAAAAATCTATCGGTTACATCAGCATCAGGTGCTTGGTAGCTGGTGATCCAAGACTGATTAATTTTTATGAATGTGAGCCGAGCAACAGAGTCTGTGGACAGGCGCAATTTGTGATTGGTTATAAAGCCTCCAGCAGCACTGAATGTGCGTTCAGAAAGAATGCTGGATGCAGGACAGACCAGTAGCTCAATTGCATATTGAGCAAGCTCTGGCCAGTGGTCCATCCTCAAGACCCAGTAACCCAGTGGATGCTCTGTTGGAAAGGTCTCCAAGTTTGACCTTGCCCCTATCTATTCCTGCACCATGTAATAAAGATGCCAGCGATGGTTGCTGTAACAGATCAGACCTTGGCACTGAGGACTGAAGAATTGTCTGAAGGCATCAGTCAGCCGGCCACCTTCTCCACTGCTCTTTCTGTGACTGAACGAAGCCTCAGCAACATGTTGTCCAGCACCAGGAAATTGTAACCTCCCAGGCTCTGGAAAAGCATTGCACAAACCTTTCTTCAAGGCCTCCTGAATATGTTTCATCCTCTGCTCCCTCTGCGAAGGCTGGATAAGTTCTGCAACCTTACCCTTGTAATGTGGATCAAGAAGGGTTGCCAGCCAGTAATGATTCCTCTCCTTGATACCACAAATCCTAGGGTCCTTTCGTAGGCTTTGCAGGAACAGGGAGGCCATGCAGCAAAAGTTTCCAGAGACATTCGATATTGAGTCCTCTGGATCACTAGATCCGCAACCACCTTCTCCCAGCCACAACCGTACAACTTCATGGGTTTCTGGGGACTGAAAACAATCCCTTGAAAACTGGTGTGTTATCCTTCACCTACATGCTGACACAATCCTCCTATTCCTCTTGTTCCTGTGTGTACGGCGGGCCTGCAGGAATAGTATCTGGATAAAGAGGGCCTTTAGAGGTAGTCCTCCTCTTCCGCTATTCTGCCTCAAGTGCCCTGTTCATTATTCCACGAAGCATGTGCTCCAACAGGAAGACAAGAGGGACAGTATCACTGATGCATGCACTGTCACTGCTCACCATCCTCAAATGGTGACAGGACAGTGCATGCATCCTTGATCAGTAGCCACTGGTGTGACGAAAAAAAAGCCAAAGCTCCCCTGACCCTGTCCTGGTGCCATACTCCCACAGGTACTCATTGATGGCCATCTGCTGCGTGTAAAAGCTGCTGTAGCATTGCCAACATTGAGTTCCACCTGGTGGGCATGTCACACATGAGGCAGTTCTTGGGCAGGTTGCATTCCTTTTGAAATTCAGGTAGCCGAGCACTGGCATTATAAAACCAGTGGAAATGACCACAGACCAAATGACTACAGGAGATCCTGTAAGCCCGGGTTCCTTCTCAAGAACCGCTGCACCACTAAATTCAGGACGTGAGCCAAACAGGGAACATGGGTCAAGTGTCCCTGTTGGAGGACAGAGAGGAGGTTGGTGCCATTGTCGCATACAACCATTTCTGGCTGAAGTTGGCGTGGCATCAACCACCTCTGAGTCTGCCCCTGCAGAGCTGACAGAATCTCTGCCCCAGTGTGGCTCCTGTCCCCTAAACAGACCAACTCAAGCACCGCATGGCATCTTTTTGCCCAAGTGCTTGCGTAGCCCCTTGAACGCCTACGGAGCACCACTGGTTTAGAGGACAAATCTGCAGAAGAAGAGGCCATAGAGGAAGAAGAGGAGGGGGTGGAGGAGAGAGCCGTGCCAGAATCATCACTAGCATTTTGGTGGCATGGTGGCGGAACAAGCTCCAACAACACTGAACCCTGTCCTGCATCCTTCCCAGCTGCCAGCAGAGTTACCCAGTGCACTGTGAAATAAAGCCAACGTCCCTGTCCATGCCTGCTGGACCATGAGTCAGCGGTAATATGCACCTTACTGCTGACCGCCCTGTCCAACGAGGCCAAGACATTGCCTTTCACATGCCGGTAGAGAGCCGGAATGGTCTTCCGTGAAAATAAATGGCATTTGGGAACCTTCCACTGCGGTACCGCATATTCCACAAAAGGGGCAGAGTCTACCATCTGAAAAGGCAGCAGTTGCAGTGTTAGTAATTTGGCCAAGCTAGCATTCAGACGCTGAGCATGTGGGTGGCTGGGACTGAATTTCTTTCTACGGTTTAGCAAATGGGGTAGGGAAATTTGCCTGCTAAATTCGGATGGAGGTGTACCGCTAGCAGATTGGCCGCAAGTACTTGGGACACCTATTGCTATACCTAAATTCCTCTCAGTGCAGGTTTCTGTGAGGACTGGAAGGATTGTTTGTTGGAGATTCCAGATGAGGAGCAATGAGAGGTCTGCGTTGTTCTTTGATGTGGGCCTTTTAAGTGCTCTTGCTAACGGACTGCATGGGAGGTCCTCATATGTCTGGTCAAGCATATGGTGCCCAAGCGGCTGCTGTTTTGCCCACTTCAGACATAGGTTGCAAACAGCAACAGTGCGATCTGCTGCACACGTGTCAAAAAAAGGCCCACACCAAAGAACTTTTCAAAATAAGCAGGGAAGCAGCAACACCCTTCACCTGCTTAGCTCTGCGGTGTGATGCAATAGGGTGGCTGCCCTTAAGCTGCCCCCTGGAGGGCATCTTGCCTCGTTGAAGATGTGCCTCCTCCTCTCTTCCATCAGGGACCCAAGTAGAGTCACCCTCTCCCTGCTCGTCACTGGAGCCAACTTGGCAGTATGCTGCAGCAGATATAGGCTACACTAGATGCAGTGTGTGTGTATATGTAAATGCGTTTCCTCAATACTAATGATATCGGGATCACTCTCAAATATGAGGCAAACATGAAAACTATTAACTTTTTGGACTTGGTCATCACGAGAGAGGGAGATGAGTTGTCTACGTCCACTTATTTTAAAACTACGGACAGAAACTCATTTATCCCTCATGATAGTTGTCATCATGCTAGTTGGCTGAAGGCCGTCCCCAAGGGTCAATTTCTCCGGTTGAGGAGAAATTGCAATGATCAGGAGATGTTTCTAAAACAGGCTGAAACCTTGAACAAACAATTTTTGGAAAAGGGTTATAGTCCCTCTTTCTTGACTGAGGCTCTGATATCAGTAACCAACACCAGTAGAGAGGCCATACTGAAAAGTAAATCTATGCCTGCCAAGGTGGACAAATATAGATACCCCTTTGTGACCGATTACTCATGCCAACACGCCACTATAAAGCACATATTGAATAAACACTGGCATGTGCTTAAGAACGATAGAATTTTGAATGACATCTTGCCTGACAAGCCCCAGGTAGTGTTTAGGGGTGCCACATCGTTGAGGAACAAATTGGCCCCCAATGTACTGGATCCACCCAAGATCCTATCCATGTTTTCTTCTGGCCTAAAAGGTTTTTTTAAATGTGGACGCTGTAGGGTGTGTATGGTTAGTAACCATACCCCTAGGAGAACCACTAATTTTTGTTCTAGATACTCTACTAAGGTTCACCAGATCAAATCCTTTATAACGTGCTCTACAGTGGGAGTCATCTACATGATCCAGTGCCCGTGCGGGCTACAATATGTGGGCAGGACTAAACGTCCACTTCACATACGCTTGAACGAACACTTGACTAATATATGCAGTGGGTTCCCTGACCATTCGGTCTCTAAGCATTTCCTAACTACACATAATAAGGACCCAAGTGGCACTATTTTTGTGGGGATTGACAAATACCAAGCCCATTGGAGAGGAAGTGATCTCGTTAGGAGTATTTCCCGCTGTGAGATGACATGGATCCATACTCTCAGATGTTTTGAACCACATGGCCTCAACATAGAGGTGGATGTCAATTGCTTCATAGACAACTCTTGAGGTACCATGTTGGATAGCCAACAATGTGCTGTGTCTCTTTGCCATAGCATTGTATGTATTTTTTCACTCTACTATACCATCCTTGGCCTGCACTATGCAGGATGATATGTTAATCACCCCCCATGAAACTCTTTATCTGCAGGGTCTAAGGGTGTATGGGGTGTATTTATTTTATACTAATTTTCATTGATTGCAATTGAATTTTTGTTATTTGTTATAATTCATGATTGATTATTACCCAGATGTGCCCCATTGTTGCCTTTAAGCGACATATTGTGGCCACATCAGGCAACATGTTCTCTAGATATTATTTATGAGAACACCCATGTTCCAGTCGTCATGTGACATATATCTTGGGCCATAATGTATATCCATTTGTTTAAATCATATTGCTGAAGTGTCCAACATTGTTTGTCAGGTACACACTATATAAACGGCGTTGAGTCGGTTCCACATGGTAACATAGCCCCTTTTGGTGACGTCTCCATAGTTTCCGTTTTTTTAGTATTGCGCTAAGCTCCAGTGCTATTTTAAACAAGTGCCTGTGATTGCGAGCTTTTTTTATTATTTGTTTCTGTCTCCGCACTATTATATGATAGACAGCGGCTACTTATATGAAATTAGCGTATTTTGTTTTTATTTTTAGCTATATATATAACTGTTTTGATTTTTTCTTTGGATAGGGAATACCTGTTCAAACGGTCTTTTCCCTTACTCTGTCCCTTCTCCAAAATGGCGGGGCCACGTCTATGTGTTTTTTTTCTTTGGATAGGGAATACCTGTTCAAACGGCCTTTCCCTCACTTTGTCCCTTCTCCAAAATGGCGGGGCCACGTCTATGTGAAACTGACTCCGCCTGCTGAGGGCTCTTATGCGATGACGTGGTGCGTCGTCCTTATCCCGTGACCAAGTCTTTTGTGAAGACGAAACGTTGGGAGGAGACGTTCCCACGTCATCGCAACTACACGAGGGGACGTACGCGTTCCACAAGCCGGCCGGCATCTTTTATTACACGCCTCGAACCTGCATTTGTTTGTAAGTGCATTCCTTTGGCTTTTTAGAATAAATTTTTTTTACGGATTTACACTATTTTAGTTTTTTTTGCTTCCATGCTGTGACGTATTGACAACTGGTTTCTGACGTGTTGAAGAACAGTGTATTCACCCCTTTGCTGCCTATACTGATCCTAGAGTGGATCCTATTGTCTGGTAAGGGTCAGTGTGTTTATTTGGTGGCGGTACCAGCACTTCCCTTCCTCACAGTTTGTGTTGTTTTTCTTCACGGGTGATTATGACCTATTTCCATGCAGTCTATACTATGAAAAGTCTTCTTTGTGTTTTTTTTCACTGAGGAAAACATCATCATGACGATTTAAAGTGAAGTGTATACATCATCCTTAAGGCTGTTTTTGACCTCAAAAGGGTCATATCATTTGGTAAGGGTCAGTGTGTACTGTGTCCCATGGTGAAGGGTTGCCACTGCCCCGTGTCTACAATTTAGTTAATTTTTCACGGGTGGACAGCATTTACAAACGGTATCACACTATGTATGTTTTTTCTTTTTTTCTTTGGAGTTTTTGCTACACATTGAAATCTACAAGTGCAAGATTGTCGTGACCTGTAATGGGACATTGTTTTCAGCACCTCGCCTGTAAAATCTAGCATCACTGGCTCCACAGATGAACCACTGACCAACACAGAGGACTTCAACTCTTCTTGCTTACGTTTGACTCATTAGGTTCTTTTTTTATTTGATTTTATTTTGTGGACTTTATCAATACCATTTAGGTTTTGTATTCCATACCACTTTTTGTTTGTTTTGTTGGATAACACATTGTGGTATTATCAGGCATTGTCCCACGTCTAGCGCGATTCCTCACCTTCTTCCAGTCTATTTTATGTTGTATAACATTCTTGAATCGCAGCTTCTATATTTTTGTATACATTGGGTATGCGCAATTTTCTTTCCATTTTTCATGTAAATATATATATATATATATTGTGACATAGGGGGTTGTTCGCTCTCATGGTAGATGCGTTTTCATGTAGTGAGTCCACACTAATCAGACGTATATCGTTAAGGGCCTGGTAGCCCATGTTTATATAATGAGGAAAAACAAAACAAAAGTCCACTCAGGAATGGCACGCGCCTCCGGGGGGAGGGTCTGCCTACTCCCAACTCCTGCAGTCCGGCTCCTCTCTCTCGAGTTCACGCACAAAAATACACTTAAAAAAAAAAGAAAAAAAAGGAATGGCACGCAGGGGTTTAAACGATGTTTAGAGGTAACTGAAAATACCAGCCCACCTGGCTATACTTCGACAGCACTGCTGTCATAGGTACTGGTCCCTTAAACCACCAGCTCCTCTAGTCCAACAGTCTTGGATGCATACAGTCTTAAGAGTCCTTAAACACACACAGCTTCAAGCTCTCAATGCAAAGAGCTTCTGGCTCCTTGGACGCACACAGTTTTCAACTTCTTAATGCACACAGCATCTATCTTCACACAGACACACTCACTAGCAGCCACTGCTCCAACTCCACCTTCCTCTCACTCACTGTTCTGACCAGTCCTTCATTATATGAGCTGTGTGCACCTGGGAACACAACCGGCTGGCTTTCTATAAGATCTGGACACAGGGTTGGAGATCCCGTCCCACCCAAGACTCTGAAGCATCTCCAAGCCACAGAGCACCATGCAGAAATAGAAAAATCTGAGAAAACTGCCAAAGCAGTTTTCTTGGTTTTTAAATCTACGCTCTGCACTCAGCCGATATGCAGCCTCTGGGTCCACTTCAATCCCATTTTCATTGGGACAAAGCCTCGCTCTGCCACAATATATATCGGCGTATAACGCGCACAGGCGTATAACACGCACCCTAACTTTAAGAGGGAATTTTCAGGAAAAAAACATTCCACAGCCCACTGCGTATAACACGCAGGCACAGTTTACCCTCTATTTTCAGGGTAAAAGAGTGAGCGTTATATGCCAATAAATACAGTATATATACACACACAGACACAAGACTGACTGTATATATATGAAATACACTGCAGCTGAGCTAACCAAATACCCTGCCTGCTCAGTCTAAATCACACTCTCTCTCTCCACGCCATCACACTACACAGGGCCGACATGCAGACAGTCGTATATAGTGTGGGGCATGGACTTAGTCCCCCTGCCTTTGGCCAATTATGGCTCTCTTAGCTATGGGGGCTGGAATTGGCCAAAGCATGCAGGTTATGGTGCATGCTTTGGCCAATCATCATACAGCAATGCATTATGGGGCGTCAACTTAGACCATGACCTAAGTGGCATTCCCACAGATCCAGGCCTGTATTTATTTCATGCAACATGAGGTGAGCTCAGGAATTTCAGCTTTGCTGAAATAAATTGTTTATTATGATTTTAGTTTATATTGTGTTCTATTAGGGCTTGTTCACACTGTGTGTGGTGACCTACATTTTTTCCTGTACTGGATAAAAGCAGGTCACTGCTAACACACAGAAAACTTTTTTTTTTCTATGAGCCCTACTTACAGCACAGCCCTAGTGTGATGTGCGGTGCACTGTAATTCAGAAAAATGTCTATTTTCCTGTGCTGTATTGGATGGCTACATGTGTCACTACAAAACAGTGCAATACTCCACATTTTTGTACAGTAAGGGCTGTCTTAATGCATGGGCACCGCCGAGGACAGCTTTTTACCAAGTTGTCCAGGGATGGCACAGGACATTATTTAAAGTACTAATAAATATATGTTTAATTCTTTCAACTATTTATACTTACATTCTTGAGAGTAGGTGCATAAATTGGGGCAGGCTGGTAGGGACCCTAGTGCATTACTTTGCCCAGGGGCCCATGATACAATGGTATGAATGAAGTGTCTGCTACAGGGGTTTTAGTCAGACTATTATGTCTTTTCACCCAGTCAGTTGAAGACATGCAAGATATAAAGTGAACGATCAAGTTTTCTGTGCCTACAGTTCGGACCCCCATATTATTTACTGAAAGTGCCAAGATTAAAAATCACTATATACCCGATTGCTGTGCGTTTAGAAAAATACAGGATCTCTATTCTTTAGTAAAAATACAGATAGCTGATGCAAACTAGAACACATTCACCTTTCTGGTTTGCTGATAGGAAACAGGAAGGCAGTTGAGACAACAGTAGAAAAACAATACTGACTTATACAATGTTAATATTTTATAAATATATATATATATATATATATATATATATATATATGTATGTATATATATATATGTATATATATATATATAAGTCGCAAGAAATTCTACGGGTGCTTAGGGGTGCTGAATGAACTGCTGAATAAAATGTTTAAAATGCTATAAAACTGGATAAAACACTCATATTTGTTTGGTGCTCACAGTGCACCAGACTATAACAGCATGCGATTCATTCCATCAACCAGTGAACCTCCTGAGATTTTTGTTACTGCAGTTCCTCGATCTCTGAACGCTGTGAGTTTTATAGCAATAAATATTGGTTATTTTAAGGTTAAAGCACTATGTATAGTGATGTTCTTTCATGTTTATGCGGCTGAGTGGAGGAGAGACTAAAGACAAGGCGGACTTCACATTATTCTTGACTTTATAGCACTGGTTTTGTTTTCTTTTTGTTCTGTGCTATAACACACATGGGCTGATTTACCAAGCCTGTGCGCCAAGACTCATGGTGCACAAGCAGGAGTAAACCTGTTTTTGACATTTACCAAAGAAACACGCTGCCAGTGCAGCGTGTTTCCTCATTTACTAAAGTGCCTAATGCGCCCAGAAGAGGGCGCACAGCACGCCAGTACAGAGCTGGCGTGCGGCATTTAGTAATGTAAACATCGGGGATTCGGGCGGGAGTTTATGAGGGGAGGGAGGGGGGTGATGCAGGGGAAGTGTAGTGACATGTGTTTAAACTTGTGTGGCGGGCCGATTTGAAAGGGAAAGTGACTTTTGGGACCCGATCCCCGTGCCCTTGCAAAGTACGCTAGAACCTCGGAAGGTTCACTTGCATACTGGGCATGCGCAGAGGGAAAAATCGGAGCTCACCGCGCGCCGCTTCAGTACGCCGGGAAATCCTTGGTAAATACCAGGCGGCGTAGCAGTGTTTGCACTGCCTGGAGCGGCGCACGGCAAGCTCCGAGCTGTTCTCGGGCTGCGCTGACACTGAAGGGGAACTCCGCGCCAAATTTCAAATGTGAAACCGGCGCGGCTTCCCCCCCAGGGGTACAATAGGCTCTCCGGCTTGGTCCGGAACGTGAGGGGTTAACCCACGCCAAAATCGGCGTGGGGTTCCCCCCCAGATCCGTACCAAGCCCTCATCCCAGGCATGCAGTCTGGCCGGACAGGAATGGGGGTGGGGACGAGCGAGCGCCCCCCCCCCTCCTGAGCCGTACCAGACCACATGCCCTCGACATGGGGGAGTGTGTGCTTTGGGGGAGGGGGGCGCTGCCCCCCCACCCCAAAGCACTCTTGTCCCCATGTCGATCGGGACAAGAGCCTCTTCCCGACAACCCTAGCCATTGGTTGTCGGGGTATGCGGGCGGGAGCCAATCAGAATCTGGGAGCCCCGTTTAATAAGGTGGCCCCCAGATTTCGGGCCCCCACCCTATGTGAATGAGTATGGGGTACATCGTACCCCTACCCATTCACCTGGTGAACGTTTTCACTTTTGAGGGTCTTCCGCCGCCCCCTTCAAATTCTTCTGCCTGGACGGGGTCGTACATCCCATCCAGGACTTGGACGTGGCGGGCTTCTCGTCGCTGTCTTCTGCCGCTGCCCCCTTCACCACGAAGCTCCGTGCTTGTTTGATGAGGGCAGCGGGCTTCCGTCGTCTTCTCCGGGGCGAGGGTCGTACATCCCACCCCGGATTTCGTCGCCGGGTTCTGCCTGGCTCCTACTAGGGGCCAGGGCTTCTTTTGCCGTCTTCCGCCGGAGGGCGCCACTCTCCGGGCTTCTCGACGTTGTCTTCCGCCGCGGGGGCCAGGCCTTCTTCTTTGCCGCCCCCCTCGATTTTTTCGGCCTGGACGGGGGTCGTACATCCCATCCAGGACTTGGACGTGGCGGGCTTCTCGTCGCCGTCTTCTGCCGCTGCCCCCTTCACCACGAAGCTCCGTGCTTGTTTGATGAGGGCAGCGGGCTTCCGTCGTCTTCTCCGGGGCGAGGGTCGTACATCCCACCCCGGATTTCGTCGCCGTCTTCTGCCGCTGCCCCCTTCACCACGAAGCTCCGTGCTTGTTTGATGAGGGCAGCGGGCTTCCGTCGCAGTCTTCCGCCGCGGGGTGACACTCGCGGGCTTCTTCTTCCATTCGATGTTGACACGGCGAGGTCCGGCGCTGAAATGCCTTCTGAGCGGCGGGCAAGGACTTATATTGGCATTGGGCGTGGGCGTGGTTATGCCAACATGTGACCTTAACCCATGTGACAGTGATGTCACGTCACATCACTGTCACATGGGTTAAGGTCACATGTTGGCATAACCACGCCCACGCCCAATGCCAATATAAGTCCTTGCCCGCCGCTCAGAAGGCATTTCAGCGCCGGACCTCGCCGTGTCAACATCGAATGGAAGAAGAAGCCCGCGAGTGTCACCCCGCGGCGGAAGACTGCGACGGAAGCCCGCTGCCCTCATCAAACAAGCACGGAGCTTCGTGGTGAAGGGGGCAGCGGCAGAAGACGGCGACGAAATCCGGGGTGGGATGTACGACCCTCGCCCCGGAGAAGACGACGGAAGCCCGCTGCCCTCATCAAACAAGCACGGAGCTTCGTGGTGAAGGGGGCAGCGGCAGAAGACGGCGACGAGAAGCCCGCCACGTCCAAGTCCTGGATGGGATGTACGACCCCCGTCCAGGCCGAAAAAATCGAGGGGGGCGGCAAAGAAGAAGGCCTGGCCCCCGCGGCGGAAGACAACGTCGAGAAGCCCGGAGAGTGGCGCCCTCCGGCGGAAGACGGCAAAAGAAGCCCTGGCCCCTAGTAGGAGCCAGGCAGAACCCGGCGACGAAATCCGGGGTGGGATGTACGACCCTCGCCCCGGAGAAGACGACGGAAGCCCGCTGCCCTCATCAAACAAGCACGGAGCTTCGTGGTGAAGGGGGCAGCGGCAGAAGACGGCGACGAGAAGCCCGCCACGTCCAAGTCCTGGATGGGATGTGCGACCCCCGTCCAGGCCGAAAAATTCGAAGGGGGCGGCAAAGAAGAAGGCCTGGCCCCCGCGGCGGAAGACAACGTCGAGAAGCCCGGAGAGTGGCGCCCTCCGGCGGAAGACGGCGAAAGAAGCCCTGGGAGGAGCCAGGCAGAAGCGGAGGAGCCCGAGGTGGGGCGACACCCCCGTTGTTCTCCGCTGTTTTCGGCCGGCCCCCCCGGATGTAAAAGAGCTTCATTTTGGGGTGGGGGCACAGTCGAGCATGGCGGAGAGCATGGGTGGGTGTTTCCCCCCCCCGGCAGAAGACGGCTAGAAGACCGAGGAGTGGCGACGCCCCCGTTGTTCTCCGCCATTTCCGCCGGCCCCCCCCCGATGTAAAAGAGCTTGATTTGGGGTAGGGGGCCTGGCCGAACATGGCGGAGAGCATCGGTGGGTGTCTCTCTCCCCGGCGGAAGGCGGCGGCGAAGACCGGGGGGGGGTAGGTGTACCCCCCCGGCGGAAGGCGAAGACCGAGGAGGGGTTTCGCCCCCGTTGTTCTCCGCCATTTCCGCCGGCCCCCCCCGGATGTAAAAGAGCTTGATTTGGGGTAGGGGGCCTGGCCGAACATGGCCGAGAGCATCGGTGGGTGTCCCCCCCCGGCGGAAGGCGGCGGCGAAGACCGGTGCGGGGCTGGAGCCCCCCCGGCAGAAAACGTCTGGAAGACCGAGGGGCTCCGCCCCCGTTGTTCTCTGCTTTTTTCGGCCGGCCCCCCCCGAATGTGAAAGAGCTCATTTTGGGGTGGGGGCCTGGCTGGACATGGTGGAGATCATCGGTGGGTGTCCCCCCCCGGCAGAAGACGGCGAAGCCCGGGGCCCAATGGGCTGGTGGTGGGGGGTCCCGGCAGAAGACCCCCGGAGCTGACTAATAAATTATTTTTTTCTGTGTGTTTTTTTTGGTGTTTACACTTTTCCACCCGGTGAATGGGTAGGGGTACGATGTACCCCATACTCATTCACATAGGGTGGGGGCCCGAAATCTGGGGGCCCCCTTAATATAGGGGGCTCTCAGATTCTGATAAGCCCCCCGCCCGCATACCCCGACAACCAACGGCCAGGGTTGTCGGGAAGAGGCTCTTGTCCCGATCGACATGGGGACAAGAGTGCTTTGGGGTGGGGGGGCAGTGCCCCCCTCCCCCACAGCACACACTCCCCCATGTCGAGGGCATGTGGTCTGGTACGGCTCAGGAGGGGGGGGGCGCTCGCTCGTCCCCACCCCCATTCCTGTCCGGCCAGACTGCGTGCCTGGGAGAAGGGTTTGGTCTGGATCTGAGGGGGAACCCCACGCCGTTTTTTGGCGTGGGTTTAACCCCTTATGTTCCAGATCAAATCTAAGAGCCTGTTGTGCACCTGAAGGGGGACCCCCACGCCGTTTTTTTTTGTAATTTGGGGTGGAGTTCCCCTTTATCCCGGTCCTGTCAGGGGGGGGGGGGGAATGCCTGCTCGTCTGTCCCTACAATGTATGAACAGCGATCTGTCATTTCCCCTACACAGTCCCACCCCCTTTACAGTTAGAACACACCCAGGTAACATATTCAACCCCTTCCGCGCCCCTAGTGTTAACCCCTTCCCTGCCAGTGTCATTTTTATAGTAAGCAATGCATTTATATACCATTGCTCGCTACAAAAATGCCAAATCTCACAAAAATGTGTCCGCCACAATGTCGCATTAGACAGAAAAAACAATGATAGCCACCATTACTAGTAAAACAAAAAATTATTCCAAAAAAACCCATAAGACCAACCCCTACTTAGAACTTTTGCCCAAACCAATCAAACGCTTATTGTGATTTTTTGCAACCAAAAACATGTCCAAGAATACTTATCGGCCTAAACTGAGGGCAAACATTTTTTGAATATATTTTGGGGGAGATTTATTATAGCAAACAGTAAAAAAGATGTTTTTTTAGTTACCAAATTGTCGCTATATTTTTGGGTCAAGCAAAAATAAGAAAAAACGCAGAGGTGATCAAATACCACCAACAAAAAAAAAAATAAAATTTTTAGGGGGGGGGGGGGGGGGGATGAGGACGCCCAATTTTTTTGGGGGCCACGTCGCACAACCACGCAATTGTCAGTCAAAATGACGCAGTGTTGAAATGCAAAAAATGGCCCCGTCAGTGACCAGTAATATGCTCTGGGGCTCAAGTGGTTACAAATTAAGAATACACTAAAGTTAGCCCAATTTATGGCCATAATGTGAAAGATGATGTTACACCGAGTAAATAGATACCCAACATGTTACACTTTAATATTGCACACACTCATGGAATGGCGCCAAACTTCAGTACTTGAAAATACCCATAGGCAACGCTTTTTTATGTGTTTCAGGTTACCAGTTTAGATTTACAGAGGAGGTCTAGTGCTAAAAGTATTGCTCTCGCTCTAACGTACGCTATGATACCTCACATGTGGGGTTTGAACGGGGGTTCAATATGTGGGCGGGGCTTACACATTTAAGGCCCGCCCCCATATATGGAAACATTCTTCAAACCACACATGTGAGGTATCATAGCGTGCGTAACAGCAAGAGGAATATTTATAGCACTAGACCTCATCTGTAAATCTAAACTGGTAACCGGAAACAATAAAAATGCTGCTTGTTCGCTTCTGACTGCGAGCTACTAGGGACAGGGGCTTTTAAATTATTACTATTTAGGTTTGTTACGTAAAAATTCTATAAGACCTCCCGTTCAGCTTGTAAAGCATCACTTCATGGGGACCCAAAAAAAATTTAACACCTCTAATGCTTTCATCCGCCATTGCAGATTTGATTCTGGTACTGCATTTCGAGTGAACTGGGCATGCTCGAACAGTTAGAAAAAGAAGTTGGAAGTTTCATCCTGAAAATGACTTGCATCTTTCTGAGCATGCTCAGAAAGCTCTTTTTTTGGCTTAGTAATTTAAGGACATCCTTAACAGGTGTAAGCAGTTACAAGTGCACACAAACTAGAGGCTGACATTTCTTCATGTGTTTCCAATTGGTTCATTAGCACACATGTTATAAAAAGCGTGGATACTGCACGTGTCAGCTGCCCCTCAGAGGGGGCAGATTTGCTGGCTGGAAGTAATGGCGGAGTGAAACAGAGATGTTTTGGAGCAAGTTTTGTATTTTTTGATGTTTTCTCTGCTACATAATTTTGCTAAATGTTTCTCAAGATGTTAATGACTAATGTTTTAATCCTGTGGGTCTATCCTGTTATTTCAAAAGCATGATTTATTTTCCAATGACTGTGAAATAAACGTTGGTCTTTTTTGTTTTTAGGTGTTTTTATATATTTTTGGTGTGTTTATTTGTAATTTTTTGTTTTGCTTTCCTTGTTTTGTGGACCAATAAAATTACTTTCAAATTTTGAAGTTTGTTTTGTGATATTTTTTTCCTGCTATGGATTTCAACCGCTGCAGCTGAACTAGTTTGGGCCTAAACCATCAAGTGTGATTTGTCTCTAAGCTCTTTCCTGGTGTGTATGCATGAAATGTTTAGTCACCAGAAAAGGAAGGACAAAGCGGTAAGTATTGTTTCCTAGAACTGATGTCCAGACTGACTTTTTAAAGCACATGTGCAAGATGTAGGAAAAGCTGCAAACAGGGCCTGTTGGAGGGGGGGGGGGGGGGGTGGTGTTTTTTTTTGGACAGGCTTGAAGTGCTGATTTACAGCGCTGTGCTTGAAACTAGCACAAGACAATCCTATTCTAATTGTGGGTTGTTTGAGGGAAGCCAATTGAGTGTTAGAACCCCTGCTAGTGTTTTTAGGTTGGGCTTTGTGTCCCTTTTCCTAAAATTGGCTTCACTTCCTGTCACACAGCTGAACAGGAAGTGAGGTTAAAACCCTACCAATGGTCTTTTCTTCGGGGCACAGGTCAATCTAACTAGTGTCACCATTAAGCAAATTGCACTGCAGTGTACACCCCAAATGATTAGTTACTTTGGGGTTTAGTAAAGGCAAAGCCGCTCTGCAGTAGAAGCGTAGGCAATGAAAATCAGAAGGGAAGCACTGATGGTTTTTACTTCCAATCCCGCCAAGTTTTGAGTTTTCTTCCTTGCTTGTCCACTTGTAGTGCAAAGTGGATTTGCCTTTAGTAAATGGACCCCAAAGTCCAAGATTCCTACTAATTTGGGGTGTACACAGCAAAATGCCATTTCCAAAATGGGAAACTATTTATATTGATCTGTGTGTCCCCAACAAAACATTACTCAGGTGTTTCCCTCACTTCCTGTTTGGCTGTGTGGCAGGAAGTGAATGAATTAAGTAGAAAGTGACAACATTTGTGAGGTGTCTTTACCCTATCAGGGGTGCAGGCATCCCCAAAACAAACAAGAAAATAGTTGATTTAACATTGGGTGGTGTTTGTGGGGGTCCCTAACACACATTCATACATATTAGCAACGCTGGATCCTGGCCTATTGGCATGGTTATATTTTCTTAAGCCTCTCAATAAAATGATCTGAAATTTGGGGTTAAACTGGAACAATAATCATCACTTTTATTTTTTGGATTTCTTTCATTTTGGATAGAGTTGGGGGGGGGGGGGGGTTAGAAGCTCTGTCAGTTTATTTTGTATTATCCCTGTCCGTTTGGGGAGATTGGCCTTCACTTCCTGCCCCATAGCCAAACAGGAAGTGATCGAAAAACTAGGCAAATTAAGGGCCCCCCCAAGGTCCCCCCCCACAGAACTTGTGTGTGTCCCCTGAAAATTCCTGGGTGGGTCATAAAAAAACAGGGTGTGGCCTTGACAGGAAGGGTGGGTCATTTTTCTATTAGGGGGGTGCCAAAATTTGGTCAGGCCTAGGGCAGCACAAAACCTAAATCTCCTACTGCACATTAGGGCTTATTTAGACAGGATCCAATTTACAGCATGTTTTTAGATTGTGGGAGGAAACCCGCACAGGGAGAACATGCAAACTCCAGGCAGATAGTGTCACGGGCGGGATTCGAACCAGCAACCCTTTTGCTGCTAGGTGAACATGCTACACACTACGCTACTGTGCTGAACGAACATGATTGCAGCTGAAAGCATGAGATGTTTTTTTTTTTACCAATTCCATGCTTTCCAGCCTGGAGGACAGATGTGGGGTCTAATTGACCCCGCCTTTCTCTATAAAGAGGACCTGTCACACACTAGTCCTATTACAAGGGATGTTTACATTCCTTGTAATAGGAAGAAAAGTGAAAAATAATACAAACAAAGGGACAAACAAGTGCAAAAATTAAAATATTAAGTAAAAAAATAAAATAACAAAGGAATTTAAATGCTCCTGTCCCTAGTAGCTCGCACTCAGAAGCGAACACGCATGCAAGTCCCACCCACATATGTAAACATCCTTCAAACCCCACATGTGAGGTATCATAGCGTGCGTTAGAGCGAGAGCAATAATGTTAGCACTAGACCTCCTCTGTAACTCAAAAGTGGTAACCTGAGAAAAAAAGTCAAGCGTTGCCTATGGAGATTTTTAATAACGAAGTTTAGCGCCATTCCATGAGTGTGCGCAATATGAAAGCGTGACAAGTTAGGTATCTATTTACTCGGTGTAACATCATCTTTTACCTTATCCCTAAAAATTGGCCTAGCTTTACTGCTTTCTTATTTTGTCATTCATGAAACAGGTTTTTTTTTTGAAAGCCAAAAAAAAAAAAAAACGTTTGAAAATTTTTGGCACAAATACTGTTGGAAATGTGTCCGAAAAAATGGCCGCCACTTTATTCCCTAGGGTGTTTGTTAATAAAATATATATAATGTTTGGGGGTCCTGAGTAAGTTTCAAGGAAGAAAATATAATTGTTACATGAAGGAGAGAAGTGCCAGAATAGGCGCGGTATGGAAGTGGTTAAAGTGCACCAATAAAAGTGAAAAATTCCTTGAAATTTCGTACCATGGGGGGGGGGAGGCAATTAGGGGCGCCATCAGGAATTATGGGGCCCCTTACACAGCTTCAGGCATGGGCCCCCTGGAGCAGAGAATAGGGGGGGGGGTGCCGCCTGATATTAAGAAGGGGGGGGGCTGCCGCAATTTGATAAGCGGGGGGTTCCTTTACTAAAAAATACATATAGAAAAATATATATTAAAAAGGGTGGTAGCCATCCGGGGGCCCTGGGGACCACTGGGCCCTTTAATAAAAAGAAACTTCTGGGCTCTTTAATGAAAAATAAATTACAATATCTACATATATAAAATAATAAAAAAAGGGGGTTGCCTTGGGAGCTCTGGGCCCTTTAATAAAAAATAACTACCAAAAATCTAAAAAAAAAATAACATTGGGTGGGAGCTGTGGTGGCTCAACGTGAATGGCACTGCGCTGACAAGCCGTTCACCTCTGCAGCCAAGGGTTCGGATCCCGGTCTCGGCTACATGTGAATTGAGTTTGGTGGTGTCAGCCCGGCTCCCGGTGGGTGTGCTATGCAAGGTACGCCTGTGCTTAGTATGCCCACCCCCCCCCCCCCAAAAAAAAAAACACCACACTTGCACACACTTTGGCCATGAGGTCTCCTAAAATAAAGGGAGGCGAAGGACCTACAGGGCTGGCTGGGTGGGCTACACTCCTTCATAGGGGGAGTCCCTCTGTCCCATCGGGCTCCCAAGTGTAGCAGGTGGGGTGAGGCCCCCCTCACACCCACCATTGCCACCGGGGGCATGGAGAAGGATGGCGATTGCAAGTCCAGCTCCTCTCTCTCGACTTCACGCACAAAATACACTTTAAAAAAGAAATTAAAGTAAAAAGTAACAAACCTGGGGAAAATGTTTATAACATTTTTAGAAGCAAAAAGGGGGCCCTCTGGGAGCTTTCAAAATTATATTATATATATATATATGTTTAAAAAATAACCAAAAAATATATCATATGTTTTTTTTTTGATTTTTTTGTAAAGGTGGGGGGTTGTCATCTGGAGCCCTGGGGATCTCCGGGCCACTGGGGACCAGGCCACTGGGGACCTCCAGACCCCTAAACCAAAACATTGGCCCTTTAATAACAAAAAATTTGGGGGGTTGCCACCCGGGGCCCTGGGGACCTCCAGACTGCTAAAAAATATTAAATTCCAAAAATTGGCCCTTTAATAAAAAATCCTACAAAAACCAACTAACAAATATATATACAAAAAAAAAAAGAGGGGGGTTACCATCTGGGGCGCTGGGGGGCCTCCAGGCATCTGGGCACCTCCGGACCCCCGGGCCCCTTACAGGTGTACAGGGCCGCCATCATGAATTTTGGGGCCCCTTACACAGCTTCAGGCATGGGCCCCCTGGAGCAGAGAACCGGGGGGGGGGGGTGCTGCCGCATGAAATTGAGAAGCGGGGGGGGGGGGGTGGTGCCACAAATTGAGGAGCGGGGGGCCCTTTACAAAAATTTTGACAGAAATAAGAAATAAAGAAAAATATATATAAAAAAGGGGGGTAGCCATCCGGGGCCCTGGGGACCTCTGTGCTCTTTATCAAATAAAAATAAAAAGAGAGAGAAAATACATATATATATATTTTTTAAATATAACATTTATCGAAAAAAAAGTAAAAAAAACAAGGGGGTAGCCTTCCAGGGCCCTGGGGACCTCTGGGCCCTTTCCTTAAAAAAAAAAAAAAAAATATATTTAAAAAATATATATATATTTTTTTAAATATATATATTTTATTTAAAAAAAAAGGGCTTGCCATCTGGGGCCCTTAGTGGCCTCCGGGCCCCTGGGGACCTTCGGAGCCCTTAACACAAAAAAAAAAAAAAAAAAATTGTTTTTTTTTTGTTTTAGGGTGGTTCCCATCCGGGCCCCTGGGGGCCCCTGGGGGACCCCCGGGCGGTGTAATGCCTGTACCCCCTAATGGCGGCCCTGCAGGTGTACTGCCTGTACCCCCCTGATGGCGGCCCTGGGTGGTAATGTCAGCATGTGAAAAAATGACATTCTGAAGGAAAAAAGCCATTTAAAACTGACTCGCGGCTATAATGAATTGTCAGCTCTTGGAAATTGCAGGAGAATTCATTCATTAAAAACACCAAAAAAAAAGCGTGGGGGTCCCCCC
This sequence comes from Rana kukunoris, assembly GCA_029574335.1. Classification (NCBI taxonomy): domain Eukaryota; kingdom Metazoa; phylum Chordata; class Amphibia; order Anura; family Ranidae; genus Rana; species Rana kukunoris. Next base: position 210,920,867 of record CM056050.1, on the reverse strand, counting down.
AAATTCAATAACCAGACCCTTTAGGTCTGGTATGGATATTAAGGGGAACCCCGCCATCAAATTTTTAAAAAAAATGACGTGGGGTTCCCCCCAAATATCCATAACCAGACCCTTCAGGTCTGGTGTGGAATTTAAGGGGAACTCCACTCCAAATAAAAAAAAAAATGGCGTGGAGTCCCCCCTAAAATCCACACCAGACCCCTTATCCGAGCACGTTGACCTGGCCGGCCCAGCAGAAAAAGAAGAGGGGGGGACAGAGCGCGGCCCCCCCCCTCTCCTGAACCGCACCAGGCCACATGCCCTCAACATTGGGAGGGTGTTTTGGGGTGCCCCCCAAAACACCTTGTCCCCATGTTGATGAGGACAAGGGTCTCTTCCCCACAACCCTTGCCCGGTGGTTGTGGGGGTCTGCGGGCAGGAGGCTTATCGAAATCTGGAAGACCCCTTTAACAAAGGGGCCCCCCAGATCCCGGCCCCCCCCCTGTGTGAAATGGTAATGGGGTACCTTGTACCTCTACCATTTCACGAGAAAAAAAAAGTGTAAAGTGTAAAAAAGACAAGAGCCGGTTTTTGACAAGTCCTTTATTATCTTCTTTCTTCTTTCCTTCGGGTTTCTTTCCTTCCTCCTTCCTTCTTCCTCTGCTTCTGTCTTGGGTCTTCTATTCCCGCATCTTGCCCGGCGTGTTCTTCCATCTTTCTTCCTTCCCGCTGTCCTTCTCGTCCGCATCTTCTTCTCCTTCTTGTTCTTCTTCGCCGGAGGCGGCCGCTTCCAATTGAAATCCCCGCTGTCTGCCGGACCACGCCCCCCCCCTCTGACGCCTCGGGCAAGCTCTTAGGAGTGTGCTGCCAAGTGCGTCAGAGGGGGGGCGTGGTCACATGTGTCAGAGGGCGGGCAATTCAATTTGAAGCTCGTGCGCGGCTTTTTCTTTGCCAGAGTCGCCGCTTCCAATTGAATTGCCCGCTTTCTGGAACATGTGACCACGCCCCCCTCTGACGCACTGGCACCACACGGGGACTTTCCTAAGAGCTTGCCCGTGGGCGTCAGAGGGGGGGGGGCGTGGTCCGGCAGACAGCGGGGATTTCAATTGGAAGCGGCCGCTCCGGCGAAGAAGAAGAAGGAGAAGATGCGGACGAGAAGGACAGGCGGAAGAAGATGGAAGAACACGCCGGGCAAGATGCGGGAATAGAAGACCCAAGACAGAAGCAGAGGAAGAAGAAGGAGGAGGAAGAAGAAACCCGAAGGAAAGAAGAAAGAAGATAATAAAGGACTTGTCAAAAACCGGGGGTCTTGTCTTTTTTACCACATTGACATTTTTTTGAACTGTGAAATGGGGGGGGAGGTGGTACCCCAAATTCACACAGAGGTGGGGGGCCCTTTACAAAAATTTTGACAGAAATAAGGGATCCCGGGGCCCCCAAACCTTTTGTTAAAAAAGGGGGGTAAGCCTTCCGAAAAGAATTAAGATAACATCCTGCGGCAACCCCCCCACAAACGGGGGGGTTGCCATGGGCCCTCGAAGGACCCTTGTCCTTCATCAAATAAAGGTGTTTTGGGGGGCAACCCCAAATAATACATGTTTTCTTTCCAAATATAAAATTTGTTAAAGGGCATTTGGCGGGTGCGGTTCAGGAGAGGGGGGGGGGCCTTCCAGGGCCGCTCTGGGGTCCCCCCTCCTTCTTGGCAGGGACCTGGCCTGGTCCTTGGGCCCTTTCCTTAAAAACGTATTTTATGGGGACTCTTTATTTATTTTTTAAATTATAATAGTGGATATGGATTTTATTAATTAAAAAATAAGGGTTGCCATCTGGGGCCCTTCTGGCCACCGGGCCCCTGGCCCTTAGGACCTTCGGACTCCGGGCCCCTTCATTGTTTTTTTTTAGGCCCCTTGACGTTCGCCCTTAAAACAAAAAAAAAATTACCCCAGGGTGTTTTTTTGAATTTGGGGGGTTCCCCGGTCGGTTTGTGATTTTTTTGGGGGACCCCCGTTTTTTTAATGCCTTTACCTGTACCCCCCTAAGGTTGGCGGCTGCCTGTACCCCACTGATGGCGGCCCGGGCCCTGCTGTTACTGATGGCGGCCCTGGGTGTAATGTCAGCCCATTTGCTTTTTGACATTTCTGAAGGAAAAAAAAAAAAAAGCCACATTTGAAAAAAATTACATTCTGAAAAAAAAAAAGCCGGCAATAACTGACTCGCAGCAATAATGAATTGAATTGTCAGCTCTTGGGAAATTGCAGGAGATGTAAATTCATAACAAAACGAAAAAAAAAAGCGTGGGGGTCCCCCCAAATTCAATAACCAGACCCTTTAGGTCTGGTATGGATATTAAGGGGAACCCCGCCATCAATTTTTAAAAAAAATGACGTGGGGTTCCCCCCAAATATCCATAACCAGACCCTTCGGGTCTGGTGTGGAATTTAAGGGGAACTCCACCCCAAATTTAAAAAAAAAATGGCGTGGAGTCCCCCCTAAAATCCACACCAGACCCCTTATCCGAGCACGTTGACCTGGCCGGCCGCAGAAAGAGGGGGGGACAGAGCGCGGCCCCCCCCCCTCTCCTGAACCGCACCAGGCCACATGCCCTCAACATTGGGAGGGTGTTTTGGGGTGCCCCCCAAAACACCTTGTCCCCATGTTGATGAGGACAAGGGTCTCTTCCCCACAACCCTTGCCCGGTGGTTGTGGGGGTCTGCGGGCAGGAGGCTTATCGAAATCTGGAAGACCCCTTTAACAAAGGGGCCCCCCAGATCCCGGCCCCCCCCCTGTGTGAAATGGTAATGGGGTACCTTGTACCTCTACCATTTCACGAGAAAAAAAAAGTGTCAGGTGTAAAAAAAGACAAGAGCCGGTTTTTGACAAGTCCTTTATTATCTTCTTTCTTCTTTCCTTCGGGTTTCTTCTTTCCTCCCTTCTTCCTCTGCTTCTGTCTTGGGTCTTCTATTCCCGCATCTTGCCCGGCGTGTTCTTCCATCTTCTTCTCCGCTGTCCTTCTCGTCCGCATCTTCTTCTTCCTTCTTGTTCTTCTTCGCCGGAGCGGCCGCTTCCAATTGAAATCCCCGCTGTCTGCCGGACCACGCCCCCCCTCTGACGCCACGGGCAAGCTCTTAGGAGTGTGTGCCAGTGCGTCAGAGGGGGGCGTGGTCACATGTCAGAGGGCGGGCAATTCAATTTGAAGCTCGTGCGCGGCTTTTTCTTTGCAGAGTCGCCGCTTCCAAATTGAATTGCCCGCCTTTCTGGAACATGTGACCACGCCCCCCTCTGACGCACTGGCACCACTACTCCTAAGAGCTTGCCCGTGCGCGTCAGAGGGGGGGGGCGTGGTCCGGCAGACAGCGGGGATTTCAATTGGAAGCGGCCGCCTCCGGCGAAGAAGAAGAAGGAAAGATGCGGACGAGAAGGACAGAGGAAGACGATGGAAGAACACGCCGGGCAAGATGCGGGAATAGAAGACCCAAGACAGAAGCAGAGGAAGAAGAAGGAGGAGGAAGAAGAAACCCGAAGGAAAGAAGAAAGAAAGAAGATAATAAAGGGACTTGTCAAAAACCGGCTCTTGTCTTTTTTTACACTACATTTTTTTTTTCTCGTGAAATGGTAGAGGTACAAGGTACCCCATTACCATTTCACACAGGGGGGGGGGCCGGGATCTGGGGGGCCCCTTTGTTAAAGGGGTCTTCCAGATTTCGATAAGCCTCCTGCCCGCAGACCCCCACAACCACCGGGCAAGGGTTGTGGGGAAGAGACCCTTGTCCTCATCAACATGGGGACAAGGTGTTTTGGGGGGCACCCCAAAACACCCTCCCAATGTTGAGGGCATGTGGCCTGGTGCGGTTCAGGAGAGGGGGGGGGCCGCGCTCTGTCCCCCCTCTTTTCTGCGGCCGGCCAGGTCAACGTGCTCGGATAAGGGGTCTGGTGTGGATTTTAGGGGGGACTCCACGCCATTTTTTTTTTAATTTGGAGTGGAGTTCCCCTTAAATTCCACACCAGACCCGAAGGGTCTGGTTATGGATATTGGGGGGGAACCCCCACGTCATTTTTTTTAAAAATTGACGGCGGGGTTCCCCTTAATATCCATACCAGACCTAAAGGGTCTGGTTATTGAATTTGGGGGGACCCCCACGCTTTTTTTTTCCTTTTTTTAATGAATGAATTCTCCTGCAATTGCCGGGAGCCGACAATTCATTATTGCCGCGAGTCAGTTTTAAATGGCTTTTTTATTTATTTATTCATTTTTTTCAAATGACATTTTGTGCAAAGACATATCTCTAACCGCAGGAAAAATTGCGCTTTTTCACTGCTGACATTTACCCCCCCCCCCCCATGGTACGAATTTAAAAAAAAATTATTCAAATGACGTGGGGTCCCCCAAATTCATAACAGACGCTTCAGGTCTGATATGGATATTAAGTGGAACCCCGCCATCAATTTTAAAAAAAATGGACGTGGGGGTCCCCCCCAAATATCCATAACCAGACCCTTCGGGTTGGTGTGGAATTTAGGGGAACTCCACGCCAAATTAAAAAAAAAAATGGCGTGGAGTCCCCCTAAAATCCACACCAGACCCCTTATCCGAGCACGTTGACCTGGCCGGCCGCAGAAAGAGGGGGGGACAGAGCGCGGCCCCCCCCCCTTCCTGAACCGCACCAGGCCACATGCCCTCAACATTGGGAGGGTGTTTTGGGTGCCCCCCAAAACACCTTGTCCCCATGTTGATGAGGACAAGGGTCTCTTCCCCACAACCCTTGCCCGGTGGTTGTGGGGGTCTGCGGGCAGGAGGCTTATCGAAATCTGGAAGACCCCTTTAACAAAGGGGCCCCCCAGATCCCGGCCCCCCCCCCTGTGTGAAATGGTAATGGGGTACCTTGTACCTCTACCATTTCACGAGAAAAAAAAAGTGTCAGTGTAAAAAAAGACAAGAGCCGGTTTTTGACAAGTCCTTTATTATCTTCTTTCTTCTTTCCTTCGGGTTTCTTTTCCTCCTCCTTCTTCTTCCTCTGCTTCTGTCTTGGGTCTTCTATTCCCGCATCTTGCCGGCGTGTTCTTCCATCTTCTTCCGCTGTCCTTCTCGTCCGCATCTTCTTCTCCTTCTTCTTCTTCGCCGGAGCGCCGCTTCCAATTGAAATCCCCGCTGTCTGCCGGACCACGCCCCCCCCCCTCTGACGCCACGGGCAAGCTCTTAGGAGTGTGCTGCCAGTGCGTCAGAGGGGGGCGTGGTCACAGTTCAGAAAGCGGGCAATTCAATTGGAAGCTTGTGCGGGCTTTTTTAAAGCCGAGTCGCCGCTTCCAATTGAATTGCCCGCTTTCTGGACATAGTGACCACGCCCCCCTCTGACGCACTGGCACCACACACTCCTAAGAGCTTGCCCGTGGCGTCAGAGGGGGGGGCGTGGTCCGGCAGACAGCGGGGATTTCAATTGGAAGCGGCCGCTCCGGCGAAGAAGAAGAAGGAGAAGAAGATGCGGACGAGAAGGACAGCGGAGGAACAGAAGATGGAAGAACACGCCGGGCAAGATGCGGGAATAGAAGACCAAGACAGAAGCAGAGGAAGAAGAAGGAGGAGGAAGAAGCCCGAAGGAAGAAGAAAGAAGATAATAAAGGACTTGTCAAAAACCGGCTCTTGTCTTTTTTTACCCTTACACTTTTTTTTTCTCGTGAAATGGTAGAGGTACAAGGTACCCCATTACCATTTCACACTGGGGGGGGGGCGGGATCTGGGGGGCCCCTTTGTTAAAGGGGTCTTCCAGATTTCGATAAGCCTCCTGCCCGCAGACCCCCACAACCACCGGGCAAGGGTTGTGGGGAAGAGACCCTTGTCCTCATCAACATGGGGACAAGGTGTTTTGGGGGGCACCCCAAAAAACACCCTCCCAATGTTGAGGGCATGTGGCCTGGTGCGGTTCAGGAGAGGGGGGGGCCGCGCTCTGTCCCCCCCTTTTCTGCGGCGGGCCAGGTCAACGTGCTCGGATAAGGGGGTCTGGTGTGGATTTTAGGGGGGACTCCACGCCATTTTTTTTTTAATTTGGAGTGGAGTTCCCTTAAATTCCACACCAGACCCGAAGGGTCTGGTTATGGATATTTGGGGGGAACCCCACGTCATTTTTTTTTTAAATTGACGGCGGGGTTCCCCTTAATATCCATACCAGACCTAAAGGGTCTGGTTATTGAATTTGGGGGGACCCCCACGTTTTTTTTTCTTTTTTTAATGAATGAATTCTCCTGCAATTGCCGGGAGCCGGACCCGACAATTCATTATTGACCGCGAGTCAGTTTTAAATGGCTTTTTACTTTGAAAAATGACATTTTGTGCCAGAGGACAGTTCTAACCACGGGAAAACATGCGCTTTTTCACATGCTGACATTAGAAGCCCCATTGTACGAAATTTAAAGGAAAATTTACACTTTTATTATTGCACTTTTAGCATTATTTAAAATCACTGCTCCCGAAAAAAACGGGCCGTTTTAAAAATAAAAAAAGCATTGGTACATGTCCCCTGGGGCAGGACTGAGGTCCCCAAAACTTTTTAGGACAAAACTTGCAGATTAGCCTTAAAATTCACTATTAAGATTTCCCCCATAGAATTATACAGGGAGTTCGGCGGCGGCTTTTACTTATCAATCACATCGCGCTGCTGCTGCCGCGTTCATTGCGCTAATTAGGGCTTCATCCAGCGCACTAATTAAGGCATGTTAATACCCGCGCCAGCGCAGATTCATTAGTAAATCAGCCCA